>CM045989.1:1744063-3196373 GCA_025175895.1 Wurfbainia villosa
GTTTCAATGAAAATTTTAGGAATATTTTAATACTTAGATGATGATTTTAGAATTATTTTGATGGTTAAAAATTGAATAATAATTTAGAATCGGATTAGTCCTAAATATATAAAGGGGTTAAATTAATTTTTAAATGTGGCAGAAAATTATATGATCCGTTTACATTTATTCAAAATTCATTATCCATGTTGACGGTGTGCAATTTGTTTAAATATAATTTGAATTATATTCGAGGAGGATTTGACAAATTATACAAAGTCTAGAACTTTTATGGAAAAGTTGTTACATCATCTAATAATATAAATATTGTCAATGAAAATGAACATAATTGTGATATTAAAGAAGACGATTTTGAAGACATATTTACTGATTTAAGAAATACAGAAAGTATCAACACCATTAGACCTTAATTAAATGATATTAATGAAAATATGAATACAAATGATATTAGATGAAGTTATACTTCAATATTTGAATAAGCACAAAAGAGTTGTATCTAATTTTTCTATATTTAATTTTTTTATCAAGTTAATGCAAGTGAAGGTATTAAATGAATATAGCAATAAATCTTTTGATATGTTAATTACTTCAATTATTGTAAGAGATATTTTCCAAGCCAAAGCAAAAAAAAATTATTAAAAGAGTTAAAATTGACATATGAAAAGATACATTTATGTAAAAATAATTGTATATTATTTTGAGGTGAACATGAGAATAAGAATATATGTCGATGCAAGGAGTCTAAATACAAGTGTGATGAAATAAATAAGAAAAAAATATTTATGAACTTCTTCGATATTTTCCTCTGAAATCAAGACTTAAACAGTTGTTTATTTCGAAACATACAGCAAAAGATATGAGATGACATAAAAAAATAAATTGAAACAGATGATATATTAAGACACCCAACAAATAATCAATCATGGAAAGAATTTGACATTTCACATAAAATATTTACGTGTGATCTACGAAATATTAAGCAGGGTTGATTACCACGATTTTAATCAATTTAAAAACATGTCAAATGCTTATAATATGTGACCTATTATACTTGTGAATTATAATTTACCGTCATGAAAAATAATTAAGTCATCATAATTGATTGTCTCTTTTAATTCCTAGACCTAAATCACGCGATAAAGAGATAAATGTATACTTATGAATTTTGATCAACGAACTAAAAGAGCTATGAGATGATAGGGTGGAAGTAGATGATGCATCGACTAAACAAGTATTTCCAAGTATTTCAATTACATATTGTTGTAATATGAATTATTCAAGACGTTTCAATATTTCATCCCTAAAGACACTATTAGCGACGAATAATTATTTTATCGCTAATTCAAAGATCTCCACGATCTTAGATCCATCCACAGGATAATCATAGAGTCATCCAAAATTTTTTTTTAATGACAAAATTATAATTTCACCACTAAGGCAAAGGGCTCTATGCAGAGCCGATCATCCATGTTTTTAGGCCTGGGTAAAGAAAAAAAAAATCCCTTTTATAGATTAAAAAAAAATCCCAAAAAATTAAGTTCATTTTCTCTATAACCTTTAAAAAATTTTGATTGAGCCTGAGCAGGGCCCTAGCTGCCCCTCTCCAAGGCCGACTCTGGCTCTACGATTATTGGGATGCACATTGCCTATTGAGCCATCTGAAATTCCTATTAATGACGACAAAATATGTTTATTTGTCAGTAGCCATTTATTTTTAATGACAAAACCTATAATTTCATCATAAGTAGCCATTTATTTTTAATGACAAAACCTATAATTTCAACATAAATATTAACGACAAAATATCTGATAATCATCTCAAAAAATAACTCAATTTAACAACGATTATGATTATCTTAGCGGCACTTTATTTTATGTCATTAATATTAATGACAAAAATTAAATATTTCATCGCTAAATATCATTTATGATAAGTCTATAGCGACAATGTTAGCAACAATAAATAATGGTCATTAAATTATATTAGCGATGAAATCTATATTTCAGAGACAAATTAATCGTGCTAAATAACATTTTTCAATTTAAAATTTCAACACACGTACCCCATTTTACAAATTTTAAATCCATTTTTGTAATTAAACCTCGTAACAATTTGTGTAACCAAACTCTTTAGAATACTACCTCTTTATGCCTTCCAACCCCTCAGTAAAGCAAGATCGGTTTCCTGTTTGAAATGAATCTAGTCTTGGACCAAATAAAATCCCTTCTCTTTTTTTCTTTCACTGTGCAGGCAGACTGAAAAACAAAACAAAAAACTTCCAGTGCAGGCTGCTTATCTGATCTTCTTCTTCAGTGCTTCTGTGTTGGTGGTGATTTCTCTATTCTGTAGAAGAAAAAAAGGGAAAGAAACTCCATGCTCTCATGGAGACTGTATCTTACAACTCTGGCTGACACAGTACGACATTATAATTGTTGTTTGTTGTATATGTAACTTATGTTTTGAATCAAGTGTCATCTTTACCAGCTCCACTTTCTGCTGATACCGGATTGCAGATTAGTTATGGCAGTAAAAAGAACTGGTAGAGAACTTCTTGCAGGTCTCCCCCATTAAAGCTGGGGAAAAGAATGACTAAGAGTAGCACAGTAAACTCAAACCATAAGAGTCATAATATGCCAACTGAACATAAGCAAAAATCATACATAATACCATGCCATTCAATTTAATGTTTTAGCAGCAGTACTATTGGTGTGCTCTCATTAAACCAACAGTGAGAGATAGAAGTTACACCAGCAAGCAAGAAAAAAGCAGCACAGATGAGTAAATAACCACCGCAAAGGGGCATGAAAATTATCATTCTTTACAGAACAAATCTGATATTATTGTGCACTATATGAATATGAATTACACTATGAATGAATATATTTTTATTTTAGGAGTCGGCGAAGATTGGTGACTAATAATTCTCAGTAAAGGAAAAGAATGAGGCTCACCTTGACTTCTTCAAAGAAATAAGAGGCGTACACATAGGAAGACCTTTAGCTGCAGCGAAGGATAAGGTAACTTCATTCTTCCATAGGACTGTTGCAGCTAAAACATAGTCTTCAATAGACATGTGTGAAAAGTTAACAAAAAGCTGGAAAAGATGAATCACTTATTGCTTCATTCCTGGAATTGAAGCTACTAGCTCCATTAACGATTTCAGCTGTTGCTAAACACAGTAGATATGAGATTGTTTATTGTCCAACTACTGCATTCCAATGAATGATTGAGCATCCATGATTAGTGAGAAAATTGTTGGACTTTGAAATAATAGATAGATCACTATATCAGATTTTGCACTGGTTTGAATACAACCTATCTGAGGAGATAAGATCTGTCACCAAACTTCTCAGCCTCACCGCTGAGCTACTGGGCCTAACAATGTTGACATTGTCCTGGCTCAAACAGGGATCATCTTCCAAATTCTTCACTATTCTATGTTCACTTTTTCCAAAGCAACGTTGTCTTGATTTGTACCTTAACACCTTCTTATCCACCTTCTTTAGAACAGGATCTTCTTCCATGAACTTCCTAGCAAAAGCTGCTCTGCTCCTCATCATGTCCTTTAGGTGTGTTTGGTTGAGAAAGATAGGCTCCAATCCCGGTGGATCATCCCAAACAAAGTACCTCAGATCATTGTTGACTGTTGTGTTTCGGAATTCAGGAGAGTTGCATATCACAGTTTGGAAGTAGGCTTCCGTCGAGAAGGCTACATTGGCAAAGTACATAAGCAATTTCCGAGGAAGGTTGTCTGAGCCATGCACACAGTGCTCCACAAAAGGTCTGCTAAGAACTACCCATGGAGAACCTGTTTACAATATCTAAATAATAAGTGCTAAACACGGCAAAAACAAACTTTTTCTTACTGATACCATTGTAATATATCTGACAACAATTTGGCTTTTGAAGTGAATGAAAACACTGTAAAAATATACCAAGAAATTCTAGATTCAATATCAAAGACATCAAACATCATCATAGACAAACTACATAAAGAAACAAACACAATATGATTGTTTGCATTATGCAAATTGGTGCACCTGTGAATAACTTGAAGGAATTTGGTGTCTTGCGATCTCCTGAAGTGATTAAAAGTTGTGTATTCTTCTCCATAAAAAGATTTGGGTCAACAATAATTTTGTCAAACCTCTCATACCTAGCATAAAAAAAAAAGTAAACACTTGAAAATATTCCGACCAAAAAAAATATGAATTATAATCTGTCACTGAGATAGGCTTACTCTTTCCAACCTAGATCACTTGTGTGATCAATGAAGTTCAAATTCCTAGGCAAAGAGGTAAAAACATGAAGAAGATCTGCACAAACATAAAATTTTAAGCATCACAACAGGGAAACAACATATGTAACATCTAGGATGAGAAGTCAAAAGATTGATCAAACCAACAACAAAAACATGGACTTCTGCAGCCACGATCAATGCTTTATATGCTAGACAGTAAAAGATTCTGACTCTGAATAAAGTAAAAAATTACGAAGCACAAATATATAGTTTGACCATGTCATGATTGGGAAAATATCTTGAGAGAGCACAATACGTAAAATACACTTTCATCTCATTTGCTCTGGTTCACTTCTAGAAACTAGACACTTAAATATGCTAGATACAATATAAGAAATATTTTCTGATTAAACATCAGGTATTTAGTCTATCTGCAAGAGACAGAAAAAGGAGAAAGCAATGAATTCATGAAGATTAATAACAAGATAATCCTTATAAAAAAGGTTTTAGAAATAAAGACATACGTGACAACATTGGATTACCTTAAAAAATACGTAAGAACACATAAATCTGGGAACATTTAATTCCGTGGATATCCAATACTGAATCAAATGCATCTAACGGGGGAATTACTGCAGACCTTTATAGTTCCTCAGATAACCTGATCCTAACTCACTGCAGAAGTCTTTATCATCATTGGTTTTAGGGCTCAATTACAACTAACCACACAGTACATATGTTGTAAACCTCAAATACTTGTAGATCAGCACCAAAGTGCCTTTCATTTAAAACAAGAAAATAATTGTAGATGATACTGCATTCATATACTTCCTATCATCTACAAAATAAGATGATACTGCATTCATGTTACAACAATCGAGACAGTTGACCATATATTCAGCACATGAAACCAACAGTTCTTTTCAATGTTATGCAAATAAGAAGTGAGAATCATGTGCAAGAAAATCTCATTAACCTACCATTTCGAAATTCAAGCAACCAAAAAATAAATATTGAGTGATTATAGCCACAGAGATCATGCTACAGTCTTCAGCAATAAAAATAACCCAACATTGATCACTGTATCTGATCACTGTATCTGTGTGACAGGCGATTAGATGCAAGGATATTTTTCCACCGTTTGTGCAAGGAAATACCATCAATTACACAAAATTCAGCAGACATCAGGAATACAAGCCTAACCATGACAAGGTAAATTAGTTTCAAAAGAACCATAGCACTCACCATCCTGAGTCACAAGAGGATAGTCCATAGCACTCAATGTTATGAACCAGTCCCAATCTGCATCAAGCCTGAGCAGAACTGCTGCTCCATGAAGTGTCGCAGCAATTGCTGATGGTCCAGTTCGATCAACTGGATAACTCTTCCCAACAATATCAACATTTCCAAAAGCTCTGAAGAGCCTCTCAGATTCAATGGAGCGTGCCAAGTATTTCCTCTCAAGATCATCACAGCCTGAGTCTAAGTGAAGAAGATAACGGTTCCTTGGATGGTACACTGCCTTCAGAAGCCTCAAAATCTTCCGAGCATCACCGCCAGTACCAGATATCCAATATGCAAAAACTGGAGGATCTGAAGGCCCCTTCAACATAGGCCTAACTGCAGCTTCAAGCTTTTGGTTAGCAGCCCATCCTCCTCCTATGAACGAATGAGAAAGAACTACTAGGACAATTGCAGCAACAATGAGAACCGGGATTCCAACAGACCGAGGAAGCTTAATTAGCCACATTGAACTGCCTGGGTGCACAATCCAACATCTACAACCAACTTTCTTTGATCAGAAACGACGCTGTGAACACAAGCAGTCAACTGACGAACAATTATAAAATAATCTCTTTTATAAACCGTAAATAGCTGTGCAATTCTCACTTAGCTTTATATCTGGAACTGACACTTTAATTTGGATTGGCACACCGAGAGCAACAACTAATGCGGTTGCAAATCATTTTTTTCCCTTAAAAAATAATGAACGGAGACTAGAAGGAATTCTTCCAGCTCCAAAATTTAATTTTCGAGACGAGCAGAAATGGATATCTAATAATGTTAAATACGCAAGCAGGACAACCGAAGGAGACTAAGGATTTACCCAATTCAGAAGATATAATGTTCCTCGTTCCAAATCTGCAAAAGAACAAAATAGAAAAGAATGACCGAAAAGAAATTGCGGGACGCGACCTTGAGTTGATCCAATAACGGAACGCCTGGAGGGGAAAGGGTGAATTTTTTCTCAAAGACGCAGCTGACAGAAGAATTGGCAGATCACAAGAAGAAAACCGAGGAAGATCAAACATTCACCGAATCAAGAATAGAAGCGGCGCATCCCAAATCCGTGAAGGAAACACAAACACAAGAGGTAAAGTTGCAAGGCGCCTAGTACTATTTGTCCGGATCGACGTCAGGACCAAGAAAACGCGGAACAAGTGACGCAGGACCGATTCCAAGGATCAAACTTTCGAGGCGCTTACCACAGAACAACGAAGAAAAATGCGAGATCTTTCGCCAGAAGCCCAAAAACCAACAGGAAACGAACCACAGAGCACCACCTTAGAGAAATCGAGAGGGAGAGAGAGCTTGCAAGCGCGACTGCACGAGCGGTGGTAGGAGGCGCAAGCCAAACCCTCGAAGGCTGTGAATGGACCGATGCCGGGAAGAGGACCCGAGGGGAAAAAAACAGAATGTCGAACTTTTTGCGATCGGGAGGGACAGAGACAGAGAGACAGAGCGCGCAGGGCGGTGTGAACTTAAACGGCGGATGGTACAGCTGTATCCTTCGCCGTCGTGCCTCACGTACAGTGGGAGAGAACAGTGGGACCTACAGAAAAAAAAAAATATTTAGAAAATATTCGAGTTAAATATAAATAGGGTAGAGATCAGACATAGAAGAGGCAAGCACATCATTCCTTACTCGGCTAATTCGGATTCCATACCGACAAATATGTCTTATCAATTAACATATGTAAAATTACACTTAGCTGGATAAATATGAAAGCCATTTTTATAAATCAATTGAAAACGCACCGTTTTTATAAAAATGTGAGTGCGACGTGAGACCAACAAATTCTCGAAAATTATTCTTTAAAATTTTTTAAATTTAAATTCTCTGAGAATTGAAATTATTTGTTGATTTTCTCTGTACTTAGGGCCGTGAATAAATAAGCTTTTGATGAGATAATCAAATCAAATCGAGTCGAGTCAAATTTAAAATTAATTAAATTATTTAAAAATTTATTCAAATTTAACTTGCTTTCTTTTTTTAGAGATTGAGTTTGATTTGAATTTGACTTATTTATTAGGTATCAAGTTTGATTCAAATTTGTTTAAATTTTATTTATTTAAACACTATTAAATTCTTAAATTAAACTTGTTTGTTTATGTAAACTTTAAATATTTTAATCCTGAGTATAAATAAGTTCATAAATAATTTTTAAATGAGTTTATTCACTAACACTATTCATAATACATTTTTTAAGAACATTGTTCGCGAACACTGTTCACAAACATTAACAAGTCGAATACATATGTGTTTAAACTTATTTATTTAATTTATCAAGCTGTTTGAGTTTGTTTATTAATTGACTTTGATGTATATTGAACGAATGTAAATAAGTTTTTATCGAATCGAATATCAAACTTTTTCATGAATGTTTGATTCATTTATAGCTTTATCTGTACTCTCCAAATTTATTTTAATAATCGATTGAAAAAAAATTTTCATGGATAATATGAATAAAATATATTTATAAAAAAAAATATTTGCTAAAGACTCGTTTACATTTCCAGATTGTTCGGGAAGAATATATAATATAACAAAAAAATCACAAAACTAAAATTTATTAATTTTTAATTTTAATTTAATATGTTTAGTCGAAGTAAAATTCATTATTAATCAAATAAACAACCAAGAGTTCATAAAAAAATATTTAATATAATATTTTAAAATAAAAATATTATTAAACATATTATAATTATATAAAATAAATTATTCAAATATCTAGGTCATAAAAAAATATTTTAAATTTTATATTAAAAATATTATTTAAAAGTTGATATAAATGATATAACATATTAAAATAACATATTTGTTTTTTTTAAATAATCTGCTTAAAATTATTTTATGCGATTTTTTCTTATTAACAAAAATTACTAACTCAATTAAAATTATTTAAATCTAATCAAAATCAATTTAATTTTGTTAAAATTATTTTAAAATATTTTGCAATTAAATATTTACAATTTAACGTTTAGTTACTGATTATCTGCTAAAATAATACTACAAGTATTTCCTTTTTAATTTATTTAAAAAAAACATTTTTTTAACCATTCTAATAATTCTTTTTTATTTTTTACCATTATAAAATTTTAACTTTTAAATAAATTAAAAGTCTCCATACCTATTTTATTTTCTACTAAATTAACTAATCATTTTTCAACGCAAACAAAGAACTGACCCATTATTGGATATCAAATTATTAATTATTTCAAATAAATCTCGAAATTCAAAACTACATGAAAACCTAAGATTCCTAATAATAAACCAAAATCCCCTATACAAATACAAAAGCTTTTTGACAAGCATTTGCTGTCGTCCTTCGTGTGAACTAAAATCTTATTAATAAATAAGAATACATTCCCATTAATTCCCAAAAAATATACATTTTTATCAAATTGGAACCCAATATAGAAGCATTGAACAAACTCATATAACCAAAAAATCTTAAAATCCTTGATCATGTGACATATAATTGCCACTATAAATAAAAATTATGATTCCAACAATAGTAATTAGTATTGATATAATCGAACTAATTAAGTGGATCCATGAAATATCTGAACTCTAAGAAAAAATCATTATTGATGGTCCAAGACCATAGATATTGATTGATGGATCTTCCATTTATTTCTTGAATAGAGAAATTGGATGAAAATACCATAGTTATACTTAAGAAAAAAAATACTAGGAAAAGCTCATATGCAATGAATATTTTTTGTTGAAGCCCAAATCCTATTGACATAGTAACAGGAAGTGAAAGAAAAGTTATTATCCATGCATATTGATACTTATGTTCTATAATAAAAATTAAATTTTTAATCATTCTACTAAAAATTAGAATAATATAATGTAAGCATATTATATAATATAGTATATTAAGGAAAAAGAGTTATACAAAAATAAATACTTAATTCAAATATAGATAGTACGATACATATTTAAAATTAAAATTTAAAAATGAATAAAGTTATTATTATTAGGTAATCAAATATCTTAGTTAACAGATTAACTACTAATTCGAATTGTAATTTCAATTACAAGTATGACATTCTTATCTTAATCAATTAATAAAAAAAATTCCTTCCTTTCTTGTATTTTTTTCTTAGCGATACCCTTATATGTTATAGGGCATGTATACATATATATGCATAATTACTATGATCCATATATATACTTTTAAAATTTTATTTAAATTAATGTGTATGCTTCAATTTATTAATATAAAATTTATTATATGTTTATGTTTTCATAGGTTTTTTAATTGAAAAATTCAATGTTTTTTTTACTATTTTACTTTTGCTAGGGAATAAATATGGATAAGGGCTAAAAGGAAAGGAGCATTCATTTTAAATAATACATGTCTTTCACATACAATGATAAAAATAAGTAATCCATTTTTTTAATGGCAGCCTAAAAAAAAACCGTACTTCTATATAAAAAAATGTATTCGTAAAAATATTTGGAAGAAAAAAAAAATTAACTGTAGTAAAAGCTTTATCTTTAACTAAATCGATTTTTATCAGATGTTAAAAAAAAAATTATAACAAACAAATAATAAAATCGTGGAATAATCAAAACTGACATACCTTGAAAATTTCAAATATTTTAAAATAAATGATTAACATTAATTAGTGTATTGAACTCCTCAATATCAAATATCAAACAGGATCAGTTAGAACTAGTTGCTATGATATATGTGTTGGTATTATTGTATCTATTATAATTTGTATGAATTTAAAATTCTGTAAATAAAATTATAAATAGGGAAGTTAAAGTAATTCGTCAGATTCTTCACGCTTCTAAAAATGACCGATTCCAGAAAATGATCTTTATTCACCGTCTAAAGAACGATTACGATTTATCAAATAGAGAAGTTTCTACTCTTCCACGAACCAAGATCCAACTATGTCTTGGCATTCTCAGAATTCTCTGTTCTCTCTGACAGTCTGACGACAACTCACGTACAACGCCTTCACTCTCCGTCAATACAATCCTCACATCTCTCTCTTGCACATCCATCTATAGCTTGAATGTTTATCTATTTACATGTGTTATGCAGTAAGCACAAAGTGTTGTTTTTGTTTTTTATATATAATGAAATAAAATAAAGAAAGATATTAATACGTTTATAATAATAAAATAATACAAAGATATTTAAATCATTAGATAATGATAATTTCTTATGATTTAATAAACATAATTATTTCATTTTCTTTATTAAAAAATACATTTCTTTTTTTTTCGTTTTGTTTGAATCCATAAAATAACATTGGATAAATAACACGAATCTAAAAAAATAAAATTAACAATTCTCGATTCTATAGCTCAGTTTAAAACTATAAAGTTTCAACGGTTTTTTTTTTTGAAAACTTAGTTTTTAATATGTCAGAGTTCATTATTAAAATCGAATTTACAACAATACCATACTAACTAAAGATTATTTTATTGTTTATTTAATAAAGATGAAAATTATCATATAAATTTCAATGAATAAAGATTCATCGATTCTAATGTTTTGTTTTATAAACTATATTGAATCTCGATGTTTTAACATAAATTTATTATTATTATTTCAAGTAAGCTGTCATGGTGAAATTGATAGACACATTGCTCTTAAGAAAGAGTGCTAGAGCATCTCAGTTCGAGTTCGAGTTCGAGTGGCAACATCCAATTATATCGAAAAAATCTTCTAAAATACACACAATGGATCCTTCAATGTACTCAATTCTCAATTTCAATTTTATAATGAGAGTTTTTTTTATGATATTTATAGTTTTTGAATATATATTAACTCATATCTCTTTTTCAATAATCATAATAACAATTATGATTTATTTTATGACCTTTTTTTCCACGAAAGTGTAGGATTGCTTGATTCATGAGAAAAAGGAATTATAGCTATTTTTTCTCTATAATGGGATGATTGGTTTCTCGTTGGATTTCTTCGGGACATTTTCCCTTTAGTAATTTATATGAATCATTAATTTTCATTTCATTTAGTTTATCCATTATTTATACTATTTCCAAGATAGGGAATCATAAAAATAATTTAAACATAATAACTGCATCAAGTACTATTTTCACACAAGGCTTTATCACGTTGGGTTTTTTTAACTAAAATACATCAATCCGTAATATTAGTACTCGCTCTACAATCTCAATGATTAATGATGCACATAAGTATGATGTTATTAAGCTATGTTACTATTTTATGTGGATCATTATTATCAGTCGTTTTTCTAGTTATTACATTTCGAAAAAATACCAATATTTTTTTAATGGTAAAGTTAAAAATTTCTTAATTAAGAAATTTTTCTTTTGATAAGAATAACTATTGGAATGAAAAAAAAAAGAAGTGTTTTATAAACACTTCTTTTCTTTCATTTCGAAATTATTATAAATATCAATTAACTCAATATTTGGATTATTTGAGTTACCGTGTCATTAGTTTAGGGTTTATCTTTTTAACCATAGGAATTATTTGTGGAGCGGTATGGGCTAATAAAGCATGGGAATCATATAGGAGTTGGGACCCCAAGGAAACTTAGGCATTTATTACTTGGATCATATTCGCAATTTATTTACATACTAGAACTAGAACAGATCAAAGTCTGCATGATACAAATTCAACACTTGTGGCTTCTATGAGATTCTTTATAATTTGGATATGCTATTTTAGAATCAATCTATTAGGGGTAGGTCTACATAGTTATGGTTCATTCACATTAACATCTACTTGAATAAAATATACAAATAAATAATTGAATAAATTACATAAAAACGAGTACATATAAGAACAAAACATCATTCTTATATTTATATATAGTGAAAGTTCTTTCTTTGTGCAAGTTTTTTAGAACTCTCTTAATAAGGAATGGTTGAAAGGGTTTTTAAAAACTCTACATGTATCTGATTTAAATTGAGATTTTTAATTCATTGTATTTTATTTTTTTACATTATTCGGTGTTTTAAAGCGGAAAATAAAAAGACAAAAGAATTATATTTCCGTATTATTAATAAAAGACTATCGATAAAAATAATTAGATAGTATAGCTTGTACCTTATCAACTGATAACGAAAGAATGAAATTGGAATAAATACCAATACCTAATATGGGTAGAAAGACACATATTGAAACAAATAGTTCTCGTGGTCCCGAATAAAAAAAATTGGAATTTTTAACATGAAATAACTTGTATTTATACACCATTGAGCTCGATTTCAATTATGAAATCAATTTCTATAATTGTAAAATCTATGTGAGATACACACGAATAGGCTATTCTCTTTTTCAAATTTCGTTGGCTGAGAGAGGTCAAAGCAGCATAAATTATTTGAATAGTTTTTACTATTACCAACCAAGGAGAAAATATGGAATGAGCATGGGATAATAATTCCATATTGATTCGAATAATTCCATATGCTCCCGTTTTTAATAAAATTCCAGCTCAAAGCATACACGTATTGTAATGTGCTTCTCCATGGATATCAGGTAGTCAAGTATGTAGAGGTAAATATAATCGGCAATTTGATGGCATAAGCAATAAGGAATCCAAAATATAATATTACTTCCAATGCCACGTGATATGATTGATTAGTTAATTTTCCAAAATCTAATATAGGTTCATTAGAACCATATAAACCCATATCCAGAACTCCTATTATAAGAAAAATAGAGAGGGTCGTGTACAAACTAAACCCTGTAGCCGAACAGAGACGTTTCTTTCCTCTCTACGTGGATAAAAGTTAATAAACAGGAATTAATTCTAACTCCCACATCATTTAAAAAAAAATTAAAAGGTCTCGAGAAGAAAATGGTCTTATTTGATCGCTGTATATTGCTAGCACGAGGAAATAGAACAAATGTGAATTTTTAGTAACTGACCAATCTACTAAAGTAACTAAATTGGTGATAAATCTTGTCAGAAAAATACAACATATATAGTGTCCTTAAAATAGATTCGCCCTCCTTCGATAATGTACTTTCAAGATTTTGTAGGATGTCTATTTTCTAAAATACAAGAGCAAACCGTGGACATGTACACAACCAAACACAGGTCATTCGCAACGAACTAAACACACACCTGAAAGCTATCACAGTGAGAGAAAACAAAGAGCAGAAAAATTTCTCCTTTTTTTCGAGTTCGCAACCTGTCTCCTTTTATAAGGGGGACTCTTTAATGGTAGAATAAAGACTTTTATTGTCTTTAATTTACTTGAATCGAAAGGTCATTCATAATGTTGCTTTAATTCGTCTGATCTACCGTTAATCTGTTAAGTATCCTTTGTATGGATAGAGGAGGGTGAATAGTCTTTTTCGATTTCTACAAGGATGTTAGCGGAAGCAAGAACAAAAGTAATACTATAATTGAAATCAAAAGACATTGCTAACAAAATACTTAACGTGGTTCGGAGATGAAGCTCCTACTCCATGGCGATCCTTAAGATGAATCACTCATTGGAAGCCTTCACTAAGAAGGCCTTTGGACGAACCCAAGATGGAGAAATCTTTTCTTACAATGAACACTCTTCGTCTTATAAGATTTGAAAGAAAAGCTTAGAAGAAGAGATTAAAAGCTTAAGAACTTGGAAGAAGACTTGAGGAGCTTAGAGGATAAGAATTTAATGGGTATGCATTAGCCTCCTCAAGCTCTCAAGCCTCCCCTTATATAAACTTTTGGGTATTAGTTCGTTTTTGTCCGTTAAGAGTTTCGTCAGTCAACTATTGGTACATCAATCGATTGATGACACTGTCAATCTCATCCAATGGCTTCTGACGAAACCTAATCATGATCATCATCACTCAATGACCACCTGATCAGTGGACTACTCATATCAATAGTCGACTACTCGGCGATCAAATGCTCCAAGTGAACAGTCGACTTAGAAAGCTTCTGTGTTCGTGTCCACTTAAACCAGTCAATTGATAGAGCATAGTTCAACAGTTGAGCTGCAGTCGAATACTTGACCAGTCGACTGCTCGAGTCAATCTGAGTTCTCGAGTGCCAACCACTCGAGATCAGTCGATTGGTATAAGTGTTGGTGCAGGGGCACCAGATAATTGAACTTAGGTTTTGATAATAACAACGATTCAAAGCTAAGCTATTTTGTTATCTCATATGCTATGTTGAGTGTGCAGGTAATGTATTAGACTTTGCTAAGGTCAAAGACACCAGGAGAATCTTGGGATGAGAAACCTCGATGGTCGAGTAATGCCAGGAGAATTTTGGGAAGGAGAAACCTCGATGTCCAAGTGACTGAAAGCTAAGCGACAGGTCAAAAGGACCAAAGATAAGCAAGATAAGAATCGTGTGTGGAGTTAATACGGGGACAATCAGAGATGATCCAACTAAGGCTTCCAAAGAAAAGTCGAAATCAAAATCGGACAGTTTAGGACTATCACACTGTATGTCATTATACATTTTTTATGTTAACCTTGTGTTGCAGGTGTCAGATTAGAACCTCAAGTATAGCAGTTGACTGCCAATAGGGTCAATCGACCAATGTATGGGGGAAGAGTTAAGTGTCACCTCAAGGATAAGATTCATTTATCTAGATCTAGATCTTAACGTACTAGAGTTTGGAAGGCTATAAAAGAAGAGGTGAGACACCCCTTATTAATCAATTAACAAGCTCTCAAAGTGCTCCATCAATCCAAGTTCTCGCAACAACGTCGTAATGTCGAAAAGAGATCTTTTCCTTCAAATCCTTAAAGTTGGTTCTGTGTTTAAATTTTGTGTTTCTTATTTATTAATTGCTAAGAGGAGAGGTAGACTTGTTACCTCGATCCTCTACATCTTTTGTAATCGTCGTATCTCTTACCTCTAACGAGGAAGAGATTTTTAGTATTTGCCCTTCGAAAGCAATCAAGGATCGCAGGGCTTTGGACTAGTACTCGGTTGGTTGTGAACCAAGTAAAAACAAACATGTCTTCTTGTTTTTCTCTTTGTGTCGTTTTCCGCTGCAATTTACTTTGTTTTTAAAAGAAAATAAAGTTTTTCAAATATACTATTCTCCCCCTCCCAATGTCTTGCTCGATCCTACAATAAGAGTCAGTCGACTGGTACACTTCAAGTATGACTATTTCATATTTGAAATCAACCCTAAGCCTAGACTAAACCTTCAAGTTCCTTCATCAGTCTTGCGTCTCTAGAATCCCTCTGAGTCCATGATACCTTCATCTTTTCATTTGTCTTCAAAAGTTTCCTTGATTTTGTCTTGCTTTGGGTTCCTCCTTTGCGAATGTCCGTTTGGACTTTATGCCACAAGACAATACATACTTGGACTTATCCGCAAGACTACATCTTGGACTTCCTTGTCAAGACCTCACTCTTGGATTTTCTTGCAAGATTCACTTGGACTTAGCAAATGCTACATGCTGGAACTTATGCCACCAAGTCTACATTCTTAGACTTTTCTTGCCAAGGCTTCACTTTTAGACTTTCCTTAAACCTATCACTTGACATTTATATTAGATCATAAATATTGTCTAATTATAAATGATTATCCAAATATTAAAAGTTTAATATTTGGAGCATGCTTACACCAACATAATCCATTAATCTCTGATTATTTATGTCAGAGTTTCAATACAAACATTCCACATCTATATGAAAAAGATACGGAACATTTCCTTCATTTTTTCGTCATCTTACCATTCATCGAATTTGAAAGGATGAAAGAACTTTTCCATTCTTTCTTTATCTTTCAATTTAAATTCTAACACAAATTTCCTAATCATGATATATTTATACCAAATATATCTTCTTTTAATTAAAATATTTCCTTATTTAACATTCCATCTTATGTAAATATTAATTTAATTTTTAAATTGAAAGATACACTCATTATATGTTTAATTTATTCGAGATTTTATGTTGAAAAATTATTATTATTATTTTCATACCACATGATTTAAGACATGGATTTTGTTGTCTCCACGGGATGATGTGATGACTAAAATATGACGATGCTTGTAAAAATGACATGGACTGATTCTGAAATTTTATTTTATTTTTCTGAATTCAAATGACTCCATGTGTCTTAGCTACTATATCAAAATTCATAAAATCTTTCATGATTTATCTTCCTCATAATGATCATGAGACAGATTGATGAGACCGCGATTCCAATTTTTTTTTAAGAAGGCATGGATTTTTGTTTTTGTTTTACAAAAGTACATTCATTTCTTTTGGAAGGGAGTCGAAACAAGAAAAATAATACCAAATAAAGTTATTGAAATAATTATTTTTTATGTCTAAAAATGAAAATCCAGTAGGAAAAGTTAACAACTTGTCACGAGCCAAATGCGATATTAAACACGACTACTAACATAATGCCCTAGGAAACAAAGATAAATTTGCAATTTTACCCTTGAAGAATGAGAAATTTTAATGAGACGACACTTGCTCCTCGAATTCCTTGGCGTTCCCAGTCGAGCCCTCCGAGAACCGCTTGATCCCGAAGTGCCCTATCTCCACCCCCTCCACCTCCCCATCGATCGCCATCTCCGCCACGATCCTCCCCACCACCGGCCCCATCTTGAACCCGTGCCCGGAGAACCCGCCGGCGATCACCACGTCCTTCCCGAACTTGCCCCCGAGGAAGTCGATCACGAAGTCGCCGTCGGGCGTCATCGAGTACATGCATGCCTGCGTCATCACTGGATTCCCTGACTCGACCTTCCCCGGCAGGATCTTCCGGATCCACTCCCCCACGGAGTCCACCATCAACCCGGAGCTGCTCTCCGTCCAGTCTCGCCGGTCGGGGTCGCACGGCCGGCCGCCGTGCAGCGCGATCTTGATAAGCCCTGGGAACTCCAGCGACGGCGTTCCGTATATGTAGCTGTCGCCGTAGCTGGCAAAGGTTGGGAATCCTCCCTCCGCCGTGAACTCCGCCTCATGCCCTGCTTTGATCTTCCAGTAGCAGATGGTGGTGTGCAAGGGACGGATGGGAAGGTCGATTTCGGCAACTGATTTGACCAGTTTCCTCGTCCACGCACCTACTGTCATCACGCATTTGCTCCCTAAAAATATTTCGCCACCGGCGGCGCGGACGCGGACACCTTCTCTGTTTTCGCCGTCCTTCTCGATCGCGATTATTCTGGTGCGGTCCTTCAGAATCGCCCCTTTTTTTAGGGCAAGAGCTTGGAACATCGCCACGGCCTTGGTCGGCCTGATGACGCCGCCGATGTCGGAGACGACGCCGATCCATCCCACCGGGAGGCTGAACACTCCGGAGAAGACGGAGGATGCAGATCCTCGGTCGATAAGGCGGATATTAACCTCTTTATGATCGCCACCGGAGTCAATCACAGACTGGAGGCTCTTGTTGTCCTCAGGGCCGAAGTCGAAGTGGGCGGTGGAGGTAACAACGCCGTAGCCGGCCTCGGCCTCGGCCTCCTCCCACAGACAGCGGGCCTCCAGGACCATGGAAGGGTAGTAGTCCTCCGGGTATGTGGCGCGGATGGTGCGCGACTCTCCGTGGGAGGAGCCGAGGCCGTGGAGGAAATCGAACTGCTCCAGAAGCAGCACGCGATGGCCGCGCTTGGCTGAGTAGTAGGCGGCGCAGCTCCCCATGATGCCGGCGCCGACGATGATGAGATCAAACCGGTCGCCGTTTGCCGCCGCCATTGCCGCTCGGTCGCTGGAGCGCCCGCTGCCTCTCTCTCTCTGCTCTTGAGCCCTGCTCACGTTGGCAACTGGGAATTTGATATCTCCTTTGAAATTTGTCCTAAAAATTCCAGGACCGGACTATCCACCACTTTCACTAATACATTCTATTTTTTAATTATGTCCATCAATATTTTTTTATCTTTAAACGCTCCATTTTATTCTTTCTAAAAATTACATATCTATTTTTTCTTTTTTTCCCCTCTCTCTCTCTCTCATCCTTAAGCATACGGACACAACTTTCACCGTTCTGTGCCTTTCTCTCTCTTTCTCTTCGTCTCTCTGGTCTCTTCACCATGTTATATGAACCCAATAATATTCGTCGTTCTTTGGAGATATAATGAACGAAATTATTATATTAAACGATGACTATCTACACACTTATGAATGTTTAAGCACGTACAATAATAAGAAATGTACAATAGTATTTGACATTGTCGATTACCCGAAGCTACTATCACTCGACATCGTCACTGAGCGGTCGGATTTTCACTGCGATCCAATCAAAATTCGACCGCAGTCCGACTAACATCTGAGTTCGATATGATCGTAATTAAATTCTAATTGGGTTGTTATCGAATTCCGATCGAACTTCGACTCCGATCGAATCATAGTTGGATTTCGATTGGATTTTAGTAACAATCCGATCGAAATCCAATCGCAGTTCGATCGATCAAACGACGATCGGATCCTAACGAATTCAAGAGTTGGCTATAATGATCATCGAAGCAACTATATGCGAGGACGAAGCACTATGCATTCTTCATTACTATACAATTCCGTAAGATCAGATGGTTCACAGTACATCGCACATGAATATGCGCCGATCAATCATGTAGCATATCAAAGCTCATATGATGAAAACCAGATTTTAGTTGCGTGTTGTTTCGCTCTAGTCCGTCGAACAAATTGTCATCTATTTGGCTATCATCTATCAAACACATCATGATATATTCGGTCATGATCCATTGAATGCAATATCATATGTCCATAACGGGATGAAAAAGACAGAGACGGAGATATTTTATAAAAAAACATTTTAAAATTTTCATCAAGATATTTTTGAAAAAAAAAAATAGAATTGGTTTAGTAATCGGGCATTCTTATTAAATTAAGACGGAGAATCTGCTCTGAAAAAAAAAAACTCGTTTAGAAAGTGATTTTTACACGTGATTATTTGACAATATTTGTTGCATTTTAATCAGTATAATAAATATTATTAAGAGATGTATATCGAAATATGTGCAAGAGAGCAGCAGCGTTTAAAACAGACTTCTTTTCCTTTTTTTTTTTTTTCACAATAGGACAACTTAAATGTCTAAAAAAAAAAGACAGGAGTGATCCGATCAGTTTCGAATAAAAGATCTAATCCAATTATTTACTCATTCTCTAAATTTTCACGTGAAAAGATTCCACGAGAGATATTTGCTCAACGATGATTTAATATTTCTGGTCCAACTTTGACGTTTGCTAAATGCATTAGTACACTGAAATTTTAGAGTTTAGACGCTCTTTGTCATTTTGCTCACACAAAGCCAATGGTCCGAATTAGGACAGGCTAAAAATTTCAATATTGTTGTTTTGTTCACGGAGTTTTCTAAAATTGGATCTCCAGTTAAAAAACTACGGTCATTATAATAAGGTTCGAGTTCAAGAGAATTATCATTTTCTTGAGATTGGACATAGTCATTAAATTGTTTAACTCGATGTATTCCTCTATCTTGGAGTGCATTAGATGTAAAAAATCGTCGCAATGAATTTTTTTCTTTACCTTGCAATGTGATGATTAATGTCCAAAATTTATCTGAATATAAATTGTTGATTAGTTCATAATTCCATGGGATATTATTAACTTGTATCGTAATCTTTCTGACTTGAAGTTTGATGTCCCATCAATTATTCTTAATAGTACAACATGTGGTTGTGCAATCGATTATAACCAAATCGAAATCAAAATAGAATAAATTATTTTTTTTAAATTAACCAAATCGATCAAATTTTTTAACAAAATCAAATCGATTAAAAAATCAATTAATTCGATTAAAAATAAAAAATTTAATTTTTTATCATCAGTCGACTGATGAACATATCAATCGAGAGTTCAGACAGATAAAAAAAAGTTAGAGTTTATATTGGATTATTAAAAAAATCGAACATTAATCGACTGATATATAATAAATTAGTCGACTACATTAACTGTAGCATGATACAACGTGTTTTTGAATCGATTGTACAAATCGACTATTAGACTATCAGTTGCCTATTATGACATATCAATCGTCTGTCCAATAATCTATGACTTCCTCGAAGAGTCGAGAGTCGAGATGCTCGAGTCGTCAAGTGTGCTCGAGAGTCAAGAGTCGAGATGCTCAAAAGGAAGGGTACTCGAGGAGTCAAGGAGCTTGAGAGGAAGAGTGCTCGTTACGGAGGAGGATAACCGAGAATGGAGAATCGCAAATTCACAATTTTAAAGTTGAAATTTGAGAAGATCAATCGATTATATATCTAATCAACCGACTGATATACTCAATTTAAATAATCGATTAAATCAATTTTTTTCATTTCGAAATCGAAAAAATTGATATTTAAAAAAAATTTGAATTTCGAAATAAACCAAACCAAACTTTTCGATTTGGTCAATTCGATCGATTTATTCAATTTAATTACATTTTTGCTCACTCCTAATGGTATAACGGTGCCTTCGTCATCTTAAAACTAATTTTTTCCAATACTGAATCAACTTGATTAGTGGCCTACCACTTGTATAGATAAGAGAAGTAATCTGTCATATTAAAGTTTAAATTAATAATTGCTGATTACGTATATAAATTAAGTTTCTGCATTTTTATCTGTAGAAAAGCAGAGAACTCGAGAAGAAATGGCATGATTTAACGACTAAGGTTGGGAGAGTTGACTTCACATGATGTTGCTGGCTATGTGGTCTCCGCTTGGGGCATAACAGATGAGCATGATGACACAACACCTGGCCACATGCTTATCCTTGTCTGGAAGTTTTATAATCTGCCAAACAAATGCAAAATCTTTTTCTTTTATTCTGTACAAGGTCCCTGAGATGCTCTTTTAAAAGAACGAAGAAAGTTCTCAAGATTAACTCAATTGATAAATATAAAAGAATAATTTTTAAACAGACAGAGATCAATTTTCATGAACTATCAATCAATCCCCTCTTTTATATTTACCATCTGAATTCTGATTTATCTCCTTCATCGATAGGGACAGTCGGAGGAAGCGACTCATATGACAATTTCATATTTAAAAAAAAAAAAAAAGGAAGGAAGAAAATAAACCATGACCTTATCATCTCAGCAGTATTGTCCATTGAGAGAGTGATGGATATGGAAAAAGATAATTGAATTGCGTAGCCACAAGTTGAAGATGGGAGGTGGTGATTTTGTATAGGAACGGAGAGGAGCCATTAGGGAATTGTAGAAAAAGACATGGCAAATATATTTCGATCCATATTTTTATTATTAGTAGTTGTTACTAAAAATTAAGCCATGCTCAAACTCTGAAACAACCTCTTGAAAAAAAGCAGATAAGATAGATGAATTCCTTCTCCGATATCCCGCGTGGCGGGAGCTTCATGCACCGAATTGATTTAGTAGTTGTTACCTCATCAAGGAGAAAGAGAAGCAGTGATCTGTATTAGTAGATGTTACTGACTGTAAAGAAAAAGGGAAGATAGAAAACAATAGGGGAAAGTGGAGAAGCAAAACAGGGGAGAAAAACTTAATTTATATGTGTTCACTTCCTAGATTAACTTCTGATTTTTTAAAAAAAAAAATTAAGTGGAGGTTAAGGATTTGTAACCAAATTACAAAATCCTTCCACATGCAGAAAGTTTGGGTCAAGAAAAAGCTGCTCGACTGTCTCATTATTTACAGAATAAAAGGAAAAAGAGAGAGAGACTTTGACAAGAGCAATAAAATATTTCTAATGCGAGAGAAAAGAAGTTTTCAAGGATAACTTTACTTGCTGGAGAGAGAATCGGAAAGGAACATTGAATATATTTTTCTGTTTACTTGGAAGGAGAGTGAATGAGAGACAAAGAGAATGTTGTGCTTTTATTGCTACAGTTTTAGGACAATTTGCCTTTCAGGCAAGTAGGAGCATCTGTCATATCTAGAAAATTCACAATATTTTGTAATCTTTTCAGTGAATGATTCAATCATGTATGCCAGTTTTATCCTAAATAGTGGAGTAGCACTTATGTATTATCTAATTTATTACTTTATGGTAGATAACAGCAATTGATTCGTGTTGTTTTTCATATGCATCAAAGAAGCTGAGTGCCTTTGAAAAGGCATTTCAAAAAAAGCTAACGATGAGTCAAGACTTGGTCAGTAACTGGCTAGAAATTTACGAGGGGAAATACAAGTGTGCACTCGATCACCTTGATTTTTATGATCAATGCATTGGAAAAAGAGGAAACTAAGATGTTTTTGTCGAACAATTCAGGTATAATTAAAACGACAAGAAGTTAAAACCACATTTTTCTCTTAACAAGTATCAAGAATGCAGATAGGAGCATTTTGCATTCACTTTAGGAGGAAGGTTATTTTTCTGGTTTGATAACTGTTCTTCAGCAATAATTAATCAGGAGATGCATTGACTTTATCTAGAATGCAGATTTGACCAATAAATCCCGAGATTCATACCAGATCTCAGATAGGATTTTGACATATTTGGAAACGAAGCATAATAGCAGATCACCAACACCATCAGCAAACATGAGACACTATATCAGAATCATTTAGCTGTAACTAAAAAGATATCATTGGGCAGCATTTTGCAAGGAAACTGATGTTTAAGATATATAAAAAAAAGTGCAAGATCACCAACTAATCTATAATATGCATATCGCATAGTAAAATGACCTAGATCTAGGAAGTAAGAACAAAAGGTAAACCATTCGAAAACAAAAGATTGCTTCTGCTAGAAATCATGAAAACCTTTAAAAAAAAACAAAAGGGTGATGATCACTCCTACCTAATGCATCTTTGTAGAAGGTTGTGGTCTGTCAGAGGCCAATCTGTAGATCCAATAAACCTAGCCATGGATCAAATCACAAGAGGGTTAACACTTAACACCGCAAAGACACTACCAATGAATCAGAAGGAAAGAAAGGTCAACTGATGTACCAGGGCAGGAGATGTAAGCAAGCAGGAGGATGACTGCAAAAAGCGAAGCCGCTTCACGGATCCTTGGCCCCTAGTTGAGCTTTCCAACAGAGGAGCTTAAACTCTGAACACCACCTGCTTAAGAATACATATAACCCCACGGACTGTGGATACTCGAAACAACAACACTAGTGGACATGTACCAACAAAACACGTACTATAAATCGAGATAAAATGTGGGGTCCATGAGTTGCCAATTGAAATGGAAAGATCAATAATTAAATTTGATTGCATTAATAAGAAAGAAAATATATATTCTGTTCTATTTACAACAACAAACTATAAAATGGTTGCACTCATCAGAAAAAGAGAAATGCAACAATTGGTAAAAAAAAAAACTTCCTTTCATTGCCAATGAGGCTCCAAATAAAGGCGACAAAACATTTTTTGTCTAGGAAGGACACCGTTCAGCTAAATTTTAGTGACTGCCTTCATTTTGCTGAAAAGTTAAACTATAAACAACATCTTGAGATTTGTTGGAACACCAGGAAGAACCAAAAAGAACGTAAAAAGTTGTTAACTAACAGCTTTGCACTCTTTGGTCACGGAAAGCCTAGCTCCTTAGCTTCCTTTTGACACATTGGTCATCTAGATACTAGCGAGACTGATGAGAAGCGACACCAATGAGAACCCACACAAGATCAGTGACAAAGGCAGGAGTCTAATTCAGAAATATCACACTTGGATGGGGCTTCATAAACAGTTACAGAGACATGAATGCTCACACACCTGCTTCATCTACTAAGAAAGGCAGCATACCTCCCAGTGTCTAGCAGTCTTTGACATAATCATATTTTTCCGGCAAATAACTTGGCAATGCAAAAGAGAAACCATTAGGCTGATACCATAAAAGGAGTGGACTCAAGTTAACTAAGCATTTCTTGGTGATACTTATCCAATAACTCAGAGCTTGTTTAAAAAGTTTCAAATGGATAATATTGGTCAGAATTGCTGGACAGGATAACTTACCTCAGTCTGAGTTGAAATACAATAACATAACTAAACTTATTCATTAGAACTGTTAATTTTAAGGTACAAAGAGAATAATTATATTGGTCCATGTGATTTATACTACAAATTATTTATACCCAAATTATGGGACTAATTCCTCTTGCAGGGATGGAGGATTCTTCTCTGTGGAACGATTGGATACAAGGCTAGCTCACCTAATATTAATCAACAATATCTTTTTGAAGGAAATGCATGCTGCTATTTCATATGCCTATGTAAATTAGGCTTGTACTACAGCAAACTTATGTGGTCAAGCCAAATGCATATTTGTTTCTAGCGATACCATAGTTAACGTGACAAGTTTATGAAAAAGAGATGACTTTCAGTTCTGATTAATAAAGACTTTTTTTTTGTGTGTGCGATAAACTAATAAAACTAAGTTGATGTACTTATAACTAGTTGAAAAATTACCTTTGGAGTAATAAGAGAAGGAAACTTCATAGGTATTCCTTTCACAAAGCTTCTTGCTATGTTTGTATAAGCAACATAGCTCAAGGCAACTGTAAAGTATAACTATGTCAATAAACATAACTTCGAAAGAAAAAATAATAATGGTTCTTTGATCTACATAAAACTAGTTGAAAAGTAACCTTTGGAGTCATAAGAGAAGGAAGCTTCATAGTTTTTCCATTCACAAAGCTTCTAGCAATATTGGCCTGTGCAACATAATTTGAGGCTACTTTAAAAGTATAACCATGGCAATAAACAACTAAGTATAACTTAGTAAGAGACAATAATGGTATGTTCATGTACATAAAACTAGTTGAAGTGTAACCTTTGGAGTAACAAAAGAAGGAAACTTCATTGTTCTTCCTTCCGTGAAACTTCTTCCTCCAATGTTTGCTTATGCACCACACCTTAGGATACTGTAAAGTATATAACCACGCTGGTGTTATGCCTATATATGTAAACTTCATTAGTCAATGAATAAAAAAAAAAGAAACCAACATAAGCCTTTTAGATGCAAAAGAAATTCTCCTCGGTAAATATGCAAGCATAAATGTCTAACTAATGTTTGTTTATATATAATGTTAGTTGCATCTGAGATTGCATTTTAACTCCAAACTATCATCATCTATTATTGTTTTGGCATTAAACTTGTTTTATCATTTGTTCCTATCAGTGTTATATTCTTTTCCAGAAATAAAATCTTTTTTGTCCTCATAATGTTATTCTGTTGAAACTTCAGAATTCTTACTCTATCTTTACTTTTTCTCAATTCACATTCAATTATATCTACTTCAATCAAATGTTACTAATAGCATAAAATCTGTCATTAGTCAATAACATAGGTTTTGTGGCTATATGTGCTGGCAAAGCTTTTACAAATAATAGTAATATTTAATCAACCACGTTGCCATGCAAAACATTGGATTGTCTTTAACGCTTAAGTGCAATGTCTCACCACAATGTTAACATTTCGCCATTAAATTGAAAATTTTAATTGTAATATTAATGATGCAGTCTGCAATCTTAAAAGAACTCCTCTTTATAAAAGGAGGTTTAATATTATTTCATGGTATAACGCTAAGATTCAAAAATCCCCCAATTTCCTTTAATATTTCTTTCATTTACTTTGATTTCGCAGCACTGAAAATGAGGTTCATCATAATCTCCACGATCCAACTAGCAGAATGACGAACATTTTGGTCTTATATTGGGGTAAGATCACTCAATCATCTAACAGGAGGATGAGCAATTTATGCATCTCTAGTTTCATAATTCTAACTCTTGCTATCAATTTTGTCTTATTATTATGTTAGTTATTTGATCGAGACTTTTGCACCAGCAACATAAAGTTACATTGTTATATGAATCTTGATTAAAAAAAAGTGGTTGAGTATGTAAAGGTCCTAAGATAGAATTTAAATATCTCCAATTTCATATTTCTGATTCTCTCTTACTACTTATTGTGTTCTTTTTGTGTTAGATTATTTGGCCGAGAATTTTGCACCAACAGTTTAAGGCAAAATTGTTATCTGAACTTGGAAAAAAAAACTTGGCTTAGGTAGAGTTGTTACAATTGTTGTAAAAACAGTCAAGCTGTTGCCCAAGCAAATTTGTAAAGGGTACTACTTCATTCAGTAATTAAGTGGTTACAATTATGTTTCAAAAAGTGAATCGAGTAGACCTCCAAGGCGACCTAGGGGATTTGCATGGGCAATCCAAGTGGGTTCATTGGGAAAACAAGATTTTTTTTTAGCAATTGCTACACATGAATAAAATAATAAAACCCTAGTTTCCCAACCAAGCATCCTCAGTTTCCCAATCAAGCATAATATTGTAGTATGACACTGATTATGAACAAAATAATTACAACTTTGTTATGTGTTTTCATGCAATGTCTAATATGGATTATGAATTTTACATTTATATATAACTTGTTTGATTAATATAATTGTTGTGTACTTATATTTCACATGGCAAAACTTGTCATTATTAGAATGTGTGGAAATGGAAGGCATAGAATGTACAAAAATGGAGGCATGGAAGTATATAAGGGAATTCATTTTTATATTAGTTATTATTAGAAATAAATAATAATACATTTAAGAAAGAAATAAATTTAATGCTTGAATTAATAGTGGTTACTTTTAAAAATTAAAATTAATAAAATTATTGAGGTTAATTAAGTTTTCCTAAATTTAATTAATTTATTTAGAGTAATTTAAACATGTATATTAATTGAATCAATTTTATTAATCAAACTAAAATAAGTAATAAATTTAATTTAACAGTCTTGGATTTCATTAAATTGTTTAAATTAAATTAAATTTTAAATTAACTAATCAGAATTTAATTAAATTTTAGATTAATTAAATTCTTTTAAAATTTAATTAATTTATTTATATTTTATTATTTTATTAATTAAAAATTAAATTGAATTAAACCATATTTTAATTAAGAATAATTAATTTAATCATTAATTAAATTTAATTAAAAGGGAAATAAATCAAATTATTTTGGAGTCAAAAGAGAGAAATAAAGTATTGACTATTTTGTTTCTCAAAAAAATGGGATTTTTTAGATTAAACAAACTAATTTCTAGATCTTCTTGGATATAAAATAGTTTTCTGTTTTTAGTTTTTCTAAAAGAAACTTTTCCAGATTTATTAGTGAGTTTTATAATGCCAAATAGCAACAAGAGGAACTACAGTGACCTTAACCCCAACAAAAGAACACTGCAAATAATAAGTATAAAGTTTGTGTATACTTGAGACTGGGTGGAGTTATTACCAATTGAGGAAGTATGGAGTTGCAACTTGCAAGCTTGCAGAAGATTAACTCTAGACGATACACAAGGGAATGCTTCTGCACTGTTTATTTAAAGTCTTCTACGAAGTGGCATGAGGCTTTGACTTCTGGTTGAGTGTTAGAAAAGGACCTCATTGAGGTTGCCAATCTACAATCAAAATCCCAACAGGAATAGTTTCCACAATTGGCATGGGCTAACATAATTAGCATAACATTGGTTGCAAAGATTCATACCAGGGTTTGGAAGATTTTTTCTTCAGTACTGAAAGAAAAGATGTATGTTTTGGCCAAGGAGCTTATATCTGCGTATCAAAGACCCACCAAGGGCCCTAATAGTTAAAGCATATTGAAGTGCCAAAATTTCTTGCAAATCATAGAATTGGACCTAACTTCTCCTACTCCTCAAATGAGCAAACACATATTTTCTCAAGAAGCAAAGGCCAGTTCTCCCCAAGTTGTTGTGGGTTTAATTCCATTGCTAACTTGAAATCGTTCATACTAATCACACATGCTTCCACAAATTCAACATTACCTGGTAAATGAATGTTATTTCTTGGCCAAATACCATTGACGTGCATTGTATAAGGTTGAAAATGAGGACTTAGCTGCTTTACTAATGCATGTTCTCTACCTACTTTCAACTTGATGCATGACCTAATAAGCCGTTTCAAATAAGCATCCAGAGCATTATTCAAAACGTTAGCTGATTCTAATTTTACTGCTTCCAAGCCCTGTGCTTCAGCTATCTTCGACATTGTTGTCTTCAAAACGTCAGTACGGCATAGTTCGCCAGTATTATGGTTTCTCCAATAACTGTCACTGGTAGAAGTACCTGGTGAAAAAAATGTCCTTTGTGCCCTACCAACACTTGCAGCAGAAAAAGAAATCCCAAGTGGAGCCTGAAGAGGGCCTCTGAAGGGATCCAAATAACTTGAATGGCCCATGTCCTTCTCAACTCCAATGGGTGCTGCTTCTGCATGTGGATTGATATCTACAGTACTCCGGTCATGCAGAGGTGTTCCCTCTCTCCTCTTCTTTGTTGCTGGCTGGTAAAAGTTAGCATCTTGTTGCTGCAATAATCTCTTGGAAAAGTACAAATGGCCATTTTCAGTTGAAACAGTCTCACCACGTGGTTTTGAAGGCTGATGTGTAGCAACATTAGCTCTTGGACTTGTTCCAAGAGAACTTGGCCAGTCTTTTGTCCTGCAAATATCAATGCCAGCCCTGCATTTGCTGGGTGATGGTGGCATTATGTCCCCATTGGACAAAGTTTGGAGCAGTGGCAACGGAGCTTTTGAAACATCATCTACCTGAAGTGATTTCTTTGATACATCCCCAGTTTGTTTTTGGGCAAACCTGCCACGATCAACTGGTGGAGGTGTCTTTGCTTGAGTGGCATTCTGAAAGACTGAACGAATGAGCTGATTGTGCAAAGGGATATTCTCACTGCCAAGTACTGAAACACAGATTTTGTTGAATTCTGTCTTGCTCAGCTTCTGCAACAAGAAACCATTTAGAGCCCTGAAGTATCTATCAGCACGGTCCTGACCAATCCGTTTTAATATATGAGATTTCAGGTCATCAAGGTCAATCCGAGAGTTCTTTGTCCCTGATAGCGATGGCGTTGGCTGAGGCTGTGGCTGCAACGTTGGCGGCGGCGGTACTGGCATCTTTTAGTGAACACTAACCATAGAAGCAGCCACCAAATAACTCATAACTAGACTTTCCAACTTATCCTAAATCTGCAAATTTAGCTTTTTTCAGAGCCTGCACCTTTTCTTACAAATATTATACACGATCCGCAGCCCCTCAATGGCAATGCAGGCGGTAACAGTACCTTTCAAGGGAAAATCCCGCGAACAGATCGAGATCGAGAAGCCTGACACAAAAGATTGCAACCTTGAAGATGAATTCCCAACCAAGAGAGAGCGAAAACCCTAATGAATAAATAAACAGCCGGAATCAAGACCAACACATCACCGGCCAATCACAAAACCTCTCATTGCGAGCCGGAACCGAACGGAAGAGACAAGAGCTAACCCGCTCTAAAGCTGCAACTCGTGAACCCGGAATCGAGCAAAGCAGATCTCCGATACAAAGATAATAAATCCCATAGAAAAAGGGAACCCAAACCTCGTGCGGAGAAGGGAAAGAGCGGGGAGACAGCTCACCTAGCCTCTGCACGACCTACAAGAAACGGCGGCGGCGGCAACCTCTGGTCACGAGTCGATGCCGGGGCGCCGCTTTCAGAAGGCGGCGCAGGTACCACCAATTCCACACCTCTCTTCTTCTACGTCGCGTTGAATTGGGAATTGATCGAGCTGAATTGGTCTTCTTTTTCGTTCTCTTCTCTCTCTTCTTTCGCATCCCTCAATTTTCGCTCGGCCTTCCCCCACTTCTACCCGCCTCATGATTCGCCCTAGCTGCGGGCACAAAGAACCCTACCATATTGCTTAACTTCATACTCAGCCATGCTACCCACCTGTCTACTATCCAAAACAGCGGGCCCCGCATTAGCTCTCTTCTCAGCCAACTAAACATGAAAAGGCAGGGGGAGGTTTATGGATTTCGAAGTGGGTCAAGGTTTGGGGAGCACGATGGAGTTAAGTTATTTTTGCGCAGGAGGTTGACTTTTGACCAAAGTCAACCAATTTGACTGTCGAGTTTGTGTGAACTCGTGACAGGAGGTGGGAACGCGTATATAACTTCTTAGTAGTTAACAAAAAAAAAAAAAAGAAAAGGAACTTTCGAGGCTCAATAATTTTAGAGTTTCAAAACAAACAAATGAAATATAATTTTAATAATAAAAATATATTTAAAAAAATACGCTGGCATATGAATAGAGGGATTGAGATCTAGATAAATCGTGTAAAATGATATGACTGTAAATTTAAACGACAATAATAATAATAAAGATGATAATAAACTCAAGAATCCATCCAAACTTCAAAGTGTTAGTTGAAATCTGAGGACTTACTCAATTGATAAATTCATGGAAATGGATAGTAAAAATTTAAAGTTCGATTCTTAATAGAGACGTCCTTTGCCTATGTATTTTACAATGTAAATTTTTTATTTATCTTCCTCTTAAAAGCGTTGATCAGTCATAGAAAAATCATTAATATAACTATATTTTTTTAATTGGAATCCACAATAATGAAAAATTAATGTAAATATGAAAACAATGAATAAATCATTAAATTACAGCAACTAACAATATTTTTTAGTACGATACTAACTCTTATTTATATATATATATATATATATATATATATATATATATATTCACTAAAAAAAATCATTTTGTCGATCATATTAATACCTTATCACGGTTATCATGTTTAATTTAAGAATTAGCTAAAGTTTATTAATAGGAAATGAATTTAATCTCACATATTATTCACCCGTGATCTTTATTTCCCATCAAACTTACCCGTCGTCTCTACCATTGGGCTTCCCTCGCTATAAAATCTAACTGGCACCGCTCGCTTTCTTAGGCCGATTTACATTATATGTCCCTACCCTAGACTGATTCCAATATCATCGGTGCCCTTTCTTATTTCTGTATAAGCTAATCTAGGGTTTCCTACTCTTCATTCGTTGTTCAAAATATAGAACTATTATATTAATGATCTCCTATTATTGCCCCTACCATGAAGGGACCCCACTTGACAAGTACAAAGAAAAGAGATCATCAATAATCCAAGATGATAAATTCTTTGAAAATTAATCCCTATTCACTACTATTAACTACGAATAAATCCCTTACATTTACCAATTGAATTAGCCCGACTACATTCCTTACGCAATCACACCTCTCTTGGATGAGTCCAACATCACCGGCGTCGTTGGCTTATTGCTAAGTAGTTAAGAGAGAATTTGAGATAGATGAGTTGATTGTATGAATCAGATCAATTAACTGCATAAATCAAGTACAATCATACAAACTTGATAGGGATGCTGGAACCTTCGAATTAGATAGGTATGACATTCAAACAAGTCAGTCGTATTGGGCTAGTCCAAGTGAGTGAAGATTGAAAGACAAGTCAATGAAACCACCAGTTGAGTAGAATAGAACAATAGGACCCGATATGTTGAATAGACCTATTAGATGAGTCAAACCAATGCCCATTGATAAGTCAATCAAATTGAAAGAGAGAGGAAAAAAAACAAATCAATAAGTTGATTGGCCTAATCAGATACGCAAGCAAGGTAAATTAGACACAATATGTGCATCGCATCGTATGAACTAAATGAGTCAAATAAAATATTTCAAAAATTTTATTCTCAGTGCTATCTCTATAAACCTATTGTATTTAAGTTTTATCTGAGCTTCCAAACTTGCTAAGTAAGAAACTGACCACAGACAGGAGGCGCGAATAGGAAGTATCTCCTTGGACTTCATAGTCATAAGAAACGGCATCGCATAATTGCAGCATCAACGATGAAGAATATCGAGCATGGAGAAGCATGCAGACGAAGGAAGATTCTCAAATTGTTGAAGATGGAGTTAGCATGCGAAATGGACAAAACCACATGTAGTAGGACCATAAACAGAAGAAATGTCGACCTCCTTTTTTTGCACTTGCTACTTGAAATTCTGATTTATCTCCTCAATCAATAGAGGAAGTCGGAGGAGGCCGCTATTGTGGTAGTTCCATATTTTTTATAAAAGGAAGGAATGTCGAAGATGGGCAAGTCGTGTGCAGTACAGCCATAAAAGCAAGGAATGCCGAAGATGGGCAGTCGACGATGCCTCCTCGACAAAAAAGAAAAAGAATGTATACAGTTTAGTCGGAATACAGTTTACCATACTAATAAACATCATTGGTTACTTTCTATCTAGTTTCCAGAAGTTTCATCATGCTAATAAAAGACATGCATATGGAAAGTTCAAAGAGACTTAACCAATCCATGATGCCGAGTGTATCTCAAACAGATGAAATTCAGTTTAACAAACCCCCCAAAAGCTACGGCTTGCAGAAGTCTGGCAAATGGTACTTAGCTCCTGCTGCGGCTTTCATATCTGACATGTCCAAGTTCCAAGGAAAAGAAACAAAAAAGTCATATGAGATGACTGTCAAAAAGGAAATCAATATTTCGAAAAGATTTCCGACCAACAATTTCAAGGGACTATCCACAATGGCATATCATTGTGAGAAGATGAACACAACTAAGAAACTTTGGTAATAGATAAAAGATGGGAGCTTACCCATTGGTATGTGGTGATTCAGATCGACGATGGTCATAAGGAGGCGACTTGCTATAACTGTGCCGACGAGGGGAAGGGCTGCGTCTTCTTGGAGAGCGGTCACGAGGACTATAACTCCTGTACAATGGTCAACCCCAAAGCCAGATTTGAAAACAGGATAACCACAAAAGATGAATGTTCAATTCACTGATCTTAGTTACACTTTCAATCTGCTTAGTAATGGCTAAATAGTAGATTGCAGTTGCGCTCCATTTGAGGCACGTGATACCGTTGATATGCAAGGGAATGTATAAATCTTAACAATTAATTATATTAATTAAAAACATTTGTCAAAAAAAAAGGTGCGATTATTTATTGAAAATAATAAATAAATAAATAAATAAAAAGTTTTATAAGAAATTAAACATAAAACTATTGCAGGATCTTATTTATAGTGTATATAATTCGACTACAATCAAAATCATATTAAAAGAGAAAGATGAAACATACCATACAAAAATTATTGACAATAAAACTTAATTTATTGATAAAAATGTTTAATTCAATGTGCTCACTAGATATATAGCCATTGATATAATGAAATATAATCTTTTAGATTTTTTTATTTAGGTAAAATTACATGCATACCCTTATAAATATATACTTTCCATTTTTGCCATGTCAAATCTTAGCTGTTGAAATATATTTTTCCAAAACTTAAAATCTTCCACAATTGACAATACCATCATAGTTTATCTCTCTTAGTAGAAAACATAATGAGAATAATTTGACAAAATTGTACTATGACATTTCATGGCAAATATATGTAATTTTGCAGTATGGGAAGGGTACGTATGTGCCCCATTGATTTTGTTATACAAACATTAAATGCACTCATATAATATTTATTATACATTTATTACCACATATCCAAGCTTATAAATAAATAAAGAACAGGCCATACTATATTAGATTATAGAATAGTTGACTTTACTTGTTCTGCATGCATTTATTGCATTTCCAACTTCACATATGTAAACTAGATTACATTAAATTAGTGATCAGATACAACAACAACAATAATAATAATTGCTAAGACAGAATTCATGAATCTTTGTTTGTTCACAATTAAACCCAAGAAATATTCAACTTGCAACTATGCTTTTCCACAGAATATATATTTTTTTCAATATGTATATGTACTGCTTGATCCTTCACCATCCTCTTTTTTTTTGTCTTTTATTTGTGATTGAATCTCCCCCTAACTGACTGAATGAGGCTAAACATTTCAGATTCCATGCACCAAATGCCTAATGCACTGGGCAACATTTTCTATAATCATCATTCATCAAGTAGATATCTAAGTACAATCAGGTACTAGCTGTGGGGATAGAATAAGTTGAGAATAAATAGCAGAGGAGACCATGGAAAAAGAGCATACAGATTTCTAGCTAGCCAAATCAAGAGCTTTCAGAAGTCCAAAATTACCTTCGACCATAACTAGGGCTCCGGCGGAATCTAGGACTTCTGCTACGACTCCGGCTTCGGCGTCTTCCACTGCCTAATCCTCTTGGACCAATTCGCAAATGACATTCACGGGCAAAATGACCAGCCTCTCCACACCCATAACACTTCATATCTGATCCTCCATGACGATCACGACCACGGCTACTTGAGTTATGAGACAATTCTACTCTCCATCCATTTTTGCCTAAGATTATGAGAAGATACAATAAGATAGAACACCTAATGATAGCAAAAACCTTGTGATGTAAATGCAATGTAAGCAAAAGAAGGAGATGAAGTTCAAAACCTTTAACTTAGAGTCAGATTTTGAGTGGGTGGGGTGAGGGGGTGGGGGTGGGGAAGAGGAGGGAGGGAGGGAGGGGATCATATTAGAAGCAATTTGCAACGTATAATTCTAAAGAAAAAATTAGCCATTCATGGCGGAGTACAAATTGCAGTGCCAAGCACATAATTAAAAGTACATTTTTTTTCTACTAGAAAGATTATAGTCTCCAACTCAATCGAAGTGAACAATAGGTTGTTAGTTTATAAAAACTCCATTTAACAATGCATATCTATTTTGAAGGATCTTTTTTCATTAAAAAAACAATTGTTAAGCTGAGTCAATTAATCTCAAATCTATCCCTTTAAGTCTAAAGTAATTAAATGTATGTTTTGAAAAAGAAAAAGATAATTATATAATTGATACATACCATCTAGATCACGAATTGCATCCTGAGCATCTCTCCGATCATCAAAATCAATGAAAGCAAAGCCTGGAGGTTTTCTAGCAACCCAAACACTGCATCCAAAAGAAGTCATATTTCTTTTAACTTAAAAATTCATGATGTTACGACTTCCTGTCAAAGCACTAGTAAGGAAAAGGAAGATTAAACAATTAATACAAAATCTAATTAATAAGACCTAGTGGATAAATGTGTTTCAGGCTGAACTATGATTAAAGCAACAAATTCACCATCCATCCAATGCTAAAGATTTGAACAAGAATATTTGGATGCATTTTCTTTCAGAATTGCTTAATGAAAATAACATGTTTATCACTATTGGAAATCAGTTTGCACAACTACAGGATCATATGCAACTTGTTAGTCTCAATCACATGTAAAGGAATAAAAACCTCTTTCGAGGAATCGGCCAGACCCGGCCATTTCTCAATAACAATAGCTAAAGGTCCCGAAACTACCATTTGGATCTGGAACCTGCATGTTGATGCTCACTATCCACTGAAAATATCAAGGAAAATAAAATTGAAACAACTAAGGCAGCATTTGGTTTCTCATTTTCCATTTTCATTTTCTGAGAAAATGAGAAAACATGTTTGGTTCATAATTTCCATATTCGTTTTCTAGGAAATGAGATATCATTTGACTGGAAAATAGAAAATGTCTACAAGTCGTTTTATAAGAAATGGGAAAACGCAGCGGAAATGGAAAACACGGCTCAAACCAAACGCCCCCTAAGAGTATTCTTGTTCAAAATGAGTGATAATTCTCATAATCAATAAAACTGCAGAAGCTAGTGAACCATAGAATTCTTATTCAGAGCAAATGCACTTCAACATACATTATATTTAACCAGCTAGTATCCTTACATTTTACAGACTCAGTAACTAAAAAAACAAAGAAGTACCATTTGATTCATCTTACACTGTTTGGAAAGTAGCTGAGGAAACTTATGAACCACTGAAAATTCGTATACTTAGCAAAGAGCTTGATTAAACAAAATAAACTGAACTATGGAAAAAGATACTCTAGTGAAACTTACACACTACACTGTCTGAACTGAAGGTTAGATTGCTATCAAATCCCTTCATAGTATTGAATTTTGTAAATTCTTGTCTAAAATCAAGTGCTTAAATAAATGTACTGATATAAACACTTCCATCTACTACTTCCCCTGGATCTATAAAGATCCCTTAAATTTTAAAAAATAAAGTAGCAATCAAGTTTTAAATGAAAACAAGATGCAAACCATACTATTACTATTAATATATGTCTTAGTTTAGATATAATGTAGCTTGACATATTTGCCCAGAAAAATTTATTAAAAAGAATATAAGTAAATCAATCGATCTTAAAAATTTAGAAAAAAACTTCTTCCTCGTTGTAAAAGTAGCATTATTCTTTTTGAATTAAAGGTTTTAAACTTCAACATAATTGATAATTAGCAGAACACGGTAGTTAAGTATCTAACCAGACTAATAGAGTCACTTATATAACATATGAACTCTCCAATTTTTTATGAACTGATAAACTACACAACTGCAAGTCTAACAAAATGGAACAGACAAATGCATGAATCAAAGGTTTGAGTTCTATCATTATGGGAACATCTATAGAGGTTACCATCCCCAAAGGAACTCTTGCTTTGCAGAAATCAATTGAGACCTTCAATAGTACAAAAGATCAGTGAAAACAAATTATGGTGTAAAACTCTATAGTTGACAATATGGCGGTTTTCATTTGGTTTCTACCCTAGGAAGATATTTAAAAAAAAAAAAAAAATCAAAACTGAGAGGCAATGGCCTTAGGATAAACAAGATACTGCAAAACCTCAAAATTTTACCTTCTTAGAACCCCGAATGCCCGAAACTCGTCTTCAAGTTCCCTAGCAGTCGTCCTGGGGTCCAGATTGCCAACATAAATTCGAGCCATCCCCAGACAAGTGTACCTGAACCACAATAAAAAATAGTCTCAGGTAGCTACAATTTCAATGATATGCCAACCCTCCAGTTACAACATGCGATCATCAAACCAAGATTTCTTTATAGCCTCCGGATACTCAGATCAGAATACAACATGAAAAACATAAAATTATTTTACTCTCTCAAAAGCCAAATCCGTCGTAGCTGCACAAAACCCCGAATTGGCTCAAATCTCTGTATGCATCAACGAATAGACATACTTGCTCATGTGAAAAAAAAAACAAATATATTAGAGTTTTAAAAAAAATCGCATTTTTTGAAGGCTCAAAGACGAAGAACACGAATTAGGGTTCGGCAAAAAGAACTGAACCCCCCGAAATAAAAGGATCACAGAGAAGGAAGGGTCGATCAACACCTACCGTCGATATAAATTGAGGAAGAAAGACTGCGCGGATCGGTTCAAAGATTAGGGAGAAATCTTGCGACGGAGATGATTTCCAAACCCAACCGCCAAATCCTTTGGAGGAGAACTAACTCCCTTCGACAAGCCCCGGGGTGGAAATAAATAGGCACCTTTCTCCTCGAATTTGTGTAAAGTGATTACATTCTATCCAAATAATTTCTATATTTTTTTAATGCTTGGAGATTTTCAGAATTATCAAAGGTAGTCGTACTTTCATTTCTATCTAAAATTATGTTTTAAAATATTTTTTTGATTTATTTCAGTTCTAAATGAAAATAAAAAAAAATAAATTTTCTTCCTTAGTTATATCCTAAACTAAATGAAATTGGATAAATTTAAATAATAATAATAACTTAATTATCTGATCAAATACTTTCGTATAAAAAAAATTATTGATGGTTTAGGATTTGAAATAGATATGAATCACCTACGTAAGTAATTTCAAAGTTCAAATGAATGACACAAAAGAAACTTTAATTTCAATGAAAATCAATTTTCTAAAACTAAAAAACTTTGATTCAGAAATATTAGCCTGACTTAATGGACAATAGGATTAGAAGGTATTTCTAAAACTCTAAAACCTACCAAAACCATCGTATATAAAAATAGAAATGTTAGAATGAATGTTAAATTTTTAGATTATCAACTGCATATTACAAGTACTATAGAAAAATATAATGAAGAATTAAATTTAATGAATCAAGAAGAAGAATCTTCTTTACTCCTCTTAAGAGACTAGCTATAAAATAATTAAAAATAGTAACCAAATTTAAATTTACTCAAGCTAGTAAAATAGCTTATAATTATAATTTTATGAATACTTAGTAGAAGGATTTTTTTGATTTAAATGAATATGTTTATTTACTTTCAGACATAGCTAAACGTTTTAAAGAAGAACTTAAGGACTTTGAAAAATTTGAAAAAAAAAATCATAAGAAATTAGAAACAAATTGGATTTTAAAGTTTGATGAGGAACTCAATATAATAGCAGCCAAATAAGAGCATGAACTTTTAAAATGGGAAGAAGATGAAATCAATAGCTTAAAAGATTTCATGAATTCTAATGAATCAACTGCAACTTCTAGATCACAATATGAAGTCCACTATCTTGAAAATACCATAGGAACTATAGAATATGGGCAAAGACATCCACCTAGAAGAATAACTACTCCTTATATTAATAATAACTCTTTATTAAGGACAACGGGAAAGAAAAGACTTTCAGAAGTAACTTTCTTTGGAAAAAAAATCAGTATTGCTAAATATAATTGAATGTGATCTTCTATTATATAATACTTATTTAGAACAATGGATAGTTTCTGTCTAAAGAGATTATCAAGCTCGACATGAATTAGATGTAAAAACGGATATCACAATTTATTCTAATTGTTATCTCAAGTTTATTGCAAATAAAAAGCATGAATGATTCTAAACAGTAAAGAACTACAAGTATTTCAAAGTCTAAGGAAGTTAAATATCATTTTTCTTCGTATTTTCTTGAGGTATATCTACATAAAGCTTTATTTTTAGGATCATATTTACTAAGTTTCTATATAAGGTTCCACCCCAACTTGTCTCACATCCATTGGATTCTATAATTAAGTAGTCTGTTTCTAAGGGGAAAGTAAGTGTTGGTAATATTTTTATCAACTATTTTATATTCTGGACAATTTCTATATTTTGGTTATTGAAATAAATTTGTTCAGTAGGTGAAGTTTTATTATATAAAGAACTACTAAGTTTTCCTATATTTTTAATATAGGGTCTAGCATAATTAAGTAATCCTAAGAAAGATCTCAGAGTTTTTCTGTCTTCTATTTTATCTGAAAAGTCTAAAATCTTTGTAGTTATATGTTTTTGTAAAGAGATTTTGCCTTGGCCAATTTCTGCGCCTAGGAATTCTATGTGGGTAGTAGCCAATTTAAATTTCTTTTGAGATATTATTAAACCATGTTTTTCGAATAGAGTAAAAATCATATGTAAGTGAACAAAATGTTCCTCCTTGATTTTGAAAAATACTATAACATCATCTATATAAACACAAGTAAAAGAAGCAACATTTCTAAATATATTATCCATTTTTCTTTGACAAACTCGAGGAGCTATTTTAAGTCCAAAGAGCATAATCAATCATTCAAAATGTTCTTCTTGACATGAGAACGATGCCCATTCTACATAGTCAAGGTGCATTTTAACATGCTAAAATCTTGATTTCATATCAAATTTTGAATACCATTTGAAATTTTGAATTTTATTAAGTAATTGATCTTTATCATGTATTTTATATCCGTCTTCATTGTAATTATCATTAAGTATTTTATAATTAAATATCATTCTAGATTGTCCTCTTTTTAATTCTGTCCATTTGTTTATAATAAAAGCAAGACTTCTATGCATAGAAGTATTGCTCATAGCTTAAATAACTGTTCAATATGCATTTTACATTCCTCTTGTTCTCAGTTTATATATTTAAAGGCTTGGGTCTCAATAGTTAAGTCTGGGTTTATAATATCAAGTTTACAATAAGTTTTATCCTTGTCCCAATATTTAATTGGGTTTTCTCCTATGTTTTCAAAATTTTCTAGTCTATATATAAAACTATCTAAATCCTCTTGTTTTTTTAATTAAATTTAATAAATAAGTTGGGTTGCATAAGTCTATTAACACTAATTCATCATTTTTATGTTCTTCCAAGTGTAGTTTTAAATTTAGATGTGTATTTTGGCTTAAGAGGCCAAGTGTAGAAGGTTTCCCTTGTGATCACAAGTACAAGAATTAGAATTATTATTATGACATGTACAAGACTTACTTTTTTTAAGTTTTGGGATATAAATATCCAAAAGTTTAGAGGCAGAGGAAGAGGAGGTGGAGGGAGTAGGGGTATCACCAAGTTTTATAGTGCATGAGGCAGAAGGGTAATCGGAGAGAATAGGATTAATAATAAGAGTAGATAAAAAGATAGCATAGTCTTTAGTGAGTAAAAGAGCTCTATTAGGAGCATTGTCTTTGATGGTTTAAAGGGCGAACTCAAAGATGAGGTAAATGTAAAGGAGTGTTGAAACTATCACAATTTGTATAAAAACGTAAATGAGCGTTTTTAACAAATTTAATACAAGGAATTTTTTGTCCATCTAATTGAGTACTATATACAGGAGTATTAGTAGTTTTAATAAGAGAGGTTGGAAATGAGTTAAAATTGTTTCATCTATATTAGAATTAGTAGCTCCACTATTAATAAAAACATGTAATTCACTACAACAAAAATGTTAAAAGACAACATCACAGAGACAACGATTTTAGAAGAAACTATTGTGATTTTGATAAAAGACAACGATTTTTTACAAAATCGTTGTCTTTGAATGCCCATATAACACAAAAAATAACCGTTTTACACTATCCGTTGTCGTTGAGTATATTTTTTTTAATCAACAACGTATTTTACAACGATTTTCCAGAACTGTTGTGTTTAAGAATTTTTTTTTATATTAACAATAGTTGGGACAACGGTGCAATCAACCGTTTTCAATAAGAATATTTTCGTAATGTTTTGTACAACGGTCAAAAATTATTGTCGTTGTGATAATAATACAATATTTTTAAAACGTTATCAATGAAATTTTAATAGTGTAATTGAATTAGAAAAAATACAACATAATTCGTTAATAATAATTATTAATTTTAAAATATTTTTAAAACAAATAAAAATTATTATTTTTATTATCAATACTATTTTTAAAAAATTATTGGAAATAAGTTTTTTTAAAAAAAATATAAATATATAAGATTAAAAAATAAAATAAAATTATTTAACCAATAATAAATTAAATAAATTTTAATATATTACAAAATTTAAATCATGGTATTTAAATTATATATAAGGAGTAATATATATCCTCTACGGATAAATATTTTTTTTTACTGTCTGCTATATTTTTTTGTACGGTTAAAAATTTTATTATAATAAAATTTTCACAACGCACTAATGAAATGCGCTGCGAATGATAAGAAGATCTTCCCGGATTTAACAGCACATTGTTATAAAATTTATAGATTAAAAAAATTCAATAACCTCAATTCTCATAATCTTATTTTCCCTCCGCTTTACTTTCCCTCCTCTCCGTTAATTTCTAGGGTTTTCTCACCTTTCTTCCCTCCCGCAAACCATTGAGATCGATGACACAGTCCTCACACTGAGATCGCGGCATGACCGCGTACTCACGGCGAGGTCGACGCCTTGGCGCAATATGGCTATGTACTCACGGCGAGATTACGGTTGTGCCGTGATAGGGCTTGGAGGGATCTGACCGCGACCTTGTGGTGAGGTTGTGGCTGTGTCGTAGTGTGCCCTTGGCGCAATCTGACTGTAATATATCGGATTTTTTTAATAATATAATAATAATATAATTTAAATCGAAATAAATAAAAATAAATTATTAATTTATTAAAAAGGAAATTAGTTATTTATTAGTTGATAATTTTGGGATAAGATTTTATTGGGTTGAACTAAATCTAATCACCATGTTGATTTAGTCAATTAGCCTAAAGATTATATAATCAAATCCTAAGTTCTGAAAAATCGTTTTTCCCTCTTCTGTACCCTAGCTTTTCCTTCCGTCATCGCCTGATCCTTCTCCTCTCCTGCTCTTCGATTAGCGCTGCACCAATCTGTGCCATCCTGCCCAGCCTCATCGTCGCCCTTCCCTGTGCCTAGGTCACCGTCGCCAATGGGCGACAGCCTCGTCGCCGCACATATCCGCTTCCACGATCGCTGCAAGCGTTGGCGCCTCTCGTAGTTGCGAGGTCTGGCCAGACGCTGCCCCTGTGTGTCGCACGCACACTGCCTTCCGATCACTTTTCGGCCATGCTCTGTTGGAGTATTGAGAATACAATCAAAGTCTCACATTGGTAATACATGGAAAATATCATATGCTTATAAGATGAAAAGATATCTTCATTAGCATGAGGTCTTTTGGGTAAAGTCCAAAAATAAAACTATGAGGGCTTGTGGACAATATCATACCATTGTGGAGATAAGTGAATCTTATGGACACTAATAATTGGTATCAGAGTCATGGTTCATGTCAAGCCATGAACCTCTAACGAAGGAAGTGGAGCTCCCATGTCCGGATCAAGAGAACCAAACACCAGGTAGGAAGTCCAGTTGGGCCAGAAAGGCTGGACAACTGACAGGAAGTACAACCGAGTCTAGAGGACCACACAGTTGGCAGGAAGTCCTGGTGGGTTGAGGATCAGACATCAAGCAGAGAATGTCCTTCGAGGACGAATAGACTTGAAGGGGGGTCAATGTGGTCCTTTGTTTGAGGGAGTGATTGTTGGAGTATTGAGAATACAATCAAAGTTTCAAATTGGTAAGACATAGAAAATATCATATGCTTATAAGATGAAAAAATATCTCCATTGGCACGAGACATTTTGGATAAAGACCAAAAATAAAATTATGAGGGCTTAGGCCCAAAGTGGATAATATCATACTATTATAGAGATATGTGAATCTTATGAGCACTAATATGCTCGTCTCCATTGCAAGTTGCCTCAGCTGATGACTTTCCCTGTGCTTCGTCGATCCGACGACAACGAGCGCAGTTGACCCCTCGCTGCGATTCCAATGGTCGATCGCCGTTATCCCAACCACGGACAATGTTGCCTCTGCCCTCTTCTTCTGCATCTCTCCAGCGAGCACCAATTATCGACCTTGATCGCTAATGAGCAACAAAGTCACTGCGCACAATGACAGCTCCATCATCGTGATCGATTGCAGCGAAGAAGGGGATGCTGATTTGGACTGATGATGAAGTTTGATGAGGTGATTAGGGAAATGGAGGTTTGGGTGCGAGCCTACCTCCTGATATGTTGGATGCTACGAAGCTTACTGGAATACGGAGGGTTCTTTCTTTGAGTTACTTTGAATTGGAAGCGGTGTGGTGGTTGCTTGGTGCTGCCATTAGGAGTTGCAAGGGCATTGTCAAGGGCTAAGCTAAAGTTTATGTGACAAATTTAAGTTGAAGTGGAGATTGTACGAAAGAATTGGATTAAAGTGGACATTGTGCAAAATGTGAGAATTACTGTACTTTATTGCACAGTATGCACATTACTGCAAATAACAAATTTTATACAATTGCATAGTTGTGTATTGTTTTCATATACTAACACTTTGACTCTTGATTTATGAGTTTTTTTTATCCTGGTCTTATGCATTTTCTTGTATGTTTAAATAGTAGACATTTATATAGAAAGATAAAGGAAGAAAATAAGCTGGAGAGGTTTAGATTTGTGGATCCATATGTTGTTGGGTGTTACTTTCACATTAGTTGATAAGAAGGCCCTTGGTTTGACAGCTAGGTTGAATGACACACCAACAAACCAACTAGTTTTGGTTCCAGTTAACATAGGGTGTATAAAACAGAGGTGAAACGTTCATTTTTTAATTTGATAAATACTTGTTTAACTACATGCATTAATATTGTGTATATATGTAGTTTCCATTAGATTTTGACTGTCATCGATCCTCACAAAGAGGTTGTTTCGTTGTTGGATTCTCTCGGTCAACGTAATTGTGATGAGACTTCGAAGAATGTTGTGAAGATGTAAGTTTTAGTAGGGAAATATTGTGAATATTTATTATAATTTATAATCTCTTATGATATTATGAAAGGCCTTGAAATTGTTCAGCATAAGATTGACAAACACGGGAAGAAACAACTTTTGTGGGAAATAATCAAGGTATGTTTTATATTGTGGGGAGCTTATATAATTTAAGGAGTAATTATTTAGTGATATTTTTGTTAAAGTAGATATGAATCATATACTTTCTTATGTTATTTGTTAAAGTAGATGTGAATTATTTAGTGACATTTATATAATCAAGTTTTTTGTTATTTGTTATTGTTATTAGAAGGATGAATCATACACTTTCTTGTGTTATTTCTTGTTGAGAAAAGTTTTGTGAAAATCTCCGTATAACTACTATAATTTTTTTCATCATAGGTTCCCCTTCAACCGGATGGAGTTCAATGCGGTTATTTTGTTTTGCGATATATGAGAGATATAATTGAAGGTGCTGCATCCATTGACAAGTCTTCCCTACGACCAATAGTAATATTAGACATATTTTCAAATTTTCTTATTGATACATATTTGTAAAATGATTTGTGCAATTAATTATCACATATAATTATCACATAGTACTCAAAGTGTTTAATTATATTTTCATTCATTTATTCACATGCAGTTCGCAAAATCTATGATAGTTGCAAAGGAAATTAATGAAGTACGTTCGGAGTGGGCTGAATGCATACGAGATCACATATCTGATGATTAGAAGATTTAAGTGTACATATCTCTTTTGGTTAGATGTGGTAATCTATAAGTATTTTGGTTATTATGCATAATACTTTTGGTGCAGTACTAAGCATATGATGTATAGTTATTTTTCTACTGTACTTTTTTATATATGTTTTTAAGAGTGATCATTTAAAATGGGATGATGTTACCTTGTACTTTACATTGCTACAAGTGCAAGTGTATATGTATTTTTTATAATTCTTTTTGATGTTGTTGTATGATTTATATTAAAAACAAAACACTATAAATCGACAACGATTTATTGTTCTTTAGAGTAACCGTTGAGAAATGACAACGGTTAATAACTATTGTTTATGACTCAAAAAATTATAATAAATCCATGCATTGAGAAAAATAGGATGTTCAAATTCAACGGTTATAACCTGTTATAATTTTAGTTGAAAGACACGGTGAAAAATCATTGTCTGTGATCTAAAAAATCCGTGGTAAATCGATCCGTTGTGAAAAGTGGGGCGCTCAAAGACAACAGTTAAAAATCGTTGTATTTTTCTTAAATCGACAATGGTTTTTAACCGTTGTCTTTGAGTGCCCCACTTTTCACAATGGGTCGATTTACCATGGATTTTTTGAATCATAGATAACGATTTTTCACCGTTGTCTATTCGAATTTTTGTTGTAGCGATTGTAATTCATATCCTTGAATATTAAGTAGACATTGGACTCGAATATCTGAAGAGTAGATCATATACTAGGAGTTTTGATAAATACTAAATTAGTATCAATAGGTTCAAGCGTAAGATATGGTTCTTCATTGGTTTGCAAAGTATTGGCTTTTAAATGTATGATTTCATATTCTAATAGATTAAGTCTATATTGCAATATTGATACTCAAGTTTCTAATAATATATTTCTAGTATTGGGTCATGAGTTTCTAAGATATCACACTACTAAAAATGAACCTTTTAATGACGGGAAATCCTGTCATTAATAAGTCAATTCTCATCGTTGATGAGTTTTAACAACGGTACTAAATACCGTAGGAAGTTATTGCTAAAAAGCCCCGTTGGAAAAAGATTAATGACGGGAATAAAAGTACCGTCGCTAATAGTATTTAATGACGGTATTCACTACAACGACAATGATTATATGTACCGTCGTTAATAACAACAATGATGGATATATGTATCGTCATTAATAATTTAATATAGGTTAATTATTTAATGATGGTTTAGCATACCATCGTTAACGACAATAACGATGGTCATTATATAGGTGTTATTTCGTCATTATTATATATACACAATTCAGAATATATATTAATGAATGCTAATAAAAATCAAAACACCATATATATTTAAATATCATCCAGTAGTTCATAATGAGCGTATGTACATCATTAAACTTGCAAATTTAACATCTATTTACATCAAAAGATAACATTTCTCTAAAGTCTTCATATGCAAAATGTGGACTTCTCAAAAGCTCCAAAAAATCTATTTCATTGTAAATCTTCAATACATATAATGAATAGACAAAAAAAAATAAGTATCACAATAAATTCTTTAAAAGAAATCTTGATATACAAAATATTAAACCTACAATTTAATTTCAACAAATAAGAGAGATTATAATAAGAACAAGAAATAAATAGTAAATATTAAACAATATTTAACAACCTATTAGTACTACAACTTTCCAACATTACAATAATAGTTAATTTAACATTGTAGCAAAATATTATCAACATTTCAACAACTTTCTAATATTATGACAATAATTAGTTTAACATTATAGTAACATATTATCAACATTTCAACAACTTTCAAAAATTACAACAATAGTTGTCTAACATTATAGCAACATATTAAATAACATTACAACAAAGGAAGAAAAGAGTTTTAGGGAATAATATCAATCAATCACCAAGATGAACCTTTATTTTATTATTCCTCACTAATAGCTTATGTGCCTATGAAACATTGACAATTCAAAATAAACAAAACTACTCATTCTCATTATCAAATAATAGACAAGAAATAATTAAAATTTTAAAGTAACAAATTTAACCTTCAATAGCATCTAAAGTCGATGTAGTCACTTGCACATTAGGCGGTAAATTCTTCAGCATCAACTCCTTAAAAGATTTAAATTTAGATTCCATATTATTCATTTTCCCACGTAGTGTGACATTTTCATGATGAAGTTCTTGCTTCAAAGCAATAGGTCCTCTCATATCTTTAGGCCTCAATCCTCCTCCATGGCCAAAAACATGATCATGTCGTTGAGGTCCAAAATATTTCTCAACAAGTTGGATACTTGACAAGGAAGAATCTTCTCGAACGACCTCACAAATCTCATCCTTCAATAAGTTAAAAGAATTTGTAATATGAATCAAATATCAAGTAAAAAAAATGAATTAAAATATTATATACTCACATATTTTTCCTTTGCATCAAGATCAATAATATGATCTCCCTTTTTTTGTGTCTCAAAAAACATTGATGCAAAATATGGAAGTTGCCCATCTTTTCCTCCCTATAAATATTAAATAAGACACATTTTTATGTCTAAATTTATATAAAATCCTATAATACATGTCTTACCATTTCATACGCCAATTACCTAAAAGGCTTGCTGCATGTTTGATGTGGTATAGATTTCATGGATCTATTATGTGCATTGGTTTTACTCATTTTCTGCGATTATATCAATAGTGATATAATTTTATAAAAAAAATTGACATTTGAAATAAAAAAGTAATTGCATCTCATAAAAAAGATGGGATAAGAATAACCTGAAAACTTTCACTTAAAAAATATTATGTTGTCAATCATTCCCAATCTTGTTTATCCATTCCCTTGGGAACATTTCTTAAAACTTCTTGACGTGTTTTGCATGGTTTTACAAATTTAGAATTCATCTCGCATCTCCAATTCTTCCATAATTGTTGCATATGTTTAAGGGTTGCTTCACAATATAGCTCAATGTCATCATTTTTGAACTTATCCTGAAAAAATGATAATTATTTAATAAGAAGAGATTTCATATAATAAAAATGTAAATTTAACTCACTGTAACAGCAACCCACATGTGATTTTTAGCATCTTCATCAATTTTATTCCACGCAAGAACCTGAACTGGACATATGTTTCTATCTCTAATTATACCCAAATGCCTTGTAAAAGCCTGATGATTCAACCCAACCGCTCGATCCATATAGAAACTTATAGGAAGCTTCTCTTCATTTTTCAATTTACACACCATACCACACTTATTTTTACCTCGTGAGTTCAAATTTTGTTGAGTAGATGATTGGCCTAAATATTAAAATAATTAGTTTAGATAAAAAAAAATATAGATTACTTTTTCATACCTTGGCTAGATTATGTTTGATCTTGAGAGTTTTCTACATGGTTGAATTGTTCAAGCTCATGTTGTATATCATTGTTTCGTGTGCTCACCAAAGAAGGTTCACATTTAGTTGATCCAGAGAAAGAATTTTGATCAGACGATCCTAAATGCCTTGTGATTTTTCCACATTCTCGAGCTAAAGAATCTGGTGTTATAAATAGCTTTCTTTTAGTACCCAAAGATGATTTTCGTAAGCCCATGATCCTATAGCAAATACATTATTATATTAGTTTAATAAAAATATATATAAACAATCTTTTGAAGTAGTATCTTTTGTTAGTGAAAGCCCTAGAACCAATCATGTGATGATTATTATATGGACTTTTTGTATCATATTCCTATTTATAAAGGCATGGTTATTATATTTACTTGTATCGGTGCCAAATAACTAAGTATAATAATGTCCTTGAGTAGTAGGTTCTTATCTATATCAATCGATTGGTTGAATCGATAATGAAATGATATAGAGAACACTATTCTTAATCATTCCTAGTCAAGTATTAATATTCAGGGACAATGTTAATGCGTAGAGAATAGCATGTAGGTCAACACGATAACTTGATCTCACAAGTCATGGATATGAGATATCAAATTTACACATGGGTATGCATTGGAGAATGTATACTGAATGACCCGCCATGAGAAAGTATCATGGATCGTTATATGAGTGTCATATACTTTCTCATGTGACTATTAGTATGACTATTAGTTCATGGACCTGAAGTCACCATGGTTCCCTACATAAGGAGTTACATACTTTGACTTCGTCAAACGTCACCCGTAAATGGGTGGACTATAAAGGCGATTACTGGGTATGTAACAAATTATGTGGAGGGATGTGAGTGATATATATGAGATCTATCCCTCCTATATAACGGGAGTGACATCGTTATTCTTGATAGAGTGAGACCACAAAGTGCATGGCTATGCCCAAATGAGTCAATATGAGATATTGAGCTCATTTGTTTAGAGTGAGCCTACTTGGAGTTCAAGATATAGATTGTACCGAGGATGACACGGTCTATGCCTCAATTGGTCAATCTAGATGTCAAGGATAGAGGGACTTTGTTACATATTGTGAGAGTCATAATTAGTAGTCACAAAGGTGATGTTGGAGCTCAACTGTCATGCCCCGAGAGCATACCGAGTCGAAAATCAAACGGACGACACCTCCCCTGTACGTGGCAATATTTCGGGTTAATACAAGGCCCGTAGGCCCACAATAACAACAATATATATACATCAAAATAACAACTACACAAAAACACAGCGGATACATACCACAACAATACAACAATCCCACACATGCATACCGGTATGACTAACACACCACAACAACACGAAATCTCGACAAAATCTAAATATACAACATATACATCACGAAAACTCCAAAATACAATGCACAATGGACGGAAGGCCGAAAACAAAACACGGGAGCCTCGGAGGTGAGATGAGATGATGTCAGCCGGCGGTGCTCCAAGCTGTCACGAAGTCTTCTACCTGTTACCTGGGCGACAGAAAACCCAGGGTCCGTGGGGGGGGTGGTGAGCAAAACTCAGCAGGTAATAAAAAAATATGTATATATGTCATATCACATGTATTTTCAACAACATACTCTAGAGGTACAACAGGTATATCAGCATAGTATATAAATACAAGCATATACCGTCTAACCAAATAAACAACATAAAAATACAGACATACCTAAAGTCTGCTACGCTACTCTGATCCAACCTGAACATATATCAAACATATATATATATATATATAACAGGAAGAGTAGATCAACTCATAATATACTCTAGCTACAGGTCAAGGTATCTAATGGTCTGTCCAACCCATACCAGTATCCAACACAATCGTATAACAAATACAAGAGACATGCATGAATATGATGTACACCCAAATGCAGCAAGCATAGTATAATCAAATGCAACATCACAATAATCATATATATATAGACCGCATCTATATATATATATTAATCTCAACCATCCATATATATATATATATATATACATACATATATGTATCTATAGATGGTAATATGCAAAGCGCCATAAGATAGGGCAATGCAACATGCATGGTCATGCCTGCTCACCCATACTCGCTACCACGACCCCAGTGTGGCCTAGGTGGCACGACATGACAACTGTCCCAACTCACACCAACCACTGCTATAGAGTGGTTGAGTGGGCAGTATGATCAAGTAGCATATGAGCGTAAAGAGCTCGCTACACAACGGGGGTCCCTGCTGCTGGCCACTCCGACTAACACTATCAATGAGTGGTCGAGTACCACGCACCCAAGACAACTGCACGCAACTCCAACTACCACCGTCTATAGTGGTAGAGTGCGGCACAACAAATGCTCTGCCCTCACACCAGTTACTCCTCGGGGAGTGCTCTGAGAGGCAAGATGACTGATGACTCTCTCAACCCCAAGGGAGACTATGTCGTCAGAATGCATGCAAATGACATGTGTATGTTGTCACACGTACAACCATTTACCACAGATTCTCTGTTCAGCAAAGAGTTATACCCATCTAATCAATACTCTCTATCTTGTAGAGAGTTGTACTCAACAGATCGACAAACTCTCTATCCTATAGAGAGTCGTATTCAACTGATCGACGCACTCTCTATCCTGTAGAGAGTCGTACTCGACTGATCATAACTCTATCTCCAATAGAGAGTCGTGCTCGACTGATCATAACTCTCTCTCCAATAGGGAGTCGTACTCGACTGATCGACGCACTCTCTATCCGATAGAGAGTCGTACTCGACTAATCATATCAAGCTGGGACCACCGGTCTGCAGCGACACTCTAATCACCCTTCACTTAACCATTACACAACTCATGGTTGGTAACAGAATGCAACATACGGGTATTGGAAATAAATCTTACATTTAGGGCATTACCTACCCATAGATGACCTTTTTCCAATTTATAAATTGGGTCATCCCCCGTACTAACATTTACACCCTACTAAACATCTAGGTCAATTTACATCACATCTATAACTCCTAAATCATGATAGGGTATATGTGATATCAACAATTGAGCATAAATAAATCCAACGATAAGATCAAGCATACGATAATAAGAGCAGGGTCAAGATAATATGAACACCTAACATGCTCATATCTATGACTAAATCTGAATGCAATACATCTACTCGGACCAGGTAGGAAATTACCCACCTGTTAAATAGCTCCGCTCGCTATCAAAGCGTACAAGCATCTGTCACTAATCAAAGTCCTGCAAGACAACATGAACAAATATTAAGTTCTATTATACATCAAGTGATCGAATCGAATGCTACATGACTTCGTATCCCGATCAACTAGATTGATCTAGTTATCCATTTAACCTAATCATCGCAACATACCCCTTTCCATTTGCTATAAATTATTGAATCAACACAAGATTATCCACAACCATCCAGATTAACTCACCTTGCTTATCCTCAATTGCATAGCTTCTGGATCCACCGTTTAAGTATCAATCTATGGTGATTAGATTGATTCAACCATAATCCATACTTGTTCATTCGCACCCCTAATTAGTGAAATATACCACAGATATTACCAATTCCATTCTAGCTCTATCTCATTACATAATCACAATCCAAGCATCAGATAAACCGATGAAAAAAACTTACCCAAGCACGTAGGAATGGATCACAATCTCTAGCCACAACAGTCATCAGGAAGCAATATTACTATTGCACATTCTAGCATAAACAGATCAAAAACTTACCTAATCTTGTTTTGCTTGCCCACAACTTCTTCCTTTGCTTAGGGAGATCTATTATGAATCATGCCATTGGGTTGAAGACAACCCCCAACTCCAATAGTCTGTAAAATCATCAACTCGAATTCAACAACTGCATAATCAAACAACAATCTAAGATCCTTACCATCATTCATTCAACCACCGGCAGAAATCCCAACGCCAACGCCGCTGTTCAACTTCCGCGGTAATGCCCTCTGTTCTCACCAAGGTCAGCTGCCCAATCCCACAGGGATCTCTTCAAAAATGAGGGAGAATCCACTGTCTTACCTTGCTCCGGTAGAAAGTCATGACTTCTGATCAGACGCAGTGTCGTCGCTCACAGCGAGGATTAACTCCTAATCTTAGCGACGATCGATCCTAGCGGTGGCCGAAGGATGGAAAGAGACGATGATGCTGGATCAGCAACCAGGGGGGCTGGCGACGAGGTGGCTCGGCGCTATGACTGGATGTTATGGCTGGATTCGCGACCAGGGCTACGACTCGGTGGCGTGCGCAGCAGGTTTGGTGGAGAGGCCAGTAGTGGTCTAGCGCTTGGCGGTGGACCGCGACAGCACAGGGAAGAAGACAACGGCAGCACCCTCGGCGAGAAGGAAACCGTCGATCGGGGCAGAGGCGACAACAAGGTAGGCACGGTGGCTGGCTTGGGGCACCGGCATCTGCCGACACGACACCAACCACCGAGGGACCTTGACGGCGTAGAAAGACCACCGGCGTGAGTGGAGACAAAGAAGGATCGAGGGCGGAGACACAACTGGTGCGGTGAGGAAGAAGAGACGCCGACGAAGCAGGAAGGGAGAACGACGTTCAGTGGCCTAGCGACCCATGAGTTGCTTCGCCGGTACTTGAGGAAGAAAGAGGCGGCGACAAACCCTCGATGAGAAGGAACAGCTGATCAGTGAGAGGAGAAACCGCGAGCGTGGAGAAGAAGAAACGCGCGATCTGAGAAGGAAATCAGGGGAAAAATCGTGATTGGGATCGGGAATAGGAAATGTCGCGGTGGGAGAAAGAAAACGCTCGGGGGTTAAAGAGCGACGACGAGGAATAAAGGGATGGGTTTAAAATGGGTCGGGTTTGATCCAAATGGGTCGGATTTTAGACCCTATAAGCAGTTAACTCTATCAGGCTTTTCCAAAGTCTATTAAATCTTTCTCCGCAACTGCCATAGAAATTTCCATTTAAGTCCAGAAATTTTTTTAAAAATTCATGGAAAATTTCATAGGGTATTTTCCTAATTAACAAGCATTATTTTATTATTATTATTATTTTCCAGTATTTTATATTCTGTCCCACTAATAAAAATTTGGTCCCCAAATTTCCGACTCATGTATGAGTACGAGATGTCGTAACAACCATCTCAAGTATCTAGATGAGGGTACCGAGCTCGTATTGTATCTTCCAACTCCCACGTAGCCTCCTCATCAGTATGATACTGTCATCCAACCTTTACGAGTCGGATGGTCTTGTTCCGCTACTGTCGCTCCTTGCGACCCAAATCGTTTCACCCCTTTACGGGTTCTATGCAATCTCGTAACGAAATCAATCGTGATATGCTCCCACTTCTATTCCGGAATCGGAATTTTCTAGAGCAATCCAGCGAGTTTCTGATGTTCAGTCTTCATCCACTGGCATACTAAACATCGAGCAGCAAAATCTGCTATAACTCTCTTTATACCATTCCACCAGTATAAATGTTTCAACTCTCGGTACATCTGAGTACCATCAGGTATATAGCCCATCTCAAATGATGTGCTTTTTGTAGCAACTCTTTCGATCGACGCTGTCCGAACACGATCTTTATCAGAGACGGAAAATTATCTTCTCACAAGAGAAGTCCATCTACCGTCCAAAATCCACTCTACCACACACTCTGTAAGTGCATGGAAGATTATAGCGATCAATCTCACTGGTTACAACTGTTTGCGTACCAGCAACTCTATAGTAGCTACCCAGTAGCTAGTCAAAACTCCATGAGCACTTCTGCTTTATATCACTACAAATCCAAATAATAACTACTAAAGTCACGTCATGCATATGACAGACTATCTCCAAATTTCTTAACTGACGTAGGCATAAGATATGTCTCATTCAACTGCATCGGAATCGTTCCGATCCTTGAAACGACGCATCTGCGTACATCATCCTTTTATCCACACCGGAAGGATTAACTAATACTCGTGTAAAAGTTAACCGCCGTCTAGGTCTTGTAACTGGTCTCACCAACTTTGGACTAAATGATTTCCATCATCACCTTTGTCAAACAAGTCCGTGGTATAGTAATGCCAAATATTCTATCTACATCTACGGAATTAACCAAAACATGCAAGGAAAACTACCATCTACGGTGGTCAAGTGCGCAACTCCAACTACCACAATCAACAGTGGCCTAGTTACGCAACTCCAACAACCACAAACTGATCCAATCGTGTCCAAGATACACGATTCTCAAATCCAGTGGCGACTAAATCGTTAATTAGTCTAACAACTTAATCACAACTTATAAAATTCATACTAAGTATGAAATTGTCGTCTCCACACACCTGCATCCCCTTTTCTCTAGGCTGATGATATATCAATCATCACAACGACAATGATACTTATATGACACTATGTCTCTATCATATCAACTCTCCAGTCGTAAACCAACCCTAGAGTATACATAGGTGTCTTTAGCTAATCTAACAGATCATTTATCCTCAACGTAGGATATTTACTTTCAACAATTATCGCATTCTATCATCGATAATCGATGCATAATCTCAAAGATTCATCCCTCTTTCAATAAAGAGTTCTGGATCCTTCTCAAGGAGGAATACTGGGATAGATAAATATCCCCTCCATCATCTCCTATAATCACAACTTACGTTCTTCTAATTTCCATAGTGTTTAGTAACACTTATACCAGTCAAATTATCACCCGGTATAGGATCTTCGATATCGGAACTATTTCCGCAATCATTTCGATCGCCTACTCCACTTGCCTATCTTGCAAGCCTAGAAGTTTATCCGAAACTACATCCGAACACTCTCAGATTATACGTACATCTGAGAGACATATCGTACCATACTTCCAACAATTCGACCATCCATAAGGATATGTCCATAGTAAAAGTATGTATATCAAAGTCTAAGGGTCTCCCTTGACTTCTTAATTGTTGGTCCACTTCTCACCAGACGGTAGAGATACCACCGACCTACAAGTCGATATAAAGGACCCTTCTAATCCAACTAAGAACGTTCTAGACAAAGATACCTGTAAACTATAAGTATCTCTTAATATATTAATCCAGAGGGTAAAACTAGCGTAATACCCTGAACGATCAAATATCTGTTGATCCGATCCAAAAGGCTCCACGCAGGTCTCGGCCTTTCTCTGAAGAGAACCAGATCAGATCCAACAGTTCGCGACAAAGCGGTCACATTTCTGTGATGAATGCCACGGGAATTTTTTTTCCTAGACCATCTGATCTCATCACTTAATCCTACGAGCTGCAACTGTAGAATACTGAATAAATACGACCATCGTCGTATACTCTCTCCTCTGTACTAAGCAAATCACATCTAGAGGTAACTGTTTGTTGTTGTCTACTGAGTCTTCGACAATGTCTTCTGCTGATGCTGCTTCTGTGTTGATCTCTGCTGAAGGGGAGTATCAAGGAACTCCAACCACTCCTGAGGTAGTAGGTTGATGCTGATAAGGTAACCCACATCTTCTGTGCTGATCTCTGTTGTCAAGACGATGCATCTTCCTCCCGAAACATCATCGATAGTCTTCAACTGAATCTTCAAGGTACACCTCCTCCACCGTACTAGTTGCTCAACAATAATGCCAATTTGAAGCGCTCCAACGGATAATCGGCCAGCGTGTCTTCGCGATCTGCACTGCACGCCCATAATCCCTTCGGAGTCTTTGTTCTGATTTTGCTGATATCCACGAAAACATCCTGATGATCCGCGGTTGGTCTTCTATAATCGAAAAATAGCTCAACGCCTATGACTCCGATCTTACTCCTTTATCCAACAGTCGGAGACTTCTGACTCTAATAAGTTGACCTGCAATATATGCTTATCAATCTCCAACTCTTAAACCCTTGTACAGAGTCATTTCTAAACTCCTGTCTCATTCAACGTCTTCCGGCAGGATCTGATAGAAGATCCCGACATCCTTATCCAACTATAAGCCAATAACTCTGGGTGGCTTAAATCATCCATTAATCTTCTTGAGCTATTAGGTGGTAGTAACCTCTGCAAGTCTCACGACTCTGTACAGTACACTATTACTAACTGATCACCCTTTCTTAAAGCTCAAGAATCCCTTACAAGGTGTCACTAAAAGTGACACGGGGAAATACTCTCTTTCAACATCACTAAACCATGATCAAGTGATATGTTATTTCCCAAAGATTATTTTCTACATTTATCACCAAATACCGGCTTGACCCCGATAATGGTATGCAAATAACTCTACTTTCTCGGTATAACATGAGTTAAGTACTCAAAAGTACTCTCCAAGTTATACATCTCAGTACGAACAACTCAGGGATAAAATCCCTATGAAACACCGTAACCTAGCATTCCGCTATCTGCATCACAATAGTCTACAAGTCTGTTCATTACCCACAGGTAATGATCTGACTAGCACCGTTAGTGGAAATCTCTAAGACTGTAGTCTCTGATTTCCATAATAAATGTGATGACTTGGCCCCTGTTTTTCGACTCGGTATCAGTCGGCTCTCAGAAGTAAATCACCTCCTCGACACAGGTTCAAGACTCACAAACTCAACAGGTCGTTCCCGTGGTCAACTCATATCATGGTTACAAATAATAACCAACACACTACAGGTTATTCCCTGGTATAAGCATCTAAATGCATAGCCAACATAACCGGGAGTATAAACCCTAAAGGTCACTCCGGTTGGTCGCCTCGGTGGACGACCCCTACTACAAGTCTGCACAGGTGTCATAACTCTATTGCATACACCTACTTATCAAGTTTAGATAAATATCTACTAAACCATAAGTTATCAGGAATTCTTACCTCGTGCTGATTAGAGCTCAGGCCGCTGTCCATCTCATCTCAGAAAACCAAAACCGAATAAATCGACCCCCGAGAATCCAAGACTCGACACAAAAATAACCTTGTATGGCATCGCAGAACCTTGGGCTCCGATACCACTAAAGTTGTCACGCCCCGAGAGCATACCGAGCCGAAAATCAAACGGACAGCACCTCCCCTGTACGTGGCAACATTTCGGGTTAATACAAGGCTCGTAGGCCCACAATAACAACAATATATATACATCAAAACAACAACTACACAAAAACACAGCGGATACATACCACAACAATACAACAATCCCACACATGCATACCGGTATGACTAACACACCACAACAATACGAAATCTCGACAAAATCTAAATATACAACATATACATCACGAAAACTCAAAATACAATGCACAACGGACGGAAGCCCCAAAACAAAACACGAGAGCCTCGGAGGTGAGATGAGATGATGTCAGCCGGCGGTGCTCCAAACTGTCACGAAGTCTTCTACCTGTTACCTAGGCGACAGAAAACCCAGGGTCCGTGGGGGGGGTGAGTAAAACTCGGCAGGTAATAGAAAAACATGTATATATGTCATATCACATGTATTTTCAACAACATACTCTAGAGGTACAACAGGTATATCAGCATAGTATATAAATACAAGCATATACCGTCTAACCAAATAAACAACATAAAAATACAGACATACCTAAAGTCTGTTATGCTACTCTGATCCAACCTGAACATATATCAAACATATATATATATAACAGGAAGAGTAGATCAACTCACAATATACTCTAGCTACAGGTCAAGGTATCTAATTGTCTGTCCAACTCATACCAGTATCCAACACAATCGTATAACAAATACAAGAGACATGCATGAATATGATGTGCACTCAAATGCAGCAAGCATAATACAATCAAATGCAACATCACAATAATCATATATATATAGACCGCATCTATATATATATATTAATCTCAACCATCCATATATATATCCACATACATATATGTATCTATAGATGGTAATATGCAAAGCGCCATAAGATACGACAATGCAGCATACATGGTCATGCCTGCTCACCCATACTCGCTACCACGACCCCAGTGTGGCCTAGGTGGCACGACATGACAACTGTCCCAACTCACACCAACCACTGTTATAGAGTGGTCGAGTGGGCAGTATGATCAAGTAGCATATGAGCGTAAAGAGTTCGCTACACAACGGGGGTCCCTGCTGCTGGCCACTCCGACTAACACTACCAATGAGTGGTCGAGTACCACGCACCCAAGACAACTGCACGCAACTCCAACTACCACCATCTATAGTGGTAGAGTGCGGCACAACAAATGCTCTTCCCTTACACCAGTTACTCCTCGGGGAGTGCTCTGGGAGGCAAGATGACTGACGACTCTCTCAACCCCAAGAGAGACTATGTCGTCAGAATGCATGCAAATGACATGTGTATGTTGTCACACGTCTGACCATCTACCATGCAGACTCTGTTCGTGAAAGAGTCATACTCATCTAATCAATACTCTCTATCCTGTAGAGAGTTGTACTCAACAGATCGACGAACTCTGTATCCTGTAGAGAGCCGTACTCAACTGATCGACGCACTCTCTATCCTGTAGAGAGTCGTACTCGACTGATCATAACTCTCTCTCCAATAGAGAGTCGTGCTCGACTGATCATAACTCTCTCTCCAATAGGGAGTCGTACTCGACTGATCGACGCACTCTCTATTCGATAGAGAGTCGTACTCGACTAATCATATCAAGCTGGGACCACTGGTCCACAGCGACACTCTAATCACCCTTCACTTAACCATTACACAACTCATGGTTGGTAACAGAATGCAACATACGGGTATTGGAAATAAATCTTACATTTAGGGCATTACCTACCCATATATAACTTTTTTCCAATTTATAAATTGGGTCATCCCCGTACTAACATTTACACCCTACTAAACATCTAGGTCAATTTACATCACATCTATAACTCCTAAATCATGATAGGGTATATGTGATATCAACAATTGAGCATAAATAAATCCAACGATAAGATCAAGCATACGATAATAAGAGCAGGGTCAAGATAATATGAACACCTAACATGCTCATATCTATGACTAAATCTGAATGCAATACATCTACTCGGACCAGGTAGGAAATTACCCACCTGTTAAATAGCTCCGCTCGCTATCCAAGCGTACAAGCATCTGTCATTAATCAAAGTCCTGTAAGACAATATGAACAAATATTAAGTTCTATTATACATCAAGTGATCGAATCGAATGCTACATGACTTCGTATCCCGATCAACTAGATTGATCTAGTTATCCATTTAACCTAATCATCGCAACATACCCCTTTCCATTTGCTATAAATTATTGAATCAACACAAGATTATCCACAACCATCCAGATTAACTCACCTTGCTTATCCTCAATTGCATAGCTTCTGGATCCACCGTTTAAGTATCAATCTATGGTGATTAGATTGATTCAACCGTAATCCATACTTGTTCATTCGCACCCCTAATCAGTGAAATATACCACAGATATTACCAATTCCATTCTAGCTCTATCTCATTACATAATCACAATCCAAGCATCAGATAAACCGATGAAAAAAACTTACCCAAGCACGTAGGAATGGATCACAATCTCTGGCCACAACAGTCATCAGGAAGCAATATTACTATTGCACATTCTAGCATAAACAGATCAAAAACTTACCTAATCTTGTTTTGCTTGCCCACAGCTTCTTCCTTTGCTTAGGGAGATCTATTATGAATCATGCCATTGGGTTGAAGACAACCCCCAACTCCAATAGTCTGTAAAATCATCAACTCGAATTCAACAACTGCATAATCAAACAACAATCTAAGATCCTTACCATCATTCATTCAACCACCGGCAGAAATCCCAACGCCAACGCCGCTGTTCAACTTCCGCGGTAATGCCCTGTTCACCAGCTCAAGGTCAGCTGCCCAATCCCACAGGGATCTCTTCAAAAATGAGGGAGAATCCACTGCCTTACCTTGCTCCGGCAGAAAGTCATGACTTCTGATCAGACGCAGTGTCGTCGCTCACAGCGAGGATTAACTCCTAATCTTAGCGATGACTGATCCTAGTGGTGGCCGAAGGATGGAAAGAGACGATGATGCTGGATCAGCAACCAGGGGGGCTGGCGACGAGGTGGCTCGGCGCTATGACTGGATGCTATGGCTGGATTCGCGACCAGGGCTACGACTCGGTGGCGTGCGCAGCAGGTTTGGTGGAGAGGCCAGTAGTGGTCTAGCGCTTGGCGGTGGACCGCGACAGCACAGGGAAGAAGACAACGACAGCACCCTCGGCGAGAAGGAAACCGTCGATCGGGGCAGAGGCGACAACAAGGTAGGCACGGTGGCTGGCTTGGGGCACCGGCGTCTGCCGACACGACACCAACCACCGAGGGACCTTGACGGCATAGAAAGACCACCGGCGTGAGTGGAGACAAAGAAGGATCGAGGGTGGAGACACAACTGGTGCGGCGAGGAAGAAGAGACGGCGACGAAGCAGGAAGGGAGAACGACGTTCAATGGCCTAGCGACCCATGAGTTGCTCCGCCGGTACTTGAGGAAGAAAGAGGCGGCGACAAACCCTCGATGAGAAGGAACAGCCGATCAGTGAGAGGAGAAACCGCGAGCGTGGAGAAGAAGAAACGCGCGATCTGAGAAGGAAATCAGAGGAAAAATCGCGATTGGGATCGGGAATAGGAAATGTCGCGGTGGGAGAAAGAAAACGCTCGGGGATTAAAGAGCGACGACGAGGAATAAAGGGACAGGTTTAAAATGGGTCGGGTTTGATCCAAATGGGTCGGATTTTAGACCCTATAAGCAGTTAACTCTATCAGGCTTTTCCAAAGCCTATTAAATCTTTCCCCGCAACTACCATAGAAATTTCCATTTAAATCCAGGAAAATTTTTAAAAATTCCTGGAAAATTCCATAGGGTATTTTCCTAATTAACAAGCATTATTTTATTATTATTAATTTTTTTTCAAGTATTTTACATCAATATTCTTGTAACTTGGGTAGCAATGATGTGTTGCTAGATACCGCTCATTGTTTATGTTCCTAAATCGGTTTAGGGACATTGCCAACGTTACAAGAACCTATAGGGTCACACACAAAGGGCAATTAGGTGGAGATTAGGTTCATATGATGAACCATGAGGATTAGGTTCATGGGATGAACCAAATTGGATTAAGAGTAATCCAAATTAGACTAATTGAGTTAGACTCAAGTTGATTCAAGTGTTGAATGAGTCTAATTTAGATTTGATTCATTAAGTCAATTTAAATTAATGAATAGAGATTCATTAAATCAAATTGACTTGAGTCAAGTGGTTAGATTTGATCAACCATGGGAGATTAGAGGTCAAGTTTGACTTGACTTGAGAGGGAAGATGAATGGTCAATTTTGACTTGACCAATTTCCATGTCACAGTGACATGACATGGGGGGCCGGCTAATGATGGTGTTCCACATCATCATTGACTTATCATGTGATGTCACCTCATGAGGGAGACCCAGAGACATTGGCTCTTGGAGTTACATGCATGCATGTAACCCCCCAAGTATTGAAGTGGTCGACCACTCCACTTGATGAATGGAATTCATTTTTGTGGAAACTCCATCTTCTTCTTCCTTGGATCATCCTCTCAAGATCTCCAATCCTCATCTTGGCCGAACCATCCAAAGGGTGCTAGCACACTCAAGGTTGTGTTTTCTCCACCTATTGTTTGTGTGGATACCAATAGAGGAGTGTGCATTTGACACTCTCGAGTTTCGACAATCCATTTGGACGAGCGGGATAAGCGAAGGGCTTCGCTTCAAGGGTAATTTCTTATCATGTAGATCTAGAGTAGATCTAAAGGTAGTAAACACATACATGTTAGTTTTATTTGTTATTCTTTGCACGGATCCGTGGTCGGGCTTCCGAGGTTTCCGCAATGCAAAAAGCGATTTTTGCGGCTCGAAAAACCCAACAGTGGTATCAGAGCCACGTGTGAAGCATGTATGTCTTTAGTTTTTGTAATTTTTATATTAGATATAAAAATTACAGATTTTTATGCTTCTGTAAATTTCCTATTTCTATAGAATTTTTGGGTATTTTTCTCGAAGAGTCGAAGCAACGAGTGTTAGGACACTTGTAGGCTTCAACCATCGAGAAAAACTCTCCGAAACGACGAGTTCTCGCTTTAGGTTTTTGGGATAGCGACTTAAGTCACTGTAAGATCGTAGTAGGGACACTCGCAAAGTTTATTTTGCGAGTAGGGACGCTGCCCCTATCCCCGAAAGGGGCCTTGTCCCGCGATCGCGCCCGAAAATCGCTTAGCGGGACTGTTACGGAGAGGTGACTCATAAAATTGAAAAAAAAAAATAGGAAACATTATAGAAATTTTATATAAAAATACATAATTTAGAATTATGTATAATTCTGTGATGGTCATGGCCTAAGAACCCCAATATGATTGAATGATGATGTGTTGTAATTCATAATACGGTCTGCGTGCCGTTTTTGTGGTTGTACGTGTTGTATAGGATATGCAACCTGCGCGTTGTACCTTTTCTTTTTGAAATTCTAGTTGTAAATAGTTTTAGACTCGAATGTAACTCGAGTTTCATATTTGTAATGTACAAAATGGAGCGGTGGAAAGTCCACTTGTAGACGAAGTTACGAGAAGGGTGCCGACGACACATGGCGGTCAAAGGAAGCGCTTGGAGAAGCCGCTAGCCCTAGGTTGACTGTCAGATCTTCTCATTGGCTTGAGAAGATCGTAGTAGGGTCATGACCATATCACATTTAATTATATATATATATATGTTGATATATATATATATATATATATATATATATATATATAATTTTGCTTGTATATATGTGATGCATGCTAGTAGAATAATACTTGTATATATATGATGCATGCTAGGATATTTTTCTTATATGTATATGATGCATACTAGAATAATGCTTGTATGTATGTGATGCATGCTAGTATAGAATAATAAAGGTCTCAATGCGTATATGATACATATTACGATTAGATTAGATCTTAATCGAATCAACTCGTAAATGCCTACCAAGTCTTTGATACCCATCACTACCTCAATCATTTATAATTGTTGAATCTACCAAAGCAGAGCAACGCATATTATCTTGGTAGGGTGCGGAGGGACAATCTTGGTCCCGCCTATCACGGCTTGGGTTAGAGTAAGCTCAATTAGATTGAGTGAACCTAGTTAACTCAATTGGATCGAGTAGAACTATAGGCATATTCCAACCGTTGGAAAGATAGGATAAGATCGCATTTACACTAAATCTTGGGCGATTTAGCCAAAGCTAACTCAAGGTCTTTTGTAAATGTGGGTCTTGATCCTATAAACAAGAGTTGCATAGATATGTAATCGGTAATGTGTTACCCACCGATCATACTAAGTCTTGGGCGATTTAGCCAAAGCTAACTCAAGGCTTAGTATGATGTGGATCTTGTCCCGCAGAAATTATAGCTAGTTTGTATGAATCTAGTAATGTGGTTTGACCACATCCATAACTCGATTGTACAAAATTTCTATAATTCAGTGGGAGCATCATTTGATTAAAGGCCTAATTAAATGATAAAAGGAATATGATATTAATTCTTTGCATTGTATGTTATAGATTACTATGTCGACAAACATGAACACTCTTTCTCTGCGTTCTGTCCTTGAGAAGGACAAGCTCAACGGAGCAAATTTTCTAGACTGGTACAAGAACCTGAGAATCGTTCTCACCCAAGAAAGAAAAGCATCTGGAGCGGCCCATAGAGGCACCTTGCGCCTCGCGGTGACAAAGATGCTTACAAGAAGCATCAAGATGATGCATTAGATGTGTCATGTATAATGCTCGCGACCATGAACTCTGATCTTCAGAAGCAACATGAGTTCATGAATGTTTATGATATGGTTGAACATCTTCGTCAACTATATCAAGGACAAGCAAGGCACGAGAGATATGAAGTCTCTAAGGCATTGTTTGGTTCCAAAATGCAAGATTGGACTCCCGTATGTCCATATGTAATCAAGATGATTGGGTACGTAGAAAACCTACAGAGATTGGGATTCCCCCTTGGCCAAGAGCTAGCCACTGACTTGATCTTGCAGTCTTTGCCACAAAACTATAATCAATTTGTCAGGAATTACAACATGAATGAAATTGATAAGCCACTGCCTGAGATGCTCAACATGTTGAGAACTGTTGAGCTCAACCTTAAGAAGGAAAAATCTGACTCCATTTTGATGGTGCAAAAGAAGAAAGGCAAGGGCAAGCCTAAAGGTAAGGGAAAGTCCCAAGCCAAGGGCAAAGGCAAGGAATTGAAACCCAAAGGAGGGGTGGCCAAAGAAGGGGCTTGCTTCCACTGCAAGAAAGCTGGACACTGGAAGTGTAATTGCAAAGCTTACCTGGAAGATCTTAAGAAGAAGAGAAGTGAGACTTCTACTTCAAGTATAAATGTTATAGAAGTCAATCTATCTATTTCTTCATCATGGGTATTAGATACCGGATGTGCATCTCACATTTGTACCAATGTGCAGGCGATGAGAAATAGTAGGCAATTGACGAAGGGCGAGGTGGACCTACGAGTAGGCAATGGAGCAAGAGTTGTTGTTGTTGCTGTAGGAACTTATGATCTATCTCTGCCCTCTGAGCTTGTACTAGAATTAGATGAATGTTGCTATGTGTCTGCCTTAACTAAAAACATAATTTTGGTTTCTTGTTTGGACAAGAAAGGATTTACATTTATAATAAAGAACAAATGTTGTTCAGTTTATTTAAATGATATGTTCTATTGTAGTGCACTTCTAATGAACGGACTCTACTTTCTAGACTTAGAGAGCCCTATCTATAACATAAGTATCAAAAGGTTCAAGTCAAATGAGTTGAACCAAACATATCTCTGGCATTGTCACTTAGGTCACATAAATGAGAGTTGTTTATCTTAGCTTCATAAGGATGGGCTACTAGACTCATTTGATTTTGAATCGTATGAGATATGTGAGTCTTGCCTTTTAGGCAAGATGACCAAGACTCCATTTAGTGGACACAACGAAAGAGCAACAGACTTGTTAGGACTTATACATAGTGATGTGTGTGACTCTTTCAATGTTGCTGCTAGAGGTGGTTACAGGTACTTCATTACATTTACTGATGACTTCAGTAGATATGGTTATGTGTATCTCATGACACATAAATCAGAATCCTTTGAAAAGTTCAAAGAATTCAAGAATGAAGTACAAAACCAGCTTGGCAAGAGTATTAAAATACTTCGATCGGATCGAGATGGTGAATACCTTAGTCATGAGTTTCGTGACTATCTAGCTGAGTATGAGATTTTATCCCAACTCACTCCTCCTGGAACACCACAGTGGAATGATATATCTGAAAGGAGGAATCGTACCCTATTAGATATGGTACGATCTATGATGAGTCACACAGATCTTCCTATATCCTTTTAGGGATATGCTCTAGACACAGCAACCTTTACCCTTAACCGTGTATCATCCAAGGTTGTGATAAAGACACCATATACGATATGGACAGGGAGAAATCCCAAGATGTCTTTCATGAGGATTTGGGGTTGTGAGGCTTACGTTCGACGTCAAGTCTCAGACAAACTGGGACCCAAATCTGATAGGTGCTATTTTGTTGGATATCCCAAGGATACAAAGGGATATTACTTCTACATTCCCAGTCAGCACAAAGTGTTTGTGGCAAAGACTGGAGTTTTTCTAGAAAGGAATTTTATTTCTAGAAAAACTAGTGGGAGTACGTTCGCTCTTGAAGAAATTCAAGATAAGGACCATAGCACTGAGGCCTTGATGGAGGTTGAACAGGAACCACAAAGTGTTGTGGGTGATGAGGTTGTTGCACAAAGGGTTGTGGAACAACCACCTGTTCAGGTAGACCTACCTCTTCACAGGTCTGATAGGGTACGTCGTCAGCCTGAGAGATACTCATTTCTCTTGTCTGACCATGATGACATTATGCTCATTGAGAATGAGCCTACCTCCTATCAGGAAGCTGTGATGAGCCCAGATTCTGAGAAATGACTAGAGGAGCTAGCTGTAAAGGGTTACAGTGATGCTAGCTTCCAAACTACCAGGATGATTATAGATCACAGTCAGAGTTCGTGTTTTGCAGAGTACCCACAGAGGCTAACATCGCAGATCCCTTGACCAAGGCTTTGGCACAGAAAAAGCACGATGGTCACACTAGGTCATTGGGTATTAGATACTACGGTGATTGACACTAGTGCTAGTGGGAGATTGTTAGTGAAAGCCCTAGAGTCAATCATGTGATGATTGTTGTATGGACTTTATTGTATCATATTCCTATTTATAAAGGCATAGTTATTATATTTACTTGTATTGGTGTCAAATAACTAAGTATAATAACGTCCTTGAGTAGTAGGTTCTTATCTATATCAATCGATTGGTTGAATCGATAATGAGATGATATAGAGGACACTACTCTTAATCATTCCTAGTCAAGTATTAACATTCAGGGATAATGTTAATGCGTAGAGACTAGCATGTAGGTCAACACGATGACTTGATCTCACAAGTCATGGATATGAGATATCAAATTTACACATGGGTATGTATTGGAGAATGTATACTGAATGATCCGCCATGAGAAAGTATCATGGATCGTTATATGAGTATTATATACTTTCTCATGTGACTATTAGTATGACTATTAGTTCATGGACCTGAAGTCACCATGGTTTCCTACATAAGGAGTTGCATACTTTGGCTTCGTCAAACGTCACCTGTAAATTAGTGGACTATAAAGGCGATTACTAGGTATGTAACAAATTATGTGGAGGGATGTGAGTGATGTATATGAGATCTATCCCTCCTATATGACGGGAGTGACATCGTTATTCTTGATAGAGTGAGACCACGAAGTGCATGGTCATGCCCAAATGAGTCAATATGAGATATTGAGCTCATTTGATTAGAGTGAGTCTACTTGGAGTTCAAGATATAGATTGTACCGAGGATGACACGGTCTATGCCTCAATTGGTCAATCTAGATGTCAAGGATAGAGGGACATTATCACATATTGTGAGAGTCACAATTAGTAGTCACAAAGGTGATGTTGGAGCTCAACATTCTTGTAACTTGGGTAGCAATGATGTGTTGCTAGATACAACTCATTGCTTATGTTCCTAAATTGGTTTAGGGACATTGTCAACGTTACAAAAACCTATAGGGTCACACACAAAGGGCAATTAGGTGGAGATTAGGTTCATATGATGAACCATGAGGATTAGGTTCATGGGATGAACCAAATTGGATTAAGAGTAATCCAAATTAGATTAATTGAGTTAGACTCAAGTTGATTCAAGTGTTGAATGAGTCTAATTTAGATTTGATTCATTAAGTCAATTTAAATTAATGAATAGAGATTCATTAAATCAAATTGACTTGAGTCAAGTGGTTAGATTTGATCAACCATGGGAGATTAGAGGTCAAGTTTGACTTGACTTGAGAGGGAAGATGAATAGTCAATTTTGACTTGACCAATTGTCATGTCATGGCATGACATGGGGGGCCGACCAATGATGGTGTTCCACATCATTATTGACTTATCATGTGCTGTCACCTCATGAGGGAGACCAAGAGTCATTGGCTCTTGGAGTTACATGCATGCATGTAACCCCCCAAGTATTGAAGTGGTCGGCCACTCCACTTGATCAATGGAATTCATTTTTGTGGAAACTCCATCTTCTTCTTCCTTGGACCATCCTCTCAAGCTCTCCAATCCTCATCTTGGCCGAACCATCCAAAGGGTGCTAACACACTCAAGGTTGTGTTTTCTCCACCTATTGTTTGTGTGGATACCAATAGAGGAGTGTGCACTTGACACTCTCGAATTCCGACAATCCATTTGGACGAGCGGGATAAGCGAAGGGTTTCGCTTCAAGGGTAATTTCTTATCATGTAGATCTAGAGTAGATCTAAAGATAGTAAACACATACATGTTAGTTTTATTTGTTATTCTTCGCACAGATCCGTGACCGAGCTTCCGAGGTTTCTGCAACGCAAAAAGCGATTTTTGCAACTCAAAAAACCCAACATCTTTCACATAAAACACTTGATTCTTGCACACCGGAAAGACAAAACCTGAATTTATGTAGCTTGGATTAATTTGGAGGCAATGCAACTTGTGTCTATTGCAGTTTGGGATGCATATATAGACAATGAGCAATGCAATATCTTATCTGAGGGAACTATACAGTCTAGATCAGATTAAATGAAGATGCATTTTTGAAGATTGGCCAATGGTCAAAAGCATGAAAATAATATATATATATATATATATAAATAAAGGAAAAGAATGAAATAGGATGGCTGTGGATAGTTGGAGTGGGTGTTTAAAGAAGAAGTTAGAACTAGAGTTGTCAAGTTGGGTTAGGTCCGTCGAGTTGGCCTGTCCCGTCAAACAATTTAAGCGGGTTGGGTTGAACTTTTATCAATCCGTCATTTTGGCGGGCCTAAACGGAGCGACCCGTGCGGGTTGCGGGTCTAGACGGGTTGGCATGTGGATGTTGGCCATGGGTTGAGAAATGTCAAAAGACAAATTTTTCACCATTCTGAATTTTCTTATCACACACCAAACAAAGTATAAAAGAAGTTAAGAGTAAAGAACAAAAGAATATTTTTTATACTCTAATTGCTTTTTATTATCTTGTCACTACTATTCTAATCAATATAGAAAATAATAACATATCAAAATCAAATAATTACCCAAGTTAAAAAATCTAAATTGAATCTCTATTTAAAAGAGTAAAAATTTACATTTACATATTATCAAGATTTAAATATTTTAGAACATTGGAAAGGAATTAAAAATATCGGTACTTAATTTTGTAAGTCGATAATTGAATCACAATTATAAGATTTTAGTTACTTCAAATATTTATTTTTTTAATCATGGTACTCTATCTGTCTTACAAATCATTACCTCAAGCCCTCAACACCTTAGTAATTTTAAATATATTTTTAAAATTTGTGTGGCCCGCGGGTTGACCCGCTTAACCCGCAATCCGTCTTGGGTTGGAAATTTCTCAATCCGCCGAGATGGTGGGTCGGCCCGCCCCTCTCCGCTAAATATTGAGTTTACGACGGGTTGACCTGCCTCGTCATGGATCGACCCGTTTGACAGCTCTAATTAGAACTTACCCAATCGTAAATGACTGAAGTTGCGACAATGGCCGCAGCGGCGACAGAAGAAACACTACAAAGCTAAGGACACCGATCGCGTAGGGAAAGACGACGCGTGATAGGGAGGCAATCGCAACAAAGAAAGGCGACGCACATACTGTTGACGGGCTATGGTGTCGGTGGTGGAGGAGAAGATGGAGTGTCGTGGTTGAGAGGGGTGGCTTTTGGCGGCGGAGAGAAGATGTTAAAAAAACCCAAGTGAAGAAAAAAGTGATGGAAAAGAGGTAAAAAAAAGTTGAAGGGTGGGTTTTGACGACGGGGAGATGTAAAAAAAAACCTAAGTTTGGTTAATAGGCTTGGTTAATTAAGTGAAGAAAAAAAATAAATAGCAGTATTAAATAGCTTTCATTAATGTATAAAACGTATAGATATATAAAACTCATTATTTAATAATATCTTTATTAATTTTAAATATCATCCTTCCATTATTATTAATTTAAAATTATTTAATGCATCAAAATTTATTCCTATAATATTTTTTAAAAATATATTATTAGTTAAATAATTTTTATTTTATTTTTTTAATTTTAAATATTTACAATTTCAATTTACTTATGTTCAATTATTTTAAAAGAATTAGTATTAATAATAAATAGATTAATTTTTTTAATTCAGGTGGTAAGATAAATTTGGGTAAAATTTGATTAAAAAAAGAATGTAAATGGATATAAATAAAATTAAATATTTTTTAATGAAATAAATATGAAAAAAAACATGAAAACGAATATAATAAAATTAATTTTTTATAATTTATGTAAAGTTTGTGTTTTTTATATTTAAAAAATATATATTTCGATCAAGTAAAAAAAAATTCTTAATAAAAAATTGAGAAGTAACAATGACGGGAGAAAAAATTCGTCGTTGAAGGTATTGTAATAACGACGGAAGAAAATTCTGTCGTTAAAGACATGACATTAACGATCAAAATAAAAAATACCGTCGTTGATGACAAAGTATCAATGATGGTACAAAATACCGTCGTTAACATTAACGACAGACATTAAATCTCATCGCTATTGAACTACCAATAACGACGGTATTTTGATACCGTCGTTAAAAATAGCTTTTCTAGTAGTGTCAATATCAAATGTTTGTTTTAAGCATAAATTATAAATTTGCTTCTTATGAAGTTTATATTTTCCTTGAAGGATAATATCCACAGAGAAAACAAGAAACAAATTCATCTTTATCCTTAAGTATCCAATAATTATTATGTTGTACTTCTAAGTCTTCTTCAAATTCATATTCTGCTAAATTATATCATTAATAAGAATATAATCAACACTAGAATCACTTACTAAAATTATTGAATAAATCGAAGAAGTATCATAAATATTTAACTGTATTTCAAGTAAATCAAAATTAGTGCATCCTACTACTGTGACTTCTCTAGTATATAAGTTTTTCCTATTTAGATATACTGATGAAATATGTCATGACTTATTATAAGCATAACAAGTGATTGTGTTAGTATAAGTTTTCTTTGGATTAAATTTTTTAAGATATCTTTTTTTATTTAAGTATGGTTTTTTGGCTTTGTTTTTTCTTAAGTAATAAGTTATTTTAGGTCTATATTTTAGTTTTGGTTTTATAGTCTTTCTTCTTCTCCTTTCACTATCATACTGTTAAGGAGTATATATCTGACTACAAAATCCATACGGTTGATTTTTAAGTTGTTTATTAATTTGTATATAAGTACATTTAGTCTTGAGTTGAGCAAATATATGTTGTATCCTTATGCCTATATTATCATATTTTTTAGGGATTTTTAAAACATGTTAGGATTTGTGTATTTCATTTCCTAATTCACTAGGATGCTTACTAAATAATCTATCTCCCAAATTTGGGTTGCAATAATTCCCTGATATGGCAGTTAAGGCTAGAAAATCATTACAAAATGGTTTAATTTTCATCCAATCTAATAATTGGATTTGTTCTAAATCTCTCATAGTTTCTTGTTGTCTAATATCTAATTCTGTATTAGCATCCCTTATTGTTAACAATCTATGGATAGCATAACAAAGTTAAATATATTATTTCCTCGTAGAGCTATTTGTTGTACTTCATCTGGAAAGGATGCTTTATAAGATTCCTAAGCATCTCTTGCTACTTCTCCTAAATAATTTTCTACTATTCTTATCATGGCTTCTCCTTTTTCTACATATAATTTCATGTCGAGCTTGATAATCTCTTTGGACAGAAACTGTCCATTGTTCTAAATAAGTATCATATAACTGAGGATCGTATTCAGTTATATTTAGCAATACTGAATTTTTTTCAAAGAAAGTTACTTATGAAAATCCTCTCTTTTCTATTGTCCTTAATAAAAGGTTATTATTAGTATAAGGAGTAGTTCTTCTTCTAAATGGATGTCCTTGTCCATATTCTACAGTTCCCATGACACTTTTAGTGTAGTGGACTTCATATTGTGGTCTAAAAGTTACAGTTGATTCATTAGGATTCATGAAAGCTTTTAAGCTATTGATTTCATCTTCTTCTCATTTTAAAGGTTCAAGCTCTTGTTTGACTGTTGTTATATTGAGTTCCACATCAAACTTTAAAATCCAATTTATTTCTAATTCTTATGAAATTTTTCAAAGTCTTTAAGTTCTTCTTCTTTAAAACTTTTAGTTATCTGAAGGTAAATAAACATATTCATCTAAATTAAAAAATCCTTTTGCTTCTGAAGTATTCATAAAATTGTAATTATAAGCATTTTACTAGCTTGAGTAAATTTAAATTCGGTTACCATTTTTAATTGTTTTGTTGCTAGTCTTCTTAAGAGGAGTAGAGAAGATTCTTCTTCTAGATTCATTAAATTTAATTCTTCATTATGTTCTTCTATAGTACTTTTAGTATGTGGTTCATAATCTAAAAATCTAATATTCATTTTACCATTTCTATTTTTATATAGAATGATTTTTGTAGGTTTTAGAGTTTTAGAAATATCTTCTAATCCTATTGTACATTCAAGTCTAGCTAATATTTCTAAATCAAAGTCTTTTGGTTTTAGGAAATTGATTCTTGTTGAAGTTAAAGCTTCCATTATGTCATTCATTTGAACTTTGAAGTTATTATGTATGTGATTTATCGTTTTTCCTAGGAAAACTACATCTATTTGTATATTTGAACCTTGAAAATCTTCGTATCCTTTAGCTTAAATCATGATTTTGATATTTTTGATAAAGCCTTTAATAGTCATATAAAAGTTTGGACATAAATACGTAATTCCTAAATTGTTATTCATATTTATCTCTACTAGTTCTATTATTGCCTTTTCTTTATCAAAATAATGAGCATCATAAAGGAATAGTAATACTTGCCTTCCTATTCTTCTTCTAGTTAATCCTCTAAATCCAAAAATAATGAGTCCTAACTGAATATAATTATGTTTTCTTTCTAGCAACTATTTTGCAAACTCTAGAATCATCAAGATTAATATCTCTTCCTTATCATCAGGGAGTTAAAGTGGCTCTGTTCTATAGTGTTTAAAAACAGAAGTAGCGAAAGAAAATAATCCTTGACTGTAGAGTTTCTTAGGATTCATAATAATCAGTTGTTCATTAGAAAAGGTTGTTATATCCTTATCTATGTCAATTAATTCTTCTAACCTTTGTCCTGAAAAATTGTTTCTTCTTTCAGTCATAACGTTTTCTATCCAAAAATTTGAAGTAGACTTTGTTCTTTGTAGTGTATTAGAAGATCCCGAAAAAGGTTGTGTTTTAGTAATCCTCATTTTAAAGAGTTTTGACTATAAGTTAGAAAAGAATAAATTTGATGTGCTCTTTTTATAATAGGAGATCCTGTAGATAATTTTTAAATATCTTTTGTTAAACCTTCTAAAGAGGTTTTCCAATCCTAAGTATTTGTTCCTTGTAATTGTTTATCAAGGTTTAAAAGTTGTGTTTCTATTGACGTTATTCTTTAATGTAAAGAGGATAATAAGCCTATAATTGTATTATTTTGTTGAGCCTATATTTGATCACTCTTTCTAGGTAAGTCTATTTTATAATAATCATCATCTTCTTTTTTTTTTTTTTGAAAACTTTTCAATATACTGTAAAGCTTCTTCGTAATAGGTATTTTCAAATTTTAGTTGGTTCATTTACTTTGGAGTTCATTAAGAAGTTGATGAATCTGCTGAAATTCTTTGTGAATGTTATATTTAGTCTTTCGATTGTAATAATAAGTTTATATCTATATTAAGTTGACTTATTCTTCTAGTAAGTATGTCTTGAGTTTGTTTTAGATATTCTAAATCATGTATCAAGTCTTCTACTTTCTTTGTTATTGTTTCTCATTAGATTTTTAGTCTTTCTATTAATTGATAAGTATATTGTTGATGACCTTGTAAGGAAGTAGCTAGACTTGTAACTAAGTCTATGAGTGAGTTTAGATGAGGTTCTTTAGAATGAAGTCTATGTTTATATCCTTGTGATTTAAAATAACAACTATGTTTATGTTATTCAAAAGTAAAAATAGTACTACTCAAATATTGAAAAACTAAATCTAAATAAGCTAATCTTCTATTATTATATATACTAGTTTTAATCAAGATTGAAACGGTAGTTTAATAGGGATCTAGGTCTTTTTAAGAAGTCAATTATTATTATCTAATCTTATACCAGTTTTTGTAATCAATGAGCCTCACCTACAAAAGGAACAACAACTAACGTTCTTTAACCACGACTACTTCAGTCTGTAACGACCCCTTTGCCTTATAACTTACTTAAGTCTGCAAAGGGTCTTATAAAGATAATTATTTTCCTTTTATAGTTACCATTCATATGCTTATTTGGATAAAGATTGATATTTCAAAAATTAAATAAGAGATAGATTATAATAACAGAGTCTTTTTAAAAGATCAAGAGAAAGAAAATTGCTAACACGTAGTTAAACAAAACTTGTATTATAAAAGATTTTTATACATATATTTTTGTAAAATACCAGAAAAAAAAAAAAAAAAAAGGTATGATTAGGAGTTAATTACATCTAACCTAGCTTAAGGAGTTTTATTAGTTTAATTAAACTTAGATTTAATTAAATTTAGGGTTAATGGTTTATTGGGTTTAAAGCCCAACCCGTTAAAAGAAAAACCACCCCACCCGTTAAAAGCTTCCTCCCTTCCGTTTCTCGCCGATTTCCACGCTTGTGGCGTTCGCGCATCAGCGTATCGTCGCCACTACGCACGAAAAATCCTTTCTTTTCTTCTCTGCCGCCCGTCGCGTAGCCCTCTTCCACTGTGACTTCCTCCTCCAAATCGCTCGCCGCTCCACACGCCGTCGCCGGATCAAGCATCGTCGCAACGCCACTCGCCGCTGCCGCTCCACCGCCGCTGATGGCCGCCTCATCAAGCCAGCCGCGAGCTCTCGTTGCCCTTCGATCGCCGGCGCCCCAAGCACCTCCTTTCGATCACGATCGCCGGCCTCGCTAGCTGAGTCGATTGGTGATAGTCGTTGATTTCCTCTGTTTTCCCCCAAGCGAACAGATCACCCCTGTGTCGCCTATTTTGATCAGCGCGTGGCCGGGAGTTGGGTCAACGAAGACGGCATCGCGGGCTGATCGGAGGCTGGGATCTTTGTTGAGCAAGGGATAGTGTGCGCCGATCGCAGCAGTGAACATGACTCCCAGTTTTAGGGAAAGAAGCAATGCCGGTGGATCCCAGGTGTTGGTAAGTCTCGGTCTATTTCCCCCTTACCTGTTGTTTGTGCTGAATATTGTGGTAAATTCGTGGTGTTTCTGTTCGATGTCGATGATTGGTTGTGTTTGACGGTGAATTTCGTATAGAAACTATGGTTGGAGTATTCTGATTGTTTTTGGGGTTGCTGTGTCGGATTGTGGTAGGAAGAAGGGGCAACAATAGGTCCGGTGAACAGAACTCTATAGGTGATAGGATTGGCCATTGAAGCCCAATTTAGGTATAACTCTGTTCTTCTTTTCTTTCTGGTCTTGTTTATGAGATTTCAGATTTGTGATGTTGGGAGAATGGCAGTGGAGATGTGTATGGGGTTGATTCGAGTGTAATAGATAATGATTTGTGTCTGGTAAGATGTGTGTATGGGATGTTTCTGATTGTTGTTGTTAAGAAGATGGGGATGTCGATCAAACAACTTGATGGACAGGATATGCTCAAATGGTTGCATTGTTGTGTGTAGTTGACACAGCGAAGAGTAAGCTGTGTGTTTCCTTGACTCGGTCAGATCTAGAGGTTCCTCGATGATGAGCTGTTGGTAGCAAGTTGATTTAGATATTGAGGTAAGCTTGGATTGTTTCTGAGTGTTGATGTTGTCTTATGGAGAGTTTGGTTGGGTGTATTGATCGAGGAGGAATGTAGATATGAGGTTACGAGAGATGTGTGCTCGAGTTCCTAACTCGTAGACGAGGAAAGGATGTGAACATAGGAACGACATGGTAATTAAGTTGTGTATTTGTCGTATACTTCCACTTAATCATAATGTTTGATACGTGCAGGACATGGATACGAGGCAGGCTTGCGGACGCAAAGACAATCAGCACGAGCTACGTATCAGGTAGGTAATTTCCTACTGGTCGGGTAGATGTAATGACTTTCAGATTTAGACATAGAAATGAACATGCTAGGTGTTCATATTATCTTGACCCTACTCTGTTTATTGTATGCTTGAACTTACCGTTGATATATATGTGTGCTCGATTATTGATAACACATATTCCCTAGCATGATCTAGAAGTTACAGATGTGATGTAAGTAGGTCTAACTGTTTAGTAGGGTGTAGATGTTAGAGTACGGAGGATGACCTAAATTGTAAATTTGGTAAAAAGGTCCTTTGTGGATAAGTATGACCCTAGATGTAGGACTTATTCTATACCTGTATATTGCACATTTATTCACCAACCATGGGTTGTGTAAATGGTCATGTGAGTCGTGGACAGTGTGTCGCTACGGACCGATGGTCCTAGCTTGTCATGATCAGATGAGTATAACTCTCTACAGGATAGAGAGTATCTTGTCGATTAGGTGTGACTCTCATTGGCAGAGAGTCTATGGTAGATGTCTATATGTGAGACGACCCTCATGTCATCATTGCATGCATCACGTGACATTGTCTCCCCTTGGGGTTGAGAGAGTCGTCGTCATCCCGCCTCGAGGTTACTTCGGAGGTAATTAGCGGTGTGAGAGCGAGAGCATCTGTTGTGCCGCACTCTACCATTATTGACGATGGTTGTTGGAGTTGTGTGCAGTTGTCCTGGGTGCGTGGTACTCGACCACTCATTGGTAGTGTTAGTCGGAGTGGCCAGCAGCAGGGACCCCCGTTGCGTAGCGAGCTACTTACGCTCATATGCTACTTGATCATACTACCCAACTCGGTCACTCGAGAGTGGTGGCGGCTGGAGTCGGGATAGTTGTCATGTCGTGCCACCTAGGCCACACTGGGGTCGTGGTAGCGAGTAGGGGTGAGCAGGCATGACCATGTATGTTGCATTGTCGTAGCATACGGTGTTTTGCATATGATTATATATATATACATAACTGCTTGTATATATATATATGGATGATGGTGATTAGTATACATACAGATACAGTCTATATGTATACTCACTTTGATGATGCATTTGTATGTACTATGTCTGTTGCATTTGTTTGTACATATTCATACATGATCTTTGCATTTCGTATGGTAGTAGGTCGATACTTGTATACCTATCGGATATTCACGGTGATACCCTTGACTCGAGTTAGGATATTGTGTTAGTACTATCTTTGTTATACCCTATGATGTGATTATATGCCCAGGTTGGATCAGGATAGAGTAGCTGACTGCCAGGTATGTCAGCATCGTTGATGTTCAGTTTATTTAGTATATGCATGCATATCTATAGTTATGCTGATGTATACTTGTTGTACTAGTAGATTAGACTGTTGAATGACATGTAATATTGATACATATATTTACATGTTTTCTCCGACACTGTTTGAGTTTTACTCACCACCTCGACCACAGGTTTTTCAGTCGCCAGTGCAGGTAGAAGACTTCGTGACAGCTTGGAGCACCGCAGGCTGACGTCATCTCATCTCACGAGGCTCCCATGTTTTATTTTGGGCCTGCTGTCCGCCGTGTATTGTATTTGGAGTTTTCTTGATGTACATATTGTATATTCGGATTTTGTCGAGGTTCTGTGTTGTGTTAGTCATACCGGTATGCATGTGTGGGATTGATATCCTATTGTTGTAGTATGTTTCCGCTGTGTCTTGTGTAGTTTTTGTTTTCATACATATATATATTGTTGTTATTGTGGGCCTACGGGCCTTGTATTAACCCGAAATGTTGTCACGTACAGGGGAGGTGTCGTCCGTTTGATTTTCGGCTCGGCATGCTCTCGGGGCGTGTCAATTTTAAATATGTAAAAGACTTACAGAACAAGAGAGACAAGCACACTGGTCACTCTTTCTAGGTAAATCTATTTTATAATAATCGTCTTCTTTTATTTTTGAAAACTTTTCAATATACTCTAAAGCTGCTTCGTAATATGTATTTTCAAATTTTGATTGATTCATTTACTCTGGAGTTCATTAAGAAGTTGATGAATGTGTTAAAATTCTTTGTGAAGGTTATATTTAAAGTCTTTCAATTGTAATAATAAATTTGTATCTATATTAAGTTGGCTTATTCTTCTAGTAAGTATGCCTTAGAAATCTTAAATTTATATCAAATTAATATCATTTTAAATTTTTATCAAAAGTTAACTTTATATATATATATATATATATATATATATATATACATTTTGAAAATGATATTATATGGAAATTTTTCATGAATCATTAAAATAAATTTAAAAAGTACAAATGAATTTTTATGTACAATAAATATCACAAGCGCAATATTATTGATAAATATATTGTGCAATGTAAATTTTTTTACTTTCGTTGTTGTTTATTAATAACTTATTTGTTCCTAGTAGTAAAAGATGATTATGTTTACCTCAATGTCCCTGTAGTCGGTCTCTTGATGATGATAAAGAGAGGTAAATCATGAAGGATTATACTCTTAATCTATTGACTAAAAACAATAGAGGACTTCTATATTCGGATGAAAATTTTAGATCTCATAACTTATTTGTTATTTGTACAGTTGGATATTGTCCAAATTTCAATCTATCACAATTTAAACAGAATTAAAGAAAACAATAAGAGTTGTATATACATCATATATCTAATTGACAAATATTCTTCTTCATTTAAAAATTAATATATCATAAATAATAATCCTTTTTTAAATTTGTTTGACTCTTAATATTTATATTTAACCGATTGAAAAAGATTTTTATTCATTAAAATGTGTTGTCCATCAAAAGTTATAATTTATACGATCCTAATATTTAAACCCATTGAAATGTCAATATTTATTTTTTTACACTCAGATTTGCATTGATGCATTTTGACATAATTATTTTAAGTAAGAAGTAAGTAAGTAACTAATTTTTTTATTTTAATTTGGAATTGAAACAGACATAAAGATATTTATTTTATTAAAAACTAAAGGAAGACATTCGAAAAATCTCCATGATACATTCATAATCAAACATCGAAATAATTAAGATTTATAGTCCCTTTTCATAAGTAAATATTCATTAAAATATATATATAATTAATAAAAACTCACGTACTTCAATATTTCCTGGTATATTTTTTTTCTACTAAAAATACTTAGAAATTAGAATTGAAAGTTCTAAAAAGTCTACTATATTTGTTTTAGCCAAAATGAAACATACGAACGATTTGCTTGACTTTTAGAAAAAAAAAATCTAAATTCTTATATATATATATACTTAAAACGACATATATTTGAACAATAAATTTTGACTTCTTATTTCCATTTTCGCACAAACACTTCACTTAAGATTTACAAGAAACCTTCAAACAATATGACAACGGCTGCAATAATACTAAGAATACTTCTTAATGAATCATTTTAATTTTAAAATTTATTTTGAGTAATCTCTCACTCTCATGTTAATACACTTCTTGAAGAGCTAGAGTTATAAATCTTGTCTTTTCTTACTCGAGAAGATGCATTAATTCTATCGGAGAGAAATCAAATAGATATAATTGAGCAAACTAAAGTAATTTTCTTTTATCATAAGAAGATAATGAATTTAATGATTCAAGATAAGCTATACATAACAACTTTGTGTTTACCTGATTAAAGGTACTATTCAAATCTTGAACTTACAAATCTATCACTTCATAAAAAGTTTTCACGTGATAATAGTGAAAAATTATTTTTCCTTCAATATTTCATTGTGATCTCTAATAAAAGATGAATAAGTCTTCTATGTATAGAGTGACTATCTCATATTTAACACAAAATAAAGAAACTTCATTCAATAATAAACTTTAACAATCATCTCTTATGATTTGCAATTGATGTTTACTTGATCTTACAATAATCATTACATTTACAATGTCTTAATCTTTTTTTTTTTGCAAAGCTTGTAATAAATCACTAATAGTTTCTAAGATATTCTTCAGTAAATGCATCTTAAATACTAATTCATATTTTACCATCAACTTCAATAGATTATTTATTTGCACCTTTGCTTATTGCAGCAAAAGGTGATTCACTCACCCCAGCACTCTTGCCAGCTAGGGGCGGACCTGAGGTGAGGCTTAGGAGGCGCTCACCTTAGGTCCACTTTTTAAAAAGATCTAAATTATTTTCTAGAGGGGCCCTAAAATTAGTAGAAGGGTCCAAAAATTAATCAATTAATAATATTTTTTAAAGTTCGACTTAGTGTATCAAAATCTTTGGTATGGTACTGCTGCAAGTCGGTTCCATAGCTAACATAAAGGAGATAAAGCATAGAGAGACTATGTCCCTTAGGTCGTTGGCCAGAGCAGCGGAGGGCTTCTGAGTCTAAGTGAGGATTTTAGGCCTCACGCCGAGATTTGACTCCGGTCAATTTTATACCTTTTGCTTATGATCTTTTCCTTCATCTTCAACAATTAAAAGGACATCAATAATTGAAGGACATAAGCATATCAAACTCAATAATTTATTATAATGTAAATCTCATCGTATACTTTCGGTTCTTTTTAGTTTTTTCTCTTGATTCATATCTTGTTCAGTGAAGATATCATCATTGTCAATTCTTTCAATAATTTTTTTCAAATTATTTTTCACGAAATATATCTCTTTGTTTATATGACGCTTTAATAATATTGTTCAACTATATAATCATATAAAAAATAGAAATCTTCATGTGATTTTTATCAATAATCATAAGCAAAAGTTGCAGTTGATGAGTAAAATAATAAACATAATAAATGAACTTATTCTCTATCATAATTAAGTTTTTTAAGTCTCTCTCATATTATTAGTTACATTATATATTTGCCCCTATAGAATAAATATAAATGGAGTGATTAAGAAGAGAAATTTTTTATAGTAGAAATAAAATAATATATATACTATTAATTTTTTTAATTTTAGGAGAGCGACATTACACTTGGCTATGCCACTGTATATAATGGTAGATGAGAAATTCACAATTTTTTTATATTTTTGAATATCCTCTCCAAATCTATCCATAACATTTAAAGAGAAATAAATTATGATGATCAAATAATCTCTAGATGAAAGGATAACTAATTCATAAGAAAATGAACTCTAAAAAAATCGACCTCTCTATTATAATAGCTCTATCATTGCGATATAAATTCGTTTACGCCCGTGAAAACTGCTCTGATCTCATCATGTTATATGAATGACTCGTGTGTCTGTGTGAAAGAATAGTATGCCTCCTCTGTTTTCCCCTTCGCGTCCTAAAATCAATGCTTAAGCTGCAGAGATGAAGAACAAAATATGTACCGTAGGGGCTTACTGATCAGTTTTTTTTTTTTTGGTTATTTTATTCGTTAAAATTGGAATCCTCTACAAATTAAAAAAAAAAACAATTATTCGAGGGCATTCCAAATAGTGACGAAAGCGGAATAGATTTATGTTTTCTTTTTTTTTTTTTTGTGAAAAATGTAAAACGTTTGTTGAATTTGGGTTTCTTCCAAGTAACCAAGTTGTTGATTGTAGTTTCGTAGGGCAACGCTTCGCAGATTGAGCAAGGCAAAGGTAAAGTAATGGGACATCCGCCATCCAGAAAGCCTCCTGTTTCGTTGGGCAATCGTCGGTACGTTTGGCTAGGCAAATTAACGGGGATCTCCGCCATCCAGAAGGCACGGTATTAAATTCGCCAATGGCACGCGAAGGAATGGATTGAAAGAATGCTTCATCAAAGGGGGTGGTCGTTGAGCGTTGAGCAACCGCTTACCTTCCTGGAAACCGACGACGATCAGGATTCAGGTATTCATCTCTTCTCAGATCCAGTTCTCGCTTTGATTTACGCACCCACCTTCTAGTCGTCTTCTGTTAACTTCCTGGAAACCCTAAACGCAAAAGGTCCATTTGCTAATAGATTTCAGCTGTTAACTTGCTGGTTTTTAGGGGAAAAGTGTTTCTTGATCTTAGAAATGACCCGACTCTTTGATTTCGAGGTGGATCTGCTCCGGCAGCGTTAGGGTTTGACCCTCACAAACCCTTAAATCTTGTTTTCATTTTTCTGCTTGTTGATTCGTAGAGATCACTTCTTGTGTCGCAGTGTTCTTATTATCGGAAAATAGTGGCAGTGGGATCGGAAGAGGCGGGGCAAAATAAATAAATTACGCAGTTCGAAGACGGCAAATTTCATGGCGGACTCAGATAAATTGGTGGTTCTGATCACCGGCTGCTCCGAGGGAGGCATCGGGTCCGCTCTCGCCAGGGCCTTCGCGGCGGAAGGGTGCGTTGTCGTCGCCACGAGCCGGTTTCTGAGTTCGATGAGGAGCATTGAGGGCGACCCAAGGTTCTTCCTCCAGGAGCTTGATGTCGTCTCGGAGGAGAGCATTCGGAAGGCGGTTGCTAACACCTTGGATAAGTTTGGCCGGATCGATGTGCTCGTGAACAACGCTGGGGTTCACTTGGTTGCGCCGCTCGCTGAGGTCCCCATGATGTCGGTGGAGCATGTCTTCAATACGAATGTTTATGGTAATTTTCGAACTGTGAACTTATCTTCTATCCTCTGCTTCAACTTTGGATTCATCTTCATTGTTAGGGGAAAAAACCTTGAGGGAGGTGGATTAATTGAAAGAAGATTTAAGTTATTTTGTTGAATCCTATCTTCATTTTTCGATTTAGTATTAATTTGTTTCTAGGGTCCTTTTTGGTCCTCTGTTGTAGACCTCGTAGTTCATTCATTTTGTAAATACTATAGAGTAAAGATCATAGGCTTAGAATCAAAACAGAGGATGTGCAGGGAAACTAAGAACAAGAGGAATAAAGACGTACTATTGTTTCTGTATATACTAATATGTGACATTTAATTTAATGGCATTCCTAAAGTTGCCTTGACCTATATAAGGGGAATGGTGAAATTGGTTGAATCTATTTTTCTGTCTGGTCGTAACACTATCTTGTTATATTATTCAGCATAAGTAATGACGGATTTAATCACTTGATTTTAAACAGTTATGCTGGTACATCTTTTCAGCATTTGCTGTGGCTGAATTGTATTTTGTTGCAATAAAACCCATGGAAAGGTTTAAAATGAGAAAACGGATAAAGAGAATCAGCACTCATGAATTCAATATGACGGCATCAGTCTATCATAGACTCATCCACAAATAAGCAAATCTATATATGAGCAGAAGTTTTAAATGTATGAACTTGCTCTCTGCTGCAAGATTCATGAAAACATCCAAAATGCCATTCTTTTGTGCACAGAAAATTATATATTACACTTCTAGGCTTCAGATTTACTCCTTTTATATCTATGCTATGATTGATTTTAACAACGATGTGTTGAAAATATCTTCCACTGAGACAATCAAATCATTGCAATATCTATCCATTTGAAGTGATGCATTATTAGGTGTTAAGATAGCTTGGCAGGTTGAGTGTAAATTCCAAGTAAATGATTCCCTAGCTTCTCTTGCACATCGTTGTTGTTTATTTATGCCATAGAACATGTGAGTTTAAATTGTGTTGTTTTGTTTGATTGTTGTTCAATAATTTGCACTAGTAAATAATTATCTTGAACACAGCAAGCGGAAATTCTGCATGCTGCAGTGACTGTGGGAAAATTTCAGAATTAAATATCATTTTCTGTGTAATAAAACCATAAATCATTTTCTCGGTGAGCTTAAAAGCTTTAAGCAAATTAAACCAGCTGGGTTAATCTATTCTAACTCCAAGTAACATGTTTTCAATCCTTTCCTGATACTGCTTCATTTGCTCTACTAGCCTGTTCATACAAACATGCTGTATTCAACACTGACTAATTTTGATAAGAGAATTTCTGCATTAGATGGTTCTTCACAGAGTTATAATTTGTTTACCTTATTTTCATATTGTCTGCAGGTCCTATGAGGTTAATACAATCCGTAGTGCCTCACATGATCATTAGGAGAAAGGGTAAGATTGTCAATGTGGGAAGCGTTTCTGCATTAGCCCCAGGACCATGGGCAGGGGTTTATTCAGCATCAAAGGCTGCACTTCATGCTTTGACGGATACCTTGAGGTCCATTTTATTTTATTTTATTTTTTCACTTTCATTTTCTTCTCTAAGAATGAATTTCATAGATCAAAATGAGATATGTGCACTCTACTATCAGCATCTGGTTTCCCTTCTTGGCCATCCTGGATACCGTCGTCGCCTAATAATCTTCACAATGGCATGTGTGACATATTCTAGAGGATGTTAAATGTATCTGAGAATACACGATATGATTAATGGCTTGTGAAGATCCCCCTAACAAATTCTATTTGTCAAAATCCTTGTATCACTGAATCAATAACATCTGAGTAGCAATATGCAGGACTTTTTCTTTTTCACTGGTAGGTAATTTGTTCTAGACTTGCTTATTTATTCAGCTAGTGTTTTGCCTTTTTTTACATCTCGCAGGTTGGAACTTAGGACCTTTGGCATCAGTGTGATTAGTGTAGCTCCTGGGGCTGTCAGATCTAACCTGGGAAATTCTTCGGAAGCTACCTACGACGAAATGCCAGAGTGGAAGTTCTACAAAACCTTTGAGGCATCGATTCGTGCAAGAACCGTCATATCCCAGGGCCCCAATGCCACTCCATCAGAGGAGTTTGCAAAGAAGACAGTTGCTGCAGTGCTTAAGAAGGAACCACCAGCTTGGTTCTCGTATGGGCAACTTTCCACTATTTTGGCTATTTTCTATTACCTTCCATTGTCGATCAGAGATTACATCTATAGGTTGGCGCTTAAGTGTTAATTTCTGCAGACTGTTTTATGAGCAAAAAAAATACAGATTATGTTGCCTGGCCTGCCAAATTGCCAGTTGCCTCCTGGCTCAAGCGCCTCTTTATGCAAAATGCTTATTTTCTGACTGCCATGATACTGTCAACAATTCTCGGTTTGTTGAATAAGAGACGAGCATTTGGCGCCCTTGAAAATAAAATAAAATTCCAGTTTCTTTTAGGTAACATTTAATATAGTGAATTTTACTTTACTTCTGAAGTTGATTTTACTTGTAATATATTTCTAGTTCTATCATATATCTTGTGTTTGCAAAATAATTTTCCAAATCTCAAACTGCTCAGATTGCAAGACCAATAAACTGGCAAGTACCATATGATGTTTAGTCACTATAACAATTTCCAAGTCGCATCAAAGTTCATCACAAAGTCATAACAATTAAGTGCTCGGCATTTTATCCTAATGGATCTTCAAAGAAACATCCCCAACCAGAAACGCATACCCAAACAATCCATTGACCGTGTTTTTATGTTGAAACCTTTTGGCCACCTTCCTTGGTCCTAAAAAGCAAGTTAACATACAACCTTCATACAAGCGTGAAATCCACAGTTCAAATAAATTTTGGAACCTACAGTAACTTCCATCTCTAACTGGGTAGCTGAGGCTGCTTATCGTCATGAGAAATGCAAGCCTTGCAACATTTCTGAACACCCAAAACATTCTGTTCTGGAACAATTATCGCCAGGGAAACATTTTCAATGCTAGTGTAGCAAAAAAACATCCACATTCTGGTTTGATAAATTAGTGTGATAGTTAGGTGTGTACATCACAAGGGATTCAGCGTCCCTTATTACTATGTTTAAGAATGGTAAAATGGCATTCCAGGGGGTTGCAGTGGCCTATAATTTGGAGGTGCTGGGTGCTGTTGAAAGGTAAACTGAGGTGGTTGTTGGTTCATGGGCAAGGGCTGGTTCATGGTCAGGGGCATCGGTGGAGGAGGTGGTGGTTGCATTATCGCCATTGGCTGTTGCTGCTGTGGCAACGGAGATGGTCTTGCTAGATTTATTATCTGAGGCGATGGCGGCGGTGGAGGTAAGGTGTTAAAAGTGTATGGTAGGCCAATCATTACACCACCAGAAGGTTGAAGGTATTGTTGTGTTGAAACTGGGTACATGTTGAATTGTGTCTGGGATGCTGAAGGTTGGCTTTGAACGTGACCCTGCTGCACCAAGACAGCTTGAGGCTGATGTGGTGTGGAAACGACAATCGGCTGAAGGGGAATTAAGGCTGCTGAAGTGGTATCAGAGATTGGTGAGGGCTTCTCAGCTGCCATCCTCCTATCAGGCGGGGTTATGGAATAAGAATTAGATGGATTACTCGATGTCGCAAGGCCTACATTCTTTGCCTCCTCAGCAGCGAAGGTGGAGAGAACTGATGTCATTATTTGCTGGGAATGAGTGGAAGCTGCAAGCTTATCGGCGACCTCAGCAGCAATAGCAGCAGCAGTCTTTTTTGAGCCTTTGGTTGAGGGTCCATTTGTGTCAGCAAGTGGTTTGGTTGGCACCAAGAGTGGCTCATTGTTGAGCCTCCTCTGCATGTTGGCAGCCACCTCAATCATAGCTTGTGCCAGCTGCCATTTTGCAATTCTTTTTATCAGAGCAAAAAAAAAAGCATAGTGGAAGCATGTAGTTTTTCAAGTAGATGATAACTAATCACTGTAAATCTGTATGTTCTTTTGAATAAAATTGATACCTGTAATTGGGTGCGGGCATTCTCCAATTCTGATTCCTGAACAAACCCACAGCGAGCAAATGTCACAATGAAAAGCAAATGTGAATTACTCTTTCGGATTAGAGTCGTTGGCATACATTAATTTCATGAATTGTAATTCAAATTCCCAACAAACCTGTTCCCATATTGCTTCCTTTAATTGAGCCACAAGAGCTGCACGAGTTGCTTCAACTAATTTGAGCTTCTCTACTGACTCCTTCAGAGCTATCTCTTGCACCTGCAGCTCTGCTGCTAATGGCTCCCTGCGGGGGTCTTCATCTGAGAAAATGTAAACTATCGATTAAATGATTTCAAAGCAATAACAAAGCTAAGAATTCTGCAATAAGGAACAGAAAATTTGCTCGAGTCCCTTATTTACCATGGGTGCATGCACGTTCAACATCCTTTTCCAATCTTCCTACACGACGGATAGCAGCTTTGCATTTGTTCAATTCAGACACCTCCTCGGGGTGTTCATTAAGCACACTGTGCATAGCAGAGATGATTTTTTCTGCTGTTCCTCCTATTGATAATTTCTGGTTTTGCAAATTTTTAAAATTTAGCCATTTAATTCTGAATTTGGTCTCTGAAAACATAAATGATTAACAAAGAATGGGATATAAAGGTCTATTATCTTACTATTCTCATTGAACGCGAATCTCTCCTTAGGATTCTGACAGAACTGCGTGACCGTTTTTTGTTCAAATCCAATGAAGGAGGAGGTTCACTCCCAAGCATCACTCCTTTCAGGTCACGGGCACGTGACCCAAATACTCTCCTTTGTTCCCAGATGCCAACCTAAAAAATCAAGGATACATTTGCCATGAATAACACATTCTTAGTTTAATAATTGAATTTACTCCAACTTTGATCTTTAGCAATGTATAAATTGATGGCATTGCCTAATATTTGTTGACAAATCATTCACACAATCTTTTCTTTTGACATCATATCAATAAAATGAAGCAATTGGTTTTGCTAAGAATCATTACAGGTTCACAGTCAACACTACTAGGGGAGCTAATAACAGCCATTACAGATTATTATAACATTAGAAAGTGAAGTTTTAAAAAGTCAAGGCAAGACATTAAAAAAAAAGGCCTTAGCATTTCGGGCTTTTGGAAAAACTATTGTCATGTTTGTTTTCCTTTTCAGATGATCAAGGAATCTTGATACGCAGAAGAACCAGTATGAACTAACAAATGAAGTGCACAAGAGGGATATCCTTAGCTGCTAGTACAATCAATGCAAAATCGTTCATAGTTGTAAAGCTCTTGGGTGGTTTGAACCGACAAAAATAAGCAGGTTCATAGAGACAAATCAATGATTCATAATTAAATACACAATTAGCTGAGTAAATGCAACTAACTGGAAAGTTGGCTCAAAGACCAATTTCTTTTTTCCAATCCTAGTCATGTCGGGTGCAATTAATTTCATTGATAAAATATTTTTTCACCAAGCCAGTAAATATTGTTACAGCATATGCTCTAAAGTTCTCCATTGGAAGGAATTGTTCAGGAGACAATAGAACTTTGAGGACACTGAATAAGTACCAGGAACACATACTCATATACACTGGAAGATGAGACACAGAAGAATCACCTCAGACAAATTCAAAATGTTCTTTTGCAGGAAGACAGAAACCATTGACGAGAAAATGTTGTTAGCATTAAACAAGCCAAAGAGTTACTAAAAATTATTGCAACTAGAATTTTCACAAGCATGATCAAAAGGCATGAACACAAATAGGTGGAGATGAAGAGTGACTTAATTACCTAGATCTACAAAGATTTCAAATAAATTAGTCAAAGTGTTTTTTGTTTTAATTAAATAGGGATCTACTTTGAACATGACAATAGCATTACTCTAATTACCAAGGATTTCAAATGCATTACCCAAAGTGTCCAATTTTCTCATTTGAATCAATACTACACATGCCAATTTTAAGATACATGTAAGCACGCTAGTTATCAAGGAACCTATTTTGCTTCAAATTCAACCTGCTATGCTGATGGAAAAATAATAGCAAATGAAGTAGTAACCGGAAGCACTACATTTGCAGAATTAAAAAAGAACAACAACAACTCACCAACCGGGACACAACATTCTTTCCATGCTCATCACCATTCTCAAGAACATCCTTAAGTGCTGCCGGAAGGACCTTCCAGAATTCACTAACAAACTCAGTTCCAGTTCGTTTGCTATTCTGCAGTATGTCGTTGGCTAGATACAGAAAAGGCACCTTCTGTTCCTTTTGCGAGCTATGGAATTGTTTGTCCCACGTTTGAATTACCTGTTCTGCATTCTTACGGTGGAAAATACACCAATGTGATAAAGCTGTAGATTAAATAAAGTCAAGGATTTGAATTCTAGAACAGAACGATCAAAGAGGTTAAATTCCATAAAAATGAACAAAAAAAGATCAACCGTACGATGCTCAAAAGGAAAAAAGGATTAACTCCATAAAAAAGAAGGATCTAGCAGTTTTGAATAAGGTCTAATATAGTACCGAAAGAAGCATATGAATGAAATCAATTAAGAAGGATACTCTCGATGCATTGCTGAGTGCTGTTGAGCTTAGACAACTTATCCGCTAGTATCTGCTCATTGAAAACACTATTCATCCCAGAGAAGGATGAGGCAAGCTGGCCGCTTCGTTAATTCCCACCACAGGAAAACCCTCAAACACCTTCGAACGCTGAAACCCTAAAAGTAGTAGCAAAGTGAGCGCCAACAGAGGGACAAGATTTCACCTTTATGCCTCCGACAGAACAAATTCACCAAATTTTATTTCGCAAAAAGAAACCCGATTGATCTCCCAAGCAAGCTCGCCGCAGGAACTCAACGAAGCGAACACAAGTAAGAGATAAAAGTAAGCAATTGCCAAAGGGCGGATCGAATGAGGACCAGCCACCGCTGCCGGAAATGGTTGGGACAAAGAACGAGGCGGAGATGGTTCGAGGCTAGGGTTTGAGGGGTTTCTTTTTGTTTTCTCCCTCAGCTCTCGGTCTTCCGATTTGATGAAACGGGATCGCGGAGTATAACATGCAACGTTACGCGAACGCTACGTGATAGAATATAACGGCTTTTCCAAGATGACGGTCAGTGAGATTGTTAACCTCATATCGTATTTGTTAGAAAATAATTTTTTAAAAAAAAACAGTTTGTCTGAAATTTAATGATTTTCGATTCCAATTATATCATCAAGTTATTAAAGAAAATAAAATTCTGGAGGGAATGGGTGATAAATGGAACGAAAAACATAATTGAGGGATAAATTCTTTGAGATGAAAAAAAAAACATAATTTTTTTTTAAAAAAAATCCATTTGTGGTATCCGTTACAAGAAGTTTGGATAATATAAATTGAAATAGTAAAATATTTAAAAACATTTTATAAAGCATTCAATTTAATACAAAAATAAGAAAAATGAATCGTAGATAATGAGAAAATAAATAAATAATCACTAAAATTTTGCATATTTATAATAAATTCTATTTTTATTTTGATATTTATAATTATGGATGAAAATCGAAAGACCATCTTCTATTTTTTTTTCATTCAAAAATAATTTTATTCTAAATTATTATAGTAGTTTTAATTAAAATTATCACGTCACTAATAATATTTTAATGAATTTTAGCCAAAAACATCTTTATATTAATTAAAACTACTCAAATATTGACTCAAAATTAGTTTATCTTAATCGTATCAATTTTAATCATCAAAATTTTATAACATTTTTAATCATCATAACTGCTACAACAAAGGGCAGTTAATCATATTTATCTAGAAGAATTTTAATCAAAACTACTGAGTGCCTTTTAATTTACTAAAAATAAAAATATTACTTAATAAAAAAATATAACGGTAAGCTCTTGCGAGGATAATAAAAATACCAGGTGCCTTTTAATTTTTACCCTAAAATTATTATATTTTTTATTTTGATAATAATAATCAGATAATGGTAATTTAAATTAAAAGTTAGTGTATTTTCTAGTTTAAATTACTTATTTCACAATAAACTATTATTATGATGTTCTTACTATCCGAAGAACATCCCAAGCATCCTTTGCAACCTCACATCATGAACATCCACAGTCAAATTGCTCTTCAAAACATGGGTTGTTGAAAGGATACCTTGGTATACTGCATTGAAACACCCAGCACAAATACTATACAATAGAGTCAGATGATAAACACAGTACAGGTATTATACAATAGAATACAAATCAATCTCCGTATTTGATGGAATAACAGCTCTTCCCTATGCCAAGTGTCGGTAAGATCAAAAGCCTACTGCGATTAACTTTCTGTCTTCTCTGCGAGACCGACGAAAAAAAAGAGGCCCTAAATGGTGCACAATGAAACACGCAGCGTTTTTAATTCTGAATGATATCTCACACTTAAGATGCATCTACAAGATTGCCTAATGTTTTAAAACTTCCAGCTCAAAATTCATAGTTTGGATTAGGGTTAGTTTGTCCGTGATCAGTTGGTCGTTCGACTTTCATGTTTGTCTCTGCCTCAGTTTAGCTTTAGTGTGACCGCGAAGCAAATTTTGAGCTTAAGTCCACAAAATCCTGAGATCACTCAGATCCTTGAAAACTACAAGGCATTTATGGAAAGATTTGCTTCGAATCCACTAAACTTGCTAAGAACACTATATGCTAAAGCTAAACAAGCAAGAGGCATATTCACATCTAAGTTGTTATCGTTTAGAGGTAGGGCAGGTAGAAACTAATGCAGAAAATGATTAAATGTATGCAAACCTCCCAATAAAATAGATAGATTTGACGATAAAAGAATAAGACACTTGGGTCGCAAGAAATGAATGAAAAGAAAGACTATCTTGAGTTGCTGCAATCAGGTAGCGATCTCTCGCAGGATGGGATATTCAGCTTAGTGATGGATCTTATGATAGGAGGATACAAAAACACTGCAATGCTCAACACAAGAAAATGTTGGACGAACTAAGAATAAGTTTATGACTATACTCCACCTAGATTCAATTGATCCTTTTCAAAATGATTGTTTTATTCAATCATGTGCCTTCTAAAAGAAGGGAAAGCTTACGACTAGCACACAAATTAGGGTAACATTGATATATATATTTAGGAAGAGCATGCTGCAGCAGAGAAAAGGAAGTCAGAGGATGAGACATTGAGATGGGTTGTGTACAAGGACAAGAACTTTACTAGGTGCCTTATAAACGAAGCACTTTGCATCTGAAATGTGGTTAAATGTTTCCGTCGCGAGGCATTAAAACCTATTAAATACAAAAGGTATATCAGCATATGCAATCTTGTTCTGATATAAAAAATGTACATGCTTAGTTGTTTAAGTTTGCTTTCTTGAGTAAATTCAATGTCCATCTAAAGCCTAAAACAAGAGTGCATCTGCCTTTCACGTTATCAAGTATTTCATTATACTCATAAACATAAAGCTAGCTATGGGAGGATGCATAGTGATTCATCGTCATCATCAATCAATCTGTGCTATCTTCTACCATTCAAGGATAAAAGACGAATCTTATCCTTCAATTGGTGCATTATATTTTACGACTTGAGCAAAGTTGATTATGTTTACCTTATTATTGAGATAGACAACAGTGGAAGCTTCATGCCATTTGGTGGGGGGAAGAGGTTGTGCCCTGGATCTGAGCTTGCAAAGTGAGAAGCTTGCATCTTTCTTCATCATTTTGTGCTCAAGTACCGATGGAAGCCTATGCTGGAGGATGACTGCATATTCACTTTAAGAATAGCCTTCCTCTTGCAACAGAATCCTTGCAATACTCTTACTTATACTGTATGGATAAGACAATTCTTCATTGCAGCAAGGGGAGTTGCCTGCTAAAATCTAATTCGTACAATATCCCTCCTCATAACTTTATTGGGTAAATATCTTCAATATTTAGTTTTGTATGGGAAATGCCTTTATGAAATGCTAATGAAAGTGAATAATGAGATAATAGCATCTTACAAACATAAACTCAATGGCGTTGCTTTGTAAACAAAAGTATATATACGAACATGCGAAGATAATGAAGCCCTAGAACATCTTTAACAATAAAAAGAGAAGTTCTGGAAAGCATTTTGCAAATAAAATTTCGAGGACAAAATCAAATTCTCTAAAGATACTCTAATAGAACGATGCAGTTGCTCGTTCATCTTAAAAGATCTCACTTTTATCGAAGTATTCAAGGAACTGCAACTAAGTCATTACTTGAATTGGCCATAGATATAGTTCTTGCATCAAACAGATTTGACATACAAGCATCAGAGTGGAAATTCATGGGAGTAACCCAAAAGAAAGTTTGAATACATCAATGACGTAAGAAAACAATTGATTGGTGAATCTTCTGATAACAGATTTTACAGGAGGATGAGAAACACTAGGCTGCAAACAAGAGCCTGGAAAAAAGTTATCAAAGTTGCAAAGAGCCTAGAGGTTTGCATTTTTTTCCCACTAGTTATTGTAAATATTAAAACCTAACATCAATACCATTATCATTCTGCCTCAACAGAATCCACAAACATCTTAAACAGCAATCCTTGCTCTCCCCTTTGCAATCCTCCGAGCAATTACCTTACGCCCTCCCTTGGTTGCCTTTCTGAGAATAAAGTCGGTGTCAAGGAATAAAGAAAATGTCATATAAACAGAATGAAAATCACCAATATGTTATGGCAGTCAGAATTGAGAGAATTAATTGATTAAAACATATGCAGTGCTATCACATCACCAATGAAAATGTAATTTACAATGTATATAGTTGCATTTGGACAACTGAAGTTCTAAAGCACCAATCTCATTCACCAGTTTTTCACCAGCATTGCCTTTGACAGTTAACAAACTAACTGAAAAATAAAATGAAAAGCTAACTAAATTGACATAGTTCAAAAAACTGTACATCGAGATCCATACAAGGATCATATATAAAGAAAGAACTAAAAACATAAATACACTAGCGGCACAAGATTGCAACATAAAAATGCAATGTGTTCAGTGTGGTTTGTTGCAAGAAAAATTAAATCATCAGTGTATCGACAGAGAGAGAGAGAAAGAAACCGAGCACGGTAACCATGAGCCCTCTTCCGCTTAATGTGGCTTGGCTGGTAAGTTCTCTTTGGAAGAAGTTGCATGGGTTCCTTTGTTCCATCATCAATTCCTATAGTAGGCACAAGAATAAGCAAGTCTTTCATAAATACATCAAGAAAGCTCACACTGATGAGTAGACATGATAAATGCTACGTCATAATACGTTACTATAGAGTGGCAAAGGCACAATTTTCATCAAACAACAAATTGTTTGCATCAAGTAAATGGTAAATTAAACCTATAAAAGGTTTTGTCACGGCCTCAAGGCCATTTTCACGTTTTTATTTGTGATTTTGATTTCTTTTGCTACATTAACCACATGTAAAACTTTAAATAAAGATTCATTTAACTTTAATATTGTGTTTTTATACTTTTCTTCTCAATAGTCTACCAACATGTGATCTACACCGATATTTGCTTTCTTATTAACACCTCTGGTTCCGGCAATTGCATGATTGGAGAAGAAGGTAGATTTTCATCAATTATGGGCCTTTCAGATTCTTGACCTTGTGCAAGTATAAGATGTGCTTTTGGTTTAAGTACAAACAACTGGATATATTGATAGTGATCTTGTCCATGAAGAAACATCTTATGAAATATGCCCACCAAGAAAAAAACATTCAGCAGCATCAATGACGCTGGAAGGATAAGTAGAGACAAAACCAATGAGTTTTTCGATACTAAGTTGATATTATCGAGCCACTCTCACCAGTTAGATTACAATACACAGAAAAGAACTACTATGCAAACGCGCCAATTTTTTCTTAGATAAATCCTTCTTAATTTAAACAAATGCAAAAGATGACAAGAATTAACCTATTTGATCAGTTTTCCCATAAGCGATTGCTAACCTTCGTCAATGAAGAAGCGAAGTGACGGCAGGCCGCAAGGGAACAACATCTCCCGAGAGGAAGCAAGAATGTTTTGTGTCTCGTCGACCATTCCGTTCCTGCCTGTTGACGGCGAAGGCAAAGCGGCGACGAACTTCGCAGGAGAACACTGGATCGGAGAGTACGAAGGGATACGAGGAAGAAGGGTAACACCAATTTGCTTAGAGGGATTGGCTACGAAGAGGCGACTAAAGAGCGAAGCTCCGGCGCGAGCTAGGGTTTTGGACGACATTGTTTGATCTCAAAATCTTTGATTTGTGTTCCCCACTTGTAGTCTACTGATGCAGGTTAATGTTAATTGGGCCACGTTGGTAAGACCAAAAGATCCGTAGTTTTTTAATACACCCTGAAAAAAACGTTGAGGGTGATTTGGAATTATTATTAATAACTTTGATTATTCATTTAATATTATTAATAAAAATATTATTTGATTTAGGATTTGTACGATGATCCAATAATAAAAAATATTTGATATATCAATAAATAGGATATACAATCCGAACTTGAAAAACTTAAAAAAAAAAAGATTTTGATTAATTCCAAAGTTAAGAATTTTTTACCTTCGATTTTTATCTATTGAGATAAAAATATCCTTGTCTATTTATGAAATTTTAATCGGTATTTATTACGTGTGCTCAATATTCTTATAAAAGTTACTACAGATGAATTCAAAAAATGAATTAGATTCTGATCAATTAAGAATAAAAAATATTATTTTTGCATGATTTAATTCTCATTGTGGAGTCAAAATTAAATGGAGAGTAATATAATAAAATATTAAATTGTGTTAAGTATAAAAATCTTCAAACAAATAAATTTTTATCCTATTACTTAAAAGTAAATCAAACAACATAAGTTATATTTTATTCTCTATTATCTTGATTATGTGATTACTTGATAATCACATAATTAAAATTATACATGATAACTTAAGTTAAATACATTCTGAGAGTGTTAAAATAATCCAAGTGAAAATGGAGTGACATTTTACATGTTCGATTTTTTATTAAGATAAATTTAATTTTGAATTTGAAAAAAAAAATAAATAGGTGGTGACTGAATTGAGAGTTTATCTTTTCGAACGAAGTATATTTTTGACGTCGAACTTGCCTTACAAAAATAACACGACTGTGTCACCAAACTTAATTACTAAGCTATGAATATTTTTTCTAATTTATCTTAATTGTCGATAGAATATATTTCATATAAAAATTATTTAGTGTTACGTCGAAAATTCATAAATGGTCATTTTCAAAATTAATAATCAATCTAAAAATTTAAATATTTAATACTGTGATGCGGTGACAGGGAGGAAGGTTTACTGACTTCCTTTCAACACAGTGGCGCGCGAAGGAAGCTTAGGATGTTCTCTCCGGATGCAACAGTAAAATGAAACGTGAAGAAGAGAAACGCACGACAACACAAGCAATGAACAAAAACACAGAATGTAACGTGGTTCAGAATAAAGATTCCTACTCCACGGGGGTGAGTTATCCCACCGGCTACTGTGTCAAAACACTTTCACTATGAACTTCCTCTTTCGCAGAAATAACTTCCGGAGGTGGAGAAGAAAACCTATTACAATTAGGTCGATACACAGGAAACAATATCGGAAAAATGTAGCTCACTACTCTCCTTAGCTCATTCTTTGACGATGTGGTTGCTCTCCCCTTCAGAATGTGCCTTCGTCTCTTGCTGATTGGAATAATACGGATCCCCTTTCTCTTGCCCTGCTTCTCCCTTTTATCCTCCTCCTCTGGCCAATTGTCGCACTGCGAATCTCCTTCACCGTACACGTGGTCACTTTGTCCATCTAGAAAATCATTCTGTTACAGACACGAGGAGTGAAAACTCCTCGGAATATTATGTGGGGGGACCCTCTTCTGTTGTGTAACAATTTCTTATCTACATTTCAGGAAATATACTAGCTCATCCCTTTCAATCACTTGCCCTCGATAAAACTAACCTAAACCTACCGCTTATGTGTAACGTAGCTCTTAGGCTTTTTCCAGTAGCTCGAATCAACTCCCCTTTTTCCCGTACTGAACCATTTTTAGACCTAGCCGATTCTCATCCGCCTTGCACCGAAATAATCTTCGCGATCGCTCCGCCGTGCCAACTACCTCAAACTGTCCTCCCGTTCAAATTGTCCCAGACTGACGTGTCCGAACCATTCTTCCTCGTTTCCTCTGTCGAACCGGTTATTCGGTTCAGATAGCGTCTTACACGCAAGTATTCTTATCCTATTTACAGAAAAGAGGTAACAGTAGTATCATATTGATAAAAATAAAATAAAAGAGCACGTCTTAAAAATATTCAATTTAAATTATATTAAAAATAAATGATGTACTATTTTTTTTTTTGCAAATAATGCTATATGATCATTTTGTTTTATGGTCAAAATTTATATTTGAATATATAAGTGTATTAAAGCTCAAAGACAATTACAAATAATTATATAATCATTTTTAATTTTAATTAAATAGTTTAAAAATAACTATATAATGTGTATCGTAGTTTTGACTGGTCAAAAATTTAAAAAGTACATGTCTCAATGAAAAATTAGGTCACATTAAATCTATGCATAATTTTATCATCCATCCCAAAAAATTGTATGGACGATTTGAATCTGCTACTATCAAATTATGCGGTAATAATTTTATAGTTGAACTAAATCTTCCCTTCTAATCAAAACTTTTTGGTTAATTAAATTTATTATCTAAATATAATAATTTTAATTAAAAAATACTACAAAAAATAACAAATTTGATTAAAGTTACTAAGTTCAAAAGTTATATACAAACGATCAAATTATTGCATGCTTGCTCTTAAATTGCTTGATGACTTCTTACTTAATTAAAATTGATTAAATATTGTTGCACTCAAAATTAAATTTTAATCAAAACTATTCGCCTAAAAACACAATTTAAGAATAAAATTTAAAATAAGACGCTGCTGCCATTATGGAAATGAAAATAAGCGAAATTATTTTATTTATTTATTTATTTTTAAAACACTAATTAAGTAGTAAAAAACGGGCGCTGCGACGAAAATGCGCACTATCGTTCGTCGCAGTTGAGGGAGAAGCAACGGCGGCCTCCGTCGGCGATGCCGGGAAATGGAATGACGACAGGACAGGGCTGTGCTGGTTCAGACGCCAGGGGTTGGGACGAAGAAGGCTACAAGAAGAGTATTCTCTGGGAGAGGGAGCTGCGATGTCGAACCGTCTTCCGGACTGCTTTCTCCCCTTCGTCAAACCCTAACCCTGAAACCCTCGTCGTGGCCTCTAGCGATGGTTCCTTGGCTCCTTACTCCCTCGCGTCATGCATCGCCTCCATGTATCAGGTAATCGATTCTGTTCTTTTATACTGCGATGTTACCCTGACGTAGAAGCCGTAACTCGGAATGCCACATCGCGGTACTTTCTCATTAAGAGGTCTTAAAGCTTGTTTTCTGTAACTTTTAGTCTCTACCAACCATATACTACTCGCACAATGGAAAATGAAAAAATGGGCCGAAGAGGATAAAGAAGAAATGAAAGACAGTAACACTCCACTTGCTTGGTAATTCAGATTTTCGTGCCGTCTTAATGCGGACATAAATTTGGAGGCTGGAGCATCCCACTCACTACAGTTTGGCACGTTCTATTGACATTTTGTTGGTGTTATATTTTGAGTTGTTTAAATATAAGTGAATAGCTTTGTATTGCAAATAAAGAGTAGAAAACATGTTAAAACTATATATTTTAACGAAGTACAAGCTTCTGTATATTTGCCTTTGCAAAGTGTTGATAATTGATTCCTAATATTGTCCAAACTTGAGGAAATTTTCTTTTAACGTGGGTCACCAAAAGATTGGAATGTGCATTCAATGGGATACAAAGATTGGATAGAGGAAACATTTCCTAAGAGGAATTTAGGTGTTTTTAATAGGATTTGTCAAGCAATAATTTCAATGATGACATGTAAATTATTTTCTGGGATATTGGTTAAGATTTATTGGATAGAGGGACATTTCCTAAGAGGATTTTAGGAGTGTTAAATAGGATTTGGCAAGCAATAATTTCAATGCATTGCATTTTGGAGAGTTATTTTCTGGGATGTTGGTTAAGATTTATTGCTTGGATATAATTTGGTGATTGTGGTTGGGGCATTTTTATCATCTTCAGGATTTATGAGTGTTTGGTTTCTAGATTATGGGCCATTTGTTCAATCGTACCATATAATAGTTCTGTAAAACTGCAAACTGAGTTGAAACAAAATTATAGTTATTCTCTGTTTTAAGAAATTCTAGATCACCTCATTTTGTTACTAATTTATGCGGTTACTCTTTCCTGGTAAACAGGCATGATATCATCTTGATATGCTAGAGCTAGGTTTGTCCAATGCTATTTCTCAAAGATATTTTTCACCGATCTTTTCCCCCGTCTCTTCATTTTTTTTCAGCACCCGCAGGTAGATATGGTGACTGAGCAGAGGTATGCACTTTTTTTCTCTTTAGTTATGTTTGTGATCTATGATAGTGTCGTTTGTTTCTCACTTAGTAGTCATTTGCCCGTCAAATCAGGACTGCAGCAGATCCATTGTTAGCAGAGCCACATAGTATTATTCAAGCACACAAAGGACCCGTCTATGATTTGAAGTTCTATAGGCATGGAGATGACTCTTTGCTTTTCAGGTCTCTGATTTAGTGATTGTTATTGTCTTTTTTGCTTAGCTCCTTGGCATTGGCATTTCTTGGTTATGAATCTATATGAGTACATATGATGGCCATGCATCTTAGTTATTTCCTTGATTGATGATTTCTTTCTATGTTAGATATAATTGTCTATATCATGCAGCTGTGGTGATGATGGCCGACTGAGGGCTTGGAATTGGAAGGAACTGCTAAGTTCACATGTTGTTTCGGATCGCCAGGGTATGAATGTACGAGATGCCAGTGTCTGAAATCTTTGGTTAAAATCTGTACCATGCCCTCACGAAATATGTGCTGCTTTCATTTGCTCTATTTCATTGTTTATCCTTGCAGGTAATTCATTGAAGCCAATACTTGACCTGGCAAATCCTCAGTGTGAGTAAGTTTTCTGCAATATTACTTGTTATGGAGACAATTTTAGTGTTGTTATTTGATTTCAGTTTATACAAGTGAGATATCCGAAGCATGACATCTTATTTGTGTAGTTGCTCTAACAAATTCATGCATATTTGTTTGTAGTAGTTTCAAATATCTGGGTCTAAACTTTTTTAGTTTAGGTTTCAATGCTTAAGCATTCTTTGATAGTAAAAAAGAAATGTGCATTAGATTCATTTTATAATGAAGGTGTCCGTGTCCCACTCCGGCATTGTTGAGCAAGGTTGCTATCGTTAAGTAAACACTTTTATTTTACCATGAATGCACTTTATGTAGCCTCCTATTCTTCCTTGTTTGATTTTGGTGCATACAAGCATTTCAAACTTCAGAGATTGTTTTTCCAGGTTTTCAATGTATGTGTTCATCTTTTTATTTATTTGATATCATGTGAAACGCTGCCTTTTCTTTTTTCATTTCAGGGGTCCTTGGGGTTCTCTATCTCCAATTCCTGAGAATAATGCCATCACAATCAATGAACAGGTTGTTGCTCATTTTCTTTTCTTTTGTATGCTTCATTTGTGTTTAAGGTATGATCTGGATTAATGATGGTGGTGAAATTTGGATGATTGATTTACCTTTCTGAGAGAATAATGCTGTTGGATTTGCTTTCTAGAGCCTTTAGTATTACCACTTCTGCTCATTCTTATCTAAATCTGAGCACTCTTATGACAATTCATAAACTTTTAATTATCTCACTATTGGAAGTGCCTCAATACTCACCACTATCATTATACCATTCCTGTCAAAGATAAGGTGTTCCAGTATTTAGAAAAAAGTTGCTTCTATAAAATATATAATTTGACTCAGGCTTGGCATATAGGTAGATGTTAACTTCATAGTTCATTATAGTTAGTTTTTAGTTTCATGCTAAGTTGGATGATTTTCAATTTTCATATTATTTTGTTTGGCAATATCTTTACTTTGCTTGGGTTTGGGATTTTTATGCCTCTTAAGTCTGGACTTAGGTGTTACGTTTTGACCTGAATGATAACAGAAATAAATTTAGACTTGACTAGCCCACCACTTCAAATGATCAGTTCTACTCCTTTCCATCCAATGGCAAGTGTCATAGGTCATGACCACACTTTCCTTTAGATGTTAATTTTGGCACTAGAAGTTGATTTGCACTATAAAATGTTGGTGATGAACTTCTTTGAAATAGGAAGGCTCAATTTATTCAGCTGCTGGCGATGCTCGTGCATACTCATGGGACATTGTATGTATCTTATCCACCCTCAAAAGGGATTACATTATTGATTGTTTATATGATTATTTGATATGTGAAGTTGATTTTTTCCCTTTAAAACCTTTAATAATTTATAAGCCTTATTGCATTTAGGAAACAGGGAAACAAAAAATGATATTCAAGGGTCATGCAGACTATTTGCATTGCATCACTGCACGCAAATCTAATCATCAGGTTGGTAACCCATTGTTTTTATTTGTTGAATAAACCCCCATGTTTTTTTTTATGATTGAGCTAGTTAATGCAGTAAGGGATCTTTTCCCTGCATTAAGTTAACAGAAAAACCTGATTGAAATACAAAAGGCTGGAAAAATAAGCTTCACTAAAGGGCCATTATTTTACTGAAAAATAACTTAATTATTAAAAAATATTTTTTGGATAATAAATTATCTTCTGCTGGAAAAATTATCTTCTTTATTTGGTATACTACTACTACTACTACTACAACAACCAAGCCTTATCCCACTAGGTATGGTCGGCTATATGAATCCTTCTATACTATTGGACTCTATCCCCTATTATATCTTCATCTATATTTAAATAAATTTTATCTTGTTTTATTATTGTTAACCAAATCTTTTTTGGTGTTCCTTTTCCTCATTTGATGTGCGTATTTATTATCGTTTCACATCGCCTAATTGGAGCATTTATTGGTTGTCTAAGTATATGTTCGTACCACCTTAAACGTGTCTATCGGAGTTTTCCCTCAATAAATGCAACTCCAACTTTCTCTAATGCTCTCATTTCTTATTCTGTCCATCTCGTATGTCCACACATCCATCTTAACATCTTCATCTTTGCAACTTTCATCTTTTGCTCATGTGCTTGAGTCGTAGCCCAATATTCAGTGTCATATGACATAACAGATCTAATTGTCATTTAGCATAACTTCTCTTTAAGTTTTAAAGGTACTTTACAATCACATAAAACATCCGACGCTCTTCTCCATTTCAACCATCATGCTTGTATTTTAAGTAAGACATCTCTCTCTATCTTGTATTCATCTTGCAGAAATGATCCTAAATACTTAAAGCTCTCAATTCCAGACAATTCGTCATCTTCTATCTTAACATTTATCTCATGACTTTTAATATTGCTAAATTTAAATTCTATATACTCTGTCTTTACTCTACTGAGCCTAAAACCTTTCACTTCTAGTGTTTCCCGCTAAGATTCTAATTTAACATTTCTTATTTGGTATACAAAGAGGAAAATATTTTAATTAAAAGTGTTTGCTTGTGCTTGGTGCATATTTAAGAAAATGTTTTCCTACGCTCAAAATGTAATTTGAAAGCATGATTAGAAAAATTATTCTGTTGATTGGCACGACTGAAAACTTCTTGAGATGCAATACATCTCTGGTTTTGTTCCTAGCAGCTCCAGAACGTGGTTCCTTCCTTCTCAAGAGATGAAGGTGAGCAATGAAGGTGACTGACAAAGAGTTCCATATTCCCTTTTTGAGCAACCACTTTCCTCTCTCCCTCTACGTTTCTTTCTTCCTGATTCTTTCCTCTATAAGCAAAATGGCATCTTGAGTGACTGATTTTTTGTAATGAACTTAAAAATAATTATTATTTTGCAAACTACTATAAAGTATAACTGCCCAAAACATTTAATACAACTAGTGCATCTTATGGACGGTATGTTCCTGATTTGCATATTTATTAAGTGAAATTGATAAAAGAATTGCCACAAAGATTAGTTTACATCTACAAACTAATGCATAACAAACAAATGTTAACCTAAGCTTTGTCTTACTGAAACAAGGGGGCAAGTCTCTTGTGAATTTTTTTCAGAAGTTGATACTTATAGCAGTTGACCAAGGATAAATATGATACATTTAATGAGGCGACACCTCAATATTCATAAACGACACTGTAAACTGTTTTTTAAACTTTGTGCATGCCCCTTTTATTTTGTTATTCATTAACATAAATTTAATTCCTTTACGGCACGGTTTTACAACTAGTTCTACAATATTTCATCTAATGCCTGACCTTTTCAACTATAATTCTCCAGACACCAAGTTTGTTCTCTCCGCTTAGACATTTCATATGGCTGTTTTTTACATCTCAAGCACTCTGTATACTAACTTGTTTTTTTATGCTTCTCCCTTTTAAGATTATCACAGGTTCAGAAGATGGAACAACACGAATATGGGGTGAGTCAGAGACTTAATAGTATAGTGCTGTAGATTGCCTACAATATATATATATATATATATATCTGAAAAGTCTTTAAATTTATAATTGGACTGAGACAGACTGAAACAATAAAATATATTACTGTTGGTAAACTAAAATGAGTAATCCATGCTCAATATTCAATTTGTAGATGATATTTTTGGAGTCTGACGAATTTCCATTACATGAGTTCTCCCAATTACAAATATGCTTTGTCACTTCGAGTTTGAGATGCAGAATTTGTCAAGTGAAGGTTGAGTTAAAGTGAAAGAAAGATATCTGTATTGATTACTGAGAGCTTTGGCTTATGCAAAGGAATCTTTAGGGCTAGTCAATGAACTCTTTTTGTCTTTAAGACTCCAATGAGGCTACATTGGTTGTTTAGTCTTCCTTTACAAGGGGATACAGATTGACTTGAATTCTGATTAGTAATTTTTAATTACAGATTGACTTGAATTCTGATTAGTAATTTTTAATTCCTAGAACCATTTGGTATCAAACATTAACTTTAGTATCTCAAAAACCTCAAGTCCTTGCATGTTTGGTTAGCTTGGAAGTGATGGTGAAAAACTAAGGTAGAATGAAGCAAATTGAGAAGGTAAAGGTCGAAGTGGTTATCATCAGCCTTTTGACAGTCAGAATATCAGAGAATAGCTTGATATATAATTGTACATGTAGTTTAGTGTTTTTCTAATCATGGATATGTGAGATATGCTGATCTATATTGTACTTGAATTACGTGATTTTTAGATTGTAGAAGTGGATTATGCACTCGAATTATACATCCTGGGAAGAACTTCAAATCTAAGCAGAGTTCTTGGATCAGCTGTATAGACATTGATTCAAGTGAAAGTTGGCTGGTATAATTTCTATCATAAAAGCATACACTATTTTTTTATTTTTATGCATTTGAGAAATTATGTTATTGAAGGGGAGCCTTAGCGCAACGTTAAAGTTGATGTCTCGTGATCTAGAGGTCATGAGTTTGAGTCTAGAAATAACCTCTTGCAAAGCACGATAAGGTTGTATACAATAGATTCTTCTCCGAGATCTCACATGGCGGGAGCTTCGTACACCGGACTATTTTTTTGAGAAATTTTGTTATTCTAATTCTAGTTTCTTCTTGTGCTGATTTTAATATTTTATTAAAATATATAATACTTCATGGCTATATAGCAATATTATTTTTTTGTTGTACATGATTAGAAAGACGTGTTAATGAAATTTCGATGATTATTTTATATTTTTTTATTGATTCAGAGTAAAAAATTATCCAAGAAGTATAACATTATTTAAAGTAGGAGCTTGTTTTATGTTTGACTACGCTAAAGATATTAGTTTAATTAGGCTATTGATTTGGTGAGTGCAGTCTTACATTAGTAGTTTTAGATTAAAATTTTATCATGTCTGTGTACCCATGTATTGGTCGTCTCATGTTGAAACAATATGATATTCATTTTTCCCAAATTTCTAGATGGCGTTAACTCCTTTTTAGGATTATATGTGTGGCATCCGCCATAGGGTAGGCTGGTCAACTTCCTTTAGCAGGAACCAAGATTTGCTTTATCCGTCAAGCTTCTGTCATTCAGTCGATCATGCTGTTGAGGCTCTCATGTTCAATCTGATTTGCAGGTGCACTTAGTAGGGTTGATTTCCCCAAGTGACCCAACCCACTTGCCCTTAGAAATATGAAGACCTCACTTTCCTAAACCGGGATGGATACTAAATTCATCAGTGTTCCTCCTTTGCTCGTCATCAGTTAAGTCATCATTGAAGCACCACAAATAGAGAGCATCCCTTCATGATCAGGTGGCATTAAAGAGGGTGAGGACAAAAGGTAGTGAGCAACAGGAGAGATCTTATCGTCCTCCCTGCCACAAAGCCCCTGTCAGCCTCTACCTCACACGTACCACATAAAGTAAAATGCAGTGTTAAGAGTGTCTTGTATTTACCCTCTTTGTTCTGCTGCAATCATACTTGACAGGAATCATCACACACGAGTGCTACTAACATCTTGTTTGTATTCCCCTTTCTAGTCGGACCATCTCTATGATCCAGATCCTACAATTGTTTCATAAGATGAAAAAATCAGTCCATCATATGTTCCATATTGTTTCATATGATGAAAAAATCAATCCATCATATGTTCCATATCCCTCTCCATGCTTCATGCCAATTAGATATGCATACCGGTATATTGGTGGGTGCCACATGCTTCTATACATCATGTTAATGTGTATAATTTACATACATATATATTATATGGATAGTTTTGTTTTTGTAAGAAAGAGCACTCTATGTTGACACGATATCTAAATAGAATTGAAATGCAAAATCTAAGTGTAATTCCATAAATGGAAGGGGGGTTTATTTGTTGAATCTTTAAACATGATATGCCCCACAACAACTCCTTGCTATGCTGATTGGTTTGATCCAAATCTGTTGTTTTGCCTAAACCAAGATAAAAATGCTCTAGATAAATTGACTTATATAGTGTATATATATAGACATATTAAAAATGAACTGTGAGTGATCTTCTTTATGGTTGCATATGGATTTAAGGTATTTGGATTGTGGCTGCCATTTATTTGTAGAATTAGTCTTCCTGAATTGCTTTCCTTGTACATTTTTTAGGCTTAATTTTTTGCACAAAACAGTACATAATGTTCTTTTACTTCTGAACTGTGACATGCCATTCTTTTTGTACGACAAATGAAAGGTTTTACAATGCTCCCTTTCAGGCTTGTGGAACTGGTTCCGGATTATCAGTTTGGAGTTTGCTATCCTATGAGTGTATCTTTAGCATGGGCCGTTATGCTCCAGTGCAAGATTTGCTCTTTGACAATAACCAGGTAAATTCCTACATATCAAAGTATACATGCTGGGCCTCATCTTGATATGTGATTGACTACATGAACCTCTTCAAATCTAGCTCAAGGAACTTTAACTCTTGTTAGTCCTATTTGTCTTTTGGAATCCCTTGACGTATGCAATTTTTTTATCAATTGTTACCTGGATAGACAAATATCCTCTTCTGTTGAATCAAAGATTTTGGTACTAGGTGTACCATGCTTGTTTTTTAGCACATGAATTACATGCACTTAGCAATATGTGACTGTCACGTGTGTTGAACCAATGGACATGGCACAACTCACTATGTTGTGGCATTTGTAATTTTAAGTTAATTCATTTTGAATCTAAACCTTCTCTTTTTTGCTTGTTCTGGTTTGGATGCATCACATGTACAATATTTGACTAGTTGTCCTTTATAATCTGCTGAACATGGAGGAGTTTGTTCCCAGCTGGGTTGTGGTAGGTAATATGACGTAGTCCTGGAAGAAAGATTTATGAAGTTTTTTCAAGGTGAATTAACTTTTAATGTATCATCCAGAATTAGGTCAGTTTTATAGGCTATCATAAGCAGTTTACTAGTTATCACCAAAATTCTTTTTCTTGTTAAGCTATAAATATGATAAATATAATCTTAGTCACCCTGGCCTAGAGCATCTGGTATCTAGCATCATAAAATCAATGAGTTGAATTAGGTTCCAGTTACTATAAAAAACTACATCAACTAACTTTTATTTACTTTATCTCATTGCTATCCCTAATTTTGTTCGAATACATTTGCAACGTTTGAATAACTTTTATATTTGGTAGTTGGTATTGAGAAGTGCTGTAAATTGGAACTTGCTAATAATAGTTAGTTCGGTGAGAGTGATCGCACGGATGCTTACTAAAATTTTGCATGTTCATCTTTATCACATCTTTTGGTTAAATGTCATAACATATTTTAGTATCATATTGTTCAGACTTGGATTCAAGAATTACAGGTATGAATTTAAGTCCGACATGATTGTTTCTGAGATTTTTACACATGACCAATAGAAGCAATGGTGGCAACACTTGTTAGTGTCGAGTGATCTGGCATAAGTCTAGAATGGTATTTGAAACGTCAGCAGAGAGTCTAATAGTACTTTAACAATTAGCATTCGACTTTCCTTGGCTGAGATATGATAAAAAGAAATAGTTTAAATGTGAAGTCTGCAAATCTGCAGCATAATACAATTACACTGTTTGATGCTTTGTGGCACATTATGTACTAAAATTTAAGAAACGTATGTGAGGAATTTAGTGCCCAAGTGCTGCACTACCTAGCTTCAGGGGTATTCAGTATCTGCGGAATCAATGTTTCTCTTGTTCTTTTCTTATGTATGTGGATTTTTAGATGCTAATCATTAGAATTGTTGATATTAGGAGCTGCTGTCACACCATGCACTTTTTTTTTCCAGTTTGCAGGAAGAATGACTAACATAACAGTACAACGAAACACCTAATGTGATTTTCACTTTGAGTCCATGCAAGCAAATTCTTGATTCCTTGCTTTCTCTGAATAAAACATAAAATCTTTTGAAAAATTCAAATTCTTTGCAAGGTTCAACTTCTAAGGTGAAAATGATGTCAAATTGGTTTAGGATGCTTCATTTTTGTTTATGATCGATCTAGGTGTCTGCTTTAGTCCTCATCTAATTGGAATTGTGGAATTAGTGATAATTAGTGAAATGAGAAATATAAAGGGGAGTCTTGGTGCGACAATAAAGTTACTACTATATGACCTAGAGGTCATGGATTCGAGTCGCAGAAACAATCTCTTGCAATGCAAAGGAAGGCTATGTACAATAAATCCTTCCCTGAGACCCTGTATCAGTGAGAGTTTTGTCCACCGAGCTGTCTTTTTTTTTTAATAAAATAAGAAATATGTTTTCATTTTCCAATTACCGTAGATCCATATAGCTGACCTCAAGTTATTTTTTCTTGTGTAGATTTTAACTTTTATCTTTTCCAATTTATTATTTATTTTACACATTCTTTTGATTGGTTAGCTTGCATTCATATTGATTTCTCCTTTCCTTGTCACTATTTAGATTGTTGCAGTTGGATCAGAACCTGTGCTCACTCGTTTCAGTATTGATGGGACTACTCTTTCACAACTAAAATGTGCTCCTCAATCTGCATTTTCTGTTTCACTTCACCCTTCTGGAGTATGATTTTGCCCTCCCCTTTTAATTTTCAATTTTTTATCTAAAAGATTCTGTATTCGTCTTCTTAGTCATACTAGAATTCTTCAGGCGTGGTCAATATCGCCTTCTAAGTAGGTTTGCTTCTGCTAATTTGAGTCTCATCATTATGTTGAATCTTAAATAACATGCTGGAACCTCACATCATTTTTTTTTTTGAAATTACTTCTCTTGAGCTGAAAATGTTTTTCACTATTGCATGGTCTGTTCCTCAACTGTATTTTTTTATCTAATATCATTGCCAAGTGAAGATTATATTGAATAGTATGGAGGGACAAGAGAGTTGTATAACATTGAAAAAAACAATAGGCTACATGAAAGTAATTTCTCACGAGTCTAAACTTAATCAAATTCTGTGAAATGAGTTTTTAAAAATCCATTTTATGTGGTTACTTGATTAAATATTTGAACTGCATTTAAGGCATTAGCCCTTAAATTTACTTCTATCTAGACTTAACTTTGAACATTGGCGTAAGCAATATGATCTACTATGTGTCTAATGTACAGGATAATCTATAGAAATCAGAGGTCCTTAAAATGCCAAGCCATTTGATCTTCATTGTTAGCTAACATTCAAAAATACAGTTCCCCGTGCAATTTTCTGCTAGTATTTTTCATCTCTTCCATTTTTTCCTGCTGGATTATGTAAACTATACCTGCTTGATCTTCAGGTTATAGCTGTTGGTGGCTATGGAGCTCTGGTGGATGTCTTAACACAGTTTGGGAGCCATCTGTGCACATTTCGTTGTCCTGGCCTGGACAACTATTCATGAAAAATGTGTCCCCTATCTATAAGTATTTTATATTTTGATGGCAATTGCACTTAGGAACCATCTTGTTGATTATACCTCACAGTCTGTTGCAACGTGCACAGAATGTGTTTCTTTTGCTTGGGTCAGTTATCTCCAATGGAACAAGGCTAATTGTCTTGGTGTACGCTGCTATGCTTGGCCCGGTATATGTTGGCAAGCATTTCCATCACAAGTGGTTCCTATAATTTCCAATGGACAACTTGTGGAAATAACTTCAAATCATTATGCTTTTGGTTGTCTGTATTTGCATTTAAATGCATAAAAAAATGAACTATGGTTCCGTGCTAATGCTTCATTTAACACTAAATTTATTAAGGTTCCGCGATGAATATTTCTCTTGAAAATTGAGTCGAGTTGACGCAATGCCCAGTTTTGAATAGAATGTTATTGGAAACAAATATTTCCTATGATTTGAATGAATGCATTTGTGTGATTACTTGTGGAAGTTCGGAAAAGATAAAATAATCATTGTGATCGGAGGAGTTTTTTTTTTTTTTTAAAGTGTTGATTATTCAAATTTTAATTTGAAAAACACAATGAATTTGTTCACTCGTACTTGCTGGTTCTTCAGTGAATCTGTCTCTTATATGTTAACCCATGCAACTATTTCAAGCTAAATTAAGTTCTTTTTATTTTTTTTCTCCTTAAAAAGACGAGCAACCAATTTATAATGAGATTTTATTTGGATAATCTTTGTAGAACACTCTGTCGTCAAAATTGGGTAGAGTTCAAGTAAGCTCTCTGGATTAAGTACAAATAGATAATTTTTAAATGGTTGGATTAATTTTCGAATAGATTATGACTCTGGATCATCGATCGATACTTTCTATTTGGGTCATTGATCGATCTCTTCCTTTGCACTTGCTATTTAAGTTTTGATTTATCTCCTTCATCGGTAGGGGCAGTCGAAGGGGGCTGTTAATATGACGGTTCCATATGTTTTAAGGTAGAGTTCAAGTGGAAAAAAATAAAAAAAGACAATTGAATTTTCTAATATATATGAAGCGATTTAAATTATTATTGATAGATGCGAAGGAAACACAGTAGCCATTATATATACTTGGCGAAGTAATTACTAAGATGATAAGTTAAAGAACAATCATTGTTGTGTATGACAATAGATTCACATGCAAAGATGAGGACGACAATTAGCTCACGACAAAAAAGTGGTCCTGAAAAGACTTCGTTTGAAATAGGTCGATAGACTGGGACACTCTAAGGTTGCTGTTTTGATGTGCTTTGCTACTTGGTTTTACTCATCTGGAATTGAAACAGATTATATATAATATACTCCGTGTGTGTGTTTTTTTTCCTCTCCGAGTAGTACGGTCATGTACTTGTTGCTTAGGTTTAATCATTTTCTATTCTCTCCGACTGGTACGATCATATACTGTGCTTTTTTAAAAGTTGAAATCGTGAATTCATTGTTGTTATTGTGAGAAAGATAAATTACAGAAGATTTTATAGATTTTGATATGGTAATCAAAATACGTAGATTATTTGAATTCAAAGAAAAAAAATTAGATCTCCTTCGAAATTGATATTTACTTTATCTATATGTTTCATCGTACTTTAACCACTACGTTATCCGAAGACATGCGTTTTCACTTAGCGATTAGCATGAGTAAACAGATTACATAATTGAGAAATTATAGAATATAATTCAATCTCGTTGTTTAAATAAATTGAAACTAAGTCCAAGATATTCACAATTTTAGCATCGCTGAAGGAGTAAACTACAAAATATAGTATATAAAATGGAATGAAAAAAAAATATATTCAGAAAAATAGTAATTTTCAAATTCCAATACCATTCCAACCTCATATCTATCCAATCCGAGAGAAAACATGTAGTCAAGAAGGTCAACTCCACGTGTAATTGTGCGAATGAAATTGAGCAATATTATATTTAACATTTGAAATGTGCTATACCTATTTTTTCTTTTCAGTATTTGTAAATCTTAAAAGGGAAATTTAATTAAATCTCGGCGCAACTATAAATTAAATTGTTATTTTGTAATTTAGAAATCGATTTGAATCCTAAAAATAAATTTTAATAAAGCACGATATATAGAAAAATTACGTACAATAGATTTTTTTGAAATTGAATCTTTTGATATTTATAAATCTTGGAAACAACGCAATGGACAAGCAGTACGTACTAGTTCTAATAAATTAACCGACGAAATTATTCTGAAATGACATATTCTTATTAAATTAAAAAGCCATACACATCCTTAAATCTTACGCAAAATTTTGAAAGTAACTAACATGCGCGCGCGCGCACACACACACAAAAAAAAAAAAAAAAACAATCGAGTTCGCAGCTCTTTAATTAATAGATCTAAAATCCAAGAGCTAGCTAGTATATTAATACTGGCTACGAGTCCAATAATTTGAACCGCTTTTGTGGGTTATCAATTATTTACTCGTTAGAAGTTTATAATAATAATTGGGATGATGATGATAAGAATGATGATGGGACCTCGATTACATTTTCACAGTACTGCTTTGCAAAATCTTCTTTCACGTCCATTTGTGGACACATATATATATATATGATAGGCTGGATGAGATCTAATATAATTATCGTAAACTTTTTGTAGTTAATTTGTTATAATTTAATAAATAAATATATAGCTACCAAGCTAGACAATGAGTTAGTAGAACTGTACACTGTGTCCGTGTGTGAATTATGTCAATTAACTAACACTGTACATGCAGTTTTCCACTTTAATTAAATTTAATCAAGATATATATATATATATATATATTTTTTTTTTGTTAATGAAAATGATCTCCCTCTCTCTGCATGCTTTTTACACAAAGCAAATCCTTTAAATAACACATACTCAAATCTCAACTGAACTGTTTCAGCAAATAAATTAATCAAGGAGTACGTACATATATAGAGAGAACAAGCTGCAGGCTACAGAAAAACTAAACTAGATCAATCATGCTTTCCTCAACTTCATTACCATGCCAGGAGCATCCAAACTATGCATTCTTCTGCTTTGAACTCTTTCATCAATCACTTCTTCTACCGGCGTCAAGAATGATGGACATGGAGATCTAGCTAGAAGGACACCGATAATCGAGTCATTAGTTCTTGCAAGGTAAATGCACATTTAATATGTTTATTCATTCGCGAGGTAAATCTCGATATATATTTTTTCTGTTCCAACTAGGCGTGTGAATCAAATGCTATGGATTGTTTCGGTTGGGAGATGAATCCAGCGTACACTGACGAGTGGAGTATTGACGGCTGCAACCATTTTAGCGCCGAGCTTGATCAGGCGAATGAACTCCAGCGGATTCTCCTTTCTTCGTCAAGAACAAGTTGCGATTTTGACACAGTAGTCATCAATGGTGAGTCATCCGTCGACAATAACTCAACTCCTGCTAGTTGTTGTCGCAAGAATTCGGATCGAGATAGGCTATCGCAGTGCTGTGAAGAAGCAGCAGCCATGCTGGCACCAGATTCAGTTCTGATCCCGAGGTCAGAGCTCGGTCGTAAACGAGTCTCCGATGACGACATTTCAGCCATCTTTTCGAGCTGCAAGAGCGGTAACATTTCCCGCCAGATCCCGGCGGAAGACGTGGCTTCTTCCTCAAGATCATCGAATTCCGGCGGCGGCAAGAGAAAGTTGGATGAAGAAACCAAAACCCCCGCCAGCGTCATCAGCTTCGCGAAGAGACGACGGAGAGCGGAGAAGCGCACGGAGAGCGCCGGTGGTTCGACGACGACTATAGACTTCGTTCGGAGCGGGGAACGTGAGCCCGACGAGGAGGCGATCATGCAAGTGAAGGAGATGACTTACCTGGCTGCCGCGCTGAGGCCGATCTGCTTGGTCGAGGCGACAGCAGCCATAAGGATCGTGCCGAAGAGAAAGAATGTGAAGGTATCGAGTGACCCACAGACAGTGGCAGCGAGGCAGAGGAGAGAGAGGGTGAGCGAGAGGTTGAGGGCTCTGCAGAGGCTGGTCCCAGGAGGCACCAAATTGGACACTGCATCAATGCTCGATGAGGCTGCCAACTACATCAAGTTCCTCAAAGCTCAAGTCAAGGCCTTAGAAACCCTAGATAAATCTCGGTTCGATCATCATCATGATCATGCAGCAGCGAAACCAGCAGCTTTTCCCATGCAAAGCTTTTCTCCCTTCTACCCAAAACCCTAAATATCATTTCTGCATGCATGCCTTCGCCATAATTAGCTTAGGGTTTAAGCCTCACATGAGCGAATTCCTTCTTCTCTTTTACCAGTTAGTATTAATTAATTAGCTATTAATCCTGAACGACCGAAAGATTGAGAAAAGACAGTGCTTTTGATCCTTTTCTCAGAGGCTAAAGTGGCTTTTACGGGCTAACTTTGAGTGGTCTTTCCCATGCAAACCCTAAACCAAGATTATGATAGGGTCATGAGTGTCTCCTTTCTGTTTTCTTTAGGCCGGAGCATGGCATGAGCTTTAATCCATCCAGCCTTTTGAGGCGCAAAGGCTGCTGCAAGAGAATCATATATATGTATGACACCTCTGATTAAGAGCCCAATTAAGTCTCCTTAATTAAATAATTAATTAATTTTCTAGGGTGCATCACTGCACTATGCATGCATATCTTTGAATTAATTAATTAATTAGCTTTGGTAAAATAAGATTTTGGGGCTCTTGAAAGGGAGAGACATTCTCTTTGGGGTTCAGAGCAAGTTGCAGAGAGGAATGTCACGTCCCCCTTTTATTCCACAGCCAAGCTAAGCGTGCCCTTGAGAAGGCCACCAAGGTGTAATTGGCAAGCACATGGTCGACATATCAAAGAGGACATGCATGGCTTTAATTCGATGTATCCCTTCTCCCTTCTCTCTCCCTTGCTTTTTCGAGTCATCATCTTCAATTCTCTACTGTGGATCGAACATTGAATTTTCTATCAACATATATATATATATATATATATTTCTTGCAGATGCTGGTTTTTTTTTTTTTAGGTATCATTTTGGTGGTATATGTTTCTGTCTTTACATTGCATTTTGATCTGGAAATGAACTTGTATCACTGAACTGAACTTTAATCTCAATTACAACATATATATCTTATATATTTCTCACCCTAACAATTTTGGTAATTAAGGTTATACACGTTTAAGAATTAGGCTACTGATCGTTTTATTAATGTGGATTTACATGTGATTTATCAATCATCCGATTGTATGTCATATTGATTCAAATCCGGTTAAGTGATCTATTTATTAGTTTATGGATTTCGGTCATCTGATGTGGAGATTTAATGTGTAGAATCTGTTAGAGTACGGATCTGTTATTGATGATGAATCAATAACGGATCCCTCCCATTCTCTCTCTCTATATATATATATATTGAGCATGGTCTTCGTAGGAGTTAGCTAGTATTTGACAGACTTCTCACATTCTATCGATGAGAAATTTACGACGTCGTCATTCCAAAATCCTACGAAAGACCTATCTTTTTCTTTCGCAGGGATTCCAAATCGAATATCACCGACAAAGAACAATGGTCACTCGTTGCAATCAGGTTCTCTGTATTCATGCATGCTATAATTTTGTTTTCTTGTATATGTTGTCATAGAAATTTAATAAAATTATATCTACTTCACGAATAGTACGTATTGTATTCTATTTGATTTTTTGTATACATATTTAGACTCATGAATTCCATCACATTTTATTAATTATTGCAACGTATAAGCTCTTTAAGGAATCTACTCTACTCCATTTTATTAATTATGGCTGATTTTGGCCGTTTTATGTGTCATTTCTCATGAGTTTTGAACCGATTCAAATAATTGGCAAGACCAGTCAAAGTAGATAAGTTAGCAATTGACACTTGACTCACTCGTTTCAATCGTATTATTAATTAACACATGACCAACGAGAGTAACTCCTTGGTTAACATGCTCAAGTTATTCCTAACATAACTTAAATAATTAGATCACTTAACAAATTAAGTCAAAAAGTATTAAGAATAGTTTTTTTTTGTCCTCGCAAAATAGAGGATCAAATGGTTAGTATGAATGATAGAATTGTTTTAAGGAGTAAGAATCAATCCTTAGGAGTTGTAAAACATTTCAGATTGTTTACCCTTTCGTCGTGCTAATTTTTTGTTGGACAAAAATATCTCTCATAATTTATCTCCCTTTATCTAGCGTGGGACCAACGATAAGTGACGTCTAGGATGAGCACATCACCTTTTGCTTTAAGAATAATTATTTTTTAAAAAATAATTTGGCGCACAAAACTTTCACCAATCAAAAATCTTTGAAAAGAATCTAATTATATTGGATCTATATCTGTATTATTATAAAAGACTATTTTTACAATGACTTTAAAGTCACTTAATAATAATTTTATTATATTATACCATGCAATTTAGACTCTACCTTTAAAAAATAGTTCAATAACCACAGTAACTAAGTTGTTATCTCATTAGGTAGGAACAACTATATAGATCCTTCTAGATATTATCTTATAATGTATCATTTTATCTTGTTTTATTATTGCTAACCAAGTTTTTTTTTTTTTTCTCTTCCTCGTTTGATATGTGTATTTGTCATCATTTCATACTGTGTAACTAGAGCATTTATTGGTCGTCTAAGTATATATTCGTATCACTTTAATTAAATGTGTATTTCAAAGTTTTTCCTCAATAGATCCAACTCCAACTTTCTCTCTAATACTCTTATTTCTTATTTTGTCCATCCTCGTATGTATTCACACATCCACCTTAATATTCTCATCTCTGCAATTATAATCTTTTGCTTATGTGCTCAAGTCATAATCCATATTCAACATCATATAATATAGTAAGTCTAACCGTCATTTTGTATAACTTCATTTTAAATTTTAATGGTACTTTACGATCATATAAAACACCCAACGCTTTCCTCCATTTCGATCATCTTGCTTGTATTCTATGTAAGACATCTCTCTCAATCCCTCCATCATCTTGCGAAAATGATTCTAAATATTTAAAGCTCTCAGTTTTATATAACTCGTCATCTCTTATATTAACATGTGTTTCATTACGTCTAATATTGTTAAACTTAAATTTCATATATTCTGTTTTTACTCTACTAAGTCTAAAACCTTTCTCTTCTAGTGTCCCCCCAAGATTTTAATTTAGCATTTACTCCTTCATATATCTCATCTATCAAAATAATATTATCGTCTGCAAATAACATGCACCATGATACTGTATCTTGAATGTGTCCAGTGAATTTGTCCATGATTAGTGTAAAAAGATAAGGACTTAGAGCTAATCCTTGTTGTAAATCTATCTTTATTAAAAATGCTTCAGTTAATCCGTCTAAAGTCTTCGCTTTGGTCGTTTCTTCCTAATATATATTCTTAATTAGTTTTACGCTAACATCTCTCTTTTCTAGAATTCTTCATATAATTTTTTTAGACTATATCATAAATTTTTTCTAAGTCAATGAATATCATGTGTATATCTTGCTTTTGCTCTCGATACTTTTCAATTAATTATCTGAGAAGATATATAACTCCTATTGTTAATCTTCTAAGCATAAATCCAAATTGATTTTCAGATATTGTGGTCTTATTCCTTAATCTTTTTTATATTATACTTGTTCCTAAAATTTATAGTATAACTCATTAGTTTAATTCCCATATAGTTTACATGAGTTTAATTATATGTTTCTTTTATTCTTATATAGAAAAATTAGAGTATTTATTCTCTATTGATCAGATATTTTTTTTATTTTTTATTTTATATATGTTAAATGATTTTGCAAATCGTTCAATATTTTATTTTTCTAAATACTTTCATATCTTTGTCGAAATATCGATCATATGATTCAATGACTTTTCAATATCCTATAAGCCATTAAAAATAGTTCTTTAAAAAAACAAAGTTAAAATTATTTAATTTCGTTGAGATAGTTGGTGGTGCAGATTATAATGAGTGTCATTTCCTCACGGCAGCGCCACGTTAGCAGATTAACAATTGATTAATTTAAACAGGTGAGATTTGACATTAATCTCATGTCCTGTTATACTTAATAATACCTGGTCGTGATGGAATTATCAATTAACCCAAACACTGCGCGATACTCTCTAATTCTGCAACATTTATTTTTTAAGAAACTAAACCAAAAAATTTGCAAATTGTTTTACCTTTTAAAAATCACAAACTAATTCCATATTTAATTATGGGGAAAGAGAATACGTGTGATTTCCCATGGTAAAAGAATAATTATAAAGGTATATTTGTATTGATTATTAATGATGCCTGTTGGTAAAATATTAATTAATTTATATTGTCTAGAGTAACAAGATGTAATTATGTCGTTAATATGATATCATCCCCCAATCGAACCATGATGATTATGGAAGTCATCTATCTACAGTCTTGCTTACCCATGAAGTTTGTAACTCGATACGTGTCAAAATGCTTGTGATGGGCTCTATGTTTGGATGATGTGTGACTCGTACGGTACAATGAAAAAAATGAATGATATTTTATAGAAGAAAATAGTTTGATTTTTTATTATAATATTGTTCGATAAATTTAAAAAAAAATTATTTATGCGATTTTGAGATCTAAAAATTTATCCGATGAATAGAGTACGATTTCGACGTTGAATTGTTATTTAAAGATTATATAATTATGGAGTCAAATTAAAAAATTATGAATATTTTTCTAATTTATTTTCACAATGAATCAAATTGAATATTCCAATACTTTGATACCAATTAAAAAAAATATCAGGCCTATTTATTATTCCGTGTTCAAAGATTAATAAATTACTTCCTAATAATAAACGAATAAATAAAGCATTTAACGAAATAATTAAACAAGCGGTGCGGTGGAACAGCTGGCACCTGTCGCAGACCGCAGGTCACGGGTCGGATTAGTACATATTTTGCCCGATCCGCTAGGCTACCGATTCGGGCTATAAATAATATCCGCGCTCCTCCGTCCATTTCATCCCCGCCGCCTTCTGCTAGCTTACTCTTCTCTGTTTCCCCTCGCTCTCGTTGCGAGACCTCGTTGTAGTTGCAATGGCCGCCGCCTTCGGAGACCAAGCCCTCGCGATCTGCCTCGCTGGGGTTTTCTTCGCCTCGTTCCTCGCAGGCGGAGCATTTGCTGCCGAGGCTCCCGCCCCCGCACCCACCTCTGCGGCCTGTGTCATCGCCCCGCCACTCGCCGTCGCCTTCATCGCCTCCTCCGTCGCCCTACTCCTCGGATCTCTTCGCCGCTGATGGATCCGGAGCGCGCTTTGATCGATCGATGGTCCTCGCTAGGGTTGGATTGATGGATTCGAGTCGATTTATGGTTCTTTTTTCCTCTTAGATCTTAAATAATGTGATGACGATCGCTTTCCGTGGCTGTTACATGTGGATTCTAAGATGAAATACGTAGCTTGGTATATAGATGCTGATAGCTGGATTTGTTATGGAGTTGCGTGGTGTTATTTTATCCTTTCCTCTTGATCATTTGTTGTGTTTTGGTGCTTTGGATGGAATTGATTCCTTGCCGATGGAACTGGCACGCCCTAAAAAATCATCTCGAACTCGATCCTCTCTCGATTCTTTTTCTCCAATAGCCAAAACCAGTTGAATCGAACGCAACAAAATCGATTCGAGACGAGATGTTCGATTCCGTAGAATCGAAAATTTTGTCACCTTTAAATCCGTCCTTTTTCATTTTTGGTGTGCACAAGTGGAGCACTATTTCCCTTCGAAACTCATGTTCATTGCCATTTTTTTTTTTAATTTTAGCTTATTTGAGCTGAAATTACTTCGACGTCTCTTGACTGACAAATCATCAACAACCATGACAACTCATCGACAACCGATTTGATGTTACATTTGTTCCTTATTCCCCATGACCTTGTTTTGAAATTGATTTAATTATATGAAGTTGTATCTGTTAAGCATGGTTTGGTGCATGATCAATACAATAGTTATTCAAATAGTTTATACCTAGGCGATAAACCGGAGAAATAAACAAACAAATAAAAAGAAGAAGGTATTTTGTAATATATGTGATAAAGTAATTATTGTCTCCGTGAAGAAATTTTAAAGTCCTTTTCTGGATTCATATACTTCCTATTTGTTTTGGTCACAATGTCAAGACTCATAAGATCCTTCATAATTTATCTATCTCGTTCACAATGACCGTGGGACAAATCGATAGGGGATATTAGATTGACGGTTCTAATCTTTTATAGATAAAGTAATTATTGTTTAAAAAAAATAAAATTGTAAAATGAGAGAATTTCTCACTTAAGATCGCTTACGATTTTAGAGTTTCCATAGTTAATCGAAAATTTAAATTTTTATAATAATATAAGTGCTTCAAACTGTATCAAAAAGCTAGCATTGATTTGTTATCTCAATTTATCCTCCCATAAAAAAAAAGTTGATCGGAAGCGAATTATTAAATATTAAAATTTTTCATAAATGATTTGACTATAATGTTCCTTCCGTTGACTTCTTTTATTTGTAGTGAAAATGGTTAATGTGTCAAACCTCGTAGAACATTCTCTCTTTTTTTTTAATTATTATAATTTTAAATTTTAGAAAACAATAAATAAAACCAAGTCAAAGAATGCAATTAAGAAGTATGATGGAGGAAGGGGACACTATTCGTGCTTCTTAAATAAAATTTTAATTTATTTTTAAATTGAAAATAAATTGAAATTTTGTTTTTTATGATTAGCATTAATATTTTGGATCGCTCGGTCTGCAAAACTGCAAAATATTTGATTCTGTTTGAGTCGAACCGAACCGCAATCAAGAATCAAGATCCAATCGAAGACGTTACGTTTCCGCTAGTACGAGTTGGGATACGAAGAAGACGACGGGACCTTTATCGCCGTTCGCAAGCCGCACTCCATGCCTGGCCTCCATCTTCCCGTCCCGGTCATTGGCACCGGCGCTGGCGTCTTCTCCTCCTCATCCTCCACCTACGATCTTCCAAATCTCTGCTGTTTTGTCGACACTAGAAGACGACAACGCTTGCCCGCCATCGCTGCCAAAGCTAGACCAAATAAGCGGGACAAACCCCTCCAAAAACCCTTGGAGGCTGCAGGCTCCGAAGAGGAGACGATAGAGGTAGGAGGAGAGGAAGATTTTGATTATTTTGCTTCTTCCAATGAATTTAAGGGGGAGCGGGAGGAGGGAGAAATGGAGGTGGATGGATTCTTGAATTCTTCAAGTGGATACGGAGGCAGAGACAATGAAGAGGACTACGATAAAGATCCAGAGCTGGCGGAGATCCTCGGTAGCTGCTTCGATGACCCCAAGAAGGGTCAATCTCGAGTAACACACTTTATTATCTCTTCCAATTAGGGTTTAGGGCTTATTGTATTGACAGAAAAGGGGTGATCTCTTATAGTTCTAATTTGTCCTTTTTTCTATATATTAATAGGTCGAGGAAAGAATAAGAAGGAAGAGGCACAAGATTTTGCAGACTAAAACTGGGTCTGCTAAACCAATGAAGGTCATCTTCAACAAGTGAGTGACTGTCAGTGCCTTTGGCTTCATTACGACATGCATTTTCCCCCCAATTTCCCATAAGATGATTTAGTTCCTTCTCAGTTTTAAATTCCGTGAAACTGTTCTAACTACTATAAGTTGATCTGTATCAGGTTTGATTTTTCAAACTCCTACATATGGTTTGAATTCTACAATGTTCCTTTAGCAAACGACGTTACTTTAATCTGTGATGTAAGTGTATCATATGAGTCTCTATTGACTTCATCTAGTTACTTTTAAAAAAGATGAATAATTGTGCATGCAGACTATTCGATCTTGGCATATAATCGGGCGCCTTGGAGGATGCAACTCGATGAACATGCAGGTACAAAGTTTGAAAAAACTATCTGGATATGGCTAGGTGTGTGCATTTGTTGAGTATGCTCGATATTCTTGACACTTCATATCAATCTAACAATGGGATGGTTTATGAAGTATGTGCTTGACTAGTATTCGGTACTCTTATATCAAAAAAGTATAGATTTCTAGAGGGTTATAACTCGAATTCCATGAAAAATGAACAGAGTTGTACCTTGTTCTTTCCATGATATGTTCACGCTCCAAGAAGTTTTTGTTGGTACACATCCAACAGGTTTTGGAATTTCACTCTGGAACAATCAGATGTGAAAAAGCTTGCTGCGGCTCGCATGGTATAGTAATTCGACTTGGTAAATAGGAGCTGCATAAGTATGCTACGTATTCAATGTATTTAAATTGGACCGAGCACTTGGGTTCCTAACTCCGATTTGCAATTCAGTTAGAAACGCAGACCAACTTAACAAGTAAATTTGAGGTTTCGACTGGATTTCTAGTATTAAACATATGATTAAGATTTTTAATTCTGTTCTATTTATTTTATCTTTCAAAATATTTACAGTTCTCACAAGCACCGCTTGAGAGTAAAAGACTGACTTATGATGCTATTCAAGGAGCAAATGTTACTCCAGCAACATTTTACAACATCGGTGATCTGGAGATTCAAGACAATCTGGCACGGATATGGTAAAAGAAACTCTTTTTTGCATTCTTGAAATCCTTTTCAACTAGCAATATTTTCGTAGGCTTGTAGATATGTTTTATATGAATTCTCAATATGATACTTGCAGGGTAGACATTGGTACCAGTGAACCTCTACTCCTAGATGTCCTGATCAACGCGTTGACAAGCATCAGTTCAGAGTAGCCTCGTGATCCTTATTTTTCATGAGCTCTAAATTTCATTATATATATATATATATATATATATATATATATTACCATGTCATTCTTATGCTAGTGCCAAATGTTTCAAGTTATTCTTTGTTTTCTTTTCTCCATGAGAAATTCCTCTGAGCTGCCAGTAGTTCTGATAGTAATTCCTCATAGACGATAGGATAGCTAGATATTCTTTCTTTCGATAGTTCTTAATCCATTGCTGACAAAGAGATGAAAATCTTAGCTCTGATTTTATTTTATTTTTCTAATTCTACTACATACAGGAAATTCCTTCTTTTTACCTACCTGATTAAATCATCTCTGGCTTCACTAGTTTTTCTTCATTTTTCAGTTATGTTGGGATCAAACAGCTAATGTTTGGAGGGTCAGAATTTGAGAATTGGAAGGACGAATTGACATCTGAAGATGCTGGTTACCACGTTCATAAGATCTGATATCTGCTCATGCATGGTGATCTCAGGTGCAACAAGCTTTTCTTCACCAATCTGTTTTGAGCATAATTAATGACATTGAACAGGAAACACATACGATCACAAATCGTTCGGATGTATTTATTGTTCTCGTTTGGACACATGGTCGATTGCTTCGGTGTTCGTCAATTCTGACTTCTTCTAAGCTATCCTAGAAATATTGCAAACATGACAGTCGCAGACGAATTCGAGCATGTGAAAAGCATATGAATGCCATGTAGGAAAGAAAAATGTTTAAACTGGAATTTCTATAATATGAATAAACAAGTATTTTATTTAATTATTGGTAAAAATGCAACAAAAAGTAAAGGAGCAAAAAATTTAACTTGCTCTATCGACATCTAGCAAAATGGTACACTGATTTGGTTAATTAGAGGTTACGAGCAAAATCTAAGTTGTGTTCTTTTTGTTTGATCTTGATTTGTCACCAGCTAATTTCCTTTTCCTTTTGCCATTATTGTCTGATATATGGTCTGTATGCTCATGGAACTTCCTAACACTGAGGATGCCACTAGATGCAGCCTCAGTTCCATTTTGATAGTAATTAATGATATCTCACTAGAAGAATCAAGCATACTTACCCCAACCTCATTGAGTTCATCAGCCAAAGACTTGCTGTGAGGAGCCATTTCGATCTGGAGAAGACATTGAAACATATGAATGGTAAGAGTGCAGTGATCATTATTGTCATGCAAAGGTTTTAATTTGCAACTGCAAGGATTCCAACACAGTTTAGCATAGCAGAAAATAGCTTAGAAGAACAATCTTATTAATGAACTGATAGAATCAATTTTGCAAAGAAAAAGACAACTGCTCATCCTCCACGGTAGAGAAGAATTTCAATGTGCAGGTGGTTATCGAGAACTGAGCTCGCTCAGTTGGTACTCGATATTAAAGAGCACCAACGATACTGTTCATCTTCTTGTTTTTCATGGCTGGACTGGATCGGCCGGTTTAATGACTGATAGGGCGAATTGAATTAATTTCCCAAGAGCTGTTTTCCTTCTCTTATTGAAGTAAAAGGAAATAAACAATGGCCGTCTTATAATTAATCTTCATCAAGTAACGTGGTTTTTTTTTTTCTAAAATAGATTCAAGGTAATTATTTTATTTTAATTTTATCACCATTTTATCTGTAAAAGATGATTACACTTGTCTTTAGCATTCCTCATTGTCCTTTGCCGATGATGAAAAGAGGTAAATTACAAGGGGTCATACCTCTTGATTTGTTTGAGGATTTTTGAGTTCGGATGAAAATTTTAAATCTCATATCAAGAATCGATTTCAGCTCAACTATAACAATATCTCCGTCCCGAAAGAACAATTTCATCTCCATTCTATTGTATCATGTATTAGGTAACATTTGATTTGATAAGGAGGGAAAACATTTAATTTAAATGTTAAATAACCTTTTCATTACAAAAAAAATTCAAATTTAATACATATTATTCGATTAATCTTAATCAGGTAAAACTGATGTAAGTTTGACATCTATAGCAGTAGTATGAATGTATAATTATGAAAATAGAATACAGTAGTAAATTGATGTATTTATTAGTACAAGAAAATTGACATACAGAAATATTGTGCGTTTAAAAATTAACTACTTCCATTGGATACAGCCCTCCTCCGATTTTATGAAGGGCCGAAGGTTTGTATCATGTCAACTAATTATTGATTGACATTGTAAAGCTACGTTATTTAGTAGGGGGAAAAAAAAACTAAATTGAATTGGATTTTATCTAGAACAGCTGTTGTGTTAAGATTTACGTACGTTTAAATACAATCTGATTCCAAGGACGCCTGAAATTGTAAAATTATGCACATAATGATGGTTCATTTATTACTCGAACAATTGCAGTGCATGATTTCATTCTAAAAAGAATATGTACATTGAGACCAGAAAGAAACTTCTGATATCTGGTGAGGACATAAATACTCTCCTTACATAATATCTTTATCGATCTGTTTTAAATTTGAGAGAAATAAATCATTAAGAGTTTTATGAATTTTAATATTATAATCAAATTAAATCTTCTTCAAAATTGATCTATGTCCACCATGTTATCCGTACCGACGAAAACATAAATACTAAGACTTCTTTTGAATCTTATTGCTAACATTAATTATTAGTGTCAGTAATTTATTTATAGCTAGGGTATTTTATATTTCTCAATACACGCCCTTAATTTTCTAAACTTTTTAGAGATCGCATCATATTTTAGTTTTTTTTTATTAAAGATGCACTTAATTTTAAGATTTTTTTTTTTGAATCTGTTTCAGTCCTAAATTTAAATAAAAAATTATTTTTTTTATTTTAAATCTAATCGAATTTTTAAAAAATAAAAACTTAATTATTTTATCCATGGTTTTTATAAAAAACCATTGATGATCCTAAAAAATTTAGTTTAAAAAAAAAATATATATGTTGTGATAATCTCTTAAATTTATTTTCATTTTTAATTTCGTAATTTTAATAAAAATTTAAAATTTTAAAAAATACAAAATAAGGGTTAATAAAAAATTTAAAAAAACTTTAAAAATATTTTGTTGTTTATTTTTAAATATCTAATTATAAGAAACTAAGGAAAAGTGTGGTGAAATTAAATAAAACAAAGAAAAAAAAATAAAAACTTAGTTATTTTATCGAGCACTTTAATATAAAAAATAATCTATAACTTTAAAAATCTAACATCTATGTTTAATTTTTTTATTAAAACTTTGAAATTAAAAATAACAATATAAATAAATTTAAGAGATTATCCTAAATTTAATGATGTATTTTTTTTTAAAAAGGAACTTTTTAAGATTATCAATATTTTTTTTTTTTGCAAAAGATTAAAAACTGTCAACGACTCCTACCAATTCATTTTTATTATTATAAGAGATAAATTATAAAAAAAAATTATCTAAAATTCATTGATAAATTATCTGGAGAGCCAACATATATAATTACATTCCTCGTGCAAAGGAATTGGAACTGTCAACTCAATGACCTCCTTACTCTTTAGAGGAAGTAAATATGATAAAATAATCAAACATAAACATTAAACAACCTAGAATTGAACCTTACTTTTTACAAATTCTTCATCGTATTTATTAAGGCATCATCGCCGTGGAACAACATAACTGCATTCCGACACGCCGGATGGAAGAGATGACTGCAAGGCATTAGGCATAGCCAACACCGGAGCCGCCATACCGAAATCCTCGAGACGGATTCCTCAGAGGTACCCATCTTGAGCCCCTCCACTGCCGCGGCGGATGCTGCAGACCTGGGCCCTCTGCCGGAGTGGGCGTTGCTACGGCCCTCGCCCTCGCTCTGGAACAACGTACGTCCTCGACGGGGGAGGCTGCCGTCGGAGGTGAAGGATCTGATTAAGAGGTGGAAGTGGTAGTGGTGGTACCATGGAATATGAAGTGCTGGTGGAAGTGTACGTACGTACTCTACTGGCATTATATACATCGAGAATCTATCTTCAATCGGAATTAGATTCGATCATGGTTTTAAATTGACAATTCGAAATCCACGGTTCTATTATTTTTTAAAAGCAAACTCTTAATTTTAATCATCCGTAACAATTACGATGTCCATCATTCGAAATGTATAATTAAAACATACAGGGGTGGAGTTATCCTTAGGCTAGAGTGGATTCAATCCCACCTACTTAAACAAAAAAAAAATGAAAATTTTGATTTTTTTTAAGCCGTCTCTTTTTCCCGCAACTTGTCTTTTTTCTTTTATGTAGTAAATAAGATATTTATGGCTAAAATATAATCTAAATTAATTTATTTCTTATTAAAAAATTTTTTATCATCGACAAAGAAAGAATAATCGTTGGCTGCTTGAGAGGTGATCGATAAGACAGTAAATAACGATCGTTCATGAGACAAACAATGCTTTGTGTGAGTAATCCCAAATAGTCAATCGTCAATATCAAATAATTTTAAAGTCTGATTGTTCAGAAAGCATATGTATCAAAAAAAAAAAAAAAAATTGAAGTGACGAGTAACAAGAAATTAATGAACAATCGCATAAGAATATATAGAAATCAAAGTGTCACCAAGGATTTATCAATTGATCTTGAAATACTCGTATAGAACAAAAGATTAACAGCAATATTTACATCAAATTGGTGTTCTCATAAAAAAGAGCAGTAATTAATCTTTCTAACATAGAATGTAACTAATGACGATCATCAAATTAAACCAATGCAAGGAATGGATGAACAGGGGAATCTCTTTTATCAGTCGCAATAGATCCAGCGGCTACTCTGCGGCCGGAAGTGAGAACCTGCAGAGGGGGCAAGAATTGCTCCGTTGCAGCCACTCCTTGAGACATCCCTCGTGAAACGAATGGCCGCATGGCATCGCCAGAGCCTGAGTCATCACCTCGAAGTGGTCGAGGCAAATGGAACACGAGCTATCTTCTCCCGTCGTAATATTTACCGTCCGGAGCCCCTCCACCGCCGCTGTGGACGCCGGCCTCGGTCCTCTACTGTACTGGGCGTCGTCGACGACATTGTGGCCGCCCCCGAAAAAATATTCATAGGTCTCCCCCGGCACCGAGTAACGAAGTTGGCTGGCGGAAGTGGAAGGAGTAGCGGGGATTTGGACGACGGAGAAGAACTCCATGACGGCTACCTGCCCCGCGATTGGAAATCGGTCTCGCACCGCGTAGGTATACCTGCGGAAAGCTCGCGCGAGAAGGTGGAGGTCGGCAGGGCGCACCTGACTGGCGGCGACGTAAGATAACATCAGCCGCGTCTGCTCCTCCCAGCTGGGGTCATGGCTGATGTGGCGGTAAGGCAGGGGGATGGTAAAGTGGGCGTGCTCGGCAGTGACGAGGTCGGACGAAGAAGAAACCGTCTGGCGGCAGAAGTGCGAGATCAATTGGGGCGGTATGTCTTGATCACGCTGCGAGAGCCGTATCGCCACTCGCGCCTTGATGCGAAGAGTGACGCCGCCTGCGTCGGCCGCCCACCCAGGAATCATCGTCGACGCGACGGCGTCGTCTGCGTTGATCGTCGTGGCTGAAGGGTCCATGAAGAAGGAGAGAAGAGATGGCGGGAAGATCTAAAACAAGCGATGCAATCAGCGGCGGTCTTGTTTACTTCGAATAGAACTCTCGCGGGAGATTAAATAAAATCAGTCCAAGTCCAATCCGTTGGATCCCTTCCGTGTAATTAGGATTAGACATCTGTTAATTAACTAACATTTGATGCAAAATACTCGGATTAATTATATCCATTAATTGGATTCAGCTAATCGACGTTTCCAATTTTTCGCACATATTTATTAATGGTTTCGACTAATAAAATAAATAAATCTGCAACTAATGTTAATACGACAGCTGTGAAATTTAGGGAATAATTTCAATATATAATAGCAAAAAAGGAAAGCAAAAAAAAAAAAAAAAAACAAGGCGATAACAGAATGATCGACTATCGACATTTCTCAGACAACATTAATTAAGTCATTCCTAATTGAAAATGAAATTAAAATTATGGACTAAATTAATGCAACATAAATATCTATGCGAAAATTAATTCAGTTCTTTAATATTACAAATGCTAATGTCGTTGCTATATAAAATTTTACAAATACTGATACCAACCAAAAAATAATAATAATAATAATTAAATTTCTAAATTTTGTTATTAATTTCATATGTATATTTTCTACGATGGGTCGGACATCATGATTAAACTGACTAATTGAGTTTCTGATTATTTAGAGGAATCTAATTAAAATATCAGTCGATCTAATTCAAATACCTAAATCCATTGCGTGGATAATTGCATCGATCGACAAAATTAAATTACGCCAAATGAATTTAATTTATAAATTTTTTAATAGATTTTCGATCCATGAGCGGTTGGGACCGTCTTGCCAGGACGGAGAGGCAGAAGCCTCGGCGACGGTAGAGCGTGAGTTCCTCGCACGACGCCCTCCCTGCCAATTATTTTGGTTTCCATATCGCTATAAAAAACCCTTGCGTCGAGTTCACGTTGAGCTGCATTGCCTGCCTCCTCCTCCGCCTTATCTCTGCTCGTCCGAGAGGATCGGAGTACGAGGGAGGAGGAGAGGAGCGAGAGAGAGGTCCAGAGGTTTGGTTTCGTTCCGACCGTTCTCTCTCGATCCATTTTTGCTCGATGGCAGCGATCTCCAGGGTTTCTCTCCTCCTGGCGGCCTCCTTGATTCTTGCCATGGCGTTTGCCTTTCCGGTCGCTCAGGCCCAGGCTCCTGCCCCCTCGCCGACGAGCGATGGTGATTTAATTTGATCCTTACTTCCTTTCGATTTTTTTTTTCTTTCTTTCTTTCATCGCGTTTCCGGTTAATTGTGATATATCCTAAAGCTCCGACCTTAATTTTAGGGTTTTTGCTCTGCGCGCTTTTGGTCGATTGTTTTGTACGCTTTCCTGTTGTAATTACATCTCGGTGTTTTCGACATTGATGTCTAGATCAAGCTCGACGCCATTTTTTTCTTTCTTCAGTTTCTTATGTTTTTCGATCCATTCTCATCGATGGCGAAAGTAAAGTTTCCATCTTTTGTTAGAACACTGCCTAGAATACTACATCTATTTCGCACTGGCACTGCAAATTTCATTCTTTTCCGATCCCGCGAATGGATTGACCTGAAGTTTAGGTCGATCGCCAGTTAGTTCTGCGCTGATAGATCGAGAATGGGCATACTGTCGTGTATTGTGCAGGTACATCGATTGACCAGGGAATTGCTTACGTGCTGATGCTGGTGGCCCTGGTGCTGACCTACCTCATCCACCCATTGGATGCCTCCGGTACCCACAAGCTCTTCTAAGCCTCTGCCGATCGAGAACATACACTGGCTTGTGAGTTGCGAAGGGGATCGATCGATCGATCGATCGGGTGTCATCGATCTTTTTGTACCTAGTCTACGTGTGCATTCATGTATGAGATTTGGAGTGCTCGAGGAACAATCTCGTTGACTGATCTCGACTTTTTTTTATTGTCGTGTTGATGCCGCTGCTTCTTGGCCTCTCTCTTCCTATCTTAATCTTCAGTGTGCTTCAGCTGTTATGGCAAAATAAATAAGAAAAGGAAATTTTTGATTTTGATTAATGATTGCTTCTCAGTCTTAGATACTGTTAACTCCCAATTAAAATCATAACTGCAGTCGTCTCTTTGGAAATTCATGCCTCTATCTTAATCCTCATGCTTTCCTTTTCATCGCGCGCGATTTCAAAGTAAATTTACCTGTAATTATTAGGACTCTCCTAGCTCACCTACTCTCCATGGCCCATTCTCGAGGCATCTGTTCCACCAGCCAAAACGAGGAAAACCAGGAGGAGACCAAAAAGATCAGTAACACGTGGATGCTCCACAGCGACAGCGAAAGCAGACTCCCTACTGGAGCTCACTTCAGAGATCTTTGTCAGTGAATTTGTAGTCAACCTAGAAGACAAAATATACAGCTCAGAAAGCAAGGTTACATGTTATAACTAATAAGCACTGCACACATTTGCAAGTTTACGTTGTCTTCATTCAGTGCATGTATGCATGGCTGTCCAGGAAATCGCTGTCGTCTGGCGGTATAGAATATGGAAGACTCTAACTTGCAGGGTGAGCATTTTGGCGACAACAGGATGCATGACAGACAGGTCCCTGAACCTGAAGCATGCTGACTTACTATAGCTCAATAAAATTAGCTTCGAGAAGTGTACTCCCTTGCGATACACAGGGGGATCTAATTTTAGATGTTATATGCCACTTAATTAGATTGAATTGTGATTCTAAGCCAATGAATGAAAAACATAGACAGAAAGGGGATGATATCGTGAGCTAAATTGATCTCCATCTTCTTGCACAACTTGAAGTACCTTCTTTGGCTCCATCTCGCGTTTGCCTGCCATGGTGGCGACTCGGTAGGTCACTAGAGTGACTGATCAGCTAGTCGTTAGCAATTAATATCCCAAATTCTGTCTGTGGGTCACACGCAGATATCTGGCTCGACTTGATTTTTTTTTTTTTTTTCAGTGCATTGACAATCATTTTTCTTTAATGTATATCCTAGAAAAGGACCACAAAATATGGAAACAGTTTACTAGGCTTAGATGAATGGCTCGATCGAGCAAAATAAAATGATTGTTTTCTCCGGGATTTAACTCGTTTACAATAATCAGATCTCGAGAGAAAAGTCTACGTACCAACGATTAATTGCCAGGATGTGGACGCCGAGATTTGGCATCCACCTTGCATAATTCATTTGATCTTGTCCTCTTGAGATAGCGGCCACCGATCGACACCACTGTAGCTGTTTTCGCTCTGACGCAACTCAAGCGTACGTACGTACGTGTTTGGTATGGAAGAAAAAAAATAAAATAGTAATTTATTAAACTGCATAGATAAATTTTTATATTTATCAAAGTATATAATGATTTTCAATTATACCCATTGTTTTAGTATCAGTCTACTCTTTAATTGACTGTTAAACTTTTTATAGTTCCATTATATATCTCTCTCAAAATATTATCAATTTCAAAAGTCATATCTTTCTATAGACTATGAAATTTATGTTTGAGTATATATATGGTTGTATTTAGGATGATATAAAAAATATAATTAATTTAATTTGAAATGTTTCTGAGATGTCTAAAGTTTTAAAACTTGACCTTTAATTTGCAGTCCTAAAAGTCTTCTAAATGTAATCATGCCACCTAGATTACACATCGTACATTGAGAGCCATGGGATTTTGAAACCTCAAGATAAGTTGACACGAGCTCATTAAAAGGTCTTAGTCTATCATATATATTTGCTTACTAACACGACAACACTACCAAAAGGTTTCTAGCACTCCGATCCTCGGTTCAAACTATATCTAGATTTTAAATTTTTTAATATTATGAGGTCTTGCATATCCAAAATTTTAACATAATCTGAATCAAGAGAGTTCAAGTTACTATTTGATGGTGTTGATGAGTAAGTATTAAAAGTCTAAATCCTTTAATGAACTTACCTCAAATTATTTTAAGAATGTAAAAAATTCAAAATCTCACCGCTCTCAATCTAAGTTATGGAATTTATATCCAAGGACATGGTTACACTTAATTAATAGGTTCCTAAAAAATGTAATAATTTTGTTCAAAGTGATTTTGAGATTTCTAATATCAAAACTCACTTATAACTTTAATTTACAATGCTGAGAATTTTAAAATTTTGATATAGCATCAATCATGAGTTATAAGAACGTCACTTGATTGATATTAGTGAGTAAATATGACAGACCTAAATCCTTTAATGAGCTTGAATCGAATTATTTCAAGATTGTAAAGATTTAAAAAAAATCATATAGATCTAAATTTAAGTTGTGGAATATAAATTTAAGGGCATGTTTATACTTAAGGAGCTTGTAATAGTCTTGGTTTAATGATTCTAATATTTTTAAAACTATTAATAAGTTTTGATCAAAATTTACTGATAGTTTCAGACATCTCAGAAACATTTCGTACAAAGTTCGTTGCACTTTTTTCATTATCTCGAGTGCAACCATGCTCTTAATTAAGCATGAATTTCATAATCTAGATAGAGAGTTGGGACTTTTTAAAGTTGATATAACTTTAAGATATTATAAAAATTATATAATGGTCTACGAATAGAAAATTTAATAATTGATTAATGAGTTATGAGTTATGGATGACTACTATTACATATCAAACATAAAAAATTTAAAAATCGATTAGTAATTTTGATTGTTATATATATTAATGGAGTCGACTAATAATATATACACATAATCAGCCGACTGTGGTAAAAATAATTATATATTCAAAATTGTTAAATCAAAATAGTTTTTATTAATTTTATTATTTGAACATTGCTATAATAGTTTTTCTATTAAATTTGAATAAATAAAAAGTATTTTGATATATTAATATTTTGATATAATAATTTTAGATTAAATTTTGGAGTTACAGTAATTATGATTATAACGGTTACAGTAAAATAAAAGTGTTTTTAGATTAAAAAGAATATGATAAAATATTATTATTTTTTATTTTATTTTTTTAAAAAGACACGCATCCTTTTAATTTTTATCATTTTTTTATCAATTTATTTCGTTCCCATTTTTCCTAAATTTCATAATAATTGCGGATCTTTTTCTGTCCGTTGGATCCAGACCATAATCCTCACGATCTAATTTTCATTATTTTCAAATAAAATGTCATTTCCCATCGAGTGTTACGTTTTTTCCTTTTTTTTTTTTTTTTTTTTTTCCTGTTTGCGATTTATGCGCGCGTATTTCCCTGTGTAAGTGCGAGTTGTTCCTATCAATCAAGCTGTTAGCTGACATCCAATAGCAGGCAGAATAATGATTAATTTATCGATAGAACAATATCTTCCTTTCTATCTACGTGTCGCGCTCACGTGAAGGTCGAAAAGATCATGACGCGGTTGACCGCTGTAGACTCCGCTTCACCATCAGATTCCCATCGGACGGTCTCAGTCGATAGTTGGGTCGGAGGACGACTCCACGCAACCGAACCCGTCGCGTCGGCCTGCGCGTGCCGAAGGTTGCCGAGGAGAATCGATCGTGGCCGTGCGATGTGAGGTGGGCCGTTAAGGGCGCCGACGCGTGGCACCAAATGAGCTGGCCGTTAGGGAGTTCCGGGGAATACGGAGCCAGCTGTAGCGTGGGTAAAATGGTAAAAATGGAGAAAAAACCGAGGTTGGTGGGGACAAAAGATTCGAGTCGCCCGGTCGATATAAGCAATCTACTCAGCCCACTTCTCATCATCTTCTCCTCATTTCCATCTCCTCCCATCCGATTCTTCCCTTTCTATCTCACTCTCGATTTGAATTTTAGCTAAATCTCGATAAACATTAACCTTTTCATCTCGTTTCAGTGATTTGAAGGTTGAGAAATGGTGGAAGGAGGTGACGGAAAGGTGCTTCTTTTTTGTTGAATGCTCTGGCTCCAGAGGCGTAGAGAGGGAGATGATTCCGGCGGAGGGCGCTGGACGGATCGACGTTATGTCATCCGAGCATGTCGTTTCGACGAAGAAGACGGTCCTGGCGGGAAGTGGGAGGACGAAGGTTATCCGTGTGTTCTTCGTCGATGCCGAGGCCACCGACTCCTCGTCGAGCGACGAGGAGTGCGGCGGCCTTCCGCGGGGGGCGAAGCGCCACGTGCGCGAGATCCGGATCGCGGGGGCGGCGCCGACACAGCCGAGGCAGAGGAAGGGGAAGGCGGAGAAGAGGCCCGGAGAGGCGGGCGAGCATGGTAGGCGCTTCCGCGGGGTGCGGCAGCGGCCGTGGGGCCGCTGGGCGGCGGAGATCCGGGACCCGAATCAGCGGAAGCGGGTGTGGCTCGGAACATTCGACACCGCCGAGGCGGCGGCGGCGGCGTACGACGAGGCCGCCGTGAGGCTGAAGGGGAAGAAGGCGGTGACAAACTTCGCTGAGAGGGCGATCTCGCCTCCGCCCAAAAGTGACGGCGCCGCCGCCGGCTCGTGGTCTTCTCCTACGTCGGTGCTCCAGTACTGGAAGGACTGGGCGGCGCCAGTCGAGTTCCCCGACGGCGGATTAGAGGAATTAGGAGGGCAGGCGCCGCCTTTTTGGCAACTAGACTCCTACTGTTGCTACTGGGCGAATCCGAGACCGTGTGAGGTGGAGTTCGGTGAATTAGACGCAGAGGATTTTTGTTAACCAGCGTGGTTCTTTTTTCTTTTCTTTTCTTTTTATTTTTATTTTTAATTTTTGGCGTGGATTCAAATTGAGCGATTGAGAAAGAAGAGAAGTGGCCTGTTGTTTTGGCCCTTTCTTTAATTAATTTCCTTTCCTTGACGCAGATATATGTTTTATAATATTGGAATTGGAATGGGGAATGTCATGTAAGACAATATATCATGAGTATTCTTCGAAAAGGATGGCAACTTTCGAACTTGGATTCATGGATATGGGAAATTGTTTTTTTTTAATAGAAGAATGTGGGTTTTGAATGTGCTGGTGGCTGGTGTACATATTTTATAGGGTAAAAGTTAAAGAAGCATGTTTTAAACTCATCTGTCATAAATACCTTTGCATTAAATATCATATTCGTACCTTTACCTGTTAGACACGATTTGGCCTACCGTTTAACTGATCTAAGCCGTCAATTTAAACAGAAGTGATATAAATTCTGTTAAAATGTATAATAACTTATGCATCTTTTAGAATAAGTGGCGGAGAAAGATAGGGGGTTTGGGTGTACGAAGTTTTTTTCTTTTCTCTCTTTAGGAGGTAAAAGTAATTCTTTTTTAATAGTGGTTGATCATTAGTTCTTATCGATCGTTGTCGAATTTTATTATCATTTTAAAATTGTAATATAATCTAATTTGGAATAAAAGTGTAATTGTTATTTTCCCGGCTGCAGTGTGCACACGTTTTTGCAACGTGTGCACGCGTTGCACGAAGTGCGCAACCGCACTTCGTGCAACAGAGTAGAAGAACACTCCCTTTATAAGGGGTCGTGCATCCAAAGAAGAGAGGGAGAGCAGGTGAGTGACGTCGAGAGGCTATTCGAGAGAATTGTCGGAGTGAATAAGAACACCAAGGCGCTGTCCGGGATTTGTCTCGTGGAAGAGAGGTTCTTTCGGGTGTGATCGATCCTCAGATCGCAAGCAGAAACTTCGTCCAAAACAGTACCAGGAAGCGAGAAGATTTCTGACGATCATTGTAAGTTTCATTACAGCTTCAGTATTTCGTTCTTTCTTTTATTTTGCTTAGATAATCTCGAATTAGATGATAAAACCATCAACATTGGTATCAAAGCCCTTGTTGGAAAGTATCTGATAGATATTAGAAAGTTTTTTTTCTTGCAAATAAATTGTTCATCGCGAAATCGTACGAAGAAGACGATGAACAATGCATTAACACTGTTTATGCCGAGTGGAATACCACTCTAAACAAACTACCCTGGCCATTCCAGGGTGGGTTGTCGAGTGGAAAACCACTCTGGATTAACTGGCCGGGCAGTTAGACCGGTTTAGAAAATAGACTAGTCTGGAACACTAACCGCCCTGCAGGAAACTACCCTAGAAGGGTGATTTCATCGTCTGCCAGGCAATGATCATCGCAAGCGCGCTTATACCGCCGGCTAGGTCAGATAATTGTCGATCAGGCGATTCGGCATGGCGGTTTCACGCCGCCAAGCGCTGAGCACTTTGACAAGCGGTTAAACCGCCGGCCAGTATGGTATCACCGCTGACAGAGCGATTTTTCCACCGGCCGAGGCGATAATCGCTTGCAGGCAGCGATTGGCACGCATGGCGGTTTCCACCGTGGCAGGCGCTGAGCACTGCCCAAGCGGCTTGAGCACCTGCAAGGGCGTTAAACCGAACGGTGGTGGTTAAACCGCCCGAGCGGTTAATCGCCGGCATGGTAGTTTTAATCGCTTGAGGCGCAAGGGCGTTAAATGGGATGAGCATTGGATTTCTAATTGGGCTGTCGATGAAAGAGACCTAATTTGAAATTAATAAATTGGACTTAGACTTTAATTTTGAGATCCAAATTAATTTGGGCATAAGTTCAATTTAATTGGATTTCAATCAAAGCTAAGTGTCCAATTGGCTCAAACAAGTATTGTGTTAAGTGCTCTGACACGACCAAGTGTAAATTGGACTTAGTTAACTCAACTCTAATTTGGTTCAACTTGATCATGCTTTAACAAATTAACCGAACTGGATCTGTCCAGATTGACGTTGATTAGTATGATTTGACATTGGCTGAATCAGTTGTGGCTGAGTCAGTCGTGGTCAAATTTGAATCGGGCTGAGTTAAACACAATGCTTAGAAGTCGGTATTGACTGACTTGCTAAGTTAACTTTGGTCAACTCAACTCATGACTTAATAATCAAGTAATTGTTTGGAATAATTAGGACTTGATATAAACAACTTAGAGATAGACCAAATGAACTAGAGTTGACGCCTAGGAACGATGAGAAGAAAAAGAATACTATGCATATTGCTTGGGTGCCTGGGGTACTCGGAGCGAATTGCATGGTGTTTGGATTCTCACACCCAATTCTGAGTCTTTAAGAAACTAGTCAACTAAACTTAGATGATAGTCAATTGGTAAAAGTACCAATTGACTGGTCTAAGTAAGTTTGTCGACAGTTCTCTATAAAATCAAGGAAATTTGTTTCTTAATTTATTGTGATAGTTCTATGCCTAAATATAAATTGAATTAAGCCGGTAAGTGTACTGGTTTGTCAGTTTTGAGCTGACTTAATTAATTTCAATTTTTTCAGATGACACAAATGATTACCACTATGACTAGACGCGATGTGTTGCGTAATCGACTGAGAGAGGCTATCTAGGGGATAGAGTATGACTCAACTTATGGAGTCGGGTGGCACATCGGGAGGCTTGATAGATTGTTCTGGAGACTGGAAATGCAAAAGTTTTCGATTCTGGAGAATTACAAAATTTGGGCTTTGGTTCGCTCACTGCTACAACACCTGAGTGACATAGCGCATCAGATCTAGGGGCGCTATGAGGGACGCGTCTCTTATACCCAGTTATGCGCTGAACTGCTTCACTATGAGGACTGTAAGGTCCATCGTGAAGATCCATAGGAAGATTCAGAAGGGGACCCTGATGGAATCTTTCCTTTTGGATCGCTTCAAAGGTGTCCTTCGGAAGATTCTGCATCCTGACATCATCTTGAGAGCATCTCGGCGGGGGATGTCCTAGTTCAGCCCAAGAAGATTGGGCATGTTTGGATCATTACTGCACTAGTGTTTGTCCTAGTGAGAGTAATGATTATCTATCTAGTTGTTTAGTTATTTTTTTTTCAGTAATGAGTAGGAAGAATGTTATATGTAATATTCTTAGTAGGGTTATCTTTGTTATGTGTTGACAATATACAACAAGTTTAATTTAATGATATATTCATTTTATGTTGTTAACTCTACATGATGCATGATATTTTTGCTCTTTGATTTGTTCATATTGAGTATAATTTAAATGAAATATTCATTTAATAATATCATGTTAAGATGGGATGTATGTAATGTAATTGATCAAAGTCGATTCGATTGATACATACAAATGATGAGTGGGAATTGGATTGTCACTTGATTTTGTAAACCGAATCAAATTTACATTGAGTTAATTTGTATATTACATACATAAAATCATACAATGAATAATTAAATAATGTGTTTATTTATGTTAGGTTATGACAACTAAAAACATCATAGTTGAACTCAATAAGGGTGAGAAACTCAATGGGGATAACTACAAGATCTGACACCTTAAGATACAATATGTTCTTGAGGAACAAGAAGTTCTAGAGGCTATAAATCAGGTCATGGTAGAACCTGTAGATGGTCCCACTGTACAAAACAGACGAGATATTGATGCCTACAAGGCATGGAAGAAGAAAGACTCCACTACTAAGGGAATCTTGATTAGTTCAATGATTGATGACCTAATTTTTGAGTATGAGCCGTATCCTTCAGCTCATGTTGTCTGGGTTGCCCTTAAAGAAAAGTAGAGCGGAGTCGGTCTAAGCAAGCTTCGACAGCTGACGATCAAGTTCGATAACTACAAGAAGCGTCCGAATGTCACTATGGTTCAGCATCTCAGGGAGATATCAAATATGATTCGAGAGCTTAAAATTGTCAGTCACGAGCTGACAGATGAACAACAGGTTCAGGCAGTCATTCGATCCCTTCCAGATTCTTGGGAGACCATGAAGCAGACCCTTACTCACAGCGAGAGTATTAAGACTTTCGCTGATGTCTCGCGTCATGTAAAACTAGAGGCAGAGAGAGTAGAATCCGCGAGGATTTCTGGCCAAGCCTATTTGGCTGTCGGTTCTGCTGGATTATCTAGATCCAAGAAAAATAGATGACTCAAGAAGGGGAAGAGAAAGAAGAAAGAAGCTGCTGCTGCAGGTGGGACATACTCAATCAAGAAGAAGAAGAAAAAGAAGATGAGGAAGAAACCTAAAAGCAAAGTAACTTGCTTTAATTGTGACAAGAAGGGTCACTATGCTCGGGAGTGTACCGAGCCAAGAAAGGTAACTTCTAGTCTGTCTTCTGAGCATTTTGTTGTTAGTTATGTGTTGTTGGCTGATTTTTATCCTTTGTGGATTATAGATTCGGGAGCAACCAACCATGTAGCTCTGGAGCGAGTTACATATGTGGAGTCTGCGTGTACAAATGGATATATGTAGGAAAAAATGTAAGAGTCGAAGTCAAAGGAGTCGACACTTACAAACTTAACCTTCGGGGTGGAAGAACATTGTTTCTTCATGATGTCTTGTATGCTTTTGAGATTCGGAGGAATCTTATTTCTGTTACCTGTCTTCTTGATCTAGGGTATTGTATAAATTTTTACAATCGGTGTGTTGTACTCAAGATTGACTCAGTGTCAATCGGTTATGATTTTTTAACAAATGATTTTATGGTTCTTGATGTGGAACCAAATGACAATTGTGTGATTGATAATTATTTTTCAAATATTGCTCTTATTAGTAATGCAGAAATAACTGATGATATTTGGCATGCTAGATTAGAACATATAGGACAATATCGCATAAATCGGTTAGCTAAAGAGGGCTTAATGGGCTCTCGAGCTAAGATTAACTTGTCTATATGTGAGCATTGTCTTGCTGGAAAAGCAATTAGGAAATCATTCGGTAAGGCTATTAGGACAGAGTCACCGTTGCAATTGATTCATTCAGATATTTGTGGTTCAATGAATGTGAGGGCTAGACATGGAGCTTCTTATTTCATTACATTTATTGATGATTTCTCTCATTTCGGCCATGTGTATTTGATTTCTCACAAATCAGAAGCATTGGATTGTTTCATTCGTTATATGAACGAAGTTGAGAATCAAACGGAACGTAAAGTTAAGACTTTACGCACTGATCATGGTAGAGAATATTTGTTTAGTATGTTCAAGACAAAATGTAATGATAAAGAGATTATTAGACAGCTGACGATCCCTGGAACTCCACAGCAAAATGAGGTTGCTGAGAGAAGAGATAGGACTCTTCTCGAAATTGTTAGATCTATGATGACACAGGTTAATTTGTCGATCTCCTATTGGGGAGATGTATTGTTAGCTGCAGCCTATATACTTAAAAAAGTGCCTTTAAAGTCAGTTCCATCTACCCCATATGAACGTTGGACAGACAGAAAATTAGATTTGGGAAATCTGAGACCCTGGGGGTCGGCTGCCTATGTTCATGATAGTTCTTACAAGTATGGAAAACTAGGACCTCGAGGTAAGAAGTGTATCTTTATAAGATATTCTGATACTTCAAAAGGTTATGTTTTCATAGGTGAGCAATCAGATGGAACGATCTCCGAATTGGATTCGAGAGATGCTACTTTTCTTGAAACTGAGTTCCCAGCTAGAGGTGAATTTGATAAGACAGTTCCTCTATTTGAGGAGGAAGAGTCGTTATCAACTGGACAGGTGTCTAGTGGGATACCTGGAACTAGTCAACCCAGTGGGAGTACTTTGCCTAGTCACAAGGTGACTTCTCATCATCCCAACTTACGAAAAAGTGTTCATAAGATCAAACCTAAGTGTTGGTGCAATCAAACCCGAATGATGTTTTTGGTGATTGACAAGGGTTTAAGTCAAGGTGATAATTATGTGTTATCTCATACGGTTGGTTGAGATGTATTTTCAGGAAATCTCTTGTAGGTCGAGGACTGGATGCATGACATGGAGTCCTGACATGAAGACCCGGACGTGGAGTCCTGGCAAGTGAAGACCCGGACGTGGAGTCCTGGCAGTGAAGTCCCGGAGGCGTGGCCTCTTGGCAGTGAAGACTCGGACATGGAGTCTTGGCACGAAGTCCCGGAGATGATTCCTGGCATGGAAGACCTATGAGCGATTCATAGGCATCAGTAAGGTGGTAGTCGGTGATGCCTCGGCGAACTCCATCTTGCTCTTCGACGAGCGGTTGGCTCATACGGTCGGCGCGACGCCTGATGCTTTCAACTAAGCGACGCGAGGAGGTGTCGTGAGAGCTCGACCGCTCGGGAAAAGCGGCGAGTTTCGATCGATCGGTCGGTGGCGCCTCGGCGAGGTTATTTCTTCTGGCGAGGCAAGCCACAGTCGGTTGATGTCTCGACTGCGGCCTGTATGTTCGTAGGAAAATCGACAACAGTCGAGGTAGCGACTCGACTAGAGTTTTGATCCAACGGAACAGACGCAAGGGACTGTCGACTCGGAGCTCGACTATTGCTCTGTTCGGTTGGAACCAAAGTCTGCCAGTCGAGGCGGCGACTCGACTAGAGCTTTGATCCAACGGAACAGACGCAAGGGACTGTCAACTGGGAGCTCGATTGTTGCTCTGTTCGGTTGGAACCAAAGCTTTACCCGATCGAGGCGGATCATCGCCTCGGCCCGATATGTTTCAACGGAAATAAAACTAATTATGGTCCAAATCTTACCGTTGAAGCCATTAATAAATGCCAATTAATGCTCCAGTCGAGGCGACTCGACTGAGCGGGCAGAAAAGCCCTAATCAGGCTCGTGTTATAAAGTATTCTGGGCTGTTATTCAAGGGAAGAAGTGAAAAAGAAAATAACTTACGACATTTTCTGAAGAAAGACACGGGTGGAAAAAGTTTCTTCATTCAAAAAGTCTTGATCATCCAACAGGAGTGTCAACGATTCAGCAAGCAAGGAGAATCTTCATTCTCTCTGAAATCTGTATTCGTTTCTTGCTTCTTCATTGTCTCGTAAGCTTTCTTGTAAAGTTTCGATAAAGCTGCAAAGGGTTGCTCCACCTTCGGTGTATCACCGAGAAGGAGAAGTTTATAGTGGTGGTGTGCATCACTAGAGCCGACGAGGGCTCAACCGTGGAGTAGGGACTTGTGTTCCGAACCACGTAAAATTGGTGTGTTTGCATTTGTCATTCTTTCTGTATTCGTTTTCTTGTTCCCGCTGCGTACTAATCATTGTAGAAGGGTACAACGAATCGAAAAGACGAGCGTAGCTATTCATTCCCCCCCTTTCTAGCGCCACCAACGATCCTACAATTGGTATCAGAGCCTGGTGCTCTTCTTCGGATTCACAACCGCAAGAGCAAGTTCAAATGGCGATGCAAGAAGGTTACAACACAAACAAGCCTCCATTCTTTGATGGAACGAACTTCCAGTATTGGCGAAGCCGGATGGAGTACTATCTCATGACTGAGATAAATATGTGATTTTCGGTAACCGAAGGCTTCACGACACCGATGGACGCAGAAGGCAAAGTACTTGAATCTGGAAGGTGGACTGTAGAACAAAAATGCAAGGCGCAAGCAAATGCTAAGGCCACCGTGACTCTGCAATGTGGTCTAGCGAAGGATCAACTCAACACAGTGGGTCCGTTCAGCAGCGCGCAAGATCTCTGGAATAAACTGATAGAACTGAACGAAGGGACAAGAGACTCGAGGATAGCAAAGCGAGATCTCTACATGAACCAGCTGCAAAATCTTGCTATGAAAGATGGCGAGACTGTTGGTGAGTTGCATGGAAGGTTCAAGGAAGTATTGAATAAGCTGCATTCAGTCGAAGAAAATTTAGAGAACAGAGACATTATTAGGTACGTCCTAAAGTCTTTTCCCCGAAATGCTTTGTGGTCATCTATGGTAGATGCCTACAAAGTATCAAGGGATCTGTCTACTATAAAGTTGGATGAATTATTTTGTGAAATGGAATTACATGAGCAAGCTAACAAGGGTCCAAAAGAGAAAGGTATTGCTTTTGTTGCAGGTGAGCAATACAAGGAGAACAAGAAAAAGGAGAAGAAGAAGGAGTCATCTTCATCCTCATCTGAGACAAGTAGTGATCAGTGGATTTACGAGTCCTCATCCAAATGAGGTAGCCAATTTCGTGAGGAGGATGATGAGGAGAACCGAAAGTACAATAAGAAGGATGTAAAGAAAATCTTCGAGACAAGAAAGGTAAGTCATCACATAAATGTAGAGGTAAATCTGATGTGGTTTGTTTTGAGTGTAACAGGAAAGGGCACATCAAGAGTGAATGTCCTGATCTCAACAAGAAAGAGGACAAGTCCAGGAAGAAGAAGGCGTTGAGGGCAACATGGGATGACTCTTCTTCCAGTTCCTCAGAAGATGAAGATAGGGCAAAAGGAGCCAAGCATACGACACTAATGACGTTTGATCACACAGATTCAGATGAGTCTTCACAGAAGGACACATCATCATCATCTGATGATGATGAGGTAACATCTCCTGAACTAGATAAATTGTATGAAACAGTAGCATGCTTAACTAATGCCTTGAGTAGATCAAAAAATAAAGTTAAGATGTTAAAATCAGAATTAGAGGAGCTTAAAACTCAGGATTCTGTTCCTGCAGAAATTAGGGTTGATACTTATGAAATCGAAAAACTTAGGGAAGAAAACAATTTCTTGAGAGCATAAGTTGATGATCTCAAGTGCACACTTGAGAGATTCACAACAAGCTCTCAAACTCTTAACATGATTTTAGATGCCCAAAGGGCAGTTTACAACAGAGCAGGAATATGCTACAAACCAACAAAAAGGGAATTCAGTTTCATGTCATTAGTAAATAGAACTCACGTTGTAAAATACCACGAAATAAAAAAATAAAAAAATAAAATAATAGATGTGGGGTAATTAGGAGAATATCCTAAGAAATTTTTCCAGGAATTTTTAGAAATTTTTCTGGACTCGAACGGAAATTTCTAAGCCCCTTTTTGTGTAAGTGTTGGTGGGCTTAACGGGTCAGAAATCCAACCCGTTAAACAGAAGAAACCCGACCCGTTATCTCCCGGTAACGCATTATTCGTCGATTCTGATTTCACACATCGCGACTTAAATCGGCGTCTCGCTTTCCTCTGCCTTCTTCACGCGCGACTCCTTTCCCTCTCCGCGATCTCGCCTTCACGATCGCCGCCGGACGCCTCCTCCTCGCTGGTCTCCTCATCGCACGACTCTCCCCTCTGCAAGCAGCTGCCGGCGAACTTGACGACCTTCTCGGGACGGCTGGAAGCGACGATTTGGGGCAGGGGGAAGCAATCAGAGCCGCCGATTCGAAGGAGAGGAGTCGTGGCCGCTGACAGTCGGTAATAGGTAAGGATTTTCTTCCCTACCTTGGCCGAATTCTGTCATTTTGGAGCTCTCTTGCTATTTAAGCGTGGGTTGGTGAAATAGGGCAGCGGCGGCGTTCGGTACTTTTCCGGTGAAACGAACATTTCCACTGCCGGTTGGGGTCGGAGAGAGGTTCTGTGAATTGCCGTGACCTAACCTGAGTTTGGGCAGTGGTAGGTTTCGACGGACGGTGGAACTAGGACTGCCGGTGGAGATCTAAGATTCGGTAAGATTGATTTCCCTTTTACTTGTGGTATTATCTATTTGATCTTGTTGCTGTTAGGATGGATTTGATGGCAGAATTGAAGGTTAGGATTGTGGGCAGTGGGTGATCTGAGGAACAGGGCTGCCGATTTTGGTGTGTGGGCTGTCGGCGGGAGTTACAACAACAAGGTAAAGGTGGTATTATCTATCTAATCTTGTTGTTGTTATGGTTTTGGTGTGGCTAAGCTTGAAACCTAATTTGAGCAGTGGGTTCAATCAGTGAACGGAGGGCTGCCAGGATTAGGACTATACTGCCGGTGGAGGTTCCAAAACTTGCCGGTAAGCAAGCCATTTTCTGTCTTGATTTTTACAGTGTAGGTCAATTCATTATTGCCCTTGATTTAGCTAGTTAACAATGGTTAAATAGTTGGGTATCTAATTGGTGGAACTGGGTTTGAATTAATAATAAGGGTTGGTCGATGGTGAGGTTTTGTTGGGTGTTGGACCGGTTGTGAGATAGTAGCTGTGTTTGGGCTACAAATAGAGATGTGTATCGGTGTGAATATAGGTTAGATTAATACTTAATTTGTTAGCGATCCTATTACATCAAATTAAGTATAAAAAGATTTAAATCTTCATGAGATTGACTTTGTTAAGTCGAATATAGAATTGGATGAGGGAGTTAGCACTGTTGCTAATTGAAATCGATGGATGTAAAATAGATGGTCAAGTCTGGCTAATTCGGGTTTCTAAATCATATTCGATAAGGGACGCGAATATGGAAATGATAGAATAGTAAATTAAATATATCTATTGTCATGTGCTTGAACTTAATGCATATTATGGTTTGTGCAGGACGTGGATACGAGGCAGGACCGCGATCGTGAGGATTTTTATTGTCACGAGCTTCTTATCAGGTAGGTAATTTCCTACTGGTCGGGTAGATGTAATGATTTCCAGATTTAGACATAGATATGAACATGTTAGGTGTTCATATTACCTTGATCATGCTCTGTTTATCGTATGCTTGAACTTTTCGTTGATATATATGTGTGCTCGATTATTGATAACACATATTCCCTAGCATGATCTAGGAGTTACAGATGTGATGTAAGTAGGTCTAACTGTTTAGTAGGGTGTAGATGTTAGAGTACGGAGGATGACCTAAATTGTAAATTTGGCAAAAAGGTCCTCTGTAGATAAGTATGACCCTAAATGTAGGACTCATTCCATACCTATATGTTGCATATTTATTTACCAACCACGGGTTGTGTAAATGGTCAGGTGAGTCGTGGACAGTGTGTCGCTACGGACCGATGGTCCTAGCTTGTCATGATCAGATGAGTATGACTCTCTACAGGGTAGAGAGTGTACTGATCAATTGGGTGTGACTCTCTGTTGAACAGAGAGTCTATGGTAGATGTCTGTATGTGGGACAGTACCCTCATGTCATTGCATGCATACTGACGACATCGTCTCCCCTTGGGGTTGAGAGAGAGTCGTCAGTCATCCTGCCTCCCAGGTTACTTCCAGAGGAGTAACTGGTGTGAGGGCATAGCATTTGTTGTGCCGCACTCTACCATTATTGATTTATGGTTGTTGGAGTCTGCGGTTGTCTGGTGCGTGGCACTCGACCGCTCATTGGTAGTGTCAGTCGGAGTAGCCAGCAGCAGGGACCCCCGTTGCATTGCGAGCTCTTTACGCCCATATGCTACTTGATCATACTGCCCACTCGGCCACTCTATAGTAGTGGTTGGTGTGAGTTGGGACAGTTGTCATGTCGTGTCACCTAGGTCACACTGGGGTCGTGGTAGCGAGTAGGGGTGAGCAGGCATGACCATGCATGCTGCATTGTCGTATCATACGGTACTTTGCATATGGTTATATATATATACATACCTGCTTGTATATATATATGGATGATGGTGATTAGCATACATACAGATACAGTCTATATATATACTCACTTGAATGATGCATTTGTATGTACTATGCTTGTTGCATTTGTTTGTACATATTCATACATGATACTGCATTTTCTGTATGGTAGTAGACTGGTACTTGTATACCTGTTGGTTATTCACGGTGATACCCTTGGATCATATTCAGGATATTGTGTGAGTGAGTGTTATTCTTTTATACCCTATGATGTGGATATATGCCCAGGTTGGATCAGGATAGAATAGCTGACGGTCAGGTATGTCAGCATCATTGTTGTTCAGTTTATTTAGTGTATGCATGCATATATACCTTTTATGCTGATGTATACCTGTTGTTCGAGTAAATTTAGACTGTTGAATGACATGTAATATTGATACATATATTTACATATTTTCTCTGATTACCTGCTGAGTTTTACTCACCACCTCCGACCCTGGGTTTTTCTGTCGCCCAGCTAACAGGTAAACGCCTTTGTGACGACTTGGAGCTGCGCCGACCGATCCATCCCATCTCCATTTTTCGATGTCTCCCGAGGAGTTTATTTTGTTTTTCTCTCTTATGGTTTGGACTTGTTTATGAGTTATGGATTTTGGTCCTATGTCATGGACCCTTGTTTTGTTATGGACTTGTCGTGATGTCGTTGTTTTATTTACGGTTTTTGACTGTGGACTTGTCAGGTGGTGTACACCTGTATATTTTTGTTATGTATGTTGTGGGTATGCGCTCTTTATTTCCGATGCTGTTATTTGTTATATATATTGTTGTTGTTGTGGGCCTACGGGCCTTGTATTAACCCGAAATGTTGCCACGTACAGGGGAGATGCCGTCCGTTTGATTTTCGGCTCGGCATGCTCTCGGGGCGTGACACACGTTGGTAAAGCAAACACAACTAAGGCTTGGATTCCTAAACAATATGTTGTAAATGCTAATGGACCCAAAATCTGGGTTCTAAAAGATCTTGTTTTTCGTGTTTGATTAGGTACCGGTCGAGGGGGAGTATCCAATGATGTGGGTTGTAGATAGCGGATGCTCCAAGCACATGACCGGGGACTTCACAAAGTTTGCTACATTTAAAAACAGGAGTAAAGGTACTGTTTCTTTTGGTAATAGTGGCAAACTAAAAGTCATAGGAGTAGAAGACATAGTAATATCTGAACAATTTAGGATTAAGAATGTTCTGCTAGTTAGAGAAATGATTTTTAATTTGTTAAGTGTCAGTCAATTATGTGATGAAGGATATAGAGTAGAATTTTATTCAACTAAATGCTTAATTAAACATAATGAAACTGATACTATCATGCTAGTAGGGACGAGGAAGGAGAATATCTATCAAGTTCAATTTAGTAGTGCTACTAACCTGCGTGTGAAGTGTTTTTTGTCCAAAGAAGATGAATCATGGCTATGGCATCGGAGACTAGCACACGTCAACATGAAAAATATCAAGAGGTTGACCAAGGAAGAGCTTGTGCGGGGTCTACCATTGCTCAAGTACAAAAAGGACAAGCTATGTGATGCATGTCAAAAAGGTAAACAAATAAGAGCATCACACAAAAGCAAGAACACTGTAAGTACTTTAAATGCTTTAGATTTATTGCATTTAGATTTGTTTGATAGTAGCTCCACAAAAGCCTTGAATGGAAGTAGATATTGTTTGGTAGTAGTAGATGATTATACTAGATATACATGGACTTTCTTTCTCAAACATAAGGATCAAACATTAGAAATTTTTATTCCTTTTTGTAGAAGAATTGAGAATGAGAAAAACTCAACAATTAAAACAATTAGGAGTGATCATGGAGGAGAATTTGAAAATATGAGGTTTAAGGAATTCTGTTTAGAAAAAGACTATAAACATTAGTTTTCCACTCCTAGGACACCACAACAAAATGGTGTGGTAGAGAGGAAGAATAGAGCTTTGCAAGAAGCTGCGAGGAGTATGCTAAATGAGTATACTCTTCCTAGTTACTTGTGGGCTGAGGCAATTAACACTGCATGCTATGTTCAAAACAGAGTTTTGATACATAGATTCTTAGGAAAAACACCTCATGAACTATGGTTTGGAAAACCACCAACAATCAAACATCTTAGGGTTTTTGGTTGCAAGGTTTTCATTTTAAACACTAAGGATCATCTAGGAAAATTCACTGCAAAAGCAGATGAAGGTGTCTTGTTAGGATATTCCCTCACTAGTAAGGCTTATCGAGTTTACAACAAACGAACAAATTTGGTTGAGGAATCGTCAAATGTGGTTTTTGAGGAATGTAAAGACCAAATTGATTCTAAGGATAATAGTGATGCAGTAAAGGTCGAATTCAAAAGATTGAGTTTGAAGGAGGACACAAGCGTAGGGGGAGTCAAATCGACCAAAATGAAAAATCTAGATCAGAAGGGTCATTGCTTGAGATTGTATCTAACAATGAGGTTCAAGAAACATCTCAAGTACCAAGATCCACTAGAATGGTCACTAGTCATTCCCTAGACCAAGTTGTTGGAGACATCCATCATGGGGTGAGGACAAGATCATTCTTTAGAAACGAAGAGAATCAAGAAGCATTAATCTCTGAAATTGAACCGAAAGTAATTGATGAAGCTTTGCTTGATCCGGACTGGATTATAGCAATGCAAGATGAATTGGGACAATTTGAGAGAAGTCAAGTTTGAGATTTAGTTCCAAGACCTGATCAAGCTACCATAATAGGAACCAAATGGGTATTCAAGAATAAATTGAATGATAAAGGAGAAATAGTGAGAAATAAATCTAGGTTAGTTGCCAAAGGATACAATCAAATTGAGGGACTTGATTATGGTGAAACTTATGCACCCGTGGCTAGGTTAGAATCTATTCGATTAATGCTAGCATTTGCAGCATATAGAGGATTCAAATTATATCAAATGGATGTGAAGTCAGCATTTTTGAACGAGTTTATAAAGGAAGAGGTCTATGTTGAACAACCACCGGGATTTGAAAATTCTGAATTTCCAAATCACGTGTATAAGCTAAAGAAGACTCTTTATGGGCTGAAACAAGCACCTCGTGCTTGGTACGAAAGGTTGTCAATTTTTCTAGTTGAGGGGGGTTTTAGAAGAGGTCAAATTGATCCCACACTTTTTCTGAAAAAAAACGGTGAAGACATATTTATAGCTCAGATTTATGTCGATGACATAATCTGTGGTTCAAACAATAGGGATTATCTCAATGAATTCATAGAACACATGGAGAGTGAGTTTGAGATGAGTCTAGTAGGGGAGTTGACATTTTTTCTTGGACTTCAAATCAAACAAACCAAAGAAGGAATTCATGTTTGTCAATCAAAATATGCCATGGAGTTGCTAAAAAGATTCAACATGAAAAATGTTAAGGAGGTTGCCACTCCAATTGCACAAAACACTCATCTAGATAGTGATGTAGATGGTAAACCTGTTGATCTAAAGCGTTATAGGAGTGTCATAGGTAGTCTTTTATATCTTCTGACAAGTAGACTGATATAGTATTTCTTTGTGGGCATGTGTGCGATATTATATCAATCGTGTGCTAAAGAGTCTCATTGGGTTCTTTGTTAAAAGAATTATAAGATATCTTAAAGCAACAATATCACTTGACTGTGGTATCCCAACCCAGTCTTTTGATTTAGTAGGCTATACAGATTCAGATTATGCAGGATGCAAACTAGATAGAAAAAGTACTAGCGGGGGCTGTCAATTCCTAGGTTCAGCTTTAGTTGGTTGGTCAAGTCGAAAGCAACATTGTGTTGCTCTCTCCACTACTGAGGCTGAGTACATAGTCATGGGAGAGAGTGTGTCACAATTGTTATGGATGACTCACACATTGGAGGATTATGGTTTTTCATATAAGAACGTGCAAGTGCTATGTGATAATATTAGCACGATCAACTTAACGAAAAACCCAGTCCATCATTCCAGAACAAAATACATTGAAGTGAGACATCACTTCATTAGGGATCATGTAGCAAGGGGAGATATTATACTCAATTATGTTGAGTCTAAGGCGAATCTTGCTGATATTTTCACAAAACCTCTTCCAGAAAATGAATTTAGTCATTTAAGAAGAGAGTTGGGAATGTGTGTAGCTGAGTGAAAACCCTCTGTGATCATAAGGACTAATTCATAAGTTCAAAAGAAATGGGAAAATATTGTTTGGGATACTTTTGGGAAACATCTCACACAAATCATAGGATTAACTATGCTTGTGTATTACAAGATAGGGGTGAGATGTTAGGAGCAACCAATTTACTCAAATTGCTTGTTATGATGCATAACTTGAGTAATGCGGTTGAAAACTATATGAATCATTAAGTTGACCAATTATGGGGAAGACCAATACATAATTCGTGTGTATTTGGTTTATAAACATAATTGGACATTCCAACCAAGCAAAATCTGATATTTCGATAGGTGTGAGCAAACAGAAGCGAGGTGCACTCGACCGGCGCCTCGACTGATATAACAGTCGAGGCATTCAACTTACTGCCTCGACTGCGTAACTAAGAAATATATAAGGAATTTCACTTACCGGCTCTCCCAAACTCGCGACTCGCCTCGACTCCTCTCGCCGCGGTTTTTCTCTTCTGTCGCCGTTCAAGTCTCCGACCAAGTTTAATACCGACAAAACCCTAGATTACCTCACTCGCTCCTAAACTAACTTCAAGTAAGTTCTCCAGCCCCTCATTCCTTCTTTTGGTCAATACCTAACCCTAGACGACGATTTTCTCAAACCCTAGATTTTGCCAGATTTTCTAGGGTTCGCCAGTTTTTTCTCTAGCTGGAGAAGGTGATTTCACAGAAGTCATCTTCTTGATCCCTCAAGACCAGTCAACAACAGGAAAAATGGCACCTAAGTAAATTTCTAAACTCATCTCTTTGATTACACGACTTAGTAATATTGGTTAACTAATTGGGTGTTGGTTATTGCCACTCATCATACCATCATATTGATTTTTTTTGGAACATCATTTTGGCATTCATTAGACAAAAATGTAGGATAGGCGAGTCAAGTGAAACACCTCGAGAAAATCCATCTACGGATCCCCGGTTTCCCTCCACACATCATCAACATACCTTTACTGCCCACAAATTTCAGTTGATGCATACTAGATCATTAGATAAAGAATTTTTTGAAAATCATGCTCAACATGTTATACAAATGATTAACTACTTTGGGCTCAATAAACTAGTCTATTGTGATCATGACATCAATATAGACTTAGTTAGTGAATTCTGCAACAATCTACAGCCTACAGGTGATAGGCTCATCTTTAAGAGTAGGGTAGCCAGAAAGGACATATCTTTCACTCCTGATATCCTCAGAGCATTTCTAGAGTGTCGTGAGTCAAACTCAACCCTTGAATGCTATCCAAGCATTCAAGAACCTGTTGAGGGATACTCCATAAATGTAATTCATAAGTACTTTTTTAAAAAACCCAGACAACCTGGTCTTACTCTATTTCCGGCCATGGCATTAGCTGCCCCCGATAATGTCCTATATAAGGTCATTGTAGGTTGCATCCTTCCAATTGTTACTAGGGGGCAAGCTAAGATAAGACCACATCATTTACTAGCTCTACATCTCTTAAAGCAACGTTTAAACTTTAATGTTGCTTTAAACATCTTTCTCTGCATAGTCCACTTCTCAACTCCTGTCCAAAAGAAAATTTACATGTCTTTTGGTCATATCATCACATTTTGGCTAGAATCCATAGGCATCAACACAAGCAGAGGGAAAATTAGGCAGATGACAGACTTTGATTTCATAAAGTGGAGAAACTTTTCTTTGGCCGGCATGTCAAAAGTTGGTAGCATCGTTGAGTGGGCGGATGGACATCAAGCTGGTGAAAGGTGGGATATGGAGGAAGAAGGTGAACAAGAAGGTCCAGTTCTAGCTGTTGAACCATCTTCCACCATGTCTGAACAGCTGGAGAATCTGCGAAAAGATTATGCTGAGTTCATAAACTCAGTTAATACTAAATTCATGGACCTTAGTACGTCAATCGACACTAAATTTGAAGAGCTTCGCTCCAAGCTAGATGCTCGGTTTTGCGAAGTCTCTGCCCAGCAGCAGGAAATTCTAACTCTCCTTCGTGCCATGATGTCGGATTCATCAGGACCATCATCTTCAGCAGTTTAGTTCTTTTTGTTTTCCTTTTATCTGTATGAACAGTTTGAATTCAAGAAAATATATATATCAGGATGTTTTGGGTGACTTTTTGGGTGTATGCTTGTATATTTTTTAATATCTCTATGTATGTAGGTTTGTTTTTTAGATTGAGTTGTCATGAACAGGGATATTACAACAAATATTAAGGAAAATCATGTCAAATTTTTTTCCGGTGGTTTATATCTTTCTTTAGAAATGCACGACTGACATTTATCTTGTTAAAATATATTGTTAGTGCATTTGATAAACTAAGGGTAATGAATTCAGGGGGAGTGCTTCTATAAGCAACTCTTCTTTTTGGGTGTTTGCCAAAGGGGGAGAAGATGGGCTTTAAGTTTAATTTAACCTGAAATTAAAACTTTTTAAACTACACATCTATATCTCTTCTTTTTGCATATTCAATTTCGAATATGTTATATTGTGCTATAATTTCATCACCTAAACTTAAACCGTATTGTCAAACATCAAAAAAGGGGGAGATTGTTGGTGCAATCAGACCCGAATGATGTTTTTGGTGATTGACAAGGGTTTAAGTCAAGGTGATAATTATGTGTTATCTCATACGGTTGGTTGAGATGTATTTTCAGGAAATCTCTTGTAGGTCGAGGACTGGATGCATGACATGGAGTCCTGACATGAAGACCCGGACGTGGAGTCCTGGCAAGTGAAGACCCGGATGTGGAGTCCTGGCAAGTGAAGACCCGGACGAGGAGTCTTGGCAGTGAAGTCCCGGAGGCGTGGCCTCTTGGCAGTGAAGACCTGGACATGGAGTCTTGGCACGAAGTCCCGGAGATGATTCTTGGCATGGAAGACCTATGAACAGTAATTCATAGGCATCGGGTAAAGGTGGTAGTCGAGGTGACGCCTCGACTGGAACCTACTGCTCTTGACGAGCAGCAGGTTGACTTATACGAGTCGAGGAAACGCCTCGACTGATGCTTGGTTCAACTAAGCAGACGCAAGGAGGTGTCGACTGAGAGCTCGACTGCTCGGGACAAACAGCAGGTGTTGACTGTATCAGTCGAGGCGGCCCCTCGACTGAGGTTATTTCTTACGAGAAGAGGCAAGCCACAGTCAGTTGATGTCTCGATTGTGACCTATATGTTCGTAGGAAAACCGACAACAGTCGAGGTAGCGACTCGACTAGAGTTTTGATCCAACGGAACAGACGCAAGGGACTATCGACTGGGAGCTCGACTATTGCTCTATTCGGTTGGAACCAAAGCCTGCCAATCGAGGCGGCGACTCAACTAGAGCTTTGATCCAACTAATGCAGCCGCAGGGACCGTTGATCGAGCTTGATGCTCTGCTCGGTTGGAACCAAAGTGCACAATGAGGCGGATCATCGCCTCGACTGAACCTATGTTTCAACGGAAATAAAACTAATTATGGTCCAAATCTTACCATTGAAGCCATTAATAAATGCCAATTAATGCTCCAATCGAGGTGACTCGACTGAGCGGGCAGAAAAGCCCTAATCAGGCTCGAGTTATAAAGTATTCTGGGCTGTTATTCAAGGGAAGAAGTGAAAAAGAAAATAACTTACGATATTTTCTGAAGAAAGACACGGGTGGAAAAAGTTTCTTCATTCAAAAAGCCTTGATCATCCAACAGGAGTGTCAACGATTCAGCAAGCAAGGAGCATCTTCATTCTCTCTGAAATCTGTATTCGTTTTACTGCTTCTTCATTGTCTACTGTAAGCTTTCTTGTAAAGTTTCTGATAAACTGTGCAAAAGGGTTGCTCCACCTTCGGTGTATCACCGAGAATGAGAAGTTTATAGTGGTGGTGTGCATCACTAGAGCCGACGAGGGCTCAACCGTGGAGTAGGGACTTGTGTTCCGAACCACGTAAAATTGGTGTGTTTGCGTTTGTCATTCTTTCTGTATTCGTTTTCTTGTTCCCGCTGCGTACTAATCATTGTAGAAGGGTACAACGAATCGAAAAGACGAGCGTAGCTATTCATTCCCCCCCCTTTCTAGCGACGCCAACGATCCTACACTAAGAAGAGGTTTGATATTGAGAATGAGACAATGATGACACTCCTTGTTGACGATGAGGAACCTCAGTCAGTAAAGAAAGCTCTGGGCTCTAGAGCTGGAGAAAAGTGGAAAGTTGTGATAGTTGAAGAAATAGAGTCAATGATGAAGAATCATGTTTGAGAGTTAGTCGATCTTTCTCTTGGCCGAAGGGTTATTGGGAATAAGTGGATTCTCAAAATAAAGAGGAAAACTGATGGATCGATTAACCGATACAAAGCTCGACTGGTTGCAAAAGGATTTACCCAATTGGAGGGTATTGACTTTGAGGAGATATTTTCTCTCGTAGTAAAGTTTATGTCAATCCGAGTTATTTTGGCTTTAGTAGCGCATTATGACTTGGAGTTACATCAAATGGATGTAAAAACCACTTTCCTTAACGGTGAGCTTGATGAGAAAATCTATATGGTCTAACCAAAAGGTTTCGTTGCTGAAGGCTAAGAAGATAAAGTATGTAGATTGAAGAAATTTATATATAGGCTAAAGCAAGCATCAAGACAGTGAAACATAAGATTTAACGAAATGGTTTTATCTTATGGTTTCGAAATGATAAATGAGGATCATTGCATTTTCCTGAAGAAGGATAAAGGAAAGTATGTCATTTTATTATTACATATTGATGATATGCTGATTGCAGGAAATGACATAGGTTTTGTGATAGAAGTCAAAAAGTGGCTTTCATCACAGTTTGACACAATAGATATGGGAGAAGCTGAGTACATCTTGGGAGTAAAGATCATCAGAGATCGATATAAGAGACTTTTGAGTTTGTCTCAAGAATCTTATATAAATAAGATGTTATAACATTTCAGCATGTCTAATTGCAATAGTGAATAGACACCTATTGTGAAAGGTACTATTCTGAGCAAGAGTATGAGTCACAAAACTCCTAATGAAATAATCGAGATGAATAAAAAACCATATGTCAGTGTTGTTGGTAGTTTAATACACACTATGTTGTGTACTCGTCCCGATATTAGCTATGTTGTTGGCTTAGTCAGTCGTTTCCAATCAAACCCAGGATCGAGACACTGGAAGGCAGTGAAAAGGATATTCAGATATCTGAAAACAACGACAGATTACAGTCTCTATTATCAAGGATCATATATGAGTCTGAAGGGATATTCAGATACAGATTGGGATGGAGACCTGGATGATAGAAAATCTACATCAGACTATACGTTCTTGTTGAATGGTGCCGCCATCTCTTGGAACAGCAAGAAACAGACCTGTGTGGCCTTATCAACCATGGAAGCTGAATATATGACATGTTCGGTAGTTGTACAAGGAGCGGTCTGGTTAAGGAGGTTCCTGAAGCATCTGAAGATTGCTGAAAATAATGGGAGTCCTGTGACTGTCTACTATGACAGTCAAACTGCTATAGCTTTTTCCAAGGATCCCAAATATCACAGCAAGGGCAAGCATATTGCTATAAAGTACAACTTTATCGGGGATATTATTGCTAAGAAGAAGGTTATTCTTGAGTACATCCCTACTCGAGCTATTTTTTACAGATCCTTTTACTAAGTCAATGACTAGAGAGTCATTTAATGAGCATGTAAAGTCTATGGGACTTCGTAGAATGTAACAGTTTTGTAATGACAATCAGATATTGTAATTTGATTGTTCTTTAATGCAAGCCATAATTTATTCAGTGTATGTGATGTTACATTCTGATAAGATCTCGATGAGCATATTGACAGGTATTGATTGGTCCTCTCACATGGACAATCATCTCCGTTTGTTATGTACGAATAGAGGTAAGACTATTGCTTATAGGATAGCTTTGGAAGCTATATGTATGAGATACATACCTATAAATTGGGGTCGTCTTGATAAATGTATCAAGATAAGATTATTTAAGAAAAGTGATCAAAGTAAATATTCTCACCATTTACTATACCTGTTTATGAGCCAGATTGGAATTCATATGTTGAATTCAGGATTAGACATTTGGAATATTTGGATCAAAATCTGTACAATGTTGAGGTAAACATGCGCTCTTTATTGATAAAGAGAATAACATCGTAGCATGTGATTCATACCACGTGTGTTAAGGCGACAATAAGGGTAGTAAGAGAATGGATCCCTGCTTCTCTACTATGTGAGTCCTTTGAGATTATATGTTGATCTCAACATTTGCCCTTTGTGACTATTTAGGTGTTTGCTTGAAGTTTTAATCAGGGTTTGCTACTTTAGCATGTAAACCTATTGACTATGGATGATTCGGTCTATAGAACATGACTAAGAAAGCGACTGATTAAAATGAATGGATTCACACTAAAAAGGAAGATCAAATATGTTTACATCTTTTGAAAATTATTCACTGGTCGACCCATTTATGTTATGTATGGAAATGTTTGTGAATATTGAGAATATATAATATGCTCTTGACCTGATGGTCATTATGACGGATTAGAGATGTTCATATTGATGTAAGTGGAGATTATTTAATCTGGGCAAATAGCAAAACATTATATTCAGGAAAACGGTTAAGTACCAACAAGAGAAAGGTTCAGTACCACCTGGTAAATGGCTGGGAGCCACTTGGAGGATGACAATGGGTCATCAGGTGATTGACTATATGTCATTCAGAGAATGGTTATGTACCATTTGGAGAACAACTAAGTTAGGCGTAATAACTTTTCTTAGCATTGATCGCTCTATGAGCAGCTATGTAAGGTGTAACAACTTTCATAGTATTGGATTGCTCAGTGTGCTTGCTGTCGCACGAGCCATTTTCCTAAGTATGAATTGGTTGTTCTAATAGTCTTTGTGACTATTAATCTCTGTTTTATTAGTCTTTTTGGGACTATGGTCTCTGACACGATTCTGGTCTATGTGACTGGATGCTTTTATTAGTCATTTGGGACTAATGACTCCGACTCTATTTGGTCTATGTGACTAAATATCTCTTATTGGTCTATGTGACATGCTTTGGATGAGTGGGAGATGTAACTGCTGCTTTCCCGGCTGCAGCGTGCACATGTTGCTTTGCAACGTGTGCAACCGCACTTCATGCAGCGCAGTAGAAGAACACCCCCTTTATAAGGGGGTGTGCATCCAAAGAAGAGAGGGAGAGCAGGTGAGTGACGCCGAGAGGCTGTTCGAGAGAGTTGTCGGAGTGAATAGGAACACCAAGGCGCTGCCAGGATTTGTCTCGTGGAAGAGAGGTTCTTTCCGGTGTGATTGATCCTCAGATCGCAAGCAGAAACTTCATCCAAAACAGTACCAAGAAGCGAGAAGATTTCTGACGATTATTGTAAGTTTCATTACAGCTTTAGTATTTTATTCTTTCTTTTATTTTGCTTAGATAATCTCGAATTAGATGCTAAAACTATTAACAAAAAGACATTAAAGTTTTGTAATCAGGATTACAAGGTAACCCTATATTATCCGATTACATTCCAAGTCATAATCTGAAAAAACATTGGGCGCTCAACAGTCGACGTTGATCGTCGACGTCGCTGGATGGGGCTCCATAATATCATGTCATTGTAGAAATATATGAATCTTATAAGCATCAACAATTGTATTAGCGTCATGATCCATGTCAAGTCATGCACATCGAATGAAAGAAGTAGGGATCCCATGTCCGAATCAAGAGAACCATACATTAGGCAGGAAGTCCAGTTGGGTCAAGATGATCGAATAATTGGTAAGAAATACAGTAAGATCAGAAGGACTAAACAATTGACGAGAAGTACAGCTAAGTCAGGAGGACCAGACAGTTGATAAGAATACCTAGTGAATTGAGGATCAAACATCAAATAAAGGAAAACCTTTGAGGACGGATACACTTGAGGGAGGACCCAATGTTGTCCTTCATTTGAAAGGAAAATTATCGAGAGTATTGGGAATACAACTAAAGTATCATATTAGTAAGATATAGAAAAGATCAAGTGTTTATAAGATGAAAATATATCTCCATTGGTAAAAGATCTTTTGGGTAAAATCTAAAAATAAAATCATAAGAGTTTAGACCCCAAATAGATAATATCATACTATTATAGAGATATATAAATCTTATAGGCACCAACAGACGCCACCCGTTACTGCTGGCTGCTCAGCCGCCACCGTCGTCGCCAATCACCTCTGTCATTCTTGTAATGGATACCAAATAAAAAAATATAATCACTCTTGTAATCAAAGATTACATAAAACTTTTAGACCAAATATAGTAATGTAATTAAGATTACGTTACATTACATTACAACAATAACGCAGGTTGAAAACAACTTTGCATACATGTGTGCACCCGTGAGCCCATTATATACCGTCCGATCCCCTAAGGTTCAAAGATTCGACTAGAGTACTCACCCGATCGGAAAGTGGATAATGGAGGTACTCACGGATGCTCACAGATGAATTGTATACAGAATCACACACACACACACACACACACATATATATAATATATATTCCCTAATTCGGCCGCCCAATTTTGGCGACCGATTTCGACTGTGATTTGGCCGGTCGACGATCGAATCGTGGTCGGCCAAGTATATCGAACGGATCAGCGTCGGTTGTCGGTCCGTCCAACGTCAGATTTCGACCGCAATTTGATCAGAATTTGGCCCGATCGCGGCCGGTAGTGGCTGCACCATTGTCGTCCGCGTGTTTTTGTCGATTTACACTAGATTTCAACCGCTAATCGACCGGAATCCAAGCCCCGTCGAACCATCGACGAGTTGTGCGTCGATCATGATCGGTCTAGTGGCCGGACGACGACAATGCACGTAGAGCGCATGGGCGTGCACGAGATCGTCGCGCAGAAGAAGATTTCTCTCTCTCTCTGTATATATATATATATATATATATATATATATAGAGAGAGAGAGAGAGAGAGAGAGAGAGAGAATACACAATAATTTTTATTGCCGGAGCACTTCGCCCGACACTTGCTTCCCATGCACGACGCCACTCGCCCGACACTCGCTTGCCATGTACGACGTCACCCGCCCAAGCATTGCTAACGCTCAACATTATCGTCGAGTGGCCAAATTCCGATCACGATCCGATTGGAATCCGTCCGTAGTCCGATCGAAATCCGACCACGGTCTGATTGAAATTCGATTGTGTTTCGACTGTAGTTAGGCTAGAATCTGACCCGGTCCGATTGAAATTCGATCGCGGTTCGACTAGGATCCGACCATGGTCCAGTCGGAATCTGATCGTGGTCCGGTTGGAATTTTGTTGCGGTTCGATCGGAATCCGGTCGCGGTCCGATCGGAATCTGGCGAATTACGACCACTAGTGTCGCGGTCGCAATTTGACTGAAATCTGACTGTGATATGCCATGACTTCGCGGTCACAATTCAATCGGTCGGATTGCGACAACATTTCGATCGAAGTTTGGCAGGAATCCAATCATGGTTCGGTCGGTTGGACGACGACGATGGCGGCATCCCCAATGGGATTCAAGAGTTGGCTATAGTGCTCAACGGAGAAGAATGTCATGGGCAGTATCACTATGCATTTCTCATTGACTACAGAATCCCATCAATCGAATGGAGATCAGATCGGACGTGTATGTGTATATATATATATATATATATTCTACACAATTCATCACCTCCATTATTTATCGTCTGATTCTCTATGGTTCAAAAATTACCTATAATGCGCAAACGATCGGAAGGTGAATAATGAAGGTACTCACGGATGAGTTATGTAGGATAATATATATAAGCATAACTCATGTGCACTCGAGCAAGCATAGTAATAAAGAATGCACAATGTTTCACTTGTCCGAGCGATTGGATTTCGACCATAAACCGATTGAAAATCGGTCATAGTCTGATCAGAATCCGATCGACACAGGAGTCCGACCAGATCGCGGTCGGATTTTGATTGAATCATGGCAGGAGGAGGCCACAAATCAACCGAATTTCGATCGTGATTAAATCAGAATTTGACCACGGTCCAGTTAGACTCCAACTCAGACCGAAATCCTACTGAATTGCGGTCACCAACTCCAAGGTTGCTAGCAGCCACAATTGCAACTGATTTCAATCATGATTCGATCGGAATCTGATAGCCATATGGTTAGAGCCAACTGGTCGGACTCGTATGCCACAGTTCAATCGGTCGAATTGGGCTAAAATTTGACTGTGGTTCTGTCGGTCGAACGATGATGGTGACCCCCAACCAATTCAAGGGTTGGGCTATAGTGTGGATGACAATCAACGCCGAATAACTCTTCGCACACGAGTGTGCACTGTATATATATCCTACGCAACCAATCAATGCGCGACTGTGTGAGCCTCCTCTGTGCACAGTGAAATCATTGTGCATATATATATATATATATAAAAGCACCTCCATTATCCATCGCTAAATTGACTAATTGAGTGAGCACTATATATAGCTCAATCTTTGAACTATTGAATCGGATGATGGATAATAGAAGTGCTTACGGATGTTAATCGACTAGTGGCCGTAAGAAGTCAACTGGTGTTGTCGTGGATGAGATTGAGTACAATTGATAGAAATCACAAATCTAAATATGTATAAAATAAACAAAATAGATACAATATGATTTGCGATAAAGATCTAGATCTTATCAAAATTTATGACAATAATAAGTACCTAAATGGAACGATGGAATATAATAAACAAAACTTGAATGTAACGGAGCGACCATCGATCGTCGTTTATAAGATCCGATCCATTGTTCATGCGAAGAGGTAAAAGGATTAGTCTCCCGTAGAGTTTTGAGATGACGGTGCTTAAACCCTTCTTGTTGATAGGATACAAAAAGGTTGTAGGGTTATCAACTTCTACGAAAATCATATCATATATATAAATATCGGATCAGATTGGTTATCGATCGTCATTAATTGGTTTAACAAATTAAACTCCACATCTAATAATCAAGATCAGTGAACTAATAAATAAATTATTTAATTGAGTTTGAACCGATAAAGTACAATCGCACGGTTATAAGTTCACCTCCAACGACATTATCAATTATCATTTGATAGATATCATCTCTTATAATAATTACACAATTAAGGTTCATCCCCAAATTAAATCTACCTCTTGCTTAATTCTAATATCGTCGAGAATCGAACTGTGTTCTGATTCAGAGCAAAAACGACGCTGCTCTTTGGATCCCTTCCCGTACAATAAAAGCAATACAGACGTGGTGTAGGATACCGACACTGGAAAAGAAAACGGGTGGGGGCTCGCTCTCCAATACTGTGCGCGATTAGTTGGAGCACACTGTGCGCGATCAGTTGCAGCATACTGTGGGCGATCAGTTGGAGCATGCAGTCTCTTGGCATTCATGTCCCACAGCATCGCCTAGAGAGAACACCGAAGCCTGAAGGCACGTTTAAAATGCATGCATGCGGGATCACCAGCCATGAAACCTGGGCGCCAACGCTCTGCACTGCAGTCTGCAGCATGACAAAGCCTAGTCAAATAGAGCAAATCCTTTTAAAAAGTAATTAAGAAAAGACTGGCCATGATCCGAGTATAAACAACAGAGAAGGGAATGCAAGGAGAGGAGGCAAAGCGAGGCGTGCTAGCTGAACTGCAGAAGCGACACTCAGTGCACTCGCCGGAGCAAGTCATGTGAGTAGGACCAAACACGGTTGTCTTCTGTCTCGCAACTGTTCAAAGGGCTTCCGGAGGAGATGAATCAATCATTCAGCACCCACCACACGGAAAAGCTATTCGCTCACAAGATTATGAGAAACTAATCTGTACGACTCCCTGGATTTCAGATTCTGGACCACTCGAGTACGGTAATTAAGGTAGCTTAAAGTTCATGTTCCAAAGATGGTCAAAACTTTTCTTTCACTGCGAACTGCCTGCTTTTCCGTAAGAAAAAAAGAAACGAAAACAGGGCATGGATCAGACAGGTTAACAATAAAAAAGTTTCGATGTCCTCTTATGACCTCAGATTAATAAAAATTAATCTCAAAACACATTTACAGATCAGAGATTCAGAGATAATGGGTGACATGAGCAGCGCCGATCGAGTTGATATGTAAATTTTTTGAATAGAGTTCTAGAAGAGAATCAACGATCGAGTATGGTTGAACTACTATGAGTTTTAAGATATAAAGCAACTTAATTTATTCCCACAACTTTTCAGGGAGCATGCATATAAATTATTCCACTCAGTTAAGTTTTCATTTAAATTAACCAGCTAATCGTGTTTGATTTTGGCATAAAAATCCTGTTCCATCTTGTTTTTATTAATTCCATAAAGCCTCGGTTTCATATTTCTAATGACTCTACTAAAAGAAGAGTGACATAAGAGTTAAATTATCATTGCAAAGCGAATCGAATGAATATTAAACTAAAAAATTTCTGACTTGGTTTGAAGGAATTCAGTTCAGTTTCTAATGCAATTCAGCTCAGCTCCTTCTACAAAATGAATAAATCTGACACTCCAAGATAGAAGAATGTGTGATATTAGGCAAGTCATACCCTCCATCGATCGATGTTCAAATTCTCAAGGATTGAGAGCTAAAAGTAGTCTCCATGAGGATGGCGTGGTGGTTAAGGCACAGCGGAGTTTGCGGATAAGACAAAGATTGATTTCGAAAGAGATTTAAAATTCTTTCTTGGATTCAATTGACTCTTATATATTTTGATCACCAAAAATTTCATAACTGCCTGCGTCTCTATGATGGTGTGAGATGTGTTTGATTTCCTATTCATGTTTTTTGTCTGTGCTTTCCAACCAATAAGAAACAATGTGTTCGGCCAAAATACAAAATAATCTGCCCCATATAAGAAAGATCCTCTTTGCAGATAAGTTGTTGGAATAAAAAATTTATGGAAGAGGAAATAAAAGAACTTATTAGCTTTCTTAAAATCCCTTCCTTGTTAGAACATGAGACCTTATATCTTATTTATATTAGTTTCTCCTCCCAACTAATGGTTATGATCATGTCAACACATACTTAATCTAATAGCTATTTGAGTTTATCTAGAATTCACTAAACTATTTACTACAATCCAAGTTACATCACTAATCGTCCATATGAGTATTATATATTATGGACTCACTTGTTTAACTCATTTTATTTTGGCCCAATCATAATAGCCCAAAGCCCAAAATCAAGTTTACATTTTTAACACCCCTCTTAAATTTGATTTTGCTACTCTAAATAGACTTCGCATTTTGATAAAATCTTCAAATTTGAATGAGATGGTAAAAATATCGGACCTTGATCTTAGGACTTTATGTATTCCACCTATATATTTTTTTTCACGATGCATTCTCTGATATAATGATAGCGTGTATTAATTATCAATATCATCTCTTAAGATTATTGGATTCAATTATATATAGAGAGTTTAGTTGTATTGATTCAATTAATAGATGAAGCTTGGTATAATAACATTGATCTTATCCCGTTTACACTTTCGATATGCCTCTTTGATTATTGAAACATCTCTTCTAGTAATAGACATATCTTCTTTAGTATCATCACTGCCGATTTACTTTCGTCGGTCATCGAGTTATACCTTTGGATATTGATATATTATTCTTTCAGGTGCATACTCACTTAAGTTTACACTCTCTCGAATAAGTTTATCCCTATATATAAGATCAGTATTAAAGTGGAGGTGAAGACAAACCTTCTTTACTTAGGACAATATTGCCTCATCTAAATACTTACGATTTATCGACAATCATCGATCTCTCAAGATATAATAGTCTATTTCTCGAAATAGGAGAACTTTAAATTTTGAGCTTCGGTGATTTATCAAATAGCACACGTGAAGTTTAGAATTGTTCAAACAACGTCCCATACTTTCATATTTACTAAATAACGCACTTAATTTCCTTTTTACCCCTCCCGCCAAATAGACCTGTAATTTAATGCTGAGAGAAAATTTGTATGCATCCAAGCCACAAATGGAAATCCTGAATCATCCAAACGTGGTGCTGAGAATTCAAATTCCAGCACCACAGTAGTATTGCAATCCCAACACCACCAATGTGGTGCTGAATTTTACAATTGCAACACCATTATGGTGTTGAAATTGGAATTTTCAGCACCACTGTGGTGTTGCAATCTCTGCACCACCACAGTGGTGCTGAGAATTACAATTCCAAAGACCACCGCGGTGGTGTTGATCAAATTTCAACACCACATGGTAGATCAAATTGAATTACAATACAATACACAGCGATTACTGGCTGAACAAATACCACAGTCAAAATTGGGAGGTAGGAGGATTAAAACTAAGTTTTCTCGACATATAAAAAATTTATTTCGTAAGATCTTTCAGTTTATGTCAAGATTTCGGAATTTGGACTCCTCTAGGTCCATCAATGAGTTTCGGTCAAAACTCATTAATGGTCCTATTCATCTATTCTTCGATCCAATCCAAGTCCATTGAGTTTGAATAGTGCCCCTTTGTGTATCCGTGGCCAAAATTTCTAATATTCAAGATTTTATTAGGTATTCACAGTAATATTTTATAAATCAGTAAATCAGGTCGATATAAATTATAAATCAGATAAAAAAAGATGGTGCTGGGATTTGAATTCCCAGCACTACGTTTGGATGGTTCGAGATTTTCAATTGTGACTCGGATACATACAAATTCTCTCTCAGTATTAAATTGCAGGTCTGTTTGGCGGGAGGAGTAAAAAGGAAATTAAGTGTACTATTTGATAAATATGAAAGTATGACGTACTGTTTGAATAATTCTAAACTTCACGTACGCTATTTGGTAAATTACTATTTGAGCTTCGATGAACTTTCGAAGTTTCGACGCTCTTAGAATAAAAGAGAAAGAAGATAACTCGATAGGAGAATTCACAATATTAATTTTTAATTTAGAGCAAAGTAGAGTAGAAGGAATTGAATGAGGATGAATTTCTCTACTCGGTCCAGTTAATCAATACATAATTAATTAATCAATTGACTTTATCGATATTAATTAATCAAATAATAATTAATTTTTTTAATCAATCAATTAATTAAACTATTAATAATGTTGAAAGATTGATTCATTCTTTCAAAAATTAATTTCGATTTTACACGCATATTCAAATTAGTATTCATGCATTAATAAACTCAGTTCGTATATATGTGAGTAAAATTTCCATTCGAGTATATCAAATAAATCCTTCGTTATTCAGATAATGATAGATATTAGTTTTTCATTCATTTAAAAAAATTAATTGACGAAATCTACTTCTGAAAATAATTTTTTTATATCCTTATATTCAATTTATTAGTTATCGAAATTAATTTTCTCACAGAAAGAAAAAAAAAAACTCACAGTGGCACTCTGCTAAGGTAAAAGCACCTTGATTAATTCTGGATGAGATGACACAGGACGAATGCGGTGGCGGCGGTGGCCGGTGGGGGTCCTGTGTAGAACTGTCAAACGGGTCAATCCGTGGCAGGGCGGATCAACCCGTTATAAATTTAATATTTAATGAGAATAGGCGGACCGGCCCGCCTGTTCGACGGATTAAAAAATCTCAACCCAACCCAACCCACGGCGGGTTATGGATTTGGCGGGCCAACCCGCGGGCCACAGACAAATTACTTCTTCCAGACAATTGTTTACACTTTACAATAGCGGAAGTGCTTATCAAGATTCAAGAGGCGCACTGTGATGAAGAAAACATTAATACATTACAGACGTTCATCGTGGCTTATTTACACCAACATTGAAATTTTTCCTTGTCGATCAACAGAAAACAAAATCATAGAGACATAACTTTGGGTAAAATGAAAACCCCTCAAGTTATAAGGACCTTTTCCTTCACTGCGGAGCCTTCCTCTTCGCTTCGCTCTTCTTTTCTGCAACCAAACTTGTAGTACACAAATTGGATCATGATCTGTTTGGAACACCGGTTAAGGCATATACATGCAGTTCCTTGCACCAATTAAAGTGGACCTATTAAGAATTTGAAGAACATGAATCTTAATCGAGTGATCGATCATGAAGGATACAAACAGATCCAGCAACACGCAAACTATTGCATCCAGCAGCCAAGGGGCATTGGCTTTGATTCTTTCCCACTCGACGCTTCTTACAAGTATGCTGCATTCACATCATGATATATAATATAATTATTTTGATATTTTACTTGTAAGAATAACTAGTGTTAGAAAGGACCTTCCCACATAACTTTCAACTCGCTTCTCATAGCAAGAATTTGAGATTGGTTTCTGATATATCACAGCTCCGATACCCAAGGCATACATGGATTTCTTGACTGCCTTCCAGTTCCAGCAAATAGACTCTATCAATGCTACCATTGCTGTAGGAAATAAATGATATTTCTGGAGCTAAAACAACAGTATAACCATATAAAATCCACGTTGAGAACTCCTGAGTCATGACACGCCGGTGAGAAACAGGCGTGTCGCACAGTGAGCGACACGCCTGTGTTGAGCACAACACAGGCGTGTCGCACATTTCTCACCGGCCGTGTCAGCGCTTGAACGGGGCGTGTCGGTTGGGCGTGTTGAGCGCTGGAACTCCTGACACGGACGTGTCACTGATAACACGCCTGTGTTGTTTTGATACGCTGAAAATGATTAAAAAACAAAGATAAACTAACAATTCTCATTGAATCCCTTGAAGTCCTGGGATCTGGGATGTCACCAACCACTTTTTTTTTTCTTTTCATTTTTCCTTTTTATAATACCTCAAGTGCTAGGGAAAAAAAAAACATATCAAAGATGGCCTTACTATGTGGACGAGTGATATATGTTGTTTAATTAGTCCACATTCCTACCAATTGGTAAAATTTAGAGTACAAATCTTGCTGTAAAAAGAAGGCCCAGTTTTTTAAGTCAGTCTATATCTATAGGAACCTTCTATGAACCATATACAAGTTTGCTTGATGTAATGTTATAAAATACATGATGTATAACTGATATCATGAATGTAATTTAACACTAGCTAAATTATGTGTTTATGTTAACATTTATCAAGATACCACACTAAAACTATACATTAGTTTTAACATGATGTATAACTTATATCATGCTGTAAATTATGTGTAATAGACAATTAGACATGTATGAAATAACTACCTCGACACTTCCCCGCTCCATCCTTCTTTAGATGCAACTCTGCAATATCCTTCTACAAGCCTGCCCAGAACATGATAGAGTAAAAGGTTTCATCAAACGTGATTTGAAACTCAACAATTTTACTAGCTGAATTTTTATAAATTACATGGATAAGAAGTGTTACATTTTGTCTTGCTAACAATTATCCAACATCATGACGATTGGCGATAAGGTTGCTTCAGGTGATAATTCCTATAGTTTGGAATCAACCAAGAAAATAACGGCTAGCATCTTTGATGGTTATAACCATTAACCAAATAGTTCAACAAAGTAATTAAAAACATAAAAGAGTTCATAAAAATTAAAACAAAAAGTTCAATAAAGTCTATGAAGCTAAATGAACAATACAATATTTTTTAAATTTTATCGATCATGACATCATCCTCATCCATATCAAATTCTTTTGATTCTCCTCCTTCCTCTCCATCAATATCCCCTAGAGCATTTGATCCTTGTTGGGACAACGTTGCTTTGATACTTGCATTGTCTTCATTGTCTTTATTTGCATACAAAATATACAAAGAAGATAGTTAAAAATAAAATCATAATAAACTAATATATCAACTAAGCCAATAATATAATTAAAAATTTATAAACAAAATTACCAATAGCATAACCATGTAACCAATTGCGAGTGCAAATAAGAGTTTGCACTTTTTCATGAAGGGTGCAACTTCTATACTTGGTAAGAACACGAGCATCAATGGAAAAAGCTGATTCTGATGCAACAGTAGTTATAGGAATAGCTAAAACATCACATGCCATTAGTGCAAGAGTTGGGTATCGATGCTTTTGATTCTTCCAATGCTCCAAGACATCCAAATCTTGATAATATGCAAATTCAAGTTTTGGCTCCTCCAAATAGAGATCTAATTGAGATTTTCCAGCACTCGTAATTGTTCGACTCTCATATGCCATCATTTCCTATATTAATTGGAAATGTAGTGAAAAGTGACAAGAAAATATAAACTAATTACAGTATACAAGAAAAAAATATTTAGAGTACTTACATCAAAGATTCTTTTGTTCTTTCCTTTAACTCCTACACTTTCCGGAGGTGTAAGTGTAGTAGAAGAAGATTGTAATTGTGAAGAACTTACATTGTCAGTATTAGAATATTGGTCAAAAAGCTTATATAATTTTGTCTTCACAAGTTCCATCTTCTCTTGGCATTTAACAAAATCACTCTCAACTTTTGAATAAAAAAACTCCAACATCGAAAACTTTATTCGTGGGTCAAGAATAGCCCCAAATGCAAGCACCATACTATATTGAGTCTAATACTTGTCAAACTTCTCCATCATTCTTTTACACATACAACTTATCACCTCATCTTCATTCGATAAGTTTTCCTTTAACAAAACTTCAATCTTCCATACTTGCATAAAATATAAATTTGATGTAGGATAAGAAGAACCAGATATCAAATTGGTAGTCTCATAAAATGGTTCAAGGAACTCACATATTTTCTCTCCTCTTTTCCACTCTTCACTTGAAGGACAATATTTATAATTCTTGTCGTTAAATTGAAGAGAAGCAAAAGTTTTTTTATATTTGATGGCACTATCCAACATTAAATATGTTGAGTTCCAACGAGTAGACACATCCAATCGCAAACCAATACTAGTATCAATGTTACCAACTGCTTGTACACATTCTCTAAACTTCTTCATTCTAGTCTCTGAACCTTTAACATACGTTACCTATTCTCTAATTTTATTCAAAGCTACAGTAGCAACTTTCAAACCTTCTTGGACAATTAGATTCAATATATGAGCAGAACAACGAACATGAAAAAACTCACCGTCACATAATAAGCTATCATGCAAAGAGAGTTGCTCTTTCAAATGAACTTGCATATTGTCATTACTAGATGCATTATCCAATGTCAAAGAAAAAACCTTTTTCTCAATCCCCCAATCCTTCAAATATTCAAATAATTTTGCAGCTAATTCAACTCCTGAATGTGGAGGAGGCATATGAGAAAAATTAAGTATTTTTCTTGCTCAATTTCCAATCATTATCAACAAAATGAGCGATACAAATATAACCCTCACTAGTGCATGCTGTCCACAAATCTGAAGTTAAACAAATTCTATTCCGAATAGTAGCCAAAACATACTTCAGTTTCTCTTTCTCCCTCACGTAGATTCGGTTAATATCAGAAACAAGAGTATTTCTAGAAATACAAGCAGCATCAGGATTTAAGTACTTCATCCAAGCTCTAATACCATCATACTCAACAAATGAAAATGGTAAATCATGTTTGATGATTGCACAAGCCAATAACTCACGTGAAATCTTTGGGTCTATTTTCTTAGACCTCATCTTCCCATCTTGATCAAGAAACATTTGTCCTACGTCATGGAACTTTAATTTGTTGCATGTTTTGACATGACGCCACAATGTAGAAGTTCCATAAAGTTTACCCCCACATTTATATTGTTTTTTACATCCATTACATTCAGCTTTATTAATACTATCCGTCCCTTTAATTTTCTTAAAATACACCCAAATATTAGAAGTTTCTCTAGATTTTTTAATTGACCCCTTATCATGCTTAGCACTTTCCATTTCATCTGTTTCTAAACTGATAGTTTGATTTTGAGAAGCAGAATTCATTTCCAAATCAATCTGTAATAAAAAAAATTAATTTCGAACAAAATAAATTAGAGAGGTTGTGCAAAATAAAAACATAGAAAAAGGAAGGAAAATATAATGAAGTAAGCAAGAAAGAAAAAATCTTACCTGGAGTCGAAGGTCCCAGTCTCCCAGATCGGGGAGGCAGTCAGGCAGTCAGGCAGCCAAGCAGGGACTGCGAGTTGATAGCTTAGAGAGACTAGAGATGGTATAAAAATTCCTCTGCAGTGGTAGAGGTAAAAAAAACTCTCGTTTAATTCACCAACAAAAAAAACGGACGGAAGGGAGGTGAATAGGTGATGACTGATGAGCTATGATTAATTACCAGTGAGAAGAGGCGGGATTCGGGAAGAGACAAGGAAGTGGTGGCGTTGTTGGTGACTGGTGAGAGCGTTGAACTGCAACTCCACCCTCTCGAGGAACGTCGTAGGTCTTGTAATGGTCGATCGACAAGGGTCGCGAGCGACGCGGATGACCGGAGAGGCGGAGATTGAAGTGATGATCTTGATCTGCGAGGGTTGCGAGGCGAATGATCTGATGGGAAAGAGAGGCTGAGCCGCGGAGGAGAGCGGGACTGCGGGAGAGACGGAGAGATGGAGACGCAGAACAGAAGGGAAGGCCGGAAGGGAATAGGGTTTATGCGGTCGCACGAGGGAAAACGGGAAATCGGCAAATCGCGGACGCGGGCTGAGAAATGAGAATCCGATTTTGCCGCTACTTGCGGCCTGGAAATCGCGATCCGCGAATCGCCAAAGCCCGCGGGCTGACCCAGCCCGCCGCGGGTCAAATTCTATGCGGGTTAATTTAATTAGGCCCGCCAAAAAATAAATGGATAAAACTTCAACCCAACCCGTCTAAATTTTTTGGCGGGGCAGGCCAACCCGACGGGCCCAACCCAAATTGACAGGTCTAGTCCTGGGAGATGACACAGATCCGAGTCCACTTGTGGATGGCGGAGGTAGTGGGGGTTCACGACTCACGAGCATAGAAAGAAGGAAGTGTGCCAGGCGGCGGCCAACTTCGGCTCCTGCTTGCGGCCCGGCCGGTCGAACTGCTCCACCAATGGCCGTTATTTGATTTAATAATAAATAGCGAATTTAATTTAAAGAATTATAAATTAAAAATTAGCAATAGATATACAGTAATTTACTGTTTTACATTTTCAAAGTTGAAAAAAAAAAATCAAAATCGCATATATAATTTTCATAATTACTAAATCACATATCACTTTTTTCGAATTTACCCTTCCACTCGATACTATTTTTTTAATTAATAGAATAACTTCTTCAGTCTATTTCGTCTGAAATCTACTGATTAATCTAAATAGTTCGGAATTATATGATTCGAAGGTTTTTATGCTTCTCTCGCACTCTATAATACGTACGTGACCTCGAAAAATATTGTGATACATTGTGTTCGGAGCAGTGATTTTTGAAACTTCGATTTTTTTTAATGAAATAGTTTCATCGGTCGTCGGTTTCGTCCGAAATCGACTGATGAATCTAGACAATTCAGAATCATATGATTCAAAGACTCATGTGCTCCTCTCGCACTTTATGATACGTACGTGACATCAGAAAGCATTGTGATATATTGTGTTGGGGAAGTGATTTTTAAAACTTCGAAATTTTTTAATGGAATAGCTTCATCAATCGGTTTCGTTCGAAATCAATTGATGGACCTAGATAATTTAGAATAATATGATTCGAAGATCCATGTGCTCCTCTTAATTACACTCCATAATACGTACGTGACATCAGAAAACATTACGATAAACTATCTTGGGAGCAGCGATTTCAAATGCTATGACGATAATATCCACCAGACAAAGCCACCAATGAGTTCTTGGGAATTTTTCACTCATGCAGATATAAAATTTTGATTTTTTTTAATGGAATAGCTCTATCAGTTGGTTTCGTCCGAACCGGCTAATGGATCTAGATAGCTCAGAATCACATTATTCAAAGACCTTTGTGCTCATCTCGCACGTCATAATACATACTGTCACTTGGGCCAATGAGTATCTTCGTAATATTTGAAATATTCTTACAACTACAATTCACATGTCTGACACAAGTGACAAAAATCACTACTCCCAATATGATGTATCGCAATGTTTTCCAATGTCACATACGTATAATGGAATGCAAGAGGAGCATAAAAATTTTCGAATCATATGATTCTGAACTGTATCAGTCGATTTCGGATGAAATCGATTGATGGAGTTATTCCGCTAAAAAAAATCGAAGTTTTATATCTACATGAGTGAGGGAATCCGAATAACTCATTGGTGGTTTCGTCTAGTGGGTATCATCATCGTAGCATTTGAAATATTTTTTCGACCACACTTCACATGTGAGGCATAAGTAACAAAAATCGCTGCTCCCAACACGATTTATTGCAATACTTTTCGAGGTCACGTACATATTATGGAGAGCGATATGAGCACATTGGGTCTTCGAATCACGTAATTCCGAACTATCTAATTAAGATATCAGTCGGTTTTGGACGAAACCGACGGATGGAGCTTTTCCATTAAAAAAAATCGAATTTTTAAAAATCGTTGTTCTCAATAAAATATATTACAATACTTTTCGAGGTCACATACGTATTATGGAGTACGAGAGGAGGTATGAGTCATCGAATCACATGATTCCGAACTGTCTAGGTCCGTCGATCGATTTCGGACGAAACCAACTGATGAAGTTATTCTATAAATAAATTCGAAGTTTCAAAAAGCATTGCTCTCAATACGATGTATCATAATACTTTTAGAGGTCACGCACATATTATAGAGTGTGAAATAAGCACATAGATCTTTGAATTATGTAATGCCGAATTGTCTAGGTCTATTAGCCGATTTCGGATGAAATCGACTGATGAAGTCATTCCATCAATTAAAAAAATAATGAAATCTAATTATAAAAATTAGATTTCGATATTAATATGAGGAACGGTAAATTGCGGATAGACATATATGGTTCTAGCTGCACCATCAATCGAATGCTACAGATATATCTCGACCGAATTATTAATAACAAAAAAAAAAAAAAAAGGGTATCTGCCACCGTTCTTAACTATTTCAATCCTAAAAGAAATGTAGCTGAAAAAAAAAATCACACCATCTTTTCTCTCTTTTTCTCTCTCTAGCAATGGCGTCCTCTCTTTTTAATTAGTCGGGTACCACCAGTATACTCGAGCTTCTTGAACCAAGCACCAACGTTGTTCCTAGATTAGAAATACGAAACGAACAAATTGAAACAAAGCTAATACGTGATAATGAATAACATCCATCTTCTACATGAACAAATTTGATCGATTGGCAGTGTTTAATTGGTTTGCCGTGTCAGGGGCCTGCGGCCCGCTGCCGTCCTCGAGCAAGGATTGCCGGCAAGTGGGGCAGGACGAGTGCGAAGACAGCCACTCATCGATGCATCCGGCGTGGAAGCCATGGTGGCACCAGGGGAGCACCCGGACTTCCTCTCCATCGGCGAACTCCGCCAAGCAGATCGGACACTCCGTCGCCGGGATGCCGGCGCCCGGCCCGTAAATTGCCATAGGCAGCCGGCGAAGCGCCTGCTTCTTGAGCCCGGACGTTGCTGCCGACCTCGTAGCCGACTCGTCCGGCATCTCGAACGCCAACCGCCGCCCCCACTGTACCGCGCACCGCACCACGGAGTTCAGCCCGAGCGCGATTATCAGCGCGCAGAGCAGAGCCGCGAGGATGATGATCATGTTTCCGTCCATGCCGCCGTCGAGGGCCGTGGTCCTGTTGACCGCCGGCTGCGTTGCCGGGCGCGGGCCGAGGAGCTAGCTAAGCCTGCGTTCTTCGCTTTAACCGATCAAAATGCCAACTTCGGATGAAATCTGCGGGTTTCGCCATGAAATAGAGCGATCTGGAGCATCAAAATCGAAACTTTTCGATTGTACGCTCCCTTTTGGAGGTTCTTGCTCATCGCTCTGCCAAAAATCATCGGGAATAGTAAGCATGCAAGGAATCTGAAGAGCGTGGGGACATTCGAAGGGACATCTTTTTTGGTTTATTCACCAAAATATGGGGAATACCGAGCGAAATCACTCTGCCTCTGACTGGATTTGAGCTCAAATTTGAATGGATTAAATGAGCAGGAATGAATTGCAAAGGGAACCCAGAAAGGATGGTTAAGAAATAAAGAAAAGTTAATGCCTGAGAATAATATAATCATAGATATTCCACCAAATCATAGTTTATATATTTATATATTTATATATAATATGGGAATTCACCAGATTCCAATTAAAAAAGAGCACCCAAAAATCCCTTGCATAAGTTTTCATGTTTCCCTTGATAGGGAACTTCTCAAGCTTCATCCAACTTAATTTTATTTTCTCCATCTGATCTCTTTTAAGTCGATCCTTTTATTATTATTGTTTTTAATTTTGGGATGTTAATTAGCTACTTAAAAGTGCAAAAGTCATCTTAATCAATCTTGGTGTTTCACTTCTATAAACTGATTTTCAAGAATATGTTAATCTTGCACACCATCTTGCAATAGATTGCCTATTATTTTATGCACCTAAAAGCCTATTATGAAGTTTTTTTTTTAATTTACGTTTATGTGTATATACACATTTAGGTACTCATGCGCTACCAATCTCTCTCAAAATAAGTCGAAATTTGATTAAAATAGTTTGTGCTTTGACTCTCTCTTTTCTTTTTTTTTTAATGTTGTGGAATTTGGTAAATATATATGTCCAAAAAATATATTAGAAAGGTAATGGATGGTTATAGAGAAGAGGAACTATTTAAATATTGTTTTGTGACAATTTTAGTTACTCAATATCCATAAATTCACGCAAAAATGTCACTCTGTTTAAATTGCGCAATGGTAAACTAATTAAAGGGTTAGACTCCTTAACAATATTTTTATCCATCAAATTTAGTGATTTTTGATAACAATCAAAAGGAAAACTCGAGTTTTTAACCCGATAGTCATTTTAATTTTTCTTTTATTTGTGCTAAAAAAAATTTATTTGCGTATTAGTTTATATTTTATAATATCATAATTGGTATTTTTTTTAATGATATCTTGGCTAATTGTATTTTTTTTCTTCTTTTCTTTTAAAACAAATATAAAACAATTATTTTTTCTTTGAAATAATCGAATGCATATATCTTTATGGACAAAGTAATATTATATCATTTATTTTTAAAAAATATATTTAATGGCAAAAATAGTAAAAAATTTATTTAACAAAATAATATAATATAGAAATATATAGCTTACGGATAAATTATTATTTTACATGATTTAATGTCAAAAAATATTGTAAATACTAAATTTATTTACCACGTGTTTATCTATATTTAATAAAATTTAAATATTTTAAGGCATAAGTCATACATCCAGTTTTCAAGAATCATCAAAAGGGATTTTTTTTTTAATCAAAATGTCATAATTAGAAAGTCTAAACCAAAAATATTTTTTTTTTAAAAAAAAGTTACCCTTATAAAGTTGATATAATAGTAAAATAAGTTACTTACATAATCTGATTCATAAAAAATTATATTAGATACATTTTAATTTAATAAAATACAAAATAATTATGGACATGAAAACTTATGCAAATTTTAAATTTACAAAAAACATTTGATAATAAAAATAATTGTCTATAAAAATAAAATTATAGATACAAAGTTGAATTCGTATAGAAATACCTTATTTTTAATAAAATATTTAACAAAACAAAAAAAAATTGTAACCATAAAAAAAATTAAAGAAGTCAATCTAAATTTATAAAGATTATATTAACAAATTGCAATTAACTGTCTGATTGCCAAATAAATTTCATTTTTATAAAATACAAAATAATTATATTGATAAAATTGGAGTTTAAATTTATAATTATATTTATTATATTTTTATAAACTATGAAAATGATAATTTCTATCAAAGACAAATAATTAATGTGAAGAAAATTGGCTAGTTTTAAAATAAAAACTCAACTAGTTATTGTTTTATAAACTATGAAATAAATAATTTGTACGCCTGAAAGATTTTCGTGGATCAAACCGTTCGTTTTTGCCGATCTGAAAACCTGGGTAAAAAAAAAAAAAACAATAAAATAAAAGTCTCAAATCTCTCTTTTGCCGATCGTTTTCGCTCTTTGGAAGGTGAGATGATCGTCGTTTCGACTCCTCTCCGAGTTTGCTCAAACGCATCGCCCTGCTTGTCGCCGCCCTTCGTCTTCGGTTCGTTTTTCTGTTTTCCCGTCAAGACTTTTCTGGTCCTAATTTTCTCTTCGATCTCCAGGGCGCTAGTTTCTGGGATCCAAGATCGGCTCCTCGAAGTTACGGGTAATTCCCACAGATCACATTCCCTTCGTTCCAGATTCCTCTCGTCGAGGGGCTCCGAGAGGTGAACACGTGACGGTCTGGAACGGCAATACCTCCTCGAGGCTGACGATTTCATCGGCAGCGGCAGGTTCATCTCCTTATTTTGACCTAATCATTCCTCTTAATCTTTGATTTTAATGACTCATCGGACTAGGGTTTGGACTGCTAGAATGATTTTACTTTTATTTATTTATTTATTGATATTAGCATATCCGAATTTTTGATCCGATTAATTCCTAAAAGTGATCGGTCTTGTCCAACGGACTTTCGGACATCTTATCAACAGCTGAGTCAAGTAAGATCGAAACCCAAATAACTTTTATCGACCATCAAAAATAAATTAGACTTCGCAGTCGTATCATTCTTAAACGACGATTAAACGTCGAAGAGTTCACTGGATAATTTCCTAGGCCTAAGGTCGTCCGAATGAATTTTTTCTAAATTCATCATCGAACGATGTCGAGCTGGGATTGAACTGTATTTTCATGTGAGATGTCTTTCTATTTTTATCGTTGCACCGTACTCCTCGAGATTATTTTTCTTTACTAAAAAGACTTGTCTCATGCCCGATCAATACATTATCGAAAGTTCATTATATGTAGGTATTTCTTTTTTTAGTTGTGTAAAAAATTATAATTGTCAATCTAGTAATCTCTTCGTCCTGACTCTTTTAGATTCGAGAGGGAATAAATTATATAAGTGTTATATTCATGGATATAATTGATAAGACAATGATGATCAACTGAATTCAAAATAGAGTTTTGGATAGTCTTTAAAATTGACTTACTAATGCATCTGATATTTCTGTCTCTAGTGTTGAGATATTTAGAGGGCGTTTGGTAGTCCTGTTTTTCATTTTCTTTTTTCTTAGAAAACGAGAAAGTGCAGAAAAGTTATTTGTTTAAGTCTTTTCTATTTTTATTTTTTGAAAAACAAAGACTACTTTGGTTGGAAAACGAAAAACGATTTAAAATTATTTTACGTTTTCTAAAAAAAGAAAAGACGGAGCTCAACCAAACCGCGCCTTAATTGTCATCTTCTTTTGATCCGTGTGGATGGATATAGTAGAGTAAGATGCCAATCCGAAGATCACATCAGTTCCAAGGCATTTTACCAAGCATCTTCACATGTAACTTTTACGAAGATGGTACGTTCGTTGATTATTTGTGATTACAAACCTGTTTTATTTTATGCTCGATTAATACATTATCAAAAGTTCATTATATATAGGTATTTCTTTCTCTAGTTGTGTAAAAAATTATAATGGTCAATCTAACAATTTTTTTATCCCGACTCTTCAAAATTCGAGAGGGAGTAAATTATAAAAATATTATATCTGTAGACGCGATTGGTAAAATAATGATGATCATTTAAATCCGGAATAGAGTTTTAGATCGTCTTTGAAACTAATATTTATCCATTGTATAAATTTTTCTATTGACTTACCAATAAGTCACATCCGTCGGATCAATATTTCTCTCTCTAGTATTGAGATGTCTAATTGTCATCTTCTTCTGACCATTATGTGAGATCTATAAAATTTTTTATAATTTAATTTTTTATAATAATTATAGAATAAATTGGTAGAATATTAAATTGACCGTTCTAATTTTTCTTTTTGGATAAAATAAATAGAAAATAAAAGTAGCTGTCTGTTGCATTCCCTTGAACTGCTCCTTGTAAATAGACCTGACCATGATCCGGATCGAAACCGTCGGATCTGAGTTGACAAAATATCGACCCTTAATCGGCCCACTCGTGGCCGGTTATGGTCCGGGTTGTGGAACCGCCGGTTTCGGTCCGGGTCCGGGTCGGGTCCGATCCGGTCCGGGTCCGAATTCGGATCCGATCCGGTCCGGGTCCGGATTCGGGTCCGATCCGGTTAATCGTCGTCTTAGTTAAATAAATAAAAAATTAAAGAATGATGTAAATAATTAAAATAAAAAAGAATACATAATTAAATTTATAAAAACTCTATCAAATATTTCATTATCTCAATAAAAAATATATTACATCTTGAAGTTAAATAAAAAAAATCTATTACAATAAAAAAATCAAATACATTTTAATTTTCATTATATTCAATCAATTTCACTGATTCTGATTTTCTTCCGTCGTCAGAGTTCAATGTTTCTTCCGCTTTCGCCTTGGTCTTTTCACTACTTTTAATATGTTGGGTTCGACTTGCAGCTTTTGACCAATCATTGAGTAAACATTGCGCTTCCAAATTTTCCGGCCTTAAGCTAGAACGTCTCTCGTCTAATGTATTTCCTCCGATACTAAAAGCCTATTCCACTGCAACCATTGAAACTGGACAAGCTAGAATTTCTTTTGTCATTATAGATAAGATCGGAAATATTTGAGTTCTTTGCGACCACCATTTTAGAATGTCGAAGCTTTCTTCATCTGCATCACTAAAATCAAAAGAAGTGGTAAAATAATTCGGAACTTGAGGATCCTCGTGGACGTTTAGTCAGTTGCATTAATAACAATTGCTTTAGTGAGTTTAGAAGTAATAATAGTAGTTGTAGTGGATTGATGTATTTCATATTTCATAGTTTGTTTCATCATATTTAATGTTATATTCATTATAAATATCATGTAAATGAGTTTTAATATTAAACAAAATCAAAGGAATATTAGGAGCAGCTTCGAATAGGCTTAAAGATTCATAATATAATGCTAACATATCTTGCAAACCATCTAATTTAAGTCTAGGATCTAAAACAAAAGCACATAAAAATATTTCAGGAATGTTTAAGAAATATTTTTTTCATTTTTCTTTCATTACATAAATACATTGAGATAAATAAGTATCATTTGATTGAATATGTTGATTAAAAATACATGCAATATTACAACAATGTGTTAAAACTAAATGTGAAGTTGGATAATAAACACATGATAATTGGTCACTAGCATCACTAAAAACTTTTAAAATTTCACAAATAATAGTGCATATATTTCATTAATTTGAAAATAAATAAATATCACGTGATTGAACATGTTAATGAAAAAACATACATAATAAATCTTTGTATTCAAAAGTAGATAACAACAATTTATAAGTAGAATTCCAATGAGTTGGAACGTCACGTGCAAACCGTTTAGGCTTCATACCATTTATTTTACAAAATTTTCTCCATTCTTTCATAACTTGAGGATGTGTCCATAAATAATGAATTGCACTCCTAATTGGTTGAATATGTGATCCTAAATTTTTAAGTCCATCTTGAACACACAAATTTAAAATGTGACATGTACACCTAATATGAAAAAATCTTCCGCCTATTGATGGTTTACATATATCAATAAGTTAATACTAGAGGTATTTGCACTAGTATTATCAAAAGAAATTGAAAAAACTTTAGAAGTTAGACCATATTCTTCTAAAATAACAAAAATAAGTTGTGAAATATTTTGTGTCGTGTGTGTTTCGTTAAAACATCTATATGCTAGCAATCTTTTTTGAATGTCTCAATTATTATCAATCCAATAACAAGTAATACTCATATATGAACAACTTTGCCAATGATCACTCCAAATATCGGAACACAAAGAAACTTTACTGTTTAAACTAGAAAATTCTTTAATCAATTCTTTTTTTTGTTCTAAGACTAATTTTAAAAGTGTACGTTTTAGAGTATTTATTGGGATACGTTTAATAGAAGGATTTGCACTTATAGAAAGCCAAATTTCAAAAAATAATTTATCACTAAAACTAAAAGAAAGTTGTTCAATTACACAAAATTTAGCAGTTTCTTCTCTAAATCTAGTTTCGTCAAATTTAAAGAGTTTAGATTCGTTACCCCAATCCGATTGAGAAGAGAATGTCGGAATTTGAGTTTGAGAACGATCAATACCAATTTCCACCAGATGATTTCTCTCCACATGTTAAGTAAGGATTCCGTAATCTCCTCCTTGTTAAAATTTGTAACATTTCGAACAATATTTGCATTTTGCTTGCATATCATCGGAAGGGAGCGCATTTTTCAAATGTTTGGTGAAGTATCGGATGCGGGCGAGACACTGAGTTGGTCTTATAAGCAGAACCCGCCATCGCATCGATGTATTGCTCCTACTTTTTGACTTTGATGATGACATATTTGAAATTCATCATCGGAAATATCAAGATCATAGTCGATATCGAATTGAGGTGAATCGCCTTGCTCGAACTCAAACTCAAGCGGTGGTGGCATTATGCTTTTCCTTTCTCGCACCTACCGACTTTACGACTTGATCCTACTCAAGACATTTGTAAAAATATGACTTGAAAGTTGAGACTTGAAAGCAAATGAGGGAATGAGAATTAGAAGAGAAGTTGTGATTTGTGAAAAATGAAAGGAATAGAGGTGTATTTATAGGAAAAAAATATAAAAAATCCAATGGCCGACCACGGGTCGGGCCGCGCTCGACGGTCGTTGTCGCACAACGGCTGATCATCAACGGCCACGAAATCGTGGCCGTCGTTTTTTTTGTTTTAAAAAAAAAACGGTCGACCCGTCGGGTCCGGGCCGGGCCGACCCGGCGGGTCGCCCGTTGCACCACAACGGCCACGAAATCGTGGCCGTTGATCATCAACGGCCACGAAATCGTGGCCGTTAATTTTTTTTTTTTTTAAACCGCCGGTTCGATTTTTTTTTCGGTTCGGTTTTTTAAAAAATCGGGACCGTTGACCTATTAGGCGGTCCGGTCACGGGTCCGGGTCAAATCCGTTGACCCGATTAACTGGACCGTTGACTACGGTCTAATTCCGAGTCGAATCCGAATTTGACCTGGACCTTGGCCGGGTCTACTTGTAAACGTGATCGACAAAGAAAGAATGTACATATATATCACTTCGCATTTTCCTAACTTTTCAGTCAGTAGTCACATGATCATCTGAGCACTTTTACTTTTTTTTTTTTTTAATTCAACAAAATATTCTGAGAACAAATTAATAATCCACACGAAGTTAAAAAGTATTACGCTGGAATTTAATAGATGGGAACTGAATGAGGGAGCTACTTTTGATTAACACGGGAACGACTTGCCATTTGGGGAGCCGTGCGGAGCATAAAAGTCATTATTCAACATCTACAAATTAATTTTTATTTTTTAAAAAAATATCATTAATAGTCATGACAAAATAATTTTGAGTTCGTTTGGTGCACCAGAAGAAAAATAAATAACATTGATTGATTTTTTTTCAATTGCATTAGTATGTTTGTGTCTCTCTATAAAATATTAACATGGCAGAATACAAAATAAAAGTATAAATACACACAGAAAATACAATGCAATATTTTATATGGTTCGGAACTTTAGTTTCTACTTCACAGCGGCACTCTAGTGATCTACACTCACTATAAATTTCTCATTCTTGGTATAACACCAGAGGTAGAGAAACCTTTTACGACAAGTGTTTGCAAGAAAAATACAATCAAAAATGAAATACAAAAGCAAATACAAGTAAAGAATACTTTACTATTTTGATTGCTCGATGCTTCGATTATTTTGGATGGCTTTTGAAGACCTGAAATGCAATAACACTTCGCCTAAAAATCGCCCAAGAATCGCTTCTTCCTTCGCGAGCTCCTTTTACAACTCCGGATCGGGTTGATTTCCACCTGGCAATTGACTAACCTTACCCACTAGTCGACTGTCCAGTTATTCGTTATCTCACAACGGACTAATTCACGTCAGATTCTACCCAACTAGTCGATTGCCACGACCGCAAATTGACTGTCATGAGCCAACAGTCGACTACGAACCTTTCTGTGCTCTATCCACTTAAGGTCAATGACTAGTCGACTGCTCAATCCTAACAGTTGACTGTCAGAGTCACATGTCAGCAATCGAGCCTTAGTCGACTACTCCACCAGTCGACTGCCTGAGTCAACTAGATCTCTCAAGTGTTGTGCACTCAACCAGTCGATTGGTTAATACCACCAGTCGACTAATAAAGTTCAAACATGACGTTTAACTTAAGTATGATTCTCTCATACTTGATACTCACCTTAGGCTTAGACCTAAGTCTTCAAATCACTTCAATCAGTCTTATGAACTGAGGGTCTATCCAAGTCCTCCACGATTCCTTCACCCTTCACACTAGTCTTTAAGCGCTTCCATCGACTTCGTCATGCCATTGGATACCCTTAGCCTAGACTTCAACCTTCAAGCCACTTCCATCAACCTTAAGCCCTTAGGTTCAAGTCCACGACTCCTAGCTCTAGCCCTAACATTCAAGTGCTTCCGTCGGCCTTGTCATGTTAATGGGTCTCCTTTGCTAAGTCTCTAAACTTAGACTTTCATTATCAAAACTACATCCTTGGATTTTTCCTTTGTCAAATATTCATATTTGGATTTTTGTCGCTAAGACTGTACACTTGAACTTACACGACCAAAACTACATCCTTGGACTTTTCCTTTATTAAGTACTCATACTTGGACTTTTCCTTATCAAAATTTCACCCGTAGACTTTTTCTTGTCAAGTATCTATACTTGAACTTCTCCTTGCTAAGAATTCATTCTTGGACTTTTCCTTGCCAAATCTCTAAACTTGGACTTCTCCATTGCCAAGATTCCAATCTTGGACTTCCATGTTGGTGCAATCGGCCCAGGTCACGATTGACCATGACTCGAGTTTGACTCGAGTGATGTTTTGATGTTTCGACAAAAACATATGACAATGTAATTGTCATGGGAAAGTCCAAGTCTTGTGTACTTGGCATGGAAAGTCCAAGTGGAACACTTGACATTTGGTAAAGTCCAAGTCTTGAGTACTTGACATGAAAAGTCCAAGTGGGACACTTGACACATGAAAAGTCCAAGCATGGGTCTTGGCAAGGTAAAAGTCCAAGCATGAGTCTTGGCAATGTAAGAGTCCAACATGAGTTGACAAGGGAAAGTCCAAGCATGGTCTTGACATTTGAGAAGTCCAAGCGTGGGTCTTGGCAATGTAAAAGTCCAACATGGGTTGGCAAGGGAAAGTCCAAACTTGAGTCTTTGCATGAGAAGTCCAAGGGGTTTGATATTGGCTGCGTAAAGTCCAAGCGGGAGTCTTGACAGCATAAGTCCAATGGTTGGCGGCGTAAAGTCCAAGCGGAGTCTTGGCGGCGTAAGTCCAATGTGCCTTGGCGGTGTAGACACCGTTAGCATGACATAGCCGACGGAAGCACCTAGAGGCTAGCGCGATGGATGAACAAGTCATGGATGACTTGGAGGGATCCGAGAAGCGTGAGGCTGATGGAGGTGGCTAGAAAGCTTAGGTCTAGGCTAAGGGTGGTCTAGCAAGTACGAGGGCACCATACTTGGGGGTAAAACCTCATGTTTGAGGTTGGCGAATGACGACATTATGGCCATCGACCGCCGTGAGTCGACTTGAGTTCGACCGCCAGCTTTAGAGAAATGCTAGGCAATGATCGCTCATCGAGCAATGATCGGTTAACGATCAACCGATCGCTAAGGGTCGGCAATGATCGCCACCCAATGTCGAGCATGTAGACTCGAGCCGATCGCCCCGGCTACGGGCGCTAAGTCGATCGCCAATGTTGGCGGCCGATTGCCAAGAGTCCCGCTGAACTTGTCCGACGTGGATTGAGTCGTTGTCTCACGACAAGCGCATCACGACCGGGGACTTATGATCGATCGATAGCGAAAATCCACCGACGCAAGATAAAAAGGGGAGCTCGTGGAGGATTTCATCATCAGTTCTTTGGGGGCTTTGGTGAGGCGATTTGAAGGCGATTTACAGGTGCATTTCAGGGTCCTTCAAGCTCATCCAAGCAACCGACAAGCAAGCACTCAAAATCCTAGTTTGTAAAGTGTTCTTTACATTTTCACTTGTATTTCTTTCGTTTATTGTTGTAAATGTTTGTACGAGGTTTCTTCGCCTCCGACTTGTTGTCGAGAAGGAGTTTATTGATTAGTGATTGCATTGGCGTCGCTAGAGCTCGTTAGAGCTCGATCCGTGGAGTAGGAACCGTGTGGTTCCGAACCACGTTAAATCTTCGTGTTATTGTGTTTGTGATTGTGTTTCGTTATTGTTATCATATATATATTCCGCTGTGCTAACGTAACTTGTAGACACGAACACGCGATCGAATTCCATCTACGAACGGTCAAACGCTATTCACCCCCCCTCTAGCGGCGTCAAATTTCCAACATTCCACTCGAGTCTCACTCGAGCTTGGTCAACTTTTGACATAAGGTTGATTGCTCCAACAATCTCCTCCATATCCTTGAATATTTCAATTATCCACTAGTCATATGGTCAATATATAATAAAACCTAAATTGTCAAATAATTATCAAACCATTGTCAAAGTCTATTGTCAAATATCAAAACTTTACTCGAGTTTGATTAATCGTGACCTAACCGATTGCACCAACAAATTATATATATATATATATATAGAATATTTTTATGCTGCGCGTTGTCTCCATCCGCGCTCCTGCGCGACCCCTTATAGTGAACAGTGAAATCACTGTTCACGTGAGTAATCACGCAGGAGCACGGATGGAGACGACGCAGCAGAAGAGGGCTCTCTCTCTCTCTCTCTCTCTCTCTCTCTCTCTCTATATATATATATATATATATATATATATAAGAACAATCCTCTACCCAATTCATCCATGAGCACCCGTAAGTTCCTCCATTATCCACTATCTGATCGGGTGAATACTGTAATTCAATCCTTAAACATAGGGAGTCGAACAATAGATAATAAAGATGCTTACGAGTACTCATAGATGAGTTGTTTAGGATAACATTTTGAGCGACGCACACTGCACAATTCGTGTCCATTAACTTAAAATGCACAATAACTTTCATCGTGCTCCGTCTCACCCCGAGCATCTACTTTTCAACGCTTGAGCAAACACAGTAAATGAGAAATATTGTGTATTTTCCATGAGAGCTCGACAACCACTCAGCATCGCCGTCGACGATCGGATTTTGACCTTAATCCGGTCAGGATCGGAGTCCAGTCGGACCATGGTCGGAGTCCAATCGGACCACATTCGGATTTTGATCGAATTACGGTCGGAATCCGATTGAATTATAACTGCCAGTGTCATGGCCGTTGGCAACCGTAATTTGATCAATTTCGACCATCGCCGACGATGCTGAGTGGATGCTGGAAATGCACAGTGTTTCCCATTTACTGTGCTTGCTTGGGTGTGGAAAAGTGAGTGCTCGGAGCAAGACAGAGCGCGATAAAAGTTATTGTGCATTTCCTGTTAACGTGCACGAATCGCGTAGTGCGCATCACTTAGAATAAATAAACTATATGTATAAACATTTTTAAACAACTCATCCATGAGCACCTCTATTATCCATCATCCGATCTCTTAGTGTTCAAGGATTGGACTATAGTGCTTACTCGATAGGATGGTAAATAATGGAAGTGCTCACGAATACTCATAGATGAGTTGTGTCGGGGATCATTCCTCTGTATATAGGATTGGATCGGATCGGACGGTGGATAATAGAGGTCCTCACGGATGCTCACCGCTGAATTATATATATATAGGCATGCTCATCGGTTTCGGTTCGGTTCTGACCGATTCCGGATTGGTCAATGTTGGAACCAGTCCAAACTGGTTCAAAATCGAGTCCGAATCGATTCCGATTCCAAAGTTTTAACTTTGGAATTAATTCAATCCGGACCGATTTCGAATCGGTTCCGAACTGATTCCGAAATGATTTTGGACCGATTCCGAAATAATTTCAGCTCACCTTCCTCGAACTTGAGCTTCCAAATTCATCTAACATGTTGCCGATTCTATTTTTTTTTCAATCGCAAAATAATCTTATAGACATATTAGCATACTAAGGATTTCCACCTTTAAATTAACAACCGGAACCAGATCCAAATTGGAACCATAACCGGTTCTGAAACGGTTCCGAATTGATTTCGAAACGGTTCCAAATCGGTTCCGAAATGGTTCCGAAATGGTTCCGAACCGGTTCCGAAACGGTTCCGAAACGATTCCAAATCGGTTCCGAAATCGAGTGGAACCGAATCGAACCGGAATCAAAACGATTCCGGTTCAATTCCAGAACCGGTTCATTTGAATCAGTTCCAATTCCGAATTTAATGGATTAGTTTCGACTCAGTTCTGAATCGAACTAATCCATTAAGCATCACTATATATATATATATATATAACCATCTTCATTTATGTCAAGTGTCTCGATTAACATATCTATGATCAGTGAATTTTGGAGAAATAAATTGATGGAAGATATGGAGAATATAGATTAAGAAATAATACTCCAACTATATGAGCAATGATAAATGATGCGTCAAAAATCTCAAAGTTCTTCTAACACAACACAGAGGAGAAGATATTTAAACCAGGATCGTGATGTTGGTGTATTGGGAATACAATCAAAGTCCCACATTGGTAAGACATGGAAAAGATCATGTGCTTATAAGATGAAAAGATATCTCCATTGGCATGAGGCCTTTTGGGTAAAGCCCAAAAACAAAACCATGAGGGCTTGGGCCCAAAGTGGACAATATCATACCATTGTGGAGATATGTGGATCTTATATGCACTAACAATTGGTATCAGAGCCATGGTCCATGTCAAGCCATGAACCTCGAACGAAGGAAGTTGAACTCCCACGTCCGGATCAAGAGAACTAGAAATCAGGCAGGAAGTCTAGTTGGGTCAGGAGGACCGAACAACTGACAGGAAGTCCTGGTGGGTTGAAGATCGGACATCAAGCAGAGAAAATCCTCCGAGGAGGGATAGGCTTGAGGGGGGGCCCAATGTGGTCCTTCGTTTGAGGGGGGGATTGTTGGTGTATTGGGAATACAATCAAAGTCCCACATTGGTAAGACATGGAAAAGATCATGTGCTTATAAGATGAAAAGATATCTCCATTGGCATGAGGCCTTTTGGGTAAAGCCCAAAAACAAAACCATGAGGGCTTGGGCCCAAAGTGGACAATATCATACCATTGTGGAGATATGTGGATCTTATATGCACTAACACGTGATGCCAAAGACACCCATTTTTTCAATGATTACGTCTATGAAATATCCATATATCATAATGACGTATTCCAAAGTCGATTTCGAATGCAAACAGAATTATTTATTCACATAGTCGAAACCTTAAAAATTCATTCTGAATATTTTTCAATGGAGAGTCAATGTCATAAAAAAAAATATTTATCACCACTTCAAAAATGTATGACGGTTATCCGTCAATTGACATACGAAGTCCCTCCTGACCATTATGATGAGTACATACTAATGGTTGAAACAACTATTATTAAATTCTTGTTCAACTTCTGTTGATCTGTGATGCAAGAGGTTAGGGTCCAATATTTGAGAATACCCATGCTTCTGACATCCAATGCTGGTTTGATTTGCATAAGCAGAGAGTAGTTTTGATTGCATGCTTTGATAATGAAAAAATTATCCCATCACTTGGAAAGATCAATTTACTCGAGGAGATCACGACGGCACAACAATTGTGTTTGAAGTAATCACATCTACGAACTTTTGGATCTAGCACGTCTTTTTTGGGATTGCAAGATAGCACAATGACATCAACATTTTTAACGATTCATCTTTATTCAACATCTTACAAGTTAATAACACATAATATACAAAAGGATATATTCTGAACTACTTTCGTCAAGAGATTTTCCTATCCCTAGGATCCTAATAGAAAGATATTTAAGGAATGATGGGAGACTATGAGAAAGGATGTTTAGTGGACATTTGGGGTGCTCCAATTTGATGGGTAATAATTTATATATGCAATATTTTATCCAATATGATTAATAAAAATGAAGGGAAGTAATAATCAATTGGTTAGATGATGAAGGAAATCTTTTCATCATAAATATTTTAATGTTCCATCTAAGAATTTAAAAAATACCTCTAAAGAAATTGCAAGTTACAAGATAGCTGATACTGCTACTATCTTTTCCCATAAGTAAAATGAAAGGACTCGTGCGTAAGACATTATCCTAACCAAATAGTTGGTTCGGCGGAGGGGGTCTGAGAGAACCGGTTTGGGCGCATAAGTCTGGGAAAAATGGCTCGAGGAGACGGTTCAAGGGAATTGATATGGCAGAGCGAATTTGGAAGTTGGTTCGGTACAGGAAGAATAGGAATCGGTTCGGTGGAATGGGCTTGGAGGTTGGTACAGTACGGGAAAATAGGAATCGGCTCGGTGGAACAGGCTTGGAGGTTGGTTCTGTACGAGAAGGATAGAAGATGGTTCTGTTAGTAATATATGAGATATGTCCTAAGGCAATCGCCTTATGTCTGAACCATTTATATGATAAATGAAGATTCACTATTTGAGTATACATGTTTTCATGTATTTGATTAGATCTTAAACTCATTTACTGAATGTCCACGCTACGATTCACAACATGAGAGAATTTGTGATTGGATCACAACTAGTGAGTATCTCTACATGTGTAATTATGATGTATCCCTAGTCGATGAATTGATGGATTTGGACACCATCGATTCTGTCGAGACTAGCACGAGGTATACTCCTTGGTGTATCCAAGCAGCTAATTCTCACTGGCTGGAGACATTGTGATGTCCGGAGTTAATCGTGGATGCTAGTTATGGTAACTAGTTCATTGGAGTGATCAGCCGTAAGACTTCATATGATTCTCTGCATATATAGATATGTCAATGAAGTTCTTACTGCAGCTTAAGTGCGATGTTCCTTTGACTTGCGGTATTCAAGTCATCTTGATCATAAAAACTTATGCTTTGACATCTTAAGCAATTAACATCTCTAAGGAGATGTGGACCCGGGATGATTGAGTATAAGTCGAAGTGATCGAAGGTATTAGAATAGCCTATAAAGGATTCACCACTCCTTGCGAGGAGATGTATACCCATGACCTCTCGTCGGATTGTTACTAAAGTCTTTGGCCAAAACATTACATGTTTAGAGTAATTACTTTTGGATACATGTGCAGTAACTAGAATCCGTAGGACGAGGAAATAATACTTGGGCTAGGTGTGTCGTAGTCAATCTAGTGGGGACTGACACTATAGACCATGTCCTGAACCAAGTGGGTATAAGATGAGTGAAGGGAATAAGACACGATTCATTTTAGCTGCTGAAGGGTTTCAGAAATAGTTCTGGATCAACCGTTGATCTTTTCGATTAATTGGGGGTCATGATGTACTACTAGGTGTCACTCATGATTGTTCTATAATTAATGGTTAATTATAGACGACCAACATAAACCAAAAATCTATTTGGTCACACACACAACGAGCGTAATCCGAAGGATTTAAAATAAGCTTGAGAATGAGATTCTCAGACCGAGAGAAACTAGGTTTGGTTGGACCAAACAAGGAGCGAACATGAAATCGCTTCAGTCGCAATGGAAGCGTGGATGGGCCGTGTCTTATGAAAACATGATGGATGAACCAAATTGGTTTGGTTCTAATCCAATGGTGGAGAATAAATCAAAGGGGTTTGGTTTGTTTTAAACGAATGAACCAAAGTTGGTTCGGTTCGTTTTAACTTAAAATAGACCAAATCGGTTTGGTTTATTTTAACTTAAATTAATGGAGCGGGTTAATGGGCTTTTGGTTATGATCCGATAACCATTAGGAGAATTTGTTCTCTATAAAATAGGGCTTAAGGGTTTTGTGAAAACCTAATCTAAGCAACCCATAGTTGCCGCCCACCCTCTCCCTCTCCTCTTGTGGTCGACGCCCAACCCTAGCCGCCGCCCACCCTTGTGCCACCGTCCAAGCTTGTTGTCGACGTCCAAGCTTCAGCCGACTATCCTCCGACGACCCTTCGGTGATCCTCCTTGGCTCCGGTGACCAAGGACTCGCTGGCCCTCTTCTCTTTGGCCGGCGCAAACTCCTCCACCAAGCTGTCCAGGACAGCTTGCTTTCTTTGAGTCGGAGCGTCATTTGGACGACGTTTGGAGCTCCGACAACGGCTACTTTGTCGGAGATTCGATCTCCGGTAATCCTCATAGGTGGAGGACGAAGAATTCGTCAAACGGTTGACGAATACCTCTCCGGAGAAGCGAGTTTTTGAGGACTCGTTTTGGATCCGAATTTTGATTCGGATTGTGATCTTCTCTCGATCATATCATCTTCAACACGAGGCTAGTAACTCGTACGAAGACAAGGCTCGTGACTTTGTGAAGTCATCCCGAAGATACTCGGCGTGGATACGGATAGAGGCGATTCTAGCGAGGATCGCTCCGGTTGATGCCTTTCCCGCTACACGTGATACGTCAGGTATACGTAGTATAAATTTTCTTTTATTGCAAAATTTGAAATTGCGGTTATGTCTACACATGTTGTACTATACATGCGTATAGTGTATGTGTTGTAATAAATTAGATTTATTATTTTTATTTCTTCCGCTGTGCATATGTTTACGAAACATGTTCGAACACACACTCATCGCGGTGCCGGAAACCCAACAGTGATATCAGAGCCCAGGTTGTGTTTCGACATAATCGTAAAATTATTTTGCGATAGTCGTAATTTTCTGCTCTTTGAAAGTTAGAAGTATTTATGGAAATTTTTAATTTTGGAAAGTCTAGAAGTATTTATGGAAATCTTTTACTTTTGGAGAGTTAGAAGTATTTATGGAAATTAATATATTCCATAAATAAAATATTTGATTAGATTTGGAAATTTATTTCCTAATTTAATCATGATTTGATTTGGGAAATCAAATCTTAAAATATTTTATTTCCATAAGTAGTTTTGATGATTTAGGAAATTTGTTTCCTAAATTGACTTTCCTTAATCAACACTTTCCACAAATAAAATATGTAATTAGATTTGGAAATTTATTTCCTAATTTAATCATGATTTGATTTGGAGAATCAAATCTCAAACATATTTTATTTCCATAAATAGTTATGACATATAAGGAAATTTTGTACATGTCATAATTGTATGTCATGTAATTGCATTAGATGCATATCATTATGTCATGCGTGTCGTGACATGTAGATGTATGCAATGTATGTCATGTCATGTAGATAATAGTTATTTGCATACAAAGATGATGAGACATAAAAACCCTTACTCAATATTAAAGTCTACACCTTCCATTAATATGGTTAGAACCAGAGTTCCGTTTCTTGTTTGGGTTGTTGGACTCTCTCCAAGCCCGGCTCGAACCTGAACATGTTCAAACCATGGAATAGTTTAATACTAATATGGTAAGAGTCAGAGGTCAATCGTTAGCTTTGGTTGTTGGACTCTCTCCAAGCCGGGCTAATTGGTTGAATGCGCTCTAACCATATTAAAACTATTTCTCGATTAATGGGTTAACTTTAACCTAGAGCATCGGCTTGTTGGACTCTCTCCAAGGTCGATGTGAAGGGAGGTGAAGTTGGGTGTTATGCATATGATGCATATTTGTTAATGTGTTAACAACCCGATGTATGTGTGAACATTCAATTAGTTGATAGCACATTGTGATAGTTGCATATACGTGATATGCAATCGGTATATTTGATACCTACCATCGTAGTTATGAATGACTTGTTGGACTCTCTTCAAGGTTGTTCATATCTATGTTGGATATCAGCCCATTCGGAGATGGACCTACGATCTCCCGAAGTAATTTTGGGGTTTTTGAAATTTGAAAAATGAATGGGATTTATAAATGTATATTGATGCATTTTAAATCATCTTTCTCATATATGCTCGAGTTGTATTTCTAGGATAATTGATTGATCATGATGTCTTTGAATTTGCACTCTATATTGGATTCAAATAAATTGACTGTACCGAACTTCTTGGACTGACTTAGAAACTTGAGAATTGTTCTCAAGGTGAAAAGCTTGCGTATGTTCTCGAAGCGCCTCTTCCCGCCCATCCTAGTGACGAAGCAACTCCGGACCAATTGTTGGTCTATCAGATGACTGATTCTGAACTGACAAGTTGCATTATGCTAGCTGCAATGGTACCTAAGCTGTGGAAGCAGAATGAGCATATGGATGCTCATACCATAGTCTTTCATCTTTATGAGTTGGTTGATGAGTAAGTGAGTTTCGAAAGGTTCAAAGTCTCCAAGCTCCTCTTTACCTCTGAGATGCAAGAAGGTTCATCTGTGGTACTGCTCAAAATGCTAAAGGCTGTGGAGCCTTCTGAGAAGCATGAGCAGGGGACGGTGCTGTTAGTTGATTCCTCGAAGAAAGGTTCTAAGAGGAAGTCAAAGGAACAGCAGAAGGGGAAGAAGAAAAAGGCAGAACCAGCACAAAAGGGTACTTGCCATCATTATGGCAAGGAGGGTCATTGGCGAAGAAACTGCAAGATTTATCTTGAGTCCGTAAAGAAGAATAAGACATCAGATGCCCCATCTTTTTCAGATATCTTCGTTATAGATTCTCATTCTATTTCCTTAGACACTTGAGTATTGGATACTGGGTGTGGCTCACATATATGTAATGACATACATGGACTAAGGAATAGAAGAAGACTCATCAAGGGAGAGTCAAATTTACGTGTTAGGAATGGAGCAAAGGTTGCTGCACTCGCCATCGGAACGTATTTGTTGAGACTCCCTACACGACTTGTCTTAGAACTGGACAATTGCTTTTATGTTCCTTTGATGATAAATAACATCATTTCTATTTCTTGTTTAAATAGAAATGGGCACCATTTAACTTTTAGTAACAATTATTGTTACATAACTTTAAATGTCATTTTTTATGGGACTGGAACTTTAAGCAATGATATTTATACGTTGGACATATCCAGTGACATTTTCAATATCGAAGCGAGCAACAAGCATGCTCAAAAGGATAATCAATTAGACTCCTACATATGGCATTGTCGTCTTGGCCATGCAAGCAAGAAACGCATGTCCGAATTACACCGATGTGGAATTCTGGAATCGTTTGAATTGGATTCATATGATACACGTGAATCATGCTTAAAAGGCAAGATGACTAAGTTACCTTTTAGAGGAAAAGGTGAACGAGTGGGAGAGTTGCTAGGTCTAATACATACTGATGTATGTGGACCCATGTCAACTCAAGTTTTAGGAGGCTATAACTACTTCATTACCTTCACCGATGATCACTCACGGTTTGGGTATGTGTTCTTAATGAAACACAAGTCTGAAGCCTTTGAAAGGTTCAAAGAATTCAGAAATGTAGAGAAACAACATGACAAGAGTATTAAAATACTTCGATCGGATTGAGATGGTGAATACTTAAGTCAAGAGTTTCTTGATTATCTAAGAGACAACGGTATATTGTCTCAATGGGTTCCGCCATATACACTACAACATAATGGTGTATCTGAGAGACGTAACCGGATCTTGTTGGACATGGTCAGGTCAATGATGAATCATGTGAATCTTCCCAAGTCCTTTTGGGGCTATGCACTTCAGACAGCTGTTTACTTGTTAAACAGAATGTCAACCAAGGTAGTCTCTACTACTCCATATGAGATATAGAATAGTAAGAAACCTCATGTATCTTACTTGAAGATATGGGGTTGTCCTGCTTATGTGAAGCGGACTGTATCAGGCAAATTGGATGCTAAGTCTGATAAATATCTATTTATTGGATACCCTAAGGAAACAAGGGGTTACCAATTCTATCATCCTGTGGAACAAAAGATGTTTGTTTCAAGACATGTCGTGTTTCTAGAGAAAGAGTTTCTCTTGCAAGAAAACAGTGGGAGTGTTGTCGAGCTTGAGGAGGCTCGAGAGACTCAAATAGACATTGATGAGATACTTGGTGAAGCACAACAGCCGATAACTCATAGTGATGAGCAATCGACCGACCTATCAGAACACCACATCTTCAGAGATCCGTAGAACACGCAATATTCCCGAGAGATATGGATTTCGTAAGTGAATCGAACGACGGTACTCATTGATGATGAGGAGCCTACGATTATGAAGAAGTTCTCGACAAGTTCGTAAAGGGATAAGTGGCTTCAAGCCATGAAGTCGGAAATGGATTCCATAGAAAAACCAAGTTTGAACTTGGTTGACCCACCAAGGCATAAAGCCTATAGGGTGCAAGTGGGTTTTCAAGAAGAAAACCGACATGGATGGTAATGTGATTACCTATAAGGCTAGATTAGTGGCGAAAGGATATCGTCAAAAACAAGGTGTTGATTATGACGAAACTTATTCGCCTGTAGCTATGCTTAAATCCATTCGGATGCTTCTGACCATAGCAGCTCATTATGATTATAAGATATGACAAATGGATGTGAAAACAACTTTCCTTAATGGAAACCTGCTCGAGGACGTGTATATGATACAACCTGAGGGTTTCACATCGGTTGATAAAACCAAGGTATGCAAATTGCGACGGTCCATATATGGATTGAAGCAAGCATCCAGAGTCGAATATCCGCTTTGATGAGACAATCAAAAGTTTGATTTCACAAAATCCGCATTTAACCTTGTGTGTACAAGAAGGTTAGTGGGAGGCAATGTGTTCCTAGTATTGTATGTCGATGACATATTACTTATAGAAAACGATGTTTCAATCTTACAATGCTTAAGATTTGGTTATCCAAGACATTCTCCATGAAAGACCCGGGAGAAGCAACCTATATCATCTCGGATTAAGATCTATAGAGATAGATCAAACGGCTTGCTTGGTCTTTCGCAGCTTCATATATATGTAATCGAAAAGCAAAGAGGTTTAGCATGTCGGAATCCAAGAAAGGTTTCCTACCCATCAGGCATGGGATACACCTTTCGAAGTCTATGTGTCCGCGCACAGAAGATGAGAGGATTTGCATGAGTAAGATTCCCTATGCATCCGCAATTGGATCTATCATGTATGCTATGTTATGTACGAGGCTCGATGTATCGTATGCTATGAGTGTCACGAGTAGATACCAGTCTGATTCAGGAATGGATCATTGGGCGGATGTTAAGACAATCCTTAAGGACTTGAGAAGAACTAAGGATGTATTCCTAATATATGGAGAATGGTACATGGTGATACGTGGGTATACGGATGTCAGCTCCAAACAGACAAGGATTATTCCATGTCTCAGTCTGGGTATGTATTCACCTAGAATGGAGGCGCAATAAGTTGGAAAGGTTTCAAGCTTGACACTATAGCAGATTCTGCCACTAAGACAGAATACATTGCAGCTTTGGAAGTAGCAAAGGAAGCGGTTTGAATCAAGAAGTTCATCTCTGAACTTGATGTGGTCTCATCAATGATCCAAACATGTGCTTCGCCGCTATCATCTGATCAAAGAGATCATTAGTAGGAAGGAAATACAAATCGAAAAAATCTCCACTGAAAGGAACTTAGCGGATCCTTTGACTAAGGCATTACCTCAAAGTAAGTTTGAGGGTCATGTTAGAGCTTATGTTATTGGATACCGTAGCGATTGACATTAGGTCAAGTGGGAGTTTATTAGTAATATATGAGAGATGTCCTAAGGCAATCGCCTTATGTTTGAACCATTTATATGATAAATGAAGATTCACTATTTGAGTATACATGTTTTCATGTATTTGATTAGATCTTAAACTCATTTACTGAATGTCCACGATACGATTCACAACATGAGAGAATTTGTGATTGGATCACAACTAGTGAGTATCTCTACATGTGTAATTGTGATGTATCGGAATTATCCCTAGTCGATGAATCGATGGATTCGACACCATCAATTCTCACAAGACTAGCACGAGGTATACTTGGTGTATCCAAGCAAATGATTCTCACCGGGCCGAGACATTGTGATGTCCGAGTTAATCGTGGATGCTAGTTATGGTAATCTAGTTCATTGGAGTGACCACCGTAAGACTTCATATGGTTCTCTCGCATATATAGATATGTCAATGAAGTTCTTATCAGCCTTAAGTGCGATGTTCCTTCGACTTGTGATTCAAGTCATCTCGATCATAAAGACTTATGCTTGACATCTTAAGCAAGCATCTCTCGAGGAGATGTGGACCCGGGATGATTGGGTATAAGTCGGGCGATCGAAGGTGTTTCAATAGCCTATAAAGGATTCACCACTCCTTGCGAGGAGATGTATACCCATGGCCTCTCGTCGGATTGTTACTAAAGTCTTTGGCCAAAGCATTACATGTTTAGAGTAAGGTACTCTTGGATACATGTGCAGTAACTAGAATCCGTAGGATGAGGAAATAATACTTGGGCTAGGTGTGACGTAGTCAACCTAGTGGGGACTGACACTATAGACCATGTCCTGAACCAAGTGGGTATAAGATGAGTGAAGGGAATGAGGTACGATTCATTGTAGCTGCTGAAGGGTTTCAGAAATAGTTCTGGATCAACCGTTGATCTTTTCGGTTAATTGAAGGTCATGATATACTACTAGGTGTCACTCATGATCGTTCTATAATTAATGGTTAATTATAGACGGCCAACATAAACTGAAATCCTATTTGGTCACACGCACAACGAGCGTAATCCGAAGGATTTAAAACAAGCTTGAGAATGAGATTCTCAGACCGAGAGAAACTAGGTTTGGTTGGACCAAACAAGGAGCGAGCATGAAATCGTTTTAGTCGCAATGGAAGCGTGGATGGGTCGTGTCTTATGAATACATGATGGATGAACCAAATTTGTTTGGTTCTAATCCAATGGTGGAGAATAAACCAAAGGGGTTTGGTTTGTTTTAAACAAATGAACCAAAATTGGTTCGGTTCGTTTTAACTTAAAATAGACCAAATCGGTTTGGTTTATTTTAACTTAAATTAATGGAGCGGGTTAATGGGCTTTTGGTTATGATCTGATAACCATTAGGAGAATTTATTCTCTATAAAATAGGGCTTAAGGGTTTTGTGAAAACCTAATCCAAGCAACCCATAGTTGCCGCCCACCTTCTCCCTCTCCTCTTGTGGTCGGTGCCCAACCCTAGCCGCCACCCACCCTTGTGCTGCCGTCTAAGCTTGTTGCTGCCGCCAAGCTTCGCCATGATCCTCCTGATCTCCTTTGATCCGCGACAAGGTGAGTCTTCTTTTGGCCGGCAATTCCTTCCATCAAGCTGTCCAGTTTTCTGACAGCTTGTTTCTCTTGTCGAGCATCGCTTGACGACGTTGAGCTCCGGATACGCTACTTTGTCAGAGATTCGATCTCCGGTAATCCTCATAGGTGGAGGACGAAGGATTCGTCAAACGGTTGACGAATACCTCTCCGAAGAAGCGAGTTTTTGAGGACTCGTTTTGGATCCGAATTTTGATTCGGATTGTGATCTTCTCTCGATCACATCGTCTTCAACACGTGGCTAGTAACTCGTACGAAGACGAGGCTCGTGACTTTGTGAAGTCATCCCGAAGATACTCGGCGTGGATACGGATAGAGACGATTCTAGCGAGGATCGCTCCGGTTGATGTCTTTTCCACTACACGTGATACGTCAGGTATACGTAGTATAAATTTTCTTTTATTGCAAAATTTGAAATTGCGGTTATGTCTACACATGTTGTACTATGCATGCGTGTGGTGTATGTGTTGTAATAAATTAGATTTATTATTTTTATTTATTCCGTTGTACACATGTTTACGAAACATGTTCGAACACACACTCGCCGCGGTGCCGGAAACCCAACAGGTTCGGGTTATTAGGAGGAGTCTAAGAGCTATTCTACACTTAAGCAGTAAGTTTGGTCTAGTCTTACGGAAGGCAAGCGGGTGAAATGGATGGGCTAGAATATTTCTCAAAATGTGGATAAGAAGTTTGTTACACCACGACTTAGGACGCCACATAATATTCGGAGGAGTCTTCACTCCTCATTTCTATAACAGAATGATTCTTCAGGTAAACAAGGTGACCACGTGTACGTTGATGGAGGAGGTTCGTTATGCAACAGTTGGCCAGAGGAAGAGGAGGAGGATAAAAGACAGAGAAGAAGCGAGAGGAAGAGGATCCGCGATTTTCAACAAGTAGAGACGAAGGCACACTTAAAGGGGAGAGCGACTACATCGCCGGAGAAGGAAGAGAGAAGGAGAGTAGTGAGCTTCATTTTCTCCATACTTGTATATTGAGCTAGCTGTAAGAGGTCTCTTCCTCCACCTCCGGAAGCTTTTTCCGTAAAGGAGGAAGTTCATAGTGAAAGTGCTTTGACACCGTAGCTCGTGAGAGAGCTCACCCCCGTGGAGTAGGAATCCTCATTACGAACCACGTTAAATCTTGTGTTTTTGCTTTTTGCTTGTGTTGCGTATGGTTTTTCTTCTTCATATTTTATTAATGTTGTGGTCGGAGAGAACCCCAAACTTTCCGCACACACCTTGGTGTTGAACGGAGGCTAAAAAATTCATCTACGATCGCATCAATAGCCAATTATATTATCATCTTTGAGTCGACTTGATTGATCATATTTGGGCATGTTACGATCACAATTAGTGAAAATAATTTATTAATTATGATACTTTTAATTATTTTATATCATATTTTATGAATATTTTATAAGAAAGAGTGAGATTTATGAAGAAGTTGTTGAGAAATTTTTTTGATAGCGAAGAAATGAATGAGGTTTTTTTTTATTTGACACAGTAGGAATCATAAAAAAAATCTCTTTAAAAGCTCTGGCCATTAAAGATGTCTTGCAGCTCCCAAGACATAAGAGGTTTTGTAGCCGCCAAAGTATTTAGAATTTGATCCTCAATTTATTATGGTGCATTGTAAGAATTTTTTGTAGTGGAATGATAAATTTTAAGAGTTGAATCGTTAGACTTTCTATCGCGTGTATTTCTGATTTATTTTGATGGCGGATAGAAATTTTTTGAGAATCGGATCATCTATTTTTAAGACTTACTTGGATCGAAGAGTCTAAATGTCTGATGCTAGTAGTGATCGATGGGAACCCTGTGTAATGCCTTGCCTTGCCCCTTGTGTAATGCCAAGCTGCCAAGCTAGATGCTAGTGATCGATGGCAACCCTGCCGCCCCATGCTATATATCGTCTAATGTGGCGCCAACTTTGACTAGCACCAACTTTCTTGAGGCTGATTTTATTTTTTTTTTGTTTATTTAATCTCTTCTCTTGTTCCCTTCCTAAAGTAAAGGAGCTTAATTAAAGGCTGCAAACACCGGATATAATATGAATTTTTAAATTATCAGAAAAAAAAAACAATTCACAAGCACCAAAAAGAGATCGAGTAGCATGACTGAGAACTTGACTTGCACTAGACCCCATGAAAGACAAATTGAACCTATGAAGAATATGTGGAGTAAGACATACAATAAAGATTCAGTGGGATTAAAGCTAAGCTACGGAATTTGTTCAATCGTAGCATCAATAAAGTTATTCTCGTGGTCATATCTAAGTACAGAAGGACATGTGCGATTGAAGGAGACAACACTCCAATGCTTTAGTATCATTTTTCAGTTAGCCAGTTAGCCTATGGAGTTGTTCCCGGGGATAAATATAAAAAAAATAATTCTTAGATAAATAAAGATTAGTTTTTAAGAGTCATATTGTCCTAAATTATCGATCGATTTTTTCTTTTATATTTGTTATTTAAAATTTTAATTTATCTTTTCTATTGATAAGAGCAATCGAAAAAGATCGTTAATATGATGATTTTATATTTTTAGTATTACTTTCTGTTCATTAAAAAAATAATTATTAGGTATAGGTAAAACAATTTAAACCATAATGATATGATAGCGTAACGTCAGATGCTCATGGGGTGAAATTGTCAACTTATTGAAGTCAAGAGCCACTTCCATAGATGATTCCTAGGTGAGTGAGAAAGAATTAAATTTAAGGAGAAGATCTAAAGTTCTCTTTCATATTCATAACAATCTTTCATGGTCTTGTCAATTGTGTCAAAGTCTAAAGAACTCTCTCTCATAATGATCCTGAAACGAATCGATGAGGATCATTAAATTAACAGTTTTAATATTTTACGATACCAAAAAAGAGTCTAAAAAAAATAAATGAAAAGGAAAAGGAAAAGTAAAATTTCTTCTAATATCTTGGCGTTATTAATTATAGTTTTAAAATTTTTTTTAGCATGAGAATCTGAACATATAAAGAGGAGGATAATTGGCTCCATCTCATTCGTGAACACCTTCCTTCGTTTCCACTTTCGATCGGCAAGATTCTCCTAGCGACGCTTTATGGTACATTTTAGCCCGTTGGTTCATTAAGTAAGAGGCCTAAACCAAATTGACGAACGCTCGAATAGGAAGAACAAAGCGAGCCAGCTCCATGCAGAGCTTTTCCTCTTGCCTTTCCAGCAAATTTGTCTCTTGGAAGTAATTTAACCGTCCTTCTCTGCCCGTTGCGTTGTTCCAGGTTAAAAAAAAATATTGATGGTGCAGCAGAGAGAGTGGACATCTTCTTAATGAGCAGGTTTTTTGTTTTTTTTTTTTAGCTTCATATGCTTTGCTCTCTTCCCCAGGATCCATCTCGTTTTCCTTTTCACATGCATCGCTACCAGTGGCAGCCGTTTCCCTTCCTTTTCTCTCCTCTTCTTAACTTCGTGCTGAAGCTCTCCAGGAGGCCACAAATTGCAGAGTTCTTCTTCTACCCCTCCAAACAAACGTTGCAGGCGTCGCTCTCAGTGGCGGTAGCAGCCTTAGTTTAGATTTTGTTTTTTTTTTCCTTTCCTTGTTTCCTCTCCATTTCGATCTTTTGTTGGCTGCAAATTGGACAGCAGCATCTGCCTGCCCCTTAAAAAAATGATCTTTGATCCATTCTAGAGTTCGATTACTTCTGTTTGCCTCCTTTTCGTTATCTCTTTGCTTCTGCAAATTTGTGAGTTCGTCTTTCCCTGCAAACGAATGTCGGAGGCTTCTCCCCTTGACCACTCGGTCGCCGAGGCATGATTTACTCCAGGGAAGCACCGACATGAGCTCAAAAAGTTGCAAGCTCCAGAACGACTGGGAGGCTTCCAGTGTTAGATCTGTAACTTTGCTGGTAATTTTTCTTCTCCAGATCAGCGTCGCGCTGGGCCTCAACGGAGATGGAGAGCTGTTGCTCGAGTTCAAGTACTCCGTTCTCAGCGACCCTATGGCCGTGCTCAGCGACTGGAATCTCTACGATGACACGCCCTGCTCCTGGAATGGAGTCGTCTGCATGGGATTCCCTGAGGCAACTGCTTTCAATTGGAGTCCCCCTGCTAATAGCCGCAATGTGGGGGTTTCCATGGCTTCTAGAGTCATCGGCCTGGTCCTACCTAACACCCAGCTCTTGGGCTCCGTCCCCGCAGAGCTCGGCTTAGTCGAACACCTCCGCCATCTGGACCTCTCCGGTAACAAGCTCAACGGCACACTCCCGCACGCCCTCTTCAACGCGTCCGAGCTCCGCGTGCTTTCGCTGGCCAACAACGCCATCTCCGGCGAGCTCCCGGACTTCGACGAGCGCGCCAGCAGCAGCAGCCTCCAGGTGCTCAATCTCTCCGACAACGCGTTGACTGGTAGGTTGCCGTCGAAGCTTTCGCGGCTGCCGAACCTCACTGTCGCCTCCCTCTTCGACAACTACCTCTGCGGAGAGCTTCCTGTCGGCGGGTTCAGGCGGCTACAGTATTTGGACCTCAGTTCCAACCTCATCAACGGCTCCCTGCCGACGGAACTCGGCGGTGCGAGGCTCCGTTACTTGAACCTGTCTTACAACCGGCTTACTGGCTCTATCCCGCCCGAGCTGGGGGCGACAATTCCAGCAAATGCGACGGTGGATCTCTCGTTCAACAATCTCACGGGAATGATACCACACCTCGGCGCTTTCGGTTCTGAGAAACCGACGGCGTTTGCTGGAAACCCTAGCCTCTGCGGCAGGCCGCTCCGAAACCCGTGCACCATCCCTTCCTCTCTCTCCAACGCTCCTCCCAATACCTCCAGCGTGACCCTGAAACCGCCTAAATCTCCCCCTGCCTTCGCGGCGTTCCCCCAGAATTCGGACGGAACCACTTCGGATACTGCAGGGCAGAGCACGACCAGCCGAGGATCGCTTCGACCATTGGCGGTTATCTTGATCACGGTGGGGGACTTCGTTGGCATTGCGATCCTCTTCGCAGTATTCTTGTACGCATACCATGTGAAGAGGAGGAAGAGGCAAAAGCAGCATGAAGAACTACAGCAGAATGATGTTGGAAGCAACTGGTTGAAGAACGAACGGCAACCGCCGTCTCCAGCGGGCACAGCAGCAGCCGACGCAAGCGAGTGCAGTGTGATCAGGTCATTATCTTGTTGTTTGAGGAAGAAAAGCGGCGACGGAGGCGACACTGAGGAGACATCAGAGTCGTCGGAGTCACCAGAGACGGAGGCGGAAGAGGAAGGCGCGGCGTTCAAGAGTGCGAAGGAGGTGGAGGACGACAAATCCAACCACCTGCAGCCGAAGAAGCAACATGCGGAGGCTACTCTTGTCATTGTGGACGGCGAGACTAACCTGGAAATGGAGACTCTGCTCAAGGCCTCGGCTTACATCCTCGGGGCAAGTGCGTCGAGTATCGCCTACAAGGCGGTGCTCGCCGACGGCACTGCCTTGGCTGTGCGTCGGATCGGGGAGAGCAGCCTTGTCAAAAAGTACAAGGAATTCGATGCGCAAGTCCGCAGCATCGCCAAATTTCGACATCCAAATCTCCTTCGTCTCCGGGGATTCTACTGGGGCTCCGACGAGAAGCTTCTCATCCACGACTACGCAACCAATGGCAGCCTCGCCAACATCATATTTAGCAGTACGCTCCTTTCTCTCTTCCCCCTCTATGAATTTCTAGATACGAAATCAAAATCCTAAAAATGTTTGCACAATCGCGAAACTCAGCCTGTGGATTTTTTTTTTTTAATGCAGAGAAGCTCGGTTCGTCGGCGTTACATATGAGTTGGGAAACGCGTCTCCGGATCGCAAGAGGCGTGGCGAGGGGGCTCGCCTATCTTCACGACAAGAAGACCTTGCACGGCAATGTCAAACCAAGCAACATTCTCCTGGATTCCGACATGGAAGCCAAGATCGGAGATTTCGGGCTCGATCGAGTACTGATGGCCGGCGCTGGCCCATCAACCCGGCAGTTCGGGAGCAAACGCTCCACGCACTCCTCGATCAGCTTACCGGATCTGTCGGCGTCCGCCGGAGCCAATCCATCGGCCGGCGGCACGTCTTCCGCGTCGGGGTTCCCTCCGCCACCCTACCAGGCTCCGGAGTCGCTGAAGAACCCGAAGGCCAGCGCGAAGTGGGACGTGTACGCCTTCGGGAGGGTGTTGCTGGAGCTGATCGCGGGGCGGGTGCTCTCGGAGCTGGAGCTCTGCCGCATGAACTCTGGCTTCCTCGCGGAGGAACGGAACCGGGCCGTGAGGATGGTGGACGCCGCAATACGCGGCGAGGTGGAGGGCAAGGAGGAGGCATTGTTAGGGTGCTTCAAGCTAGGGCTTGCTTGCTGCGCCACGTCGCCGCAGGGAAGGCCTTCGATGAAGGATGCAGTGCAGGTGCTGGAAAATTTGTGCTGCAGCTCCTGTTCCAATTCTTCTTCTGCCGCTGCCACTTGACCCCTCTTCGTCCCCGGAAGAGAATTTTCTTCTTTGCATGCATGCCTCTTTCTCCCCTAACGATCTCCGAACACATCTCGAAAGATCTGCTACAGTATGAAATACTCCATGGATGATAATATTTGAGAACCGTCGCTATTTAAATACTCAACGATGAAAATACTTTACTTGACATTCCTTTACATTTCTTGAAAATACCCTGAATCACCGACCAGAGAGAGAGAAGGATAGATGGAGATAATATTCTCTATTTATCTATTGATTGTAAAAACAATCTGTAGACGAACTTTAAATTCATTCCTAGATCATTCTCAGTCCATGTTCTGTTCGCATGAAATTGGATGAAATGAAATTTTCATCCTTTCTTACAAAATTCTAGTCCCCCAACGTGAAGCTTAACAAGATCAATCAAACCACTTCGACATTGTAACGAATTAAAGACTTATGAATCAATTGTTATATATTGATATTCTTCTTTTACTACACACTTATTTCATCGAATTTAGATCGCAATGTGTTTAAAGACAATTATGAACATTTCGATGTAGATCGCCACCTCATGCCAAACAAAATCAAACGCGAAGAATGGAAGAAGGCACAAAACTTTATCAGACTGAACATTTCAATGTAGCAGAGATCACCACCTCAGGAACCAAATAAAACATTAAGTTGCTCAATTAATGGCCCAAAACGACCAGTTCCTGGTCGAACTCGAAGCCCTCATCTGCGTCTTCATCGGCGTGCTCCGTCACCATGACGGCAGACGGCGCCACCCCTTGGCTCTCCTGCGCAGCCTCGAGTACCATCCTCGCCGGCAACGGGCGGGCGTCCGCAGGGACGACGCTCGATTCCATGAGTGCCACGCAGATGATCAGAGCGAGGATGGCCACCACTTTGAGGGAGGCGGCCATTCTCGACGCCGACTTCGTTCGCCGGAATTATTAATTATTAGTTGCCGTGGAAGGGAATGAAGAGGTGGATGATATTTAAAGGGAAGATGATTCGAAGGCTAATGGTTATTTTTGGACTCGGGGCATCTCCTTCTTCCTTGTTTTGGGCACTCCATGAACGGTGGAAGTTTACATTTTGACCATGTCTTAAACTATTTATATCTGAACATCAAAATTAGTCCCCGTCGTCACAATGTAAAATGAAAATAATATCTGAAATACTATTAAAAAATAAGTGTGAGATACTCATAAATCATATTAGGAGTATATATGTAACTCTCGTGTAGAAACTAAACAAAGAACAGCCTAAGCTACTCAGAGTAATTATATATAGCCATGTATGAAAGTAGTCTGTGAACTAAAAAACTTGCATATTAGATCAAATGTGTGATTCAACTCCATTCACGAGTGGCAAAGCATTTATTGCATTAAATTCAGTTAAATAAGTCAAATAGGAGTGTCTCTTTCTAATTTATAAAAATATCTGAATTCTATAATATAAAAAAAAAAGAGAGAGAGACCACAGTCGTTGTCATTTAATGATACACATCCACTACTAGAGTAATATTTTTGTTTGCATCATACTCAAAACTAGAAAGTCATGAAAGATGATGGCGAACATATGTGTACTCTAGCAAGTCATAATGATTAAAACTTATTTTAACATCTACAGAAACGTCTACAAATTTCTGATCCAAGTGAGTAAAAGGATAAGGGGGAAAAAAAATTACACAATTCAGGCCGTAATAATTCTTTTAGTTTCTTCCTTTCCACCTCCGTTTTGGCGCATACAATTGTTGAATAGATATGGAGAAGTTCGTGTACGTAATGCCATGAAATCGAGATGCTCATCGCTCCCATTCCAGTAGCAAATGCTTGATCGGAGAACAGTCGAAGACAGACGCAGACATGAAATTGAGAATGCAACTGCAAGCATCGATCTATTTTCCAAATTTTAATTTGTTCCATTCATTCTTAATAAATGCAAACGGACTGCGTACAGTATCCGCCATTTCATCATTGATTGATTCCTTCTGCTTTCACCTTCCCCCAAAACGTAGCATAGCCCGTTAACCCAGTCAACGAAACAACCAACATTACTGGTTTTTTTAATGCTATTCGTACTGAGGAGCTAAATCTGCTCTCTCACTTCTTCAACTTTCAGTTCTCTTCCTCACCAAATATCCATTTCGACGTCTTATCATCGATAAAGGAGACATCTTTACCTTTCTTCTTGCCTCGGAAACTGATCTTTCTTTCTTTCTTTCTTTTTTTTGGCTTTGCTCTTCGGCGGGGAGATGAAGAAGCTCGGCAACGGGAAGGGGAAGGTGCACCCTGTGCCGGCGCCGCGAGGACACCTGGCGGCGCTGCCCGCGGCAGTGATGGCCCTGGCGGCGACGCTGACGGCGGGGGAGCAGGAAGTCCTGGCCTACTTGCTGTCCGGCGGCGGGAGGTGGAGGGAGCAATGGAGGCGGCGGGCGCATCCTCCGGAGCTGGGCTGCGACTGCTTCGGGTGCTACAAGAGCTTCTGGGCTCGGTGGGACGCGTCGCCGAATCGGCACGTCATTCATCGCATCATCGATGCGGTCGAGGAAAGCCTGGAGAGCAGGGAGCGCAGCCGCGGGCGCCGCCGGAAGCAAAGGGACCGGAAAGACTGCGACTTGGTGGCAGCGGTGGCGGCGGCGCCCGCGGGGGAGCAGATCTTGAGCTCGGTAGCGAAACGATTCCTGGAAGTGGATGGAGGGCATTTGTCTGGCGACAATATTGTTGGTGAATTCGGCGATGAGGGTTGTGTTGATGATAGTGACGAAGAAGAAGCAGAAGATGGATTAGGAGATGAAGTAGAACAAGAGAATAATGAAAACAGCAGCCATGAAAGCAAGAGCTCAGTGAGGAGATTCATGAGTTTTCTCGGAGAAAGTGTTTGGGGAGTTTGGAGTTGAGTGAAATAGCAAAGTAAGATGGAGAGGAAAAGAGAAGTCTGTTTTCTGCAGAAATCAAAAAGGTTAATGAATACTCACTCTATCTTCTTTCCTCGATCGATCTCATTTCATCTCTAATTTCTTTTGTCGTTAGTGTTCTAACAATCTTGCCAACCAGTGGCCTTCTTCATCTTCATGATTAAAAAAAAAACAGATTTTTAGTGGGGGAATTGCTATGTATGTGTTCGTCTTGCTCTTTTCTGAATCCCAACTCTCGAATCTTTCACCTCTGTTTAATGATTTGTTCCTATTTTCCTTCTAAATCTATTGTTCGTATGAACTTTGTTTTTGAACTGTTTACGGTCGAATTTCAAATAGACTACGAAGGTCTCGGTTTAGTTTCGTCTTTCAAATCATTGTAAAAATGTACAATAACTCTTTCTATAATATTTTAGAAGCTCAAACTGAAACTGGACTGAATTTTCATTGATTCTCGTTTCCTTCAACTAATGGCTCTTCACTGCAGTTTCAAGAATATTAAGCACCATAAAGTTTGCAGGAGTACAGTTTGAGAAGAAAATATCCATATATCACTATGCCGTGCCATCCGTTCTCAATTATTGCCTTCGCTTTATCTATCTTTATTTATTTCTGCAGCCATCTTGTAATCCTGCAATAACCCATGCTCAATGACTAAACTATTAAAATAGCCCATCAGTCCCTCAAAAAAGTTAGTTTCAAAATTCACAGGTGCCTTTTGGCTTTGGAAGATCACAAGGCACAGCGGCGTCGTCGTCGTCGTCGTCAATATAGAATAGAATCTGTTTTCTTGGCAGCCCTGCTTCTTTCAGTGTATGGCTGACTGTTTTATCCCTTTCGAACACAGATTATATCGCAGCTTCGTCGGGCAGTTAAATAGTCACTAATACTAAAACATCATTGATATAAATCTCAATATTTTCTATATTAGAATAATATACTTATAAATAATGTTGATTTATTATATATTTGTATGCTAAAATTTTACGTGGTCATGTATTACGCGCCCTATGCTTTTCAAGCTTGGAGGAATTTTAATTAATGAAATTCAAGGATATATGTCTCGTATAAACTACATCGTAGTTGGTGAACGTGTTCACCGTATCGTTTTTTCAAAGGCTGCAGGTTGTTGCACCAAACAAATTATGTACCATCTCTTCTTCTCCACTCCAATGTCTTTTTTTTTTTCAAGTCTGTTACATGCTTCAGCATATTCCGAGTTTGGTAGATTCAGCGACAAATTAAAGAGAATCTTGTCCAGTTGTGTGATGCTAATGGCAGAGCATCTAAGACGGGCATTTTGCACCCAACAATAGCAACTGCCCAACACTTCCATCTCGATCCCGGTCGGTGGTCAATCGAGCTATCTGGTTGTCAGTTTTCCGAGGAAGAATGTGAACGACGGCAAGTCCTGCTCTCCCTCCTCGCCGGCACCATCATCTTCGCCGCTGCGCGCATCGCTGACAGGCTCGACGAGGAGCTCCTTGCGGAGGTCATGAACAGAGGGCGACTAGTTCCGCCCACCACCAGTGACGTTTTCTTAGAAATGGCAGTTTATGTTGATTTTCTCAACGTACCTCCTTGTGATTCAGCTCGCGATGAACAAGGCGATCATGGAGGAAATGGATGACGATGATGTAGAAGAAGATGAGGATGATCGAGGCGTGTTGGTAGAGGAAACGGTTTTGCATCGTATCTGAAGTGCATCGTACCGAAGGCGGCTAAATGGGTGAAATTCACCATGAAATTGCATTGCATTTAATTACTCAAAAAAAAATAATGATAATAACAATAATAAATAAAAACAAACAACTCGGGAGCAATTTCGTTAATCAAATAAAGAGAAAAGAGATAGAAAGACATAAATAAATAAAAAACATATACATAATTCGCTCAAACAGATGCACCTAATTCGCTCACCAAGTCAAAATCAAACATTTATTAGAAGAAATGAGGCTACACCTGAAACTCTAACTGATGGCAAGATCACCGTCGCTCCCTATTAAAACACTGGAGCACTTACTCATAATCGACTAACTGTACAAAGCACAGGCAAATATGGAAGAACAGAACTGACAAGAAAACCACAAGACACAAGCCACAATAATATCAAGGAGGTTAACTATTCCAACGTTAGACATGAACACCATTTCCATTGGAGTGGAAATTCCCATTGAGCAGACTTTTGGGAGATTTCTTCAAGCCATTTTGGTAGATTTTGGGGAAACCATTACTGGAAGGATGAGTTCTTAAGTTGCTCGGTTGACCAGAAGCTTGCAACCAAAAATCTAGCTGCCCGCAGGACGCTGCTATTAAGCCTGTAAGAGGGTGTTTGTCAAGATGAATGTTAAAAAGAGATTTAAACAATGTTTAAAATTGTTCCTTTAATTTCCTAAAAGAAAGCACTCAGAGTGCACTAGGCTCTGAATCCCAGGTGGTGTACGAGATGCTCGAAAAGAAAAAAACGTAAAATGATCATGCAGAAATGATCATAAGATTCAAGGTCACACTTTATATGTAAAGCTAATAGGCTAGAAAACTATTCTTAAAAACTGAAATAGAGAACGCTGTGGCGAAGATGCAATGCTTAATCACAGTGGATGCAGGATCAAAATTCAAGTAGAAAGTATCTGTGGCAGACACTTTTCTCCTCTCGTCCATATTGAGATGGAAAACTCGGTAGCATCCAAAGGTATAACTAGAAGTTTTTTGAGCGAAGATCACTTTGCATTGGGTTGTCATCTGAGATAAGGCTAAAACCATGTTGGCCATGCAATAGTTGATACAACTTTCATCTTGCATTTAAAACAGAGAGATGTGTGCTGAATTTGAGCACAAAACTGGCTTAGTGTCTTGAAATTATGCAAGATTATATACGCTGCATACCTAAGAAAACAGCAGAGGGTTTCCCTGGTCGAGACTTGAATTCTGGATGAAATTGCACGCCGACAAAGTAAGGATGAGTGGGCAGCTCGATAATCTGCACCATTGATGAAAAAAGATATAAAACAAAACTCAGAAAAGGAATATGAAATTCATAAGTGTGAGAAAATCTTCTAGATGCCTACCTCCATTCGTCTTCCCATCTCATCTTTACCAACAAAAGCAAGACCAGCTTTTTCAAATTCCGTTACCATTTCAGGATTTACCTGTAGAATTGTAACAGCCAGAGAAGATTATGCAAACTCCGTTGTCATATTAGACTTCTAGTTATTAAACTTCTCTAATCAGCAAGATGAAAGAGGGCAAACCTCGTATCTATGTCGATGCCTTTCGTCAACAAAGCTTGCTTTTCCATACCTAAAGAAACCGGAAGACATAACAAGTTAATTACCTATTTAAACACTAAATATGAAAACATTACTTGTTAAAAGATACTTCTGTGCTTACAACTTAGCAGATTTGCAATCAGCAAGTTCAAAAAAAGTTCTCCTTGATCCGAGTCTCATTGTAGCTCCCATGTGAGTTTTGGAACCCTTTTATGTTAATACAGTGTACAAAGATCATGAAATATTACCTTAAAAACAGGATGGAAATGCAGGAATCGAGAGTTACCTCTGGCATAAAGACAACAACAGGAGTAGCTGTATCAGGATCAAACTCTGTGCTATTTGCCTCCCTCAACTTCATGACCGAGCGAGCGTATTCTATGACAGCAATCTGCATCCCGAGACAAATACCGAGGTACGGGACTTTGTTTTCACGGGCATATTTAGCAGCGAGAATTTTACCCTCCACCCCTCTGTCTCCAAAACCTCCTGGGACTAGTATGCCATCTGCACTCTGAAACAAAAGATTGTTAATATTGCTGCGACAATAAACTACATGGGAGTGAAACAAAAGTTAAGAAGATGAAAATGCACTTCAAAATATCTGGCATTGATTTCTTAAGTAAAAACAAGTTCACCTTCAAAAGCCTCCATGCTGCTTTGTATGCATCAGGAGTCTGTGCCAATAAGAATTATTGTAAATTTTGAAACAAGAAAAATTCTAACAAGCATTTTAAGGGAAGAGCTTTTAGAGTATCATGAAAACAGACTTCTTCTGCAGAAGTTTCTTCAAGATCAGACGAGGGGACCCAATTTATGACAAGTTTTTTCCGGCAAGTAACAGAAGCATGTAAAAGAGCCTGCAATTTCACACAGGAGATTGTAGTTTGAGACTTTGAGCAGGGGATAGTATACATGATGTTCACGAAATCAGTGAAAGCTCTCCTTTTTTTATAAGAACTGACACTGAAGAGTTACCAATCCCAACAATGACAGCCCTAAAGTGCACAGAGCTACAAGTATTGATGGAAATCATTGCATCTTAGAAGAACAAATTTACATCAACATTCACCTTCAGTACAGAGAGATAAGAATCAGGAAGACCAGTATATTTTCCTACAATAGCAATCTTCACCTGAAAAAGCAATCATTTAAATAGTAAATATTTTTTACTCCCATTGAAACAAATATAAGAATCAGAGAGGAAAGAAGATAACTCACAGGATCATGCAACATATCACAGAGTTTAGCTCTACCCATCCATTCTACCAATAGAGGTTCCTTAGTGCATCTATACAAGTTAGAGTTAACATATGAGAGAGGGAACAAGTGACCATATTGGAACAGACTTAGCTTTGTAACATACTGACCCTTGAAGGTTTAATTGCTTCAAAAGAGCTTCATGAGCCTTTTGCTCCTGCAGGCCATGACGGTTATCAATATGAATGCTATAATGGCTAGAGATAATTTCTTTGAAGAGTACTCATGGCATTATCAAAAAACAAAAATTAAAAAAAAATAAAAATGTACACTCTACCCTCAAAACCAATGGAATGTGCCAGATGTTGGTAACATCATGGAGTGTAATAATATTTGCCACCTAAAGGAAACAAATAGTCGATTGATATGAAAAAAATTATCAGTCTCATTCTAGAGTAAACAACAGAAAAAATGTTGATGAGAAAAAGTTGAGAAAATTACTGGAACGTGGCAAAAAAGTGAAAGTTTTTCTTTAATATTTACTTCAAGGGGCTGCAAAAAAACATCAAATTGAACTTTTGTAGATCAATAATGGTAAAGGAAAAGAAAGCAGTGGCAACATACAAGAGGCTAGAAATGGTGAAATGAGAGTTTAATAGGGACCTTCTCACTGCGGCAAGCTAAAATATGTGGGGTTAGCCCAAGTCCTCTTAATCCCCTAACACTATGTTGTGTTGGTTTAGTTTTCTACAGGAATAAAAAGAAAGTGTTATCCATAACGATTTGGAGAAATACATTCATCTGCATAACTTTGTAGTCATTACTGGTTCTCCGACTGATTTGAGAACTGGTACAAGACTGACATGAACCAGGCAGAAGTTACCGGGCCCTGTTATGAACAACAGAAATCTTGTACATGAAAGAGGATTTAAAATAAGCTGTCAAAACTAACATATTGTGTAATTGTCTGCAGATTCTTCTCACCTACACGGTAAGAGAATTGACCCAAGGCTTCTATAAATGGCATTGATTCAATGTCTCCTGAATTAAGATATCCGCGGTTAATATTATTGAAAGTAATGTTTCTCCTGGATGCATACTTGGATTAATATGGCAGTATTTAGGTAATTGTAACTTCCAATAGTCAGATTTGATCAGATAGTTGTGGTATCTTGTGATTACTATAGTTTTTGTTTATTAAAACAGAACTCTTTTGAAGAAACCTTACCGATAGTTCCGCCTAATTCGATGATACAAACATCAGCTGGTTCATCTGTGCCATCTACGGGTATCATTGCCACACGTTCAATCCATTCTTGAATGGCATCTGTAATATGGGGCACAACCTTCAAAAGAAGTAAAGACAGGTTTAAAGGGATACTGAGAAAATAACCAATATTTTAGTGAGCAGGTACAATTTGTTCATTAGTTTGAGACACACCTGAACTGTTTTTCCTAGGTAATCCCCTCTCCTCTCTTTGTTAATGACATACTGTCACCAGAAATAGATATATTATGAGAAGAGAATGACAGTAATTCTTAAAGAACCAAAATAGCCAAAGAAAATTGAAGTAACTTTACAAAGTGAGGGCCATCAATACACAAGGCAAAAAAGTCACCTGGTATATTTTTCCAGTTGTAATATTGTTATCGCGAGTTAACTTGATGTCAAGGAAGCGTTCATAATTTCCTAGATCCAAGTCCACCTATTACACGAAGCAAAAGAAAGGTCACCACTAGAAGTGAAATGAAGCCACAGAAGGAAATGATTACCTACCCGTTCATGGACAAGAGTTGGGCACAAAAAGTTAAGGTTTCTAGATTTGAGAAAACACAATAGAAGCTCAATCCTTAAATGAAAATTAACTTGGTTCTAGATTTCAAGACACGAGTCAGAGATATCTGAAATGCTTATTACCTCTCCGCCATCATCTAGCACAAAAACTTCCCCATGCTCGAATGGAGACATGGTCCCAGCATCAGTGTTTAGATAAGGATCTGCACAAGACAGAGATGGCAACTTAAGATAAAGCGATGCAAACTAAGGAAATGAAGACGTTTTCCATATTGTTTATTATCGCTTACAAATTTTTTTTTTTTTAAAAAAAGAAAACTAAGTGACGAAACACAAGCACTGGAAAAGATGAAAAGACAATAGCAAATCAGAAGAAGAACAAGCACGTTCCCACATCTACAACAGTGTATTTTTCCCGTCAAAGTTGAAACAAAGAGGCTTTCAGTCAAACGAATTTTCTATACAGCAAATCTGGATAAGAAAAAGCGAATCAGACATCTATGTTCGAGATGTGGCCCAGATAATACTGAAGGGATGCACATCGAAAGACCTGTATTGCAACGATCTCTCCCAAATCTTCGCATCGAAACACAACGCCAGTGTCCCCATTACATCACACAGCTGCGTACGGCCTTCGTAAAAAAGAAGAAGAGAAGGGAAAGAAAAAAAACAGTTTTTATAGGGGAAATGCGATTCAAGAAACGATTTTGATGAACCTAACAGCGAGAATGGTGCAAGAAAATAAACACCTAGCCTGTTTACTCCGAAAGATGGATCGAGCAAGGAAGGCGAGCCGCCGCCGGCCCGCCTGAGCGAGGGGAGGCTCCGCCCACAGCGGCAGCCCGCCCGCGCGAGGCGAGGTCGCCCCACGCGGCCAGTCGGCCAGGCGGAGCAGTCCCCGCCGCAGTTTGTATAAAAATGATTCGAACGGGATCGCAGCCCGCGGCGGAAATTAAGGAAGAGAATCTTAAATATCTTTCTGTCCATTAGATTTTTTATGAACAAAAAAAATATCATCTTTATTTTCGACATTTAAAAAAAAAAAATCTACCGCGAAATTTTTTTCAAATTTGCATTCGCTTCCTCTGAATAAACAGGGGACTAGTGATTTGGGAGGACATGAAGAGCGAGGTGGGTACCGATCTTAATGGAGGTGACGCGGAGGCCACAGGCCTGGAGGAGGATTCCGATGCTGCTGGCCGTCACTCCTTTCCCCAGCCCGCTCACCACTCCGCCCGTCACCAACACGAACTTCATCTCTCTCTCGTTGGCTCTTTCTCCCTGCTAACGCTGCAGCAACGGCGAAGAAGACGAATTGGACGACAAGCAGTCCATGCCTTAAAAAGGAGTTGTATTCCTCAATCCTCAATGTAATTTTTTTTTTTTTTTTTTTTTTGCCACAAAGAACGTCACTTTTAAAATTTGTAATGGCACCTCTATTTACCTTCTTTTTTTAAAAAAAAAAAATATTTTTAAAAATAATTAAAATATCTGGCTTAAATTTTGTTCGGTGAATAAAGAATAGATGAATTATCCATTGAGAGGACAAAGGAAACAACATTGGACAAGAAGAAATCGGACTATCCGTCTTTTTGTTGTGGCTTTGGATCTTGTTGCGGTTCTTGTTCTTAGTAGAAGCAATTAGGTGGCTAGTTTGTCATATTTAGATGTATTAGTACATTAATCTTGTCACCTTGGAGGTCAATCCGCTCCGCTGGAGGTTTGACCAATTCAAAACCTACGGAACTTGGAATCCATCCATCAATGCATGAGAATTTCATGATTTAGCCGTCGGATCAAACCCAGTTGGTAGGTATAAAGAGATACTTTTTAAGTGAACAGAAATTAATTTCCGAAGAGATTATGATTCTAAGCTTTCGATCAATCTTCTTCTTTACATTTATCATATGAGTTCCTAATTTATGTCCTCCACCGATAATAATTTTTATGAGAATTTTGTGATTTGTTTTGTTTTGATATTTATAAGTTAATCTGAGAGTAAGAAATTCGGTCTTTTTTTTTTTAATTTTTTGCCATCAAAATTAATTTTTTTAAAGATAAAATTTTAAATTATCTAAATTATTTTAAACTGTTATAATACGCTTTTCTTAAGTATTCATGTACTAAAAGTATTTGTTTGTCCTGATATACTCTTGTAATTTTGATTTTGATAAGGCACATGTAACATTTTCATAATTTAATAAGAATACGTCTCTTCGGAAACATCCGATAATAAGGCTATACATAAACGCATGATTTATTCAATATGGAATGTACTATTTAATCAACGTGATTCCTATAATTAAATAAAATGTAAAATAGGCACAGACATAAATATTTCCTATTTATATAATTTAATAAGCATATAAATGAATACATTCAACATGTCACATGGCCAAAAATTGAATGCTTTGACCCATTTGCACCAACGAATCTAACTAAATGGACATAGATGATTTCTTGTCGCACTTGTTTTTATTAAAAAAATCATAAATGATTTGCTCCCGAATCTAACCATAAATGATTTCACTTTTATTTTCTAAAATATCATTATTTTCTTTTTAATGACTTTATTCTAGAGCCGTCAAGTTGAGTTAGGCCCGTCGAATTGGTCCGTCCCGCCAAGTAATTTAAGCGGATTGGGTTGAAATTTTATCAACCCGCCATTTTGGCGGATCTAAACGAATCTACCCACCCGAGTTGCGGGTTAGACGGGTTGACCCGCGGCGGGCTTGAGTTGGCCCGCGGATTGAGAAATATCAAAAGAAGATAAAATTTGTGAAAAAAAATTATTTAAGCTTTTTTTTATCAATATTCTAATACTAACAAGGTCATAATCACATTCTTCTTCTATCACACATATAACTCGGCACTAGTAAAAGTTAAAGAAAATAATAAAAAAATATTTGATTTAGGTACTCTAATATTTTTTTTTATAAACTCTAATTAGTTTATAATTATTTTGTTACTACTATTTCAATTTCAATTAATATAGGGAATGATGATATATCAGAGTCAACTAATTATAAATGCCAAAAAATCTCAATTAAATTTTGAAGGAGCTAAAACTTGAATTTGTATACTATCAAGATTTGGATATTTTGGAGTGTTTAAAGAATAAAAAATATTGGTACCTAATATTGTCGATTGATAATTGAGTCTCAATTACAAGATTTTAGTTGTTTCAAATGCATTTTTTTTTTTTTACCATGGTATTCTATCCTCCTTATCGATTATCACCTCAAGCCTTCACCACCTTAATAATTTTGGATTTTTTTTATTTTTTTGGCTCGCAGGTTGACTCGCCTAATTCGCAACCCACCTTGGGTTGGATTCGAGATTTCTCAATCTGCCAAGATGGCGGGTCAGCCCACCCTTCCCCGCTAAATGTGGAATTTGCGATGAGTTAATCCGCTCCATCATGGATCTGTCCGTTTGACAGCTCTAATCACTACTATTCCAATCGATGTAGGAAATGATGACATATTAAAGTTAAATAATTACAAGAGCTAAAAAATCTCAATTGGATCTCTATTTGGATGAGTAAAATTTTAAATTTACATATTATCAAGTTTTGAATATTTTCGAGCATCGAAAGAATAAAAAATATCGGTACTCAACTTTGCCGATCAATCTTAATTATAAGATTTTAGTTCAAATGCTTATTTTTTAAATCATTGTACCCCATCTACCTTACCGATCATCGCCTCAAACTCTCAACGTCTTAGTAATTTTAGATATAGTTTTTAAAATTTTGTGGCCCGCGGGTTGGCCCGCCTAACCCGCAACCCGTCTTGGGTTGGGTTGGGTTGGAGATTTCTCAACCCGTCGAGATGGCGGGTCGACCCGTCCCTCTCTGCTAAATGTTGAGTTAACGATAGATTGAGTTAACGATAGGTTGACCCGCACTAGCTCTACTTTATTCTTAAAACAGTACTCTTCTCGAAATGAGAGTCACAGTCGTTTATGGTCATGGAAAAAATATGGTTTTATTTTCTCCTAAATAAAATTATAGTGGTAAACGAATCCGACATCCATAAATAAATTCCACTCGATATGAATTTATTTATATTTATTTATTATCCATCAAAATATATATATATATATATATATATATATATAGATATATATTTGATTTATTAATATTTATGAATACTATTCATGTGAACACAATTTATAAATTATATTTTTGAATAAAATATATAAATTATATTTATAATTAAATTTATTTATACTAATCTATCAAATAAAAATTAAAATATTAAAATTTCAAATGAATAAATTTGACAAGAATTTGATAACTTTTAAACAGAGTTAAATTTAAATCAAATTTGAATCGATTAGAAATTCTATACTAATTAAACCAGACCAATTCCATTCTTGAACAATTTTTTTTTAATAATTTAATTAATTTTAGATTCGATTTAATTATTTTATCAAATAATTTTGAATACGGTCAAATTGGATTTGGTTTACTATCCTATATAAAATATCGATTAGTTTTCTTCCAGTGAATTAAATAAATGCGACTCCGACATCTACATCCCCCTTATCCACCAAGTGGCAAACTATTACGCGACCGATTTGGTAGGGCCATCCATCATTCTCGTGGTTCCTATTCCGACCGAGACACCCGCCCCGCCCCGCCCCGCCACCTTCTCGCCAACCGACGACGAAGCGGGCGAGACACCGGCCCATATAGCGCGCGGGTACATTCCATCATCGCCCGCTCCACCCGCGGCGGAGAATGCATTGCTGGGGGCACGTGGTGGGCCAGCGCGTGGCAGGCAGGCCATCGCATGAGGAGGAAGGGAATCTAATTTGAGCCAGGCACAGAATCAAAGGCCACGCACCGGGTCGAATCTCGCAGTGGATTTGCGGCAGAAACGGTGGGGGCGGCCCGTCTCCTGTCTGCCGCGGGGACCGTGGCCTGTCGGCGGATTCCGCGGTGCGGTGGTTGCCGAATTTGATCATCGTATGAAAAAGCCCATGTGGCCTGGCAAGTTGCCTCATGCGTGTAAACTTTAAATTCAACAGGGACCACTCGGTACGGAAACAACTTCGCCTAGATTCGGGCCAATGTGCCAGCAGATTCCCGCCGGTCTGGTGGCCGTTGATTCCGTTATAACTCGTCCAGTTGCAAGGGGCCACCAATTTGACCAACCCCCACCGTTTTACGCATCTCGAATTCAGTCATGGCACTCAAAATTAAAGCGACGGGCAGCGAGTTGGGTACGTCAAAGTGGAGGGATTCGGGTGCACTCGTGCCAAATAGGACAAACGAGTTGGGAGGGGGGGGGGACCCACACAAATTGAATGATAAGATAATGGTGGGCCAGAGGCAAAGATTTGGTGGGAGACCAGCTAGTTGTTCTTGAATCACCCTCCCACTCCCACATGCCTCCAGAAATTGCAACTGGGCTACTAGATGTGATTCGACAAATTAAAGGGAGTTAGTATATGCGCATTGAAAGCTCATGTAGATCCTTTCATAGATATTGGTATTATCCAACTACCTATTTATCCAGAACATCATATCATGTATGACTACCGACTCACACTGTGCATGCCTCTTTAATTTTTGTGGTTGAGTTTGGTTGAGCGTGGCACCGATGGTCCATAGCAGGGAGATGGTGAATGAATTATGTGAATAGAGAGGAGAGGTGGCCAATGCGAAAGTTAATATGGTACAGGTCACTTTGAAATATTTTTTATACAATATTTGATATTGATCAACTGTTGCGGTTGAGACAACGAGATGTGGAGTTTCATGGCAACGAAGATCATCCGTCATTCGCTGAATCATATGAACTGTTGATTTGTCTCGGATGAAGACGGTTGACTTATCTCGAATGAAGACTACTGACTTGTTTAGGACGAAGATTGTTGACTCGTCTGAGATAGAAATCCGACGAAGCGAAAGCACTAGTACTGCTATTTTTCAAGCCAACTGATCGGAACCTCCTACTGAAAAGGATTACCGAAGCAGTGGAAAAAAACTTGAGAAGTAAACACAAGTGAAGGTGCCGAGAGGGATATCGGGCATGCTCCTTCAATGTTTAAGTCAGGACTTGCGAAGGAAAAAAGAATGCAAGAAAAGGAGTGAAGAGTTTGAATCCCTTATATCTCCTCATGTTACCTTTATATAGGTGTGTCAAACCATGCATATGGAGTTGTAAGGGAGGTGTTGAGGCATGAACTCTTTAAGGTGACGGTCTATCGTGTTCATAAATGATATGGGACATTACCTCAATAAATGTGACAGACGCATGAGGATTTAATTAATGCAGTCCGCGCGGTTGATAGGAGACAGAGTTCCATTAAGACGACGGACGACGTATATATCCCCTCGAGTAGGCATGGGGAGATGTTTACTTGTCCCATAGTACACTTACAACGTGGTGCCTTCGTTGGCGTCTTCGCATGGGGGTTTAATTAATGTAGTCCGTGTGGTTGATAGGAGACAGGGCTCCATTAAAACGACGGATAACATATCCCCTCAAGTGAGCATGGGAAGATGTCTACTTATCTCATAGTACACTTATAACGTGGTGCCTTCATTGGTGTATTGACTTTAATGACTAAGACATACGTCGACTGGGATCAGCATGTCAATCAAAATCTATCTATCGGAATATGTGAAGACACCTATACTGAGACATAAATCCGTCGAGATATGAGTCCGTCGAGCCATGAGCCGACCGAGATATGAGTCCGTCGAGATATGAATAAATATGGATATGTCGAGACACGTGCGTCCGTCGAAATATTCAATCTTTATGAATCGGCATCATGAACTATTCCTTTTATGAGTCACCGATGACCAGGTTAAACATGTCTTAAACAGCGTGAATTGTTTCCATATTTAATCGTCCTTAGTATCTATCTTACATTATATGGCACATATATGCTAACGATTAAATTTTAATGTTTGCTCTTTTCGCCCCTAAAAATTCCTGTGGAATTGGTTTAAAATATTACAAAAGCTCGAGTTATTAAAAACAATCACTTAATATTATAATAAAATTTATTATTTGGATTTAACAAATGATTGTCCAAATTTTACTGGATCTTGTATTCTTTCCGACAAAATGGTAATTGTTTCTTAATTACATATTTTTTTCCTCTTACAGAATATTACATGGCAGTTTAATCGTCACGGTATATTTTTTATCTTATTTCTCGAAGAATATATATATATATCCAACACCAAGTATTTGTTAATATATAAGAAAATATTTAACCTCTGAAATATTTAATTACCCTGAGTTTTTTTAATAAAATGTCAAATTTATATTCTAATTAACATGACATTTTTTTTAGATTATAATTTTTTTAATTATATATATATATATATATATGTCTAATTAAAAAAAGAGTAGATAATCATTGATAGATTATTTTTTTGGCTATCTTAACAAGGTTTAATTATTTCGTTAAGCATGAAATCTTTATCTTTCAATATTTTGTGATCTCATTTTAGTTTGACATTAGTCTAATACGTAGACATAAATAAATTTTTTGGCTATCTTAACAAGGTTTATTTATTTCGTTAAGCATGAAATCTTTATCTTTCAATATTTTGTGATCTCATTTTACTTTGACATTAGTCTAATACGTAGACATAAATAATTAATGGAGACTCTCGCCGTCGGGTTCCAGAGGACACTATTCAATTTTGATCCTCCCATGCATTTAATTATATAAATAAACATCACTCTTTTTTTTTTATGGTTCTAGTGACTTGGTGGATTTTTCTAAAATATTTATTGCTCTTTATGAAATTGTAAACGGATAACCATGCTTAAACAAATCATAAAGAAGTATAACATCGGAATATTAATAAAATTTTAAATAAAAACATTGTAATAATTCAGGCGGCAGCAAAAGGATATATATACGTACGTGTAAAATTTAATTAGATTAAACAATACAACGCCAGCTAGATAGTAGATATTCTAGTGGCGATCTGTCCCCTTCATAATTAATTCTTGATCTACGACATGATCATATCAATGCAATTACTATATTTAGGCGATGCTCTTTGTTAATTAATGTCCATCGTGTTGTACTTGTTGACGTGATTAGTTAATTAGGCCAGTACACAGCAATTATTCCCTGGCGTGGAGACAACCGCATTAATGCATGACAGAGTCATCTAAATTTAGAAAAGAACATTTTAAATATCTTTCAAAATCGATTCTTATTTTATTTGTAAATTTTATCACATCTTATATCATCACGTTATCTCCATAAGAATATATATCCACATAGTGAAAGCGAAGATAGTTGCCTTGATAGCAAAGAAACTAGCGAAGTTGTCAATATTCGTATAATTAAATTTATATAAAAAAGCTAAACAAATTGCAGAAACGATATCTTCTCCGGCCTGCATATATTAATATTGACGTTCTCGAGTGTAAGAGTGGTGTAACGATTATTCACACTTGTTTATCAACCACGTCCACCCCAAAGCTCAACAAATCCACATCCGATGGCAGATTATTTCTAACTTAGTCCGACAACCTGCAGACTGGGATCTTTCATCCGTCTTCAGACTAATTAAATGTACTAAACATGCTCAGTGTTAATTAGATCTTCAAAAGCAGACTGGTCGTGCGTGAGAGATCTTCTATAACATCAAGAAAATTAAATTGATCGAGGAACTGATCGCCATGTAATCCTTTCGAGTGTTAACCAATTGGAGTATTCGAGACATATTTAATATAAATGCGCACGCCAATCTTCTTTCAACGCACACAATTCGGTAGATAATTTGTTTTCTATAAGTTCGTTAATGCGACCCTTTATATTATGATTTTGCCCGCGAATGATGATATCGATTGCATTTCACAAATGCATTCAATGAAAAAAAAAATACATAATAAATTTCTAATTTATTAGAGTATACGATACATACAAGATACAATGACATAATCATAAACAATTTTTTTATGAATTAATTAAATTGAAAATAATATTTTATTCTAGTTATATTCGTCGGACGATACAGAGCGGGAATGACATCAATCGCAAATTTGTCGGAGTTTGCTTCTACTCAAGTCCAATTAAACAATGAGAGAAACTGTTCCGAATGGAATCTGTCCACTTGGTGCAAACTCGCTTTCCGATGGTTCTAGACAACGGCAATACTTGTTGTCGGTGGCGAAATCGTCGGAGAACGTTCCTCTACGATTTGGGATGCCGAAGGAGGGCTGCCGGAGCCAAAGGTGGCTAGTGGCCAACAATTGCACCTTTTGGCCGGTTGGAATGGAGTGGGCAGCAAGGTGGTGGCCGACGGCTAGAGAGGAAGAGAAGAACTTTTGCTTAGCCAAGTTTTCGTCACACATATCCAAACCAATACCTTTGGGTCAATAGTCCAGACCAATAGTCTTTGATTCATTGAACCAAACCACTCTTTATTTGAACCTAATCAATTTGATTCATTATTAAACTACCATGGGTTCAATTCGTCTTCATAAGACGTGACCCCTATCCAAGTCTCCGTTCCGATGAAACTCTTTTCATCCTTTTCCTTCGTCTGATCCAACCAAACTCAGTATCTCTCAATCTGAGAATCCAATTTTCAAATTCGTTTTAAGTCAATCAAGAAATAACTCGCAGTGCATGTGATCTTATAAGTTTCCGGTTTATGTTGGTCGTTCATAATTAACTATTAATTATGAAACGATAATGAGTGACATTTAGTAATATATCATAATTCTTAATTAATTAGAAAATCAACAGTTGATCTCAGAACTTCTTCTGAACCTTTTAGAAACTACAATGAGCTATGTCTCATTCCTTTCGCTCATTTTATTCTCACTTGGTTGGGGATATGATCTATCTATCTGTCCCCACTAGGCTGACTACGTCACACCTAATCCCAGTTATGCTTTCTCGTCTTACAGATTCAAATTAATTACTCCCACATATGTCCAAGTGTATCATACTCTTAACATGTAAATGGTTTGACCAAAAACTTTTGAGTAACAATTATGACGAGTGACTATAAGGTATATATATATCTCTTTTATAAAAAGCGGTGAATCCTATGTTACTATTCAAACACCTTCGGACACTTCAACTTATATCCAATCATCCCGGGTCCACACCTCAAAGAGATATTTACTTAAGATGTCAAAACATAAATCTCCATGACCAAGACGACTTGAATATCTCAAGTCGAAAGAAACTCACACTTAAACTATAGCAAGAATTTCATAGACATATCCACATATATAAAAAATCATATAAAGTCTTATAGCAGGTCACTCCAATGAACTAGTTACTATAACTAACATCCACATTTAACTCTCAACATCCAATTTTTTCAGTCAGTGAGAAACAACTACTTGAATAAATCAAAAAGTATAACATGTGCAAATCTCTCAGAATCAATGATGTCCGAACTTATCGATTCATCGATTAGGAAATATTCAATACATATAGAGATACTAATCTCATAAAAAATTCTCTCATGTTATAAATTGTATTGCGGATATTCAATAAATAATTTTAAGATCCAATCAAATATAGAATGAATGTATATTTAAATAGTAAATTTATCATTTATCGAATAAATAATATAAATTATAAGATGATTAACTTTGAATACCTCTTAGATATAATGCTGATCCATTAATTACTTCCTTCGCAGTCTCTTTCCTTTCACTAGTCCATCAGAGTAAATAAAACTTTTTGTTAAACAAGCACATTGCCCTTTCAATATATATGGAAAATCAGTATTTTGATTTCACCGAGCAATGTTGATAGCTTTATTATAGCTTTTGAGATTCACATTCAGTTTCATCTCTGGAGAATCCCGTCGTAAGCTAGCATCCCTTCAAGATCTCCCATGATTCGAGCAATTCTCACCTAAAGTCCTCGTTGTATCTCTCTAAAGAGAGTCCTAACAAGGCCTGCAAACAGTTTAATGTTGAAACCTACAGACTCGTCGAATCTAGTAGCACCATTAATTAGAGTAGAGTCAATCCTCGACTGCATCTCCATCAACTCCTGGCCTGTTGCCACTATATACCTTTGCAAGCTCCGAAATGTTTCTTCAAGGAAGCGCCCGAGCATTTCACTTTGTTCCATCGTCCTGCCATTCTGCAAGCCTCTACTGCCTCCTAATCTGTAGCTCTCGTTCTGCAATTAGGAGAAAACAAATTAATATTAATCAATCAGACAAATGTTTGAGTATTTCATTAACAGAAATCTTACCATTCTGCTACATAGGTTATCAGTCTTCTCTTCAAGAGAATGCATGGTATTTCTTTAGTTGTTTGTTCAGTAAAGATTGCACAAGCAATAGGTACTCATTGGTCTTCTGCTCGTTCTCATCAATCTCCTTGTCTCTAGGCCCATCTGGTGTGCTTGTTTTTTCATCCTTATTTGTGATCTGCATCACTGTCAGCGAAGAAGCTAGCTTTTCGAGCACAATCAACTGCTGTTTTAGCCTTTTGATCTTGTAGGAAACTCCAAGTGCTTGGATATCCATTTTGAAACAAGTATCCTTAACAAGGGATGTCTTGGTCAACGACAACTTATTGGCAATTCCAGCATCATGTTTTCAACTATTTATAGCTCGAAGATTGGCTAGGTCTAATTTTATCTCTTTCTTTTCAATGTCATCGCCTGCGGCATTGGAGTTGGACACCTCTGGCATGCTCTTCGCTTGGTCTTCAGAATTACTACTCCCTGAACTTTTATGTTGTTCTGGGGATGGCGTTTCACTGCATCCATCAGAATACTCCCATGAACTATTATTGCTTGGTGGCGATGGCTCTATTGCATCACTTTTGTTAATTTCTGCGTGTACATTAATCTCTCTTTCCCGATCCGTGTCATTACCATTTACCAGTGTCCATTTCCACAGCCTTATTCATCGTCTCGTGGATAATACCAATCAACTTGGCGCATGAATCTTCTGTTTTCTCATTTTGTTTGTTTTTGCTGATCGCTACGTCTGACAAAAGAGCATGGCAAGTATCAGGAATGGGCCAACAGTTTGAATCATTCCTTTGTGAATTCTGAACATGGAGATTGAACTGCTGCTTGATTTTCTGTTCCTTATCCAACAACATGACCTCCAATTTGGCATTTTCTACCCTCAAACGGGATAACTCCGCATCCAAGCCTTTAACATGGTTCGTTTCAAGCTCCATGCCCATGACCTGCCACCGAAAAGCTGCCAACTTCTCATCTTTTTGCCTCAACTGCTCTGTGAATGCTTCAATCTCTGCGTAATGTTTCTGCTCAAGGATGGTTGCATACTTTTCTGTTTCCTTGAGAACCCAATCTTGCAATTGCTGGTAGTCCTCCATAGCCAATGCTAGAAAAGCAAAATGAGAACATTTGGAAGATCTATCAACTGAAGCCAACTTTGGCTCTGATTAGACTACAAGAACAATTATCTTCGATTCAGAAAAATATAATTTGCACCGGTGTTGAGAGAGAGACTGAATATGAGATGCTTAAGATTGCTTGTTAATCAAATAATCAAGGGAAACTAAGAATGATTCTTACATGGTTCAATTCGAGAACATTAAATTTAATGAGAAGAGCATATTAAACGTACCAGCTTCACCGTTCTCATCGATGGAGATCGAAGTGACCGTGGCACTTTAATGCAGTAGTTGTGGAAGGTTCTTCTTTCCTATCCTCGGATTCTGGAAGTAGATTTATGGAGTTATGCCCAAAGGAACCCGCTGGCACCAGTTCCGGCCTCCGGTTCTGCAACGATGCTATATCCACAGAATGCATGTTTCTGGAGTTCTTGTTCCTCGATGATTCCCACATGTTCCTCCACCTCTCCATCTCCAATTCAGTTTGCTTCTTTTTCGCCTTTGAAATCTTAACTTCCTTCACGAGCATCTGCTTCTCAGTTGTATCAAGCTTCAATTTCCTCAGCATTGCAGAAAGAACCTTATCTTTTTGCTCGGAATCCTTCTGCATTCTCACGATCTGTTGCGAAATGTTATTGACCATCATGAAAACTTCCTCCTTCCGCTCGAGAGCCTCCTCGAGTTCGTGCCTTGCTGCCTCTGCTTTCCGGAGAGTGAGGTTCATCTCGGCTTCCATTTGCCGCTGGCTCAATACTAACGCGGTCTTGTGCTTCCAAACCTCGGCTGAGTGGTCGGCCTGCGACGCCTTTTTAGCTCTTTCGGTCATTTCATCGAGCACCTCAGTGGCCAACTGCAGCTTCTCCTCCAAATCCTTAAGCTTCCTCGCCTCAGCTTCCAAGGCATCGTCTCTGAGCATCCTCGCTTGCTCTTCTTCCTCAATCCTCTTCTCCAAAGTCGAAATGGCGTCGCTCTGGTTCGACTTGGCAATCTAGAGCTCATTGGCCAGGGCAAGAATCTGGAGGCGGAGGCTCTTCCTCTCTGCGATCCATTGTTGTTCATGGGCAGCAAAGATGGCGACGGCCTTCTCGTTCGCCTTGGCGTCCTCGGTTCGCCGCTGCTTCATCTCTTCCAGCTCCAAATGGGCCTTCTTTAGCCTCTTCTCCATGGCCTCGCCTCTAGCTTGGGCTCTCTCCACCGGCCAGCAAACCCAACAGCTGGGCGCTCCCCTTAAGCATCATCTCCGCTAACCGAGATCCCCATCCACCGTTGACATCGAGAAGCTCTCTCCTCTTCCTCGATACGAGATCGAGAGCGACAAAAGCGCAGGAAACTCCAAAGTAGAAGGGACACGCAGCCAGAAGCTGATCATCCCTTCCCATTTCCATCATATTGTTCTCTCACGGACGAATCAAGAACACCGATTAACTCGAATCGAGAATAACGAGCAACTCGATGATGAACAAACCGACGACGTACGACGACGACGACGACGACAACAAAACGAATTTTCTTTTACACCAAAACTCCCAGAATTCTCTCCCAAACTACGAATCGAGATTACACGACAATCACAAGCAACCCGAGGTAAGTACAAGCAGAGTACTACCTGATTACAGTCGAAAAAGAGAATCTTTACCGACAACAAGCTCTCAAATCTTTGCCTGTGAGAAGGAATCAAGAACACCGGGAGCCAGCAATCAATCGATCAATCAGCTGCAACTGATCCACTGTTCCAAGAACAAATTGGTCGAGGCTTTATACTACTGCAATTGGGGATACCGGATGCAGAAGGGCATGGAGCTTTTCCCGGGCAGCTACATGAAATGAGCTTTGTGGGCATGATTGAGAGAGGAAAAAAAGAGAGGGAAGAACATGGCAGTGAATAGCAAATTATTCTGCAAAGTTGGGAATCTATATGTGATATATGTGATTGGTTGATTAAGTTAGGCGCTCTAGGTAGTTGGATGTGTGGATTGGACTAAATGACTTAAATGAATCGCATGGGTTTGGATAATTTAGATGTGTTAGATGGTCACTCGTCTTTTGATTTAATTGAGTTTATGGGATCAATTAAAATATCAATAGGTTAACATTTTGGTTGGCATGGTCGAACTATTCAAGATGATCGGCGCAATGTACATATAGACGTGAGTGTTTATCAAATCGCTTGGGCTAAGATTGGTCAATTAGACCTTCACTTTATCACATATATCCAATCGATCAAAGAGATTAAATTAAATTTGTCAACTAAATCACAAAATATTCATGGTAATAGGTTAGATCAAATAAAACACTGATCTAACCTTTTGCAAAAAAATTTTGTACGAACAAAGCGTTAGTGTGCTATAATACTGCTAATCAATTAATTGATTTAATCGATTTTGTTAGTATAAATAAAATTTATATATCTTTATAATAATATAATATTGTCCATACAATTTAATTTTTAAATATTATCCAAAAAAATTTATATCAATGAATATATTTTTCATCTTATAAACATATTTTATTTCCATATCTTATAAGTATAAAATTTTCATTGCATTCGAAAAAGATTAAAGTATCACAAATGTAAATGAAATTTAACATGCGAGACCGATGGAAACTCGTATGAGAGGGCATTCAAAAATAAAAATTGCCACCCAAAAATATGGAAATATCAATAACTAGGATCGTAAACGAACCAAACATTTATAAATAAGCTTGGTGTTCGACTCGGTAAGAATTCGTTTACGTTCGTTCAATATGCATCAAAGTCAATTAATAAATAAATTTAAACAACTTAATAAATTAAATAAACAAGCTTAAATACATATGTGTTCGGCTTATTAATGTTCGTGAACAGTATTCGTGAACAGTATTCGTGAACAATGTTCGCGAACAATATTCGTGAACATTAACAAGTAAATTTATGATTATAGTCTTTTAAAAATTATTTTTGAATTTATTTATACTCATTTATAAACTAGAATTAAATTGATAAAATTTTAAATAAACAAACAAGTTTGACTTAAGAGCTTTATAACGTTTAAATAAGTCAAATTCAAGCTTGAATCAAACTTAATTAGAAGCTCGATACCCATTAAACAAGTCAAGCTCAAGCTAAAAAAAAATATATCAAGCCAAACTTTAATAGGTTTTTCAATAGTTTGGTTAATTTTAGACTTGACTTGGCTCGGCTCGACTTGATTATTTTTTCAAATAAATTTGAATACTACAAAGTTTGACTCATTTACAACCCTATCAATAACACACTCTTTTCATAACTAGGGCTGTAAACGAGCCAAGTTAAGCCAAGCTTTGTAGTGTTCAGACTTGTTTGATAAGATAACCAAGTCAAGCCAAGCCGAACCTAAAATTAACCAAGCTACTGAAAAATCTGTTCAAGCTTGGCTTGGTATTTTTTTTGTTTGAGCTTGAGCTTGAATTGAATTTGACTTGTTTAATGGGTATCAAGCTTCTAATCAAGTTTGATTCAAGCTTGATTAAAGCTTGTTTAAATTTGATTTATTTAAATGTTATCAAGCTCTTAAATCAAACTTATTTATTTATTTAAAATTTTATTAATTTAATCTTGATTTATAAATGAGTATAAATAAATTTAAAAATAATTTTTAAACGAGTATAATCATAAATCGGTTTGTTAATGTTCACGAACACTGCTCACGAATACTGTTCACGAACATTAACAAGCCGAACACATACGTGTTCAAGCTTGTTTATTTAATTTATCAAGCTGTTAAAGCTTGTTTATTAATTGACTTTGATGCATATTGAACGAACGTAAACGAACTCTTACTAAGTCGAACACCAAACTCGTTCATGAACGTTTGATTCGTTTACAGCCCTATTCATAACAAAAATAAATACCGTACTATTTATCTTGCATTAATCCAGTTTTATTTTCAATCGATGAACAAATAGATCTAATTTAATTTTCATAATAGATATTAATTATGTCGCGTTAATTAAGCTCGTGACTTTAGTTTCATTTTCAAACAAAGAACCAATTTTTGTCCCAAAAATTTGAATAATCAATTTTAGCTTCAATTCCATTTCGACGGATCAATCGATTGATTGGTCTGTTCGATTCATTTTTTTTTAAAAAAAAAATCAGTTTATAAAAAATAATAATCTATTTTCATTTAATCGATTCGGTTTTTCCTCTGCAAAAGGTTAGAACTGTCAACCTAACAGCCTCCGGCCCTTGTCTCAAAAGGAAATCACGAAGGAGTAAATCACGGGGCAGACCTATGACCTTTGATGGGCTGGTACCAGCAGAGGGGAGGTTCTGCTACGACTGAGGAAGGATTAATCCCGCCACTCCAGGGATTGAACCCTGACCTCATCTGCAAACATCCTCTGTCTTAATCAACCCGCCATCCCAGTGGGGACTTATTCGGTTTTTCCTGATTATATGGAAGGGATCCAACAGATTGGATTTGGAATGATTTCATTTGATCTCAAATCGGAGTTGTATATAAAGTAAATCGGTAATTTACCAAACACAGCTGCTAAAGTTTCGAAATGCCCAAAACACGAACTATACTTTCAGAATTACCAAATCGCACGCTTAATTCCCAGAATACCCCTCCCGCCAAACAGATTGCAATTTAATGCAGAGAGAGATTTGCATCCATCCGAGCCACAACTGGAAATCCCGAGCCATCCAAACGTCACTTCCAGCCGCGTGAGAGTGGCAGACCCATGTTGTTGATGAGCATCACACGCAGGTTTCCTCCGTAAACCAACTGAGCAACACCATTTTTTATGAAACCCTAATAGTTATCAACGACATCACTGCTCCCACGAATATATCAGCACTTAATCCAGAAGTTGGCGCAGCTCACTCACCAGCCGCTTCACATAGTATTATCATGTATGTATATGTTTTTATTCTTGAGACTGCTATGAGGTTAATAAATGCATTGTAGGTGGTTGTATAGCCAAGTCTGCCACACACCCATAAATACGATGTAGGCATATCATACCAAAGTAGACCAATGCACCCATAATTGCGATGCAGGAGATTCATAACCGAGTTTTGTCGCCACCTAAACAAATTCCACCTAACTTAAAAGGTGATGCTTCCAATTAAATCCCACGACATCAAGTTCCATGATTGATATTCCCAAAGACTAGGAGATACAACTGTTCGAGAGAGGTAGGTGTCGGTGAATGAAATTCCCAAAGACCACCATATCCCTAAAATTTAAAATTCCAAAGACCACGGGAGAGTAGGTGGTGCCGGTACGAAATTCCTCACCGGTCTCAATAAAAAGTGATGGGAATTTAAATCCCAAGAACATCGCAGGCCGACTTCAAATTCTCAAAGACCATTAAGGTTCAACAAATTCGGGATAAAATGCAGTCTTTGGAAATTTAAATCTCATCACCGCCGTGGTGCTGAGTTTAATACTCCCAGCATCATGGGGAATGAACTTGTCGAGATAAATGGTGGTGCTGGTAATTTATATTCCAGCACCACCATGGTAAAGAGATTCAAACTCCCAGCAACACCTTGGTGCTGGGAATCTAATTCACTAGACCAGGGAGATATAAGTGGTCGACATTAAGGGTGGTGCTGGGATTTGAAACCTCGAACGTGGTCTTCTTGAATAAGACTCAAAGACCATTGATATTGGGAGTCGAGATAAATGGTGGTCCGAGAATTTATATCCCGACCACCGTGTAATGGGATTAAAACCCCCAGCAACACCATGGTGCTGGGAATGTAATTTCCAGCACCATGTACATATAAGTTGCCGGAATTGTTGGTGGTGTTGGGAACTAAAACCCCAGCAACACAGTGGTTCTGCGTTTAAAAATCTCAGCACCAGGGAGATGGAACTAGTCCAGAAAAATGGTGGTGCTGGGATTTTATATCCCAGCACCACCGTGGTAATGGGATTAAAACCCCTGACAACACCATGGTCGAATGTAATTTCCAGCACCATGTACATATAAGTTGCCGGAATTGTTGGTGGTGCTGGGAACTAAAACCCCAGCAACACAGTGATTCTGCGTTTAAAAATCCCAGCACCAGGAAGATGGAACTAATCTAGAAAAATTATGGTGCTGAGAATTTATATCCCAACACCTCCGTGTTAATGGGATTAAAACTCCCAGCAACACCATGATGCTAGGAATGAAATTTCCAGCACCATGTACATAAAATTTGCCTGAATTGTTGGTGGTGCTGGGAACTAAAACCCCAGCAACACAGTGGTTATGCGTTTAAAAATACCAACACCAGGGAGATGGAACTGGTCGAGATAAATGGTGGTGCTGAGAATTTATATCCCAAAGACCACCGTAGTTCGGATATAAATTTCGACCATGGAGAGGAACTCCGAGAAAAAGAGTGGTGTTGTCAATTTATATTGGAGATAAATAAAGTCCTCTAGGCGGGTCGAGTCCAAGCGTGACCTATACTATCATTCTCCACCTTTCCTTATGCTCCCAAACAGTAGTTATGAAAATTAATGCTCTGTGCCAACATTCAGACGAGTGTGCCAATTGGCATGCTGCGTGTCAATTACGCGCACCCATACTGTCAGAGGAGTGTGGGAACTAAGTATCCTCTCGCGATAAACCCTGTAAATGTCTTCTTCTTCCATTCCATATAAACCGTTCATAATTTCAACATTGAAAGGTCCATCAATGGGTTTCGGTAAAAACCCATTGATGACCCTATCAACATCAAATGTTCTAATTAGTTAAGTGCATAATTGGGAAACATAACCATAAACTCTCATCCTCTACTTGTCTTCAGACTTCTAAAGCCTAGTTAAAAAAATTCAGTCTACTTGCATAGCACACTACATATAACAGTGTTGATTTTAAAAACATTTGCAGGGACGACCCCCTTCCTGATGAAGTGTTAACATTTTTGGAAACAATTGAATCAAATTTGAAGGATAGAGAGTTAGATGATCAAGATTCCATAAATCTGTGCCCAAGTAATATTCCATCTTCATCTCAGTTTACTGATGTGGGCAATAAAATTACCAGTGATCAACACCTTGATATAAATAGAGACGCTTCTTCCATACTCGAAGAAGAGTTTGTCACTGCTACCATAGTAGATCATGAATATTTTGAACAAACTTGGAGTGAAGAGGAGGTAAGTGATATACATGGGATAGAAGAGTTAGAATATACAAATTCTTTGGAAGAATTCTTAGCTGATGATATCCAACATGAAGAAGGTGAGTTAAACCCAGATCAGTACAGTGACTTAGAGGAAGTGTTCTCAATTGCTGATGATCCCTATGTTTTAAATCCACAAATAAGACTATTGGCAGATGTCGGTTCATCAGATCTAAATGAATTTTTCACTGGACAAGTTTTTTCCTCTCGACAAGAGTTTAAAGATGCACTAGTAAGCCATGCGATGCTAAAAAACTTCAGATACAAGCCAGTTGACACCAGACTTAATAGAATTAAAGTTATTTGCTTTAGTCAACCTTGTTCATGGAGTCTAGTTGCAAGTGGAGACGTGGAGTTCACTGTCACAAAATATGTAGCAAAGATGAATGTGACAGTGTTAGGGAAACAGCAGATCACCATGCTTGCACATCCACATTTGTAGCAAACCAGATTGTAGGACGGTTAGCTACCTCTGATGATTACAAACCAAGTTCAATTCGAAGAGAAATGCAAGCTAGGTTTAGTGTTCACATTTCATACAAGAAAGCATACACAACCAGACAGAAAGCATTAAAAAGAGTGGTAGGTGATTTTGATCAGGCCTATATTGATCTTCCAATGTACTTGCGTGAGTTAAGAGTTAGAGATCCTGATACATATGTTGCAGTACTAAGAAATGGTGAAAATCAATTCCAGCGATGTTTTTGGGCATTTGGTGTTTGTTGAAGAGTATTCAGGTCGTATTTGCGAAAACTAATTGGAATTGATGCTACACATATGACTGGCAAGTATCTTGGTGTTTTGTTAATGGCTACTGTCGTTAACGGTAATGCAAAAATTATGCCAGTTGCATTTGGAATTGTCGAAGTTGAATGTGGATCTGCTTGGGAGTGGTTTTTGGATCATGTAAAGACATTCCTTGATGTCCTGCTAGAGTCGTTGAGCATTGTATCGGATAGACATCGGGGGATTATATCAGCAGTTAACAAAGTGTATCCACTTGCCCATCATGCTTTTTGTTGCTATCACTTGTCTTGTAACATGGTAACAGATACCCGGGATAGATCCTCATTAGGTTTATTTTGGGCAGCAGCAAGAGCCAATACAAGAGTTGACTTTGATCGACACGCAATATGCATGACAAACACAAGGAAGCATATGCATGGCTACAAAAGATCGATCCAAAAAGATGGGTCAATGCACACTTTCCTGGCAGGAGGTACACAATGTTAACCACTAATTGTTCCGAGAGTTTAAATGCATTATTCAAGGAAACACGTGAACTCCCCATCACCAGTTTAATTGACAACACTAGAAGAAAGGTTGCTCAATGGTTCTATAACCGTAGGGAAGAATCTTCAAAAAGGTCAGGTTTTCTAACACCTTATGCCATTAAAGAGATTGATGAAAGGAGAGAAAGAACTCGATTATATTCAGTATTCCCATATTCACAAACGGAAATGGAAGTACAGACAATAGTTTCTTCGTATATTGTTGATTTGGATAGCGGTTGCATCGCGGTGAGTTTCAAATTTCAGAATTCCTTGCTCGCATATTATCATAGCCATCATATATCTAACATGGATCCATACCGCTATCATGAGCATTATTTTCTAAGGGAAACCTGGGAGGCCACTTACATGGATCGTATTTACCCATGTCGAAGTAAGAAATTTTGGCCTAATGGTGACAAAATTTTCGAAGTTCTACCTCCTCGTAGCCTTGTGCAGCCCGGGCGAAGAAAAAAGGCACGCATAGAGTCCAAACACACTGGGAGGGTGAAAAATAAATACAACAGATGCAAACAGCTTGGGCATAATAGGTCTTGTAGAATGTCACCGACTACTAATTCCTAAGTATGTTTATTGTGGTTGTGTAAATATTTTTAAAGGAAACAATGTTAATGTTAATGTTAATGTCAATGTCAATGTTAATGTTAAGCTATTTTGTAGAATTGTAATGAAAAAATTTGTTACGCTATTTTGCAAAATTGTAATCTGACCTTAGGCAGATTAATATAAAACTCCCCGGTGGAAGTTCAAACATCTCAACACCACATTTCATTTCTCTTTCGCTCCTTGCGTTCTGTCTTTGTGGAATTCCGCTTCTATTCTCCGACGCCCGTTCAAACTCTCCGGTTCCGGTTCAAACTCCCCGGTGCCAGTCAAAACCCCCCGGTGCCAGTTCAACCTCCCCAGTGCGAGTTAAAACATCTCAACACCAGCTCAACACCATCTCAACGCGATTTTCGACCTAAGTAAGTTTTGTAGATTTCTTAAATTCTGTGTCGCTATCGTTTCTTCCGATCTATCTAGGGTTTTTGCCTTTTTCCGTGCACGATCTCGTTTAAACTCGGGCCTGATAGGGTTTAGGGTTTTAGGGTTTACTATTTAAGCAGAGGTAACGTTTGTTTGTATCATCACACATGTTTCAATCCATTTCATCTATTAGTTTAAAATCGCTGTATTACAATGCATTTGGTTGTTAACCTAAGGAATTTTTTTCAGTTAACGATGGTTTCAATTGGTGAATCATCAAGCGATACTTCTGCAAGAACCCGTGCGTTGATGCGAGGAAGAACCAAGAGAATGAACTGGAAAAGCAACGTTTCACAGTTTAAAAAATTTATTGTAAGTGTGCCGCCGAGTGTGGAAGAAGAAACGCTTATTCGAAGCTCCCCCTTTGCGTGGGTTTTGGACATTCCAGATATTACCCATGTCAAACCCCTCGTTCAGAATATGTTTGATAATTAGGACTGCACGGAGAAATGTTTTATATTCCAAGATAAGAAATTGTATTTCACAAAGACGGATGTCTTCCTCATCCTTGGTCTACCAGATGATGGACTCGAAGTTCCTATGAATAATGAAGCTCCCTCTGGACAGCTATATTTGTAATATTTCGTGGAAGCTGATTGCTCTAACAAGCATTTGGAGGATTTATTGAAGACTTCCAGATCTCCAAATAATTTAGGATCTGCAAAACTTTATTGTCAGTTGCTTATTTTATATTTTTTCTCTTGTGTGTTTTTTACTACCACCAGCAGTAAGCCTAGAATAGCTATGCGATCACTTATAGATTGTGTAGAGGATTTTAATAACTTAAGCAGGTACAATTGGTGCGAAGCACTTTATACGTACATGGCTCCTCAAATGGAGTCAATTGGTATGGGAGTCACATTGTGACCAAAAGCAGACGTCGTAGGTGGATCTACGAGACCAATGCTTAAGGGTTTCACACACTTATTGGCTGTGAGTGAATATATTTTATGTCTTCCGCAAATAGTATAGATAAATCTGTCTATTAACAACTAATCTTGTCATTCCAGGTATGGATGTGTGAGCATTTGTGTATCCTTCCTCCACACGTCCCTCATGCTTTGCCAAGAATGCTGAGATGGAGGTGGAGTTCCACAAATGTAAGGGTCGTTAAGAAGATGGTAGATGCTCGCACGACAAAATCATTGTCGATCTAATTCCAAAGACCTGAGTCGCATCTGTACACTGCTTCCCCACCTAGATTTTCTTCATCAACTCCTCAACCCGAAACTCAGCTCGACGCAAGAGGAATGACCTGTCCAGTATGCCAGGAGAATGCAGAAATTGTATCTACTCTAAGCACCAAGCTAGTTGAAGCAAGGTGTGATTTTGAAAGCACCTCCCTACTTAAGGAAGCGACCATCGAACAACAAGAAAAGACAATACAGGAGCTTCTTCAAGAGTTAGAGGAGGTCAGGAAGAGAAAGGACAACGAGATAAGTGAAAGGGATGATATAATTGCTGAAAAAGAAGCATTAATCGCTGAAAAAGACAGTTTAATACTGGAGCTTCAACTCAATTTACAATCCCGGGATATAGAGGGGTTACAATCACAGCCTATACAAGCTGTACAAACCCAACAACCTTCTTCTGCATACACTAGGCGGAAGGTTTATGTGAGGAAGAAGGCTCTTGACAGTCTATCACCCCCTAGCCTTAGAAGCCTCCCTCCCGCATGGTTTTCAAACAACCCTAAAAGAAGGAGAGTTGAAACTCAAATTGTCCCCAGCAAGGCTATTGAGTATCCCTCAGTAGACCCTAATATCTCTCCTGCAGAGCCAAACATTGAGCAGGAGTCAGGCCAGGATAAAAAAGGAAAATCAATTGCCGAGGAGGGTGAACCTGAAATATCAGATACCGGTACACAAGTCTCCACGGACAAACAACCAACACTCGACGAAGTCAAGCAGAGGATATTGGAGGTGAGCATAAGTTGTCTTGTCCAGTCCTATTTTTCAGACAAAATATTTTTGAAACTGAACAGTTTTATTTTGTATACAGCAAGCTTATAAAGAATTCACCTGTAAGATGGATCCAAACGTCAGGGAGTCTTTATTGAAACTAAAAAAAATAGAGTAAGACAGTCTTATATTCTTTGTATATACCTTTCATCTTATGTTTTGAGAGTTGATAATAACCCTTTCCTTGTATAGTGTAACAGTATCAGGATCAGTGTGGAAGATCGATGCTATTAACTTATACATGGACTCTTTCCTTACAATATTTGATTGGAATGTTTTGACACATGGGGATTGCATAAGCGCATATTTTGATCTTAGTGATCGAGGTAAGGTAGTGATAAGGCGTACTATAACTCAATTTTACGTAAATTTGGATTCCCGGTAAGTTTTTGGCCCTTTTGCAAGGAATTGTAAACTTTACGGCTTCGGTGTTTTGACAGATTTTTTTATACACAGGATATGTTTAATATTATGTACGCCCAAGCATTCGAGCAAACTTTTAAAACCCCAGGCAATCCAATCAGATACATATTTTGTCCAATAATCCGTGACGACCACTGCCACCTACTAGTGGCCGACTTGGAAAATTCAGAGTTCATCCACTACAACTCCTTGTTTGTCAGGAAGACTTACACTACTCAATTTGAAGAAATAGTAAGCATTAGATTAGATTTCAGCTAAATAAACCGTTTGTGTATGGAGGATTCATAGCATTTATTTCGGTCCCAGGTTGAATTCTTTAAAAAGATGCACCCTTCGTATTATGATAACTGGCATCTTGGCCTGACTGAAAAATTTTATAATGCAAACTTTTCCGTGCGCCGAGTCCAGGGTCCCAGACAAAACTCTTCATAAGATATCTAATAATCTTTGTAAATACCATATTTTATAAGCTAGCAATGGACTAATAATTTTTAATTTTTTACAGCTATGATTGCGTATTTTTTATAATACGATACATTGAGAGCCTACTATTTGGGTACCCTAAAAGATTCAGACAGCAGGATATAAGGAGCTTCAGATTCATGGTGGGGAATAGAATAACGCGCAGCTCACAATTTTATTTGCAATTATAACTGTGCTGTATAGTGGGATATGTTGTAAGATTATACAGAGTTTTAGATATGTAACTACATCAAGGTGTCTGCCTATAAAAGTCATTAATCAGCTGCAAAGGTGTTTGCAATCTGTGTAGTATCTGTACAATTATGGAATATATATACTTTGTTAAATATTTCAACCACTTCGACTTTATAATTTTGTGATGGGATTTGTACGTGGTGCTGGGAATTAAATTTCCAGGACCACTGTGTTCCTGGGATTAAGATTCCCAACACCACCTTATTTCTCGGTCAGTTCGCAAATGGACGTAGTCCTGAGTTTCCAGAACCACTGTGTTCACAGGATTTAAATTCAAAGACTACAATTTTTCTCGGCATTGAATCAGATGCGTGGTGCCGAATTCACTTTTCAAAGACCACCGTATTCACGGGGATTAAGATTCCAGGCACCACCTTATTTCTCGGCCAGAAATGGACGTGGTGCTTTGGGAATAAAATTTCCATGACCATGTGTTCACGGATTTAATTCCCAAAGACCACATTTTTCTCGGCGATCAGCATGCGTGGTGCCGAATTAAATTTTCAGACCACCGTGTTCTGGATTAAGATTCAGACCACCTTATTTCTCGGCGATTCAAGAATGGACGGGTCACGAGAATTATATTTCAGATCATGTGTTCCGGGATTTAAATTCCCAAAGACCATAATTTTTCTCGGCGATAAATCAGACGTGGTGTTGGGAATTCACTTACCAGCACCACCGTGTTCCTGGGATTAATATTCCCAGCACCACCTTATTTCTGGCCAGTTCGCAAATGGACGTGGTGCTGGGAATAAAATTTTCAGGACCACTGTGTTCCTGGGATTTAATTCCTAGCACCACACTTTTTCTGGCCAGCTTGAATCAGACGCGTGGCCGGGAATTCACTTGCGACCACCGTGTTCCTGGGATTAAGATTCCCAGCACCACCTTATTTCTTGGTCAGGTCCCAAATGGACGTGGTCCTGGGAATTAAATTTCGAGGACCACTGTGTTCCTGGGATTTAATTCCCAGCACCATATTTTTTCTCGGCCAATTCGAAACTGTACGTGGTGCTGAAAATTCACTTGCCAGCACCACCGTGTTCCTGGGATTAAGATTCCCAGCACCACCTTATTTCTCGGCCAAGTCCCAAATGGACGTGGTCCTGGGAATTAAATTTGGAGGACTGTGTGTTCACAGGAATTAATTCCCGACCACATTTTATCTCGGCGAATCAGACGCGTGGTCCGGGAATTCACTTACACCACCGTGTTCTCGGGATTAAGATTCAGCACCACCTTATTTCGGCGATTCGCAAATGGGCGTGGTGTTGGGAATAAAATTTCGACCACCTGTTCTCGACATTTAATTCCCAGACCACATTTTCGTAAATCGTGCCTGCGTAAGTGGGCACGAGACCGAAACTGGGAGGTAGGAGGATCAGAAGGAAGTTTCCTCGACGCAACAACATGTGAAACCGTTAGGTCTTTCAGTCGATGTAAATAATTCGGAATTTGGACTCTTGTAGGTCCATCAATGGGTTTCGGTCAAAACCCATTGATGGACCTAGTCACCTCAACTTCGGTCCAAACCAACTCCAGTGGCTTTGGAACTTGCCCCTCTGTGTATCGTGTCCAAAATTTCTGATTTTCAAGGCAGGATTAAGTTTACACAGCCAATTTTCGAATCAATCCTCGCGTGAGTGGCACGCTAAAACTAGGAGGTAGGAGGATCAGAAGGAAGTTTCCTCGACGCAACAACATGTGAAGGTGTTAGGTCTTTCAGTCGATGTAAAGAATTCGGAATTTGGACTTCTGTAGGTCCATCAATGGGTTTCGGTCAAAACCCATTGATGGACCTAGTCACCTCAACTTCGGTCCAAACCAACTCCAGTGGCTTTGGGACTTGCCCCTCTGTGTATCATGTCCAAAATTTCTGATTTTCAAGGCAGGATTAGGTTTACACAGCCAATTTTCAGAAATCAATCCCCGTGCCAAGTGGCACGCGGCCGAAACTGGGAGGTAGGAGGATCAGAAGGAAGTTTCCTCGACGCAACAACATGTGAAGCCGTTAGGTCTTTCAGTCGATGTTAAGAATTCGGAATTTGGACTCCTGTAGGTCCATCAATGGGCTTCGGTCAAAACCCATTGATAGCCCTAGTCACCTCAACTTCGGTCCAAACCAACTCCAGTGGCTTTGGGACTATACCCTCTGTGTATCGTGTCCAAAATTTCTATTTTTCAAGGCAGTATTAGGTTTACACCGCCAATTTTTAGAAATCAGGCCCCGTGCCAAGTGGCACGCGGCCGAAACTTGGAGGTAGGAGGATCAGAAGGAAGTTTCCTCGATACAACAACATGTGAAGTCGTTAGGTCTTTCAGTCGATGTAAAGATTTCGGAATTTGGACTCCTGTAGGTCCATCAATGGGTTTCGGCCAAAACCCATTGATGGCCCTACACAGGACTACTGTGTTCTTGGGATTAAAATTGTCAGCACCACCTTATTTCCGGGCTGTTTGAAAGTGTACGTGGTACTGAGAATTGAAATCACAGGACCACTGTGTGTTCTCCGGCCAGTTCTAAATTATACGTGGTCCTGGAAATTGAAATCCCATGACCACTGTGTGTTCCCGATTCTAAATCAGACGTAGTCACGAAGGTGAAATCAGATCACCTTATTCCTTAGTCATTTCGAAATTGTACGTGGTCATGGGAATTAAATTCCCAGGACCACTTTGTTTCTGGGATTATAATTACCAGCACCACTGTATTCCTCGGCCAGTTCGAAATTGTACGTGGTCATGGGAATTAAAATCCCAAGACCATTGTGTTCCTGGGATTTTAATTCCCAGCACCACCTTATTTTTCGGCCAGTTCAAAATTGTACATGGTGCTGGGACTTTAATTCTCAGTACCACTGTGTTCCTGGGAGTTAAATTCCCAGCACCACCGTATTCCTCGGGCAGCTCGAAATTGTACGTGGCCCTGGGAATTAAAATCCCAGGACCATTGAGTTTTCTCGGATTTTAATTCCCGGCACCTCCTTATTTCCAGGCTGTTTGAAAGTGTATGTAATCGAATTGAAATCTCGAGACCACCGTGTTCCCGGCGATTCTAAATCAGACGTGATCACCGAGAATTGAAATCCCATGTACCACTGTGTTCCCCGGCCAATTCTAAATTGTACGTGGTCCTGAAAATGAAATCCCATGACCACCTTATTCCTAAGCCATTTCGAAATTGTACGTGGTCATGGGAAATAAATTTCCAGTACCACTGTGTTTCTGGGATTATAACTACCAGCACCACCGTATTCCTCGGCGATTCGAATTATGCGTGGTCACGGGAATTAAAATCAGGACCATTGTGTTCTAGGATTTTAATTCCCAACACCACTTTGTGTTCCCGGGAGTTAAATTCCCGACCACCGTATTCACCGGTGAACAGATTATGCGTGGTCTCGGGAATTAAAATCCCAGGACCATTGAGTTCCTGGGATTTTAATTCCTAGCACCACCTTATTTCTCGCTCAATTCGAATTGTACATGGTGCTGGGACTTTAATTCCCACCACCACTGTGTTCCTGGGAGTTAAATTCCCAGCACCACCGTATTTCTCGGTCAGTTCGAAATTGTACGTGACAGCATTCAACAATATATTATATAACACTTATTAAAGCTCAAACACAAACAATAAACATATTTACAGTCACTGTTGATCTATGGAAAGCAGTACCATTTACAAATTAGCAAAATTCATTAATTACAACAATGCATTGCCATACTGCCACCTGAACTTTTCTAAAATTACATCAGGAAGAACCCATCCCTTAAAATTAAGACAGAGACATCTATTCTGAATTTGGTCATGTCTGCTTGTTTGAAGTCCATCTTCTCACCATAAAGCAGACATCTCATGTATTGCATCACAAAGAAGACACAATCATTGTTGTAAATATGCAAAGAAAAATTTTATATTTCAATTCAAAAGTATAATTTTCACATTCAGTATTTTCCTTTTAGTACCTTGCCACTTGTTGGGGACAATCAGTTGTAACAGAAACTCAGCTGTCGAAGGGGTAATAGGATTGTAAACATGGATGAATTGCTGCAAGCTCCTTAGGTGAATATCCTTTAAATTGGGATACCTATAATTACACGATGACTAAGTTAACATAACTATTCATTAACAGATAACTAAGTTAAATTGATGGAATATCCATATTTAAAATATTTAACTACTCACCACTGCTTCAAAATCAGCTTTTGATCTTCCACCATATGAAATGGAGTTGTAATGATTGAAACTCATTGCTTTTGTGTCGATACACAACAGGTGAAAGTGAGTTTGATCAGTATTTAGAGGTATAAAAATATATCTAACCTCTCCATCATTCATGTCCGTGTTTATGATTTGTGTTGTGGCAGTCTTCCATGACAATCTTAATGCTGACTGAAATTGTGTGTAGAGGAAAAAATATTTAAACAGTTAGTATAACATCAAATGTCGTGAAAATACAAGATAATTTAACTCCCTTACAATGAACAGGGATGAGCAATACGCAGACTTGTTATATGACCTACATGAAGAGGAGGCCCCCCTAAAAAGAATTGAGCAAAATGTATCGATAACCTCCCCAACTGTAAAAACAAATCCATTAACTCCAGAGTATAAAGAGTTAATGAAAAAGGATCTTCCTCCCAAACATAACCTGTTATCGGCCTACAAAAAAATTTAATCGTAAATAAATATTTGTACTTTATAATATTGTAATAAAATTTTTGAATGTAATGGTGGATGTAACTACCATACTTTATTTTTTCTAAACTTTTTAGCAAGTAGGTCACATCAGCATCTTGTTTCTGGTTCTTTGCCGTCTTACACTTTTTCTTGACATACTATAATACAAAAATAATATTAGTTATTTAAATAAAATAACACAAATTGATTTTGGGAAGTATTCTGACTAACCGCAATGACTTCCATTCTCATTTGGTTGAGTTTATCAATTATTGCTTCATCCCTGTCAAGATCTTTTTTATCTTCTTCCAAAATACAGATAGTATCCCTCGCTTGCAATTCATCCATACCAATTTTTTGTTTGCCTTTCTTGTCAAATGCTTCTGCTTCTTTTACAGCTTTATCAGGTTGCCCTTCTAATAACTCAACATCAGAAATTTCATCTTTTTCTTTTGCTTTGAGGTACCAATTTTGCCTGATGGACTATCAACGGGAGTATCCTGTAATCATAGCAGTTCTATCTCGCCGTCTTGTTCTGCTGGCAATTGGTTCCGGTTGAGGTTGAGGGTCAACTTCGGGCTTATTTGGTTCAGCCTCCATACCTTCTCTTCCTATAATTTCCATTAGTTCTTTTACCCTTTCAGTTAGTGTCATGTTTTCCATTCTTAACTCTTTGAGTTGTCTCTGATAAACTAAACACTCATGGCATTCACTAGCTGGGTATTTTTCTTGTATAGTTTGTGATGATGATGTCTCTATTGAATGAGGAGTATTTTCAATATAATAGTCAACCTTATCAAGCAATATATTTTCACTACGGGTACATACTAGATCAACAATGACCTATAAAAAAATCAACAATTATTTAGATAACGAAAATGAAAAAAAGCTAAGTTGTGGTCTTCTATTTACCTGTTCAGGGGAGACTTGTGTTGGATCGAAAGTGTCGCTAGAGGGGGGGGGGGTGAATAGCGATACGATGTCGTTAAAAAACTTTTGCAATAAGTAAAAAGCAAGTAGAGAGTGCACAGCGGAAATATAAAGTAGACAAGATATTTTTACGTGGTTCACAATCTTTCGATTGCTAATCCACGGCCCTAGTGATCCTTGATCACGTACGGAGGGCAATTCACTAAAACCACTCCTCCTCGTTGGAGGTAGGAGCAACGATTACAAAAAGAAATCAAGGCAAAGGGACACTCCCCCTTTCCTTGTTACGATTAAAGCACAAAGACAATTTAAAGAAGTAGAACTTAAATAAATATACCGACAACTTTTATAAGTAGAAGATGTAGCTTTCGTTGTCGGCGGCACTTCGTCGTAGCAAATGTGAGTAGTAGTAGCGGCGTTACGACGGCGTGTTGAGAGCTCTTGAATTCTTGTTATTTGCTTGGCTTGAACATGTCTATTTATGGATATTGATCTATGAATTTAGACATAGGTAGTGTCCAAGGTGAGGTTCTTATCCCAACTCAAGGATGAGGTGTTTCATCCAACCACCTTGTGCCACCTCCAACCTTCTTGTGCGCCAACTCAAGGATGAGGTGTTTCATCCAACCACCTTGTGCCACCTCCAACCTCCTTGGGCGCCAACTTGAGGATGAGGTGTTTCATCCAACCACCTTGTGCCACCTCCAACCTCCTTGGGCGCCAACTTGAGGATGAGGTGTTTCATCCAACCACCTTGTGCCACCTCCAACCTCCTTGGGCGCCAACTTGTTGGAGCCATTCAACTTGTGCCACATCATGGGAGCCAACCATCTTGTGCCAACTCACCTTATTTTGGGCGTCCCACCCCAAGGAAGCTTGGTGATGGTTTGGATGTCCACCTTGATGCCACATCACCCTTTGTACCAAAACACGAGTCAAGTCCAAATTCACCCTTGAAATTCGAGCTCTTCTCGAGGTGGAACTTGACTAGCAGGTTGCTGTAGTCAAAGGGTTTTGGACTATGATACAAGTTAGCTTAAAATATAAAGTACGATGGTTCTAACCATCCGATCTCGACCTAGACCTTCCATTGGAGGTATTGGGCCTGATCTACGCTTAACGATCTTGCTTCGCTTTCACACGAGCTTACCTTGTAGCCTCGCTTCCCGGTCTTCACCCGAGTACCTCGGCTTCCTCCGAAGTCCTCGGCGTTGCGACCACCTCGGTTCCCACCGGTGTCGCAGACCTTCCGCTCAACTTTAGCATTTACGCACACTTAATTGAGCTCGTAAGATAACAAATATACCCTTAACTATTGAGCCTTTTGCCATAATCAAAATACGGTTCGACTTTGGTGCCCACTTGCACCAACAATCTCCCTTTTGATTCATGGCAAACCGACACAAAAGTTAAGGAAAAATTAACATAACAAAGAAGCTAGCATAATGATTAAGCATGAATGAGCTAGCATAAAGATTAAATATGAATGAGCTAGCATAATGATTAAGCATGAATGAGCTAGCATAAAGATTAAGCATGAGTGAGAAATATTATTGTTTCAAGTTCTCCTTTGAGGTAACCTCCCTTGACCGAAGGTGAGTTCTTGAAAAATAATTTTTACTCCCTTAATAGTTGCTTAAGTAAACGGAATTACTTAATATAAAAGGTAATAATTTTGTTTACTTTCTTCCTTACTTTTGTGACTTTCTCCACCTTTTGCCTTAACTCAAAAAGTATGTAAATATATTTTAAGGTTTGTAAGTCCAATCAAGTTCCCAATATAAATAAATATATATATATTTTTTATAAATAATAATAAGCTTGAAAATATGTTCATCTAAAATGTACAACTCGGTTGGACTTGATTGATATAGAATGATCAATAAGTCTTGAAGGAGTTGATTAATTTTAAATAATTATACTCCATGGTTCATGTCGATGCTTGAATCTACATCTGGAACTGTAGTAAGGTCCTAACATCTCACGCTCACGTGGCTAAGTACACAAACACATTAGTCCTATGTGTTGTGAGATGTGTTGGCTCCTTAAATCTATAGGTATATGATTTCTAAGGTAAGACTTAGGCTAATTTCATAAAAAGAAGCAAAAGTAGAGTACATATATAGAAAAAATTTAAATCCTACTCTATTACGCACATACCTAACTTTCGTCTTAATAAACTAAATTCGCCGGGTAGTGGTTTGGTGAAGATGTCCGCTAGGTTTGATTTGGACTCAACATACTCTAGTTGTATAGTTCCATTAGTTACATGTTCCCTAATGAAGTGGTGTTTAACTTCTATATGTTTTGTCCTAGAATGACATATTGGATTTTTAGTTAAGTTAATTGAACTAATGTTATCTATGTAGGTTTTAATGTTGTTAAAGATTAAGCTAAAGTCTTGGAGAGTGTGCTTCATCCACGTGAGTGAGAGACACACTCACCCATCGCAGCGTATTCGGCCGGTGGTAGATAAGGCAACGCAATCTTGCTTCCTCTGCTATCGCACTAACTTACTAGACTCGAGCCGAGGATTTGACAACAACCACTCGTGCTCTTTCTATCGAGTTTACTACAGCATAGTCGAGTCGAGTAGCCGATTAGATTAAACTCGGTAGATCTAGGGTACCAAATACCTCGTTTAGCGTGCCCTTTAGATATCTAAGGATACGCTTGACTAGGGTTAGAGTGAGACTCCTTAGCACAGGTTTGTAACCTTGGCACATACTTACCGCGAATAAAATGTCGGGTCGGCTCGCGGTTAAGTATAGGAGACTTCCTATTAACGCTCTATAGTATTTTTAGGTCAACGGGTTTTCCTTCTACATCTTCGTTTATATTAACATTAGTTGCCATAGGTGTATTGATTATTTTAGCATCTTGCATTCCAAATCGATTTATTAAATCCTTAGTATATTTTTGTTGATGTAAATATATTCCATCTTTAGTTTGTTTAATTTGTAAACCTAAGAAGAAACTTAACTCTCCCACTAAATTCATTTCAAATTCACTTTCCATAAGTGAGATGAATTCGTTTAGCGGGATCGAGTTGGTAGTTCCAAAAATTATATCATCTACATAGATTTGGGCTATAAAGATTTCTTTTCCTACGGTTTTAGAATAAGGTTGGGTCGACTAAACCTTGGTTGAATCCTTTGGACTTAAGATAGATCGAAAGCCTTCGTACCAAGCTCTTGGGGCTTGTTTGAGTCCATATAGGGCTTTCTTAAGTCTAAGGACATGGTCGTTTATCTAGATTTTCAATCCGGAGGTTGGTAGCGTAAACTTCTTCCTTAATGTATCCATTCAAAAATGCTGACTTGACATCCATTTGAAACAATTTAAAACCTCGATGTGCAAGATATGCTAACAACATTCGGATGGACTCTAGTCCGCTACGGGCGTAGGTCTCATCGTAATCTAAACCTTCGACTTGACTAAACCCTTTGCGACTAACCTAGCTTTATTTCTAACTACTTCACCTTTATCATCAAGTTTATTTGAAATACCCACCTTGTTCCAATAATTGATTTTTCTTTAGGTGGTGGTACTAATTCCCGGACTTCATTTCTAGTGAATTGAGCTAGCTCTTCTTGCATAGCAATAATCCATCGGGATCAAGAAGTGCTTGTTCAATAGTTTTGGGTTCGATTTTGGAAATTAACGAGATTTGACTAAGGTTTCGATATGAAGCTCTAGTTCGAACCCTAAATTTGGATCACCTATAACTTGATTGATAGGATGATTTGTTTGAGTCTTAGTGTGACTCGGGTTAGGGTCATCTATCACTTGGTCGATAGGATGACTTGGGTGAGTTCTAGTTTGACTTGGGTTAGAGTCATCTATCACTTGGTCGATAGGATGACTTGGGTTAGGACGAGATTCAAGTTCAAGATCAGAGTCGGGTTCGCTATAAGTTGATTTGCTAGTTGGTTTTGTTAAGGATTAAACGGGTTCGTGTCCTTCGTCGAAAACTATATTAATGGTTTCTTCGACTCTAAGAGTGTCGTGATTGTATACCCTATAAGCTCTTGGTGGTTGAGTATCCTAGAAAGGTTCGAGAGGTTTTGGATTTGAATTTCCCTAGGTAATCCTTAGTGTTTAAGATATGTACCTTGCATCCAAATACCCTAAAGTACTTGATGTTCGGTATTTTATCGTGATAAATCTCGTACGAGGTCTTTTGGTGCCTCTTTACCATAAGGATCCTATTTTGGACATAGCAAGCCGTACTAACGGCCTCTGCCCAAAATCTATCGGGTAGGTTATACTCGTTTAACATTGTCCTAGCGGCTTCTTGTAGGGTTCTATTTTTCCGTTCGACTAACCCATTTTGTTGTGGGGTTCTAGGACATGAAAACTCATGGTGGTATCCGTTTAGGTTACAAATCTGTAAACTGTGGTTTTGAATTCACCACCATGATCGCTTCTAAGTCTTTTAATCTTAAGGTTCTTTTGATTTTCGATTAACCTACAAAGATTGATTAGTTGGTCTAGGTATCATTTTTATGTTTGATAAACCTAACCCAAGTAAATCTAGAATAGTCGCCAATTATGACTAAGCAAAATTGACTACCATTGAGTGACTTAGCTCCATGTGAATCAAATAGATCCATGTGTAGGAGCTCAAGAACACTTTTGGTTCGTTCTTGATTAGTTAATTGATGTTGTGTCCTAGATTGTTTACCTTGTTGACAAGCATTACATATTTTATTATCCAAGTTGTTTAGTTTAGGCAAACCTATAACCAAGCCACTCGACTCATCTTGTGGGCGAGTCTTGGAGTGCAGTGTCCGAGTCTTGCCATAACCAAGATTCCTCTTCTTTGTGTCATAAGACACTTGGTTGAGGAGTTGGGTAAATTTATTGTGTAGATGTTGCTACTCCTAGTTCCTTTAAGTATTATTTTAGATGTTGCATTTATTTTGATTACGATTCATTTTCTAGAAATATGACCTTATAATTGTTATCACACAATTGGCTTACACTAAGTAAATTATATTGAAAGTTTTCTACTAATAAGACATTTTGAATTGTAAAGTTAGAGTTGAGCTCAATATCACGATCCGATGATTTTGAGCTTGCCGTTATTTCGAAGGCTCACGATCCTTGTCGTTTGAATCGTAACCCGAAAATTTGAGTTGATCGGTCATGTGTCGAGCGACTAACGTCCAACATCCATTGATCCTACACATAAGGTAGTTGGATCGGATATTGGAATTACTAAAGGGTTGTTTGTAAGTTTTAAACCTAAATCATCTCACCAATATCTACATGATCAAAACATGTTATTCCTATGTGTAATTGTGAGATGACTTTCAATTTTACTTGATTAATTTTAATGAATTTAAATTAACCAACATTAGGTTAGATTCGGAATTAGTCTAAGCTCATCAAGTAATCTTTTCAATAGAATAGCATCCAGGTCGTGGCGAGGCACAGAGGCCTTCTTTGATCGGAACAACGACCACTTCCTTAGACAAAGATAATTTCAAGAAATTGATAACTCGACTTACTTGAGACTACGTCTTGGTATAACTAGTTATTTTTGAAAAGAGGATCCCAGAGGCTCAATCTTTTCGTAGGATTTTAGTTGGTTTATTTTTGAAAAGAGGCTCCCGAGGCTCAATCTTTCGCAGGATTTTAGTTGGTTATGAGTCCTATCTAACCATTCTAAAAATAAAGGAAAAACTAAGCATGCAATTTCTAAGACTTAACAAAAATACATTTTGTATTGGCTCCTGGACCATTGAATCGAGTGGGTCTATTCACATAGTGAATTTGGTCCTGGGAACCCAATACATGTTAGATCCTAAAGTTGAAATCAAAGTGGTCTTAGGGACCCATGCTTGGACATTTTTCTTATGTTGGTTTACTATAGACATATATGACTTATTGGTTGTATTTGAGTTAAACCAGTCGGCCTTGTTGTACCACGGCCCTTTGTGATCCAAGTAAGAGGTCAAGTCCTTGGATCCCAAAGTGAACCTTTCCAACGTGTTCCTAAGGTCTTCGACTTGTGTTTTCAAAGCGAGTTCTCAACTTCAAGCTTTTCAACTTGAGTTGAGTCCTCCTCTTGAATACGAGTAGTCGAAGAGGTTAGGGAGACCTCATGTTTGAGAAGGTTAACCTCCTCAATTAGGGTCTCGACCTTGGACTCGGACTTAGCTCGTTTCTTATTTAAAAATTTAATTGCACCATACAAAGTATTAAGTAACGACCGACTTACCCTTAATGATTCTTTTGAACCGGATACGGATCCGTGGCTTGTCTTGAATGGAAGCTCATCATCGGATTCGGACTCGGACTCTTCTTCGGTTTCGGAGTCGTGCTCGGTCGGCTTGGCCATTAGAGCTTGGATATCGTCTTCTTCCTCCGACAACTCCTCCCAAGTAGCGGTTAGCGCTTTCTTGGTCTTTGATGCGTTATTCTTTAGCTTTGGGCACTCGGACTTGATGTGAACGAACTCGCTTGCACTCATAGCATCTAAAATTAGAAGTATTTGAATTAGGTTTAGGCTTACCTTGAGTTGTTGGTCGTTTCGTCTCTTGATCATCTTCCGAACTAGATTGACTAGTTCGGATTCTATTTCGGAGTCTACTTCCGATTCGGACTCGTCTTCTTCCTTCGGGGGTGGCTTGCTTGCGGGCTTCTTCTTCTTGGAACCTGCAACTAACGCAATACTCTTCTCGGCCTTGACCACGTTAGTTTGCTCATGTAATTCAAGTTCCGAAAACAATTCGTCTAACCTAATTTTAGAAAGGTCCTTGGAGACCTTGTAGGCATCGACCATGGATGCCCACAAGGTGGTCCTAGGAAACGAGTTAAGAGAATACCTGATAAGGTCGCGATTCTCGACCTTTTGTCCGATGGCATGGAGTTGGTTGACGATGTCTTGGATACGAGCATGTAGTTGAGTTGCGGTCTCGTTTTCCTGCATTTTCAAGTTATACAATTTATTTAAAAGTAAATCTCTTTTACATACCTTCGTGTCGTCGGTGCCTTCGTGTAGTTCCACTAGCTTGGTCCATAAGTCCTTTGCACTAATGAAGGGGCCGACGCGGTTGAGCTCTTCCTTGGACAACCCACATTGCAAGATTTGAGTTGCCTTGGCATCGGCTTCTACTTGTTTTTCATGGAATTTGACCATTGATCGTAACCCAAAGATTCACCATCTTCATTAATAGGAAGTGTGAAACCGATTTGGATTACGATCCACATCTCGATTTGGGTTTTAAGAAAGCATTCCATCCGACCCTTCCAATAACGAAAGTCATTACCGTTGTAAAACGGGGGTCGGGCGGTGCTAAACCCTTCGAGATGGGCCATTTAAAAACAAGAAGAAGAACGAAAAAGAATCTTGCAAAACACACGAAAGAATATTCCAAGACTTTCGCCTTGGATTAGTAATCGGGAAGTAAAAAGATATATAAAATGTAACTTGCAAAAGAAATAAACAATCAAATGCGAATGTCGCTTGAAGTTCGAGGACAACCTTACTCGGATCTAACCCAAGGACAACCTTATCCGGATCCTAAAGCCTCTAATGCAATTCTATATGTAGGAGAAGATAAGCAAGTGAAATAATTATACGAAAACAGAAATAAATAAATAAAAATCTGTAAAAAGAAAAACAAAGCTAGATTGGTGGTTTCACGAATCTTAGCGCCTTACTCGATACCAATTGTTGGATCGAAAGTGTCGCTAGAGGGGGTGAATAGCGATACGATGTCGTTAAAAACTTTTGAAATAAGTAAAAAGCAAGTAGAGAGTGCACAACGGAAATATAAAGTAGACAAGATATTTTTACGTGGTTCACAATCTTTCGATTGCTAATCCACGGCCCTAGTGATCCTTGATCACGTACGGAGGGCAATTCACTAAAACCACTCCTCCTCGTTGGAGGTAGGAGCAACGACAAAAGAAATCAAGGCAAAGGACACTCCCCTTTCCTTGTTACGATTAAAGCACAAAGACAATTTAAAGAAGTAGAACTTAAATAAATATACCGACAACTCTTATAAGTAGAAGATGTAGCTTTCGTTGTCGTGACGTCGTAGCAAATGTGAGTAGTAGTAGCGGCGTTACGACGGCGTGTTGAGAGCTCTTGAATTCTTGTTATTTGCTTGGCTTGAACATGTCTATTTATGGATATTGATCTATGAATTTAGACATAGGTAGTGTCCAAGGTGAGGTTCTTATCCCAACTCAAGGATGAGGTGTTTCATCCAACCACCTTGTGCCACCTCCAACCTCCTTGTGCTAACTCAAGGATGAGGTGTTTCATCCAACCACCTTGTGCCACCTCCAACCTCCTTGGGCGCCAACTTGAGGATGAGGTGTTTCATCCAACCACCTTGTGCCACCTCCAACCTCCTTGGGCGCCAACTTGAGGATGAGGTGTTTCATCCAACCACCTTGTGCCACCTCCAACCTCCTTGGGCGCCAACTTGTTGGAGCCATTCAACTTGTGCCACATCATGGGAGCCAACCATCTTGTGCCAACTCACCTTATTTTGGGCGTCCACCCCAAGGAAGCTTGGTGATGGTTTGGATGTCCACCTTGATGCCACATCACCCTTTGTACCAAAACACGAGTCAAGTCCAAATTCACCCCCTTGAAATTCGAGCTCTTCTCGAGGCTGGAACTTGACTAGCAGTTGACTGTAGTCAAAGGGTTTTGGACTGCAGTACAAGTTAGCTTAAAATATAAAGTACGATGGTTCTAACCATCTGATCTCGACCTAGACCTTCCATTGGAGGTATTGGGTCGGATCTACGCTTAACGACCTTGCTTCGCTTTCACACGAGCTTACCTTGTAGCCTCGCTTCCGGTCTTCACCCGAGTACCTCGGCTTCCTCCGAAGTCCCTCTGGCGTTGCCCGACCACCTCGGTTCCCACCGGGTGTCGCAGACCTTCCGCTCAACTTTAGCATTTCTGCACACTTAATTGAGCTCGTAAGATAACAAATATACCCTTAAATATTGAGCCTTTTGCCATAATCAAAATACCGGTTCGACTTTGGTGCCCACTGCACCAACAACTTGCTCCAATAAATTCCTGACCTTGCTAATATGTGAAGGAGTTGTCCTCCACTTATTTATTCGTGGGCCTTCGGTATTGTACGGTCTCTGGATTGGGACATGTTCTAGAAACCAAGCCTGCTCATATCGAAAGTGTTACATACTTACGTAAATATAAAAGAAAAAATTATTTAGTAAGAAAGAACTTACAGTCAAAAGGCCGGCAAATCCCTTTAGGTAAGGAAGTCGCCTATTCTGCGCAACTGTATTAGTATATGAACATATATCTCCAATAGTAGGCAATTGTGGAGCCATAAATTGATGGATGACTTTGACCCAATTGAAACTACCTATGTTGTCAAAATCATCTACAATATCTACAAGACCTATGGGGACCTTATATGTAGTAGTACAGAACAACACACAAGCAAATATATATAATACATACAACTTACAAAATACCAAAACATCTTCATCTACTTCTACTCTAGTAGAAAAGATTTTAAGCAAAAACTCTAACCTCGATCTAGTTGGTTCTTTTTTAGAGAATTGAGAATTGAAAAGAGCACCTGATGCATTAGTTGAATTCATAGGAACATAAGCCCCTCTATCTGCAATACCGAGCAAAAGGGACACATCTTTTCTGGTGAAAGCAACTGACACAGTTGAAAACTTAAAGTTTTGACTTGTCGAATCCCAACTTTGAAATATATTGACCAATATGCCACGGATTTGTGGAATGTCTTGTATATTCAAAAAAACAGCAAATGAGGTTTGTTTAATGATCTCTCTGTGTCTTTCATGTAAACAAACTGAAGGACATTGCTTTCCTTTAGCACTTGGACCTCCAAAAAATTCAATAAAGTGGCCTAAAATGCTGGTCCATTGCAGTTTCTTTGCACACTCATTATTTCCCTATCAATTTGAAAACACAAAATTTATTCCTTCATTTTGTCATTGTAAAAAATAAATTTCAGATTCGGCAATTGTTTGCAATAATGTTGTTAAAAAAACTTTAGGACTCTATTTATCTAATTCATATACAGATTGAAGAGATCGTCCATTTATATTTTAATGTTTGAAACCATTCCAAAACCATAACGGAAAAATCATTTTAAACATATGACATACTTCATATTGGACTAAAGCAAGGAATGCGACACATACCTTGGCCGGTGAAGGAGAGGTTGAACCGGATGCTTGACTCATTCTGCAACACAGAATGATAAAAAAAAAACCAATGAGATGTACGCCTTTCAACGGAAACCCTAAAACCGAGTAAGAAATGGATAAAACTCTAGTTAAATGAGAGGACGACATCATATTACCTCGAAGCGTCTCGACGAAATTCCAAGAACTCGGAAGCTAACGGAATGAAGCTGGAGGAAAAATGGAGTCTAAGCTTTTCCAAGTTTTTGTGCGCTCGAAGATTTCCCGAAAGATGAAGACACGAAGACGGTAATGTGGTGACTTATTTGGACGGGACGTTTCGATGGCTCGGGATTTGAAAATGTGGCTCGGATGCATGCGAGATCTTTGCATTAAAAACGTTGTTTGGCGGGAGAGATATTTTGGGAATTAAGCGCATGATTTGGTAATTCTAAAAGTATAGTGCGCGTTTTGAACATTTCGAAACTTTATCAGCTGTGATTGAATTTGGAATGATTTCATTTGATCTCAAACCGGAGTTGTATATAAAGTAAATAGAGAAGACCGCCGCTAATTGTATCCTCACCATCACTTCTTCTAGAGTTTCCCGCCATCTCACCTCTTCGCTTTTTTACTTCTTCTTCTTCTTCTTCTTCTTCATGGACCCTTCGCCCTGGACGATCAACGCAGAGGACGGCGTCGCGTCGACGGTGATTCCTGGGTGGGCGGCCGACACAGGCGGCGTCACTCTTCGCATCAAGGCGCGAGTGGTGATCCGGTTGTTGCAGCGTGATCAAGACATACAGCCCCAATTGATCTCGCACTTCTGCCGCCAGACGGTTTCTTCGTCCGACCACTTCACCATCCCCCAGCCCTACCGCCACATCAACGATCATCCCACCTGGGAGGAGCAGACGCAGCGGATGTTATCTTACGTCGCTGCGAATCACGTGCGCCCTGCCGACCTCCACCTTCTCGCGCGAGCTTTCCGCGGGTATACCTACGCCGTGCGAGACCGATTTCCGATCGAGGGGCTGGTAGCCGTCATGGAGTTCTTCTCCGTCGTCGAAATCCCCGTTACTCCTTCCGCTTCTGCCAGCCAACTTCGTTACTCGGTGCCGGGGGAGACCTATGAATATTTTTTCGGGGGCGGCGACAATGTCGTCGACGTCGCCCAGTACAGTAGAGGACCGAGGCCGGCGTCCACAGCGGCGGTGGAGGGGCTCCGGACGGTAACTACGACGGGAGAAGATAGCTCGTGTTCCATTTGCCTCGACCCCTTCGAGGTGATGACTCAGGCTCTGGCGATGCCATGCGGCCATTCGTTTCACGAGGGATGTCTGAAGGAGTGGCTGCAGCGGAGCAATTCTTGCCCCCTCTGCAGATTCTCACTTCCGGCCACAGAATAGCGACTGGATCGATCTATTGCGACCGATAAAAGAGATTCCTCTTAATTTTTGTTCTATACTGGTATATCTAGTAGTCTTGTTTGATCGATGTGAACATAAATTTGATGTAAATATTGACAGTATTTCATTATCAATAAGCAAATTCTTAGTTACTACTCGATGATCAGTTTCTTTTTGCAGTGCTTTAAAACGAGATGCTGTTTCGAAAACCCTTAAATGAATCCGAAAATCGACATATTTGCAAATGGAACGAATTTAATCTATTTCTCGAACTTGATTTGATTTAATAAAAATAATTAATTTATCATTTTTCTAGGTTTTACGCTCTGTAAAACAAATAAAAGACTTATTTATTTAGTATGATTTAGCTAGCTTGGTGTTAGTGTTCAGATAATAATTTTTCATACTCACGGTTTTGTTCAAAAGAGGGAGCTGTCATAAGGAATTTTAAAGTTAAAAACAAAAGATTACACAAAAGAATCAAATTGATATATTTTAAAAATTTAAATTTAAAATTAAATTTACTTTCCCTCTCTTGTATTTTAATTTCTCCTCTTTGCGGGGACTACTAATTAATTAAGTTGGAGTTTTGGATTCTCACACTACAAAAAAAAACAGAAATTTGGGACGAATTTAGCGATAAAAAATTTTTTGTTGAGAATTAAGCGTCGCAAATATTAGCGACAAAAATAGCGACGAATTTTTGCGACGAAAATTAGGGACGAATTTTAAATTTCGTCGCTAATTTTGTTGCAAAAGTTACCCCGATTTCCAAAATTCGTCGCAGAATTCGTCGCAAAATTTTGCAACGAATTACAAATTCGTCGCAAATTTGCGACGAATTTTTAATTCGTTGCAAAATTTTGCGACGAATTAATTTTTTCGTCGGAAATTTTCGCAACGAAATAAGGAATTCGTTGGTAAATTTGCGACTGATACAAATTCGTCGCAAAATTCGTCGCAAAAAACAATTTTCTGCGACGAATAAATTTTTTCGTTGGTAATTTTCGCGACGAAAAAAGTAATTCGTTGGTAAATTTGCGATGTTTCCAAATTCGTCGCAAATTTCGTCGCTGAAATTTGCGACGAATTCTTTTTTCGTTGCAAATATATGCGACGAAATATTTTTCGTTGCAAAATTCGTTGCAAAATTCGTTGCAAAATTTGTCGCAGATTGGATTCGTTGCTAAATTCATCGCAAATTTGCGACGAAATTTAAATTCGTCGCAAAGGTCGTCGCAGATTTATCGGGATTTAGCAACGAATTGGGATATTTGTCGCAAAATAAAAAAAAATTGACAGATTTATTCTGTTTCGATATTCTATCGTATATACAAATAATCACACACACACAACAAAATACAATAAGTTCTAATATCCAAATAAATACATTCAATACAAACAAAACACACACACATTCAATACAACAAAATAATATTCAATAATATCCAAAAATATTTGATATCTAAATAAATACAAAGCAACACAATAAGTTAAGAACAAAACAACATTCCAAATAAAAAGTTATATCCTACAACATTTCAAACATCAACATAGTTATGATATCCAAATAACAATGTCTACAAAAGATCACAACACATGGGGAAAAAAAGAGAATCGTAAGTAATCAGCACATTCTTCTACTGCATTAGAAAACAAACAAACAAAGAAAAAGTATCATACATTAAAAAACTATATACTAACACGAAAATAAATATGCAAAGACTTACAATGATGTGCATTTTCAACCGCCATAAGGATTGACTTCATAGATCATTCTGTTAATGCAAAATAAAAGTACTAATAAAAATGTAAAAATGAAGAGTAACAAACTAAATAAATTAAACAATTTTAAAGGTACTAATTAAAAACATGCATACAATATCATCATCGCCGCCACCATCATCGTCTTGACTGAGGAATATGACGTTGGACGTAAATTCTGGCGATAAGAAAGGCTTGTTGTCGTGATTCTATCATTTCGATCCCTTTGTGAGTTTTGATGTTGTATTGCTAAAATTTGGATCTCTTTCATGTATTATGCCCTTCAAATTGCTAACCTCCTCGGTCAAGTTGTGTATCCGTCGCCATCACGGTGGAGTAGAAGAAATAGATCTACGAGGAGCATTATGCATTCTGCTCAGAGAACCCATACCTAGTATCCTTCCCCCTTTGGATCCTCCAGTCGCCTCAAGCCATAAATCCATATCATTACTAACAGATGACTCAGATCCCTCAGTATCACCGTCATCTCCTCGAAATTCTCGAGATGAGGATAATCGATCATATCTCTCCTACACAAAATTAAAAATTTAATCGAGCATTTACATAACTAATGTAATTAAAGTTATAAAGTAAGTTTAAAGATTATTTCAAACCTTAATAGCTCGAGCTCTATCTCCACTCCAAGTCTTATCTTTTTGGAAAGTGCGAACGAAAGTATCTATAAATTCCGGCTTCTTTCCCAATTCCTTAGACTAAATATAAGAATGTTAGAAATAAAATAATAATCTGAAATAAATTTAAAAACTAATTGTAGAATTTAAAAATTACCAATCTACGTGAATGCTCCTCGATATTTATAGATCACTTGCGTATGTTGCAGATAAGTCTCCGTAATTACAGGCTTGATTTAATTTATTACATTGACTTCTTTTTGCTCTCATCGATTGCCAATAATTGGAGATTTTACTCCAATTTTACGACGTGACACAGTGTTTTTTTCCAATAGATTTGGCATGACTCAATACATCTAGGATATGATCGCTACATTTTTTTAAAATTCTTTTAACTTCCAAGTCTTGACTAGGGTCCCAAATAAATCTGAGATGGAAATAAAACAATTGATTATATAATCACTTATTTAATATATAAAATGAATCAATTATACACGAAACTCGCACCACCATAATTCTTTTGTAGGTCTGGCGTGCGTCAGGTATGACAAAGAATCTCCTCTCAATAGTTATTCACGATTTAATAGCAGTGCAAATTTTCAAACCTACGATCAAGTGAAAAAAATTGAATAAATAATTAAGATAGTTTAAAAATTATAATACTTATATTACTTACGAATCTCATAGGAAATATATATGGTCGACTTTCGATGTTCTCGAGAGGAGTGTCAAGTGGTATAGGTGAATCGAATGGGACGGCTGCGTGAATGAGATAATCTTGGCGGTGATCATGTGAAGGTCGGGAAGATCGGGAGGGCAAGTAGGTATAGTCGACGTGTGGATCGATCAGCCACTACTAGTACTCTGTCGTCTCTGTCCACCACGTCGAAACTATCAACCAAAAACAAAATTAGAATAAAGAAAATAAAACTTTTATGCTTAATGAAGAACATGAAAAACTTACAATATGCATAATGAAGATATGAGAGACTGCGACTGCGCTAAGCTACGATGATTTCACCACTGATAACCTATAAGAACAAAATATACAAAACATACAGAGACAAAAGATATAAATTTAACAATGAGACATTATATACACAAATAATTGAGCTAAGAAAATTTGTAAAATTATAGTTTAAAACTAAAATTATATATATAAAAACTTACCCTAGACGTCAAATTTCAATTATTTTTCACTTCAACATGTGCCTTCAACATGTGCCTTATTTTTCATTTTTTTCTTCAAATGATATAAGAATCTGATTGTAATATAACAAATTGTATTAGAAATGAATATATAAAAAAATTAAACATTTTTATGCAATTTTAACGAAATATAGAATATGCGAAATATACCTTTCAAAAGGATACATCCATCGATAATGAACTGGTCCTCCAACTTTGGCCTCATATGGCAAGTGAACCAAAAGATGTTCCATTGAATCAAAAAATGCAGGCGAAAAAATCCTTTCTAAATTGCACAAAATAATTGAAATGTCTCTCTCTAACTTCTCCATGTGTGAATATCCCAAAACTGTTGAGCATATATCATGAAGAAAAATACTTAACTCTGTAATGGCACCCCAGACAAAATTCGGTAAGAGTTCTTTAAAGGCAATAGGAATAAGTCTTTCCATGAATATATGGCAATCATGACTTTTCAAACCCATCAATTTGCATTCCTTCATATCGACACATCTCCCAAGATTAGAAACATACCCATCAGGAAATCTCAATGACTTCAACCATTCACAAACAACACGTCTCTGTTCCTTATTCAATGTATAAACTGCCTTTGGTTTTGATCCTCTACTATTTTCATCAACATCAATGGGGTCGCTTTGCAAATGAGTCGCATATCTTTTCTTGCATTCAGATTATCTTTTGTTTTTCCGTGATATCCATCAACGTATTTATCGATTATCAAAACATTCTTTTCAATATGCATAACATCAAGATTATGATGAATCAAATTACTAAACCAATACGGTAACTCCCAAAATATACTTCGTTTGGTCCATTTATGGTTGCTTCCATATTCATAAGTTGTATCATGTGGCTCTTCAATAACAGATGGAAAGTGAAGAACACTTAACCAAATATCTTGACCTGACAATCTCAATGGCAGAGGTTTTCTTTCAATTCGATTCCTAGTGAATTCATCTTTATTCCTTCTGAAATTATGATTTTGTGGTAAAAATTGTCTGTGACAATCAAAATAACTCGGCTTCTTACCATGCTTCAATCTAATCGACTTTGATCTCTCCATACATATTGGGCATCCTAAGATCCCTGCAGTACTCCAACCTGATAGCATACCATAAGCCGGAAAGTCATTTATGGTCCAAAGAAGAGCAGCCTTCATTACAAACATCTGATTAGTATGAACGTCGTATGTAGGAAAACCTTCATCCCATAGTTGTTTTAGCTCTGCAATCAATGGTTGCATATAAACATCTATTAACTTCTTCGGATTTTTTGGGCCAGGCACAACCAATGTTAAAAACATATACGGTGTTTTCATGCACATCCCAGGCAGAAGATTATACGAAGTTAATATAACTGGCCAACAAGAATAGTGTCTTCTTGATTTACTAAATGGAGCAACCACAAGACAGAGACCTAACCTAATATTTCGAGTCTCCTTCGCAAAATCAGGATATGTTCTATCAAAATTTTTCCACGCCTCTGCATCTGATGGATGACACATTAGTCCCTCTTCTGTTCGATGATTTGCATGCCAAGTCATGTGTTCAGCAGTTGTCTTTGATGCATAAAGCCTTTGTAACCTAGGAGTTAAAGGCAAATAAAACAACTGACTATATGATTTACGTCGTTGCTGCCTCCTACTAGTGCTCTTGTACCTATCTTGATTACAGAATTTACAAACATCCACATCTGCATCATCTCCCCAATATAACATACAACCATCTCTGCACACATCAATTCTTTCCACTGGGAGACCTAATTCTTTCATCGCTTTTTCATACTGCATACAAATCATTCAAGATATTATCACGCGGCAATGCCTCTTCAAAAGCTTGAACAAAATTATTAAAACACTCTTCAGACACATTGTGCTCTGCCTTGACATTCAACATTCTTGCGGTGAACGATAGTTTAGTGTGAGTCTCACAACCAGCCCATAAAGGTGCATCTGCAGCACTCAACACCTCCTGAAATTTGAGATATGCTTCATTATTCATATTCTGCCCGATATCTGTTACGTACACCTCTTCCAAGGGTGATGCATTAGTAAACATTTGCTCAACTGTTGGAGGACAACTTGAAGTTGCACCTTGTGATTGGAGAATCAAATTCGGCCCCGCTACATCATATATCATCCTCTGATATGGATTTAATTGATTATAATCACTTTGATCCCTAGAGACTTGTGTATTGTGTCTATCATAAACTTCATCAGATATAAATGGTTCACCATGACATGTCCAGTTATAGTAATTTGCAACGAATCCAAATCTACAAAGATGCTATGAAACTTTGCTAGACGGTAAAAATCTACCATTGTGACACTTTCTGCACGGACACCTTATCTGATTACCATCCATAAACTCAACATTACTAGCTGCGAAATTTAAAAACTCTTGCAACCCACTCATAAATTCATCGACCAAACCCGACGTTGGTAAATTCCTATTATACATCCAACTCCTTTCACGTCATTGTATTTTATGCTTTCAATCAATTATATTAATATCAACTCCTAGAAATTACAATAATACGCATATACAGTTAGTTCACATATGAATTCACTATGTTTAACAATCTTTAAACATAACCGAAAAAGGACTACAGTTGTATAGAAAGCTTACTGTTAATTTAGGTTTAAACATTTTGGGATGTTTAAACCTGAAATGTTAAACAACTTAAGTTGATTGTGACAATTAATATCACAAATGAACACATTGAAAGGTAATGTGTTGGGGTTTCGGTCTTAACGAGGACATCAGGACTTAAAATGGGGGTGATTGTGAAAACCCGAATTTAGTGTCAAATTGTGAATTGTGGGCTAATAATATATATAGAGAAGCTTTATAAGCTTAGATGAGAGAGTTATTATTAACATAGGTCTAGAAGTTTTGTTAATCGACGATTCTCTCATCTAAGCAAGCAGTGACAACAAACTAATCAAATTTATTGAAAATGAAATATACTCATTGCAATTTTGTCATTTAGGTCAAATTATTGTTGTAGATGTATAACAATCGTCGCAAATGAGACAGATCAAAATGTATCACCACAAGTTAATACTAATCTAATAAGCCTTAAACACTAGCTCCCCCACCACCACTAACTTTAAGATGCTTGTAATTTCTCAGGTAGATGTGCATGATTTGTTCATCTAAGCCTTATAAACTGCTTGTTTTATCCCATAACTTCCTATATGTGACTAAACAAAATCATAAAATATTCCAACTTAGTACTTAGCATTATTTGGTATGTGAACCCAAATGGCAAATTAGCAGCTTATAAGCTTCTGTAGTTTTACAGTTAACTATATATAGTTACAGAATAAATAGGATAACAGCATAAAACTTCTGTAGTTAATTATCGAGTTAAATATAAGAAAAAAAATAAATTTATACCACCCTTACGGCGCCTCCGAGCCGGCGATTGATTAATGAAGGCGGACAAGTGGGTGGCAAGGGGGACGCCGACGGCCGCAGAAGGCATGACGCTGTGGAGGCGGCCGTCACCGCGGCCGGGCAGGAGGCAAACGGCGGCGCCGAGGCGCGGAGAATGCTCGCACTGGGGGCACGCGACCGACGAGGTGGCACAGAAGGTAGCGGGCGCCGGATAGCCGGCGTGGCGGCCTGGGCGCGACCGTCGCCGTGCGGGCGGCTGGGGCACGCCACGACCAGGCGCCCAGGTACCGCATGAAGCTCGGCCACACGGCCGGCGGTCGCAGGGGGCGCACGGTTGCTCACGGCAAGGGCACGCGCCGGACGAGGGGCGGCGCGTCGCGGCGTCGGTCGGCGGCACGGCCGGCTTGGCCGACGAAGCTAGCGGTGCTTGCCGGCCTCGTGGCCGGCGTGGAGTTCGCCGGCGCCGCCTCGGCGCGCAGAAGCCGGACGTGGCCAAACGTGACGTCGGCAGCGCCAAGGCGAGGATCTAAGACGGCGGCGGCGGAAGGGAAGACGACGCGAGGAGAAGAAGCTTCGAATTCGTGCGGCGCGGAGGGGAAAGTTAGGGCAGATAAATGAATTAACTTTTGCAACGATTCGGGATTCGTTGCAAATTTTAAAAAAAACATCGTTTAATTTTTTTTTATTTTGCAAAAAATTGCAACGAATCCACAGATTCGTTGCAAATTAAAAAAAAAAAACATCGTTTAATTGTTTTTTTATTTTGCAACGAATACTGGATTCGTTGCAAATTTGCAACGAATCCAGTATTCGTTGCAAAATAAAAAAAAATAAACTTACCGTTTTAAAAAAATTTAATTTTAATTTTAATTTTTTATTTTGCAACGAATCCAGGATTCGTTGCAAAAAATTCCAACTAATCCGTGGATTCGTTGCAAAAATTTGCAACCAATCCAGGATTCGTTGCAATTTTGCAACGAATTTTATTTTTTCGTTGCAAAATTTCCGACGAAAATTTATTTCGTTACAAATCTGCGACGAAACCTAAAATTCGTTGCTATATTTGTTACAGATTTGCAACAAAAATAATTCGTTGCTAAATTTCGTCGCAATAAAACTGTTTTTTTGTAGTGTCATGTTTTAGCAAAGCAGCTGGGAGTTTTGATTTTGGCGGCAAATTCAATTCATAAATCAGTTTACTTATGAAAAATAATAATGTATTATCATTTTAATATAAATATCGAAAGAAAATATTCGACATCATTTATGTAAAAATAAAAATAAACATTGATCCCAAAGATCCCTATTTGATTCGTTTAGCTCACTTAGCTAGTTTAATTACCTAATTTGATTATTGATAACATCTAGCTAGTTTTGATTCTATTTTAATTGACCAACAATTATGTTAATCGGTAATTGAATCATTAGGGAGTTACCTAAATAACATTTAATTATATTTATATTATATATTTTAATTTGTTAATAGACAGTCTATTAATTTGTTGGCCAACTACTAATCAGTAATTGAATTGTAATTTGTCACGTAAAAATGATACTTAGGTTAAGGAATATAATATATATTTTTTAAAAATATATAATTTTCTTTTAGAAAAAAAGATCAAAATAACAATGTGGCAATGCAACGGCCATGAGGGGGCATTTTGGTCATATGATTCGAAACATTTGAAAAGGGCAAGAGAGTGCGGAAGAGCGGAACCACGCCGCTTCCATTCCATCATCGTTCCTCACTCACTCCTCTCTCTCTCTCGTTCGCCTCGATCCTACCCTTGTTTGCTCGCTGCCCAATCCACAACTCAAAGCGCTGCGATTCCTATTTCCTCTCCAGATGAGATCCGTAGGACGCCCCTGAGATCCACTGTCGGAAGCACCCCAATCGAAGCGAAGCAGAACGGTGGCGGCAGCGGAAAATGACGATGCAAGACATCTTCGGATCGGTGCGAAGATCCCTCGTGTTTCGAACGGGCTCTGATGGGAACGGAGGTGTAGGAGGTGACAGGATTGTGGAAAAGATCGGATCTTGCCTCAGGAAATCGAGGATTGGATTGGGCCTAGGGTTTGGGGGCTTTGCCCCCAAACTCCCTCCTCCGCCGCCCTCCGAGGAGAAAGATAATGTACCTCCGATCCGGTGGCGAAAGGGTGAACTCATCGGTTGCGGCGCTTTTGGTCATGTCTATATGGGTATGAATCTCGAATCGGGAGAGCTGCTTGCCGTGAAGCAGGTGAGTTTCTTGTTTCGTATTCTTGTACCTCCTGGTATTGGACGTTTACTTGCATTCCTTCGGTGATGTTTGTTGACGTAGGGTCCCTTATTCGCAGGTCTTGATCGGGACAAGCAGTGCTTCCAAGGAGAAAGCTCAGGTTATGGTCTCTTCTGTATACATATATTCTGCTTGAAGATAAGAGACAACCTTGGTTTTGGTTCCCTTTATTTATGATTTGTTATAAACCTGTTGGTAGGCTCATATAAGGGAGCTCGAGGAAGAAGTAAAGCTTCTAAAGAACCTTTCTCACCCAAATATTGTCGTGAGTGCTTTCTGTTCTGGGCTGTAGCTGTTCTATTTTCTAAGACTATTCATCTATTTCTTTACTTAAAAAGACAATCTTTTTTGGATTCACATATGACAGAGATATTTAGGAATAACTAGAGAGGAGGAGATTTTAAATATTTTGCTGGAGTTTGTCCCAGGAGGATCCATCTCATCTTTACTCGGGAAGTTTGGGTCTTTTCCAGAGACTGTAAGTATCTGATTTCACAAAACTGATTATCGGGCTAATGCAGATGCTGATGCTTGCTAAAATTAACTAACTTCCTCTTTGAACAGGTTATAAGAATGTATACCAAGCAGCTGTTGCAGGGGCTCGACTATCTTCATCGAAATGGGATCATGCACAGGGACATAAAGGCATGATATTTTCATGGGAACTTCTGGTTTTAATATCTTGTTAGCTTATTCCCTTCATCATAGTGGTTTTTTTTTCCTCAGGGGGCTAATATTCTTGTGGACAACAAGGGTTGCATCAAGCTGGCAGATTTTGGGGCATCAAAACAAGTTGCAAAGCTGGTACTAGAGAAATTTTTATGCCTACCCATCAATGCTTCTGTGATGTTATTACCCAGCCAAGTACTGTTTTTAATACTTACACTCGACCAAATCAATGTTCTTTAACATCATAATTCTACTCTAGGTCTTACCTGAACATCGTACTCCACTATATAGACTTCCAAGAAGTTACTATGTTTTATCTTAAGGATGCCAGTTTGAGAAGGATTTTGATATCCTATGATATCAATTTATAAATTGGGCATCCATTCCGATTGTATTTATTTATTTATCTAAAATTGCAAGCTTATGAAATTGACAAAATTTTATTCTTATTATTTCTTACTTTTTTGTTTGTTTGAACATTATCTAACACAGCGGAAGCAAATCAGCATTATATAATTTTTATTTGAACGATTGGTCTATGCTTGAGAAAGTTGTTCATGTATAATAGAACTCTTTGAGTCTTAACTTATCAACATGATTGTATCAGGCTACTATGTTTGCAGCCAGGCCAGTGTTTTAGCAAACAATTAGTTTGTGTTGGAGGAAGTTGTTTCATGTACTGAATAAACTATCATAACTTATTGAGTTGACTTTGTCATTCTAATATGAATCTGGCCAAGGCAGTGTTGTAATATCTTTAGTTTGAACAATTAATCTAAGTTGTTAATGTGTGAGAAACCTCTCTTAACGTGCCAATATGTTTTTTAGCAAACAAACAGTTGGTGTTAGAGGAAGTTCATCTATTGAATGAACTCTCATAACTTATAAAAATGACTTTGTCATGCTACTATGAATATGGCCAAATCAATGTTATAGCATTTTTTCGTTTTTGAACAATTAATCTTTGCTAGAAAACATGTTAATGTTTGAGAAAACTCTCTTAATGCATCAACATGATGTTTTTCAGGCTACTATCAATGCTGCCAAGTCGATGAAGGGAACTCCATATTGGATGGCACCAGAAGTAATTCTTCAAACTGGGCATAGCTTGTAAGTGTTGATTCTTACCATCTCATCACCAAAACAAAATAAGAAGTTAAAACCTGCACTAAATGAATATTAAGTTGATTTGAGTAAGTAATAGACATGGGGCCAATGAATGGATTCATGATCACCTTTTTATATTTTCCCATATTTTATTTTTGCTGTCTATAAAACTTGTCCTGTTTTAGTTTGTGTTAGATCTTAACCCATCTTTGTTTCTGCATTCATTTAGTTTAGGAGGATGCAAACAATTATTTTGTTCAATCCCATAGTCAAAGGGACAAAGTATTCCTATGTCAAAGTTGTTAACAAGTATCACAAGCAGATTCATCTCTTTGTTGTAGAGTATTGTTTTCAAGCTCAGTTCCCACCAATCACTAACATAGAGAGCTATGGCTATCATAATTTCTTGTCACTATTGTATTATCAGCATACACTAAAAATGTTGTAACTTCTCATGAAGAAGAGTGTTTAATAAACAATTTGTGATCCCATTGGCTTTGTTTATACCCCATGGCAACCATAGCTCTTGCAAATTTGTCAAACCATGCCCATGGCGATTATTGAAGTCCATATAAGGCTTTCTTCAATTTACATATAGGATGACATTCAAATTATTTTTATATCTAGTGGGATCATATAAATTTCTCCCTCTAGTTCTCTGTGGAAAAATGCATTCTTGGTATCAAACTCACTCTTAGGATTTGAGTTGGAATCTTGGACTTGTATCAATTTAGGGATAATTATCTTGTTCCTTGAACACGCCTTATCAAGTCTCACATTTTCATGACAGAATTGGCTTTTTAAAGCATAAGTTCAGATAAATTTTAGACACATGATTTAACAGGTACTCAAATATTGACTTAAACATTATTAGTAATGACAAGTAGAATAAGATATTCATGTTATAATCTTTCAGTTTGGAATTCTCCAACTAAAGCTTAGGTGTGGTGAAGCAATGTGTTTGTTCATTGAAAGTAATGTTTGCTGACACAAAACTTCTTTGATGGAGGAGAATAACACTCGTACCCTTTTCAAGTTAAGGAATAACCCGATGTTTCGAGATAGTGGAACCTAACTCATTCTTTAGCATGTCCAATCATTATCCTATTATCCTTGTCCAGAGTACACCAATGAAGAGTACACCGATGAACAAGTACCCGAAAACTTGTTAAGGTTACCAATAGGAGATGTAGTTATTGCTTCTACAACTTCTGACATTTATAAGTTAAAACTTGTAAAAAAACTGGTGAGAGATAAGGAAAAATTATAAATGAAGGCCGAATAATTGGAAAAAATCCAGCTATGAAGGATGGGAAAGACGATAAAAGAATTTAGGTTTGAAGGCATATATTGAAGAAAAACTAGTGAGGGACAAAGACAAGGAAAAATTAAAAAGGTAAGAGGTAAGTGAAGGTTGAGCAATAGAAAATTCCAATTATTAAAATGTATTTAGGTATAAAGGTTGGTAAAAGGAATCCAGCCATGAAAATTAGTAAAAGGGATCAGGGAAAATTGGCAACAAAGCCAAGCAATAAAGATAAATTGCTAATGATGAAAACTAGAAATAATATTCCAATTATGAAAGCCGGTAAAAGGTACATGAAAAATATTCTTCTTTAGAAAACAAAGTAAAAAAAAAAAAAGACAAAAGGCGTAGATGACAGGAAATGTGCAAAGGAACTGGTAGAGAAAAAGATGTGTGATGATGAGGAGAGAAAGAATATAAAGAGAATCACATACTAAGAAAATTAAAAACAAAGAATGAGTTAAAGAAGGAAAAAATAACAAAAATATAAAAACCTAAAAAGACCGACAAAGATAAAGGAGTATAAAGAAGAGAATAAAAAAAGTATAAGAAGTTAACTATAAATATAATTAAAAAGTACAAGAGAAAAAATGCAAAGGACGAAAATAAGAATAACAAGCAATTGAAAAAAGAACAAGATAAATGTTTAGAAGATATAGATAAAGATGTAGAACAAGAGGAGGGGTAGGAAAGAGGTCAAATAAGACAAGGGAGTGCTAATAGAAAAATATAAGCAAAAATGTAGTGGTAGCACCAGGGTAAAAGAAAATAAGATTAAGAGGACATGAAGATAAAGAGAGGACAAATTAGGAATAAAATATAGAATACAAAAGAAAGAATTAATTGCTTATTCGTAAGGAAAGAATGAGGAGAGAAGGAATTCACAATAAAAGAGTGGTGATCAAAGAAAGATATAAGGAACCAAACCAAGTATCAAAGTGTGAATGATTCATGGATGAGAGTGGTGCTGAATCTTGAGGATGATGGTGAGCAAAAGAATAAATCACCAAGATTTGGCTCTAATACCATGTCAGAAATTGATGATTGTATTTACTCAAAACTTATATATGGGATTTTGCCCCCTTTTTATATATTGGCACAACGTATTCTCCATAAAATAACATAGTTTTCTAATAAAACTCTTTTAATTATCCCAAATTCTTCATCAGATAAATAAAACACTAATTATCCCAATAAAAACTTAACAGAATTTTTCAAAAGAAAAACTAAATAACCTAATATAGAAACTAGATATGCTATCATATCTTATAATTTATGGAATGATGATCCCATGACTTATGGAACAGATATGTATAGTTACAAAATCATGTATTCCCACAGTCTTTGTCTCATCCCTTGTATGAGAGGGAAAATAAAGTTGGCAATTGAAGCATGAAACATGTGGGAACTGATACTTGTACTAGCTTATTCACCAAACAAGAATGAAAGAGAAACTGATACTTGTACTAAATCCTTGATTCTTTAATGCTTCCTGCAATTTTTGAAAATGTACTTTGTGTTTCTGAGGTGTAATGATTGCAAGCTTTCAATTTCCCTGTTGATTCCAAAACATATTATGTATTATCCAATTTTGTCTGTATGAGATTGTCCATTGATTAGTTGCTCTTGCTTTAGCATTATAGTCTATTTTTGATTTTTTTTTTTTAAATATTGAAAGCCACTTAACTGCCTCAGCTCAGCTGATATATGGAGTGTTGGTTGCACTGTCATAGAGATGGCAACTGGTAAGCCTCCCTGGAGTCAGCAGTACCAAGAGGTATGATCTTTCCCTTTTCTTTTTGAATTTTGGTCACTTATCCAATATATATTTGTTTCTGTTTGAGGTTTAAAACTGAATTATCATTCAGGTTGCCGCTCTTTTCCATATTGGAACAACAAAATCTCATCCTCCGATACCAGAACATCTGTCTTCAGAGGCTAAAGATTTTCTCTTGAAATGCTTACAGAAGTATGCATGTCTTCATTTTTCATTTGAACTTCTTATTGCATTTATTTCTTGTTTGATACCTTTAAAAAAGTTTTCTAAATGGTAATCTAAATCAAAAGGGCTGTCATTTGAAGACAACTATTTTCTTTATGTTATTCTCTTATTGAGAGCCTGGTAGATGCAAAAGTTGTTTAATATCAACTAAATTTCTTATAAGAGAAGAACATTAGGTATGTACTCATTAATTTAGTGCTTATATAATTTGACTAAAGTAGTCATTTTCCACCTTTCATTAGCAATCATTTCCTTAGTTGCTTGAGTGTTAATTTTATGTTACTGCTATAAAACATGTATTTTCACAATGACTCTATATATATAGCAATTGTTTCCTTGCATAGTTGTATTCTCCTTGTGCTTGTTGCCGGATTTTTTGGCCCACTTATGTCTTATTTTATACAGGGAACCAAAGTTAAGGTCTAGTACCGCTGATTTGCTCCGGGTACAACCAACAAACTTGTATTTTTGAATATCCTGACTTATCCAGGAAATACTTTTAATTGATTATTAGAACACTCGTAATATGTTTGTCTTGATCTGCTATGCAGCATCCATTTGTTACCAAAGAATTTCAGGATCTGCACCTAGTGCACCATTCTGACATTTGGGTTAGTTTCATGTCATCTGGAAGCTATTCATTCCGAGCCCATTCCCTCTATTCTTTTTATCTTTTTTCACATTGAACTGACATTCTCTTCCAGGAACCTTCTCGAGATGTGGCACTGACATCCAAGTTGTACACAAAAAGCATGTAAGCATCATCTGAAATTTAGTGATATCTTGTAGATTTTCACTCAAATCTCAATATTCACTATGGAGAAATGTTTGTTCAGCAATAATGATGGTGACAAATTGGATAAAAATGGAAATAGTAGCAGAAGTTGTTCCATTGTTCCCGCAGAGTTTACTAATGTCAAACCTAAATGGGAATTAAGTAATAGTAGTGATATGTGCCGGTTGGATGATACAGATGATTTTCCAAATGTTGGATCAGTAAGTTGCATTAAAAGGTCATCTAGACCCTATTTTTAATTATTGCATATCAGTTGCACCTGGTGGTAATGAAGATGGTCGGTAACTTAATCATTTGATTTCTGTTAGAGTTTCAACCCAATGTCTGAACCATTTGATGAATGGCCGCCTCAGAAGTTTGACATCAGTCCAGAAGACAGAGTACACTTGGATGACTCACACGACCCTGTCATTGAGGGTTCATGCACGAGAGGTGGGGGAAATGATTTATCGTTCTCTTCAGAGCCAGTGGACGATGATGAAGTAACAGAGTCAAAAATTAGATCATTTCTAGATGAGAAGGTAGGGACTCAGCTTCTTGTTTCTCTTGCATTAATTATTGGATTTTTTTCAACGATAGCTTAAATAAGTTTGAGATCGGTAATTAAGTTTTTTTTTGAATAGGCCCTTGATCTGAAGAAGCTCCAAACGCCTCTGTATGAGTTCTACAATAGTCTGAACAACAAAAACAAGCACTGCTCTGGGAAGATATGCAAGGAGAATGTGATGGAAAATCCAAAATTACCTCCTAAGGTCAAAATGTCACCAAAGAAGGTGGCAAGTGGAATAACTGCTCTGCCTGCTGACTTGGAAAATAAGGCGAGCCCTGGAAAGTGCAAAAGGCAAGAGTCAAGAAGTGAAGAAGAAGATGATGGGATTCTGAGAGAAATTTCACCCCAACTTAATGAATGGGGTGGACTTCTTCAAGATGCTCAACGAGAGTCCATGAACCCAAGGTTAGCAATCTAAATACTTTTTTTTAAGATTATTCTCTCTTCCTTCCTACTATGTATCCCTAAAAGTCGAATCATGTGCAACAGTTTTTCAGAAAGGCTGAGCAAGTGGAAAGAAGAGCTGGATCAAGAACTCGAGAGGGAAAGAGGTGCTTGATAAATCCCCTGTATTTGAGATTTCTGCCAGTTTGACATTCATAAATGGATATCCCTTCACGTTGCAGAGATGTTAAGGCGCGCCACTCAAGGGAAACCGTCTTCCCCAAAATGGTTTGCTTGGAAGAGAGATAGAATTCGACTTGCTTCTTCAGGCAAATAAGAAAGAGCATATCAAAGCATGTCTCGGCAGCTACTGATCTTCTTGATTAAGATACCAAAGCATGCACAGAAAAAGAAAGAGCTCAGGGTTATTGACTTTTTTTTTTTTTTTTTTTGATGGACATAAGATGATATAGAGGCTACTACAGATGGCTGAATATATGTATGAATAATGAGCCCTTGTGTAGCGTTTGTTGATGTAGATCCTTGAGTTTTTGTTCAACTCATTACACGTGCATGTCGTCAAACTAAGTATTCAGATTCCGAGAATTAAGTGGATAAATGCAACTATTCATTGAAATAATACTAGTTTTCCCCCATAATTTCCAATTTGCAAACTCAAAAACTCTCTGAAGATTTAATTCTGCTATTGATTCATGAATCCTTCATGGAAATTCGAAATGTCATTGACATGATCATTCTCCATGCAAACTGGACTTCTTATTTCAGTTCATAAATGGGATAACATGTTCCCAACGCGTGCCTCGAAGGAAGAGCTATATATCGTTTGGTAAAGTCAGTCGGTAACAAACACATACCTGCCCAATTTGCTTCATTTACCAGCTGACATCCTTTTTGAGTTCTAGCACTCTCTCGCAATTCTACAAAGGATTGTTGTAGGCATGTAAGGCCCTGTATCCTTCAGGCCTTGCATGTCGGTGAGAACGAAGCGAGGTAGAATTTGCAGGCATTCCTTCAGCCTTCCTTTCGGCATGTAAGGCCCTGTTTCCTCCTTCTTCTAGCACTCGCGTTACTCGGCTATGCAGAGATGCACAGCCAAACAACGATATGTGGTGTCAATTATAACACTCTTTTCTATCTGCTCAACTTCTCACTGTTTCATTCCTCAAGCTTGCTAGTTCATGTTCTCAACACATTGAAGTCTTCCACATGATGGATTTCAATCCATCGAAGGATTGCGTTACAGTATATGAATCGACAAACAATTCAAACGATCCGATATAGAATTTTGTAAGAGATCTTACACGAAATATGGTAGAAATGTAAATGTAAAACAACGAAAGCGTAATAAACAGAAAATTGTAAATCTGTATATGGATTCAGAGATACTATCGATTTCATTGTTGCTGGAAGAACTTGAAGATTGAAAACAAATTAGCTGCAGGGCTGAACTTCTATAGATGCGAGGATAACAACTAACAATTTTGAAAGCTCAATTCGATGGATAAAGCAAGACAACCATCATATTGCAATCAATTATTCTTTTATATGGGGATCACACTCATTTTTATATATAATGGGTCTAAATTCATTAACAGTCAATCAATACTAACGATCACTAACTCATAGATTATATATATATAATCTATAACACAAACTCACATTAAAACACTAACTTCAATCGTTCGTTCGGAATGATAAAATCCATGTGTCATGAATTAACATGTCAGCTCACCGAATAGAGACAAAATCCAACCCCACATCCTAGCTTGAAGTTAACCTAGTTCTCTTTTGTGCAAAGGTTGGAACCGTCAACCTAGCGGCCCCTACTAATCCGTCTTTGGACCATCGTAAGAGAGGTAAATCACGATGGACCTTTGACCTTTAGCCCTTCAAGTACCTAGTCCTTTTTAGTCCTTGAGGAAGTTGCTTCCACGTTCCAAGCTCAGAAAATGCGCCATGAATTTGTTCCATCAAATCCTACAAATTAGCATGTATTTATATATTAGCATAATCCAGCCATGTCAGATGACACTAAATTGAACATGTAACTATTAATAAAGAGTTATCACGGCACATGTTAAAGATATTATGGTGAGTTGATCGTACATGCATGGATGTTAAATTGACAAGATTAGATACTACACTTGATCTTAGCGAGAAGATCACCTAATGTATTTTTGGATATCTAATCAATATTTTGAATCTCACTTTGTCCAATAATGTCCAATATATACAAAGCTGTCAGATCTTGATACCTTATCGCCTAAACATCAGATTATTAGTCCTAATGCTACTACTTAGCTTCATCTATTGGAACTAGCTACGAGCTTATTTTAATTTTTCTTGAAAGAACTGTTTTAGATCACTAAACGATTCCTCTTTATCTGCAAGAGAGTAGTTGTATTAGCTCTCATTATTTCTGAGATTCCATTAAGCACTATTTTCCAGTGACTCTTTGGCACTAATCCAAATCTAAGTACTTGTACTAGCCGAATATTAATCCCATAGCTCTTAAACATAGGCATCATTTAACACACAATCCTCTTTCATGATTAAGATTCTATATACTTTATAATAAACTAAGTTGATTGTGATTACAGCAAGCCACATTAAGTGAAAGGTCTAGCGTTCAGATCTATTTTAAAGATATTTTCTGAAAGTTGGGTAGGCCAAACAAAGAACAAGGATGCCAAAGGAAAAGGACAGGTCTAAACACATGAAGGACATGATTATCTTGGAACCCTAATTTAAAACTAGTTCTCCCAACCAATTTCTGATGGCATCGGTTCAAAGTGATATAGAACAAATGTGGCCTGATTGGTCTTAACTTTGTGTCAGTAAATGATCTTCACTCTCATCTTTCCTTGCCTGCGAAGCCAAACCGGCCATGTCGATCAAGTTTGAATTGAATCAGGTGGTCTGATCGATATATTTAGGAAGAATACTTTTAGTCAGTCTGATTCACTTCTCAAAATTGATCTTCAAGCTATAAGTAGCTAGGGAAAGAAAATTGGCCATTTATTATTTTTGCTCCTTGTAACTGTTCACTGATAAGTGTTTAGAAAACTCGCATCCTTTTCAAGCTCAATCATCATTTGTCCCTTCTCCTAATTAATTTATAAGAACCAGAATATTCTTGTGAAAATATGTTATTTTTCTAGTTGTTGCTGATGATGCTTCATGCACTCATTGATAAAATTTACAATCTAACTCTGCCAATGCATAGTAATAAGCTCTCTGTCAAGTTTGATTTCAAAGAACTTGTGTTGGGTATACACTAGGAAATGATCATATTCAACCACATACAGTTACGGCTCGAATGACCTATTCGACCAAGAAGACAGAAGAAATACTTCATCAGACAAGGATGACAAAAATACAGTTGATCCAATGGTCACACCATGTTGACTTGCATGATAAATTTTCTTTAAGAAAAAATTATAGTAAGAATACAATATTGTTTCTATTCTGCAACAAATATTCAGTTTGATCGACTCCAGACTCGACTCAATGTGTCGAAAAAAAGCATCTAAACCAAATCCAATATCTCTTCCCACCACCAAAAGGCTTCCCCTTCTCTATAAATGGTGGTGGCCAACCTCAGAAGCCCCCATAACTCACCAACCTTCTCTCAACCAAATAGATGGGAGGAAATTTCTCATCCTGTTTCACTTCCAACACAAAGCACACAAAGGTCAAAGAAGCCGGAAACTCATGCTACTATCACTATGAACCGAAGCATATTGTCTCAAGAAAAGTCCGTCCAAGAGATGAAGAAGGAAAGAGTTGGTCAGGTGACCCGGATGTGGACAACAAAGCTTCTGTCTTCATTGATAATTTTCACAAGATTCTCTCCTTCCAGCACGAGATCAATCATAATTCAGTGGATGCTCAAGTTCATGAAGTCACTTCTATGAGCGCCGCATCTTGATACTGATTAAGTACTGATTACTGTTTTAATCTACTTTTGTTTGCTCCATATATGGCTTGATGAGTTTAGTGTAGTGTTATGAGATGTATTTGCTATCTTGTATGATCGTCGCTTTAGAGATGTATCAAAGTGCTTTAAGTTTCCGTTTAATCTATATATTCAAAATCCTTCAATGAGTTATTGTAAATGAGAAAATCAAGAGTTTGTTTTATAGTGTCCACTCGATAATTAAGAAGAATCTTTGAGAAAAACAGAATGTCATAGAATATGAATCAAAATATCTTGGAAGAGTGAGCAAATGACTACTATACAGTCTGTCATGTTCCTTCTCTGACCATTTCAACTTTTTTTTTCCTTTAGTAATATATCGATCGGTTGAGAGAACACTTCAGAGATGTTGTTAATCATACTGTATCTTTTACTATTAGTCTCCCTTTGCTCTAGGTTTCATATATATTTAACTGCTAATTTGCATCCAAATGTTCTACGGCGAGAACGTAAAGCGTGCATGCATGCTTTGCATCTTTTAAGGTCTCCATCACTGCTATAGACCAAGCAAAAGACCTTTTTTGCACTCTTTTCTTAATTTAAACTTCTTTTTGCCGGCTATTAGAAGCTATGTGTAATTGTATATATATTCCATAGTTTTAGCTTGTTGCATTTTTTTTTTCGTTTATTTTCAGAAAGAAAACTGGCAGCTTATTACAATATTGGTTTAAGCCATGTATTAATCGATCTTTTAATATCCGATTGATCCTTTAATGTCCTTAGCTCGTCAAACTCATAGTAGTTGCTATTAGACGATAAATATACATCAGGAGATTTATAATTAATTGCTAAAAAATTGATCTCACTTTGTTAGAATACCAAAGTTCAATAAAGCTTTGCAATAACTAATTTTTTCTGGCTAAAGTAATTTATTAAATATTTTAGTGATGTTGTATTTCTAATGTCCTCTAAATTTTATCTATATTTTTCCTTTATATTTTAAATCCTTTAATATCATCAAACTCTTTAAGTCAAAAATATTTGATAATTTTAAATGTCTCATATTAATCTCTCAAAATTTTCATATATTTTTTTTTTCTAAATTTTAAAATTTTTGTGACCATAGTATTTTTTTTTATCAAAAACTCCATGGCTCTAAATTCTTGAATTTGCATCAAATATTCTTAATTATATTTTAGTATATTTTGTTTTTGTCTCCATGGGACAGACAGTTAACTAGAACAACACAGAAGTTGCTACAATGGAAAGAGATCGAATCTCGATGTGGAATCTGTTAGTGCTTATAAGATTCATATATCTCCACAATGATATGATATTGTCCACTTTGGACCTAAACCCTCATGATTTTGTTTTTGGGCTCAACCCAAAATGTCTCATACCAATGGAGATATATTTTCATCTTATAAGCACATGATTTTTTCCATGTCTTATCAATGTGAGACTTTGATTGTATTCTCAATACTCTAATAATCCCTGCTTGATGTCCGATCTCAACCCACTCAGACTTCCTCGCCAACCGTCGTCCTCTCGACCCACTGGACTTCCTACTACTTGTCCAAATTTCTTCCGCCCTAACCTGGACTTCCCGTCTTGTTCGTCCTCCCGACCCAATTGGACTTCCTGCATGTTGTCTGATTTTCTTGATCCGGACATGGGAGCTCAACTTCTTTCGTTCGAGGTTCATAGCTTGACATGGACTATGACTCTGATACCAATTGTTAGTGTCTATAAGATTCATATATCTCCACTATGGTATGATATTGTCCACTTTAGACCTAAGTTCTCATGATTTTATTTTTGGGCTCAACTCAAAAGGTCTCATACCAATGGAGATATTTTTTCATCTTATAAGCACATGATCTTTTCCATGTCTTACCAATGTGGGACTTTGATTGTATTCTCAATACTCCAACAGAATCTAAAACTTTCATCTGAACTCAAAAGCTCTATATTGCTATGACCAACAACTCAAGAGATATAATTTCCCCTTATGATTTATCTCCTTTGTATTAGCTGTGAGATCGACTGATGAGAGCGCTGGAGACGAATGAATCGCCATTGATCTATCTATTTTCTTTTTTGATATTTTAAAATTGTAAGGACTATCATTTTTAGTAAAAAAAATATTCAGTGAGGGTAAGAGTTGAATTAGCACCAGTTGTTCGAAAATATTAAATAATTAGGTTCGTTCCAAATTAATATTATTCCATTTCATTGAATCTCAAGTCTATGAGTTAAATATAAAGAAATAACGGAACGCCGCGTGATTTGCCTACACCTTTGCTAGCTCATTTTAATTATATATCAAGTAATCGAATGTTAAATCTACTAGCTCTTTCAAGAATCTAGCTAGCTATATTGCTTAGTCTAGATTAACTTGCGAGGATGGTTTTTTTTTTTTTTTTGTTGTTGTTTCAATTTATTTATTTATTCGATCCAATCAAGAGTGCATGATCGCCTCGGATCAACTCCAATTTTTTTGACTGAAAACATTACTTTTTAGTTTCTACTATTAATTAAGGATAAGTTTTAATGCTCCCTAATCTAATTCTCATTACGTTTTATTTTATACCCCATAATTTATTTTTTATTTTTATTTTTTTGAAAATGGAATATCTCGAGTCAAAGATTCACTTCTAGTCCTATCCAAATCTTAAGCTTGCATTTGGAAGAAAGATATGATGCCTTTTTTTTTTTTTCACTTTTTGATGGAAAATAATTGAGACAAAGAAAGTCATTTCGTATTTTTTTTTATCTAGAAGGAATGAAAGAAAATGGAACTTTAAAGTAGGGATGTTATATATTTATAATAATTTCTTATCGTTTAACTGAATCATTTATCGATCGTCTAAATATATGTCAGTATCATTTTAAATATCTCTTATAATTTTCATAGTTAACTCTAATATTCTCATTTTTAATTTTATCTATTCTATATATCAACACATCTATTTTAATATTTTCATCTATATAATTCTATATTTCTTATTATATCTTCGGCTAGCTATTATAAGGATAAAGGAAATAATATAAGAGTCAAACGGAAGGAAGTCAATAATAATAATAATAATAATAATAATAATAATAGATATCTAAGACCTTAAAGAAAATAAATTATGATTACTTACTAACTACAAAGAGTGTATGATAAAATTATGTGGAGTTGTTTTAGATAGATGTCAATGGAAAATGATGTTTCATATAGTGAGCCACCTAAATCAATTTGTTTTAAAAAACAATTTCTTTGTTAAAATTTATAACAAAGAAAGAAATTTTAAAAAATAAATAGATATAGGGGTGTTATAACAATATTGAAATCATAGGGGTGTTCTTAGAAATAAGATTTTCGGGGGCACGTTGAAAATTTCCTTTTGTTAAATGCTGTAAACTAAAAGTCGATCAAAACCCTTGCGCCTCCCAGCGCTCTCTTCCCAGGCCTTAGCCGCCGCCGCGCTTCGCCGTACTCTCTTCCCAGGCCTTGGTCGGTCGCATCATTTCACGGGAATCGTCGAGATCGATAAGGAGATAGACAAGGATGGGAAGCGACAGTGAGAACGAAAAATCTGTGAAGGAGAGGAAGAAGTTGATGTCTGTCTCCCCGATTGCCAAACCCTTAGCCGGAAAGAAGTTATGCAAGCGGACCCTAAAGCTCGTCCGACGAGGTATTCTTCTCTATTATTACAACTAATGTTTTGTCTCTCTGATCGGGTCGTGAATGTTAGCCTGTATCGTCCAGTTTTTCTGGTTGTTAGCTGCACGAAGAACATTTTTACACGTTGGTTTTGGGTCATACGGAAGAAGAAGAAAAAAATCCTTTTGCCCATCGAAAACTTGTTTTTGATCCTGAAATGTTCCTGCAACTTATTACTTATTTTCTCGTTTTAATTATGCACTGAAATTATACATCAACGTCTAATCATTGCATTTGTGTTACCAGCTGCTGAGGCTAAGTGCTTGAAACGCGGAGTGAAGGAAGTAGCGAAGAGTGTCCGCCGTGGTCACAAGGGGTTCGTTCCTTCTTGTTCGATTCTTGATTATAATATCATTGAAGGTGAAAAGAAACAACTAAATTTGAAGCACCTGTCTACAATTACGGGTGTGAATGGTCCTTGCTTGGGCTACTTCCCCTGGTTATGGTACGGGTGCTTGCTGTGCCGCAGTTGGTATGTTAAACCGGGAAATCAATAACAAACCCTGTAATAATTCCAAAAAAAAATACAAATGATAAAAAAAATCTGAAATTTTGAAGTGTAATTTAATTCTTTCAGCGATTTATTAATATATAAAATTTTATGCTGGAAATTATTTTAGAAAACTTATGGACTGCATTAGGCCCGTGGTTCAGTTTACAAGGCTTTGTGCTCAGCCTGGCCTGATCTCCTTCTTGGCTAGGAGAGTAATGATCAACATGAGTCTGCACCTTCGGCCGTACAAGCAGGCCATGTCCTGTTTAGGGTCGGTTCTGTTAGTACTTATAATATCCACATATCTCCACAATGACATGATATTGTCCACTTTGGGCCTAGACCCTCATGGTTTTATTTTTGGGCTTTACCCAAAAGGCCTCATACCAATGGAGATATCTTTTTTCTTATAAGCACATGATCTTTTCCATGTCTTACCAATGTGGGACTTTGATTGTATTCCCCATACTCCCAACAATCCCCCCCTCAAACGAAGGACCACATTGGGCCCCCCTCAAGCCTATCCCTCCTCGAAGGATTTTCTCTGCTTGATGTCCGATCTTCAACCCACCAGGACTTCCTGCCAGTTGTTCGGTCCCCCCGACCCAACTAGACTTCCTTCCTGATGTCTGGTTCTCTTGATCCGGACGTGGGAGCTCAACTTCCTTCGTTCGAGGTTCATGGCTTGACATGGACCATGACTCTGATACCAATTGTTAGTACTTATAATATCCACATATCTCCACAATGACATGATATTGTCCACTTTGGGCCTAGACCCTCATGGTTTTATTTTTGGGCTTTACCCAAAAGGCCTCATACCAATGGAGATATCTTTTTTCTTATAAGCACATGATCTTTTCCATGTCTTACCAATGTGGGACTTTGATTGTATTCCCCATACTCCCAACAGGTTCGAGCTGGCCTGTGTCATTTGACACCTAGTTACAAGATCATTGCTTGGAATTTTGATGGAGGAACTGTGGGTTTGGAATTGCTGATTGTTTACTAATCAAACAATTAAATATTATATCCGAATTAATATGATTTCTTCTGGTCTGAAATTATTATGCTGTGTTTATTGTTTTGTATATTCCTTATTTACATAACATCATATAATTAGTTTATATGTTAGACTTTTATTTGACATTATGTACTCTCTCAAACTAATGGATTGTCATTGGCTGTTTATAATATGTGCGTGCTGTTATATATTATTTTCTACAGGCTATTTGTGTCAACTATTTGAGATTGATTGTCTAGATTTATCCTCTCATTAGACCTAATATAAACCGAATCCAATTACTTTAGATTGCTTTAAAAATGCCCAAGCATTATTTGTGTTCCTATCTCTCCCGCCAAAATTGAGTTATCCAACTTTCATTGGCCATTCATCATCTCAATTACATTTTTTTCTAGTTGTCCAACATCAGCAATATTTGTTAGTCCACAAAGTTTTGCTACTGGTCCTTTTTGTAGGTTACATATCAATTATATTAGCTTATGCATGTTATCTTCTAAAAATGTGAATTATGTTCTAAAATATTGATTATACCAGTATATTTAATTTTTCAATTAAAATTTGGAAACACCTTCCTTTATGGCGGGTGGTATATTTTTGCATTGTTATGATATGGTATTACAATCATTTTTTACTGTTACCGTCAAGAAGTACAACTAAATCCTCATACCCAAGAAGCTATCCAAATATTGTTTTTTAATCTGTTCTCATTTGTGGAGGCAATGTTAATTTAACATTGTTGTTTGCAGATTGTGTGTTATTGCTGGGAATATAACTCCTATTGATGTGATTACCCATCTGCCCATCTTACTGGAGGAAGCTGACATTCCCTATATCTATGTTCCTTCAAAAGAGGTTTGATTGATGCATCTTGCTTCTTTGTCTTCTTAATTTCTCCTATGCAGATCCATTTGGTTCCAGAACACTTTACTTATAAACTAGTCAATTTTTAAAGGATGCATGAGCCTTTGCAACATTTTTTTAACCAGTTTGGGCCTGAGTATTCTCTGGATATCATTTTTGTCTCGCATATTAAAGCAGATGGAATTTTTAGAGGAAATTAAAAACCAAGGGTATTTATGAGAAAGAAAGCTTGCAAAAGATTGTTAATCGCCTAGATAACTAGGATGGTTTCTATTTTCATGGTGACTAGAGCTATTGTGTGCTCTGAATCCATTTTATATTCCTGTTACAAATTTCCCAATACTCATTATATTCTCTGAATCGTTCACCTTATCTTGTATGTTTGCCATTTTTGTTAGTCAATCAGCAAGACTGACCGCAGAGATTCTCCTTGCACCATTCTCTTCAGTTCTTGGCAATAACCTGCCTATTTTTAGACTGTTAGAAGAGACATCAAAATCAAATCATTTAACCATGAAGCAACTAGTAGTGAGATAGAGACTGCTGCATGATCTGTTCGGGACTCTACTTCTATCTATGCCTTTGTTTTGATGCCTCTTTTATAATTCTTCTTTCATCATAGGATCTTGCAGTTGCTGGGGTTACCAAGAGGCCAACTTGCTGCCTATTGGTGACAACTAAACCAATCAAAGGCGAGCTGACGCAGGATGTACAAGAGAAGCTGCAGGCAGATTACAACCAGGTCGTTGCAGAAGTGAAGGAGCTCACAGCTTCCCTCTTCTGAATGTTCTACACTTTCAAGTCTCGTACACATCGTGCTTTCCACTTTGGTTAGAAGCCTAAATCCTTCCACATCTCTTTATAGATGCATGATAAAAGACAGTAATCGAAAAAGGTTGATTAATCTTTGCCTAGTTTATATGTGGATTAAGCTTCATCAGCTGTGGAGTCTCGATCCGAAGTCAGGATTGATTTTGGATGCCAGCCATTGGTTCCTCCTACGTTGACTCACTGTCCAGAAGCAAGAATTTTGAAGATATCCATCACTGCATGTTGATTAGTAAGATCTTATTGTAATATTGGTATTAGACATCAGATAAAAATCCTTGTTAACTAGTTGTGAGGTTAATCCTGATGTGACTGTTATTTGTTAATTGGCAAAATTTTGAACACTTTAAGATTGCTTTGGCAACCTAGTATTAATATATCAACTGGTAAGGCTCTGCAAAATTATGTTGTTGGATACATCTATTGGCAATAATATATTCAAGAAACTGATTGGATAAAAAATTAGTGACCGGTAAACAAGCCTTTTTCTTCAGCGGTTGAAAGTTGTAAAAATTCTTTCTTTTCATTTATATGTACAGTAGAAAAGTTGAGAAACAAATCTGCGTTCTTTTAACTTTGGGCAAATTCTAATAAGTCCTTATTTTTTATTACTGTCCTCATTTTTCAAGTGACTCGTTGCATGCTTTTTTGCTCGCTCTCTCGTTGCGGCCGGCCGTTACATTAATCTGCGGAGTCTTCGTCGGAATGCTGAAACTGCAATATTAGTACTAGGCGACTGTGCAAATGTGAAAATTATAATTTCCTCGATTTCATGACAAATTTAAATATATATCATTTTTTTTCATAAGGTTTATATTATAGAATCAAATATATGTTACTTTTATTCAAAATCTAAAATTATAATTGCTTTTGATTTTTTTCATCGAGAGCGAGTTTAATTTGACCACAATAATATTTTGTCAAATGTAATATAGATCAGAAAGTATCGGTATTACGATACATCTCCAATGTTTAAGTTAAATAGAAGTTGAAAAGTAAAATATCGAATGTATCTAGTGCAATAAAAATATTATCAGAGTTTTTTTTTAATCTCAATTTATCTTTAAATAATACCTTCTAGATTTTTTATCGATCGGTGTTAACTCTCCGTGATGTCCGTTGATAGACTGTTAGGGTACAACAATTGTTGGTGCAATCGATTTAGATCACGATTGACCAAATTCGAATAAGATTTGAGTAAGATTTTGATATTTAACAAATATGACAATGAGATGGTATGAGACATCCATAGTCATATGAAAATTGAATATGAAAAGTTCAACTAGGAGTTGGCAAGAGAGTAATCCAAGTCAATTAAGGATGACCAGACACTTGGTGTTGAAAAGTTCAACTGGAAGTTAGCATAGAAAGTCCAGATTGGTCAAGGTTGATTGAACACTTGGCACGAGGGAAGTGAAGTCCTGGTAGGTCAAGAGTGATCGGATGAGTAGGCAAGGCAAAACCCGGTAGGTTAGGGAGATCGTGTTTGGCAAGAGAAATCTTGATAGGTCAGGGAGACCGCACTTAGCAAGGGAAGACCCGACTGATTAGGGAGATCGAGCTTGACAGTGGAAGTCCTAGCAGGTCATGGGTGACTGAATGCTAGGCAAGCGAGAAAAGTCCAAGTATAGATACTTGACAAAGGAAAAGTCCAAGGATGGAGCCTTGGCAAGAGAAGTCTCGGAGGCGCAACCTCTTGGCAATGGTAAACCTATAATTAGCATGATGAAACTGACGAAAGCACTTGAAGGCTAGCGCAAAGATGAACGAGTCATGGAGCACTCAGATGGATCCTAGAGGCTTGAGGCTGACGGAAGTGGCTTGAAGGTTTAGGTCTAGGCTAAGAGTATTCAGCAGCATGACTAAGTCGATGGAATCACTTGAAGGCTAGCGCGAAGGGTGAAGAAGTCGTGGAGGACTCGGATGGACCCTGAGGGCATAAGGATGATGGAAGTGAAGGATAAAAATTATGTGTATTCCCCTGACCTTATGAATTATAGAAACAGAATAAGAATTCGCAATAGGAAATACACAAACAAATTTTATTTCATCTATCATGGTATAGTAAGGAAAATATAAAACAACAATGATATCACCTGAATACAGCGGAAGAGACATTGTCGTTGAAATCGTCCTCTTGATCTTATTTCCTACGGAAGAAGAAGAAGAAGTAAAGGTGATCTTCCAAAAGAATTAGGATGACGACATTGAAAACTCTTCGTCAATGGGGAACGAAGAGACGTCAAAATTTTCTCTCTAATCTAATGGGGACATCTCCTTTATTTAGGAGTCTGATCTATTATCAACCCATAGATGATAATGGATCGGACTTAAGGGTTCTACACAAATAAACTCACATTTAATAATCCGAAACCCAATAACCTCAAATTAGATCACTTAAATGGGTTCGGTTCGTATTCGTCTATACAAATTATATTAAGTCCACCTTAAAGGAGATTTAATCCAGAGATTTAAATGATTAAATCTAACAGGAAGTGGTTTGAAGATTTAAGTCTAGACTAAGGGTGAGTGTCAAGTAGGAAGGAATCATACTTGATGTATTAAACTTCAGTTATGAGATTTAACAGTCGACTGGTCCAGTGAAGCTAACTTCCACTGTGGGGCTCGATTTTCAAAGTGGGTGCTCGGCAGTCGACTACTAAGAAGAGCAGTCGAATGGTTGAGGGTGCTCGGGAAACAACCATGGTGCCCGACAGTCGACTGTTGTTGGAGAGCAGTCGAATGGTCGATGTGTGCTTGGGAAACAGATGCGGTGCTCGACAGTTGACTATTGAGGAAGAGCAGTCGATTGACCATAGGCAGTCAAGAAACTGAGGAGATGCTCGAGCAATTGAGAAATAGTAGCTCCAATACGCAGTTGACTGGATGCTTGAAAGTGACCAATCGAAGCAAGACGCGCTCGACTAATATCTTGACTGTGTGAACAACAGTCGACTAGGATTGTGAGTAGTCAACTATTATGTATCTATTGAGTGGTGATCCAAAGAAATGACGATGTCAGTAGTCATTGGATTCGAGCAGCAATGGGCTGGAGAGATTTTCGTGTCGGTTCTTGGTGACTTAGAAGAAGAATTGCTATTGCATTATAAATCTTCCAAAACCTTCCAAAGCAACCAAACTCAGATCAAGCAAGCTCACTTGTGTAAAGTGTTGTTTTCATTCATTTCATATTGTACTCTGTATTTTAGTTGTTTGTTTCTTTGTACAAGATCTTGTAAGAGATGTCTCCACCTTCGATTTATTATCGAGAAGGAAATGTTAGTGATGGTAGATTACTAGACCGCCTCCGTGGAGTAGAGCCATAGATTTCGAACCGCATAAAATATCTGTGTTGTGTTTGTGTGTTCATTTTGTCTTGTTTGTCCTTTGTTTCCATTGCTAAAGTTTTGTAGAGACAAACAATCAAGAACACAATCGAAAAAATCGAGCATCGCTATTCACCCTCCCCCTTTAGCGTATCAACGGTCCCAACAATAATTATAGAGAATCTTCATTTGACATGTCACGTGTTCAAGAATTACTATTAGAAGAGATTGTCAGGGAATCGAAGTGACAGTTGTCGAGAGGAATCTCTTCGATAGTCCTTAGATTTTTGATTCTTTATACTCCTGCATCTTGAGTTCTCCACTTCTTATCCTCTCGACTCTTGACAGTCTGAATCGTCAAGCTCCCAACTCCTTCGACTTTTGACTTCCTGAATCATTGAGCTTCCGACTCACGTGCTCTTGATTTTTTAAATTGTCGAGCTCTCGACTCTCTCGAAATCTAATTCCCAAGTAATCGAGCTCCCGACTCCCAAGTGATCAAGTTTTCAACTCTCATTCTCTCGATTTTTTAAGTCACCGAGCTTCCGACTTCCATGCTTCTAACTTTCATATCCTCCGGTATGTTTATTCTTCGGGTCCAAAAATATCTAAGAGGACATGTTTCTAGCCATTTCAATAATACTTATTGATTTTCAATTAATCATAATTGAATTTTAAAATTTTGACTGCTTTTCTAGCTAAAGTAAATCAATTTTAAATCTTTCTTGTCTTGTTCGGTATGCCAAGCAGGTAGAGAAAAAGCAAAAGCGATTATTAAAAAAAAAGAGAGAGAGATAGAGATCGCAAAGGTGTCTGAAGAAGGACTCAGATGATGCGACGGTAAAACATTTAAAGAATTAAATAGAATATCAAAATTCGATTTGAAGGTCCCTCCACTTTCTATATATGAATTTTGATAATTAAAAAACGACACATTTGATGATCCAAAGTGGTGGGGACTGATGTGCAATGCCACCGAACAATCCCAATTTCGAAAAAGACGAATATCACGTGCGAAGCGTATGATGATGGGTTTTGCACATGCCCCTCATATGGGCTCTAGCTGGCACGAATAATGAAGACTGCGGAGTGAAAAACTAACATGCAATCTGCATGTCTCCTGTATACTTTAAAATTAACCATGAGATCTACAGAAGCAATCCAACCCAAGAATGGAAGGGAGAGAGAGAGAGAGTGTTCTCTAGGAATGAAACGTGTGTATAATTTTGGAGTATGCGCGTCTCTCCCTCGTCTTTACCTCTTTTTCCCCTCCCAAAACCTTCAGACTACACAAGAAGATGGAAATCTGAGAAAGAGTAAAGCCAGAATGCGTTAACCTTAAATAATTACACGGCGAGCATCAGCACCGCCATAGCGGCCGCGGAGGCGGCGAGCCACCGTCCGCTTGAGCTGGCTCTTAAGGCGGCATTGTCCGCAGCCGCCTCGTCCGACGGCGCATCGTTCGGCCCCGCCACCGCGTCTGCGGCGCCGTGCTTGTGCTTCTTGGAGGCGGAGGGCGCGGCTGCGGGGGCGTCGACGGCATCCTCGGGCTTGAAGAGCTCCCGCGGCTGGAGGACCTTGTCGACCGCGTATACGGCGTCGGGATCCTGGTCGACGAGGGTGGAGGTGATGGTGGCGGTCACGAGGTGGGTCTTGACGGTGATTGCGTCGCCGTCGCTGCCCACGGTGTATTTGTACTTCTTGTTGTGAGTGTCGGTGGCGAGCGTGGTGAAGGCACCGTTGTTGGTCTTGAGGAGCTGCTCCGAGTAGTAGAAGGGCGAGCCGTGGTAGAGGAGGAGGGAGGCTTTGCCCGGGGCGGTGAGGTTCTTGTATTTGTCTGCGAAAGCTCTGACCGCGGCGTCGTTGGGGCAGAAGACGGTGAGGCCGTCGTCGAGGTTGGACTCGAAGGTTTTGAGGACGTCCGGCGTGGCGAGGAGCAGATTGGCGAATTCTCGGCAGCCCTTGCGGGACATGAGGTCGGTGAGATTGACTGGGGCCGGCGGCGCGACAGGGGCCTCCGCCTCAGGGGAGGACATGATCGAGCTCACCTGGAGGATCGAGAGATTGTAGGGCATCTCCTTTATGGATTTGACGAAGGCGACTGGCGGAGCGCCGCCAGCGTCCTCGGAGGAAAAGGTGACCCTGCCCTTGCTGTGCTCGGTGATGTTGATGTATCCGGTAGTCCCGATGGCGCGTCCGGAGGACTGGAAGACGGAGGAGGCGAGGGTGGAGCCATGGGTGAGCTGGTGGAGCTTCTTGGAGCTGTAGTAATCAGTGAGAACGTGGAGAGAGAGCACGTTGCGTAGGGTGAGGATGGAGAAATGCCTCGCGAGGAGACTGGCCATGCCGGAGTTATCTACGGGAAGAACCGTTATGGTCAGCCGACGGTTAATTTCGCTGGCCAGCCGGGTCACGGTGAGGTAGTGGTTGAAGGTGGAGAACTCCGGGTGGTCCGCCAGGATCCTGGTGATGTTGTAGCCGCGCGCCACCGGGGCCTCTGAGGCCACCAAAAGCACTACGAAAGCGGCGGCTAGGACAGCGGGGAGAGCTCGCCGCATTGTGAAGGCTGCTTCTGCCACACCGTCGCCGGCGAGAAAGAGAAGAGGCAATCGCAAGTTCGGGCGGTGAGCGGGGAGCCAGCAGCGACAGAACTAAGTAGTCGGGACAGCGCTGGCACAGAGCGAACAAGCCCTCGCTAATCCTCATTATTTACGAGCACTGCCCTTTCTACGTTGGCAACTTGGCATCCATCCTCCTCTCCCCATCATTATTTGATTTTTTTTAAAATAATATTGCTTTATGTCCCCTGTCATTTTACTCCTATTAGCACAAGTCAGACTACGTAATAATAATTGAATCCGATGTGCATTTTGCATGTGTGTCGGGAACAGCCAAACGGGGTAGAAAAAGTCTTCCATGCGGTTAAGGTGTCAAGGGAAATTGGCTTTGACATCCCACCTAATGAAATTACAGGCATTACAAATTGTGTTTATTTATTCATCTTAATTTATAGATAAAGCAGCAATTTACGCGAACAATTAGAAAAATGGAAGCGGATCGGCGAGTTAAATTAATCATTCAGTTGTAATATTATAATCGACGGTGGCAAAAGCGTAATTAGAAGTCATATTCGTGGGGAGAAGAGGGAGGAGAGCGAGAAGGAAACGGGGTTGGTCGTTGAGCCGTCGAGATATTTGCATTGCATATACCGATTGATCCGAACCCGACCTGGTCGAAGCGAATCCGCTCCGAGTGGTTGGTGGCTGAGCTGGCAGGTGATAAATAAGTTTAGCGATAATAATGGAGTGGGCGTCGGGTCGCCCCCTTCTTCTCTCGTTCCATCCCCTCTATCGAATCGCATTTGATGCCGATGTGTCAGTTAGCTTATGTTTCCTAACTGACCTTTCAGTGTTCAATGACAATCCTACTGTCATCGACTTTCGTACAAGGAACAAAAACATGACGTACGATAAATTAAATATTAATTTGCATCAAATTTTCCTCTCGATTTGTCCCCGACTGAAATTAATACTCGATCAGTATCATACAGTTCATCGCAAACCTCGAGCTAGCGTCCATAGTTTTCCTACCAACACGCATGCACTGAATCGTTCAGCATCTTCATCTGGTATTCTTCGTTTTTTTTGTTTTTGTGAAACTGGCTGAATCAGTGGGCCTGGAACGGCTTGCTCATTAGCGTGGTCATTTGTAAGACATGAATGCTACTTGTGAGTTGGCAAAGGGTCAGGATTTCTTCAAAGCTTGCAAATGGAGAATCGTATATATATATATATATATATATATATATATATATATATATATATATATATATATATATATATATATATATATATATATATATATATATAATAAAGCTTCCAAAACGGCGTCGGTGAGTTGGCTGTCCAGCTCATTCATTAGTAGAATAAGTGCGTGACATGTGTTTCTAGAGGAGTAGGAGTATGAACTTTGACCAACAGTTGTCGCAATCAATCTCGGTGCAGCAATATTTTGATCGACGGCTTGTAATGGATCGAGATGATTCACATGTCAATCCGACTCGACTCGATGAACAGATATCGTCTGTTGTGCCACTTTTCCATAATGGAGTTGCTGTTGTACTCCAATTCCTCAAGTATTGATTTTCAAGAATATTAACATCTGTCTAGGCACATGATAATGGCGTGTTATCTAAATAAGCCTTTTATTTCCTTTGTTATAGAGTGAATTGGAGCTTAGATCTACTGTGAGCCTTTTGTTCTGTAAGAAGAGTATGTGTATTTTTTCTGGAGGAAATATAAGGGAAAATTTAAAAATTAATCGGACTTATCTGTTAAGTCGATCATTTACGAAGTGTCATCAATCAAGAAGAGTTTCTTTCTATTAAGACCGTCGAGCCGGATCAGAAGTCTCCTTGTTGTAAGTCACCAAATTCGGAAGACTAATGTGGAGACGTTGAGCGGAGAGTTGAGTGCAGAGTTGAACGCCCGAGTAGAGCTCCCAAGTTGAGCTCCGAGTTGATCGCCCGAGTTGAGCTCCAAGTTGAGCTCCAACTTCTTTCTTCTTGTTGTCGAGCTAGGAGACAAAAGCAGTGAACACCAAGTAAAGAAACTGTCGAGACCTGTGTTTACACAGTTTCCTTAAAATAGATTATGTCACGCCCCGAGGGAGTTCCCGCCAGATAAAAATTCGGCAGCATCTCCCCTGTACGAGTGACTATGAAACTTACATACAAGACTCACACGGCCTACTATACATATATCGGTCAACACGACCGGAACAAAATCACACATGCAGGTCATAAATAGGCCTTAGGCCAACAATCAAAGTAAATATCAAATAGTCTACAATATCTAGACTTACTCCTTCTGTCATCTGAGCAGGAATACACCACCAAAACAAATCGAATAAAAGTCCATAGGGACATATCAAAATACGACCAAAGCATCCACGAGTACAAAATCAAAACACAAGTCCTAAACATGATTTCTAGTCAATAAACCAAAACCATAAATCCAATAAAAAAAACCATCATGACGAGGGGGTTTGACAGCTGGACTCTCCTGTCAGTTTCATTCTGAAAAAGATATAAAGCAACGGGGTAAGTTCAATGAACTCAGCGGATAATAGTCGATATGCATAGTAAAATATATCTAACAATAATAATCATGTCAGTACAGTCTCCTAATCAATAATAGAAAATGCAAGAAAGAAATGCGAAAAGACTGTACTTACCTGAATCTCCTATCCTGACATAGGAGTATGAGTCACACTAGCAGTAATAAGGTCGTCAGACCAAATACAAAAATGTATCCTGTATACATGTCAATCATATGCAATATTCAAGGCAACAACCAAAATGCAACAAACACAATACAAATGTCATCCATGCAATATGCATGCGATGCAAATGAAATGGTCACCCCTGACGCCAGTCAGCCGCCTCACACGCAATGGTGAAGCTGAGTGGGTAGGGCTATGACAACTGTGCACTCTGTCATCACTGCTCCTTAGTGATCGAGTGGACAGGATGTTGTCGGAGTACACCTATCCTCCTACTCCAAACAGAGTGGGGGAGCAAATCTCTCATCTCCCGGTGTCGTAGACCAGAGGAGGGATCCCTGCCCGCTACCATGTTGTCTCACCGCTACCCATGAGCGGACCAGCGGAGCCTGACAGAACTACTGTACACACTTTCCTGATGTACCACTAACCCATGAGTGGCTGTGTGTGCAGAACATGTAACTGACTGCGGGTTCAACTACAAAGGAATTCCGTCCAGCCAACATACAATCATGCAAGATGGTGCATGACACTAAAGCATGTAACACCACCTAAAAAATGTCTCCGAATAATATGCACAACAAATAGGTACATATCAATGACCTAAGTAAAAACAGGGAAGGTATAACTAAAAGTTGATCAAATGCATGTATCAAGTATGACACAGTGACATACAAGGCAGATAAATATAAAAAAAATTATTACAAGCTATAACCAACTAAGCATATCAATATAACCATATCTAAAAGATAAGTCAAAATACCCGCCTAATAAAATGCTCGAAATACTGTAAATCTTTACGCCCGTGGACTTGTCTAGTGACTGAAACCTGCATAAAACATAATATAATCAGATTATATTGTCAACCCTAATATCAAGTCCAAAATCTAATGGATTAAACTATCCCCTTAGCCGATCACTCACTGCCGTCATATATCCACACAATAACAGGACCTATAACCACCCCTCTAATCACACTCACTCACAGCCTGCAAAACCCCAATTTACAGCCCCTAATCGACACCAAAATAAAACCTCACAGCCCTCTCAATCGGCCAACCGTCCACTTCATAACCGTGCAAAAAACCCCAATTTATAGCCCCTAATCGACCACATCATTATACCAATAATAAAAAGAGGAGAAATCTTACCAGCCGTGGGAATCTCACCGGCAACCAATTCCCCAATACTCTGTTCACCGAAACGACTCAAATCGGAAATCGCTGCTACCCTTGCTCCGACAGAACACACGACAGGGCTCAACCGACGGCAAGGCAGCCAACTATGCAACAACGTCGTCCAATCTCATGCTCAAGGCGGCTGACGGACTACTGGGATGGAAGAGCTCAAGATCTAACTCCGGCGAAATTGCAAAGAGCAACTCCCGATCAAACTGTCGCCGACTCAAACTCCCGACCTAGCGCGCTCGCCGGTCCGGCTCGTCCGTGGCACCGACGAGGGAGGTTCGCTCTCCGTCGCTTGCAGAGGAGAGGGAAAGATCGGTGAGCGACCGAAGAGGGTAGCCGTAGAAAAGGCTGACGACAAGCCGGCCCGGTGGCCGCCGAGGCCAACTCGACGGCTCGTGGTGCTAGTTGCCGCCGAGATCGGGAGGGAGAGGCGACAGCGCGGGAGAAAAAGGAATGGAAGATATCGCGATGGAGAATTTGTCGCGAGAGAGAAACCGCCGATGCGGCGCCGAAGAAAAATCGAGCGAAGAGGGAGTCGGGCGCAACGGGAAAAGAAAAGGGAAATCTAGGTTTTTTATTTAAAACCTTAGGTTAATACCACCTATTAACCCTCTTAAATAGATTCCACCAAAGCCTATTTATTTTATCCCCGTAATTATCTCGTACATGCCCCGTTTAAATCCAGAAAAATTCCTAAAATACCGAATAATTTTCTAGGATTATTTTTCTTAATTTTTGGCCATTTAATTTAGTATTTTTAAATTTTCCGTATTTAACAGATTCGTCCTCCTCCGATAGGGTACTTGCGAGGTTTAGTAGGATGTCTATTTCCCAGGATATAACGACAAAACCGCAGAGTCCAATAAGCACAAGCAATTTTTGGCGAACTGAATGTACACTTGAACGCTATCACTATGGGATTGAGAACGCAGGGTCAGACATAATGTTGTCTCGATTCAACTGATCCATCATTAATTCATTAATTTCTGACAATTTATGTTAGAGTTTCAATGCGAGTTTTTCACGGTTTGATGCAAAAGATAGCGGAATGTCTTCCCCATCTTTCTGTTTTACTAATCAACGAATTTGGAAGGATGACATAACGTCTTCTTCATCCTTCCTTCACATTTCCATAATTTTCATTCAAATTTCAACAATCCCCCACATGAATGGAAATTGGTGCATGATAGCCTTCAGCAGTTAGGTCCAGCATAGGATAGGTAGGTTTTACCCTTTGAACCTTCCCTTGTGCAAGTATGTTTGCATATTGGTCAATTAGTAAACGCAATGTCCTTGAACTATTCGACCGTTTATGTAAGCATTGACGTACTTCACACTGGACTCTCTCTGATGTAGTTCAGTTCTTATTAGTGTGTTCGTTAAGCCATGAACACACTTGGTTCTACGAAAAGATCTAAGAATTGTGCCTTCAATTCTTTTCGAAGCGGCTCCACTTCTTTCTCGCATAGGTAATCTCTTAAGAGTATTCCTTACTACTCTTCTGGATCATTAAAAGTCGTGTACTTAACCTTCATCCTTTCACTGTTTCTTGGGTCATGCCCTCTCACAGTGATCTTACTTAGTCAATGCAGTTAGGCTGTCTCTTTGAATCTAGTTCTTGGGATCTCCAGTCAACATAGGTTGGATTCCCTTTGTACCAACATTTCTTATCGGCATCGTCATTAAACTCATTCTCAATGATGAGCTTGCAACTGACTCCCGATTTAACCCTTTGGTTAGTAGATCCGCTAAGTTATCTTTTGATTTTACATAGTCAACAGTGATAACACCCGTTGAGAGTAGTTGTTTAATGGTATTATGTCTACGACGTATATGTCTAGACTTACCATTATACAGATGACTCTGTGCTCGATCAATTATTGATTGACTATCGCAATGTATGCAGATTGTCGACACAAGTTTCGACCATCTAGAAACATTTTTTAAGAATTGTCGTAGTCATTCAGCCTCTTTACCACATTTATCAAGAGCTACAAACTCAGATTCCATCGTGGATCTGGTTATTACGGTTTGCTTAGAAGATTTCTAAAAAATAGATGCACCCCCCAAAGTGAATACATATCCACTCATTGACTTCGAGTCTTTTATGTCCGATATCCAACTTGCATCGCTGTATCCTTCTATTACAGTAGGATATCTTGTATAATGCAGTCCATAATTACGAGTGTAACGTAAATATCACAGTACTCTAGTTATCCCTTTCCAGTGCTCAATACTTGGATTATTCGTAAATCTGCTCAATTTATTCACTGCATAGGCCAAGTCTGGTCGTGTACAACTCATTAAGTATATCAGACTTCCAATTATCCTAGAATACTCTACCTGAGAGATACCCTCTCATTGATTTTTCGATAGATGTTGACTCGTATCTATCGGAGTTCGTGCCAGTGCAGTATCACTCTTGGTGAATCTTTCAAGAATTTTGTTCACATAAGGGGACTGACTTATAAGACAAGTCCTTTTGATATTCTAAAATTTTTAATTCCTAAAATCACATCAGCAAGATTCATGTCTCTCATGTCAAATTTTGAGTTCAACATTATTTTAGTGGATTTAATTATCTTATCATTGCTCCCAATGATAAGTATGTCATCTACATAAAGATATAAAATGACTAAGTCATCTTTCGTGTCTTTGTTATAGATACATTTATTGCCCCAGGGCAACGGTGCGTCGGTAAGAGCTTGGGTGGTCCCTGCGACAAGCCATGGTTCGATCCCTGCCGGCTGTAGTTTGCGGAGGGAATTTCGTCGTTTTTCACTTGCTCGCGGGTTGCGGAGGCGAGTTCTGTTGGATCGAGAAGCGTCGCTAGAGGGGGGGGATGAATAGCGATCGTAAATCTTTCGTTTGAATTCGTTCGTTGATACACAAGTAAACGAGTAAGCACAGCGGAAAATAAATGAACACGTTTATTTTACTTGGTTCACAACCCAGCGGTTGCTACTCCAAGGCCCTATCGGTCCTAGACCGCGTACGGAGGGCAAAACACTATAACGTCTCCTCCTCGTTGAAGGTAGGAGACAACGATCACAAAACCGAATATACAAGGATGAGGCAACAAGCCTACCTCACCTCGTTATGAAGAAAAACAAAGAATACAATATCAAAAATATTACTTGATTCTGCTGCCGACGAAGAAGATCGAAACTTGGCGTTGCGTCGGCGTTATGACGATGTTGGAGCGTTGGCGTTGTAGGAGCACTTGATGAATAATCTTGATGTGAATTGGAGTTAGAATCCTCCCCTCCTTTTATAGATTTTGACCTCTGAATTTGTCTCCTCATCTTTAGGAACGGATTACGAAATTGTCCAAAATTTATCGCGAAGTGGCCGCGTCAAACGTTATCCGTTTTGACCTAGCACAAAGGCTGATTCGTCGCCATCACGATCGATGATCCCATCACCGATCCGATGAGCATCACCGATCGCTTCCATGGCCGATCAATGATCACCTGGCCACTTCCCTGCAGTGAGAGGTTAGCTCGGAAAATGATAAATACGACGGTTTCTAACCGTCCGATCTCGACCTAGACCTTCCACAAGAAGTCTTAGTCGGATCGCCGCCTATGGTCATCCCCATACAGAGGACACGACCTTACCATCTCTCACTCACACGAGCTTACCTCGATTCTTACTGTGTCGCTTTCGCTTCTGGCCTTCAACTCGATTCCTTCGGCTCCCTCCGAAGTCACTCAAGTGTCGCCCGACCACCGCGGCTTCTTCCGGTTGTCGCTAGCCTTCAACTCTAGCTTTAGTACTTTTCTGCACACTCGATTTAGCTCGTGAGATAACGATGTAAATTTAACTTTGTGTCTTTGTCACAATCAAAACACAGGTTCGATTATCTAGTGCCCCTGCACCAACAATCTCCCCATTTTTGATCTATGGCAAACCAACACAAAGTTAAGGGAAATTAAAGCTTAAAACAAGTATAGTAAATGATGAATGTCATTTTCAAAAACTCCCCCTTAACCCTAGGTGAGTTTTGAAAGAGATACTTTAGTTCAAAATTAAATAAATTTTGTGGTACTCCCCCTTAACTTTCACCCCCTTAACTTTTGCTCTTCTCCCCCTTTTGCCATAAATAAAAAAAAAATGTTGGGGTTTGTTATGTAAAATAGGGGTTTAAAAATAATATGGTATATGCATGCATCAAGATAAATCAACTATGAGTCGAAACATGCGTCTAGCAATAGTTAGATAGATTAGTTCGAGGTGTGTCCCTCTGCACCAATAATCTAAAGGTTTATAATATAACCCTTAGGGTTAGTTTGCTTTCCCCCTTAGTCAAATATATGAAGTATAAGAGATGTAGGGGGCGCTAAACATTGGCCTATAGAGTCATTAAGTACAATAGTTGAGAAAATAAGTAGTATTTTGAAGATTATTTTAAGTATATTTTAATTATCCTTAACATCTCACTCATTCTATGTGTCTCAGAATTTGTTCACCTTATATGTTTTGTGAGATGATTTTAAATTGATTAAAGATAGTCAACCTTGGGTTAGATTCGGATTTAACCTTTAGATCGTTAAGTAACTTTTCGAGAAATTGGCTTCCAGGTCATGGCGAGGCACAGGGGCCTTCTTTGATCGGAACAACGACCACTTCCTTAGACAAAGCCAAATTCAAGAAAATATCACTTAAGTCACTTAGGGTTACTTCTTGGTCTAACTAGTTTAGGATACGACGAGGTAGCTTCAGCTAGTTCCACTCCTCCTCAAGTGCACCAAGCCAGATACGCCTATCTAGCTCCGAATACCACGAGACTTTGTTTCTAACGCATCTATCATCTCGCCGCGTCCTGATACTATGTTGTCAAGAGTTGACTAACTATTTTTCCTATCTAGCCATTCTAAAAATTAAAGAAAAATATTCAATGATTTTGCTAAGTAATCGGGTATACTATTTTAGTGTTAGCTTCCCCTGGACCATTGAACCAATATGATCTATTCAAATAATGAACTTGATCCCGAGGAATCCAATACTTATTAGTCCTTATATGTGTGTTCAATAAAACCTTTGGGATCCATGCTTGGACTCTTTGATGACTACGATTTACGATAGACATATAAGACCTATTCGTAGTCTTTGACTTAAATCCGAGTCCGGCTTTGTTGTACATGACTCTTTGGGTTCCAAGTAGTCGATTAAGGTTCTTAGATCCCAACGTGAACCTTTCCAACCTACCCTCAACCTCTTAAACTCGGTCTTTCAAAAGAGAATTCTCCTCCTCAAGTTTTTCAATTTGAGTTGAGTTTCCCTCTTGAACTTGACTAGTTGAAGAGGTTAGAGTAGCCTCTTGCTTGATGGTTTCAACTTCCTCAAGTAATGACTCAACCATAGACTCGGACTTAGTCAATTTCCTATTAAGCATTTTAATTGTATTGTAAAATGTACTAATTAAGGAACGGCTAACCTTAATTTTCTCTTTTGATCCGGCTTTGAGTTGCTTCTCGAAATAGTCTTCGAGTTCGGAGTCGGTGTTGTAATTGGATTCGGATTCGGACTCGGACTCTTCGGGTCTTGCCATGCATGCTATGCTGACGCCTTCTTCATTGTCCCATGTTACACGAAAAGCCTTCTTTTGATTTGATTTGAATTGTACCCTCTCTTGGTTCTTTAGTAGCCTCCTTTCCCTCCGAACGATCTTTCGCACTACATTCACTATTGCTTCCACCTTTTCGGATTCGGACTCTGATTCATCTTCGGGTTCGAGTCCATGTTCTTGCTTGGTGGGTGTCTTGCTTCCTTGTCCTGCAAGTAGAGCAATACCTCTCTCGGCCCGGACCATGTTAGTTTGCTCATGAAGTTCAAACTCGGAAAATAATTCGTCTAACCTAAGCTTTGAAAGGTCCTTAGAGACCTTGTAGACATCGACCATGGATGCCCACAAGGTAGTCCTAGGGAAGGCATTTAAAGCATACCTTATAAGGTCTCGGTTCTCTATGGCTTGCCCGATCGAGTGAAGACCGTTGACGATGTCTTGGATCCGCGCATGTAATTGGGTGGCGGTCTCGCGATCCTGCATCTTTAGATTGTACAGTTTATTTAAAAGTAAATCTCTTTTACATACCTTAGCATCGGGCGTCCCTTCATGTAGATCAATCAATTTGTTCTAGAGGTCTTTGGCGCTAATGAATGGACCGATGCGGTTGAGCTCCTCCTTGGACAAGCCACATTGTAATATTTGAGTTGCTCTTGCATCGGCTTCGATTTGCCTCTTGGTTGCATTTGTCCACTTGATGAAATCCAAGGGCTCTCCTTGATCATTGGTGGATAGAGCAAAGCCGGTTTGGATTATTATCCAAGTCTCGACTTGTGTTTTCAAGAAACACTCCATCCGACCTTTCCAATAACGGAAATCATCTCCGTTAAAGAACAGAGGTCGGGTGGTGCTATACCCCTCAATGTGAGCCATTAAGTATCTTGCAAAACACGAATAAAAACCAAAGGGAATTCCAAGACTTGGTCTTGGATTAGTAATGCGGGGAATAAATAGGAAATAAACAGAATTAAATGAGAAAAAGAAGAAACTAACAAAAACTAACAACTTACAACCTTCGATGTCCCCGAAAGGGTACTAGACGTTGGATTTTGGGGCTGGAAATAGCTTGTTATAAGGGTAAACCCTCGTAAGAAATGTAGATCTCTCATAGAGCTTCGATTTGGTAGATAGATCGTTATGTGAGTCCACTTGTGCGAAAAGTTATGACCCTTTTACCGTCGGCTACTCCAAGAGAGAAAACTTGCAAGCATACAACCAAAAGAAACATACCAAGACTTCGTCTTGGATTAGTAGTGCGCGAGGGAAAAAAAACCAAAAAAAAATACGAATCGAAAAATACGAACAGAAAACCAAAACGTGCTAGATCGGTGGTTTCACCAAATCTTAGCGCCCCCGCTCTGATACCAATTGTTGGATCGAGAAGCGTCGCTAGAGGGGGGGATGAATAGCGATCGTAAATCTTTCGTTCGAATTCATTCGTTGATACACAAGTAAACGAGTAAACACAGCGGAAAATAAATGAACACGTTTATTTTACTTGGTTCACAACCCAGCGGTTGCTACTCCAAGGCCCTATCGGTCCTAGACCGCGTACGGAGGGCAAAGCACTATAACGTCTCCTCCTCGTTGAAGGTAGGAGACAACGATCACAAAACCGAATATATAAGGATGAGGCAACAAGCCTACCTCACCTCGTTATGAAAAAAAACAAAGAATACAATATCAAAAATATTACTTGATTCTGCTGCCGACGAAGAAGATCGAAACTTGGCGTTGCGTCGGCGTTATGACGATGTTGGAGCGTTGGCGTTGTAGGAGCACTTGATGAATAATCTTGATGTGAATTGGAGTTGGAATCCTCCCCTCCTTTTATAGATTTTGGCCTCTGAATTTGTCTCCTCATCTTTAGGAACGGATTACGAAATTGTCCAAAATTTATCGCGAAGTGGTCGCATCAAACGTTATCCGTTTTGACCTAGTGCAAAGGCTGATTCGTCGCCATCAGTCGACTGATGACTCCCATCAGTCGACTGCTCCATGGCCAGCAGTCGATTGTCAGCCTGACCACTTCCCTGCAGTGAGAGGCTAGCTCGGAAAATGATAAATACGACGGTTTCTAACCGTCCGATCTCGACCTAGACCTTCCACAAGAAGTCTTAGTCGGATCGCCGCCTACGGTCATCCTCATACAGAGGACACGACCTTACCATCTCTCACTCACACGAGCTTACCTCGATTCTTACTGTGTCGCTTTCGCTTTTGGCCTTCCACTCGATTCCTTCGGCTCCCTCCGAAGTCACTCGAGTGTCGCCCGACCACCGCGGCTTCCTCCGGGTGTCGCTAGCCTTCAGCTCTAGCTTTAGTACTTTTCTGCACACTCGATTTAGCTCGTGAGATAACGATGTAAACTTAACTTTGTGTCTTTGCCATAATCAAAACACAGGTTCGATTATCTAGTGCCCCTGCACAAACAAGTTCTCATTTTCCAGCTGGGTTGGTGTGGGGTGCGGACTCTAATTGGCATACATACCCCTCATGGTGACTTAGCGATGCGTCATCCTGATTTACCCTTGTGGGCCGGTGGAGACTCTTCGAAGGTCGTGGGGCAGGGCCGGTTCACCAAGTGGATTAGTCGGGCGAAGCTTGGATACCACTTGCAAAAAAAAAAAAAGTTATAGATACATTTATCACTCTCATTGATTTTAAATCCACTGTCCAACATGATACTATCAAATTTCTCATGTCATTGCTTTGGAGCTTGTTTCAAGCCATACAACGACTTGATCAATCTACAAACCTTGTTTTCATGTTCCGGAGCAGAAAACTCTTCAGGTTATTCCATGTAGATTTCCTCTTCTAAATCTTCATTTAGAAAGATAATTTTTACATCCATTTGATGTACTTCCAGATTCCACAGAGTGGTAATCGTTTGTAACACTCTAATGGAAGTATTCTTGATACTGAAGCATAAGTATCAAAATAGTCCAGGTCGTCACGTTGTCGGTAACTCTTAATTACCAACCTAGCCCTGAACCTTTCTATTGTGTCTTCTGATTTCATTTTCTTCTTGAAAATCTACTTGCAGCCTAGTGTCTTACTTCTGGAAGGAAGATCTACTAGCTCCCAAGTATGATTTTGTAAGATTGATGAAATTTTAGATCTAATTGTCTATTTCCATTGAGGTCCATCAGACGAGTTTACTGCTTCTGAGTAACTCTATGGATCACTTTCCATCATGAAAGTGATAAAATCCGATCCAAAAGATTTTTCCACTCGAGCTCTCTTACTCCATCTGAGCTCACCCTCAACTGGTTCATCCATTTCTTCTTGCTCTCGTCTTTCGTATACCCGTTTAAAAGAGCTAGCATCATCTCGGGTCTTAAATGGAAGCACTTGCTCAAAGAATAAGATATTTCTCGATTCAATAATCAAGTTCTTGTGTATCTCAAAAATTTGAGATCCAAACACAAGAAATCTATAAGCACTGCTGTTATGTGCATATCTAATAAATTTGTAGTCAATAATTTTTGGTCCGATTTTGATCCTCTTCGGATCCGACACCAAAACTTTGGCCAGACACCTCTACACTCACAAGTATTTGTAGGATAGTTGTCTAACATTCCATAACTCATAAGGGTTCTTGTCAATTTTCTTTCAGGGTACCTTATTCAAAAGGTAATTGGTTGTTAACACAGCTTCCCCCCACAAGTACTCTGATAGGCTAGAATTCAATAGTAGAGCATTCATCATTTCTTTTAGAGAATGATTCTTTCGCTCAGCGATCCCATTTTGCTGAGGCGAGTAGGGAGTCGTTGTTTCGTGTCTGATACCATGTTTAGCACACTAATATGCAAATGGTGATACATATTCACCGCCTCGGTCACTCCGAACCACCTTAATATTTCTATTAAGTTGGTTTTCAATCTCATTCTTATAGAGAATAAATTTCTCTATAGTTTCGTCTTTACTTTTGAGAATATACACAAAATAATATTTTGTGTTATCATCAATAAAAGTGATGAAATATTTATTCCCACCTCGTGTCAATGTCCCTTTTAGGTCACACACGTCGGTGTGGATTAGGCCGAGTGGCTCAGTACTTCTTTCAACTTGTTGAAATGATGACCTTATCAATTTTGCTTCAACACAAGTCTCACACTTATGTTTCGAGTCAAGGTGGAATGTAGGTATGCTTCGCATGTTAATCAACCTACGCAACATATCGTAGTTAACATGTCCTAGTCTACCATGCCATAAACACAAAGACTCAAGCATATAAGTGGAAGAGTTTTCAACTTTATTAACTTTGGGCGTAATGACCATTGCACTTAGTTTAAACAACCCATCAGTTACATAGTCCTTCCCTACAAACATTCCATTTTTGGACAGTACAACTCTATCCGACTCTAAGACAATGCGAAAGTTATGCTTGCTTAGCAATGATTCGGACACCAGATTCTTTCGAACCTCTAGAACATATAACACATTGTTCAGAGTGAGCTCCTTGCCCGAGATCATCTTCAACATCACTTTTCCTTAGCCATAATGTTAGAGGTTGCTGAGTTCCCCATATACAATTTCTCTCCATTGACTTCTTCGAAGTTGTGGAGTAACTCCTTGTTGTAGCACACATGTCTGGTGGCACCAATATCCAACAAACATTGCCGAGGGTTTGAACCCACTAGGTTCAGCTCGAAGATCACTGCACAAAGATCATCCTCCTCTAGCTCCTCGTTCAGGTTGGCCTCCGAATTTTTCTTCGGCTTTCTACACTCAGAAGATTTGTGATCGACTTTGTCACAATCGAAGCACTTTCTAGTGGACTTCTTTTTATTAACCCCTCCTTTGTGTCTCATCTTGGAAGACTTGAAATTCTTCCATTTCGAGCTTTGACTGTGCTCGACCATGTTGGCTTTCACAATAGCTTGAGAGAACATATTTCTCTCTGAACTCTTATTGTCTTCCTCGATTCGAAGTCGAACAACGGATTCTTCCACATTCATCTCCTCCCGCTTGTGCTTCAAGTAATTCTTGAAGTCTTTCCAATCGGAAGGTAGCTTCTCTATGATCACTGTCACCTAGAAAGTTTCACTCAGAACCATACCTTCCGAGTGAATCTCATGCATAATCACTTGAAGCTCCTGAACTTGGATGATCACCGTCTTGGAGTCAACCATCTTGTAGTCCAGCAATCGGCCCACGATGAACTTCTTGGCATTAGTATCCTCCATCTTGTACTTCTTGTCCAAGGACTCCCACAACTCCTTAGGCGTTTTCTTCATGCTATACATAGTGTACAGCGAGTCGACAAGGCAGTTGAGAATGTAGTTTCTATACAAAAACTCCGAGTGATTCTATGCCTCCACAATATTAAAGGTTTGAGCATCACTCATACCCTCAGGTACATTGGGAGGATCCTCGATCAAGAATCGAGTCAGATTTAACGTTGTCAAGTAGAAGAACATCTTCTGTTGCCACCGCTTGAAGTTCATTCCTATGAACTTCTCTGGTTTTTCTCCATAATTGATTGGAACACTACCAATTGGGGCAGAAGGAGCCATCGCACGTTGAGTCTGTTGCACCTCAACCTCTTGTGTCATGGTCATCTCAATAGACTGAATCTGTTTTAAGTTTGTAAGAAGAGTGTGTATACCTTTCCTGGAGGAAATATAAGGGAAAGTCCGAAAACTAATCAGACTTGTCTGTTGAGTCGACCACTTACGAAGTGTCCTCAATCAAGAAGAGCTTCTTCCTATCGAGACCGTCGAGTCGGGTCAAAAGTCTCCTTGTTGCAAGTCGCCAAATTCGGGAGACTAATGTAGAGACGTTGAGCGCAAAGTTGAGCGCCCGAATTGAGCTCCCGAGTTGAGCTCTGACTTCTTTCTTCTTGTTGCCAAGCTGGGAGACAAAAGCAGTATCAAGTAAAGAAACTGCTGAGGCTTGTGTTTACATAGTTTCCTTAAACATATTCGTCCTCCTCCAACATGGTGCTTGCGAAGTTTAGCAAGACATCTATTTCCCATGATACAATGGTAAAATCGCGGACTCCAACAAGCACAAACACTCCTTGGCGAACTAAACGTATACCTGAATGCTATCACTGTGGGATTGAGAACAATGAGCTATCTTTTTCTGTCTATTCGAGTTCGCAATCCTGTCTCCTTTTATAAAGGAGACCTATTAATGGTGGAATCGAAAGGTCAACCATTATGTCACCTTGATTCGTTTAACTTACGTGAATCGAAATATCAAACATAATATTGCCTCGATTCAACTGATATACCATTAATTCATTAATTTCTGACTATTTATGTTAGAGTTTCAATGCGAATTTTTCACGATTTGACGTAAAAGATAGTGAAATATCTTCCCCATCTTTCCGTTTTACCAATCAACGTATTTGGAAGGATGACAGAACATCTTCTCCATTCTTCCTTCACATTTCCATAATTTCCATTCAAATTCCAACATATTCATACTCATGAATCTTAAGCAAGCAATTTAATTAAGTATACAAAATAATATACACGCCTGTTAATTCTTGGAGTATAAATTAATTCATCCATCGAGCTTAGGATTTTTAAATTATAAAATTTAACTAATAAAAGTTTTGGTTAGAATATGTAGGAGGAAGTAACACGCTTTTTAGTAAAATTCAATTATAAGAATACTTTTACCTCCACTTAAGTAGAATCAATTCTTATTGTTTAAAGGATCCTGGATAGAACTATAAAATATGTTTCAATTTTATCTTTAGAACATGTGAATAAAAAAATATCTCAAAATATATCCCAATTGAATCCTAAAATTTTTTGAATCTTAAGCGGGAGCTCTGATATTTTTATGTTGCAATGGTAAATGAAAAACAAATAAAAGGATTAAAATTGATCAACGAATATTTTAAAAGTTAATTTTTGAATGTATATAAATTATATTTTAGATTTATAAATTAAAAAGAAAGTAATTTATTTTTATAATTAATCGAGTGAAATTTGAATATCTGAATTATTAAAAAAATTAAACCAAAATTTTTGATAATTCTCTATTTAAAAAAAATGTTTTAGTAAATTGAAAAAAAAATTAGGGGTTTGGGCATTAATGTAATTATATGTATACCCTAGATGGACGGCTTTTTATAAAATCTTTGCCCTTCACTGCGCCGTCTCGACGCTCCCTCCTCGCCTGCGACGCGGCTGATTCCTTCTTCTTCTGTCGCCTCCAGGATGGTAAATTATTTTTTTTCTTGTTTCTCTCGATTTCTGCATCTACTTTCGTCTCTCGTGCGAATTCGAGGCCCTATTTGTTTTCTCGAGCTGAATTAGCCTATTTTCTAATTGGTTTTCCTGCAGCCGTTCAAGCGATATGTGGAGATCGGCAGGGTTGCCCTCCTGAATTACGGGAAGGAGTATGGAAGGCTCGTTGTTATCGTCGACGTTATCGATCAGAACAGGGTACGTGGCGTGTTCTTATTCTTAAAGATTCAATTTTGAGGTCATGATTGAATTGCGTAGATGGACTTATGGTTTTGCATATGATTATACTCGTTTCAAAAATGCATGCTTTGATTAATTTTTCTTGCTTTATGTATTATGATAAGGTAATACATTAACTTTATTATAGTTTTCTAAATTATTCCTTTTGTTAGGAATAACTCAACAATATACAACTATTTCCTCTCATCTGTCCATTTTTACGAACTCAATGGTGTAGCGTTCAGATGAAAATTTTGATTTGAAGGTGGCGACCACAAAGTTTGTAACGCCATGGAAATTTGTTGCCAAGGTCCTCATTGAGTAACCCGCATTAAATGGCAGCCTGCTTATTTGGATATGCATACATATATATTCAAGAGAATAAAAAATGATAAAATGCTTGATTAGTGATATAAGGTTGAATTGCATGAAATTCATTCTGTAGTTATCGCCGAATTCCATCTGTCTTCATATTTTCAATTCAATTATGTTTTAGCTAACTTATATTTTTCACATACGTTACTTGTGGTTTACTAGTATTCCATGTACCCTCGTTTTATTTTCTTAAATATCTATTCTAATGCTTAGGTTACAAACTTCGAGGTAACCTAGATAATCAAATTTAAAATAAGTTAATATAGTTACTATTTTATCTGGTCATTCTTTGACTAGATACGATTGCTAATGAGGTAGGTCAGATTACAAAAATCACTTCGATCATATAATTTGTTATTTTAATTTATGTTGGTTTAAGTTAGTCATATCTGGACCAGAATGTGCTTTGCTGTCATTTATACAATCTTCTTTTATATATATCATGAGATAAGCACTTGAGCACTTGAAGATGCACCCAAGGCTACATGCCAATCTAATCTGTTTTAGTAATACTATGATGTGAGATTGTCTATAATTGCATATTAGTTTATTATTTCACTTGCGGCATATGCTGACCAATATTGCTTTGCCTCGACTGGTTTTGTAAATCTGGAGTTATTGAGTACTGTATCAATAATCTTCTGTTGCTTCTGTCACAAATTTAGGCTTTGGTTGATGCTCCTGATATGGTGCGTGGTCAAATTAATTTTAAGAGGCTTTCTCTTACTGATATAAAGATTGACATTCCACGAGTTCCTAAGAAGAAGACCCTCATTCAAGCCATGGAAGCTGCTGGTACCATGTCTGATATTGTCTCTTTAATGCAGTCTAACAGTTTTAACATGTAAGTATGTGGTTAAGAGGTGAACATGCTACTGCAGATGTTAAGAACAAGTGGGAGAACAGCTCGTGGGGCAGGAAGCTTATCGTGCAGAAGAGGAGAGCTGCACTAAATGACTTCGACCGGTTCAAGGTCATGGTGGCCAAGATTAAGGTAGAGATTACATGCATAAGAATGTTCTTCTTTTCATGCCTTCTAGTTTACCGTAATCTTTCTCTGATTTGGTCATTTTGCTGATTATTCTTCACTATTTCTCCAGAGAGGACGTGCCATCAGGCAGGAACTGGCCAAACTAAAAAAGGACAATGCAGCTTAACCTCTTCAGGGATATCTTATGTTGTGCTAGTTATCACAAGCTGAATTCTTTAGATACTAGTACCGTGCGGCACTTAACCATTTTTTCTTGTAAGATGCTAAGTAAGCCTGACTCAACAAGCGAAGGATTTAGAAAAGTTGGGAAGAAAAAGCTATTGCTTAATTCTTTATGATACTTAGATGCTTGAATACATAATTGATTCGAGTATCGAAAAGCAGTAAGCAATAGTTTTTCCTCCCAAGTTTTTCTAAGTCTTTTACTTGCTTGAGTTTGGCTTATCTAGCGTCTCACAAGGAAGAACGTTTTCATGACACAGTGTTGTCTTTGAGAGTTGGTAGTTAAAGTTATTGGATTCATCTCCTCATTTAAAACTTGAATTTCTTGAAATATGCCAAATGAAGCTTTTAGCATTTGCTGATAAAGCTCCTCTTGAATATTCATTTGAAAAATAGATCGATGCCATCGCTGTTGCTTTACTAACAAGTATAAACTTTTATGAATTATGATGAATGTTTGGACATCCATTCTTGATCTTCAAAATCCACGTTGTGGTCTTGTAGAAAATGATATTCGATCAACTCGAAGTACCTGGCTCGGTAAGAATACTAAAAATTTTAAAATATAAAAATTGTAATTGAATTAGTTTTTTTTAATTGATTTTTATTCCTTTGTTTCTTTTATAATCGTTACGGTAAATGTTGTCGATACATATTCATTTATTCTTTGATTCTAATATCCAATAAACATTGGCAAAATTGCTGTTAATAAAACATGTTATCGATGCAAATGTATGTTTTTTCACTAGCACTAGAAGTTCCATTGTCTTTTATGTTAAAAAAAAAGGTTTAAAGATATTAGTAGGCCTAAAAAAAATAAATTTATTATTTCTAGAAGGTAAATTTAAATATTTTCCATTTCTTTTTATTTTATTTGTATTAAAGACAATGAAAAAAATATCCCTAAACTTTTAATAGACATTATTATTATTGAACTGAAAAATTAACGTCCAATTGAGATTTTTTTTTTTTTTTGAAATACGATAGAATTATCTAATATTAGTGCAAAAAATAAAAGGTTAATCTTTGTTGCAGCGACGTCCAAGACAAACCAAATCAATAAGATAAACAAGATGTGATTTGACTGTTCTTGGTTGGCTGTTCTTCTTGCCCATTTCTGTCCCCTCCGTCAATGGCGGCCCATCAAGACTATAAATATGCCCCCTCCAATTTGTCGTACTTTGCCAAGCCATCTCCCCCCATCCTTTTCTCTCCTTCCCATTTCCTCCTCTCGATCTTTTGGAAGAAGAATGACAGTAAGTCTCGGTTATAATTCTGCACCTTCCGTTTCTCCCGTGTTTTTTCTTTTCTCTTTTTCTTTATAGATCTAAAGTTATGATTCCCAATAAATCCTTTCTCAATTATTAAAGTTTAAGTCGTTCGATAAAATCTTTATGAAGATGCTAGCTGTTTCGTCAGTACCTTGCATCTCGATAACCCTGACACGATCCACTATCTCGAACAACCATTTTTTTGCTCCAATTTGCACTAGAACACGGAAACGATCGTAGAAAGAACATAGTCATTATGTGTTTCTTGGACTCCGACAGGACAAGGGTCGCCCTTTGCCCAAGTTCGGCGAATGGGACGTGAACAATCCTGCTTCTGCAGAGGGATTCACTGTGATCTTCAACAAAGCTCGAGATGAGAGGAAAACGAGTGGCAACGCCCACGAAAAGAACTCGCCCAGCCAGGAGGAGAGAGCTTTTAAACAAGGGCATAATGCTTCCAAGCCTCGTGCCGTGAGAATTTATATATTCGTAGATTTCTTCGATTGGCCTCCTTATCTTTTATATATATATATTAATTATCAATTATCTTCTTATTGCGATGAGCAGAAGAAATGGTTTTGCTGCATGGCACCAGCAGAGCAATGAGGATCCATGACTCGAGAGCCTGCGACGGTATTGGATACGTATATATATACATGTATCTTGGCTTTACGTTATGTTTTGGCAAACAAATAGGCAGTGCATTTGCAGATTTGGCAGAGGCTGAGCGAAGGCTAAATGGCTTGGCTGAGCAGCTTGCGCTTGGTTTAACGAAGGCATGAAGAAAAATTTGGAGTGCATGTTCATACTTTTATGTAGTTTTGTTTTCCTCGATTCGATCGATTGTTCGAACTAAAACATTTACATGTATGAAGGGGACGATGTGAATCTGTATTAATTAATATGTCTATTTATTGTTTCTTTGCTCCAGTTTTTTGTTTTTTTTTTCACCTCTGCAAAAGTAAAGTTGGGAATCTGTTCAACTAGTAGTCCTATGTCATCCGTTTCAGAGTTGCGACGAGAGGAAGGATAAATCACGAGGGGACATGGTCCCTTGACACGGTGGCAAAGTAGAGGGAGGTCATCTGAAACCAAGGAAAATTTTAGACCCCTCTTCGAAATCGATCCCTGCTCATTCTGCAAGTAATTCCTTGTCTTACTATCGCACCATCCTCGTGAGGATTTTTTTCCCACCTCGATTTAGTATTCAGTGATTTTTTTCCCACCTCGATTTAGTATTCAGTGAAAATTATTAGATGATCGATGGACTGAAATAATTTAAATTATTTTATTAAAAAAAAAAAAGTACATATCTTTTTAATTTGATATGTATTTTTTTTAAAGAATAATTTAACTTTGTTAATTTTAAAATGTTTGGTCCATTAAATTGCTTTCCTAAACAACTTTAGATAGAAAAAAAAAAATTTTAAAAAGAAAAATAAAGGGGCAAAAGGACCTATATTAGGGCCCCATGAATTTTTGGTAAATTTCTGTTCACATAAAAACTGAGAAATATGCTGAATTTTAGAGTTTGAAATTCCTTTTTAGTAAAAGAATATGCAAAAAAATTAATGTGTCAAATCAAATATATATTACGTTAAATATTCTTTGTGAACTTCAAATATACTATTTTTATTTTATTTTTTTTAAATGAAAAGAGTCATGGTCAAGTGAAAAAAGGCGCTCCACTTGAACTCAACATTTACATTTGACAGCGAAAATATTAAAATAGAAAAAAAAAACTTCTTATTGCCATAGTTCTCTTATTTTAAATAACCTTTAACCTTCATGGAACTAAATTGTAATTAAAATTAAATTAAGCGTGAAAATAAAATTATCACTCGGACAGAATTTACGGTCATTTATAACTTCACTAAGAACTTTTTACAAGTAGATATTATGTTTTGTTTTTAATTAATATTTAATAAATTAATTAAAAGTTCAAATAAAATTTACATAGAAAAAAATCACTAGGATGCTAAAAGGATAATTAAGTGTCCTAAGTACAAAGCTGGATGATTAATGTAGTATAGATGTTACACAACATAATAGAATATGGATCAATTTTCATCTTTAACAAAATTCTAATCTTTTATTATATCAAGCATCGATAAGATTAAAGGTCTACCATGATTTACTCTTTCTCTTCTCCATAGAACCGAGAGATGGCCTCTTAGAGGAAAGGATTTCCTATTTTGCACAATAAAAGAATAATTAAGTAAATTATTTATTTTACTCCTTCATATTCAACATATAAATTGATATTGTTATAACATGATTAGGGAACAACATAAAGAAAAATGCGAATCACGACATATAAAGTAGAATTAAATGGAGAAAACCATTCGAAGCATCCCGCCAAGTCAAGAAAGACCTAGCTTTGAAGGTCAAGCCAAGCTAAGGGGAATCACAACTCGAAGGGTAGCGCTGAACTATAAATATATCGGCTCAGGTGCTAGAATGGAGCTAGGTAATAACTCGTGAAAATAGGTTGAGTCATGTAACAACTCTGCAAGGAAAGGAGCCGAATCAGGAAGATAGTGACTCGGAAAATAGATCTGGGCTAGAAGAATAGTAAAAGGGTTGGTCAAATAAGGAGATGACATAACGATAAGATGAAAGAGAGGAGGATCCCACAACTCGCTCTCGTGAGAGTTTGTTACAGGGCATACCAAACTAAGACACCACATAGACTCCCACAGAAGATTCTTGATAAGGGGTATTCTCTAATGACTTAGGGGCATCTTCATTGGTAACCCTATGGCTTCCCACGTAGACATTGATTAATATAGATTGTTACGCTATAGTTGGCTCTAGGAGGAAGAGAGTTAAAATAGAGGGGGCTCTCATTCTTTCCATTCTGATTTTTTACATTTATTGTGATTGTCTTTACCGTAACTCCTAATTGTTTTTTCCTCTCTGACAAATTCTGATTTAACCATCGGAGATTTTCAGACGAATAAACCAACAGCGATTTAATGAAGTATTAATTTTCTCATAAAGAAAGCAAATGAGATTTTTACTATTGCGGTCGAAGAGAACTCCGTCCCCCCTCAACGATTCTATCTCAAAGACGAAGAAAATCCACGTCGCATAATAAATTATAAAGTGTATAGTATTTTTATTTGTATTTCGGTATCCAATTAAGTTTTGATACAAGAGTATGAGGGTTCTAGGTATTTTAGAAAAACTAATCGGAAGATTCATGAAAAATATATTTTTAAGGTTCAAAAAATAATAATAAAGGTTTTTAAAGTAGTCGGCTAATTTTATATCTATTTCTTTCTGATACTTTCGAGTTAAGATTTCCGAAAAAGAAACTAAAATTCTATAAAAAGAAAGAATAATTTAAGAAATCGCCAGATATAAGAGGGGAAAATTGGGAGCATCTTCCTTCAACAAAAATACAAAAAAAAAAAACGTAATATTACCTGCCATAATAAAAATGCAATAATACAAAATAAATATCATCGTCATCACTCGTGATCGAGCTGGAGACCAGGACGCAGCACATGTAATCCCTCTTCCCGTTTCATTCTTTTCCTCCCATCTATCGCTCGCCTCCACCACTTTTGATCCACATCCCTTGTTTTTCTCTCATCCTGGTTGTTCTGTTATTGGGAGCCTCATCTGCCTCGATTGGACTTGGGAGGAGGATCGTCAGCGGTTCCGTCGGCTTTAGATCCGGTGACTTTATGCGCTCCTGACTTTTGGGATCCGTGAATCTTCGTGAAAAAGGTTTCTTTTAACATCAGTTTTTTGTTTGCCATCTGCGCTACGTTGGTTTTGATTCGATGTTGAGTGCAGACTCTCCCCCCTATTCTATTTGTTCGCCCGTATTGTTTGATTCTTCTTCGTGGGGATAAAATCATGTTCTGCGCTGTTGTGAAATAATTTCGTAGTTGCTAATGGAACTATGACGAAACTAATAAGTATGATTCTTTTGCTGTGAATTCGAGGAGAAAAGGCTCCATTTTTTTTTCCGAAACTGATAGGAAATCAAGGAATTCTAGGTTATCGTGATTCCATTCATAGTGGGCAGATGATGGATCTGCATGCCGGTGTTTTGAATATGAAAAATATTGTATTACAATCGACCAGTGGTCCAAAGAGTCCATTTTCCCATCTAAATACATCGTAGATTCTTAGTTTTAGTATTTCTATTCTTTCTCTTCTCCTGAATTTTCTTCCAGAGTTGGCAGCAAAGTCGTGTTAGTCGTGCTACATTGTTTTCTTTGTACCCCTGATGTTACACAACGCATATCCTGCATCTTTTCTACATCCATATTTCTTGTATGTGAATTTATGACCTGATGGGATTTCTCCTTTCAGATTCTGATTTGATTGCCCGCTGAGGTGTACCTTACTCGTGAGCTTGAACTAAGACAATATAAAATGTGGAAAAGGTCGTTCTAGCAATATATGCTGCTTTTCTATTTTCCTTGAAGTGCCAGAAAATTTAAATTGTGTTTGCTTCGTCAAATTACAGGAATGGAGTGTGCTAACGATAGGGAGATATCATGTTGCAGTGTCTAGAATGGTCCAAGCATTTCATTGCTGTCCTAGGGAAGTGCTGTGATCTTGAGTTGTACCAGCCAAAAGAACTCAAGGATCCAGAACGGTTAGCTCGGGAAACAGTGTGTATGTACATAGATATGTATATATGCAAGATTTTACATTAGCTACTAGCTTCTATATATATAGCTATACATACATACGTACATACAATTTTCATTATCCTTGGCAGTTGTGATTTGAAATTGCTATCGCTAACTTTAGGATGTATTCTTTTATTCCTCACCGTTGTTATATGTCACTCAATCCTAGCTAAAGGTGTGCTTGTTTGTTTTGCAGTTAGTGTAAGTGAAATAGAAGCATTATATGAGCTATTCAAAAAGATTAGTAGTGCTGTGATTGATGACGGACTGATCAATAAGGTACTAGACATAAATATTCTAATTTCCCTAGTCTGATTGATAAGCTGCAATTAAGAATTTGTAACTATCAGTTCAGATATGATATTTTTCATAACATGTTAGATGCATAGGTGTCCATAATATTCATCAGCTAACTAAGAATAGGTGAAACAATCACATTTATCTTAAATTGCAGAGGCTCACCTCTATCTAGAAATGGTTGAATTTTATGTCAATCTATATCTTGGGATCTTCAAGACTTAAACATGTTTTGTGATTGTGCAGGAAGAATTTCAGTTGGCACTATTCAAGACTAGAAAGAAGGAGAGCTTATTTGCTGATCGGGTCTCTTTCTCTCTCTCTATGTGTGTTTTCTGTGATTTTTTGAGTTGAATTAAATCACAAAATGGATCTAGATTTAGATAATCAAGTGGAATTTGTCTATTGTTGTTCCCATATTTGACTTTGTATTGGAAAAAAGGAGAAATGCACCAGATATATTTTTCTTTTGTAAAGCTTGAGCTGTTTGTAATTTCAGATGGCTCTAGATTTACCCAATGTGTGTACATCCTTTTTTGCATTTTTGCAAGCAAGTTGGATGGTTTCAACAACAATGTATGAGAAACAAAAAAGGCTATCTGTGAAAATCTTGTGAACAAAAATTGATGGCTCTTCCAAAAATTTGTATGAGCTGTGAAATGATTTTCAAACTAGTAGTAGTACTGATATTTTCAATTTTAGGTTCCTGTCAATCAATAAAGAGTTGTTGTTGATTCCCTTAATTATTGTCATCTTAAGGCTATATCTTCAACTGCCATTTAATTCATTTTAGTTTAGTCTATGATGTTCTATAGACTATAATTTCTAAATTTTTTACTCTTTTTGCAGGTGTTTGACTTATTTGACACAAAGCACAACGGAATTCTAGGATTTGAAGAGTTTGCACGTGCACTATCTGTCTTCCATCCGAATGCTCCTATTGATGACAAAATTGATTGTATGCCTCACTGATTTAGAATGTTTCATCATTTTTATGGTTAAAGAGAGAGGAGAACCAAAACCAATCTTCTTGTTGCATCCTCTTGTTTTACTTGATTATCATATAGATGGTTCACATTTCTGAGTTATCTATAGTCAATATCTTGATACTATCAATAATTGATGATACTATCTGTTAATAATGTGTAATATTCACTATATTGTGTTATTAAAACTCTGTAATATACTTTTGTATATATGGATCATCACAAATGTTGCATCTTTTACCACCTTGATGTTAACAAATCCTCACACCTAGAAATTCATTTCTTACATTCGTATCTTTTCAAATTGTTTCTTTTTAAGAACCAAAAAATCTTGGGACAAAATAACATATGCAAAATAGAATAAAAGACCTTGGAACATAACTGGCCTTAAAGCACTACTTGCATATCCCTGACCAAATCCTCCCATACTGGAATTTCTAGTTAATGGCACATTAAACTTGATGATTTCACCCTCTGAAACTGGAGGTTCCAATCATTGTCCATCTATCTTAGTTAAAGCAAGTCCATCCTTTTTTTTGTGAGAATGAGAAGTTTGTGTTGGAAGGTAAATTGCTTTTGTTCTAATTATGAAATTTAAATTGCCATTGCAATGTGCTAAAATGCTTTCGTAGATACTGATTGTCTAAATCCACAATGTCAGTAATCGGTAACCTTATGGATTAGTCACCTTTGTTCAATTTTTCAGCAATACTAAATTTCAATTTGCTTGTGTATTATGGTCCTATCTAATTTTGACCATTATGTTTTTGCCAAAACTATTCAATTTGATAAAAACAAAAAAGTTTCTTGATTATATGGAATTTTGAAGGCATAATTTTTTTTTTTATTTCAGTCTCTTTCAAGTTATATGACCTTAAGCAGCAAGGTTTCATTGAAAGACAAGAGGTAATTGTTATCATTTATATGTTTTTCACATGTATTTTTAAAATTTTTCTTTAAGGATCAATTACACTAATAATTTCATCAATTTGAACCACATGTTGTTTTTCAACTTTAATATATTTCACATGTTGAAGGGGAGCCTTGGCGCAACGGTAAAGTTGTTGCCGTGTGATTTAGAGGTCATGAGTTCGAGTCACAAAAACAACCTCTTGCAAAGCAAAATAAGGTTGCGTACAATAGACTTTTCTCCGGGACCCCACATAGCATGAGCTTCGTGCACCGGACTACCCCTTTAATATACTTCACATGTTGTTTAAGATAGTACGGTCCCAATTAGGCAACGTGAAACTATGATAAGTATGCACATCAAATGAGGAAAACTAAAAAAAAGACTTAGTTAGCAATAATAAAACAAAATAAAATTTATTTAAATATAGATGAATCTATAGTAAAGGATAGAGTCCAATAACCTTAATCTAGTGAGATCAAGTTTAGTTATTGTTGTTGTCGTAATATGTTTACATGTAGTATAAGTTTTATTTAGAACATGTCAAAAAGGAGGTCTAGAAAAATGTCAGTTATGAGGAAATTGGAAGACTCCTCTGTTTATGATTTTTTAGATTGAATAGAGCAAAATAACGATTAAATTATCCAATCCAGTATTTTGCATTAGTATTTTTCTTGTACGATCAACTAGAAGGAAATATTCTTTTCCGGACAAATATCATTTTTACCTAGAAAAAAAAGAAAGAAACATTGTTTAATTTCCCTTTTGCTCTGGCAAAAACTTGTAGATCAGATAGCAATCTGAAATTCTGAATGATATTTTTTGTTCTGGTTTCGTCAAAATAAATTTCATTACATAAGCTGCCCGTTAAACTGCCAATGTTGTTTGAAAGATGTAATTTTCCCTTTTCATTGGCAAAAAATTGCAGGATGGTTAGCAATCTGAACAATATTTTTAGTTCTGGTTCCCTAAAAATAAATCACATGTTCCATAAATTGTCCAAAATGCTACCAATGTCGCTCCCAAATCTAGTTGATAAAGGTTCAAATTCAGGTTAAGCCTTTGCAATTAGTGTAAAAAATGTCTTAAGTCTTAACCCGTTGAATTCAGTGGCTGACCCTAAATGGTTGGGACTAACATGTCTTGTTAAGCCATCTGAACCAGTTTGGCCATCTGATTTCTTTGGAATATGGATCCAGAATACTATGTTATTAGCTTTATATCTCCTATTGCTGTCAACGCAAACTCAGATGATACTGTGACATGGAAATGTACACTTGGAAAGTCAAATTTGATAAAACACACTTATAACTGCCAGCTCTGTGCTTTCAAATTATGGCGTTAGAGTTGCCTTATAGAGTATCTTAAAAAGAATTGATTTTGCTTTCTTATATTATTAAAAACAATTTTGTTTGAGCTCATGATATGAACTAAGCAATAGATTTCAGGTGGCCAACTGGAATTGAGCCTTATTTTGAATTTCTCAGGATCATTCAGTTTGTTTCTTATATATAATTGCTAACTGTGAATAAAGAGTGCTAACTATACGATAACTTACTTTTTTTTAATCATTTTTTCATCCAGGTTAAGCAAATGGTAGTGGCAACACTTGCTGAGTCCGGAATGAATCTTTCAGATGATGTGATAGAAAGTATCATTGATAAGGTTGCTTTTAAATTTTGTATTTACAAGACCTTTCCAGTTTGCTGGTGACTGGTGCGAAACTAAATTTGGATAAAAATACATTCCTTGATATTAAAGCTTGATTTTGTTACAGCAGCAAATTTGCTAATTGCTATCATATCCTGTATAACATGTCTTTCAGGCTTCCATAGTATATGGTTTAAATTGATTATTCTGTTTGGTTTTCTGAACCTCAACTCCAGTTTGTATATTTTAAAAGATGGACAATTATTTGCTCCCATTTGTTACTTTCTTTTAGCAATTCCATCCTCTTGTTAGATCCAGCTTATGTAAAAATATTTGGCATCAAGTTCAATGTATATGTCCAAGATGGTTGAGTAGGATCATTATTTGCGTTGGCAGCATCCAAATGTTGTTTATTCTAGCTATATGGAGACCATGAATAATTTCATCTAGCTCCTTCCAAAATTCTCTTATAGTTTTGATTTGATCATTTAATCATACTTGAGGGGCATAAGCACTTATAGACGTAGTATCTTATGTTCCAAAATCAACTTTAGCACAAAATTCTCTCCTAAGTTCTTTTTTTTTTTAAATTTTGACAAGCTTATTGTTATAATCTTTATCTACATGATACCATTTTTATTAGTTAACTTTTTCCATTGAATCAACACTTCGGGAAAAAGAACTAATTGGTTGGCATGAATTTCATGTCGTACATTTAATTGAATGAGCAACATCAAGTTGCATGGACGGAATGCTTGTTATTTTTTCACATAATCTGTTTGACTACATGTATCTTTAATGTGTAGTTCCTTTAGCTTCGGAATAATGTTTTTGTTCCTTCTATACTTGTGTAGACTTTCGAGGAGGCTGACACAAAACATGATGGAAGAATTGATAAAGAAGAATGGCGTAATCTTGTATTGCGGCATCCCTCCCTTTTAAAGAATATGACACTCCAATACCTCAGGTGATATTTGGTGGACATTTTTACCTCTGTATGTCAGGTTGATCAAAATTTTTAATGACTTAGTAATGTTACATGGTAAATCACGAACAACTGACTTATTTTAATAAAATCAAGATATAGGTTAAGCAGGTGGACACTTTTATGGCAGAATATATCAAATTTTGCATGATTGTTGTCAAATAACTATACAGAAGGCAATTGTAAATAACCGTTACCTGAGTGGTTGAGATATTTGAGCCCTTCGCTCAAGTATGGAAAAATATATGCAAAGCACAATTACGTGGAACATGAACCTTCTTATTTTACTTCCAGGTTATAACTTTTAAGTTGCATGTCAAAATTTCCCATGTAGAAATAGATTTCTCTATTTGATCCATTGTGCTTGTCACTAGGTATGTCTTTTACATATATTTCATGTCACAATGAGCCATCAGGCCCTATTCATGCATTTAGTACTGAGACGGCAGTGCTGTCTACATCATTGACTTTGGGAAGTCTTGCTAAAGGATGTTGGTCGTGACCATAAAGCTACCCTATAAGCGATTCAAATTCTATTCGATAGTCTATTATTCAAATCTTAACATCTTTACTTACTACATACCATGAACAGATTAAGAAAATAATTTCTTTTTTTTTATGCAAACAGTGTAGTTATATGCTGACATGCCATTCAAGCGTATTGAACTAAACTGCTGTTGAACTAGTGCATGATATTTGCACATTTAGTTAAACAAACTCTAAAACTTATTTGAGGATAAAAAAATCCCAAGAATATTGCGAGCAGGGGAGTTATTATGGTTTCACTCCTTTTTTGAAAAATTATTGCTTGCTATCAAGTTTGACATTGCAGTCTTATAGTTGCACATTAAAATTGTGTCTCAATTTTCTAAATATACTATGGCTTCAGGTGATTTGTCAAGAGTGGCTCGCTAAATGATCAGGCACCACCATTCACTGTTAAGAGTTGAATGGTTCAGTTTTTTTGAGAATCCATTAGCTTGATGTGATACATTTATTTATCATTTTGGTTTATACGATAATTTAAGTGACTACTATTGCTCACAATCATTCATCAGTTTTTACATCATAAAATACACTATTCTTGTATGATCACTCTCAATTGTAATCTTTTCCTTATTGTAATCTTTCCCTTGTGTAGGGACATCACCACGACATTCCCAAGCTTTGTTTTCCACTCTCAAGTTGATGATACGTAGGGCCAGGGTACGTGCATGGGAACAAACATTTCTCCTTGTGGGCTTGTACATCTCTGCCGAATATCTTTCTTATTTTTTTCTGTGTAAATCATTAAGAAGAATGTTAATAAGTTAAGTGTTGGTTGCTTTGAGGAAATTTAGTGTGGTGATATCTGTTTAGCGACTGTATTTCTGCTGTGGTTGAGGTTTTGGTTCCATTGATGATTTATTGAGACTCAGGGTGCAAGTGCCTGCTTACATTATTAGGATTGTGTTTTAGAGTAAGAAAAATAAAAATCACTATTGTTCTGACCTCAACAGATGATATGGTGTTGTAGCTACATGCAGAATTTGATTATATGTGGCTCTAGAATTGTAATCATAAAACTCAAATGATGTTTTTGAGTCGATGGCAAGCTGTTTACACTGTTTTCAATCTAATACGATTTTCATTTGAGTTGTGGCCTGTATTCCACAATAGTATTGTTGATTTTTAACTCTATGAATTGAATAATAGTATTGTTGATTTTTTTTTATTTGAAGACATTGTTAACCCTATGAATTGTAGATTGTGGACTGTATTCCAGCTCAGAAAATGCCCTATGAATAGATCAAGTGACACTGTTGTGGATTTTTTTAAAATTCTATCGTGGCTCTTATCTGCAAGATTAGAATAGATCAATAATCTAATGGGCAAATCATAGAGTTAGTCATCCATAAATTCTGAATGGAATCAACTAAATCATTTTAGTAGCCATCCACAGTCCAAAATTCAGTGTTAACAATGTCTTCAAATAAAAAAAATCAACAATACTATTGTTCTATGGTCGATGTCGATTCCAAACTCGGATAAAAAAAAATTAAAGTCATATTAGATTACAAATATTCAATGCACGATTACTGAATTCTAGCTCAGAAAGTGCTAACAGTGTCACTTGATTATAAAATTAACATAACCTGACAGTACTTAGGCTGAGGCCTCGTAATAATAATCTACTATTATTTGAACGTGCACCACATAATACACAAGCTTAAGCTTGTTGCCTTGCAACGCATTCAACGTTATACGATTAGTGTGTCTTCAGATTCTGCATGAATACAACATCAACCTTTACACCTCTGCTTCAGAAACAAAATGGATCATTGTATTCTTTTGGAAAGTAAAAGGGCCGAAATTGTAACATTACTCATCACATCACCATCATAATCTTGCGTCCCAACTATAATATAATGTAATATCAAGATCCAAGATGAACTAAGCGACAACTCTCTTCAGTGATTAACAATTGTGTTTGCCTAGCACTTGGGACACAGACAAGTGCTGCTTTCAGCTGCAGCAATAGCATGGAAAGCCCCAAACTAGTAAGCCCAAGCTGCATATTAATTATCCCATAATGATATGACATCCTGATAAACATATCATTTTGAAAAGCATTGCTCGAATTGAACTACCAAGAAACAAGGTCAGTGTGCTTTGGCTACATAATCTGCAGATGCATGTCAGCAGCCTGCTGTGCGAGCTCCACAACCATGGCTTCGTCAAAGAACTTGTTAATGCTCACATCTTCGCTCATACCCTGAAAAATAAATTTTCTCAGATATGCACTGAAGTAGATATTTAAACTGAAAAATAGAAGTGACAAGTGTACCTTTCTGCGTCTAGTCTTGACCATGAATTCACGAGCAAGGTGCTGTATTTGGGCTGGTTCAAGTGGTCGTAGAACAATACTCTTGTCCAATGGATCACCAGGAACAATAGCCCAATGATCAAAAACAGAGAGACAAAAAGCTTGCCCTTGAGTATGGTATCTCAAGTCCGTCTCAAAGCCAAATGATTCGATCACGGGCAAAAAGGCCTGTTTTTTTTTTAAATAAATAAACTAATAAACTATCTAGTTATCATAGGAAACACCATGTCTTTAGAATGAAAGAACAAGCAAAACATAAGTAGTTCAAATGCAGAAAAAGAATAACTAAAAGTTCTAACCTTTACAATATACACAGGTGTGCCAGGCTTAGGTACATCTTGGGTTACATGTCCTCGCCTTCGAGACAGCACAGTGTAAATAGCTGAGACACAATCTATTGGGGTTTGTATCTGAAATTACACAAGAAAAAGGTGAAAATGCATTTTTGCCCGTCGTAAGTAAAATATAAGTAATGTGCTTCAACTGGTAATAAGAAGTCATACTACCTCAACATAGTAAACAGGTTCCATCAGCCGAGGATTCGCCATAAGAAATGCTGAATACACCACTCTCCGTGCAGTGGGAATAATCTGTCCTCCTCCTCGATGCAAAGGCTCTGGAGCTATTGATGCATTCAATATTTTGAATTTCACATTACGAATGGGTTCGTCACAAAGAGGACCTTCTCGAGCACCCCATTGGAATCTAAAGAACCAGAAAAGGCAGGCAATTAGCAAGGAAGACAAAAGAGGAAATTAATTTGCGGAATAAATTAATAAGATAACATATTGCTACCCTTGAACAATGGAGTCTCTGACTGAATTCAACAGATTCTTGTCAACTTCACTTGGCAGAGTGTCATCCAATAAGATATTAGGTCCCTGTACACATTTCAAAGAGACTGAGAAAAAAACAATAAAAACAAAATTTTATAAGAATCTGTGGTTCATCACGGCGATTAGCAATACTTTCTATCACTGATAAATAAAAATAGTAGAAATTGTAAATATCCTAGTGGCCGAGTTAAACAGCAATAAACAGCATCTTTACGTACTATCCTTCATCAGATAAAGATGCCATACCTGTTTGTCTGGACCAAATGCCCAAATAGACCTTGCTGAAAGCAAATCCCAGTCATAGCGCTTCTGGAAGAAATCGCTAATATCCCTCTGGCGTGCATCAATATTAACAATGCCATTCTCAATATCTTCTGCTAGCCCCTTCTCCAATGGCTCTGCAACCTATACATGAGAATAAGGCAAGTTCATACTCATCCATGCAACCAACTGTCACTATTATCAAAACCTTTTTGAAAGGAGGGTCCTACCATGGTAATTTTGTTTCTTTTGTTAGGCGTTTCTGCAAAACATTTCATCGAAGATGTTTCAACCACTGTCTCGCAAAAAGTAACAACTGGGTCTGCGACCTAAAGGGTTAGAGTTTGTTAGTTCTAAGCCAATGAACATGATTCTACTAAAACACATTAGGTTCGAGGAATTAATTAACAAACCTTAACTTCAACTTCAGAATAAAGTTCCCTTAAGTCTTTCATAATTGAATCAAGATAGATCTCTCCTGTCCCCAGGATAGTGTGCTCCCCTGACTCTTCGACCTTTGTAATAGCTAAAGGATAACTCTTACTGATTTTTCTTAGGCCCTCCACCATCTTAGGAAGCTCACTTGGGTTCAATGGTTCGGTTGCAGTCTTCACAACTGATAATGTATTGAACCGAAGTGGCCTAAAGATGTAAACATCTTCATCCATATCCAAAGGGCACAAAGTTGCAGTCTTCATTATGGAAGCATCAACACCTTCAATTAGAACCCAAGAACCAGCAAGGGCTTTACTGATTGGAATACGGTACCTAGCCTGATATACCCACAACTTGGTAACTTCTTTAACAGTCATATCTTCTTCATCTTCAGGTGAATATCCTTCTCCAAGCACACGCAAGGTTTGACCAGTCTGTATAGTACCACTATAAACACGACCAAAAGCATCAAACACGCTACAATCAGATTTAGGATAAAGTTTCGTAACATTGATCATAAGAGGACCAAATGGATCACATTTTTTCATAGCTTCTGCAATATATGAGTCCTGAGGCCCTGTATATATGTGCTCCACCTTCTTCACTGCAGCATCCCTAGCAGATGGAATGTGCTGCACAAGCATATCAGTGAAACCAGTGGCTGATCCAAAGACAGAACTACAAGCCAACCTCAACAAAGGTCTCACATTCATCTTATAAGCTGCATTACTCAGTGTAACCCCAAGTTCAGCAAGAGTTGCCTCAACACTCTTCTTATGTTCTCCAATGACTTGACTATAGATTTTGTACAATGGTTCGAGAATGAATTGTACAAATGATCTTTCGCCTCCACCCATAGGAGGTTTCTTTCGGAATACCCTTTCGTCAGGGTGATAATATAGGTCCCCCCACAAGCGTGATGCAAATTTCGAGGAATCAAATGGTATGCCATGAAGCTTGACATATATCTTAGCAAAGGATTGCAATGTGAAAGACCAGCCAGCGCTTGCACTAGCAAAACAAACATTTCCAGCAACAGGATCAACCATTTGTCCACCTCCAACTGTTGTGGAGCAAGAGGATATCAGATCGTTGATAGTTTCCAATGTGTGCCTCAACTTAAAATATGCATCAGTTGGAGGCAGCTTAAGCTCTGTTATAAGTCGATCAACCTAAAGCAAAAAAATATTAGTTCAGATATGTGTGTGTGTGTGTATCTACATATACATATATTTAATGTTCTGAAAATGATAAAGAAAACACTCACTTTATTTATAACCACCACTATTGGCATTCTTTCTTGGATTGCATGCCTTATAGCTCTTTCAGTATTCACCTAATCAATCAACAGTAGAAAAGGAAGAATATCTTTCAGTATACAAGTGGTGGAAAATTCTTCTCAACCGACACAGCAGCTAGTTAGATGAATAAAACCTATTTGTTTAACTAAAAGCATCAAATATGGAGGAAAAAGCAGACAAAGCAAAGAGATTTTTTTTAGACAATTGTGATAACTAAACGCAGACAAAGTTATTTATGACCCCATTTGAAGCTTAATATGCTTTGCAATGAAGTGCTTAATGACTACACTAAATCAGCCACAAGATTTTTGCACTCATTTTGTTGACCAACAGTATGTTACATAAAATGGACAACAAGATGAGATTCTTTACTGAGATTGCCAGTTGCCAGTTGTTGTATCCTCAAATAAAAATGTCAATTTACTTGTCTGTTACTGTTAGCAAGCTTTTTTCTCTTCTCATTCTCATTCTCATTCTAAGGGTTATCAAACTACTGCCAAAGACTATTGCAGTTTGCATTAGTGTTCTCACCAAAATTTAACAACACACATTAATAGTATAGATTATAATTTACAAGGCTGGTTCATATCCTGATGTCAATTGGATGCATTGTGTTAGATATATTTTGAGTGAAGTATACAGCTTCATAAGCAAAATGAGAAATATTTGAATGACATTAAAACTATTCTTAAGCCTCACATATTTTCTGTGTTCCACAATTCTAAAAATAAGTAAATTCCTATCCAAAATGCTTGCTAATTGATATTTTAGTCATCTAGCGAGCATCTATTTCAAAAGCCAGAGACAACATTAGGAAAAATGTCTCATAAAATAGAACTACTAGGAAGCACCTGAGAAGCGTATAATGGAATAAGTTACCACAAATTGGGAAGAATTGCTGGCATGTAGAAAGAATTCCATTTCTCAGGAAATGCATTTCTTCAAACTTTGATGGTTAAATCAAGTCTGTATAAATATAATCATAAGGAAAAGAGAAAAAGCACAGTACAATACCATTACACCTTCTGCAGCATCCACAACCAGCACGGCTCCGTCTGCTAGATGAAGTGCAGCAGTCATCTCATCTGAGAAATTGACGTGGCCAGGCGTGTCCATTATGTTGCAAAGATACGACTTCGCGTTGCTATCCTCAAGCACAAGAGACATTGGCACAGCCTTGATCGAAATCCTCCTCTCCTGCTCATCGATCCTCGTGTCAGTATATCTTATATGCCGCTCGCTTTGAGAGTCAAAGGTGGATATCTCGTGGGTCTGTTCAACCAGCATATCCATGAAAACAGTTTTGCCGTGCTGTAGGTGACCCACGAGCGCCACATTGCGGACCAATGAAGGATTGGAGGCAAGGCCTAGCAAGAACTCGGTGGAAACGTAGGTGGAGGAGTCCTTGACTCCGACCTCGAACTTAAGGGTGCGGACCGGCTTGATGATGGGCTGCTCCAGAGGCTGCTCGTCCTCGTCCATCACGAGGGCCTCCACACCCTCGCCGTAGACCTCTTCAGCTGTAGGGTAATACTTCTTGTCCTCGGCCAGGACGATCTGGTTGGCGGCGGCGTCAACGTCCATGTCGTCTGGGCCGCCGGAAGCCGTGATCCAACCATTGGAGGCGGGCCCCGGAGAGGATGAGCCAGGCTCGTCGTCGTCTGACTGAGCGGACCCATCTGCGGACTTATCTCCGAGGGATGCGTCGTCGTCGTCGTCGTCGGAACCATGGTCGGACTCGATCTCAGGTCCGATGTAGTTGCCGAATTCGTCGTAGAGGCTGTCGTCCATGACAGATTTTGGAGGGAGATGGCTAGGGTTAGGGTTTCTCAAGACGAAAAGCGAGAGGTGGAAGCTTCTTGCGACCACTGCGGACAGTCCGTGAGTGGGGATGACGAATATGAAGAAGTTGGGGACTTTTTAGCAAATAGTCCAGACATGAAGCCCACGGGAGTCACAGCCCAAAATCAAAGGAAAAGGCCCCGCCTGAATCGATGTAAAAAGGCCTGGATTTGAAACTCAGCTAGGCCTTTGGGGTAGAAGAACCAAAGAGTGGGTCAATGCCTAAGCATTGCTTGGATTTATGCTCAGCCTTATAACTGAATAATTCGATTTATTCAAAAAATCATTTTTTTAAAAAAATATTGATTTAATTGATTTATTCTATTTGATTTCGAAATAAAAATAATCGATTAAATTGAATTGAAATTTATCAATCAATTGATTTATCATATCAACGACTGATTAATACAAATCAATCTAATTAATTATTTAGAATTTTATAATTTTTATTATCATCAATCGAATATGAATATATTGCTCTGAGTGATTATAGTTCAGTTTTACTGGGTTATGTTCAGGTAAGAAAAAGAAAAATGAAAAAAACTTAATTTCCAATCTAACCAGTGCATTAACAGAGTTATCCTTAACCTAACACAGGTTTGACCAACGTAACGTCTCCAAATTTATTTGAATCGAAATATAATACCTTGCCAATTTAATTATAGCGAGGTGGATGTCATTTTCTTCCTAACACTGATACTGATATCAACCTAACAAATCCTCTATGAAAGATTATATATAGATCTCCGATCAATCGATCTCCAATAATATTATAAGATCTAATTGACTCCCTATGTATTCTATCCATTATGATATAAAAGTTGAAATTTGTCAATTTAGCGATTCCTATTAACTTGTTTTCGGATCATCGTAAGAGAGATAAGTCACGATAGACCTTTAATCCTTAAGATTAATAACTAGTGTATGGAGGAAAGACCTCTATATATTCTATCCACGCATATATACATAAGCATGAGCGTGATTTACAAATTAATTCAGCTAGAGATCATACGTCGCCAACGAAGCAAATTAAAGGCCACGTTTCCAAGTTTATCGGGATTGTTATATATATATATATATATATATATATATATATATATATATATATATATATATATATATATATATATATATAAATATAAATAAAGGATTTCGTGTGCCATCAATTCTTATGTGCCCATGCATTCCATGTCGATCCCGCACCACTGTCAATGTTATCGTCGCACTGGTCAGTCAACGTCGGCCGTTGAATCGGACGCGATTGATGTGCAATTTACCGGCAATTCGACGGGGCTCGACTTCCGACTGATTAACGTTCGAAATCCGACACAAACGAACAAAATTTCATCGTGTCACGCGCTCGATAATGGTGGTCCATTGCCGGCCGCGATCAGATCGATTACGGTGCCGGCGAAAATTCTACTTCGTCATCCTGGTCACGTCATACTCCTGTATCTGCATGATATATAAATTAAGGCAAATTAAATGAAATCTGCTAAATGGCGATTAGTATATTACTGACTGTTGATATATATTTGCTTGGTTAGCAGATTAATTAATTAGATTATTAACTCCATAAAAGCAGAATTAATGCCTAAACAAATTTTTAAAAGACTTCATCTATGGACTATGGTCATGCAATTCCGCGGAGACAAACTTAATTAAAGTTTTAAAAAAATTAGTGGATGCACGAAAGTTAACTAGCTAGCACTATTAAAACAACTTATTTACTATCTTTTTCAGTCAAAATATTGTTATTTATTTGCCCTACTATCTGTTTTCAGTCAAAATATTATTATTTATTTTGCCCAATAGCCGATCAGTCGTTGACTTTGACCATGTAGATATATATATATATATTGATTTTTTGACGTCTGTACTTGTACGCTGCATGTACGATAGAGAGAAATAGTAATCAAGATTCGATCGAAATTCGACGGAATTCGATCGCGATCTAATCGGCATTGAAGTCCGATCGAATTACGATTGGATTTCGACTGTAATCCAATTGATTGATAGTTGATGAAATCGCATATGAAATAAATATTGTATATTTTTTATTACTATATAATTGTGATTGATTGGATGACAAAAAAATTGTCGTGCAGGAAGAGACGCTTAGAATATCAAACTTAAATATATATATATATATATATATCCGTGTATCTAAGCTATAGATAACACGCCGTCCTATAAATCACTGACATTCCAGCTAATGACGACAGCGCTACTTACTTTTGGATATTTTTGTTTATTAAATGTAATTAACTAGATTTGGTTATCTATCACATGGATTGAATTGGAGAGGAATGATCCCATGGGAATGAGAATGGTGGTGATTAAGATATGACGGTACTCATAAAAGTGTTACGACTATATGTATGAGTCGATTTTGAAATAGGTCTAAATTTTTTTTTGAATTCAGATGACTTCTATATATTTTAGTCACCACATCAAGACCTATAAAATCCTTCCTAATTTATTTCTCTCGTAATAATTATGAAATAGATCGACGAAGACCAATTGCTAAATTAACAGTATATTTAAAGACTTATATTATTTATATATATTTATACCAACTTGAATTTTGATGAATAAAAGACCATATACGATATCTATATCTAATCTATGACAAAAAAAAGTAACATAAAACAAAAAATAAATGAAAGGAAGTATCAGAGTGATGTCGCTGATACTAAAAGATAAAATGTATATCATCAAAACTCTATATAAGACATAGACAGTCTTGTACATTAAGTTTAATAGAACCGAGCTGACTGACACTCGGTGTCCTCTCATCCTTAAAGAAATATGTATACATGCATCATATACAAAATAAGTTAACTACAAATTTTACAATAAAATTTAAATATAAATTAGTTGTGAAAAAACTTTACAATGAAATTTACAACGAAAGAGTTTTCATTGTAAATAAGTCATCGTAAAATTTTATGATGAAAAATAAAAATTCATCGCAATTTTTATGACGAATAAATATTTTGTCAAAAAATTTATTATAATTTAGCGACTAAATTTGCAACAAATATAAATTCGTTGCAAATATTTACAATGAAAATTATTTTTCATTATAAATATATGCAACGAAATAATTTTTCGTCATATATATTTGCGACAAAAATGAGTTTTCGTCACAAATATCTGCCACGAAAAATATATTCATTGCGGATTTAACGAAAAAAATATTTTCGTCACAAATTTCGATAAATATACGTTATCAAATTTTGGAATGAAAATATTTTTCATCGCTAAATCTGCGATGAACAATATTTTTGTCACTAAATTTGTAACGAAATAAATATTTCGTTGTCAAATCTACAATGAATAAAAATTTCTTCACCAAATTCAGAAAAATACACGTTGAACCCATGGTTTGGAATAATTAGATTTTGCAATGAAAAAACTTTTCCATCGTAGATTTGGCGACGAAAATATATTTTCGTTGCCAAATCTATGGGGCCAGTCGACTGCCTATGATAACTAGTCGACTGCTAATGAACCAGTCGATTCAAAAATATTCTGTAGCCTACTACAGTGATATCAGTTGACTGTTGGATTGCGTACTCTTGACCGACTGAGTATCAGTTGACTACTAATTTATGTCAGTCATCAATTGATACGCGTGCAGTCGTTGGAGAGGTTGAATGCGATAAATAATTGACTGATGCTATTAATGTAGAAAACCATAAAATATTTTTGAGTCGACTGGTTCGTTGGCAGTCAACTGATTGTCATAGACAGTAGATTGGCACGTGATGCCTCGAGGGGGCGAGCCATGTCCGATGCGATGCCTAGGGGGCGGAGCGATGCCTAGGGGGCGAGCCATGTCCGATGCCTCGAGGCGGGCGCGTGATGCACGTGCAGCAAGGAGCAACGACCCATGTGGAGTCGATGGACTTCGCGGGGTTGACGACCACACGCTACTAGAGGTGATGATCACGTGGGTCGTCGCATGATGCCCTAAGGTGAAGGTCGCGCGAGCCGTTGCTCGTTGCAACAAGGGCAATCCACCATCGGATATGCGTAGATCCGATGGTGGATCGTCAGATTGAGAGAGAGATAAGGGAAGAGCGACGTACCTTTTCACCAACGGATGTGAATCGATCATGATAAGGGAAGAATAATCGAGTATATGGGAAATTCTATGATGAAATAAATTTTGTTGCAAAAATTGTGACGAGACGAAAAATAAAATTCATCGTAAACTTTGTGACGAAAGATAAAATTCATTGTTGACTTAGCAACAAATATAAAATTTATCGCAAAATTTGTGTTTCGTCATCTTGTAGGAATTATCGCATTTTTTTGAAAAATAATTAAAAAAAATCAAATGAAAAATTTTCATTGCGAAATTGGTTGAAAATTCTGTCATGATTTCTAGATTAATTACAAAATTTATGATGAATTTTTATTTAGTTGTAAAAATTTACAATGATTTTGATTTTTCATTGTAAATTTATCGATGAAAGATAAATTCGTTGTAAAATTAGCGACAATGTTTGTGACGAAATTTAATTTGTTGAAAATTTGGAATTAAATATATATATTGTTGCTATTTTTGTGATAAAATTATTTATTTTTGTTATAAATTTGTGACGATTTAGTAATTCATCAAATTAAATTCGTAACATATTCGTATCAAATTATTTTTGTTGTTAAAATTTATAGTTAAGTTATTTATTTATTTTTTTAGTGTAAGGCTATGGTTTTGTAACAGCTCTACCACTACGTTCCTAGAGTACGTTTTAATGTAAAGTTTTATCTTTGATAAGGGATATATATCAACGTCCAAGAATGCCAGCGTACAGTGTGCATTTTTATCTTAGAGGTGGTTGCAATTTGTCCAACCGTGTCCAATCTGTTTTGTTCAAGTCAAACCGTGTCCGGCCGAACCTTTTTGTCTCAGAGGTGGTTGCAATTTGTCCTTCTTAATAGCATTCAAGATCTGAAAATTAGTTCGGCTTTGTTACTAAGGCAACAATAAAATTATGTCCATGAACAATGATTAATTTTTTATGATTCTAAATTTTTGAGAGTGTATGTCTTCTTGTTATACTAACTTTGATTAGACAATATATTCTTCATGATCTATCTCCTTCGTATTAACTATGAGATCGGTTGATGGAGACACTAAAAACGAACGAATCATCTTTTGCATCAAAGAGATCAGGAAATTAAATACTTATAATTGAGTTGTGTGTGTTTGTAATCTATTATATTTTTTTAGTGTGAATTCATATATATACTTTTAATCTATATCTTTAAGACTCATTTGGTATAAGGTAATATAATCAAACTTGTAATGTAATGCATACATTACTGTGTTTGGTTAGCGATCAGTGTATAATCTTTGATTATTATAAAAATGATAATATTCTTTTGTTTGGTGGCCAATAATTCATATTAGTATAATTGTTTTTCTTATAATTTCATCTGAATATAATTAAAATTTTAGTTGATTCCTTGTGATCGTTATCACCATCGTCGGAACTCGATTCCTCGTTGTCGATCTCCGATAGTCACGGTCATCGGCCTCTAACGGGTGGCGATCAATAGTCGCCTACCGGTCGACGGTCGATCATAGGTCCGACGGGATGCGATTGTTAGCCTACTGTTGATCGTGGGTTAACAACTGATTGCGAGTCGATCGTCGGTTGATTGCTAGTCATCGACAGTTGGTCACTAGTCGTCGCCGATTGTGGGTCGTCCGTAGATCGCCAGTCGCCGACAGTTGATCACCAGTTGATCACCAATCGTTGGTCGCCGACTAGTCACCGATCGCCGGTCGTTAGTCGCTGGTCGTCGACCAATCGCTTATTGCTAGACGTCGGTCGGTCGTCGATCGACAGTCGGTCGTCGATCGATCGATTGCCGACGACAGGTCGATTGTCGGGCGCCGACCGACTGCTGATCGTCGGCGACCGATCGACCGTCGATCGTTAATCGCCAACCACCAATTGCCAACCGCCCCTTAGCCGACGACGATGGCCATCGGTGGCTGTCGCCGGCCTACGGAAAGCAATAAGAAAAATAAAAAAATGATATATTTATCATAATAAATATTGAGTCCGTAATATAATCGGATTACATAATTTTTCTTTTATAATCCATATTACAAATCTTGCCTCTTTTATAATCCGATTACATTATATTACGTCTTTAAAATATTATCAAATAAATTAATCCATTTTATAATATAATCATTATATTACAAAATTGATTATCCCTCCTTGAACACACAGCCTAAATAAAACTTTTTAAAATATATATAAATACTAAAAAGATGTTTTATATATACATTTAAGTGCTGTATGTTTGGTATTTAACATTAGTTCGAACTGATTCTCAAATTGTATCGAAGTCAAATTCATTAGCCATACAAAAGCTGAGAAAGCATATATGTTATTTACTTAATTATTTTACTTGAAGCGATGAGTTTATTTTGCACCTTCCATATGACAACTGAACAAATTAATCTATGAAACATGCAAAGAGCATATATATATATTGTTCCGCCACATCTAATACCAGCAATTACATAATTGAATTTGATCTACAAATAAAACTTCTCTGTGATGAAAATTAATATACTGCTATAATTAAGGTTCTGCGGCCTTTAAACTCACAGTATTATGCAACCAGCTGGTCCTCGGTCCTCCGGAATGGGGTAAACATATTGGGGCACGAAACTGACATGGTTGGGCCAACTCACTAGTGCTGCTTCCACGCTCGTCTTCTCCTCCTCTTCCTTTTCCTCTGCCACGCTGAGGAGTTCCACGTAGCTGCCCATCTTCTTCCTCATCGTCCTCGTTAGACCCACCGAATCGACTCCATCTCCCACAACAATAATCTTATCGTCTTCCAGCTTCACCGACACAACGCCTGCATGCATGCAGTAGCAAACGAGGCATAATCGATTTCGACGTTCGAATATTCGAGGAGCAGAGCAAATTAAAAAGAGGAAGCGATTATAATTTATATATAAGTACGCACCATGAATGCTGACAGCAGCTCGGAGAGCCTTGGCACGCTTCTCGGCGTCTGCCATCGACAGCCTCATCACCATCTTTTGCTTCAAAAAGTTACCGAGACTCAATCATGCAGTAACTAAACCTAGAGCTAGAAGAGAAGAGAAGAAGAAGAAACTAACTATTCCGGATATAGAACTGCAGCGTGCTCACCTGAACCATCTCGAGATAGTAGAATCTCCTCTTAAACTTCTCGATCAAAGTGAGGAATCGATGCGGAATTTCCTGACGCGAACTTTGTGAATCTGATGATTCAACGTAACTACTCGCTATTTTTTATAAGCAAGAGACGAGGGACCGGGTAAATGTAAATGGGAGTGCTGGGTTACATCGCTCCTTCCTTGGAATGCAAGGTATATATATATATATATATATATATATATATATATATTCAGTGTGTATATATATATTATAACAAAACAACAGTGGTACAGTATTATTACTAAATAAAAGGAAAAATTGTATACATTTATATTCTGATTATTTTTCATAAAAAATAAATTTTTTAACTACCACTAAATAAAAATATATGTTACTATATATATATATATATATATATATATATATATATAGTTTAAATTGACGAAGACACAGTCCAAGTCTGCGGGTTGGTTGTTCGATCGACTACAGAAACCAAAGTCTTTGCTTTTGCAAATTGCAATTACGTAGCATTGAAAAAGTAAAAGTCTCTCGTTAAAAAAGAATTCGAACAAATTGACTGGAGGAGTCTGGAACTGTCATATTATTATCTTATTGATGGGAGAGAGAAATCAGAAAGTCGATACGTATCACAAATTGTCTAAGGTAGCTGTAAGCCTGTAAGACCACATGGGTTCTCTCCTAATTCGGTCATGTTTCCGAGGGTGGTTGTGTCGTCCGACTCTTGAAGGCCCAAACAACATCGACTATAAATTGTGGACTAATTGAGCCCAAAATAGTCAACCAATTTGACACTTTTAAGCCCAATTAGAAGAGCTGCTGCGCAGCGCCTACTCAGCAGCTCTTTTGTGTTTTAGTATTAACATGATACCGTTCGCTTGTTCCTCGTGGTTGTGGTTGGTCCCTTGAGTGATAAATCATCAGAATTTTATCCAGATATAATTTAAAAAAAAAAAAAAAAATCAAAAGTCGAACGAAACATTTTGTGCTTTAGTATTTACGCATTGCTCCAAGGGAGTGCCCATCCGGTCTGTTAGACCAAACTATCCCATTTTAGTGTACCCGATGGATTTGACTTTTGAGAATGTCTGCGACACACAGGAACACAAGGATATTTATCCATCAAGCTAGGTTTGGCGATCATCGCGATTTGATAATACAATGCGAGCCTATCCACAAACTATTATGTCTGTTTAGCCTGACTGTTCTCACATTTTCCCCCATTCTAAAACAAGATTTATGTAATGGATGTGATCGTATAGTCGTTCAACGAGATGAAGTTTTTTTACTTCCGCCAAAAACAAAAAATGAAGTTTTTATTTATCCGCAAGAGCAATTTGATTCTGCAATGAAATGGTCGAAGTGCAGAGTTCGTCGGAATGGATGTTTTGACATCGGAACATTTAATTAAGAAAGGAAGTCGACGAGTGAATGATGATTATATAAGAAAGGAAGAGATGATTATGGAGACGGAGGCGTCGGCGGTGACTGCACCGTTCTTAAGAACCCTGATTACGAGTTGATATTGTTTTAGTTCTTGCAGGCTCCGAAATCCATACATGGATCGCCAGATGCCGAGTTCTATTCCAACGGCAACGGATTCAAGCGCGGTGCCGACGTGCACAGCAAAGGTCGTCCCCAAGCGAGCGTCAGGTTCATTCCTTCAGCCATGTCCACCGTCTCTCCGCCGTCCGCCCCCCAATCGAAGCACTGTATCATCATTCCGAGCGCAGATTGTAGAAGCTGCAGGGCTAGGGACGACCCTGGACAAGCTCTCCTACCACTCCCGAACGGTATCAGCTCGAAGTGCTGACCCCTGAAATCCACCGTCTTCCTTCCCTCCTCCGTGAACCTCTCCGGCCGGAACTCCAGTGGTTCCGACCACTGCGCCGGGTCCCTCCCGATGGCCCAGACATTGATGAAGACCGCCGTGTTTGACGGAACGTCGTAACCTTTAATCTTGCTCTCCCTGTTAGATTGCCGAATTATCAGAGGGAAGGTGGGGTGCAGCCTTAGCGATTCTTTGACGACAGCCTGCAAGTACGGGAGGTTGGGCACATCGGACTCCGCCACCAGCCTTTTCTTACCGACTACCATGTCGATCTCATCTCGCGCCTTCTGCAGGACGTTTGGATGGTTGATGAGCTCCGCCAGTGCCCATTCCATGGCGGTGACCGAGGTGCTGGTTCCACCGGCGAAGACATCAAACACGAAGGCTTTTATGTTCTCCTTTGTCAGTTTCACTTCTGCACAAGAATCCTTCGACGTATCCATCAATATATCCAGCAAATCCTTGGTTCCATCTCCTAGTTTTCCCCTCGACGCCTCCTTCTCCCTCAAGATCCTCTCCATCATGTCATCGAACCTCCGGTGGGCGTCCTCCATCCTCTTATCTAGACCATGCAAATCCCAAAATTTGAAGATTCCAATAAAATCCGCCAAATTGAACTTGCCGATCAAATCGATCATCTCATCCACCATCTTCCTGATCTCCTGCGACTCTTCCTCAGATTCCGAGGACCGGTGGCTCATCGTCATCCGGGAGATCACATTGTTGGTGAACCTGGAAAGCTCGCCGCTCACGTCGACAGTGGCTCTTCCTTCCTTGGGCTTGTCGTACAAGGATTGAGCAAGCGCTACCAACTCATCGCGCCGGATAGGGAGGAACAGGTCGAGCATCCGGCCCCCGAGGAGTTCCGACATACAAAGCTTCTTCATGAACCTCCAGTAGGGACCGTAGTTCGCGAAGATGAACCCGGAGCCGCCGTACGAGAAGTAGGTCGCGACCTTCAACTGAAAGCGGTCGGAGAAGGCCAACTCTTGCGTCCTTAGTATCTCCTTGGCTGAAGAAGCAGTGGAGGCAATCAAGCAATGCACGGAGCCGAGGCGGAGGTGGAGAAGGTCACCGTCACCGTAGCGCTGAGAGAGCGCGTGGAAGGATTGGTGGGGGATCTGAGAAAGGAGATGGAGGTGGCCAATTATCGGCAGGCCGACTGGACTCGGCGGCAGGCGGAGAGTTCGCCTCTGGCGCCGGCGGAGGAGGAATAGCAATGAAATTACGAGCGCGAGCAAGATGGGAACGGTGAAGCACTGGAGCTCAGTTTCTTCCATTTCTAAGGATCAATGAATCTTAATCGGCTGTATACGTGACACTATAAATTAGTTGATTGATGATTGATCTTAGTCACAGCCGCAAGAAGTTGGGAGTTTTAATTAATTAATAACTTTGTTTTTGTGCGAAAACTTCTTAACTATTTTTCAGCAGCGATATTATTGCCTTTATTGTTGTTTCCGCCGCATATTGCGACCTCCATTGAATTATTATTATTATTTTAAATATTATGTCAATAACGGTGTGGAATAAGATTAGAGTCTAAATGATTTTCATCTATCATTAAAAATAAATCAAAAAAGTATTTATAATTTTTTTTACGATTTAATTCGAATTTTACGATCATTCTTAAATAATGATTTAATATAAAAATTATATTTTATTCATTAAATAAACTTTTAGATTCTAAAATCATTCGAATTTTTTTTAAAATTTATTATCAAATAATATCGCAATATAAAATCGAACTAGGTCGTTCTTACTTAGCATGCCCCTCCGATCTCATCCTGTTTTGTTTCGTCTCTTATCATGCAAATCGTGAGAAATACCAACGTCGGCAATTGGCAGCCATTAGTGCAATTCTGTGGTGAAAGTTGCGTCGACGGCTAAGGATGGAAGTGACTCGCTGGATCACGGTCGCCGCTGCATGTGCATTTTAGATGAAATGTCTTTATCTGTCTATTTTAGATGAAATGTGTTTATCATGATTCTTAAAAACGATCACAGCAGTGATCGCATTAGCGAGTACGACTCTTTCATTTTAATTTCCATATCATTTAATGAAACAATCGCGGTAGTCAAAACTCTTCCGTCATCACTCATCACGATCGCAAAGTTGCTTTTGTCTACTCCTCTCTTTTCAACACGAGGCATTCCGATGTCAAAACGTCATGTCCGTTTCAACTAATTATATATCTACATGGGCATAATTTAATTGATTAAAAAACATGTAGTATATTTTTATGGAGTTTCCACGCATAAGATCAACTATTCGTATCTCCACGTATCTCTCCGGAAATGCATATTAATCAGAGCGTCATGAGTACGAATCAATTTTGAAAAAGAATTTAATTTTTTTTCTAAATTCAAATGATTCTTATTTATCATAATCAATTGGGTCAAGATTAAAATTTTTTAAAAATTTATCTTCCTCGTAATAACCATGAGATAAATCGACGGAAGTCGTTGGATTTACAATTCTAATCTTTTTGTGAAGTATTCATGGGTTATAGAATTCATATTTTATTTTTATAAACATTCAAAAAAACAATTTAGTAAAAAAAAATTAATTTATTTCTTAGGGTATGTTTAAATTTTTATTCTCATTTTAAATAAAAATATTTGATTGCTTATGCAGGATGAAAAAAGAAAAGTGTTTTTTCGTTTTCAAAATTTCTCTCTCGTTGATTCTAACAAAGGGAAATCATGATAAACTTTTGATTTTATCGACATCTAGTGCAGCGAACAATTGAAACACTATCGGAGAAGAGGATTGACCCAATGATTTTAGATCAATGTGATTGAATTAAATTCATGTAAAAAATTATAAAATTATCAATATTGAGATTAAAATTTATAATATTTTCATTTGGAAAAATTAGTGAGGAATAAAACAAAGACAACTGATTTATTACATAAAATTGATTATATATTTCTTTTAAAAATTAAAATTAGCAATTAAAAATTGTTAAAATTATGAAAAAAAAAAACTTCATAGTAAATACTATAGATAGTAGATAATGTCGAATGAATTAATATAACGGTTATTAGACTATCTACTTATACATTTTTTTAGTAGAGTATAAATCATATAATAATATTTATTTCATATATTAATTCTGAAATGATCTATCTATTTTCATGAAAAAAATTATCATGTCCTGAGAATATACTTGTCCGTCGATCGGACGATACAATCTAATAACAATATAAAATACTACACTAATACAAGACCCACATCGCCGCTGACACCCACACACCATATATCACAATAAAATAACACTAAGAAATACAAATACATAAAGATGTGCACAAGTGAGATCTAACCCAATAACAAAATATAATCGAATCCAACATCCAAATCAAAAGCATGATAAAAGTCAAATACAATAAATCACATACACAATTGTAATCCAAAAAGCAACAGTGGAACAAATATGAAATAAAATGCAAACACTCGGTGTGAGATGGGATCAACTGGCCGAGCTCCGAGTATCCTAGAAATTTTCTACTTGTTACCTGGGTGAAAAGAAAATTCAGGGTATGTGATGGTGAGTATAAAACTCAGTGGTAATATGAAAGATAGTGCATGAACAATATAACATATGGAGATCAACATGTATACAATCTTAAAGGTAATCACAAATAACTATCAGTATGAATAAAATAAATACACATATATATACTAATCTGATCTACCAGAGATAATATAATGTACTGACTCACATGATAGTTTACAATGACACTACTCATAACAGTTTGAGCAAATATACAACACGTAACACATACCAATAACATATATAAAAAATATCGCACCGGTGATCAACTCATAATCCACAAGAAATAAATATCAAGATACCACAACAAAGTCTTATGACTCTCGTGGTAATACCAAGGGACACTATCTGCGGATAACAACATGCTACAACGAACGAGACTCGTGGACAGATAGACAATATACAGAGTACTGTCTACGTGCAATATCATGCTACCACGAATGAGACTCGTGGGTAGACAGACAATATAAAGACTTAATGTCTATGGGCAACGACATGCTACCACGAATGAGTCTTATGGACAGACAGAGTATATAACTATCTAGCTATTGACTGCACGCAACAACATGCTATCACGAATGAGTCTCGTGGGTAGTCAGAGTATATAACTATCTAATTATTATTTGTACGCAACAACATGCCACCACGAATGGGTCTCGTGGGCAGTCGATTATCCTAGGTTGTTAAGCCTAGGATTATCCAACTCGTCTAGCATGAAACGTCTATCAAGTCGATAAAAATCATAAATTTACTCAGAAGCACATCATGGTGGTAAATCCTAGGGTTTCAACCCAACTAACATGAAATGACTATCAAGACCGATAAAGATTATAAATCTACTCATGAATACGTTGAGACGGTTAAGCCTAAATTATACCATTTCTACCAATTCAATCATGCATGCTATAACATGCTACCACGAACAGGTCTCGTGGGTACTTAAGATGTAAAGTAGTTATTTAGCTATCGACGACGTACGAATCCAATTGTCACTAACTCCGAATGAATAACGCCAAAGTATACAAAGTTGTTGAATACTTGGGTAGGAAATTTGGGGACCAAATTTTTATTAATGAGAGAGAATGTAAGATATCTCAAAATGAAATAATAATAAAATAATACTTGTTAATTAAGAAAAAAATATCCACTGGAATTTTTCGAAATTTTTAGAAATTTATTTGGATTTAAATGGAATTTCTATGAATTTATGGGAAATATTTAATAGGTTTTATTAAAATCAGTTTAGATTATATATAGTTGAGGGATTAATAGGGTTCATTAACCTAAAGTATATAAAGAAAACCTAGGTTTGAGTTTCTTTATTTTCTCCCGATTTGTCCTTTTTTCTCTCCCGACTTTTGCTTCCATCGTTTATTCCCCGATCGCAAATTCTCCTCCTCCTCTTCACCACCGCTTGCGCCGAGCCAGCTTGCGATTGTCGATCTCCGCCCCGAGCTCGTGCTGTCGCCTCATCGTCACCGCCATGCTGGTCACTGCTTGCCTCGTTGGCAAGTCGATCTATTGCCATCGACGCTCTGAGCTCGTGTGCCGTCGCATCTTCCCCGTGCTCATCGTCACCGCCTCTTCTCATCCATCAGTCATCGCTGCCGCGAGTTCGATTTGTGCCACCTCCCATCGCCAATGCTTGAGCCCAGCTTGTTGTTCCGATCTCCACCTCGTCTTGCACCGCCGCTCCATCGTCGCCGCCCAAAGCTAGCTTTTAGATCGTTGCATTCACATGACAATGTTGGTCGCCTACCACTGTTGGAGGTGCTAGCTCGATTTCCGCCGACCCCATCCCTCAGTTATTGTTGATCCTTCTCTTCCTCATTGCGCTCATCATCGTGGACAACCATAGCGGCCATCGCGGCCAGCGGTAATCACCCCGGACAACCGCCATTGTCCTCTCCGCCACGAGCAACATTCTTCCGCCATCGTCTATTTCTTCTTTCCTTGGTTTTTTGGAGGATTGAATGCTCCGAAGGTGTATTAACCATAGCTCCACTGTCGCTACCAGCCACCTCCAACCGCAGTCCACTATGCCTTGGTTTCTAGTTGTTCTGTGGTTGTGATTGGGAAGAACGCCATCATCAATAGATTACTGTGGTTCGAGAGGCTGGATCAAGGAATCTGTTGTGGGATTTCATCTAGCCTTCACCTTCGATTTGCGGTAAAAGACCTCTGTTATTGTTGTATTTCTTTAAATTATGGAAATCTGAGAATTTGTGCAGATTGGATTATCTTTTGTAGCAAGGAAAAGTTGTGGCGGGTTGATTTGGAGTGAGGTGGAAAGGTTGATTGGTGCAAGGATTGCTACTTCAATTATGGATCAAGACGAATTGAGGAGTTGTGTGATTGAAGCGATTGTGAGGTGAGCCTGGATTTAGATGTTGTTATTGATTCAATGTGAATCTGTGTTAGCTCTAAAATAGGTGGTTATTGATTGATATTATTGTTATACTTACCTATTATGTGTTGGATTGGTATTATGATTGGACTAGTAGAGATAGTATGATTAAGATGAGATTAATCCTTAGAGGGTATATAACGTTTCTTATATCTCGACTATCAACTATATCTCTCATTTGTGGTTGAGAGAGAGTGTGCAGTAGAGTTTTCCTACTTCTGAACGACGGTTGCTTTGTATACCTAGGGTCGATCATGTCTCTCAATCACGGTTGAGATAATCTAATAAAAATCACTGTTGGATTTGATAAAGAAATCAATAACCTACATGATCAATTTATAAGAACTCTCCTAATCCCATCGAGAAACTACAAGGTAGAGGTAAAACTCTGCACATCTGACAAATCTGCATTGTATTCCATCATCGATCGAACGATCATCCTGCTTGAGGCTAAAAAATTCTTGTTGACGAGACACACAACCAAGACACAGAGAAATACCCTCTCTCTGCATTAATACAAGTCAAGTATTCAACAGTGTCATCACGATTATCTAACTAGATTCAAGCAACTCAATGGTCACAAATGTTGCCTATAAAGATGATGTCAAACAAATCCAAATACTCCATGAGTCCTCGATTCCTCAAATCTAGGAATATGACTGGAGCACTAGTAAATTCAAACAACATCATCAAAACTCATAATGTTCACACCGAGTGTGAAATGTCATCTTTTGCACATCTACATCTTCCACTCTAAGCTAATGATATCCTGATCCTAAACCAAACCTAGAGTATACACAGATTTATTTTAGTTAATCTAAACAGATCATCTATCTATAACATAGGATATTCATTCTCAATAGCTACTGCATTCAGTCGTCGACAATCGATGCAACAAAGTCCTGGATCCTCCCAAGGAGAAATACTGGGACAGATTAATCCTTCATCCCATATCTACTATAATCGCAATCTACATTCTTCCAAATTCACATAGTGTCATCGGGTATGGGGTCTTCGATGCCAATCATTTCCGGAGTTATTTCGATTATACACTTCACTTGCCTATGCAATGGCAAGCCTGAGAATTCATCTGAAACTACATTCGAATACTCTCAAACTATACGTACATCTGAGAGGCATGACGTACTAATATTCTACAATTTAGATATTCATAGGGATATGTCTGCAGTAAAGGTATGTATATCGAAGTCTAAGGGCTTCCCTTGACTTTTTTGTTGTTGGTCAACATCTCTCCTAATGGTAAAGATACCACCAATCCACAAAGTCGATGTATAGGAACTCCCCTAGTCCCATCCAAAATCACTTTAACTTAACGAAGATGAATTGCCCGTATCAATCAATATATCTGATGAGATAACATTCCGAATGACTAATCCTTCGACCCTCTATGCCTCCTCTCGAGTAATGATGTAAACCCATCCAACTTTTGTTCTTGACGACTTAGTTCCCGTAAGTGCAAAAGACTACCCTTAGACGATGTCGGTGTAATAATCCGTTCTTCAGTGATGATTTCTATTGTCGGGGTTGTGGATCGTCCTCCTAAAGGCAATATCAATGGTATTCAACTGAGTCTTCAAAGTACACCCTCTTATCATATATATACTGGTTGTCTACTGTAGAAGCAGATAGACTGATCTAACTAGATAATCAGACTTTGCATGTCTTCGTAATCTGCATTGCATGCACATAATCTTTTTGGAGTCATTCTTCTGATTTCGCTAATAACATGAAAAGGTTCTAATGATCTGTCATTGGTCTTTTGTGGTCGAAAAGTAGTTCATGACTATGACTCCGATCTTGCTTCTTTTGTCAAACATTCGGAGGCTTCTGATTCCAATATTTGATTTGCAATGTTTGCTTATCAGTCTCCAACTCTTAAAATACTTGTACAGAGTCATTTCTATACTCATGACTCAATCTACTACCTACTGATAGGATCTCATAGAAGATCCAAGCATTCAGATTCAGATGTAAGCCAATAAACCCTTGGTGGCTTAAGACATCCATTTACCTTCTTGAGCTATTAGGTAGGCGTAAACTTTGCAAGTCTAATGACCCTACATGATACTCCCATTATCGAACGATCACCCTACTTGAAGCTCAAGAATTTTCTGACAATGAGTCAAAGAAAATGACATGGAAAAATACTCTCTCACAAAATCACTAACCGTGGCCAAGTGATATACTATTCCCCGAAGATTATTTTTTATATTTTCCAACCAAATAACGGCCTGATCCCGAAAACGATATGCAACTAACTCAACTTTCTCTGCATAACACAATTTAAGTACTCAAAAGTATATTCAAAGTTATAAAACCAAACTCAAGCAGCTCAAGGATCAAAATCTCTATGAAACACCGTAAACTAATCCTCCACTATCTGCATCAACAATAGTATACACGCCTTGTCCATTACCTCCGATAATGATCTAACTAGCATAATTAGTGAAAATTCCTAAGACTGTAATCTTTGATCTCCAATAAAGTGTGATAACCTGACCTCTGCTTTCCAACTCGGTATCAGTCAGCTCTCCAAGGTAATTCACCTCTTCGAGAACAGGTACATGTCTTATGGACTCAACATGTCGTTTCGGTGGCTAACCCACACCACGACTATGAATAATAACTAACACACTGTATGACATTCCCTATTATAAACAACTACATGCATAATCAATAATAAGATATATAATCACCTTTGACATACCTTCCATTCTATTGCTCAGAGAAGTCCCACTGCAGCCTGATCCCAAAACTCACAAAGCCAAAACCGAGTAAAAATAAAACTCGAATCTCCGAACGAAATAAAATCCAAAAGTGTGGACTTCACAATCTTGGGCTCTGATACCAATAAAATTGTCATGCCCCGAGGGTATACTTGTCCGTCGATCAGACGATACCCTCTAGTGACAATATAAGATACTACACTAGTACAAGACCCACATCGCCGCTGACACTCACAAACCATATATCACAATAAAATAATATTAAGAAATACAAATACATAAAGATGCACACCAGTGCGACTCTAACCCAATAAAAAAATATAATCGAATCCAACATCCAAACCAAAAGCATGATAAAATCCAAATACAACAAATCACATACACAATTGTAATCCAAAAAGCAACAGTGGAACAAATACGGAATAAAATCCAAATGCTCGGTGTGAGATGAGATCAGCTGACGGAGCTTCGAGCATCCTAGGAATCTTCTACATGTTACCTGGATGACAAAAAAATTCAGGGTCTATGGTGATGAGTATAAAATTCAGTGGTAATATGAAAGATAGTGTATGAAAGACAATATAACATATGGAGATCAACAGGTATACAGTCTTAAAGGTAATCACAAATAACTATCAATATGAATAAAATAAATGTATATATACTGACTCACATGATAGTCTACAATGACACAACTCATAATAGCCTGAGCAAATATACAACACGTAACCCATACCATAAAAAATATCGCACCGGTGATCAACTCATAATTTGCAAGCAATAAATATTAAGATACCACAACAAAATTTCATGACTCTCGTGGTAATACTAAAGGACACTATCTGCGGACAACAACATACTACCAAGAACGAGACTCGTGGGCAGATAGGTAATATACAGAGCATTGTCTACGTGCAATATCATGTTACCACGAACGGGACTTGTGGGTGGACAGGCAATATAAAGACTCAATGTCTGTGGGCAATGACATACTACCGTGAATGGGTCTCGTGGACAAATAGAGTATATAGCTATCTAGCTATTGACTGCACGCAACAACATGCTACCACGAATGAGTCTCGTGGGTAGTCAAAGTATATAACTATCTAATTATAGTTCGTACTCAACAACATGCTATCACGAATGTGTCTTGTAGGCAGTCGATTATCCTATGTTGTTAAGCCTAGGATTATCCAACTCGTCTAGCATGAAATGTCTATCGAGTCGATAAAGATCATAAATTTACTCAGAAGCACGTCATGGTGGTAAATCCTAGGGTTCCAACCCAACTAACATGAAATTCCTATCAAGGCCGATAAAGATCATAAATCTACTCATGAACATGTCGAGACGGTTATGCCTAAATTATACCATTTCTACCAGTTCAATCATGCATGCTACAATATGCTACCACGAACAGGTCTCGTGGGTACTTAAGATATAAATTAGCTATCTTACTACAGATGACGTACAAATCCAATTATCACTAGCTCCGAATGGATAATGCCAGAGTATAACTTTATGGTAGATTATCTCAACCGTGATTGGGAGACATGATCGACTCCAGATATACAAAGCAACTATCGTTCATAAGTAGGGAAACTCTACTGCAGACTCTCTCTTAACCACGAATGGGAGATATAGTTGGCAGCCGAGATATAAGAAACGTTATATACCCTCTAAGGATTAATCTCATCTTAATCATACTACCTCTACTAGTCCAATCATAATACCAATCCAACACATAATAGGTAAGTATAACAATAATATCAATCAATATCTACATGGTAACGATGAACAAACAACCTAGAATCTAAGGGTCTAGCAGATATAGGATCAAAGCAATTATAGCAAGAACGTAAAGTGTAACTACAAGATAATCTAATTAAACAATATAACCAATATAATCATGCACTAAATTCTAAAAGATCACTGAATCAACCACTCAACCATCCATGGCAATCATGGTCAACAGGAGATGCTTAATGCAAGGTCATGCAATAAGACAACCAAGTCTATAGATATAACCATCACCAACTATAGTGGTATAACATGATGACCAATCAAGGACAACAACCGTACTCAACTACATGTACCTATGCAGTGTTCATAGATCAAATATATATAAAATCTATAACAATAGTGATGGACGAAACTGTAAAGATAACAAACAGAGCATCTCAAAATTCAAAGGCTAAGTATCAAGCACAAGAGTAAATAAGAGTGGAGTCAAGATAATGATACTATCATCAACATAAGATTTCATGCACCAAGATTAACCATCTACCTGACCAGGGCAGAAATTACATGTTAGTGCAATCAACCCATGTGATGTGGTTTTGATGTGTGTGACAAAGGGTCTAAGTTAGAATTATTATGGATTTGATATGTGCGTTGAAGTCATACAGGACTTAGTAATTCATACATAGATGTAGCATTGGCAAGATTCACCATCTCATGACTCGGTCCTTGAGTCGGTGAAAGATGCATTGCGGAAGCCGTGTGCTTGGTGCATCCGAGGGATCGCCAGACGAGGAGCATTGGAGTGAAGCCGAAGGAAGTAGACTTCAGAGCGAGACACGAAAGATGGCGCTGCGAAGCCATGCGCTTGGAGCATCTGAGGGACGTGGTCAGACGAAGAGAACTTCAAAGGTGAGGGATTCCAAGGAAGGATGAGAGTGAGCGATTGTAACCCGGGACGGGTATCTCTTAGGTGAACTTGGCCAATTGGCTAAGTGTCGAATGAGTTTTTTCTAACGTCGATCATTGCCATGATATAATGATCGCGCTCCGTCGAAGAGTTTTGGGGTGCGGCGAAGATCGCGACCGGCGATACCAATTGCTCATTAGAGCGATTGATCGCCGGAGTTATCGCGAGCACAGAATGCTTCATGCCGATCAGGCGTCGGCTCTAGGCGATCGATCGGATCGATGGTATTTCCAGTTGACTGACAAGATGGCCGTTGGACCATGACGATCGTGGATCAGGGCTGGTCAGAAGCCGTTGCAAACGACGACAGTCGACTGCCAAAGGTAGCAGTTGACTGTTGGGCGACTAACGGGAAGAAATCAGCCCTAAGTGCTTTGGGGAGGGTGTGGGCTTTGGGGAGGTTAATCTTCATGCTCCAAACTATCCCCTAAGTACCCTACATAAGTTTTACTCCTTCTTGTTCTTACTTTAATCTTATTGTAAGAAGGAGTGCATTGTTGTAAAGAGGTTACCTCCACCTAGCTTTGTGCAAAGGAGAGACTAGTGAAGCTTTAGGCGTGATTCACCTGGAACGAATCGGTCTGTGGATTAGCGGCAAGGGTTGTGAACCACGTTACGACTTCGTGTTAGCGTTTGCATTACTTGTTTCTTTGCATTGTCTTAATTACTTGTTTAGTTTTTGTTTCTATTGAGCTAATAGTGTTTGTAGACGAGCAATCAATGAACGATCTCCATCATCTACGATAAAGGGCTATTCACCCCCTCTAGCCGGCCATCGACGATCCAACATTACCCACCTGAACTATTTATGTGAGCAAAACATATAGGATTTTAGGAGTAGTTTTCGCTCACATCTCATTACATTTTATGTTAGTTTCGTGCATATGTCACTTTGTTTTGCATGCATTTCCTATTTTCTGGTTCGGAGATCTGCTCTTTGTACTTTTGTGTGTAAGATAACATTTCGTGGGGAAAAGGCACACTTTCGGAGCAAAAGAAGGGCATTTTACAGCTAGACGCAGAAGGGGACACGACCAGGGCGTGTGGCTACACATGACCGTGTCCAAGGGGTGAAATCGGCCACCCCAATGGCACACACGGCCTGGCTGTGTGGAAACACATGACTGCGTGGCGCTGCACGATTCCAACACGAGTTGGTTATTTTCCAGGTTTCAAAGAGATCAAGGTTGATGTCTATAGAAAGGAGGCTACGCCCAAATCCTAGGGGGAGGCAAGACGACTGGGACGACACACCGAAGCCCTAAAAAGCTTAAAGAACTCGCAACAGGAAGGAAGAACACCACCGGAGATCCGAGTTTTGCACTTCAATGCCAGAGAGAAGGCCACATTGACATTGTAAATTTTTGTTCTTGCACTTTATCTATTATTTTTTCGAACATGAACATGCCTTGTGTTTCTCCTCTCCTATCTATGAAGTAGTTTCTTCGATTCTAGGATTAGGGAGTAGTTTGTGTGCATAGGATATATTGCTTCAAATTGAATTCTGGTATTGAGTTTGAATTTGCAATTGGAATTAGTTTAGACCGATATCTATGTGTATTTGATTTTCTATCTACTGTGCTTAGCTGATACGAGGGGTGACAACCCTCGTATATAAGATTTAGGGGATTTATACGAGGAACCTAGGGGTTGACCTCATCTCTTATAACCGTGGGTAGAAGGATGCGATAGAACTGGAAACAATTCATCGCAAGGATTGATTCGACATCCTCGTACCACCTATTCAGTCCTTGTAAGGCAGAGATAGCTCCCGATAGATGCGGTGACTCATCGGAAGAGTATATGATGTTCCTTCCACAAGACCATAGTTAGACGTTTAGACAACACCCAGTTGATAGCATATTTTATGACACACAAGCGAAACCGAAATCCTAGAATCCCTTTAAAAGATCTCGCAGAAAACTCCTTTCTTCCTCTGTGTGACACCGTATTGAGTAGGATCACCGATAACCCTCACATTCACAACCCTTAGAGTCTAGTCCTGAATAATTACACCCACCGAACAAATCGATACTCGAATCTCAGTTTATGTGAGATCGATAATATTTTTATTACTTGACGACATCCGTGTACTTGCGGGCGTTGAGCGCGAGCGCGCACTTCGAGTCCTCGATGGTATTCGTCGCGATATTTGAGGTCGCGTTCGCGTGCATCAAGTTTTTGACACCGTTGTCAGAGACTGATTGATTCGATATCGAATCAAGAAGTGGATAATTGGATCGGATTTAGGATTAGATTTTTTTACTTGCTTTGTTTTCTTTTTAATTTGCTTTATTTGCTTTAGTTCTAGATTTTCCATATCTAGATTTAGATTTTATTTTTATTTTAGAAGTAGTTTTCTATTTCCTTATTGGCTCTTTGATTTTGTTAGCTAGATTTGTTTATTTCCTGTTTCTTAGTATTAGGTAGTACTCCTAATTTTTGTGGCTCGGTTCTTCATATGCTTAGACGCTTAGGATCGGAAGGCCTGATTCCGATCGATTTAGAAATCGAACGAACCTATCATCACCGGAGAGCCGAACAGAAGAGGATGGAGGACTAAGATGCATCCGAAGTAAATATAGGTAGCCGACCTCTGCGGGATTATGTAGCTCCTAGCGCTCGAGGATTTAGGCCAAGTATAGCTGGACCATCCATTTCGGCAAACAACTTTGAACTTAAACCAACACTCATACATATGGTCCAACAGAGTCAATTCGAGGGAGCTATGATTGAAGACCCGAACCGACATCTAGAGACATTTTTGGAAATCTGCTCAACGATGAAGATAAATGGAGTCCCTGCGGACGCGATCCGCTTGAGCCTATTCCCGTTCTCATTACGGGATAAGGCTAAGGTATGACTTCACTCCCTGCCTTCGGGAAGCATTACTATATGGGAGCAATGTGAGCAGCAGTTCCTGAATAAATAATTCCCACCAAGCAAGACTGTGCACATGCACTATCTTATCACAATCTTCCATCAGAAGGAGGGGGAGTCCTTATTCGAAGTTTGGGATCGCTACAAGGGGCTACTCTACCAATGCCCTCACCATGGACTGGAAAGGTGGCTGTTGATCCACATCTTCTACAATGGAATCACGTACACCACAAAGATGTCCCTTGATTCTGCTGCAGGAGGAGCACTTATGAACAAGACTATCGAGGAAGCAGAGGAGATGATAGAAGAGGTGACCCAGAACCACCATCAATGGACTTCCGAACGTAGTCACCCAACTTCTGCAGCAGGATGATATGCTGTCAACTCCGTGGAAAAGCTAGCAGCGAGAATGGATGCGCTTAGCAGACTATTCGACTCTTTAAATCCTTCATCTGTATGTGCGGCCATTGACTTTGGAGAAGAAGCAGCAACGTATCGAAAGGACTACTATGGAGGGCAGAGCAGCTTAGAAGAGCATATCGAGCATTGTGATGCGGTTGGGGACTACAATCAAAGGTTCAACAACCCGTACCCTAGTACTTACAACTCCGAATGGAAGAACCACCCGAATTTTTTCTATCGGAATAACTCGGGAAACTTCCAACCATCAGGAGTGTATGACCAGCAGCAGGGCAATGAGCAGCAACAATAGAAGTCTAGGTTAGAATTGATGATGGAAGACTTCATTGCTACCCAAACAAAGGCCAATGAAAAGTTCTGTCGCCAACATCAGAAAATAGAGGAGTCACTCAGCGACTTGAAGACCACTGTTGACGGTCTTGCAAGTCACACAAAGATGTTGGAGACACGAGTGACCCAAATAGCCTAAACTGTGTCGAAATCTATGGATAGTTCTCCATCAGTACTTGAGCCAAGTCAGGCTAAAGAAGAAGGAGTGTGCAGCGAGAGAAAAGCATCGAAAAATAGATTCGCCAAGGGGTGTGCTGCCATGATTTCCACTCTACCAGACCAAGCTGAAATCAAAGATAAGATTCCACTTTAGCTTGAGGACCCGATGAATTTATTATCCCCTGCTCAATTTATGTGGAAAGCTTCGATGAAGCGCTGTGCGACTTAGGGTCATCGGTTAGCGTGATGCCTTATGCATTTTACCTGGAGATGAGATTGGATAATATACAACCAATGGGCATAGAGATTCGCATGGAAGACGACACAATCAAGCAACCCATTGGCATGCTAGCACAGGTGCCTGTGGTGATTGAAAATTTCGTTATACTCATGGATTTCATCATACTCGACACAGGACCAGATCCCCAGAATCTCATCATCTTAGGAAGGCCCTTTCTGGAAACTGTGGGGGCATACATAGATGTTAAGGCACACCAGATCTCCTTAGAGGTAGATGGGGAGATCATCCTCTTCAGCTTATCAGAGTGTAGATCTCCCTACCTAGACGGCTTCACTTTCAGCAGAATAAAGTCGAGCTCACCAGATGTCGATTTCGAGACAGATGAATGGAGGTTCATTGAACCTCCAGAGCCAAGTTGATAATGAAGTGTAGTTGAGCTAAACGATATTAAACAAAGCGCTTCTTGGGAGGCAATCTAAGTTTAGTTTTTAGGTTTTTCTTTGATTGTATTGCATGCATTTAGTTAATTTAAACTTTGATTTCCATTTCATTTAGCATTAGGACCAGAAGAGAACTTTGCTAGGTAAAAATAAAATCAATATTAGCTTACACGGCGAAGCGTATGAGAAAATTTGGACCGTTGTACACAAAAGGAGAGAAAAAAGGGGACACATGGCCTGACCATGTGTTTTCCCACAGCCGTGCCCCACCAACTCGAGGCGCACACGGCCTGGCCGTGTGTTTTCACACGGCCGTGTCACGCAGGGGTTAAGTAGGGCACGCCGTGTGTTTTTATTTTCTTGCCCTAGCCGTGTGGACCCTTCTTCCCCACTACCTAGAAGTCTTTCCAACCCTCAAGGAAGCCTAAAAGAAGTAAGGATGAGAAGGACTAAGCAAGTGACATCTCTATCCGGTGCTTCAGAGTGACAAGCAAGGAGAACCGACACCCCTCAAGCTCCGGAGGAGGGTAACGCTCTTCCAACCCTTCTTTTTCGCAACAATGAGCATAGGGATAGATATAATATGCTTTCTACTCACAAAATCACTGCAACTAGGTATCTTGATGAAGATTTACTAGAATCCCTAGGTTTGTTGGGTGACATTCAAGCCCTATTTTGCAAAAATAGAATGGGGAGAGATAATGAGAATAAGACACCCAACTTATCCTAGGATAGTTCTAGAGTTTTTAAGTTCTTTAGAAGCCAAAGTTTTAATGGGTAGAGAGAGCGAAGAGGGTAGGATTACCTTTAGGATATTCAACATTGAGCATGAATGGACACTACACCAATGGAATTCATGTTTTGGCTTGCCGAGTGGAGGAGAGAGAAGAACCCCTATTGGGTTTAACTCTCGGATCTTTTGGATTGAATTGACAGGGGAGCATGCTTACGACCCTTCTAGAGCCAAAGCATCGCGCCTCCAAAATCCCATTTTTCGATACCTCCACCGAATCATGACAAGTACTATATTTGGTCGTAGGGAGAGTGACGATGTAGTGAGAGCTAGCGAGCTGCTTTCCCTCTGAGACATGCTACAAGAAAGGAGTAGCATCGATGTAGGGTCCCATTTCATCAGACACTTAGTGAAGATGGGCAAAGCGACAAGAGGAGAGATTAATGTGGGAGGCCTACTTATCCATATTTGCCATAGGATGGGGTACGATTACACCACGTTAGAGAGTATAGAGAGGAGCCCTAGGATCGACCTAGGAGTGTATATGTCGATGAAGATGATTGTAAGAGAGAAACACTCATTATGCTTTATAAGGAAAAACCTAACGACCCTCAAGCTCCCTAACCCTAATCATACCACCATCACCACGCACACCAACTGTTGCTTAGACATGATAGTGGAGTCCTCGCCATATGAGGGACCATCCACAGCGGTACCCATCTCTCCCCTATTACATCACTCTCCCTCCAGTCCACGCATGTATAGGAGCCCACCTAGTCCATGTTGACATGAGCCTGCACCTGCACCACCACCTTTTTTTTACTTTTGAGCAGGATGCAGGTACATCAACCTATGATTTTTCGGAGTTTCGATCGCGCCTCGACGATATATACGCTGAGCAGCAGACATAGAGGCAGCGATGGGAGGAGCAGAGTGCCTACACGCAGACGGAGTTTCATGGCTTTCGGGAGCACTTCCAGCGGGCTAAGGAGTTCTATGACGAGGCCCACATCTACTTCAGGAGGAGGCTACCCATCGCCAGGCAGAGGCCGCCTATCGCCAGGAGATGCGGCAACATATGCTAGCCCAATAGGCACAGTGGGCTAGGGAGGAGGAGCACAGAGCAGCCGCTGCATCCACTAGCTCTCAAATCGATCACATATACATGTGGCATCAGCAGCTCAGCAGCAGGTTCTCCCAGGATCCCGAGATGCCGAGACTTCTAGACTTTTCACATCGTCCACCATACTAGAGGTATACTTTCATTTAAGTCTGGGGGCCCCCCAAGTTTTGTTTTATTTTGTTTCTAACAGTAGTTTCTTTCCTGATGTTTGCATTTTAGTTAATATTCATTTGTTCATGCATAGGTTGTTCAATTTCTTTCAGCACTTAGTTTTTGCTATAAGTTGCCTCAGTAGTATTTTTAAAAGTTTTCTTCATGAGTTGTTTCCATAGGTAGCCTAACTTCATTTACCTCGTGGTATTTTATTCTATTTGCTCTGAATGAATATTCTAGACTTACACTGGTTAGCTTTTATTTTACACATACACATGACGAACTTTCTGAAAGGGAGAGTCTAGTACATACCTAGTTATGATACATCTCAGTAGTCTAGTACTTTGGAATCCGCAGGTGACCCTAAGTTTAGCATTTTAGTTACTTGAGATGCTCGGATCGTGTAAGTCCATTCGAAAAAATCAAAATCCCAGTGAGCCGAAAAAAATAAAAGAGAGAAAAGAAAAAGAAATGAAAAATAAAAGAAAGAAAAAAAAAAGAGAAAAAAAAGTTTATGAGGGATAAAAAAATAGTTGTCGTGGGTGGAAATGGTTAGGTGCCTCTTTGAGACCGAGTTAGGTTACTAGGGAAACACCTACCAATTTCTCTCAATACCGAGCACGTCTTTGAGACTTTGTGCTAAATCTAGGGAACGACCCTCGCTTTGGTCAGGTAAGTGCCTAAGAGGCGGAGACCTTAGGAAAGCTATAGGATGACAACCTTGTTGGATCGAGAAGCGTCGCTAGAGGGGGAGGGTGAATAGAGAGCGTAGAATTTCTTTTCGTTCGCTAAAACACGAGTAGACAGAGCGGAAAAATAAAGAGACAAGTTTATTTTTACTTGGTTCACAACCCAGCGGTTGCTACTCCAAGGCCCTAACGGTCCTAAACCGTGTACAGAGGGCAAAGGACTATAAGATCTCCTCCTCGTTGGAGGTAGGAGACAACGATCACAAAACCGAAAGTATGAGGATGAGACAACAAGCTTACCTCACCTCGTTATGATTAAAACAAAGAATACAATAACAAAAATAATTACTTGCTTCTGCTGCCGACGAAGAAGATTAGAACTTGTCGTCGCATCGACGTTATGACAGTGTTGAAGCTTTGGCGTTGTAGGAGCACTTGAGAATAATCTTGAATGAATGAATGGGTTGGAATCTTCCCCTCATTTTATAGAGTTTGGCCTCTGAATAAGTCTCCTCATCTTTTGGAACAGATCACGAGGTGTACCAAATTTTATCGCGAAGTGGTCGCGTCAAACATTACCCATTTTGACCTAGTGTAAAAGGTCGATTCGCCATCATCGATCGATATCTTCCATCGATTGATCGATGAACATCACCGATCGCCTAATGGTCGTAGTCGATCCCACCGGCCACTTCCCTGCAATAAGAGGTTAGCACGGAAAATGATAAATGTGACAGTTTCTGACCGTCCGATCTTGATCTAGACCTTCCACAGGAAGTCTTAGTCGGATCATCGCCTACGGTCATCCCCGTAAAGAGGACACGACTTTACTTGCGCTCACTCACACGAGCTCACCTCAACTTGTAGCTTCTATTTCCGGTCTTCCACCTGATTCCTTCGCCTCCCTCCGAAGTCATCCCGGTGTCGCCCGACCACCATGACTCTCTCCGGGTGTCGCTGACCTTCAGCTCTAGCTTTAACACTTTCTGCACACTTGATTTAGCTCGTGAGATAATGATGTAAACTTAACTTTGTATCTTTGCCATAATCAAAACATAGGTTCGATTATCTGGTGCCCCTGCACCAACAATCTCCCTCTTTTTGATCTATGATAAACCAACACAAAGTTAAGGGAAATTAAAGCATAAAATAAGTATAGTAAATGATGAATGCCATTTCCAAAAACTCCCCCTCAATCAAAACTCCCCATTAACCAAAACTCTCCCTTAACCCTAGGTGAGTTTTGAAAGAGATACTTTACTTTTCAAAATTAAATTTTGTGTTACTCTCCCTTAACTTTCGCTCTTCTCCCTCTTTTTCCATAAATAAAAAAAATGTTGGGGGTTTTTGTATAAAATAGGAGTTTAAAAACAATATCGTATATGCATGCATCTAGATAAATCAAATATGAGTCCAAGCATGCATCTAGCAGTAGTTAGATAGATTGGTTCGAGGTGTGTCCCTCTGCACCAATAATCTAAATATTTATAATATAACCCTTAGGGTTAGTTTGCTCTCCCCCTTAGTCAAATATATGAAATATAAGAGATGTAGGAGGCACTAAACTTTGACCTAAAGAGTTGTAAATAGTCATTAAGTACAATAGTTAAGCAAATAAGTAGCATTTTGAAGAGGTTATATTTTAAGTATATTTCAATTATCCTTAACATCTCACCCATTCTATGTGTCTCAGAATTTGTTCACCTTATATATTTTGTAAGATGATTTTAACTTAATTAGAGATAGTCAACCTTGGGTTAGATTCAGATTTAACCTTTAGATCATTAAGTAACTTTTCGAGAAACTGACTTCCAGATCGTGGCGAGGCACAGGGGTCTTCTTTAATCGGAACAACGACTACTTCCTTAGACAAAGCCAAATTCAAGAAAATATCACTTAAGTCACTTAGGGTAATTCCTAATCTAATTAGTTTAGGATACAACGAGGTAGCTTCAGCTAGTTCCACTCGGTCAAGTGCACCAAGCTAGATATGCCTTATCTAGCTCGAATACACAAGACTTTATTTTCCTAACGTACTATCATCTCGCCGCGTCTTGATACTATGTTGTTAAGAGTTGACTAACTATTTTTCCTATCTAGCCATTCTAAAAATTAAAATAAAATATGCAATGTCTTTGCTAAGTAAGCGGGTATACTATTTTAGTGTTAGCTCCCCCTGGACCATTGAACCAATATGATCTATTCAAATAATGAACTTGATCCTGGGGAATCCAAAACTTATTAGTAATTATATGTGAGTTCAATAAAACCTTTGGGACCCATGCTTGGTCTCTTTGATGACTACGATTTACGATAGACATATATGATTTATTCGTAGTCTTTGGACTACACCCGAGTCCAACTTTGTTGTACACGGCTATTTGGATTCTAAGTAGTCGGTTAAGATTCTTAGATCCCAACGTGAACCTTTCCAGCATAGCCTCGACCTCTTGAACTCAGTCTTTCAAGAGAGAATTCTCCTCCTCAAGTTTTTCAACTTGGGTTGAGTTTCCCTCTTGAACTTGACTAGTTGAAGAGGTTAGAGTAGCCTCTTGCTTGAGGGTTTCAACCTCCTCAAGTAACGACTCAACCCTAGACTCGGACTTAGTTAATTTCCTAGTAAGCATTTTAATTGTAAGGTAAAGTGTACTAATTAAAGAGCGGCTAACCTTGACTTTCCCTTTTGGTCCAACTTTGAGTTTTCTCTCGAAGTAGTCTTCGGGGTTGGAGTCGGAGTTGTAGTTGGACTCGGCTTCGGATTCTGATTCGGACTCCTCCGGTCTTGCCATGTAAGCTATGTCTTCTTTGTTGTCCCAAGTTGCATGGAAGGCTTTCCTTGCTCCTTTTTCTTTTGGTTCTGGTTCTTCAATTGCCTTCTTTCTTTTCGAACTATTCTCCGCACAACGTTCACTATTGCTTCCACCTCTTCGGATTCGGACTCTGACTCGTCTTCGGGTTCGAGTCCATCTTCTTGCCTGGTAGGTGGCTTGCTTCTTTGTCCTGCAAGTAGAGCAATACCTCTCTCAACCTGGACCACATTAGTTTGCTCGTGAAGTTCAAATTCGAAAAATAATTCGTCTAACCTAAGCTTTGAAAGGTCCTTAGAGAACTTGTAGGCATCGACCATGGATGCCCATAAGGTAGTCACAGTTTTGGACCTTGTGTCCGATGGTGTGCAGGCCGTTGACAATGTCCTGGACGCGGGCGTGTAGTTGTGTCACCGTCTCGCGTTTCTACATCTTAAGGTTATACAACTTATTGAAAAGAAGGTCACGTTTACATACCTTAGCATCGAGTGTTCCTTCGTGTAGCTCGATTAATTTGTTCCACAGGTCCTTTGTGCTAATGAAGGGTCCGATGCGGTTGAGCTCCTCTTTGGACAGACCGCACTGCAACATTTGGGTCGCCTTTGCATCGACTTCGATTTGCCTCTTGGTTGCATTGGTCCACTTGTTGAAGTCCAAGGGCTTGCCTTGATCATTGGTGGGTAGACCAAAGCCGGTTTGGATGATTATCCAAGTCTCGACTTGTGTTTTTAGAAAACACTCCATCCGACCTTTCCAATAACGGAAATCATTTCCGTTAAAGAATGGAGGTCGGGTGGTGCTATACCCCTCAATATGAGCTATTAAATATCTTACAAAACACGAATAAAAACTAAAAGAAATTCCAAGACTTGGTCTTGGATTAGTAATGTGGGAAATAATAAGAAATAAACAGAAATAAATAAAAAGAACAAGAAACTAACAAAAACTAGAAACTTACGACCTTCGATGTCCCCGAAAGGGTACTAGACGTTGGTTTTTGGAGATGGAAATAGCTTGTTATGAGGGTAAACCCTCATAAGAATGTAGATCTTTCAGAGAGCTTCGATTTGGTGGGTAGATCATTTTGTGAGTTTACTTGTGCAAAAAGATATGATCGTTTTACCGTCGACTACTCTAAAAGAGAATACTTGCAAACACACAACCAAAAGAAAGGTACAAAGACTTCGTCTTGGATTAGTAGTGCGGGAAGAAAAAATCAAAACACACGAATCGAAAAATATGAAAAGAAAACAAAAAAGTGCTAGATTGGTGGTTTCACCAAATCTTAGTGCTCTCGCTCTAATACCAATTGTTGGATTGAGAAACGTCGCTAGAGGGGGGGGTGAATAGCAAGCGTAGAATTTCTTTTCATTCGTTAAAACATGAGTAGACACAGCGAAAAAAATAAAGAGATAAGTTTATTTTTACTTGGTTCACAACCCAACGGTTGCTACTCCAAGGCCCTAACGGTCCTAGACCACGTACAGAGGCCAAACACTATAAGATCTCCTCCTCGTTGGAGATAGGAGACAACGATCACAAAACCGAAAGTACAAGGATGAGGCAACAAGCCTACCTCACCTCATTATGATTAAAACAAAGAATACAATAACAAAAACAATTACTTGCTTCTGCTGCCGACGAAGAAGATTAGAACTTATCGTCGCATCAGCGTTATGACGGTGTTGAAGCTTTGGCGTTGTAGGAGCACTTGAGAATAATCTTGAATGAATGAATGGGTTGGAATCCTCCCCTCCTTTTATAGAGTTTGGCCTGTTAATAAGTCTCCTCATCTTTTGGAACAGATCACGAGGTGGTACCAAATTTTATCGCGAAGTGGTCATGTCAAACATTACTCGTTTTGACCTAGCGTAAAAGGTTGATTCGTCGCCATCAGTCGACTGCCCAATGGTCAGCAATCGACTGCCAGCCTGGCCACTTCCCTGCAATAAGAGGTTAGCACAGAAAATGATAAATGCGACGGTTTCTGATCGTCCGATCTCGACCTAGACTTTCCACAGGAAGTCTTAGTCGGATCGCCACCTACGGTCATCCCCATAAAGTGGACATGACCTTACTTGCGCTCACTCACACGAGCTCACCTCAACTTGTACCTTCTGCTTCCGGTCTTCCACCTGATTCCTTCAGCTCCCTCCGAAGTCATCCCCGTGTGGCCCGACAACCACGGCTCCCTCCGGGTGTCGCTGACCTTCAGCTCTAGCTTTAGCACTTTCTGCACACTTGATTTAGCTCGTGAGATAACGATGTAAACTTAACTTTGTGTCTTTGCCATAATCAAAATATAGGTTTGATTATCTGGTGCCCCTGCACCAACAGACTTAACTTACCATTGAACGAGTATCCCCTAAGAAGATTCGCTTAACACATGCACGAGAAGCTAACTTAGTGAATTTTTAGAACATATCTATTTTACTTTGATTGAAAGTACCACTTGATAAATCTAGTTAACATGCTAAGTATGGAACAATGATTTTTAAAATTTCATGGCACTAAGGTTTGCTTGAGGACAAGCAAAGATTTAAGTATGGGGGAATTATTGTGAGCAAAACATATAGGGTTTTAGGAGTAGTTTTCACTCACATCTCATTACATTTTATGTTAGTTTCATGTATATGTCACTTTATTTTGCATGCATTTTTTATTTTATGATTTGGAGATATGCTCTTTGTACTTTTGTATGCAGGATAACATTTCGCGGGGAAAAGGCACACTTTCAGAGAAAAAGAAGGGCATTTTGCAGTTAGACGCAGAAGGGGATACGACCAAGGCGTGTGGCTACACACGACCGTGTCCAAGGGGCAAAATTGACCACCCTAGCTGTTGGGAAAATTACGAATATGATGTTCACAACATCGCATGCGAATACTTTGTACAACCGCAGTGGAAACAATAATTATAAAACCGGAATCCCACTAGAGATCCATGCAAAGCTATATAAGTCGCTTCGTACCATATTTTTCTAGATCTTATCTAGAAGGAGAAGTATACCTTTGGTGCGTACCCTTCACAATCCCATTTTTCCAAATGCTGTGGGATCTTAATACTGTAAGGATAACCGTATCTCTAAGATATCCACACTGACACCCACCCATTTTGGAGTCACGTTGTGCTAGCAACCTCTAGCAAAACGCCAAGAACCCTTTGGAAGAAGAAGGAGAGGAAGGAGAGGGATGAGAGAATACTTCTCTTGGCTTGCCTTGGCTTACACGCCCAATGATCTAGCCTCTCTTTGCTTTGCACGTTCAAAGCCTCTTAAGCCATAGCAACCCTTGCCATTAATTCCCCTTAAATCCTCATTAAGAAGACTCTTAATCTCCTATTAAATACCATGACCCCTTGGTATTCCTCTTCATCATGAATACCAAGGCCCTTGGTATTCCCATGCACAATTAATCACATTAATCATGCATGATGATGATGAATCATCTTCCATGGTTCAACTTGAGTCTAACTCAAGTTTAACCAGTTTGAGTCTAACTCAAGTCTTGGCCATATGCTAAATTGTTCTTTTAGTCCAACTAAAAGAAATCATCTCCAAAATAGAATGTCATTTGTGTGTGACCCTATAGGCTCTTGTAACGTTGACAATGTATCTAAAATTATTTTAGATACATAAGCAATGAGCGACATCTAGCAATACATCATTGCTACCAAAGTTACAAGATCGTTGAGATCCGACAATCTTTCCGTGATTATTATCATGTATGATGGTGTCCTTCTATCTTTGATATCTTAGATCGATCAATGAGGCATAGACCATGTCATCCCCTTATCGATCTTTATGTTTCTTGATCCCCAAGTAGACACACTCAAACAAATGAGCTCAATATCTCATATTGACTCATTTGAGCATGGTCATGCATTTCGTGGTCCTACTTTATCAAGAGACCAAAGATATCACTCCTGTCATATAGGAGGGATAGATCCCATCTACATCACTCACATCCCTTTGCATAATTCATTATATACCCAGTAATCGCCATTATAGTGCACCCTGTTACGGTGTGACGTTAGACGATACCAAAGTACATAACTCCTTATGTAGGGAACTGTAGTGACTTCAGGTCTAAGGACTATTCATACCAATAGTCATATGAGAAAGTATATGACACTCATATAATGATCCATAACACTTTCTCATGGCGGGTCAATTCAGTATATATATTCTCTAATATATATACCCATGTGTCAATGTAATATCTCATTGTTAGTGAAAGCCCTAGAGCCAATCATGTGATGATTGTTGTATGGACTTTATTGTATCATATTTCTATTTATAAAGGCATGGTTATTATATTTACTTGTATTGGTGCCAAATAACTAAGTATAATAACGTTCTTGAGTAGTAGGTTCTTATCTATATCAATCGATTGGTTGAATCGATAATGAGATGATATAGAGAACACTACTCTTAATCATTCCTAGTCAAGTATTAACATTCAGGGATAATGTTAATGCGTAGAGACTAGCATGTAGGTCAACACGATGACTTGATCTCACAAGTCATGGATATGAGATATCAAATTGACACATGAGTATGCATTGGAGAATGTATACTGAATGACCCGCCATGAGAAAGTATCATGAATCGTTATATGAGTGTCATATACTTTCTTATGTGGCTATTAGTATGACTATTAGTCCTTAGACCTGAAGTCACCATGATTCCCTACATAAGAAGTTGCATACTTTGGCTTCGTCAAACGTCACCCATAAATGGGTGGACTATAAAGGCGATTATTGTGTATGTAACAAATTATGTGTAGGGATGTGAGTGATGTAGATGAGATCTATCCCTCCTATATGACAGGAGTGACATCGTTATTCTTGATAGAGTGAGACCACGAAGTGCATGACCATGCCCAAATGAGTCAATATGAGATATTGAGCTCATTTGATTAGAGTGAGTCTACTTGGAGTTCAAGATATAGATTGTACCGAGGATGACACGGTCTATGCCTCAATTGGTCAATCTAGATGTCAAGGATAGAGGGACATTGTCACATATTGTGAGAGTCACAATTAGTAGTCACAAAGGTGATGTTGGATCTCAACATTCTTGTAACTTGGGTAGCAATGATGTGTTGCTAGATACCGCTCATTGCTTATGTTCCTAAATCGGTTTAGGAGCATTGCCAACATTACAAGAACCTATAGGGTCACACACAAAGGGCAATTAGATGGAGATTAGGTTCATATGATGAACCATGAGGATTAGGCTCATGGGATGAACCAAATTGGATTAAGAGTAATCCAAATTAGACTAATTGAGTTAGACTCAATTTGATTCAAGTGTTGAATGAGTCTAATTTAGATTTGATTCATTGAGTCAATTTAAATTAATGAATAGAGATTCATTAAATCAAATTGACTTGAATCAAGTGGTTAGATTTGATCAACGATGGGAGATAAGAGGTCAAGTTTGACTTGACTTGAGATGGAAGATGAATGATCAATTTTGACTTGACCAATTGCCATGTCATGGTGACTTGGCATGGAAGATGACCAATGATGATGTTTCACATCATCATAGACTTATCATGTGGTGCCACCTCGTGAGGGAGACCAAGAGCCATTGGCTCTTGGAGTTACATGCATGCATGTAACCCCCCAAAACAAAGTGACCAGCCACTTTAGAGTTATTCATGGGATGAATTCATTTGTGTAACTCCATCTTCTTCTTCCTCTCAAGCTCTCTCTTCCAATCCTTTCTTTGGCCGAAACTCTCAAGGGTGCTAGCACACTCTAAGGTTTCTTCTCCACCATTTGTTCGTGTGGATACTTGTAGAGGAGTGTGCACTTGACACTCTTCGAGATCCGACAAAGCGTTTGGACGAGCGGGATAAGCGAAGGGCATCGCTACGAGGGTAATGCTCTCACCATTTAGATATATGGTAGATCTAGGTTTTTTATAACACATAGTTTTATTTTTTTTATACCTTCGCACGGATCCGTGGCCGGGCTTCCGGGGTTTCCGTAACGCAAAAAACGATTTTTGCGGCTCGGAAAGTCCAACAGTGGTATCAGAGCCAGGTTCGAAGCATGTATGTGTTTCATATTTGTAGTTTTTGTATTAGATATAAAAATTACAGATTTTTTAAGTTTCTGTAAATTTCCTATTTTTATAGAATATTTGGGTATTTTTCTTGAAGAGTCGAAGCAACGAGTGTTGGGACACTTGTAGGCTTCAACCACCGAGAAAAACTCTCTGAAACAGCGAGTTCTCGCTTTAGGTTTTTGGGACAGCGACTTAAGTTGCTGTAAGATCGTAGTAGGGACACTCACAAAGTTTATTTTGCGAGTAGGGGCGCTGCCCCTATCCCCGAAAGGGGTCTTGTCCCGCGATCGCGCTCGGAAACCGCTTAGCGGGACCATTATGGAGAAGTGACTCATAAAATTGAAAAAAATAGAAAAAATTATAAAATTTTTCTGTAAAATACATAATTTAGTATTATGTATAATTCTATGATGGTTATGACCCAAGAACCCCAATATGATTAAATGTTAATGTGTTGTAATTCATAATACGGTTTGCGTACCGTTTTTGTGATTGTGCTTGTTGTATAGGGTATGCGACCTGCGTATCGTGCCTCTTCTTTTTAAAACTCTAGTTGTAAATAGTTTTAGACTCGAATGTAACTCGAGTTTCATGTTTGTAATGTACAAAATGGAGCGGTGGAAGGTCCACATATATATATATATATGTTAGGAATATTGTAACGGCTAGAGGGGGGGTGAATAGCGTCAATGGAATTCTTTCGCGTTCGTGTCTACAATTTCGTTAGCGCAGCGAAATATAGATATAATACAATAACGAAATGGACAAGCACACACAAAGACACGAAGATTTAACGTGGTTCTGAACCGCACGGTTCCTACTCCACGGATCGGGTTCGTACGAACCCTAGCGATGCCAATCACACACCACTATGAAATAACTCCTTCTCGACACGAGTCGGAGGCGGAGAAACCTCTTACAATTGTTTACAACAATAAACAAATAGCTGCAAGCAAATACAATGAAATACAAAGCAAAACTAGTAAAAAAAACACTTTACAAATGCTCTTGAATGCTTGATCGCTAGGTTGATAGAGTAGCACTTGGAGACCCTGAATTGCAGCAGCAACTCGCCCGAAATCACCTCAAAGAACCCTTTATATTGATTGGTTTTTCCTCCATCACGAGCTCCATATATAGCTTCAACATGTGCTGGAAAAAGTCGATCAGTCGACTGATCGGGACCATCAGTCGACTGATGCCACTGTTGTCGTGAGACAACGGCTAGATCCACGCTGGATAAGTCCAACGGAACCTTCATCACCGACCGACAGGACCATCACGATCGATGGAGTCCTCACTCGACCGGGCCGAGTCTCAACTCCATTCTCAGGGGTCGATTTCTCGAGCACCGCCGACCGATTAAACGATCGGGCCGATCGCTGAGCCATCACCGATCGAGACAACTCGGCAATGATCGCTAGGCTATAACCCACGCCAAACCCTAGTTGACTCGGTCACCGATCGCCACATGGCACCGGGCCGACCGCACACCTCAAACATGAGGTTTTAACCCAAGTATGGTTCCCCCATACTTGCTAGACCACCCTTAGCCTAGACCTAAGCCTTCTAGCCACCTCCATCAGCCTCACGCCTCTCGGATTCCTCCAAGTCATCCATGACTTGTTCATCCATCGCGCTAGCCTTCAGGTGCTTCCATCGGTTATGTCATGCTAACGGTGTCTACACCGCCAAGACACTTTTGGACTTACGCCGCCAAGACTCCGCTTGGACTTTACGCCGCTAACTATTGGACTTATGCTGCCAAGATTCCCGCTTGGACTTTACGCCGCCAATATCAATCCCCTTGGACTTTCTCTTGCCAACCCATGTTGGACTTTCCATGCCAAGACCATGCTTGGACTTTCCTTGCCAACCCATGTTGGACTTTCCATGCCAAGTACTCAAGACTTGGACTTTACCTTGCCAAGACCCATGCTTGGACTTTCCCTTGCCAACCCATGTTGGATTTTTCATGCCAAGACCCATGCTTATACTTTTCATGTGCCAAGTGTCCCACTTGGACTTTCCATGCCAAGTACTCAAGACTTGGACTTTACCAAATGATAATTACATTGTCATATGTTTTTGTCGAAACATCAAAACATCACTTGAGTCAAACTCGAGTCCTGGTCAATCGTGACCTGGGCCGATTGCACCAACAATCTCCCCCTTTTTGATGTTTGACAAAAACCAAACAAATTATTGAGTTAGAACACTAACTCAAATCCCTTACCAATTATCCCAAATTGGTAAATACTCTCCAAATGTTCTCCCCCAAACATTCTCCCCCTTTTTGACTAACATCAAAAAGATTTTCTCCCCAAGAGGGTCAATGTCTCATGTCCCAATGAGATCTTACAATCTCCCCCTTGATCCAAAAATATTTAGGATGCCTACCATCTTCCTAGTGATAAGTCCAATATCACTCAAGAGAGGCAATCCCATTTACTCTCTCAATTTCCAAATTGGGTCTCTCAAAGGTCCCATCAATTTCCCAATTGATGTCATATTCTCCCAATAACTTCTCCTCTTCAAGGAGAAAAACACATCCATCATCCCAAGATGGATACCTCCTCCTAAAGGCTTGCTCCCCCTTGACTATTGCACCAATAATGTCCTTGGGAAGTCCCTAAGCTAATAGGAACTCTAAACCATCAAAATTAAGGTTAGAAATTCAACATTGAACTTTCCAACACCTTAAAATTGATACAAACCCTAAATACTTCTTCTAATCCATATCCAATGGATTTTCACCCTTTATAATGCTTCCCAAAGCATATCCTAGGGTTAGGAGTGATTAGGGACCATAATCAGATAAATCGGGTTAAACAACCTTGTTTACCCCGAAATCAGGCTACCAGTCGAGTGATTCAGAAATCACGATCGGGCATTCCATCACCGATCGCCACCAGTAGGCGATCGATAAATAAAATCCCGATTTTCAGTTATCAGAAATGAGTTTTGAAAAATCATAACTAATTATACGTATATCGAAAAATTACGAAATTTGATACGTATAATACTTATGACTAATACAATGGGTGAAAAATGTTTGAAAATTATTTTACCCATAAAATAGTGAAATTGTCACAAAGTTCAAAACCATTGAAATTTTCAATGTTTTGGTCCTACTTTGTATCAACTTCATCAATGGTGATTGCTATCAAAAGATAGGCTTCACCAAGGTTTTCTAAAATGATTTTAAAATATTTTCAAAACCTTATCTTGGATCATATTCCTTGGGTTCTATGTACATGACTTGTACACATGCTCTCCCAATGATCCACATGTTGAGTTAAAATGAGTTTGGGTTCAACTAGATGCAACAACTATGCCCCTTGAACTTAACTCATATCCTAGCATCTCACATGTATCTAGGGTGTATAAATACACATACATGTCAATGTGATGTGAGATGTGGGTTTTGTTCTCCCTAATCTAGGGTTTCATGCATTTTCCTAAGGCAACTCTACTTGATTCCCTTATAAATGGGACTCCAAGTCATGCCATAGTCCTTATATCAATTTTAATCAATTAAATGCATGAAATGATCATGACATAATAATAGCAATAATTAAGCATGGCCAATGATCATGATGTCATGGCATAATATGAAATCTAAAAACACATGACATTTATCCTTAATCCCTAAGCATACTCATGACATATAAATGATAGAACATAAACATGATGTCATGTTATGACATATGACAAACAAATCATGGCAAGTAAAAAGTATAGGTATAAGTATACCTAAATTTTAATATTAATTGTCATTTGATATAATTAATTATATTTTGCCATATTATCACTAATCTTCCTAGTGTGCCAAAAACCCAAAATGACAAACTAATCTCTAAAACTAAATTGTGCCAATTTAATCATTTTAACAAACTTCTCAAATAATATTGGCACATCCTAAAATCTTTTAGGATTAAAGCTCAAATGTATTTTCAAGGTAACCATAACCTTGAAAATATCCTAAAGTGCCACCTTTACCATGGTTGAGTTAACTACTCATCCAATCAAGGTTGGCACACCCTAAACCCACCTAGCGTGAATCAATCACGCTCTTAGGAACCCAAAACCGATTTGAGCTCCTAGGGTTAATTAGGTATTCCTTAGGGATAACCTCCCTAGATACCTTCCTAATGACCCTCCTAGGCTTAGAAGCCTTGGTCATTGTGGTCTTGCCATGGTTAACCTTAGGGATTGCCTCCCTAATAACCTTTTTAGTGGCCACCCTAGGTTTCCTAGAAACCTTAGCCACTAGGCACAAACCTTGGTCAACTCTAGGGATGACTTCCCTATTGACCTTGGTCTTCCTAGACCTAGTTAGTGTTCCATAATCAAATGGAACACTATGGTAAGTCATCTTGGACTTAGGTTTGTGACCCAAACCATTCTTGCCCTTGGTTGACTTTTGACTCTTAGGTCCTAGATGTTGACTTTATCTTTTGGACCTTTGACTTTGACCATTAGACCCTTTAAATTGGTTTTGCATATTCCTAAGGGTCTTTTCAAGTTTTTCAAGCCTTGACCTCAAGGCTTGATTTTCCTTTTCTAATATCTCAATTTTTGATTTTTCATTTTCTCTTGAGATATTTCTATTTCTAGGCATATGTCTAGATTTCTTAGCATTAAAGCCTAGATGTTCTCCTGTTTTCTTAATGCTTTCCTTAGGTAATATATTTTTAGGGACATTAGTCCCAAATTTCTTCTTATTTCCTAAGTGAACACTCTTAGCACCTAAACAAAAGTATTTATTTCTATTAGCATGCTTTTCATGGCAAATTGCAAGAGAATTAAAATTCCTAGCATGCTTTTGACTTTTAAATTTAGAATATGCATTATTGAAATATACCTTAGGGTTTGCCTTGGAGGATCCCCCTACATGTATAGCTCCTTCTTGGGTCTTTTTGCTCCCCCTAGGACATTGATTTCGGTAATGCCCCGGTTGCCGGCACTTGAAGCAAATGACGTGCTCCTTGCCTTTAGGTGTTGGGGAGCCGACATCCTTGACTTTTGGTGCCGGTGGAGCTTTCCTAATCTTCTTTGGGCACTTGCTCTTATAGTGCCCAAATTCCCTACACTCAAAACACATAATATTATTTTTATTTGAAATTAGAGTGTTTGAGTTACCTAGGGTGGTGGTAGGTGCCGGAGTTAAATTTTGAGCTTCCTCATCTTGATCGGATGTTGAAGGCTCTTCTTGAGGTTGCTCCGGTGTAGAGGATGGTCTTTCCTCCTCAATCCTAGAAGTGGATGCTCCTTCCACTTCTTCCACCTCTTCTTTCTCCGATCCGGAAGTTGACTCCATCTCAACTTCCGATTCCTCACTTTCACTTGAGGATGAACTCTCTTCATGGAATCTTGCCAATTTCCTCCATAGCTCCTTGACATACATGTAATCCCCTAGCTTGTACAAAATATCATTAAGAATTAAATCTTCCAAAAGTTTCGTTACCTTAACTTCGGTCTTGAGCTTTTGGCGTTGCTCTTGGGTCCACTTTTTCAATTTTAGGACATTTCCCTTCTTATCCCTAGGGGGTTCAAGGCCTTCAATGAGGATGAACCAATCCTCTATGTTCATCATCAAGAATGTTTCCATTCTTGCTCTCCACGCCGAAAAATCTTCTCGGTCGTATGGCGGTGGAGTGTTGATATCCCATCCAAGCTTGTCTTGGAATTCCATCTTCACCCTCTAGCCTTTTGTCTTAGCTCCGGGCGGTTAGTCCATAGAAGAGCCCCGGGCTCTGATACCACTTGTTAGGAATATTGTAACGGCTAGAGGGGGGGGGGGTGAATAGCGTCAATGGAATTCTTTCACGTTCGTGTCTACAATTTCGTTAGCGCAGCGGAATATAGATATAATACAATAACGAAATGGACAAGCACACACAAAGACACGAAGATTTAACGTGGTTCAGAACCGCACGGTTCCTACTCCACGGATCGGGTTCGTACGAACCCTAGCGATGCCAATCACACACCACTATGAAATAACTCCTTCTCGACACGAGTCGGAGGCGGAGAAACCTCTTACAATTGTTTACAATGAAATACAAAGCAAAACTAGTAAAGAAAACACTTTACAAATGCTCTTGAATGCTTGATCGCTAGGTTGATCGAGTAGCACTTGGAGACCCTGAATTGCAGCAACAACTTGCCCCAAATCGCCTCAAAGAACCCTTTATATTGATTGGTTTTTCCTCCATCACGAGCTCCATATATAGCTTCAACATGTGCTGGAAAAAGTCGATCAGTCGACTGATCGGGATCATCAGTCGACTGATGCCACTGTTGTCGTGAGACAACGGCTAGATCCACGCTGGATAAGTCCAACGAAACCTTCATCAGTCGACTGATTGTGACCATCAGTCGACTGATGGAGTCCTCACTCGACCAGTCGAGTCTCGACTCCATTCTGTGACCGATTTCTCGAGCACGCGATCGGTGATTACGATCGATCGCCGAGCCATCGATCCGACCGCACAACTCTGGCGATCGCTAGGCCATAACCCGCAGTCAAACCCTAGTTGACTCGGTCCAGTCGACTTCCACATGGCACCAGTCGACTGGCACACCTCAAACATGAGGTTTTAACCCAAGTATGGTTCCCCCATACTTGCTAGACCACCCTTAGCCTAGACCTAAGCCTTCTAGTCACCTCCATCAGCCTCACGCCTCTCAGATCCCTCCAAGTCATCCATGACTTGTTTATCCATCGCGCTAGCCTTCAGGTGCTTCCATCGGCTATGTCATGCTAACGGTGTCTACACTGCCAAGACACTTTTGGACTTACGCCGCCAAGACTCCGCTTGGACTTTACGCCGTCAACTATTGGACTTATGCTGCCAAGACTCCCGCTTGGACTTTACGCCGCCAATATCAATCCTCTTGGACTTTCTCTTGCCAACCCATGTTGGACTTTCCATGCCAAGACCATGCTTGGACTTTCCTTGCCAACCCATGTTGGACTTTCCATGCCAAGTACTCAAGACTTGGACTTTACCTTGCCAAGACCCATGCTTGGACTTTCCCTTTCCAACCCATGTTGGACTTTTCATGCCAAGACCCATGCTTGGACTATATATATTTGTTATGCTTGTATGTGTGTGATGCATGCTATAATGCTTGTATGTATATGATATATGCTAGGATATTTTTCTTGTATATATATGATGCATGCTAGAATAATGCTTGTATGTATGTGATGCATGCTAGTGTAGGATAATGAAGGCCTTAATGCGTATATGATACACATTACGATTAGATTAGATCTTAATCGAATCAACTCAAAAATATCTACCAGGCCCATGATACCCATCACTACCTCGATCATTTGTAGTTGTTGAATCTTCCAAAGCAGAGCAACGCATATTATCTTGGTAGGGTACGGAGGGACAATCTTAGTCCCGCCTATCATGGCTTGGGTTAAAGTGAGCTCAATTAGATTGAGTAAAACTAGTTAACTCAATTGGATCGAGTAGAACTATAGGCATATTCCAACCGTTGGAAAGATAGGATAAGATCACATTTACACTAAATCTTGGGCGATTTAGCCAAAGCTAACTCAAGGTCTTTTGTAAATGTGGGTCTTGATCCTATAAACAAGAGTTGCATAGAGATGTAATCGGTAATGTGTTACCCACCGATCATACTAAGTCTTGGGCGATTTAGCCAAAGCTAACTCAAGGCTTAGTATGATGTGGATCTTGTCCCGCAGGAATTATAGCTAGTTTGTATGAATCTAGTAATGTGGTTTGACCACATCCATAACTCGATTCTACAAAAATCCTATAATTCAATGGGAGCATCATTTGATTAAAGGCCTAATTAAATGATAAAAGGAATATGATATTAATTTTCTGCATTGTGTATGTTGTAGATTACTATGTCGACAAATACGAATACTCTCTCCCTGCGTTCTGTCCTTGAGAAGGATAAGCTCAATGGAGCAAATTTCCTGGATTGGTACAGGAACCTGAGAATCATTCTCACCGAAGAAAGGAAACTGTACGTTCTGGAGCAGCCCATTCCGGAGGCACCTCCTACCACTGCCTCGCGAGCTGACAAAGACGCTTACAAGAAGCATCAAGATGATGCATTAGATGTGTCATGTCTAATGCTCGCGACCATGAACTCTGAGCTTCAGAAGCAACACGAGTTCATGAATGCTTATGATATGGTTGAACATCTTCGTCAACTATATCAAGGACAAGCAGGGCACGAGAGATATGAAGTCTCTAAGACATTGTTTGGGTCCAAAATGCAAGATGGGATTCCCGTAGGTCCATATGTACTCAAGATGATTGGGTACGAGAAAACCTACAGAGATTGAGATTCTCACTTGGGCAAGAGCTGGCCACTGACTTGATCTTGCAGTCTTTGCCACAAAGCTACAATCAATTTGTCATGAATTATAACATGAATGAAATTGATAAGCCACTGCCTGAGATGCTCAGCATGTTGAGAACTGTTGAGCTCAACCTTAAGAAGGGAAAATCTGACTCCATTTTGATGGTGCAAAAGAAGAAAGGCAAGGGCAAGCCTAAAGGTAAGGGAAAGTCCCAAGCCAAGGGCAAAGGCAAAGAACTGAAACCCAAAGGAGGGGTGGCCAAGGAAGGGGCTTGCTTCCACTGCAAGGAAGCTGGACACTGGAAGCGTAATTGTAAAGCATACCTGGAAGATCTTAAGAAGAAGAGAAGTGAGACTTCTACTTCAAGTATAAATGTTATAGAAGTCAATTGATATGTGTAAATCATGCTATGTTTTCACTACTCCATATACATGCATTCTATCACATTTCATATCCTGGGCATGTATTTTATCATGATTCAGTTAAAGTTTAGCATATTTTGGACGAAGAGACTGCTTTTGGGTGTTTTTGTGTTAACAGGGCGAAGAAACAGGCGTATCAAAACAACACAGGCGTGTTAGAAATCAACACGCCCGTGTCATGAGAGCCAGCAGCCAACATGCCCTGGTTCACCGATTGACACGCCTATGTCAGGGGTTCCAGCGGCCGACACACCCAGTTCAACTCCAACACGCCCTGGCTCACCGACACACGCTGTGTCGGGGTTCCAGCAAACACGCCCAGTTCAGGCTCTAACACGCGCCTGCGCAACACGCCGAGGGAATGCCCGACACGCCAGTGCCCTCATTTGGCATGGGCGTGTTGGCCTGATTCCAGAATTCCTTTTCTACGAGCAATCAGGATCTTCGTCTCAATTACGGGGAAATCTATTGCCTTAATTGAAGAGGAGGCCAAGGCTATAAAAGAGGAGAGATTCTAACCCTAAGAGGAGGACGGGCGAGTGGTCAGAGATCGACGACAGAAGAAGGATATGGCACCCAGTATCGTAATTTCTTTCTCTAGTAATTCTTGTCAGACTATGGAGTAGTATCCTGTAATCTTAGGATGGGGGAGTAGCCCTTGACGATTTATGACGGATGATATAATCTATACTACCTGAACTATTGTTTATTTTGATCTGGTTCTTTTGGATTCTTATTGATAAACCTAAGGAGCAAAGGGGAAGTACCTAACAGTGAACCCGAGTTCCTGAAAGCCAGAACCAACTAGGGAATAACTCCTACTAGTAGCGTTAGTGTATCTATGAGGGCTTGCGGGGGTCTCGTGACAGGTCCCCTTAGCTGATTATGGTCCCGTGTGCAAACCTACCGTGAAGAGGAAATTTGACTCTAGAGGAACTCTCATGAACTTAATGGATCTATCAAATCCAGTTTTTACCAAGTAACGGAGGTAAGACATAGGGAGGTTTGCGGGGGTCTCGTGACAGGTCCTCTTAGCTGATTATGATCCCCTATGCTCGAACACCGTGACAGGTAAATTGAGTTTGATAGGTACAGTTAACGTAGACCTCGAAAGGGGCCGTTGATTTACCTTAGGATAGGTTCCATCAAAACAACTCTAATAAGGTTAGGAAAGAATTAAATCACCTTATAAATCATCGACGTGGTGAAACCTATATCCTTAGATTCTCCTCAACTCTTGACTTTCAGCCCATTCTTCTCATTCGTTGTTCTTGACTTCTCAAGTTCTTTGCTTAAACCACAATTCGATTGACTAGATAACTTGGTATCACGACCACTCGGTAATTGACCCAATCCCTGTGGGATCGATATTTTTATTACTTGACGACAACCGTGCACTTGCGGAAAACAAGACATCAAGTTTTTGGCGCCGTTGCCGGGGATTGGCACTCAATATTGAATTGAGCGTGATTTAGTTAATCTAGATTCCTGTTTTTGTTTTGTTTTTTTTCTTGTGTCTATTCAGAATTCTTGTTTTGGGAGCCTCCCTTGTTATTGCATGCACAGATTTAATAGAGAAATCCTCGATATTGATCCTGAGATAGAGAGAACGTTCCTTGCTAGAAGACGATTTCAGCAACGACAGGAAGAAAATCTGACCTCCAACATGGCTGATCAGAATGAGAATAAACCTCTAAGGGATTATGCAGCACCTAGTACAAGGGGATTGAGATCGAGTATTAGAAGACCCCCTATTGAAGCGAATAATTTTGAATTAAAACCGGCTCTACTATCCATGGTCCAACAAAGATCAATTCGAGGAGCACTCATCAAGATCCAAATCTACACTTGGAAGTATTTTTGGAATTTTGCGAAACTTTAAAACTGAATGGAGCCTCGGTGATGCTATTAGATTGCGCTTGTTTCCTTTCTCATCATGGGACAAAGCTAGAGCTTGGCTACACTCTCTTCCAGATTGTATAACTACAGGATCACTGGAGCAAAGATTCTTAGACAAGTATTTTCCACCCAAAGAAACTGCAAGTCTTCGCTATCAAATCATGAATTTTATGCAAAGGATGGAGAAACATTATTTGAAGCTCGGGACAGATTTAAGGGATTACTACAAAGAATGCCCTCATCATGGGTCTGGAGAAGTGGCTCATTGTTCATACTTTCTATAATGGAATCTCGTATGCTACTAAAGTTTCTCTTGATTCTGCTGCAGGAGGAGCTCTTATGAACAAAACATTGGATGAAGCTTTTGAGATCATCGAGAATGTGGCAATGAATTCTCACCAATGGGCTACAGAACGAGGATATCAAACTAAAATGCCAGGTAAGTTTGAGGTAAGTACCATTGATCTACTCAGTGCGAAAGTCGATGCGTTAACTCAAAAGCTCGAACATTTTAATGTATCAGCTGTAAACTCATCTAATGTCACTTGCGAGATATGTGGTGTAACAGGACATGTAGCAATGAATTGCCAAATCCTACACGCACCATCCAAGGAGCCGATTGAGCAAGTAGATGCGCTAAATAATTTTAATCAGAAGTCTAATGGTGGCAACCCTTACTCGAACACGTACAATTCCGGTTGGAGGAATCATCCCAACTTTTCGTATAGAGCCAACCAAAATTCTTCGGGACAGAACAGTTTTGGAGCACCTTCGGGATTTCAGCCAGGACCCAAGTCGAGCTTAGAAAAGATGATGGAAAATTTTATTACGTGTCAGGGGAAGATAAATGATGAATTTCGACAGCATATTGTAGAATCAAACCGGCAACATCAAAATAATACCGAGGCAATCAAGCAATTGGGAAGCAAGGTTGATAATTTGACTAATCACACAAGAATGCTGGAAAATCAAATTTCCCAAATTGCCAGCTCAGCATCAAGGACGCCCGGCAGATTTCCTGGAAATTCAGAAGTAAACCCAGCCGAGCATTGTAATTCTATAAGTTTGAGAAGTGGAAGGATTTTAGAAGGAGACAGAGCTCAACAAGCAGCCTCTGACACGAGCGTGCCAGAGTTGGAAGAAGACAGCAGCACGCCTGGGTTGAGTAGCAAAGGAAGCCGACAACACACCCTGACCCAGGGCGTGTTGTTCAACACGCCTGAGGGAAAGCAGACACACGAGCGCGTGTCAGCCGACACACCCGTGTCGGGTAACTCCAGCAGCCGACACGCCCAGCCTGTGCCGAACGACACAGGCGTGTCGAATAGGGAACCAAGAACATATAAGCCCCCTATCCCGTTCCCTCAAAGGCTGATTAAGGAAAAATTGGATGAACAATTTGGTAAGTTCCTTGAGGTAATTAGGAAGCTATATATCAATATACCTTTTACAGAAGCTCTTCAACAAATGCCCACATACTCCAAGTTCTTGAAGGACATCTTAACAAATAAAAGAAAAGTCGAGGAGCATGTAACAGTGGCTCTTACTGAGGAGTGCAGCGCTTTAATTAAGAACATGGTACCTCCCAAACTAAATGATCCAGGTAGCTTTTCTATCCCTTGCATAATTAATGACTCAAATTTTGATAAGGCTTTTTGCGATTTAGGCGCCAAAGGTAAATGATACCTCTTTCCATATGCAAGAAACTAGATTTAGGAGAAATGAAACTAACTACTATGGCCTCATAGCTAGCCGATCGCTCCATTAGATATCCTTTGGGGAATCTTAGAGGCAGGTGGGAAATTTTATTATTCCTGCAGATTTTGTAGTACTAGACATGGATGAAGACCCATGTATTCCACTCATTTTGGGGAGACCTTTCTTGGCTACTGCAGGAGCAATGATAGATGTCAAGAACCACAAACTCTCACTTGCATTTGGAAACGACAAAATTGAATTTGACCTTTCAAAAGCTGTTAAACAACCTTCTGTTTTTGATGTTTGTTGTAGGATTGACAGTCTCCAGTCAATAGCACTAGAAGGAGCACCAGAACAAACTCATCTTAATAAGCTCGGAAAGGATTTTGAGGATAAAGAGCTGGAGATTTGCGACCCCAACCTCACACCACAGGTAGAACTTAAGCCTCTTCCATCCACACTCAGGTATGAATTCTCGCTAAAAATCTACTTATCCTGTGATCATTAATGCTAATCTGAGCAATGCAGAGACCGAAAAACTGATTGAGGTATTGAAAACACATAAGAATGTCATTGGATACAAGATTGATGATATTAGGGGAATTAGTCCATCGGTTTATGCAATTAATTCTACTAGAAGACAATTTTAAAACCTCTATAGAGCATCAAAGAAGGTCAACTCCAAATATGAAAGAGATAGTCAAGAAAGAGGTCATGAAATTGCTAGATGCAGAATTATCTATCCAATATCCGATAGCGAATGGGTAAGTCCACCATGTCGTACAAAGAAAGGGGGTAACGGTGATAAGGAATGCTACGAATGAGTTAATCCCCACTAGAATCAAGCATGGATGGAGAATGTGCATTGATTATAGGAAATTGAATAAGGAAACTAGAAAGGACCACTTCCCATCCCATTTATTGACCAAATGCTAGACCGATTGGCAAAACACTCGATTAAGCATTTAGATGGATACTCCGTTTCTATCAAATCCCTATTTATCCTAATGACAAGAGAAAACAACTTTCACCGCCCATATGGTACTTTTGCTTTCAGAAGAATGCCTTTTGGACTATGCAATGCACCGGCCACATTTCAGAGGTGTATGACTTCAATTTTTTCTGACATGATCGAGAATATAATGGAAGTGTTCATGGATGATTTTTCTGTATATGGAGCAGATTTTGATATGTGTTTATCTAATTTGGTCAAGGTCTTGCAGAGATGCGAGGAAATGAATTTAATGCTTAACTGGGAGAAGTGCCACTTCATGGTGCGAGAAGGCATAGTACTTGGGCACCTAGTCTCACACCGTGGTATCGAGGTGGACATTGCTAAAACTGAAGTGATCAAGAAGTTGCCTCCTCCAACGATGTCGAGGAGTGTAGTTTCCTAGGACATGCAGGTTTCTACAGACTTTTCATCATATACTTCTCAAAAATTTCATATCCATTAACTAATTTGCTTGCTAAAGATGCTGTGTTTCACTTCGATAATCCTTGTCTTGATGCATTTTCCAGGTTAAAGGAAGCATTAACAACCGCCCCAATAATGCAACCTCCAGATTGGAGTCTCCCTTTTGAAATTATGTGTGATGCCAGCGATTTTGCTGTGGGAGCAGTGTTAGGACAAAGGAAGGATCGCAAGGTGTATGCAATCTACTACGCCAGTAAAACATTGGATGAAGCACAAATGAATTATGCTACCACAGAGAAGGAACTCTTGGCTATAGTATTTGCTTTCGACAAGTTCAGATCTTATATCATAGGGACCAAGGTGATAGTTTACACAGATCATGCAGCCATAAGATATTTGCTGAGTAAAAAGGAATCTAAGCCAAGACTTATCCGGTGGATACTTCTCCTACAAGAGTTTGACTTAGAAATTCGAGACAAGCAAGGAACGGAGAACGTAGTTGCAGACCATCTATCGAGGCTTCATCTAGAACCAAATGCGGGAAGAGCCGATGATCTTGCTATAAATGACTTCTTTCCGGATGAGCAGCTACTAGCAGTTAGAACAATCAAAGCCCGTGGTATCTTTGATTTTGCCAACTACCTAGCTTGGGATAATACCTTCTCACATGAGTTATCATCGAGGAAGAAGTTCCTTCGGATGTAAAGCATTATGTGTGGGACGAACCATTCTTGTTCAAGCAAGGGCGGATGCTATATATCGAAGATGCGTATCCGAAGAAGAGATTGAGGATATATTGTATCACTGTCATTCTTCTGCATATGGAGGTCACACGAGCACAGACAAGACTGCGGCAAAGGTTTTGCAAGCAGGATTTTATTGGCCTCATATTTTTAGAGACTCTCGGAATTATGTGACGACTTGTGACCGCTGTCAAAGGACCGGGAACATATCAAGGAGACATGAGATGCCTCAAAATTCGATATTGGAAGTCGAATTGTTCGACGTCTGGGGAATTGACTATATGGGACCCTTCCCTACTTCCTATAAAAATACCTATATACTGGTAGCAGTGGACTATGTGTCTAAATGGGTTGAGGCTCTACCATCCCCCTCTTGTGATGCAAAAACAGTCATTAAGCTCTTTAAGAGTATAATATTTCCAAGATTTGGAATACCGAGAACAGTAATAAGTGATGGAGGCTCACACTTTATCGAAAGACAATTTGAAAGTCTTCTCAAGAAGTATGGAGTAACCCATAAACTAGCCTCACCATATCATCCACAAACGAGCGGGCAAGTAGAAGTTTCGAATAGGGAAATCAAGACTATCTTGGAGAAAACAGTATCAAGATCAAGGAAGGATTGGTCTTTAAGACTTGATGATGCTCTATGGGCCTATCGAACTGCCTACAAGACACCCATTGGAATGACTCCGTTTCGATTAGTTTATGGAAAACCATGTCATCTTCCAGTTGAAATAAAGCACAGGGCATATTGGGCAATTAAATGGCTTAATTTTGACCTGAAGAAAGCCGGAGAGAAAAGAAAACTGCAGCTAAATGAACTTGAAGAACTACGCCTTGATGCTTATGAACATGCAAGGTCTTACAAGGAGAAAACGAAGAGGTGGCATGACAAGAACATCATGCGCAGAGAATTCCATCAAGGAGACTTGGTATTACTATTCAACTCCAGATTGAAACTCTTTCCTGGGAAGCTGAAATCCAGATGGTCGGGGCCATATCGAGTTGAAAAGGTTTATCGTCATGGAGCTATTGATATATCTAGTGAGTCTACGGGAATTTTCAAAGTAAATGGTCAAAGACTTAAGAGATACTTCGCAAACAATTCTGTTGAGCTAATTGGAGATGAGGAGAGGCAGAGCATACTCCTCAAGCCATATCCCCAAAACTAGGGAGTAACCGAGGGGTCAAGCTAACGACCTTAAACAAGCGCTTCTTGGGAGGCAACCCAAACTATTTTCATTTCTTTTTAGTTTTATTTTATTCTTTATTCTATTTTTATTTTTAGGTTTCGACACAGCGTGTTGGAAAGACAACAGCAGAGCATGACTAGCAGCCGTGTCGCACACTTCTCAACCTAAGCACGCGCTGGGCGATCGGCGCACGCCGCTGGGCTGGTGGGCTGCATGTGACGCTGGCCGGATCGCGCACGCTGGGAGCGACGAACGCGCATGTCACGCTTAAACGGGTCGGGTATTTGCGTAAGAGGATGCCCGACACGCCTATGCTGCAGATAGCCCTCTAAAACCGACCCGAGCACGCCCTAATTTTCCACTCGCGATCCAAGGTTGAAGCAGCCGCCGTCGGTCTCTCTCTCAAGCAGCCGAGGAGCTAACCTGCTGTCTCTCCATCACCAACGCCATGAGCAAGCGAGTGAAGACTAGAGGAGGAGCTTCTTCCTCTTCGGCAAGGGACAAGGGGAAAAGAAAAGCTCAGGATTTGGGTAACGAACCTCCTCCGACCTCTAACCATCCATATGGAATTGTTTTTAGAGATGATGTTATGAAGACTAAATTCAGTAAGCTTGAAAAAAGGAAGTTAGTATCTACAAGAACTATAGACTTCTACACGTTGACCACCCTAGGGTTAAGAGATGACATAACTTGGTTAACCAATAGGATAGGATGGACCGAGTTTATCACGCACCATCATCTTACTTACCCGAGCATCACTCTTGAATTCCTTAGCTCCCTGTCACAAATCTGCAAGGAAAGGATTGTGAGGAAGGAAAAATAAAATTTAGATTAATGAACCATGAGTTTACCCTTTCTTTAAGTGATTTTAATACGATATTTGATTTTCCTAGCGGAGGGGAGAGGCAAATTCATAGACATTTTATTGATCATCAATTTTGAGATTAATTTCGATGACCTCGCCCTATGATGCATCTAGGTCCAAATCATTTAACATCCCTAATCCTACTTTTCGCTATCTCCTTAGATTCATGGCTAATACAATCTCGGAAGATATGATAGTGCAGGGGTGGCTAGGCAAAGTGAGTTACAATTTTTATGGGCCATGCTAAATGAAGTTAATATTGATTCTGGAGCCCATATGGTTAGACATCTAGTTAAGGTTAGTAATAGCCCATCCGGAGTCATAGTCATAGGTGGTATTATCACTAGGATTGCTGTAGCCTTAGGATGTGATTTAGATGACCTTGAATATTGTCCTGCTAGCCCTAGATTGGATTTGGATGCTTGTATAAATATGAAGATGATTGAGGCATGTGACGAGGGATATCGTTTGGTGTTAAGAAATGGAATTAAAATCCTCTTGACCACGAGCGGATAAGCATCGTAATTCATCTAATTGACTTTTTAGAGATGTCCAGAACCCTTTCCTACCCCACGCCCATGCTCCATCACCCCTCCTAGGGAGCCATCTCACATAACCCCGAGCCATCACATTCGACTCTCGAACCCCACGGTTTCCATCGACAATGTTTCGCAGGTACTCTTCTTTTGATTTTTCAGGATTTCGATCATCATTCGAAGCTTTCAGAGTCGAACATACCTCGCACATAGGTATGTGGGATCGGTATGCCCAAGCTACGGAGGAGCACCATCGTATAGTGACACAACATTTGGACAGGGCAGCTGATTTTTACAGGAGAGCTGATGAGTTTTTCACTGCTGAGTCCGCCCGGAGGGAAGATGATGATAGATTTCGACAGGAGTCCCGGAAATTTTACCAGGAGCAGCGACGAAGGTGGGCAGAGGAGGATGCTAGTAGTGAAGACGATGACCATTGACCACCTTGAACTATTTTGTGAGTTTCGATGCACATCCTTTATTGTTTGTTCTATCTCTACTTAGATTTTTAGTTTGGTTACTGCCATTTTGTTTGCATCTTTTCATATATCATAACAGTGCATTTTTTATATCATCTAGCGTAATACAACTGAACATTGGTCGGATCATGATATTCCTTTTTGCCTATTTGATAAGAACCCTATTTCACTTCTAACACGGTCTATAGGTCTGAGGTATCCAAATAAAAGATTTAAATCCCCCATATCGGACGAGTACTCGATTTTCCATTGGAGACTTACCTGCGCAATTTGGTTACTGGAGAAACACTTTCACTAGAAGTATGTAAAAAAAAAGGTTACTGGAATTGTTTTCAAGCACCCCTTTGAGACCAAGTAGTTACTGGGGAAACACCTAAAAGGTGCCCCTTTGAGACTAACTAGTTACTGGGGAAATGCTCTCTATAATTCCTTTCCTTCTCTCTTCTTAGAAAGTGCTCCTTTGAGACCTTTTGATGATAGGTAAGAATGATCCATGCATTAAGGCAGGTAAGTGCCTCTATGCCGGAAATAAGAATGTTCTACGATAGAAGGGATGTCAAGTCCAGATTGGTGTCCAATGACTTTAGTCCACCTTTTCACGCACTATATAGGATCTTTCAAACTTGGCAACTAGGAATGATTTGAAAAGATTAAGATCAGATTGTATACCTCGGATGGTGTCTAGCATTTCCACAATTAAGTTGTCTTTTGCATTTTCTTTGCTTGAGGACAAGCAAAAGTTTAGGACTAGGGGATTTTGATGTGTGTAAATCATGCTATGTTTTCACTACTCCATATACATGCATTAAATCACATTTCATATCACAGGCATGTATTTTATCATGATTGATTAAAGTTTAGCATATTTTGACGAAGAGGCGCTTTTGGGTGTTTTTGTGTTAACAGGGCGAAGAAACAGGCGTATCAAAACAACACAGGCGTGTTAGAAATTAACACGCTCGTGTCATGAGAGCCAGCAGCCAACACGCCCTGGTTCACCGATTGACACGCCTGTGTCAGGGGTTCCAATGGCCGACACGCCGATTCGGCTCCAACACGCCTGCTCACCGATTGACATGCTGTGTCGGGGTTCCAGCAAACACGCCCGATTCGCTCCAACACGCCTTCAAGCGCAACACGCCGGAGGGAAATGCCCACACGCGTGCCTCATTTGGCATGGGCGTGTTGGCCTGATTCCAGAATTCCTTTTCTGCGAGCAATCAGGATCTTCGTCTCAATTACGGGGAAATCTATTGCCTTAATTGAAGAGGAGGCCAAGGCTATAAAAGAGGAGAGATTCTAACCCTAAGAGGAGGACGGCGGGTGGTCAGAGATCGACGACAGAAGAAGATAAAGAGAAGGAGTCGGCAGAAGAAGGATATGGCACCCAGTATCGTAATTTCTTTCTCTAGTAATTCTTGTCAGACTATGGAGTAGTATCCTGTAATCTTAGGATGGGGGAGTAGCCCTTGACGATTTATGACGGATGATATAATCTATACTACCTGAACTATTGTTTATTTTGATCCGTTCTTTTGGATTCTTATTGATAAACCTAAGGAGCAAAGGGAAGTACCTAACAAAGGAACCCGAGTTCCCGAAAGCCAGAACCAACTAGGGAATAACTCCTACTAGTAGCGGTAGTGTATCTATGAGGGCTTGTGGGGGTCTCGTGACAGGTCCCCTTAGCTGATTATGGTCCCGTGTGCAAACCTACCGTGAAGAGGAAATTTGACTCTAGAGGAACTCTCATGAACTTAATGGATCTATCAAATCCAGTTTTTACCAAGTAACGGAGGTAAGACATAGGGAGGCTCATGGGGGTCTCGTGATGTGTCCTCTTAGCTGATTATGATCCCCTATGCTCGAACACCGTGACAGGTAAATTGAGTTTGATAGGTACAGTTAACGTAGACCTCGAAAGGGGCCGTTGATTTACCTTAGGATAGGTTCCATCAAAACAACTCTAATAAGGTTAGGAAAGAATTAAATCACCTTATAAATCGTCGACGTGGTGAAACCTATATCCTTAGATTCTCCTCAACTCTTGACTTTCAGCCCATTCTTCTCATTCATTGTTCTTGACTTCTCAGGTTCTTTGCTTAAACCACAATTCGATTGACTAGATAACTTGGTATCACGACCACTCGGTAATTGACCCAATCCCTGTGGGATCGATATTTTTATTACTTGACGACAACCGTGCACTTGCGGAAAACAAGACATCAAGTTAAGGGAAAGTCCCAAGCCAAGGGCAAAGGTAAAGAACTGAAACCCAAAGGAGGGGTGGCCAAGGAAGGGGCTTGCTTCCACTGCAAGGAAGCTGGACACTGGAAGCGTAACTGCAAAGCATACCTGGAAGATCTTAAGAAGAAGAGAAGTGAGACTTCTACTTCAGGTATAAATGTTATAGAAGTCAATCTATCTATTTATTCATCATGGGTATTAGATACCGGATGTGCATCTCACATTTGTACCAATGTGCAGGCGCTGAGAAATAGTAGGGCATTGACAAAGGGCGAGGTGGACTTACGAGTAGGCAATGGAGCAAGAGTTGTTGCTGTTGCTGTAGGAACTTATGATCTATCTCTGACCGCTGGGCTTGTACTAGAATTAGATGAATGTTGTTATGTGCCTACTCTAACTAAGAATATTATTTCGGTTTCTTGTTTGGACAAGAAAGGATTTACATTTATAATAAAGAACAAATGTTGTTCAGTTTATTTAAATGATATGTTCTATTGTAGTGCACCTCTAATGAACGGACTCTACTTTCTAGACTTAGAAGAGCCCCATATATAACATAAGTACCAAAATGTTCAAGTCAAATGAGTTGAACCAAACCTATCTCTGGCATTGTCGCTTATGTCATATAAATGAGAGTCGCTTATCACAACTCCATAAGGATGGGCTGCTAGACTCATTTGATTTTGAATCATATGAGACATGCGAGTCTTGCCTTTTAGGCAAGATGACCAAAACTCCCTTTAGTGGACACAGCAAAAGAGCAACAGACTTGTTAGAACTTATACATAGTGATGTATGTGGTCCTTTCAATGTTGCTGCTAGAGGTGGTTACAGGTACTTCATTACATTTACTGATGACTTCAGTAGATATGGTTATGTGTATCTGATGACACATAAATCAGAATCCTTTGAAAAGTTCAAAGAATTCAAGAATGAAATACAAAACCAGCTTGGCAAGAGTATTAAGATACTTCGATCAGATCGAGGTGGTGAATACCTTAGCCATGAGTTTCGTAACTATCTAACTGAGTGTGAGATTCTATCCCAACTCACTCCTCCTGGAACGCCACAGTGGAATGGTGTATCCGAAAGGAGGAATCGTACCCTATTAGATATGGTGAGATCTATGATGAGTCACACAGATCTTCCTATCTCCTTTTGGGGATATGCTCTAGACACAACAGCCTTCACACTTAACTGTGTACCATCCAAGGCTGTGATAAAGACACCATATATGATATGGACAGGGAGAAATCCCAAGATATCTTTCATGAGAATTTGGGGTTGTGAGGCTTACGATTGACGTCAAGTCTCAGACAAACTGGGACCCAAATCTGATAAGTACTATTTTGTTGGATATCCCAAGGATACAAAGGGATATTACTTCTACATTCCCAGTCAACACAAAGTGTTTGTGGCAAAGACTGGGGTTTTTCTAGAAAAATTAGTGGGAGTACGTTCGATCTTGAAGAAATTCAAGATAAGGACCATAGCACTGAGACCTTGATGGAGGCTGAACAGGAACCACAAAGTGTTATGGGTGATGAGATTGTTGCACAAAGAGTTGTGGAACAACCACCTGTTCATGTAGACCTACCTCTACGCAAGTCTGATAGGGTACGTCGTCAGCCCGAGAGATACTAATTTCTCTTGTCTAACCATGATGACGTTATGCTCATTGAGAATGAGCCTATTTCTTATCCGGAAGCTGTGATGAGTCCAGATTCTGAGAAATGGATAGAGGCCATGAGATCCGAGATGAAATCCATGTACACCAACCAAGTATGGACTTTGGTTGATCCACCTGAAGGGGTCAAACCCATTGGGTGTAAGTGGGGTTTTTGGAGAAATACTGACATGATGGACTTACGCATACCTATAAGGGTCGATTGGTGGCTAAAGGTTTCAAGCAAATTTATGGTATTGACTATGATGAAATCTTTTCTCCAGTGGCGATGTTTAAGTCCATTCGGATCATGCCTGCTATTGCAGCATACCACGATTATGAAATCTGGCAAATGGATGTCAAAACTGTGTTTCTGAATGGAAACTTGCTCAAGGATGTTTACATGATACAACCTGAGGGTTTTTTAGATCCACAACATACTGGGAAAGTATGCAAGCTACAAAGGTCCATTTATGGGCTAAAGCAAGCTTCTCGGAGTTGGAATCTTCGATTCGATGATGCGATCAAACAGTTTGATTTCATCAAGAATGAAGATGAACCCTGTGTCTACAAGAGGGTTAATGGGAACACACTTATCTTTCTTGTATTGTATGTGGATGACATACTACTCATTGCGAATGACAACCCTTCGCTACAGTCTGTGAAGACTTGGCTGGGGACGTGCTTCTCAATGAAGGACTTAGGTAAAGTAGCCTGTATTCTAGGCATCAAGATCTATAGAGATAGATCTAAGAGATTGCTTGACCTAAGTCAGAGTACATACATTGACACGGTATTACTATGGTTTGCCATGGAGAATTCCAAGAAGGGACTTCTACCGATGTCACATGGTGTGAGTCTTTCGTAGAATCAAAGTCTCTCTTCTAGAGAGGAGAGAGATCGCATGGATAAGATCCCTTACGCATCTGCTATAGGATCTATCATGTATGTCATGTTGTGTACTCGTCCTGATGTCTCGTATGCTTTGAGCATGACGAGTAGATACCAGTCAGATCCAGGTGAGTGTCACTGAATAACAGTCAAGAATATTCTTAAGTACTTGAGAAGGACTAAAGAATATTTCTTGATATTTGGAGGCGATGAGGAGCTAGCTGTAAAGGGTTACAGCGATACCAGCTTCCAAACTGACCAGGATGATTATAGATTGCAGTCAAGATTTGTATTTTGCTTGAATGGTGACGCTGTGAGCTGGAAGAGTTCGAAGCAGGACACAGTTACTGATTCTACAATAGAAATCGAGTATATCACTGCATCTGAGGCAACAAAGGAGGCAGTTTGGATCCGCAAGTTCATTACTGAGCTTGGGGTGGTTCCTAGCATAGCAGATCCCATAGAGCTCTATTGTGATAACAATGGAGCGATTGCACATGCTAAGGAACCTCGCTCACACCAGCGGACCAAACACATACTACGACGCTTCCATCTCATTCGAGAGATTATCGATAGAGGAGATGTGAAGATTTGCAGAGTACCCACAGAGGCTAACATCGCAGATCCCTTGACCAAGGCTTTGGCACAGAAAAAGTATGATGGTCACACTAGGTCATTGGGTATTAGATACTACGGTGATTGACACTAGTGCTAGTGGGAGATTGCTAGTGAAAGCCCTAGAGTCAATCATGTGATGATTGTTGTATGGACTTTATTGTATCATATTCCTATTTATAAAGGCATGGTTATTATATTTACTTGTATTGGTGTCAAATAACTAAGTATAATAACGTCCTTGAGTAGTAGGTTCTTATCTATATCAATCGATTGGTTGAATCGATAATGAGATGATATAGAGAACACTACTCTTAATCATTCTTAGTCAAGTATTAATATTCAGGGATAATGTTAATGCGTAGAGACTAGTATGTAGGTCAACACGATGACTTGATTTCACAAGTCATGGATATGAGATATCAAGTTGACACATGGGTATGCATTGGAGAATGTATACTGAATGACCCGCCATGAGAAAGTATCATGGATCGTTATATGAGTGTCATATACTTTCTCATGTGACTATTAGTATGACTATTAGTCCTTACACCTGAATTCACCATGGTTCCCTACATAAGAAGTTGCATACTTTGACTTCGTCAAACGTCACCCGTAAATGGGTGGATTATAAAGGCGATTATTGGATATGTAATAAATTATGCAGAGGGATGTGAGTGATGTAGATGAGATCTATCCCTCCTATATGACGGGAGTAACATCGTTATTCTTGATAGAGTGAGACCACGAAGTGCATGACTATACCCAAATGAGTCAATATGAGATATTGAGCTCATTTGATTAAAGTGAGTCTACTTGGAGTTCAAGATATAGATTGTACCGAGGATGACACGGTCTATGCCTCAATTGGTCAATCTAGATGTCAAGAATAGAAGGACATTGTCACATATTGTGAGAGTCACAATTAGTAGTCACAAAGGTGATGTTGGATCTCAACATTCTTGTAACTTGGGTAGCAATGATGTGTTGCTAGATACCGCTCATTGCTTATGTTTCTAAATCGGTTTAGGAGCATTGCCAACGTTACAAGAACCTATAGGGTCACACACAAAGGGCAATTAGATGAAGATTATGTTCATATGATGAACCATGAGGATTAGGTTCATGGGATGAACCAAATTTGATTAAGAGTAATCCAAATTAGACTAATTGAGTTAGACTCAATTTGATTCAAGTGTTGAATGAGTCTAATTTAGATTTGATTCATTGAGTCAATTTAAATTAATGAATAGAGATTCATTAAATAAAATTGACTTGAATCAAGTGGTTAGATTTGATCAACGATGGGAGATAAGAGGTCAAGTTTGACTTGACTTGAGATGGAAGATGAATGGTCAATTTTGACTTGACCAATTGCCATGTCATGGTGACTTGGCATGAGCGTCGGCCAATGATGATGTTCCACATCATCATGAACTTATCATGTGGTGCCACCTCGTGAGGGAGACCAAGAGTCATTGGCTCTTGGAGTTACATGCATGCATGTAACCCCCCAAAACAAAGTGGCCGGCCACTTTAGAGTTATTCATGGGATGAATTCATTTGTGTAACTCCATCTTCTTCTTCCTCTCAAGCTCTCTCTTCCAATCCTTTCTTTGGCCGAAACTCTCAAGGGTGCTAGCACACTCTAAGGTTTCTTCTCCACCATTTGTCGGTGTGGATACTTGTAGAGGAGTGTGCACTTGACACTCTTCGAGATCCGGCAAAGCGTTTGGACGAGCGGGATAAGCGAAGGACGTCGCTACGAGGGTAATGCTCTCACCATTTAGATCTTTGGTAGATCTAGGTTTTTCATAACACATACATGTAGTTTTATTTTTTTTATACCTTCGCACGGATCCGTGGCTGGGCTTTCGGGGTTTCCGCAACGCAAAAAACAATTTTTGCAGCTCGGAAAGTCCAACACTCATATCCATGACTTGTGAGATCAAGTCATCCATTGACCTATATGCTAGTCTCAATGTATTAATATTGCCCTTGTCTATTAATACTTAACTAGGAATATTAAGAATAGTGCTCTCTACAGTTTCTCATAATCAATTCTACCAATTGATATACTATAGATTAGAACCTACTATTCAAGGGCATTATTATATTTATTTTAGCTGGCACATGCATAAAGTAAATATAATAAATAATCTTTGTCTTTTATTAATGAAATATGATACACATAATCCCTAATTAATCATCTCATGATTTGCACTAAGGGCTGACACTAACACTAGCGCCACACACGACCTGGTCGTGTGGAAACACATGGTCGTGTGGCGCTACGCGATTCCGATGCAAGTCGGTTATTTTCTAGGTTTCAGAGAGATCAAGGTTGATGTCTATATAAAGGAGGCTACGCCCAAACCCTAGGGGGAGACAAGACGACTGGGATAGCACACCGAAACCCTAAAAAGCTTAGGAAACTCGCAACGAGGAGGAAGAACACCGTCGGAGATCCGAGTTTTGCACTTCAATGCCAGAGAGAAGGCCACATTGGCATTGTAAATTTTTGTTCTTGCACTTTATCTATTATTTATTTGAATATGAACATGCCTTGTGTTTCTTCTCTCCTAGTTATGGAGTAGTTTCTTCGATTCTAGGATTAAGGAGTATTTTGTGTGCATAGGATATGTTGCTTCAAATTGAATTCTGGTATTGAGTTTGAATTTGCAATTGGAATTAGTTTAGACCGATATCTATGTGTATTTGGTTTTCTATCTACTGTGCTTAGCCGATACGAGGGGTGACAACCCTTGTATCTAAGTTTTAGGGGATTTATACGAGGAACCTAGGGGTTGGCCTTATCTCCTATAACCGTGGGTAAAAGGATGCGATAGAACTGGAAACGATTCATCGCAGGGATTGATTCGGCATCCTCGTACCGCCTATCCAGTCCTTGTAAGGCAGAGATAACTCCCGATAGATGCGATGACCCATCGGGAGTGTGTATGATGTCTCTTCCACAAGACCATAGTTAGACGTTTAGACAACGACCAGTTGATAGCATGTTTTGTGACACATAAGCGAAATCAAAATCCTAGACTCCCTTTAAAAGATCTCGCGACAAACTCCTTTCTTCTTCCGTGTGACACCATATTGAGTAGGATCACCGATAACTCTCACATTCACAATCCTTAGAGTATAGTCTCGAACAATTACATCCACTGAACAAATCGGTACTCAAATCTCAGTTCCTGTGGGGTCGATAATATTTTTATTACTTGACGACATCCATGCACTTGCGGGCGTTGAGCGCGAGCGCACGCTTTAAGTCCTCGACGGTCTCCGTTGCAAAATTTGAGGTCGCGTTCGCGTGCATCAACTATAGAATGTTCAAATAAATCTCCATGCACAAAAGACTATCCCGAATCAAGGTACTGCAATTACAGAATACAAAGAATAACTAAATGCTAGCACAACTCTTGATTAATCAATTCAATCCTATAGTAGTGTAATCCTCTACACTTTATTTACTAATCATATTCAATCTATGATACACTTCACCAATAATGCTACTACAACCACCTATTTTAGAGCTAACACATATTCACATTGAATCAATAATAACATCTAAATCCAGGCTCACCTCACAATCGCTTCAATCACACAACTCCTCAATTCTTCTTGATCCATAATTGAAGTAGCAATCCTGGCTCCGATCACCCTTTTCACCTCACTCCAAATCAACCCGCTACAACTTTTCCTTACTACAAAAGATAATCCAATTTGTACAAATTCTCAGATTTCCATAATTTAAAGAAATACAACAATAACAGAGGTCTTTTACCACAAATCGAAGGTAAAGACTAGATGAAATCCCACAACAGATTCCCTGATCCAGCCTCTCGAACCATTGTAATCTACTGATGATGGCGTTCTTCCCAGTCACAACCATAGAACAACCATAAACCAAGGCATAGTCGACTGCGGTTGGAGGTGGCTGGTAGCAACAGTGGAGCTATGGTTAATACACCTTCGGAGCATTCAATCCTTCGAGAAACCAAAGAAAGAGGAAATAGACGATGGCGGAAGACTGCTACTCGTGGCGGAGAGGATAGTGACAGCTGTCCGAGGTGATCGCAGTTGGCCGTGATGGCCGCTGTGGTTGTCCGCGATGATGAGCACGATGAGGAAGAGAAGGATCGACAACAACTGAGGGATGGAGTCAGCGACAATCGAGCTAGCACCTCCAACAGTGGTAGGCAGTCAGCATTGTTGCGTGAAGGCGACGATCTGCAAGCTGGCTTGGGGCAGCGATGATGGAGTGGTGGTGCGAGCTCGAGGTGGAGATCGGAACAAGCTGGGCTCGAGCGATGGCGATGGGAAGTGGCACAGATCGAACTCGTGGCGGCGACGACCGACAGATGAGAAGAGGCTGCAGCGGTGAGCACGGGGAAGATGCGACGACGCACGAGCTCAGAGCGTCGACGACAACAGATTGACTTGCCAACGAGGCAAGTGACGACCAGCATGGCAGCCACGATGAAGTGGCGACACGAGCTCGGGGCGGAGATTGACAATCGCAAGCTGACTCGGCATTAGCGACGGTGAAGAGGAGGAGGAGAAATCGCGATCGGGGAATAAACGGAGGAAGCAAAAGTCGAGAGAAAGAAAAGGACAAATCGGGAGAAAATAAAGAAACCCAAACCTAGGTTTTCTTTATATACTTTAGGTTAATGAACCCTATTAATCCCTCAACTATACATAATCTAAATAGATTTTAATAAAGCCTATTAAATCATCCTTATAAATTCATAGAAATTTCATTTAAATCTAAATAAATTTCTAAAAATTTTCTAAAAATTCCAGTGGATATTTTTTCCCCTAATTAATAAGTATTATTTTATTATTATTTCATTTTACGATATCTTACAAATATTTTTTTGTTCATGAAAATAAATCCAAAATGCGCATTTGAGTTTGACACGATCCAACCATATAAGCAGTTTGATGAATATATACTTAATTTAAAAATCATCATCTCATCATTATTGACACACCAAACTCCGAGGACTCTGTCTGTTCGTTCTTCAACAGGGAGAAATAATGACAAATTTCATTCGCCTATTTCAGATGGGACTAGTTTCCCTTCTTGTCTAATTGGAAATGAATTTTCATATTTATGAGTGGAGACTTTTGTATGTTTCTTTTTGTCTGTGATTGCAATGCAACGTAGAGCAAGTTGTGTAGAAGCCTTTTCCAACATGAGGCAGAGTCCTAGTCCAGCGGCAGCGGGTTCAGCCGGGGCACCGGCACGCACACCAAGTGTTTGTTCCTAACAAGCGTCAAGCTCAGTCCTTCAGCCATGTCCACCTTGCCCCCATCCTCCGACTCCCAATCGAAGCACTGTAGCAACGCCGCAAGCGCACACGGGACGAACTGCAGCGCCAGAGACGTCCCTGGACAAAGTCTGCGTCCGCTTCCGAAGGGAATCAGCTCGAAGTGCTGCCCCCTGACGTCCAATTTCTGTCCTGGATCCTCCAGGAACCTCTCTGGCCGGAACTCCAGTGGCTCCGGCCATTGCTCCGGGTCCCTTCCCATGGCCCAGATATTGACGAAGACCGTCGTTTTTGCCGGAACATCGTATCCTTTGATCTTGGTGTCCCTGGTGGACCGCCGAGGGATCATAGGGCCGGAGGGGTGCAACCTCATTGTTTCCTTGATGATGGCCTGCAGGTACGGGAGGTTGGCCGCGTCAGACTCCTGCACCAACCTGTTCTTGCCGACCACCGCGTCAATCTCATCTTGTGCCTTGCGCAGGATGTCCGGGTGGTTGATGAGTTCCGCCAGCCCCCACTCCAAGGTGAGGGCCGAAGTGTCGGTGCCGGCGACGAGGATATCCAACACGAAGGATTTTATATTTTCCCTACTCAATTTCACTTCTTCACTGGAATCCTCTGCAATGTCAATCAATATATCCAGCAAATCCTTGATTCCGCCGCTCCTTTTTTTCCTCGCCGCTTCCTTCTCCTTCATGATCCTCTCCATCATGACATCGTACCTTTGCCGGATGTCTTTCGACCTCTTATCGAACCCCTGCAAGTCCCAATTCTTGCAAATTCCAATAAAATCTGCCACATTGAACTTACCCATCAGCTCCGCCGCTTCCTCCACGATCTTCCTGACCTCCATTGCCTCCCCCTCCGACCCGCAGCATCGGTGGCTCGTGGTCATCCGGGAGATCACATTGTTGGTGAGATTTATCGCCTCGCTTCCCATGTCGATGCTGGTTCTTCCATCCTTGCATCTTTCGTACAAGGATCGAACGAGCGAGACCACCTCTTCACTCCGGATGGGGAGGAGCTGGTCGATCGTCCGTCCTCCAAGGAGCTCCGACATGCAGAGTTTCTTCAAGAACCTCCAGTGGGGACCGTAGGGCGCGAAGACGAAGTCGGAGCAGCCGTAGGTGATGTAACTTGCCGCCCTAAACTGAGGGCGGTCCGACCAAGCCGTCTCCTGCGTTCTCATAATCTCTTTGGCGGCGGAAGCGGAGGATGCCACTATGCAAGGGACGGAGCCGAGGCGGAGGCGGATCAGGTCACCGTAGCGCTGAGAGAGCTTATGGAAGGACTGGTGGGGGATCGGCCTGAGGTGATGAAGGTGGCCAATCATCGGCAACGCGATTGGACTCGGCGGGAGGCGGAGAGCTGGCCGCCGGCGCCGGCATATGAGAAAAAAGAGTGAAAATACGAGCACGAGTATGGGAACGACGAGGGACCGGAGGTCTGCTGCCTCCATTTGCTTCGATGAATACAAGTTTGGTCACAAGCTAAATGCATATATAATACATTTAATTTAATAATTTCTTTGATTTTTTTAAAAAAAGTAAGAATATATAATAAATGCTTAACCGCACTTCCGTAGAGTGGGAATTTTTTTTAGTTAAATGGCTCCCTAATAAATTACATATCTTTAATTATAAATATAGAATTTATTATATTCGGTGGGTCCCAAATGCAACAAATGTAAATATCTTAGAATTCTTTTATTGTCTAATCTCTTCAATTGTATACAAATTCTGATAAATATTTAAGGAAATTTGTTCATGTGATACAGTGTTTTTTGACAACTAAGTTTTTAATAAATAATTCCCTAATGATAATATGTTAATGTCTAAACTATACACATATTATTCAATAAATTTCCAAATATATTTCCGAGTAATATACATTCAACTTTTATTTTATATTAACTATTTATGACATTATATTAGCCGATTGATTATTAATATCAATTTTCTTAATTTTTATTATCTTCCTATTTTAGCGATGATAAAAAAAGAAGATAATTTACACTGATAAATACTTGATATTCAAAAGTTAAAGATTTAAATAGTATAATAATATCATTATTTTATTTTATTTAAAAAATAATTTGGTTTGTGTATATATATACACTTTTTAGACAACTTTATTGTAATAGTACTTTTAATATTATTATTTTTTAGTTCAAATATTTAGATCTTGCTATCCGATTAGTATTAAAGATGATTGATTCAATTTCATAAAAAAATTTATTGATTGTTGTCTGTCGAGACAAAAACGACGAGGTATCTAGTAGCGAAGGCGACAAAAGACCACTGACTCAGATGGAAGAGAAGATGACACGAAGGGAAAATCGAGGTGGCGAGAGCGGTGTCTCAGTTGGGAACCGAGCCGAATGGCGTGATGCGCCCGATTGGCGTGTCCTGCAAGATAGAAACGATTAAGGGCGCCGAGAGAGATCTCGATGAGGCCCCTTTGACGCTTAAGGCAGGAATTAGTAGGAAAAGTGGTGAAAGCAGTTGAGAGAATTAGTTGAGAATGCGCGAACCTCTGGTCTCTTCCTCCAAGAGAGTTATATATATGAAAGAATCCTCCTGTCAATCAGTACGGTTGGTATGGGCGGTATGACTTCATGATGTATTTATGCATGCTCCAAGAAGTAATAGGGGTCATTACCCTCATAAATTCGCGGGTACGTGGACTGTAATTAATACTCATTATGTGGTTGATAGGAGACAACTCCTCATTAATGTAGTGGACATGCCTCTGGAAGCCAGTATGGGCACCTGTTCCCTGGTTGGGGAGAAACGCTGACAAGGACTGTCTTATGTACCATATGAATAGAAATACCCACCACATCACTTGACTAAGATAGAGCATACTTTGGGAAGTCATACTCCAAGATAGCGTGCAACTGTCGAGATGCGAGGCGTCAGGAATACAATATGATCGAGTTGAAGAGTGTCAACCGAGATGCGGGGCGTCTGGAATACAATATGACCGAGCTGAAGAGTGTCGGTCCAGACACGGGGTGTTTGGAATACAAAATGATCGAGCTGAAGAGTGTCGGCCGAGATGCGGGGCGTTTGGCCGATGATACGACTTGGATGTGTTGGGTTTCCCCGGCACCGCGGCGAGTGTGTGTTTGAACATGTTTCGTAAATATATGCACAACGGAAGAATTAAAAGTAATAAATCTAATTTATTACAATACACACCACATGCATGCAAGATACAACATGTGTAGACATAATCACAATTTCAAATTTTGCAATAAGAGGAAATTATGCTAGTTATACCTGACGTTTCATGTGCAGTGAGAATGACATCAACCGGAGCAACTCACTCTAGAGTTTTCTCTATCCGTATCCACACCGAGTACCGTCGGGATAGCTTTGCCAAGCTACGAGCCTCATCTCATAGGAGTCACTAGCCTCGTGTCGAAGACAATGTGATCGAGAGAAGATCACAATCCGAATCAAAATTCGGATGCAAAAATGAGTCCCCAAAACTCGCTTCTCCGGAGAGCTATTCGTCAACCGATTGACGAATCCTTAGTCCTCCACCTATGAGGATTACCAGAGATCCAATCTCCGATAAAGAAGTCACTGTCGGAGCTTCAAACGTCGTCCAAACGACGCTCCGACAAGAAGACAGCTTGGTGGAGGACTTGGTGTCGGCCAAAGGAGGTAGCCGGCTAATCCTTGGTCACCAGAGCCAAGGTGGGTCGTTGGAGGGTCGTCGGAGGGGTGGCCAGCAGCAGCTGGACGCCGACGGTAAAGAGGTGGATGGTGGCACAAGAGCTGGGCGTGGATCCCTTGGGCGGCGACAAGGAGAAGAGAGGGAGAGGAGAGAAAGAGAAGTTTCCAAAATAAAATTTAGGGCTCTCCAAACCTCTAGACGCGCTTTTATAGAGCGCGTGTTTCTTAACCATCAAGAAACCTTCTCCTTAGAGTTATTGGTTCATAACCGAAACCCGTTAACCCGCTCTAATAACTTAAGTTAAAATAAACCGAACCGCCTTGGTCTATTTTAAGTTAAAATGAACCAAACCAATTTTGGTTCATTCGTTTAAAACAAACCAAACCACTTTGGTTTATTTTCCACGATTAGATTAGAACCAAACCAATTTGGTTCATCCATCATATCTTCATTAGACTCGACCCATCCATGCTTCCGTTGCGACTGAAACGATTTCATGTTCACTCATTGTTTGGTCCAACCAAACCTAGTTTCTCTCGATCTGATAATCTCATTCTCAAGCTCATTTTAAATCCTTCGAATTTCGCTCGTTGTGCGTATGACCCAATAGATTCTTGATTTATGTTGGTCGTCTATAATTAACCATTAATTATAGAACGATCATGAGTGGCACCTAGTAGTGCATCATGATCCCCAATTAATCGAAAAATCAATGATTGATCCTGATGTGAGTGAAACATATAGAATTTTAGGAGTAGTTTTCACTCACATCTTGTTACATTTTATGTTAGTTTCATGTATATGTTATTCTATTTTGTACTCATTTCCTATTTTCTGGTTTGGAGGTATGCTCTTTGTACTTTTGGGTGCAGGTTAGCATTTCGAAAGAAAAAGGCGCACTTTCGGAGCAAAAGACGAATATTTTACAGCTAGACGCAGAGTGGGACACGACCAGGGCGTGTGAATACACATGGTCATGTCCAATGGTCGAGATCAGCACCCCAGGGCTGCACACGGCCTGGCTGTGTGGAAACACACGACCGTGTGGTGACCCGCCAAATTTGCGCAACTAGGGTTTTTTTCAAATTTTGCAGCGGTCCGAGGTGATGTCTATATAAGGATTGCTCCGCCCAGACCCTAGGGAGGAGGCATGACGGCTAGGATGGCATGCCGAAGCCCTAAAAAGCTTTGAGAACTCACAATGGGGAGGAGGAACGTCGTCGGAGGTCCACGCCTTGCACTTCAACGCCGGAGAGAAGACCACGAAAGCATTGTAATACTTTGTTCCTGCGTTTTATTCCTTATGTATTCGAACGTAAACATGCTTTGTGATTCTTCCTTCATATACATGGAGTAGTTCTTTTGATTCTAGGATTATGAAGTAGCTTGTGTGCACATCGCAATGTTGGTTCATGTTAAATTCTGTCTTTGAGTTTAATTTGGCAATTGGAAGTTTGTTTATACTATATCTATGCGTGTTTGATTTTCTACCTGCTGTGCTTAGGCGATACGAGGGGTGACAACCCTCGTATCTAATATTTAGAAGATTTTATACAAGGAACCTAGGGGTAAACCTGATCCCCTGTAACCGTGGGTAGAAAGATGCGATGGAACCGAACACGATTCATCGTAGGGATTGATTCGGCATCCTCGTACTGTCTATCCCATACTTTTAGATGGAGATAGCTCTCGGTAGATGTGGCGGCTCAGCGGGAGAGTGTATGATGTCCCTTCTATAAAGCCATAGCTAAACGTCTAGACAACGCCAATTGACAGCATTGTTTTGTGACACACAAGCGAAACCGAAGTCGTAGAATCACCTTTGAAGACCTCACCACGCTCCCTTCCTCCTCCGTGTGACACCGTATAGAGTATAGTCCACCGACAACCCTCACCAATTGAAACCCCTTAGATTTACGTCCGAACAATTACAACCACTGAACATATCGATATTCGAATCTCAGTCCCTGTAGGATCGATAATCTTTATTACTTGACGACATCCGTGCACTTGCAGGCGTTGAGCGCGAGTGCGCGCTTCGAGTCCTCGACGACCTTCATCGCAAGATTTGAGGTCGTGATCACGTGCATCAAGTTTTTTGGCGTCGTTGTTGGGGACTGATCGATTCGATATCGAATCGAATGGTGGTAAATTGGATCGGACTTAGGATTAGATTTATTTACTTGCTTTATTTTATTTCTAGTTTGCTTTATTTACTTTAGTTTTATATCTTCTATATTTAGATTTAGTTTTTAATTTTTTAATTTTTATTTTAGCAGTAGTTATTTTTATTTCCTTTTTGCATCTTATATTTTATTACATAGATTGTTTTATTTTCCTTTTTTAGAATTAGTTAGCACTCCTAATTTTTGTGGCTTGGTTCATCGTAAGCTTAGACGCTTAGGATCGGAAGGCCTAATTTCGATCGACTTAGAAATTGAGCGAACCTTTCATCGCCGGAGAGCAGAGCAGCGAAGGATGGAAGATCAAGCTGCATCCGAAGTGAACATGGGTAGCCGACCTCTGTGAGACTACGCAGCTCCTAGCGCTAGAGGATTTAGGCCGAGTATAGATGGACCATCTATTTCAGCAAATAATTTTGAGCTGAAACCGACACTTATACATATGGTTTAGCAGAGTCAATTCGGGGGAGCTGCGACTGAAGACCCGAACTGGCACCTTGAGGCATTTCTTAAAATCTGCTCGACAATAAAAATGAACGGAGTCCCTACTGACGTGATCCGCCTGAGCCTATTCCCATTCTCATTGCGGGATAAGGCTAAGGCATAGCTTCACTCCCTACCTTCGGGGAGCATCACTACATGGGAGCAATGTGAGCAGCAGTTTCTGAACAAATACTTCCCACCAAGCAAGACTGCTCACATGCGCCATCTTATCACGAGCTTCCACCAGAAGGAGGGGGAGTCCTTATTCGAAGCTTGGGATCGCTACAAGGGGCTACTCTACCAATGCTCCCACCACAGACCGGAGAGGTAGCTGGTGATCCACATCTTCTATAATGGGATTGCGTATGCCACGAAGATGTCCCTAGATTCTGCTGCAGAATGAGCACTGTTGAATAAGACCATAGAGGAAGCCGAGGAATTGATAGAAGAAGTGGCCCAGAACCACCATCAATGGGCTTCCGAACATGGTCAACCTACACCTGCAGCGGGACGATACACTGTCAACTCCATGGACCACCTTGCAGCAAGGATGGATGCGCTCAGCAGAGGGTTTGAATCTTTGAATCCTTCATCTGCATGCGCAGCCATTGACCTTGGAGAGGGAGCGACAGCATATCGAGAGGACTACTATGGAGGGCAGGGAACCTCAGAGGAGTAGATTGAGCATATTGACGTGGTTGGGGACTATGACCAAAGGCCCCACAACCCATACCCCAATACCTATAATCCTGGATGGATAAATCACTCGAATTTCTCTTATAAGAATAACTCGGGAAACTCCCAACCATCAGGGGGGTATGAGCAGTAGGGCAATGGGCAGCGACCACAAAAGTCCAGACTGGAACTGATGATGGAGGAATTTATCCCTATCCAAACTAAGGCCAATGAGGAATTTCATCGCCAACATCAGAAGTCTGAAGAATCACTCAGAGACTTGAAGACCACCGTTGACGGCCTTGCAAGTCACACCAGGATGTTGGAGACGCAAATGACCCAGATAGCCCAAACCGTGTCGTAACCTGTGAAGAGCTCTCTAATGAGTCAAGGTAAAGAGGAAGGAGTGGGGGCAAAGTAGCAAATTCACCAAGGGGTGTGCAGCCATGATTACCACCCTACCTGACTAAGCTGAGTTTGAAGAGAAGATTCCATTACAGCTTGAGGACCCTGGTGAATTTGTTATCCCTTGCTCAATTTATGGGGAGAGCTTCGACGAAGCTCTATGCGACTTGGGGTCATCAGTCAGTGTGATGCCCTATGCATACTATCTGAAGATGGGACTGAGCGGGCTCCAACAAGTGAATCTTGGTATTCGTATGGGGGATGATTTAGTCAAGGAGCCCATCGGCATGCTACCACACGTGCCTGTGGTGATTGAGGATTTCGTGATACCCACGGACTTCATCATACTGGACACATGACCCAATCCCCAGAATCCCATCATTTTGGGAAGGCCTTTTCCGGCAACTGTAGGGGCGTGCATAGACGTGAAGGCACACCAGATCTCCCTGGAGGTAGATGGGGAGATCATTATCTTCAGCCTTTCGGAGCACAGAGCCCCCTACCTCGACGACTTCACATTTAGCAGAATGAAGACGGAACCGCTAGATGAAGCTTCCGAGATGGATGAATAGAGGTTCACTGAACCTCCAAAGCCGAGTTGATAGTGGAGTGCGGTCGAGCTAAACGACCTTAAACAAAGCGCTTCTTGGGAGGCAACCCAAGTTTAGTTTTAGATTTCCCTTTGATTGTATTGCATGCATTCATTTAATTTAGTTTTGATTTCCATCTCATTTAGAGTTAGAACTAGAAAAGAACTTTGCTAGGCAAAAATAAAATCCATATTAACCTACACGGTGAAATGTATGAGAGAATTCGAACCCTAACACAAAACAGGGAGAGAAATGGGGACACACGGCCTGGCCGTGTGTTCTGGCCCCGTGCCTGGCCAGGCCAAAGCGCGCATGGCTGGGGTGTGTGTTTTCACCCCATTTGCATCGTGTGCTTCGAAAGATCTTGCCCTAGCCGTGTGGTTTCGTCTTCCCCACCATCTAGAAGCACTTTTAACCTCAAAGGAAGCCAAAAGAAGCAAGGATGAGGAGGACCAAGCATGTAGCACCTCGATCCGGTGCTTCAGAGCGACGAACAAGGAGAGCCAACGCCCCTCAACTCCAGAGGAGGGTAACGCCCTACCCACTCTTCTTTTTCGTAATAACGAACATAGAGATAGATATAATATGTTTTCTACTCGTAAAATCACTGCTACTAGGTACTTAGATGAAGATTTGCTAGAGTCTTTAGGGTTGTTGGGTGATATTCAAGCCCTATTTGCAAAAATGGGGTGGGAAGAGATGATGAGAATAAGACACCCAACCTACCCTAGGATAGTTCTAGAATTTTTGAGTTTCTTAGAGGTGGAAATTTTAACGGGTAGAGAGAGCGAGGAGGGTAGGATAACTTTTAGGCTTTTTAACATTGAGCATGAGTGGACCCTTCACCAATGGAACTCATGCTTTGGCTTGCCGAGTGGGGGAGAGAGAAGAATCCCTATTGGGTTCAACTCTCGGGTATTTTGGACCAAGTTGATGGGAGAGCACGCTTATGACCCTTTTAGGGCCAAAGCGTCGCACCTCCAAAACCCCGTCTTTCGATACCTCCACCGCATCATGGCCAGTACTATATTTGGTCGTGGGGAGAGTGACGGTGTAGTTAGAGCTAGCGAGCTGTTTTGCCTCTGGGATATGCTACAAGAAAGGAGTAGCATCGATGTAGGGTCCCACTTCATCAGACACTTAGTGAAGATGGGCAAAGCAGCACAAGGAGAGATTAATGTGGGAGGCCTACTTATCCACATTTGTCATAGGATGGGATATGATTACACTGCATTAGAGAGTATAGAGGGGAGCCATAGGATCGACCTAGGAGTGTGCATGGCCATGAAGATGATTGTGAGAGAAGAACACTCCTTATGCTTTGTAAGAAAAAATCTCACGACCCTTAGGCTCCCCGACCCGGATCGTACGACCATCGCTATACGTGCCAACTGACGCTTGGACCTGATAGTGGATTCCCCTCCACATGAGGAACCATCCACATCAATGCCCATCTCTCCACCTTTATATCACTCTCCCTCCGGTCCACACATGCATAAGAGCCCACCTAGTCCATGCCGACATGAGTCTGCACCTGCACTATCACATTTTTCCACCTTTGAGCAGGATGCAGGTACGTCGGCCTATGATTTCTCGGAGTTCCGATCATGCCTCGACGACATATACACTGAGCAACAGACGCAGAGGCAGCGATGAGAGGAGCAGAGCGCCTACATGCAGGCGGAGTTCTAGGGATTCCGGGAGCACTTCCAGCGGGATGAGGAGTTCTACGACGAGGCCCACATATACTTCTAGGAGGAGGCTGCTCCTCGCCAGGATGAGGCCGCATATCGCAGGGAGATGCGGTAGCACATGCATGTCCAGTAGGCGCAGTGGGCTAGGGAGGAGGAGCACCGAGCGACCGCTGCATCCACCATTTCCCAGATCGACCACATGTACATGTGACATCAGCGGCTCAGTAGCAGGTTCTCTCAGGATCCAGAGATGCCGAGGCTCCCAGACTTTCCACATCGTCCACCATACTAGAGGTATATTTTCATTTAAGTCTGGGGGGAGGACCCCAAAGTTTATTTTATTTTGTTTCCTAGTAGTAGTTTCTTTTCTGGTGTTTTCATTCATTTATTCATGCATGGGTTGTTAAATTTCTTTCAGTACTTAGTCTTTGTTATCCGTAAAAGCTGCCTTAGTAGTATTTATAAAAAGTTACTTACATGAGTTGTTCCCATAGGTAGCTTAACTTCATTTATCTCGTGATATTTTATTTTATTCGCTCTAATGAATGTTCTAGACTTACACTGGTTAGCTTTATTTCTTTACACTTACACATGTCGAACATTCTGAAAGGGATAATCTAGTACATACCTAGTTATGATTCATCTCAGTAGTCTAGTACTTTGGAATCCATAGGTGACTCTAGGTTTAGCATTTTAGTTATTGGAGATGCTCGGATTGTGTAAGCCCATTTGGAAAAATCAAAATCCCAGTGAGAAGGAAAAAAAAGAGAGAGAGAGAGAGAGAGAAAGAGAAAAAGATGAAAAAGAAAACAAAGAAAAAGAAAAAAAAAAAGAGGAGAGAGAGAGAGAATATTATGAGGGATAAAAAAATAATTGTCGTGGGTGAAAATGGCTAGGTGTCCCTTTGAGACCGAGTTAGGTTACTGGGGAAACACCTACCAATTTCTCTCAATACCGAGCACGCCTTTGAGACTTTATGCTAGATCTAGGGAACGACCCTCGCTTTGGACAGGTAAGTGCCTAAGAGCCGGAAACCGTAGGAAAGCTATGGGGTGACGACTTAACTCACTATGGAACGGGCATCCCCTAAGAATGATTCGCTTAGCACGAGCACGAGGAGCTAACTTAGTGAATTTCTAGAACATATTTATTCTGCTTTGATTGTAAATATCACTTGATCAATTTAGTTGACATGCTAAGTATGGAACAATGTCTTTTTAAATTTCATGGTACTGAGGTTTGCTTGAGGACAAGCAAAGATTTAAGTTTGGGGAAGTGATGTGAGTGAAACATATAGGGCTTTAGGAGTAGTTTTCGCTCACATCTTGTTACATTTTATGTTAGTTTGATGCATATGTTATTCTATTTTGTACGCATTTTCTATTTTCTGGTTCGGAGGTCTGCTCTTTATATTTTTGGGTGCAGGTTAACATTTCAGGAGAAAAAGGCGCACTTTCGGAGCAAAAGATGGACATTTTGCAGCTAGACGCAGAGTTGGACACGACCAGGGCATGTGGATACACACGACTATGTCCAATGGTCGAGATCAGCACCCTAGGGCTGCACACAACCTGGCTGTGTGGAAACACACGGCCGTGTGGCAGCCCGCCAGATTTGTGCGACTAGGATTTTTTTCAGATTTTGTAGCGGTCCGAGGTGATGTCTATATAAGGATGGCTCCACCCAAACCCTAGGGGGGAGGCACGATGGCTAGAACGACACACCGAAGCCCTAAAAAGCTTCGGGAACTCGTAACGGGAAGGAGGAATGCCGCCGGAGGTCCACGCCTTGCATTTCAACGCCGGAGAGAAGACCACGAAAGCATTGTAATCCTTTGTTTATGTGTTTTATTCCTTATGTATTCGAATGTAAACATGCTTTGTGATTCTTCCTTCATATACATGGAGTAGTTCTTTTGATTCTAGGATTAGGGAGTAGCTTGTGTGCACATCGCAATGTTGGTTCATGTTAAATTATGTTTTTGAGTTTAATCTGGCAATTGGAAGTTTGTTTATACTATATCTATACGTGTTTGGTTTTCTACCTACTGTGCTTAGGCGATACGAGGGGCGACAACCCTCGTTTCTAATATTTAGGAGATTTTATACAAGGAACCTAGGGGTAAACCTGATCCCCTGTAACCGTGGGTAGAAGGATGCGATGAAACCGGACACGGTTCATTGTAGGGATTGATTCGGCATCCTTGTACCGTCTATCCCGTCATTTTAGGCAGAGATAGCTCCCGGTAGATGCGGCGGCTCATCGGGAGAGTGTATGATGTCTCTTCCATAAAACCATAGCTAAATGTCTAGACAACGCCAATTGACGGCATTATTTTGTGACACATAAGCGAAACCGAAGTCCTAGAATCACCTTTAAAGACCTCGACACGCTCCCTTCCTCCTATGTGTGACACTGTATAGAGTATAGTCCACCGACAACCCTCACCAATCGAAACCCCTTAGAGTTACGTCCGAACAATTACAACCATTGAATATATTGATATTTGAATCCCAATCCCTGTGAGATCAATAATCTTTTATTACTTGACGACATCCGTGCACTTGTAGGCGTTGAGCGCGAGCGCGCGCTTCGAGTCCTCGACGGCCTTCGTCGCAAGATTTGAGGTCGCGATCGCATGCATCATATCCCAGAACCATTTCTGAAACCCTTTAGCAGCTACACTGAATTATGTCTCATTCCCTTCATTCATCTTATACCCACTTGGTTCAGGATATGGTCTATAGTGGCAGTCCCCACTAGGTTGACTACGTCACACTTAACCCAAGTATCATTTCCTCGTTCTATGGATTCTAGTTACTACATATGTATTCAAGAGTACCTTACTCTAGACATGTAATGTTTTGGCCAAAGACTTTAGTAACAATCCAACGAGAGGCCAAGGGTATACATCTCCTCGCAAGGAGTGGTGAATCATTTATAAGTTATTCAAACACCTTCAGGCATTTCGACTTATACCCAATTATCCTGGGTCCACATCTCCTTGGAGATGCTTGCTTAAGATGTCAAAGCATAAGTCTTCATGACCAAGATGATTTGAATACTGCAAGTTAAAGGAACATCACACTTAAACTACAGTAAGAACTTCATTGACATATCCATATATGCAGAGAACCATATGAAGTCTTATAGCTGATCACTCCAATGAATTAGTTACCATAACTAGCATCTATGATTAACTCTAGATATCACAATATCTCTAGTCAGTGAGAATCAGCTGCTTGGATACACCAAAGAGTATACCTCATGTTAGTCTCGACAGAATTTATGGTGTCCAAATACATCAATTCATCAACTAGGTATAATTCCAATACATCACAATTACACATGTAGAGATACTCACTAGTTGTAATTCAATCACAAATTCTCTCATGTTATGAATCGTATTGTGGGAATTCAGTAAATGAGTTTAAGATCTAATCAGATACATGAAAACATGTATACTCAAATAGTGAATCTTCATTTATCATATAAATGGTTTAAACATAAGGCGATTGTCTTAGGACACCTCTCATATATAACTAACAAGATGTACCTATATAAAATACCGTAAATAAATGGCTAAAGAGTGATAATAATTATTTGAAAAAAAATAAATGATGGATGGTTAGGGATAAATTAAACCTAACCTAGGTTAAAGCTTATGGGATTTATTAAACCTAACCTAGGTTTAATAACTTTAAATGGATCCACTTCATTACTTAATGAACCAGTTTTTTTTACCTGTTCCTTATTTCCTCACGTCGACTTTTTCTTTACTCCAAGCATTTCCTCTCGCGTTCCTCTTCCTCACCGCGACCTTTCTCCTCACCACGCCTCACCATGCGATCTTCTCTCTCGCAATTCCTCACTACGACTGCCTCACAATCACCACCTTCGTTTCCCCCTTGCCCAACCTGGCCGACATTACCTCGCTGCAGCCCATCGACGTCGCGCGTCGCTCCCGTGATGTTGGCCGCGCCAAGACAAGAATACCTCGCGACTCAGCGCCGCCGCCTTCCCTCTGTTGCTGCACGTCATCCTCTCTTCTTCCCGATCTTCGCCGCCAATCGATTTGCCTTTGACCACCTTGGATAACCTCGACAGCCGACCCCTCTCAATCTCACTCGAGCGCCAGCTGTTCCCCTCTCTCGATCTCACTCGAGCACTGACTTTTTTCCCCTCTCTGTTTCTTCTGGTCTGAAGGCAGTAGGTGTTGCCGCCCCATCACAGCTGCAACACCATCGCTCGACATCCAACACTGCCACTTTGTTGGACCGATTGGTTGCTTTTCCAGATCGTGTATCGCTAGGTTGACTGCTAGCCCTCCGATCAGCCGGGTTCTTCATCTTTTCCCCTGCTTCGAGATCATGCAACTTTAGCAGTTTTTCTGCTGGGGTGATTGGTATGTCTTTAGTCGGCAGTCGATCCGAGGTTTCTGGCCATATCACAATCATCTCTTAGAAGATGTTTCTGCCGGAGGTACCACAACAAATTGAATGGAATTAAGGTTATCCTTCAATCTTTAGGTGATGAGTAGAGTTGGGAGGTTTTGCTCCCAATTTGATTATTGATTCAGAGTTGGATGTTGCTTAGATCCAATTGTTGATTCAGTGCGGATTTTCTTAAACAGATGGAGCTGTGGGTGAATGAAACGATGTTGGGTAAGTCTTGGTTTGTATTTTTATGAAGTAGGTTATGTTATAGCTATGTGATGGATTTTTGGTAGGGGCGTTAGTATGGATTACAGGTGATTGAGGGTGAATAACAGTAGGTTTGGATTTGTGAATCCAATGTGGGGAATTGAGGCATCGTGAGGTAAGTATAGATGTAAGTGTTATAAATGCATACTATATTTGCAGTGATGTTGTAATCAATTTGATGATGGTTAGTTGTGAATAGATGGTAGTTAAGAATATTGAATTGTATCTATTAGATAAATCGTGGTGAAATTGTTGGATATTTGACGCCGCTAGAGGGGGGGTGAATAGCGATGTGCCCGAAGGAAGATGGAATTCGTTCGCGTGCTTATCTACAATTTCGTTAGTACGCAGCGGAATAACAAGAATAATAATGATAACGAAACATACAACATACAAACACAAAGATATAACGTGGTTCGGAACCAAAACGGTTCCTACTCCACGGATTGGGTTCGTACGAACCCTAGCGATGCCAATCACACACCACTATGATAAATACTCCTTCTCGACACAAGTCGGAGGTGGAGAAACCTCTTACAATAAGATTACAACAATAATCTAAATACAACAAGCAAATATAAGAAGAAATACAACAAGAGAAGTAAAGAACACTTTACAAAAACTCTTTAGAAGCTTGCTTGTTGATTGCCTTGGACTAGCACTTGAAAGCCCTGATTTGCAGCAGCAAATCGCTTCAAAACGTCCAAGAAAATCGGTTGCAAAAACCCTCCTTCCGAGCTGCCTTTATAACCTGCGTCGGGCTGGATTTCCGCCTATCAGTCGACTGCCATAAGTCACCAGTCGACTGATGCCACTGTTGTCGTGAGACAACGGATCGATCCACGCTGGAAAAACTCCAACGGATCTCTTGGCAGTCGACTGCCAACATTGGCAGTCGACTGCCCAGTCGGCTACGGAGCGTTCTGTGCTCGACACTCGACTGGCAGTCGACTGCCATCCCTCGGCAGTCGACTGCCAGAGCATTTTCAGCCTCAAGCTGGCAGTCGAACTCAAGTCGACTCACGGCAGTCGAACCGGCCATAATGCCAGTCGACTGCCAACCTCAAGGATGAGGTTTTAACCCAAGTATGGTGCCCCCATACTTGCTAGACCACCCTTAGCCTAGACCTAAGCCTTCTAGCCACCTCCATCAGCCTCACGCCTCTCGGATCCCTCCAAGTCATCCATGACTTGTTCATCCATCGCGCTAGCCTCCAGGTGCTTCCCTCGGCTATGTCATGCTAACGGTGTCTACACCGCCAAGGCACATTGGACTTACGCCGCCAAGACTCCGCTTGGACTTTACGCCGCCAACCATTGGTCTTATGCTGCCAAGACTCCCGCTTGGACTTTACGCTGCCAATATCAAACCCTTGGACTTCTCAAATGCCAAGACTCAAGCTTGGACTTTCCCTTGCCAACCCATGTTGGACTTTTCATGCCAAGACCATGCTTGGACTTTCCCTTGACATACTATGGTAAGTCACCTTGGGCTTAGGTTTGTGACCCAAACCTTGCTTGCCTTTGGTTGACTTTTGACTCTTAGGTCCTTGGTGTTGACTTTGACTTTTGGACCTTTGACTTTGACCATTTGACCCTTTAAATTGGTTTTGTATATTCCTAAGGGTCTTTTCAAGTTTTTCAAGCCTTGACCTCAAGGCTTGGTTCTCTAATTCTAATTGCCCAATTTTAGAATTTTGATTTAGACCATGGGCATGAGACTTCTTAGGCATATGCCTAGTCCATTTAGGGTTAATACCTAGGTGCTCTTGCACCTTTCTAATGGTTTCCCTAGGTAAAATTTTTCTAGAGTTATTTGACCTAGGTTTGTCCTTAGATAAGTTGTTTTTAGGGACATTAGTCCCAAATTTCTCTCTCTTATCTAAATGGACACTTTTAGCTCCTAAGCAAAAATATTTATTCCTATTGGCATGCTTTTCATAAATTGCAAGAGAATTAAAATTCCTAGCATGCTTTTGCTTATGATTAAAAGAAAGAGCATTATGAAAATATACCTTAGGGTTAGTCTTAGCTCCTCCTACATGTGATGCTCCATTTTGAGCCTTTTTCTCCCCTTTCTTGCATTGACTCCGGTAGTGTCCCGATTGTCGGCACTTGAAGCAAATGACTTGCTCCTTGCTTTTAGTTATTGGGGAAACGGTGTCCTTGATCTTTGGTGCCGGTGGAGCTTTCCTAACCCGTTTAGGACACTTACTCTTGTAGTGCCCTTGCTCCCTACACTCAAAACACATTATATGAATTTTATTTGACATTAAAGTGTTTGAGTTACCTAGGGTGGTGGTAAGTGCCGGAGTTGAATTTTGAGCTTCTTCATCTTGACCGGATGTTGAAGCTTCCTCCTTATTTTGTTCTGGCTCCGGTGTGGATGGTCTAACTTCCTCCCCCTCTATCCTAGAGGTTGAGGTTTGTCTTAACTCTACCTCTTCCACCACTTCTTCCTCCTCGGATGTCGAACACTCCTCGACCTCCGAATCCTCACTTTCTTGTGAGGATGAGCTCTCTTCCTCATCCTCCTCATCTTCTTGGATTGAGTGAGGCTCTTCATGGAATTTTTCCAATTTGTTCCATATTTCCTTGGCGTCTTTACAATCCCCTATCTTGATCAAAATATCATTAGGGATTATATTAAGCAAAATACCCATTACCTTATTGTTGATGTTATAGTATCGGAGTTGTTCTTGACTCCAATTCTTCTTCTTGATTTTTCTTCCTTCTTCATCTTTTGGAGTGTCAAAACCTACTAAGACACTAATCCAATTATCAAAATCACACATTAGAAAATGCATCATTCTACCTTTCCAATACGAAATCTTCGTGGTCGAAGGAAGGTGGAGCGTTGATGTCGCCACCCAATCTCTCCTTGAATTCCATCTTGTTCCTCTAGCTCGACTCGGGTTGTTAATCCGTAGAAGAGCCCCGGCTCGATACCAATTGTAGGAGATTTGACGGCCGCCAGAGGGGGTGAATAGTATGTGACCAGACGATGATGGAATTCGCTCGCTGATGTTTGTCTACAATCTCGTTAGTAGCATGAATAAATAATAAAATACAAACACAAGATACAATCACAACACGCAAAGATATAACGTGGGTTCTGAACCAAACGGTTCCTACTCCACTGATTGGGTTCAGACAACCCTAGCGATGCCATCACACACCACTATGATAAATACTCCTTCGACACAAGTCGGAGGTGGAGAAACCTCTTACAATAAGATTACAACAATAATCTAAATACAACAAGCAAATATAAGAAGAAATACAACAAGAGAAGTAAAGAACACTTTACAAAAACTCTTTAGAAGCTTGTTGCCTTGGACTAGCAGCCACGATTTGCGTGACAAATCGCCTAAACGATCCCAAGAAAATCAGTTGCAAAAACCCTCCTTCCGAGTGCCTTTATAACTGCGTCGGCCGATTTCGCCTATCGATTGCCATAAGTCACCCGGTCGATCGATGCCGCTGTGTCGTGAGACAACGAATCGATCCATTGGAAAAACTCCAACGGATCTCTGCGCCGATCGCCAACATTGCCGATCGTGCGCCGTGGCTCACGGCTCGGGCGTTCGTGCTCGACACTCGTTGGCGGTCATTGCCATCCCTCGGCCGATCGCAGAGCATTTTCGACCTCAAGGGCAGTCGAACTCAAGTCGACCCACGGCAGTCGAACCGGCCATAATGCCAGTCGACTGCCAACCTCAAGGATGAGGTTTTAACCCAAGTATGGTGCCCCCATACTTGCTAGACCACCCTTAGCCTAGACCTAAGCCTTCTAGCCACCTCCATCAGCCTCACGCCTCTCGGATCCCTCCAAGTCATCCATGACTTGTTCATCCATCGCGCTAGCCTCCAGGTGCTTCCCTCGGCTATGTCATGCTAACGGTATCTACACCGCCAAGGTACATTGGACTTACGCCGCCAAGACTCCGCTTGGACTTTACGCCGCCAACCATTGATCTTATGCTGCCAAGACTCCCGCTTGGACTTTACGCTGCCAATATCAAACCCTTGGACTTCTCAAATGCCAAGACTCAAGCTTGGACTTTCCCTTGCCAACCCATGTTGGACTTTTCATGCCAAGACCATGCTTGGACTTTCCATGCCAAGACCCATGCTTGGACTTTCCATTTGCCAAGACCCATGCTTGGACTTCTCATTTGCCAAGACCCATGCTTGGACTTCTCATGCCAAGTACTCAAGACTTGGACTTTCCCAAATGCCAAGTACCCATGACTTGGACTTTCCATGCGCCAAGTGTCCCACTTGGACTTTTCATGTCAAGTACCCATGACTTGGACTTTACCTTGCCAAGACCCATGCTTGGACTTTTCATGTGCCAAGTGTCCCACTTGGACTTTTCATGCCAAGTACTCAAAACTTGGACTTTACCAAATGCCAAGTGTTCCACTTGGACTTTCCCATGACAATTACATTGTCATATGTTTTTGTCGAAACATCAAAACATCACTCGAGTCAAACTCGAGTCCTGGTCAATTGTGACCTGGGCCGATTGCACCAACAGAAATTTCAAGAAGCTTGGATCAAGGAGATGTGTGATCGAAGCGATTGTAAGAACCCTAATTCGGGATAGTCTTTTGTGCGTGGAGATTTGTTCGATATACTTATCAGGTGGGTAATTTCCTACCCTGGTCAGGTAGCAGCTAAATCTTGGAGTATATAACTTCATATTATTGTCACTTTAACCTTAAATCCACTTTAGTTTTTCTAGTGCTTGATACTTGCCTTTGCACTTAAATACTCTATTATTATTGTTATCTATTCATTCATCTTTGTTATGAATTATAGATATTATGGTAAGTGGACTTGTAGTGGTTTACATATGTGTACGTAGCTAAATTCGATTGTAAAACTAAATTGTGCAATTTAGATAAATCATCTGGGGGTGGATGATTCTAGAAGTAAAGTTGAGTTTCCAGGTTATATCCTGATATTGTGTACGTATCTACTATGGATCATGTAGTCGTGTATGGACGTGTGATTTGTCGATACAACATCGCTATGAACTAGAGGTCCTAGCTTGATGTTGTCAGCTGTATATGCCTCTCTATAAAATAGAGAGTGTGTTGATCAGTCGAGTATAACTCTCTGCAGGATAGAGAGTGTTATGATCAGTTGAGTATGACTCTCAACAGGATAGAGAGTGTGTTGATCAGTTGAGTATGCCTCTCTATAGAATAGAGAGTGTTTTGTGGACATATGTATGGTCATATGAATTGTGGATAGTGTGTCGCTACGGACCGATGGTCCTAGTTTGTTATGATCAGTTGAGTATGACTCTCTATAGGATAGAGAGTGTATTGATCAGATTGGTATGACTCTCTGTAAGAATAGAGAGTTTGTGGTGATGTCTATTTGTATGACTGTGCATTCATGTCATTTGGATGCATGTTGGCGACATGGTCTCCTTTGTGATTGAGAGGGTCATCAGTTATCCTGCCTCCCATGTTACTCATGGAGGAGTAACTGGTGTGAGGGCAGAGCATTTGTTATGCCGCACTCTACCACTATAGACGGTGGTAGTTGGAGTTGCGTATAGTTGTCCTGGGTGCGTGACACTCGACCACTCATGGGTAGTGTTAATCGGAGTGGCCAGCAGTAGGGACCCCCGTTGTGTAGCAAACTCTTTACACTTATATGTTACTTGTTCATACTGCCCACTCGACCACTCGAGAGCAGTGGTTGGTGTTGAGTTGGGATAGTTGTCATGTCGTGCCACCTAGACCACACTGGGGTTGTGGTAGCGAGTAGGGGTGCGCAGGCATGACCATGCATCTGCATTGCCGTGGTAGATGGCGTTTGCATATATATATATATATATATATATAGTCGAGTGTGATGAGAATATATATAGCTAGAGTCTATATATATGATTGTTGATTGTTGCATTTGTTTGTACTATGCTTGCTGCATTTGATTGTACATCATCTTGCATTCTACTTACATATTCTGTATGGTCGTGTATGGATTACCAATATTGAGTTGGTCAGACGGTTATATACCTTTGACTAGTACCTTGAGGTGATACGGGATGAACCCGATTCTTTACGTATTGGACATAGATCGGTAGTATGTTGGTGTTATTGGTTTATAGAGTTAGTATTTACTCTACCATGTTGTAGGTGTAGTATGATATTTATACTTAGGTTGTATGAGTTACATCGTTGCCGATCTTCAGGTATGTCAGTAACTTGAGTTATTGTTGATCTGTTTAGTTATACAGTTGTTATATTATGCTGGTGTATATCTGTTATACTTTTAGACAGCATATTGTTGATTCGCATGTGATATATAAATTATGCATGCACTTTTATTTTTATTACCGCTGAGTTATACTCACCACCATAGATCTTGGGTTTTCTTATCGCCCAGGTAACAGATAGCCGACTTCGTGATGAGCTTGGAGCATCACTGGCTGACATTGTCTCATCTCACATCCGAGGGTCTGAGTTTTGGGTTTTCCGTATGTTTTGTTATGTACTTGAAGTTTTACATGGTGTTATGTGTTATGGACTTGTTATGTGATGTACACACTTGTGGATTCGGGTTTTGTCGATGTTTCCTTTATGTTGTGGTGTCAGTCATACCGGTATGCACTGTGTGTAGGTTGTGATGTCGTTTGTGTTATTTTCTGCTGTGCTTTATTGTATTTTCATTATATATGTTGTGGTGATTATGGCCGGAAGGCCTTGTATTAACAGGATATATTGCCACATACGGGGAAGATGTTGTTCGTTTACTTTTCAGCTCGGCATGTTCTCGGAGCATGACAACTTTAGTGTTATCTGAGCACAAGGTTTTGCGATGTTATACAATGATGTTTTCGTCGAGTCTTGGATTTCTCGGGAGTCGATTTGTTTCGGTTTTAGTTTTGTGAGATGAGATTGATAGCGATATGAGCTCCGAGCAGCATGAATTAAGTATTCATGATAACTTATTTTTAGTTAGATACTTATGTAAACTGGTTCAACAGGTGTATATAGTCAGAGTTATGACACCTGTGCAGACTCGTGGTAAGGGTCGTCCACTGAGGTGACCAGCTAGAGTTGCTTTTTGGTATTTATACTCTCGGTTTTGATGTCTATGCCTTTAATATTATAACAGGGAATAACATGTAGGGTGTTGGTTATTATTCGTAATCGTGGTATGAGTTGACCACGGGAACGACCTGTTGAGTCTGTGAATCTTGAACCTGTGTCGAAAAAGTAAATTTCTTTTGAGAGCCGACTGATACCGAGTCGGAAAGAAGGGGTCAAGTCGTCACATTTCTTGTAGAAATCAGAGACTACAGGCTTAGGGATTTTCACTAATTATGCTAGTCAGATCATTGCCTGTTGGGTAATGGACAAGACAGGTAGGCTATTATTGATGCAAATAGTGGAAGGTTAGTTTATGGTGTTTCATAGGGATTTTGATCCATGAGTTTGTCGTGCTGGGTTGTATAACTTTGAAGGTACTTTTGAGTACTTAACTTGTGTTATACAAAGGAAGTAGAGTTAGTTGCATACCATTATTGGGATCAAGCCCAATATTTGGTGGAAGATGTAGGAATTAACCTTCGGGGAATAATATATCACTGATCATGGTTTAGTGATGTTGTGAGAGGGTATTTTCTTTGTGTTACTCCTTTGACTTATTGTTAGGGAATTCTTGAGCTTCAAGTATAGTGATTGTCGGTAACGGGAATACCATGCAGAGTCGTTAGACTTGCAGAGTTTATGCTCACTTAATAGTTCAAGAGTGTAAATAGGCGTCTTAAGCCACCCAGAGTTATTAGCTTACATTTGGATTAGGATGTTTGGATCTTCTATCAGATCCTGCCGGAAGACATTGGATTGAGTCAAGAATTTAGAAATGACTTCGTACAAGTGTTTAGGAGATGAAGATCAATAAGTAGACATTGCAAGTCAGATGTTGGAAGAGAAGCTTTTGAATGTTGGACAAAAGAAGCAAGATCGGAGTCATAGGCCACGAGCTACTATTGGAGAGTTTTCCAATCATAGACGACCAACCGCAAATCATCAGAACTTTCTCAGGTTATTAGCGAAAGATGAATAAAGACTTCGAAGGGATTATGTGTGTGCAGTACGGGACACGACGACATGCGAAGTCAGATTATCCATTGGATCAGATCATTTGTTGCTACTGTAAGCAACAAGTACAATTGAGGAGGAGTATTTTGAAGACTCAGTTGAAAACTATCAATGATGTTCCAGGAGGATGATGCACAGTCTCGATAGCAAAGATCATCACAGAAGATTGGGTTATCTCACCGGCAGTGACCTACTACCTCGGGTGTGGTTGAAGTTCCCTGATACTTTCCTTCAGGGGAAGTGATTTACTCAGCAGTATCAGCAGAAGATAACTTAGAAGACTCATGTAGACAACAACAATAGTTACCCCCGATGTGGATTGGCTTTGTACAGAGGAGAGAGTATATGACGATGGTCATATCTATTCTGTATTCTACAGATGTAGCTCGTAGGATTAAGTGATGGGATCAGATGATCTAGGAAAATCCCCGGGTCATTCGTTGCAAAAATGCGACCGCTTTGTCGCAGACTATTGGATCTGATCTTGTTCTCTCCGGGGAAAGGTCGAGACCTGCGTGGAGCCTTTGGATCAGATCGACAGATAATTGATCGTTCGGAGTATTACTTTAGTTTACCCTCTGGGTTAATATATTGGGAGATACTTGTAGCTTACAAGTATCTTTGTCGAGAACATTCTTAATTCGGATCAAAAGGATTCATATACATAGACTTGTGGGTCGGTGGTATCTCTACCATCAGGTGAGATGTTGACTAACAATTAAGAAGTTAAGGGATGCCCTTAGACTTTGATAGATATACCTTTACGGTAGACATAACCTTACAGATGATTAAATTGTTGAGATTATGGTATGATTATGTTTCTCGGATGTGCATATAATCCGAGAGCACTCAGATGTAGTTTTGGATGAACTGGAAGGCTTGCCACTGCATAGACAAGCGGAGTATGCGATTGGAGTGATTTCGGAAATAGTTTCGATATCGAAGATCTCATACCGGGTGATAATTTTATTGGTATAAATGTTACTAAACACTATGGGAATTGGAAGAATGTAAGTTGTGATTATAGGAGATGTTGGATGAGATATTTATCTGTTCCAGTATTTCTTCTAGAGAGGATCCGAAACTCGATATTTATCTGTTCCAGTATTTCTTCTAGAGAGGATCCGGAACTCTTTGTTAAAAGAGAGATGGACCTTCGAGATTATGCATTGATTATCGATGATGGAATGCGATAGTTGTTGAAAATGAATATCCTTCATTGTGGATAGATTATCTATTTAGATCAGCTAAGGACACCTATGTATACTCTAGGGTTAATTTATGACTAGAGTGTTGATATTGTAGTGACATGGTGTCATACAATTATCATTGTCGTTGTGATGATTGATATATCATCAGTTTAAAGTAAAGAGGATGCAGGCGTGTAGAGACGACAATTTCATACTTTGTATGAATTTTATGAGCTTTTGATTATGTTGTTAGACTATTTAACGATTTAGTCATCTATGGATTTGAGAAATCATATATTCTGGACACGATTAGATCAGTTTATGATTGTTGGAGTTGCGAAACTTGGCCACTGTTGATGGTGGTAGTTGGAGTTGCGCACTTGGCCATTGTAGATGGTGGTTTCCTTGTATGGATTTGGTTATTACTGCAGATGTGGATAGGATGCTTTTTAGCGTTAGTATACGACAAACTTGTTTGACCAGGGAGATGATGAAAATCACTTGGTCAGAAGCTTGTCAAACTAGGTTTCATGGCATAGATGATGATTGACGTTTACATCAGTGTTAGCTAATTCTTTCGGTGTGGAAGGAAGGGTATTGTACGCAGATGCATCATTATAGGGATCGGAGTGATTCTGATGCAGTTGCATGAGGCGTATCTTAAGCTTACGACAGTTGAGAAACTGCGAGATAAGCTGTCATACACATGACATGCACTTAGTGGATGTTATCCTGATTTGTAGATGTATGGAGCAGGAATGCTCATGGAGTTTTGGGCTAGCTACTGAGTAGCTGCTATAGAGTGAATTTTGGACGGTAGATGGACTTCTCTTGTGAGAAGATAATTCCCTACCTCTGATAAGGATAGTGGGTTCCGGAGTTACATTGTTTAAGGAAGAGTTGCTACAGGAAGCACATCATTCGAGATTTGCTATACATCCTAGTGGTACTCGGATGTACCGAGATTTGAAACATTTATACTAGTAGGAACGGTATGAAGAGAGATATTACAGACTTCGTTGCTCGATGTTTAGTATGCCAGCAGGTGAAGGCTAAACATCAGAAATCCGCTGGGTTGCTTCAAGAAATTTTGATTCCGGAATGGAAGTGAGAGCATATCACGATGGATTTCGTTACGGGATTACCTAGAACCCATAAAGAACATGATGCGATTTTAGTGATCGTGGATCGATTAACCAAATATGCTCACTTTCTCCCTATTCGTGGGATTGTCTGATAGAGTTGTACTGCCGAAAGATTTTCAGATTGCACGGAGTGCCTTTAGGTATTATATCTGATAGAGACCTGCGATTTACCTCGCGATTTTGGCAAAGTCTGCAGCATACCATGGGCACAAAGCTTCGACTCTGTACAACATTTCATTCGTAGACATATGGACAGTCTAAGCGTACCATTCAAACTCTGGAGGATCTATTAAGATCTTGTGTGAATTCAGAGGCAGTTGGGAGGATCACATTCCTTTAGTGGAATTTGCCTACAGGATAGTTATCACTCCTCCATTCAGATGACTTCGTTCGAAGCCTTATACGGTAGACCCTACAGATCTCCTGTGTTGTGGGAGGAGGTTGGGGAACGATAGCTATTGGGGCCACAGACTATCCAGTACGATGCAGAGTTGGTGCGTGTAATCAGACGACGATTATCTAAGGCATAGGATCGGCAGAAGAGTTATACGGATCGGAGGCGAAGGCTTTTGGAATTCTCAATCGTGGATCGTGTATTCCTATGAGTTTCACCCATCAAAGGAGTCAAAAGATTTGGGCTAAAAGGAGAATTAACTTCACGCTATATTGGTCCATTTGAGATATTGGAGCGGCTTGGGGGTGTAACTTACCGGGTGACTTTACCTCCGACACTTGTGGGAGTTCATAACGTGTTTCATATTTCTATGCTAAGGAAATACGTACCACGAGTTGATCATGTTCTGAAAGAGGTATCGATTCCACTTCAGCCTAAGCGAGCTATGAGGAGATTCCAGTGTGAATTCTTGGTCGCAAGGAGCGACAGTTACGGAAAAAGACCATCCGACTCGTAAAGGTTGGATGACAACATCATACTGAAGAGGAGGCTACATTGGAGTTAGAAGATACTATCCGATCTCAATATCCTTATCTGTTCACATGAGGTATGTGATGATTCCGGAAATAACTTGTATTGGTTCTTACATTTAAGTACGAAATTTGGGGACCAAATTTTAATAAGTGGGGGAGAATGTAAAATATCGCAAATAAATGGCTAAAGAGTGATAATAATTATTTGGAAAAAAATGAATGATGGATAGTTAGGGATAAATCAAACCTAACCTAGGGTAAAGCTTATGGGATTTATTAAACCTAACCTAGGTTTAATAACTTTAAATGGATCCACTTCATTACTTAATGGACCCATTTTTTTTACCCGTTCCTTATTTCCTCAAGCCGGCTTTTTCTTTACTCCAAGCGTTTCCTCTCGCATTCCTCTTCCTCACCATGACCTTTCTCCTCACCACGCGATCTTCTCTCTCGCGATTCATCACCGTGACTGCCTCACTACCGCCGCCTTCGTTTCCCCTTTGCCCAGCCCGTCGATTGCCTCTGTTTTGCAGCCATCGCACGTGCGTTGTCACTCCTACGCATCGGCCAGCAGCCGCGACCTTCGCATGCTCGTCGCTTGCCCTCTTTTGCCACATGTCGTCCTCTCTTTTTCCCGATCTTCATTGCCAGCCGATTTGCCTCCGGCCACCATGGATAACCTCAGCAGCCGACCCCTCTCAATCTCACTCAAGCGTCGATTGTTCCCCTCTCTCGATCTCACTCGAGCGCCGACTGTTTTCCCCTCTCTGTTTCTTCTGATCTGAAGGCAGTGGGTGTTGCTGCCCCATCACAGCTGCAACACCATCTCTTGACATCCGGCACCGCCACTCTGCCGAATCGATTGGTTGCTTTTCCAAATTGTGCGTCGCTAGGTTGACTGCCAGCCCTCCGATCAACCAGGTTCTTCATCTTTTCCCTTGCTCTGAGATCACGCGACTTTAGTAGTTTTTCTGCAGGGGTGATTGGTATGTCTTTAGTCGGCAGTCGATCCAAGGTTTCTGGCCATATCACAATCATCTCTTAACAGATGTTTCTGCCAGAGGTACCACAACAAGATTGAAGGGAATTAAGGTTATCCTTCAATCTTCAGGTGATGAGTAGAGTTGGGAGGTTTTGCTTCCAATTTGGTTATTGATTCAGAGTTGGATGTTGCTTAGATCTAGTTGTTGATTCAGAGCGGATTTTCTTAAACAGATGGAGCTGTGGGTGAATGAAACGATGTTGGGTAAGTCTTGGTTTGTATTTTTATGAAGTAGGTTATGTTATAGCTATGTAATGGATTTTTAGCAGGGGCATTAGTATGGATTACAGGTGATTGAGGGTGAATAACAGTAGGTTTGGATTCGTGAATCCAATGTGGGGAATTGAGGCATCGTGAGGTAAGTATAGATGTAAGTGTTATAAATGCATACTATATTTGCAGTGATGTTGTAATCGATTTGATGATGGTTAGTTGTGAATAGATGGTAGTTAAGAACACTGGATTGTATCTATTAGATAAATCGTGGTGAAATTTCAGGAAGCTTGGAACAAGGAGATGTGTGATTGAAGCAATTGTAAGAACCCTAATTCGGGATAGTCTTCTGCGCGTGGAGATTTGTTCAATATACTTATCAAGTGGGAAATTTCCTACCCTGGTCAGGTAGCAGCTAAACCCTGGAGTATATAACTCCATATTATTGTCACTTTGACCTTAAATCCACTCTAGTTTTTCTGGTGCTTGATACTTGTCTTTGCACTTAAATACTCTATTATTGTTGTTATCTATTCATTCATCTTTGTTATGAACTATAGATATTATGGTAAGTGGATCTGTAGTGGTTTATCTATGTCTACGTGGCTAAATTCGGTTGTAAAATTGAATTGTGCAATTTAGATAAATCATCCAGGGGTGGATGATTCTAGAAGTAAAGTTGAGTTTCCAGGTTATATCTTGATATTGTGTACGTATCCACTATGGATCATGTAGTCGTGTATGGACGTGTGATTTGTCGATACAGCGTCGCTACAGACTAGAGGTCCTAGCTTGGTGTTGTCAGTTGTATATGCCTCTCTATAGAATAGAGAGTGTGTTGATCAGTCGAGTATGACTCTCTGCAAAATAGAGAGTGTTATGATCAGTTGAGTACGACTCCCTACGGGATAGAAAGTATGTTGATCAATTAAGTATTCCTCTCTATAGAATAGAGAGTGTGCTGTGGACATATGTATGGTCATGTGAATTATGGATAATGTGTCACTACGGACCGGTGGTCCTAGCTTGTTATGATCAGTTGAGTACAACTCTCTATAGGATAGAGACTGTATTGATCAGATTGGTGTGACTCTCTGTGAGAATAGAGAGTCTGTGGTGATGTCTGTTTGTATGACTGTGCATTCATGTCATTTGCATGCATGCTGGCGACATGGTCTCCCTTGTGGTTGAGAGGATCGTCAGTCATCCTGCCTCTCAGGTTACTCATGGAGGAGTAACTGGTATGAGGACAGAGCATTTGTTGTGTCGAACTCTACCACTATAGATGGTGGTAGTTGGAGTTGCGTGTAGTTGTCCTGGGTGCGTGGCACTTGACCACTCATGGGTAGTATTAGTTGGAGTGGCCAGCAGCAGGGACCCCCATTGTGTAGCTAGCTCTTTACGCTTATATGCTACTTGTTCATACTGCCCACTCGACCACTCGAGAGCAGCGGTTAGTGTTGAGTTGGGACAGTTGTCATGTCGTGCCACCTAGGCCACACTGGAGTCGTGGTAGCGAGTAGGGGTGCACAAGCATGACCATGCATCTGCATTGCCGTGGTAGATGGCGTTTGCATATATATATATATATATATATATATATATATATATATATATATATATATACACGCATACATGTATATATATATATAGTCGAGTGTGATGAGAATATATATAGCTAGAGTCTATATATATGATTGTTGATTGTTGCATTTGTTTGTACTATGCTTGCTGCATTTGATTATACATCATCTTTCATTCTACTTGCATATTCTGTATGGTCGTGTATGGATTATCAGTATTGAGTCGTTGAGTATATACCTTGAGATGGTTATATAGATTATTTACGTATTGGACATAGATCGGTAGTATGTCGGTGTTATAGTTTATAGAGTTAGTATTTACTCTATCATGTTGTAGGTGATGTAGTATGATATTTATACTCAGGTTGTATGAGTTACATCATTGTCGATCTTCAGGTATGTCAGTAACTTGAGTTATTGTTGATCTATTTAGCTATACAGTTGTTATATTATGTTGGTGTATATCTGTTATACTTTTAGACAACGTATTGTTAATTCGCATGTGATATATAAATTATGCATGCACTTTTATTCTTATTACCGCTGAGTTATACTCAACACCATGGCCCCTGGGTTTTCTTATCACCCAGGTAACAGATAGCCGACTTCGTGATGAGCTTGGAGCATCGCTGGCTGGCATCGTCTCATCTCACATCCGAGGGTCTGAGTTTTGGGTTTTTTGTATTTTTTGTTATGTACTTAGAGTTTTACGTGGTGTTATGTGTTATGGACTTGTTATGTGATGTACACACTTGTGGATTGGGGTTTTGCCAATGTTTTCTTTATGTTGTGGTATCAGTCATACCGGTATGCACTGTGTGTAGGTTGTGATGTCGTTTGTGTTATTTTCTATTGTGCTTTGTTGTATTTACATTGTATATGTTGTTGTGATTATGGCCGGAAGGCCTTGTATTAATAGGATATGTTGTCACGTATAGGGGAGATGTTGTCCGTTTACTTTTCGACTCGGCATTCTCTCGGGGCGTGACAACCTGACTGTTAGGTTTCCTTCCTTCCATGGAGTAATGATGCAATGAGTTGCGGTACTGGTTGTTGTTTGTTATATCTCTAGTAATAGGTTAGTTTTTCCTGGTGTCATAGACATCCCCCCCCCCAAGTTTAGTCAAAGGATAGACGTAGCCTGACTGACTGGACGAACCTTATTGCGTCATGATTTCCCTCCCTCAACTTAATGAGGTATGGGAGGTGACGCATGGATGTGCTCCTCGGGAACAGAGGAGATCGTGCTTTTGGAGATGGCCCATTAATGTCCATTAATGCGAGGATATGATATGATTGTCTCGCTTCCTTAGGGTTTCCCCCACCATGCCACGTGTCTATAGTATCCCGAGGAAAGGTCCTCAAGAGACCGACGCGGCTCATCAATAAGTGCCTTTTGAAACTTAGGTCTCACCATTTCGCACGTGACGCCTACTCAGACCTCTCTTCCTCGGCGATTCCTTCCTTCTCCTTCTCCGGCGATACTTCCTTAGTAAGTTCCCTATCCTTCGCTCTCTTTTTCCTCAATGGTCTCCTCTACTGATATCTGATACCTTAAGGCTCGCAATTCTGTCACCTCTGAGGTTCGCAATGAGGTTAGGGTTGTTTTCCACATCCCCAACATTTATAGGCTTAGATCTCCCCAACATGAACAACGACCTCACGAGCCTCCCCCCGAGTTCACTACCTTCTTCCTTGACCAGTTGGCTGCTGATCTTTGTTTTCCCCTTCACCCTTTGTTTGCCGAGTTGTCGACCTATTTTCTTATCCCCTTGAACCAATTTGCCTCTAACGCCTTTAGCCTCATTAACGACTTCATTATCAATTTTCTTTTCTATCACCTTCCCCTTTCGGCCACCGCTTTCCACTCCTGCTTTATTCCGAAAAAGAAAGAAGCGGGAGTCTTCTTTTTCTCAGCTCGATAAGAAGTGAAATTCTTGTCGAGGCTTATCACTTCCCACAAGTATTGAACAACCCGATACTTATTTGTAAAACCCGAATCTCCCTTTTCTTGGTCGGCCAGGTGGCAGCTCGAGCTGCCACCTTCTCCTTCTATCCGTAGCTTTAAGAAATCTCCCGTTTACTTAGAGATATTTGGAGTCCTCACCGGCTTAAACTTTGATGTCAATGTCTTACTGGAGGAGGGACTTCTATATCATTTCGGTATAAGTCCAATAGAGGCCGAGCTGAGCGGCTCATTAGGTAAAAAAGCCTTATCTTATTTTATTTTAATTGCTAACTTCTTTCCTTGTTTATGACAGCTAAAGTCATGTTTCGCGCCTTGATTAATAAGAAACTAAAATGGAAAAGGGCACAGACAATCCCTCCAGCGGACGCTCCGACCGAGACACCCGATGAAGCTAGCTCTGACGCACCCCCACCACCTCGACCCTCCATGGTGGCTGAGGTGATAAGTTTCGAGGAGTCGGAGGAGCAGTGACGACAACGCAAAAGGAGTTGCGCGGTGCTATCCTCCTCGGAAAGGAGCCCTTCTCGGCAATCCTCTCCCAGTCTAAGCTTTTGCGATTCAGCGGGGCCGAGTGGTGTGAGTCTTAATATCCCAATGCCCCCCGTGGGAGAGTACCGGGGGCTCCCCCCCCCCCCCCCCCCTCACAATCGCACAATCCAAGTCCCCTCCCCGAGGTTTCTGAACATTCTAGACCGGGATAGGAGCGGCTGGCTCGAGGATTCCTTCGAGAAATCAGGGATGCAGTAGGGGAGTCTGCCAAGGGGAAGTCCATCCCGACGTTGAGTGATGAGATGAACACTCACTTGGCCAAGGTAAGCGCTTTCTTAAATGTTTTACTAGTCTATTTATTTTTCTAACTTTATGTTCCTCTACAAATTTGGGGCTACCACTTGGAGATGATGTCCCGGTTGCCCCCCCCCCCCTGACAGCGTCCTTCCAGGGGATGCGGGCTCAGGTAGCAGCCCTCTCCACCCAGCTATGGGACAAGGAAATGGAGCTTGGACTAGCTCAGTCTGAGGTAGCCATGTTCCAATCTAAAGCCCTCCGCTATGAGGGAGACCTTCGGAACCAGGCGCATGAGCTAGAGTGCCTAAGGGTCCAGGCAATCGAAGTGGAGGAGCTGCAAGCTAAAGCTGTTAAGGCGGACGGACTTAAAGCCCGCGTCGAAGAAACCGAGACCCGACTACTGCAAGCTGAGCAGATCAGATCGTCTCAGGCAGAGTTTGAGGCTAAATGACGGGATGAGCTAGCAAACCAAGCTGAGAAGGCTAGGGCTAAACTAGTCTCCTACAGCTCGGGTGAGGAGGGCCGCTGGGAGAATCGTAAAAAGGCCTTCCTCGCCTCGGAAGAGTTTTTCGACATTCTAGGAGGTTGCACTGTCGACCTCCTAGAAATAGGCTATGAAGGAGCTATCCGGCATGTAAAGGAGGTCGAATACATACCTGAAGGGGCTTCGACCGTGTTCCTAGATCTGCAGTGTCTCATCGATGAGATGCCAGATTCGGTACTTGGTGGTCTCCTCAAATAATTTAGTCTTTAATTTCTAGTCTAGCAGTAGAATTTTGTAGTCGTACGCGACATTTCTAAACTTGTAATATCTTTGATCTCAATACAAGTTTTTTAAGCTAAGTGTTATCTTTCGACCTCTTAAGAATTTAACGCAACCAATTGATTACTGCCATAATTAACAATAATCAATAACTCTAAAGTACCTTCGCTATGCTCGATGATAGGATACTTGGCTGAGATGTAATAAGTGATATCCCAAGGAGTTGCGATATAAATACATAGAGCCAGTCGTGACAAGCGATATCCGAGGATGAGCCGAATGAGAAAAATACTTGGAACCAGCCGTGATAGGTGATATCCAAGGGAAAATCTGAATAGGAAATACTTGGAACCAGCCATGATAGACGATATCCAAGGGAAGATCCGAATAGAAAATACTTCGAACCAGCCGTGATAGGCAATATCCAAGGAAAATCGAATAGAATATACTTGGAACCAACCGTGATAGGCGATATCCAAGAGAAGCCGAATGGAAAATACTTAGAACCAGTCGTGATAGGCGATATCCAAGGGAAGATCTGAATAGAAAATACTTAGAACCAGCCGTGATAGGCGATATCCAAGGAAAACCGAATAGAACATACTTGGAACCAACCATAATAGGCGATATCCAAGGAAAGATCCGAATAGGAAATACTTGGAACCAGCCGTGATAAACGATATCCAAGGGAAGATCCGAATAGGAAATACTTGGAACTAGCCGTGATTGACGATATCCATGGAAAATCAAATAGAATATACTTGGAACCAACCGTGATAGACGATGTCCAAGAAAAGCCGAATGGGAAATACTTGGAACCAGCCGTGATAGGTGATATCCAAGGGAAGATCTGAATAGGAAATACTTGGAACCAGCCATGATAGGCGATATCCAAGGAAAATCGAATAGAATATACTTGGAACTAGCCGTGATAGGCGATATCCAAGGAAAACCAAATAGAATATACTTGGAACCAACCGTGATAGGCGATATCTAAGGGAAGATCCGAATAGAAAATACTTGGAATCATTCGTGATAAACGATATCCAAGGGAAGATCCGAATAGAAAATACTTGGAACCAGTCGTGATAGGCGATATCCAAGGAAAATTGAATAGAATATACTTGAAACTAGCCATGATAGACGATATCCAAGGAAAGCTGAATGGGAAATACTTGGAACCAGCCGTGATAGGCGATATCCAAGGAAAATCGAATAGAAAATACTTGGAACCAGCCGTGATAGGTGATATGCAAGGAATGTTGAATGGTGAATACCGAAAGATGATTCTATATGAATTGCGTTCGGATAAGCGACTTTATACAGAAGATCCTGATGGAGAACTTTTATTATGGAGAGACTTCATTACAGTATGCTAGGCCTTTTAGACACAATAAGGTCGCAAATGAAAAACATTTCATGGTCGGGTCAGCTCCTTTCTTTCGCTATCCTGTAGATAATAGGCACCGGAGATGAGCTTCTTAACGACTTTGTAAGGGCCTTCCCACCGGGGTGCCAATTTACAAACTTCTCCTGCAGGCTAAATTTTCTTCCACACGAAATTGCCAGGCTGAAAGGAGCGAGGCACGACTCTTTTGTTGTAAACTTGAGCAATTTTTCTTTGGAAGACACTCATTCGGCTAGCCACTTTGTCCTGAATTTCCGTTACTAAGTCTAGTTCGGCTAACCTTTTTTCATCATTGCTGCTGTTACCCGGAGTATACACAGAAACTTGAGGTGATCCCATGCCGATTTCTACGGATATGAGGGCTTCAGCGCCATACACAGGATGAAAAGGGGTGAGACCCGTACTGTCTTTAGGAGTAGTTCTGTATGCCCATAAGATACTGGGTAACTCTTCAACCTAGCTCCCTCTGTGTGATCTAATTTGATTTTGATTCCCTGAATTAGTTCTCGATTGGTGACTTCAGCCTGCCCATTGCTCTGAGGATAGGCTACTGAGGTGAAGGTCTGCTGAATTTCTAACTGCTAGCACCATTCTTGTATCTTGCAACCTTGAAATTGACGGTCATTGTCTGAGACCAGCCTTCTCGGAATGTCAAATCGATAAACTATGTTCTTCCAAAGGAATTTTAGCACGACATCTTCAGTTATTTTGGCTAGTGGCTTGGCTTCCACCCACTTTGGCAAATAATCCACTGCGACTAGCAAAAATTTCTTTTGATTCGACCCTGTTGGAAGCGACCCCACTATATTCATTCCCCATTGGTCAAAAGGGCAGGATGTTACTGAAGCTTTCAGTAGTTCGACTGGCTGTTGAGAAAAATTTTGGTTCTAATGACAGCTAAGACATGTGTGTACACAACGGATGACATCTTGCTGGAGAGTAGGCCAAAAATACCCGGCCAATAAGACCTTCTGAGCAAGGGATGCTCTTCCACAATGATTTCAACAACAACCTTCGTATACCTCTCTAATAACATAATCCGCCTCTTCTGGGCTGAGGTACTTAAGTAAAGGACGAGCAAAGGCTTGTTTGTACATTGTGTCGTTAATTAGAACAAAATGAGTACTTTTTTTCTTGACAGTCTGCGCCTCAACTCGGTCATTTGGCAATATTCCCCCTCTCAGATAATCAATTAAAGGGGTCCTCCAGTCCGATGGACTTCGGGGCGCTATCTGGTCTTGATCTATGTTAGCAATGAACTGTGTCTTAGCTATTGAATCCTCGAGGCTCCAAGTAGTGAGCGCACTGACCATGCGAGCCAGCTTGTCAACCTTCTGATTATCTGCCCGAGGAATTTTATAAAGGATAACCTCTTGAAACTCCGAGGATAGCTTGTGATAAGCTTGTAGGTAGTGTCTAAGCCTTTGGTTGTTGGTGTCAAATGATGCTTTGATTTGCTCCACTGTCAACTGTGAGTCGGAATATAAAGAAACCCGGGTGGCTCCAACATGCCGAGTTGCTCACATCCCAGCCAATAAGACTTCATATTCGGCTTCATTATTGGAAGCGCGAAAGTTGAGTTGCACAGCTATCCGGATCGTATCTCCTTAGGGGGATATTAATAATACTCCCACTCCGCTTCCTTGCTTGGTTGTCCAACCATCCACATATATCTTTCACTCCTCATTTCTCTTGACCCCAGGTGACTCAGCCAAGAAATCGACCAATACTTGTGCTTTAAGGGTCATACGGGGTTGATATTAGATGTCGTATTCGACTAATTCAGTAATCCATTTGATCAGACGAGAATATGCTTCGGGGTTAGCTAATATCCTTCCAAGGCCATTATTAGTTAAGACAGTGACCGGATGAGATAAAAAATAAGGACGAAGCTTCCGAGCTGTTATGAGTATATCTAGTGCTAGCTTTTCCAGTGTTATGTACCTTTTCTCTAGAGCTGTCAAGTTGGGTTAGACTCGTCGGGTTGGCCTGCCCCGTCAAATAATTTAGGAGGGTTGGGTTGAAATTTTATCAACCCGCCATTTTGGCAGGCCTAAACGGATCGACCCGCGCGAGTTGCGGGTCTAGACGGGTCAGTCCACCGTGGGCATGAGTTGGCCTGCGAGATTAAGAAATGTCAAAAAATGGAACATGTGAAAATAAAATTGTATAAGTTTTTTTTTTACCAATATTCTAATATTAATTAATAAGAGAAGTTTTTCACCATCACAATCTTCTTCTATCACATATACACATCAACAAAGTGTAAGAGAAATTAAGAGGAAAGAACAAAATAATATTTGATGTACTCTAATACTTTTTTTCTTATATTCTTTAATTGTTTTATATTATCTTATCATTACTATTCCAACCGATGTAGGAAATGATAACATATCAAAGTCAAATAATTATAAGAGCTAAAAAATCTCAATTGGATATCTATTTAGAGAAGTAAAAATTTAAATTTATATATTATCAAAATTTAGATATTTTAGATCATTGGAAGAATAAAAAATATTGCTACTCAACTTTGTCGATCGATAATTAAATCTCAATTATAAGATTTTAATTACTTCAAATGTTTATTTTTTTAATCATGGTACTCTATTTATTTTACCGATCATCCCCACAAACTCTCAACACCTTAGTAATTTTAGATTTAATTTTTTAATTTTTGTGGCCCACGGATTGACTCGCCTAACCCGCAACCCGCCTTGGGTTGGGTTGGGTTGGAGATTTCTCAACCCGCCAATATGGCGGGTCGCCCCCCCCCCCCCTCTCCACTAAATGTTGGGTTAATGACGGGTTGACTCGCCCCGCCATGGGTCAACCTGTTTGACAGCTCTACTGCTCTCGACGGCTTTTAATAAATGACTAACAAAGTAAATAGGTAATTGCTTATCATTCTCTTGCCAAAGCAGTACTGACGCCACAACCTCCTCTGAAGAGGCTAGGTATAATTGCAAACCTTCTCTTGACACTGGCTTGGCAAGTGTAGGCGGTTCAAATATATACTGTTTTAGCTCTTTAAATGCTTGCTCACACTTCTCGTCCCATGAAAACCAAGCCGACTTGTGGAGCACCTTGAAGAAAGGAAGACTTCGCTCAGCCGACTTAGGGATGAAGCGGGAAAGTACTATTATCCTGCCCAATAGCCTTTGTACCTTTCTGAGATTTCTGGGAGAAACCATATTCTGTAGGGCTTGAGCCTTCTCGGGATTAACTTTAATACCCCATTCGGTCACAATGTACTCTAGGAACTTGCCTCTTTGAACTCCGAATATGCATTTGGGCGGATTGAGCTGAATTCTATATTGACGCAGCGTGCCGAATGTCTCTGTCATGTCTCTGACTATGTCTTCAGCTTTTGTGGACTTAATGAGAATGTCATCCACATATACTTCAATGTTTTGACCTATTTGTGACCGAAATACTTTGTCCATTAGCCTTTGATAAGTGGCATCAGCATCCTTTAACCCGATGACATAACCTTGTGGCAAAAAGTGTCATTCGTCGTGACAAAGCTGACTTTCTCTTAATCTTTCCATGCAAATGGAATCTGATGATACCCCTGATGAGCATCTAGCATACAAATTAATTTACATCTTGCTATAGAATCTATTGATTGATCTATTTGAGACAAGGGGTAGCAATCTTTAGGGCACACTTTATTAAGATCTCTGAAGTCTATACATACCCTCTATTTCCCTCCTAATTTTGGTACTAATACAATGTTGGACAACCATTTGAGAAATTGCACTTCTATGATGTATCCAGCTTGTATAAGTTTCTATACTTTGGCTCGAATGATTTGATCTGTCTCCGGTCCGAAGTGTCTTCTCTTTTGCTTGACAGGCCGAGATCCGGGAAGGACGTTTATCCAATGCTCCATTATAGTCCGAGAGATGCTCTGATTCTGTTCTTCCAGCCAAGTGAAGACGTCTCGGTTGTTTGCCAAACAGTCAGTTATTCCTTGTTTCAGCTCGGTTGGCAGATCGACGACGATTCAGATGATTCACTCAAGCTAGCCTGACCATATTTGCACAGTTTCCTCCTCCAGAGGCTCTTCATGCAAAGCAAAAACTTCTGCCACCTCGATCTTCTGACTCTTCTTGGGGCTTGTCCGGACTTCCTCCATATAACATTTTCGGGATGTCTTCTGGTCTCTAGTAGTTTCCCCTATTTGATTATTCATAGGGAATTTGACTTTTTGGTGATAAGTCGACACGATAGCTTCAAAGGAATGTAGTGCTGGTATTTCCAAGATGACATTGTAGGCTGAGGTGGCATCCACTACAGTAAAGGCGGTTATCCAAGTCCGATGGAGGCGCTCTTCTCCTAGAGACAGAAGCAGATCAATTCAGCCGAGTGGAGCTACCTCGTGACCCGAGAAATCGAATAGAGCAGTATTCATCGGCTGGAGTTGTGTCGAGTTGAGTTGCATACGATCAAAGACATCTTTAAATAAAATATTAACTGAGCTATCTGTATCCACGAATATCCTGGTCACATCATAGTTGGCGATAGTGGCTCTAATCACTAAGGCGTCATCATGCGGGACGGAAACTCCTCGTAGGTCCTCTGGGTCGAAGCTTATTGAGGGTCCCTCAGCTTGCCTTTAGCTGGTATTCACCTCCATTGTTAAATATGAAAATTTAAAATACTAAATTAAATGACCAAAAATTTAGGAAAAATAATCCTAGGAAATTTTTTGGAATTTTTGGAGAATTTTAGAAATTTTTCTAGAATTTTTTCTGAAATTAAACGGGGCCTATACGAGATTTACGGGGATAATTAAATTAATGAGGGATTAATAAAAACATAACCTAGGTTTAATTCTTATATAAAGGGGTAATCCGATTTATTTTGGACCGATCCAAGTTTTCCCCGCCGCACTGACTTCTCTTCCTCTCGACAGATTCCTCATCCATGCGAGCCCTTCTACCTCACCGCAACTTCTCATCTCCTCGCCTCCTTCTCGTTTTTTCTTCTTCCTCTCCTGACGGTTTCTTCTCCTCCACCGCAGCGCTGATTGCCTCCCCATTTCTGCCCCAAGCGTCGCTGGATCTCTCTTCCTTCTCCCGATCGAGTGACCTGCTAGCATCGTCGCCTCCCGAACTCAAGCCGACGCCCCACGCCACACCCCTTGCTGCCCTTCGCCGCGGTCTCCCTCTCTGCAAGCGGCGACCGGCGTCTTCGACAGCCTCCGCAGACGGGCTGGAAGCTTGGATTTGGGTTTGCCAGAGCTAGGTAAGGGTTCGATTGTTGGTTTCTTCATGAGATCTAGCTTCGATCGTGTAGGTCATTCGAAGCTTCCTGTTCTTGCGATGGTTGATCAGATTCTAGGTGAGGTTCACGATTGTTGCAGCGATCGGATCCATTGTTCGTCCTATTTGTCGTCTGTTCTTGCGGTGGCTATCTTCGACCGACCTTCCCCATAGGAAGCTTAGATCACGGTGTGAAGAAGGGGGCAGCAACAGATTCGGTGAACAGATTCGCCGGTAAGGTGAAATTTTGGTATAATCTCTGTTTTTTTCCCTTTTCTATTTTGTTCAATGTGTTTCATATAGATCAATGGAGTTGCTGGTTGTTGTGGTGTGGTGATGCTCTACGTTTTGTGTGAAACTGTGAAGGTAATGAGATGTTCTGAGTGTGTTATTGAGGGGTCATTGTGCCAGCTATGAGTGGGAGTCTTGGTCGATTGAGATGGATGTGAGGTTCTGTTTGGCTGTTGTTGGCTGTGAATAGGGTTGTTCTGAGCCACGAAGGGGTTGTGAGTGACGACTGTGACGGTTGTGTGTGACCCGATCGGTGGGTGACCAAGCTACTAAGGGGTAAGATTCTTCATCTTTTGGACTAGCTATTAGATGATTGATATTGTGTAAATGAGGTAATTATGGAGGGTGTTGTGATTGCTCTGTTTGTGATTTGTGATGGAACTGTGAAAGTGGTTTAAAAGGTTAGAGAGTTGTGTTGGGTTGAGAACCATTCTGTCAATATAGGAATTGGCGTATGGAGTTGAATGTTGTAGGTTAGCATATTTGCTAATTGGAAAATGGTGGGTTTAATTATGATGTTAAATGTATAAGTTGGGGGGTTTTAATTTTTTATTCGATAAAAGAATACGAATATAGAAACTATATAGTAGTAATTTAGCACGTTGTCGTGTGCTTGGATTTAATGGTAATTATGTTATATGCAGATTTCGATCACGAGACAAGTCCACGGGTATAAAGACAGTTGGTATTCTTCATAGCAGGCGGGTATCTTTGATTTATCTTATTTTAGATATTGTCATATTATTGTGCATTGTTTACTATAGCTAGTAGTAGTTTTCTATGCTTGTTAACTGCCCTGATATGTCACTACCTAGTACGTATTGTAGTCTTTTCATATGCTTATTATATTATGCTCTATCACTCTGATACTTGTCATTTGTTTATTTGGCACTAGAGTAGTGACATACCTTACATCCTGACATTGAATGAATAATGAATATATCTTGCATGTGTACATAGACTTATGTACTTAGGTTATTTGATATGGGCTCATATTGGTACATACCATAGGTACCATGGATTGATAGGTGTACCGTACATTAGTGACATGCACCATCTTACATTATTGCATGACTGGCGATCATCAGCTCCTCGGTAGGAGATGATACTACTTGGTAGTTGAGCCCATTGTCAGTCACATTATCTACACACACAACCACTCGTGGGTTAGTGGTATTTTAGGTGTGTGTGTGTGTGTAGTTGCTCTGTCAGGGCTCCACGGTGGTTGCTCAGGTAATTGGTATTGCGACGTAGTAGCAGACAGGGATCCCTCCTTTGTCGTGAGACGAGGTGATGCCCTCCATATATATACATGGGGTAGGAGGGTGATACTCTGCCAGTATCCTGTCCACTCGGTCACATAGGTATAGTGATGACAGAGTGCACAGTTGTCACATCCCTACCCACTTGGTCGGCACACATGACATATCGGTGGCTTGACTGGTGTCAGGGGTGACACAGGTCATTGCATCATGTGCATACGTTTTTACTATATGCATTGCTTGTTGCACTTTTGGTGGTTGCATATGATTGTCATGCATATACAGGAGATATTATGTTGTTTGTTTTGGTGATTCTATATATGTTTGTGTGGATGTATTTTATGTCAGCTTAGGTGATTCTGGTATGTACAATTTTAAGTATGTATTTATGTTGAGAAACTGTAATAGCATGATTATTATTGCTACTTATAGTTTACTATGCATGACTATTAGATATCTGCTGAGTTTTACTCACCCTGTTGATATCTATTTTATTTCAGAATGAAGCCTTTCGGAGGGTCCAGTTGTCAGTCCCCGATTCTAACGACTCTGTTATTTGGTTTTCAGGCTTCTGCATTTTTATCTCTTATACTCTATGTTTTAAACTTGTAGCACTTTATACTCATAGTTATTTTGGTGGTATTTGATTATGTCCTTATGGACTTTTTGTTCGATTTAATTTTTGGTTATGTGTGTGGTTGTGTATTCCTGCTCAGATGACAAAAGAGGTAAGTCTAGAGGTTCTTATGTTTCGTATGTACTTTGGGTTGTTGGCCTGAGGCTCATATACTATTTGCATTGTGTTTTATGTTCCGGCCATATTGACCAATATATAGTGGGTCGTGTGGGCCTTGTATACTGGTTTCAATTGTCTGCAGTACAGGGGAGGTGCTATCCGAATTTCGGACAAGTACCCCCTCTCAGGGCGTGATAATTTATTTGGTATTAGAGCCAGGTTCCGAGTTCCTAAGGGATTTTTTTTGGGTTTTCGGAGTTCGTCGCGTTTGGCAGGTCAACCTGTGCATTTTCATATTTTTTTTAGATTTTCTTCGATTTGGCGTTTCAAACATTTTGGAGTTATATTTCGACAAGTTCGTATTGGGGACTTGGTAGTGACAAGACATCTCCAGATGGCTAACAGGTGAAATTATTGATTTTCTAACTGTAGTAATACTTGGATAATAATTTAGTAGATATGAAATGAGGTGGGCGTGCTCTCGCACCGAGTCGTGGTGCAAGGCGGTCATGCAAGAGGACATTGAGATCTACTCAGTTGCCAGAAAGGTCTATGGAGAATGAGCATGTCGATCAGGGTCAGACTTCACATGGTACCACGGGTGTATTGGGCCCTCAGTCCTCGACGGTTTCTTCTCCAAAGATATCCACTTCTGCAGTATTCACAGTACCACCAGTGGTACCCACTCTTAGGTCACAAAGATTGATGGTATCTCTACCCTCTGGGGATAAATTAGAAGTCACCTAGGAGGTTAGAAGATGTCCATTAGATTTCGACAGCGTTATACTCCCGGTAGATTTATTGGTTCTTGACATGATCGAATTTGACATCATACTTAGCATGGACTGGCTAACAGTGTATCATGCCACTGTGGATTGCCAAACGAGGGTGGTTACGTTCCATCCTCCTAACCAACCCTCGTGGGATTTTACTGGCACCAGAAACGATGGTATATCGACCGTTTTTGCGATTCAGGCTCAGAAGCTTTTATCATGGTTATCAGGGTTTTCTATTATCGTTGATCAACGCCAAGGATAGTGGTGACTCTCAGATCTCGGACATTCCTATCATCCGAGAGTATTCGGATGTCTTTCTAGAGGAGTTACCGGGCCTGTCTCCCAGAAGGCAAGTGGAGTTCACAATTGAGTTAATTCCGGGGATGGCGCCAGCATCGAAAGCTCCTTATCATATGACCCCAAAAGAGTTGGACGTGCTAAAGGTCCAACTTCAGGAGCTTTTGGACAGAGGTTTTATCCACCCTAGCGTATCTCCCTGGGGTTCTCCGATTCTCTTCGTAAAGAAGAAAGACGGTTCGATGAGATTATGCATCGACTACAGGCAGTTGAACGTTGTCACCATCAAGAATAAATATCCCCTTCCACGTATTGAGGACTTGTTTGATCAGCTCCGAGGTACATCAGTGTATTCTAAGATTGATCTGCGGTCCGAATATCATCAGCTAAGGGTCAGAGATTCAGACGTTCAGAAGATAGTGTTCCGTACTATGAGTTTTTGGTAATTCCATTTGGGCTTACCAATGCTCCGACAGTATTCATGGACTTGATGGACCGTGAATTTATGAATTTCCTAGATCGGTTCGTCATTGTCTTTATTGACGACATTTTGGTCTATTACCGTTCCGAAGAGGAACACACGCAGCATCTTTGCATTGTCCTAAATAGGCTTCGACAGAAGCAACTATATGCGAAGTTCAGTAAATGCGCGTTCTGGTTACCCTCAATTGATTTTCTGGGACACATGGTTTCTAGCAAAGGCATTTCAGTTGACCCCCAGAAGATCGAGGCTGTTATCAGTTGGGAGTAGCTGAAATCGGTTCAAGAGGTTCGCAGTTTTTTAGGCTTAGCTGGATACTACAGACGATTCGTTGAGGGTTTCTCGAGCATTGCTATGTCGTTGACACATCTTACCAGGAAGGGCGTGAAGTTCACGTGGTCAGAGTCCTACGAAACCAGCTTTCAGGAGTTGAAGAAGAGACTGGTGTCAACACCAATTATGGTATTGCCATCAGGGGACGACGGTTTCGTCCTTTATACCGATGCGTCTCTCCAGGGTTTAGGCGCAGTACTGATGCAGCACGATAGGGTGGTCTCTTATGCTTCTTGCCAGTTGAAGGAGCATGAGAAAAAACTACCCAGTATATGATCAAGAGTTAGTTGCTATTATTTTTGTCTTGAATATTTGGAGGCATCATCTATATGATATTACATTTGAGATTCTCACATATCATAAAAGTCTCAAATATTTATTTATGCAGAAGGAACTCAATCTCCGACAGGGGAGGTGGATGGAGTTCCTGAAGGATTATGACTGTACCATTAGCCATCACCGAAGGGAACCTAGATTATTGAGATAAATGCTTAGAAGGTATATATTGGTTCTTTGACTCTCTAGATTTTAGTGCATGGTGATATGATTGCGTTGCTTACGTGGTTTATAGTGTATTTGCACTTGATGCTCTATTTAGTATTGTCTTGACTTCGTACTGGCATGACCCCTTTAGTTATACCTTAATTAATTTCAGTCATTGATTTATATTAGTATGTTTTTGCTGTTATTATTGGACATCATGGTTAAATGCTTATTTGGTTATGTATTATTGTGGTTAATACCATGATTGAGACTAGTAGATAGTATAATTTAGATGAGGTCATATCGTAGGAGCGAATATCAGGAATGAAACAACATTAGTGGAACCTTAGGCGTAATAACCTCGACGTACTTATTTGTAGATCGATGATCTTGATCGACTTTGATAGACGTTCTATGTTAGATGTATTGAATAACCCTAGGCTTAACATCCTAGGATAATCAACTGCCCATGACACCTATTCGTGGTAGCATGTTGTTGCGTGCAGTCGATAACTAGATAGTTATACACTCTGACTACCCACGAGACCTGTTCGTGGTAGCATGTTGTTGCATACAGTCGATAACTAGATAGTTATACACTCTGACTATCCACGAGACCTATTCGTGGTAGCATATTGTTGCGTGCAGTCGATAACTAGATAGTTATACACTCTGACTGCCCACGAGACCTGTTCGTAGTAGCATGTTGTAGCATGCATGATTGAATTGGTAGAAATGATATAATTTAGACCTAACCGTCTCGACGTGTTTATGAGTAGATTTATGATCTTATCGGCCTTGATAAGCTTTCATATTAGAAGGGTTGGAACCCTAGACTTAACCACCCGGGGAAAACTAATGTGGTTGCCAATGCACTTAGCCGGAAGTCCCGAGGGACTTTAGCTTGCTACCGAGTTTTAGTCACGGATTTGATTCAGGGTTTCTCCGAGTTGGACCTTGAGAAGCAGGGACCGACAAAGCAAGGCATTCTTGTTACCATGGTTGCTCAGTCATCTATCAAGACGAGAGGCTCAGGCCAGTGATCAGCACTTACAGTTCATTGACAGTCAGATAACCTCTGGACAGCAGACTGAGTTCACTCGAGATGAAGAGGGTATTGTTTATCTCCGGGGCAGATTATGCATACCTCAGTCTCACCCGGTCATGGAGGAGTTACTTCAGGAGGCTCATCGCTCGCGATTTGCGATCCACCCAGGTGGAACCCGCATGTATCGAGATTTAAGGCGTTTGTATTGGATGAACGACATGAAGAAAGACATCGCAGATTTTGTAGCTAGATGTCTAATTTTCCAATAGGTGAAGGCTAAGCACTAGAGACCAGCCGGACTACTTCAGAGGATTCCTATTCCCGAGTGAAAATGGGATCACATTACCATGGATTTTGTGGTGGGTATTCCTAGGACACGATGAGGCCATGACGCGATTCGGGTAGTCATTGACCGATTAAATAAATCTGCACACTTCTTAGCGATTCAGAAGACCGACTCTTTGGATCGTTTGACAGAGTTATATTGTCGGGAGATCATCAGGTTACATGGTGTTCCTTTGAGTATTATATCAGGTAGAGATCCTCGGTTTACGTCCCGGTTCTGGCAGAGTCTACAGCAGACCTTAGGTACACAACTCCATTTTAGTACAGCATTCCATCTGCAAACAGATGGACAGTCTGAGCGGACCATTCAGACTCTAGAGGACTTGCTGAGGTCTTGTGTTATGGATTTCGGAGGCAACTGGGAGGACCACTTGTCATTAGTGGATTTTGCCTACAACAACAGCTATCATTTGACTATCCAAATGACATCGTTTGAAGCATTGTACGGTAGACAGTGTTGGACACCCACCCTTTGGGAGGAGGTTGGGGAGGCCCAGTTGCTAGGACCCTCGAGAGCTCAGGATGAGGCAGAGTTGGTTCGTACTATCAGACGAAGAATGACAGAGGCGCGGGATCGTCAGAAGAGTTATGCCGATCGGAGACGGAGACCTCTGGAGTTCTCTATTGGTGACCATGTATTCTTGCGAGTCTCACCCACGAAAGGGGTGAAGAGATTTGACCTTCGTGGTAAGCTAGCTCCAAGGTACATTAGTCCTTTCGAGATTTTAGAGAGGATCGGAGCAGTCACTTACTACCTAGAGCTACCACCGTTCTTGACGGGTATTCATGATGTGTTTCATGTGTCCATGCTGAGGAAGTATGTGTCAGACCCTACACATATTTTGTCAGATGTGTCAGGTTCCATTCAACCTGATGCTACTTATGAAGAGGTTCCGATACGGATACTGGATCACAAAGAACGACAGTTGTGGAACAAGATTGTGCGACTTGATAAAGTCGGGTGGAGTCACCACACCGATGAGGAGGGTACTTGGGAGCTTGAGGAAAAGATCAGAGCTCAATACACTTATCTGTTTACTTGAGGTATGTAGTAGTTCAAGAAATTTCTTGAATTCATTATACATTTGAGTGGGAAATTTGAGGACCAAATTTTTATTAGTGGGGGAGAATATTAAATAGAGAAATTTAAAATACTAAATTAAATGGCCAAAAATTTAGGAAAAATAATCCTAGGAATTTTTTCGGGATTTTTGGAGAATTTTTGAATTTTTTTCAGAATTTTTCTGGAATTAAACGGGGCATGTACGAGATTTACAGGGATAATTAAATTAATGAGGGATTAATAAAAACCTAACCTAGGTTTAATTCTTATATAAAGGAGTAATCCAGTTTATTTTGGACTGATCCAAGTTTTCCCCGCCGTGCTGACTTCTCTTCCTCTCGACAGATTCCTCATCCGCACGAGCCCTTCTACCTCACCGCAGCTTCTCATCTCCTCGCCTCCTTCTCGTTTTTTCTTCTTCCTCTCCCGATGGTTTCTTCTCCTCCATTGCAGCATCGATTGCCTCCCCGTTTCTACCCCAAGCGCCGCCAGATCTCTCTTCCTTCTCCTGATCGAGCGACCTACTAGCATTGTCGCCGCCCGAACTCGAGCCGACACCCCACACCACACCCCTTGCTTCCCTTTGCCGCTGTCTCCCTCTCTACAAGCGGCGGCCAACATCCTCAACAACCTCCACGGATGGGATGGAAGCTTGAATTTGGGTGGCTTTCCGACTGTAATCAAGCCGCAACCTCTGCCGGAGCTAGGTAAGGGTTCGATTGTTGGTTTCTTCATGAGATATAGCTTCGATCGTGTAGGTCATTCGAAGTTTCCTGTTCTTGCGATGGTTGATCAGATTCTAGGTGAGGTTCATGATTGTCGCAGCGATCGGATCGTTGTTCATCCTGTTTGTCATCTATTCTTGCGATGACTATCTTCGACCGACCTTCTCCATAGGAAGCTTAGATCACAGTGTGGAGAAGGGGGCAGCAGCAGATTCGATGAACAGATTCACCGGTAAGGTGAAATTTCGGTATAATCTCTATTTTTTTCCCTTTTCTGTTTTGTTCAATGTGTTTCATATAGATCAATGGAGTTGCTAATTGTTGTGGTGTGGTGATGCTCTACATTTTGTGTGAAGTTGTGAAGGTAATGAGATGTTCTGAGTGGGTTGTTGAGGGGTCGTTGTGCCAGCTGTGAGTGGGAGTCTTGGCCAGTTGAGATGGTTGTGAGGTTCTGTTTGGGTGTTGTTGGCTGTGAATAGGGTTGTTTTGAGTCACGAAAGGGCTATGAGTGACGACTGTGACGGTTGTGTGTGACCCGATCAGTGGGTGACCAAGCTACCAAGGGGTAAGATTCTTTATCTTTTGGACTAGTTGTTAGATGATTGATATTGTGTAAATGAGGTAATTATGGAGGGTGTTGTGATTGCTCTGTTTGTGATTTGTGATGGAACTGTGAAGGTGGTTTAAAAGGTTAGAGAGTTGTATTGGGTTGAGAACCATTCTGTCAATATAGGAATTGGCGTATGGAGTTGAATGTTGTAGGTTAGCATATTTGCTAATTGGAAAATGGTGGGTTTAATTATGGTGTTAAATGTATAAGTTGGGGGTTTCTAATTCGTATTCGATAAAAGGATGCTAGTATAGAAACTATATAATAGTAATTTAGCACGTTGTCGTGTGCTTGAATTTAATGGTAATTATGTTATATGCAGATTTCGGTCACAAGACAAGTCCACGGGCTTAAAGATAGTTGGTATTCTTCATAACATGCGAGTATCTTTGACTTATCTTCTTTTAGATATTGTCATATTGTTGTGCATTGTTTAATATAGCTAGTAGTAGTTTTCTATGCTTGTTAACTGCTCTGGTATGTCACTACCTAGTACATGTTGTAGTCTTTTCATATGCTTATTATATTATGCTCTATCACTCTGATACTTGTCATTTTTTTATTTGGCACTAGAGTAATGACATACCTTACATCCTAGGCATTGAATGAATAATGAATATACATTGCATGTGTACATAGACTTATGTACTTAGGTTATTTGATATAGGCTCCTATTGGTACATACCATAGGTAGCCATGGATTGATAGGTGTACCGTGCATTAGTGACATGCACCATCTTGCATTATTGCATGACTGGCGATCATCGGTTCCTCGGTAGGAGGTGATACTACTTGGTAGTTGAGCCCATCGTCAGTCACATTATCTACACACACAACCACTCGTAGGTTAGTGGTATTTCAGGTGTGTGTGTAGTTGCTCTGTCAAGGCTCAACGGTGGTCGCTCAGGTGATTGGTATTGCAACGTGGTAGCAGACAGGGATCCCTCCTTTGTCGTGAGATGAGGAGATGAGACGAGGTGATGTCCCCCATATACATACATGGGGTAGGAGGGTGATACTCTGCCAGCATCCTGTCCACTCGGTCACATAGGTGTAGTGATGGTAGAGTGCACAGTTGTCACAACCCTACCCACTCGGCCGACACACATGACATGTCGGTGGCTTGACTGGCGTTAGGAGTGACACATGTCATTGCATCATGTGCATATGTTTTTACTATATGCATTGCTAGTTGCACTTTTGGTGGTTGCATATGATTGTCATGCATATACAGGAGGTATTATGTTGTTTGTTTTAGTGATTCTACATATGCTTGTGTGGATGTATTTTATGTCAGCTTAAGTGATTCTGGTATGTACAGTTTCAAGTATATATTTTTACTGAGAAACTGTACCAACATGATTATTATTGCTACTTATAGTTTATTATGCATGACTATTAGATATCCGCTGAGTTTTACTCACCCCGTTGATATCTATTTTATTTCAGGATGAATCCTTCCGGAGGGTCCAATTGCCAGTCCTCGGTTCTGACGACTCCGTTATTTAGTTTTTAGGCTTCCGCATTTTTATCTCTTGTACTCTATGTTTTAAACTTGTAGCACTTTATACTCATGGTTGTTTTGGTGATATTTGATTTTGTCCTTATGGACTTTTTGTTCGATTTGATTTTTGGTTATGTGTGTGGTTGTGTATTCTTGCTCAGATGACAGAAGAGGTAAGTCTAGAGATTCTTATGTTTTGTATGTACTTTGGGTTATTGGCCTGAGGCCCATATACTATTTACATTGTGTTTTATGTTCTGGCCATGTTGGCCAATGTATAGTGGGTCGTGTGGGCCTTGTATACAGGTTTCAATTGTTCGCAGTACAGGGGAGGTGCTGTCCGATTTTCGGACAAGTACCCCCTCTCGGGGCGTGACATCCATATTCTCTAACAGTCTTCCATGAGCCTTCCTGGCTTGATTTGAATCTCCATCTGTGATCCTGTCGGTGATCATGTTGATGGTGTCGCGATGGGGAGTATTGGAGAATTCTTGTAGCGATTCTGTCCGGGGAGCAGGTTCGCTTAGAGAGGCTTCTTGGGCCCTCCGAGGGACTTGAGTTGGCCTCTACTGCTCGGGTGAGAGTCGATGAGCCCGCCTGATCAGGTTGCGTTGAGTATGATTATGTAGTTCTAACCTTGCATCTCGGAACGGTGCGTTGAAGTTCTATTACTGCTCCTTCATAACTTGCTTGATTTCATCCGCCATAGTACGACACTCCTGGGTTGAGTGACCATACACTTTATGGAATGTGCAAAAAGGGTCGTGCTAGCCTGGCAGCATTAATGGTTGAGAAACCTCTTGCACTGTGTGAATTGCTCTGTCTTTGACCAGCCGAGGAGGATAGATAGGAGGGACTCTGGGGGCGGTTTTGTACCGGTGGAAGGGCCTTTTGGTTCGGCTTTTGGGGCTTAGGATGATCATATCTTCCTCCTTGTTGCTCATCTGCCGCCTTTTCGGCTTCCTCTAAATTGATGTAACCTCAGCTCTGGCTAGCAGGACTTCAAAGTGAGGTGGGGGGTCTCTTCATTAGTGACTTCGAGAAATCCCTCCTTATTAGGCCCTGGGAGAAAGCGTTGGCTACCGTCTCGGGCGAAGCATCCAAGACGTCGACTGCCACTCAGTTGAACTGATGTATGTAGTCCCTCAGGGATTCAGTATTCTTCTGCTTTATCGTCATGAGATACTGGGCAGTTCGGCGGTACCTTTTGCTGCTAGCGAAGGGCTGGAGAAACAGGGCAGATAACTCCTGGAAGGAATTGATGGATCCTACCAGGAGTCGATTAAACCACCTTTGGGTGGAGCCTATTAGATTGAGAGAGAAAACCTTGCATTTGGCTCCATCCGAGTAGTTGTGTATCAGGGCAGCCTTTTTAAACCTCCCCAAGTATTCTTCTGGATCAGCCGAGCCGTTATACTCTCCTATAGAGAACTGCTTGAAATACTTTGGCATTTTATCAGCTATAATATGGGGGCTAGGGGGGACTCGGTGCTAATTAGTGGAGTCTTGCCCTTCTTGGGACCTCTTTCTAGTGGGGTGTAGGAGGGTGTTTCCTCGGAGGACTCTTGCAAAGATGCTTTTGAGGATGACTCAGCCAGCATTGGAGCGATGGGAGCTGCTCCCGGTGGATTCGGAGTATAGGGGATGGATGGTGGTGCGGGACCCTGAACCGAGCTGGGGGACGCTTGTATATGAACAGGGCCTCGGTGATGGAGGTTACGTAGAACATCCTCCATGGTAGTCTTGACAAGGGCGATAATACTTTCCCTGGTAATATTCTCTTCGGTGGAGTTGTGGTTGCCGGAGTTTGCTGCTTGGTCTCCCTTCTTTGTCTCAGGCATATTTATTGGAATTTCCCATAGACGACGTCAATTATGTTGCCCGTCGAGATAGAGACGACGAGGTATCCAATAGCAAAGGTGGCAAGAGACCAGTGACTCAGACGAAAAAGAAGATGACACTAAGGGAAAACCAAGGTAGTGGGAGCGGTGTCTCGGCTGGGAACCGAGCCGAATGGCGTGATGCAGCCGACTGGCGTGTCCTGCAAGACAAAAGCGGTTAAGGGCGTCGAGAGAGATCTCGGCGAGACCCCTCCAACGCTTAAAGCATGAATTAGTATGAAAAGTGATGAAAACAGTTGAGAGAATTAGTTGAGAATGCACGAACCTCTAGTCTCCTCCTTCAGGAGAGTTATATATAAGAAAGAATCCTCCTGCCAATCAGTACGGTCGATATTGGCGATATAACTTCATGATGTATTTACACCTGCTCCAAGAAGTAATTGGAGTCATTACCCTCATAAATATCTCGGGCGTATGGGCTATAATTAATACTCATCGTGTGGTTGATGGGAGACAACTCCTCATTAATGTGGTGGATATGTCTCTGGAAGTCAGTATGAGCACCTGTTCCCTGGTCGAGGAGAAATGCTGACAAGGAATGTCTTGTCGATCATATGAACAGGAATACCCACCATGTCATTTGACTAAGTAAGATAGAGCATATTTTGGAAAGTCATACCCCAAGATAACGTGCAACTGTCGAGATGCGAGGTGTCAGGAATACAATATGACCGAGCTGAAGAGTGTCAGCCGATACTCGGGGCGTCTGGAATACAAAATGACAGAGCTGAAGAGTGTCGACCGAGACGCGAGGCATCTGGCCGATGATACGACTCTGATGTACCTGACTGTCAAGTTTCCTTCCTTCCATGGAGTAATGATGCAATGAGTTGCGATACTGATTATTGTTTGTTATATGTCTAGTCATAAGTTAATTTTTTCCGGTATCATTGATAATCAAAATAAATTTAAAAAGGATAAATGGTTCGAACATATAAAATATCCTGTATAAATCTCGAACCTCATTGTATCCCCTTCTTACTTATCGCATCGAACTGTAGAGGCCGATATTAATAATATTATTCGAACTATTACGTTACCATTTGAGAATTATAGAATAATCATATATTTGTTCATATGAGAATGATGCATTCATTGAGATAGAGCGCAATACTTACAAAATGAGTAGAGATCAATTTCAAAAGAAAATATAATATATTTTTCTAGACTCAAATGATCCTCTTCTATCTTGACTAATCGCATCAAAACTCTAAATTTATCATCCTCATAATAATTGTAGGACATACTTATCGGAACCACTAGATTCCAACATTTTACAAAATATATTTATAATAGGGGAGACTTGAATCATGTGAAACGGCGTTTGAGATCAGGAATTCTCTCCTGTGCATTTTCTAATAAATGCACCGATTAAAAAATCACATCAGTCAAAAGTTAACTAATTAATAACTTGATGTTCGCCGGCAATTTAAAGATGAATAATATTTTAAAATTTATCAAAGGATATAATTATTTTCTAAAATACTTCTTTTTAATTTATTTTATTAAATTCGCTATGACCCAAACCAGCAATTGAGTAATTAGCCATCACAAAACACCTTCAACAAATATGTTCTGCAATTTTATAGATATCAAAATGAAGAAAAATAAATAAATAAATACTAAAAGTTTCAATGAAACCAAAAAACTGCAATAGTATATTTGACATGAATCTGACCTCGCGCATTTTTTTGCTAAAAATGTTTGATAAATATAATTAAACTAAATTAGTTGATATGATTTTTGAGAGTTTTACATAATCCTAATCCAACGGCAGTGGGTTCAACCGCGGCACCGGCGTGCAGACCACTGGTTTCGCCCTGGGAAGCGTTAGGCCCAGACCCTCAGCCATGTCCACCGTCCCTCCGCCCTCCACCTCCCAATCGAAGCACTGTATCATCGCCCCAAGGGCAGACTGTACCAGTTGCAGCGCCAGGGACATCCCTGGACAAGCTCTCCGTCCGCTCCCGAACGGTATTAGCTCAAAGTGCTGCCCCCGGATATCCACGGTTTGCCTGCCCTCCTCCATGAACCTCTCCGGCCGGAACTCCAGTGGCTCCGGCCATTGCGTCGGGTCCCTCCCGATGGCCCACACGTTGACAAAGACCGTCGTGTTCGCCGCAACGTCGTAGCCTTTGATCTTGGCGTCCCTGTTCGATTGTCGTGCGATCATCGGCCCGGTGGGGTGGAGCCTCAGAGTCTCCTTGACAATGGCCTGCAGGTAAGGGAGATTGACCAAGTCGGACTCCGCCACCAGCCTTTTCTCGCCGACCACCGCTTCGATTTCGTCTCGTGCCTTGCGCAGGATGTTCGGGTGGTTGATGAGCTCCGCCAGCGCCCATTCCACGGTGATGGCCGAGGTATCGGTGCCGGCGACGAAGATATCCAACACGAAGGCTTTGATGTTTTCTCTGCTCAATCTCACTTCTGTACTGGCGTCCTCTGAAATATCAATTAATATATCCAGCAAATCCTTGATTCCGCCTCCTTGTTTTCTCCTTGACGCCTCCTCCTTCTCCTTCAAGATCCTCTCCATCATGCTATCGAACCTCCGGTGGACGTCCTCCATCCTCTTATCTAACCCCTGCAAGTCCCAATTCTTGCAGATTCCAATATAATCTGCCAAATTGAACTTGCCGGTCAGCTCAGCCACCTCCGCCACTAGCTTCCTGACCTCCTCCGACTCTCCCTCCGACCCAGAGCACCGACGGCTCATCGTCATCCGGGAGATCACATTGTTGGTGAGCCTTACCAGCTCGCCTCCCATGTCGACGGCGGTTCTTCCTTCCTTGGACTTGTCGTACAAGGTTCGAACGAGAGCGACCACCTCTTCGCGTCGGATGGGGAGGAGCAGGTCAAGCGTCCGACCTCCGAGGAGCTCCGACACGCAGAGCTTTTTCATGAACTTCCAGTAGGGTCCGTAGGGCGCGAAGGAAAAATCTGAGGAGCCGTAGGTGAGGTAGCTCACTGCTTTGGACATCGGGCGGTCGGAGAAGGCCAACTCCTGCGTCCTCAGGATCTCTCTGGCAGCGGAGGCGGAGGAGATGACCGCACAGGGGACGGATCCGAGGCGGAGGCTGAAGACGTCGCCTAGGCGCTGAGAGAGCTTGTGAAGGGATTGGTGGGGGATCGGCGCGAGGAGGTGGAGGTGACCAATTATGGGCAGGCTGATTGGGCTCGGCGGTAGATGCAGAGTTCGCCGCCGGTGTCGGCGCCGGGAGCTGAGGAAGAAGAAAGAGAGGACGAGCAAGACGACGGGAACAGCAAAGAACCGCATCTGATCTGTCGATTCCATGTATGAATCTAATTAACAATTCGTTCCAAGGATACAATGTAATTATTGATCGATCTTAGTTATCATTTATAAGCACCGGAGCTTCCGAGTTGACCAATAAACGCACTCGAAATTTCTTTCTGAACCTGTTCTTGAGGACGGCAGATAACTGTTCCTTGACGTGGATGGAGAATCAGAAGACAACTACGCGTGACAAAAGGCTGAGCAAGCAAACCTTTCCATCCTTATCGATGTAACTCCTGTTTACTTTGAATGAAAAAAAAATATTACAGAAAGATTCTTACTGAAAATTTTTCTCCTTTTTATTTCATGAAAAAGAATGTTTTTTTTTTTCTCTTTTGCTTATTTAATGGACAAATGAATTTCAAAATTCATCCAGAGATCATTTTTTAAATATTTTTTCATCTGTCTAATCAGGCGGAAAGTAATTATTTTTCCTCCCTCATTAATGGTGGGGGAGACTCGCAGCGGCAGGTGGAGGTTGCCTTATGCGGTTGCGCAATTTATTTTATTTTATTTTTTCCCTTTTTGGTTGGTCCTTTTAATTTTCTCCCTCCTTCGTTTTTTTCCCTTCTATTTTTTCCTTTTCTTTCGGGATTTTTTTGTCACTTAGATTTTCTTTTTTTTTCTCCTAAATTTATTTTTCGGAATAAACACGGATCGAGGATAATAGAGAATGAAAAAAATACATAAAAATCACAGAAGTGTAAAATATCAAAAGAATCCTCCTTTTTTTTCATTTATCAATTCTGACATTAAAATTATTACATGATTCTGATTATTTGGTATATAACACAATATAAGAATTAACGGCCATCTTCAACTGTTAAAATCTAATTGGTGTATAATCTACGTACTTGGCTTTAATTAGTTTGCCCAATTTATTTGATCGAATTGATCTTTCTAGTATGACCGAAGTGTTTGAATTTTCTTTCACTGATCAATTGAAGCGGTGTGATTAACTTGGTTCAATCTTATCCATTGCCTAATTAGTTCAATCTACCTTAATTGTTTGACAAATTTATGTACCACTCGGATCACGGGTTCGAATCCAAAAAATAATCTTTTGCGAAGCAAAATAAGACTGCGTATAATGAAACCTTCCCCAAGACCTCGTATGACGGGAGCTTCGTGCACCGGACTATCCTTTAACTCTTTAATTTGTTTAATTGGGTCATCCAAAATATATATGTTTTGATGTCTTGGATGACACTTGCATGTGCGCTCGTGTGCGAAAATAAAGAATGCATAGTAATATCTTTTTCTCCGCCCATGCTGGGAGTTTGACATCATCGGATTCTGATCGGATCATGGTCACGATTCCCACCACAATTGCGATCTCGATTGGGTCGAATTTCGACTACAATCTGATCGAAATTCAACTGTGATAGATTAGCGTAGGCGTCCCTCTAGGTTCAGACATTGACTATAGTGTCATTCGTTGTCGACGTCGAAGGAATTGAATGTTGATCGTCGTCGAAACACGACGTTGTGCACCGGCACGTACAGGAGCATCGTGCAAGATAAAAGCTTACACCCGATCGAATGGTGGATAATGAAGATGCTCACATGTACTTATGGATCAATTATGTAAGATAACATTCGTATATGCACAATAATTGGTCTTCTTCTCTGCACGCTCTCTGCTCGACATCGTTGGTGATTGGTCGAATTCCGACTCAATCGCGGTCGCCAATGACCCAATCACACGCAATCGCAATCGCGAGGATCATGGTGAGAGGGGCACAAACAATGCGACAGATTTAAGAATTGGACTATAATATAGATATGATCAAGACTTCGCGTGGGGACAATGATACTGTGCATTCTTATTTATTGTTCATTTCACACGATGGACAATGGATTTGTAGTCACACATGAAATGTGCAGGATAAGTTTTTCAGGGTATATACATATATAGCTAATCTCCTAGGTGTCTTATTCTGCGTACTGGATGCGCAACTGTATATCTACCGTTCGATCTACGAAATGCACTGTGTCATCGCCCGTGCAACTATCTGTCATTGTCCACACTATATCCACTACCTAAATTCTAACAGACGCATGCACTTTCCGATCACGATTACAATCAAGTCAAATTCTGACTGCGATTCAATCGGATTTCAATTCCGTGCAAATCACAATCTAAATCTAGCAATCGGACAGCGTGCATGGAGAAAAAGTTATTATGCATTCTCATTTAATTTCCATTTCGTATATGATCGTACGTACATGTATCTGTTCAGGAGTTATATATATATATATATATATAGATTTTTTAGTCAAAAGTTAATGATTAAAAAAAGGTATAATGATCTTATTATTGAATTAATTTTTTTTAATAGCCTAACTATCTGAAGTGAGTAGTGACTGCAAAGGGCAAATTGTTTTTTTTTAAATATATATTCCGAGTGAGTATCATACTGCATTATTACTTAATAAAACAGAATGCTTAGGATGAAACAAACCAAATTATGTTATTAATTGAAAAGCTGATTTAATTTTGACCGCTGAATTCATTATTCGAATAAATTAGAATAAAATTAGCATTTATTGGTGATCTAAATGATTCTTTAATGATTTTATAACGGTGGGAGACTTCAATTATGCGAACCAGTAATTGAACTATGAAGTTCCGCACTTTGAAGATGCGTTATATTTTAAAATTTATCAAAGAATATTATTATTATTTTTAAATACTTACTTTATCAAATCCATTAGTGACGGAACGGGTTGTAAATAATTCAAGCGTTCATGAACAAATTTAATGTTCGACTCGATAAGAGCTCGTTTATGTTCGTTCAATATATATTAAAGTCAATTAATAAACAAGCTTAAACAGCTTGATAAATTAAATAAACAAATTTGAATACATATATATTGAATTTGTTAGTGTTCGTGAACAGTATTCGTAAACAATGTTCGTGAATATTTTTCACGAACATTAATAAGTCGATTTATTATTATACTCTTTTAAAAATTATTTTTGAATTTATTTATACTCATTTATAAACCAGAATTAAATTAGTAAAATTTTAAATAAACAAATAAGTTTGAATTAAGAGCTTGATAATATTTAAATAAGTCAAATTTACTCAAGCTTGATTAGAAGATCGATACCATTAAACAAGTCAAATTCAAGTCAAGCTCAAGCTCAAAAAAAAAAATATCAAGCAAAGCTTGAATAGATTTTTCAATAGCTTGGTTAATTTTAAACTTGGCTCGACTCAACTTGATTATTTTATCAAATAAGTTTGAACTCTATAAAATTTGACTTGACTTGACTGATTTACAGCCCTATAAAGCACATTTAATAAATATGTTAATTCTCTCTATATATGTATTCAATGAAACCCGATAAATGTAATAATATATTTGGTAAAAAAACTCACTTGGGAAGACGTTTGATTAAAAATTTATAAATACATATGCACAAATAGACATGAATTTTGAGACATTTACAAAATATTATTGGAGTATGTTTTTTTGTCGGAAGGTTGGAATTGTAAAGCTATATAATTGCTGCTAGACCGGAACAATCGGTTAAAATCAAACTGATTAAATTAAAATTGAATAAATTGATTTTTTTTTAAATTAATTGAACTGATCGAAAATCTCAATTAAACCGAACCGATTAGGCTAAAAAATGATTAATTCAATTAAAAATTGAAAAAAAAAATAATTTTTTATAATCAGTCGACTGGTGTACTGTGACTCAAGAAAATCGAAGGGTGTTCGAGAAAATTGAAGGGGTCTTGAGAAGTTGAGAAATAATGTTCCAACTAATCAGTCAATTGGTATCATAGACCAGTTAACTGGACAGGAGCGACTCGAGAAAACTAAAGGGTGCACGATGAAGGGTGTTCGGGAAAACTGAAGGAGGCTCGGGAAGTTGAGAAACAGTGCTCCGATGAATCAGTCGATTGTCGTTATAGAGCAGTTGACTAACTTAAGTGGACAAGAGCACAAATTAATTCTAAGTCGACTGATAGCTGATGGCTCATATCAGTCGACCGATGACTCTTTCAGTCGACTTCTGGATCATTGTTGGTGTAGGGGCACTAGTTAATCGAACTTTAGGTTTGATAATGGCAAAGATTCAAAGTTAAGTTATCTTGTTATCTCATATGTTATATTGAGTGTGCAGGTAATGTATTAGATTTTACTAAGGTCGACGATGCCAGGAGAATCTCAGAAAGTCGAGAAACCTCGGTGGTCGTATGAACCGGCACCAAGAGAATCTCAATGGGATGAGAAACCTCAGTGGTCGGTTGACCAGGCCAAAAGATGCCAGTGGAACCTCGGTGGTTAAGTGACCAGAAGCTAAGCGATAAGTCAGAAGGATCAAAGGTAAGTTCCGTGTGTGGAGAGATGGTAAGGGCGCATCCTCAATAAAAGGACAATCCTAAGCGTCGATCCAACCAAGGCTTCCGGAGGAATGCCAAAGTCGAGCTTGGACAGTTAAAGGACTGTCACACTGCATGTCATTATGCATCTCTTGTGCTAACTTTATGTTGCAGGTGTCAAGTTGGATTCTCAAGTGTAATAGTCAACTAAAGATTTTAGCAGTCGACTGGAGGCAGTCGATTACCAATAGGATCAATCGACTGATGTCGACGAATCAACCCAAAGCACAAGGTCAAAGAGTTATCATTCAATGCTACCACCTCATGATAAGATAAGTTGTCACCTCAAGATAAGATCCACAAGATTTGAATCTAGATCTGGACTTATTCCAAGGCCCCAATCTATAAAAGGAGGGGAGGACATAAACCTTAAATCAATTAATGAACTCCTAAGTGCTCCTGCTCTCCGACCGTGATTCTTCGTGCTACAACGCTACTCCGACCGATCACCCTCTATAATTCATTGTTGGTATTTTGTTTAATTCTTACTTATTACTTGCTAAGAGGAGAGGTAGGTTTGTTATCTCTTCCTCTACATATTTTGTAATCGGTTGTCTCTTACCTCCAACGAGGAAGAGACTTTTAGTGTTTTGTCCTTCGAAAGCGATTGAGGATCGCAGGGCCTTGGATTAGCAATCGATTTACTATGAACCAAGTAAAAAATTCATTGTGTCTTTTGTTTCTTTTGTTTCCGTTGCATTTAACTTTGTTTTTAAAAGAAAAGAAAAGAAAAGGTTTTAAAAATACACTATTCACCCGCCCTCTTGCGTCTTTTCACGATCCAACATTTGGTATCAGAGCGGAGGCACTCATATTCGATGCAACCACCGATCGAGCATTTTTTTTTTTCAATTTTTTAATTTATATTATTTTATTATCTCCTGCACTACTAATCCAAGACCAAGTTACATCATGCTAGCAACAAAAATGGAGGAGGATTCATCTGCAAAAGATGATAAAATAATAAGGCAATGGGGACTGGTAAGAAACCTTAGTTGTCTTATTTGAAGACATGGCGATGTCCTACTTACGTGAAGAGGACTACATCAGATAAGCTGGATGCTAAATTTGATAAGTGTCTATTTATTGGATACCTCAAGGAAACGAGGGGTACAAATTCTATCATTCCTTGGAACAAAAGGTGTTTGTTTTAAGGAATGATATATTTCTAGAGAAAGAGTTTCTTTTGCAAGAAAACAGTGGGAGTCAACTTGAACTTGAGAAAGTTCAAGAAACTCCAATAGACACTAAAGAGATGCATATACCGGAACCATAGTCGATTATTCATGATGATGAGATAATAACTGAACTTGTCGTTACACCACATCTTCGCAGATCTGGCAGGTCACATAAGATTCCTGAGAGATATGAATTTCTCGTAAGTGAATCTAATGATGTGTTACTCATTAAGGATGAGGAACCTACTAGTTACGAAGAAGTTCTGAAAGTTCAGAAAAGAATAAATGGCTAGTAGCCATGAAATCGGAAATATATTTCATGTATGAAAACCAAGTTTGGAACTTGGTGGATCCACCTGAAGGCATCATGTCTATTGGGTGCAAGTGGGTTTTCAATAATAAAATTGACATGGATGGTAATGTGATTACCTATAAAGCTAGATTGGTGACAAAAGGTTATCACCAAAAGCAAGGTGTTGACTATGACGAGACCTTCTCACTAGTTGTCATGTTTAAATCCATTCGAATACTCCTGGCCATAGCAACTCATTATGATTATGAGATATGACAGATGAATGAGAAAAGAACGTTCCTTAATGAAAACCTATGTACATGAGGATGTGTATGTAATACAACTCGAGGGTTTCACATCGTTTGACAAAACCAAAGTATGCAAGCTTCAACGATCCATTTATGGACTGAAGCAATCATCCAGGAGTTGAAATATTTGTTTTGATGAAGCGATCAAAGAGTTTGATTTCTCACAAAATCCTGACGAACCTTGTGTGTACAAGAAGGTCAATGGGAGTGTGATCGTGTTCTTAATACTATATGTTGATGACATATTACTCATAAGAAACGATATATCTGTTGGTGCAATCGGCCCAGGTCACGATTGACCAGGACTCGAGTTTAGCTCGAGTGAAGTTTTGATGTGTTTTGATGTTTCGACAAAAACATGTGACAATATAATTGTCAAGAAAGTCCAAGCATGGGTCTTGGCAAATGGAAAGTCCAACATGAGTTGGCAAGGAAAGTCCAAGCATGGTCTTGGCATGGAAAGTCTAACATGGGTTAGCATTTGAAGTCCAAGGGGTTTAATATTGGCGGCGTAAAGTCCAAGCGGTAGTCTTGGCAGCACAAGTCCAATGGTTGGCGGCGTAAAGTCCAAGCGGAGTCTTGGCGGCGTAAGTCCAATGCACCTTGGCGGTGTAGACACCGTTAGCATGACATAGCCGACGGAAGCACCTGAAGGCTAGCGCGATGGATGAACAAGTCATGGATGACTTGGAGGGATCCGAGAGGCGTGAGGCTGATGGAGGTGGCTAGAAGGCTTAGGTCTAGGCTAAGGGTGGTCTAGTAAGTATGGGGGAACCATACTTGAGTTAAAACCTCATGTTTGAGGTGTGCGGTCGGCCCGGTGCCATGTGGCGATCATTGGACCGAATCAACTAGGGTTTATTTGCGGGTTATGGCCTAGCGATCATTGCCATAGGTTAGCGATCGGTGATGCTCAGCGATCGGCCCGATCGTGTGATCGGTCGTGGTGCTCGAGTCGGACCGCGAGAATGGAGTCGAGACTCGGTGGTCAGTGAGGACTCCATCGATCGTGATGGTCTGTCGGTCGTGATGGTAACCGTTGGACTTATCCAGCGTGGAACTAGCCGTTGTCTCACGACAAGCGATGACATCGATCGTGATGGTCGATCGATCGTGATAGACTTTTCCAGGAGGTTGAAGCTATATATGGAGCTCGTGGTGGGGGAAAAAGCAATCGGTTCTTGAGGGCTATTGGGGCGATTTGTTGGTGCAAATCAGGTCTCCAAGTGCAAGCAAGCAACCAAGCATTCAAGCAATCAAAACAAGTGTTGTAAAGTCTTTTCTTTACTTGTATTTCATATTTACATTGTATATTGCTTGTATTTCATTCTTACTGTTGTAAGATTTATTGTAAGGGGTTTCTCCGCCTCCGACTTGTGTCGAGAAGGAGTGTTTATCATTAGTGAGTGTGTGTGCATCACTAGGGCTCTTTAGAGCTCGATCCGTGGAGTAGGAACTGTGCGGTTCCGAACCACGTTATATCATTGTGTTAGCTTGTTGTCTATTTCGTTATTGCTTTTATCATTATATATATTCCGCTGCACTAACGAAATTGTAGACACAAACGAGATCGAATTACATCTTCGCTATTCACCCCCCTCTAGCCGTTCCAATATTCCTAACAAGTGGTATCAGAGCCCGGGGCTCTTCTACGGATTAACAACCAGGAGCTAAGGCAAAAGGCTAGAGGGTGAAGATGGAATTCCAAGACAAGCTTGGATGGGAAATCAACACTCCACCTCTATATGATCCAGAAGATTTTCCGGCATGGAGAGCAAGAATGGAAACATTCTTGATGATGAACATAGAGGATTGGTTCATCCTCATTGAAGGTCTTGAACCCCCTAGGGATAAGAAGGGGAATGTCCTAAAATTGAAAAAGTGGACCCAAGAGCAACGCCAAAAGCTCAAGACCGAAGTTAAGGTAACGAAACTTTTGGAAGATTTAATCCCTAATGATGTTTTGTGCAAGTTAGGGGATTACATGTATGCAAAGGAGCTATGGAGAAAATTGGCAAGATACCATGAGGAGAGTTCATCCTCAAGTGAAAGTGAGGAATCGGAAGTTGAGATGGAGTCAACTTCCGAATCGGAGAAAGAAGAAGTAGAAGAGGTGGAAGAAGCATCTACTTCTAGGATTGAGGAGGAGAGACCATCCTCTACACCGGAGCAACCTCAAGAAGAGCTTTCAACATCCGATCAAGATGAGGAAGCTCAAAATTCAACTCCGGCACCTACCACCACCCTAGGTAACTCAAACACTTTATTTTCAAATAAAAATCATATTATATGCTTTGAATGTAGGGAGTATGGGCATTACAAGAGCAAATGTCCAAAGAGGATCAAGAAACCTCCTCCGGCGCCTAAAAGTCAACAGACGCCGGTTCTCCAAGACAAAAGAGCAAGGAGCATGTCATTTGCTTCAAATGCCGACTACCGGGTCATTACCGGAGTCAATGCCCAAGGGGAAAGAAGAAAGGGCAAGAAGGAGCATCACAAGTAGGGGGAGCCACTAAGGCAAACCTTAAGGTATATTTAAATAATGCTCCGTCTAATTTAAATATTAAGAAGCATGCTAGAACTAATTTTAGCAATTTTGTTATGTATCATAAAGAGCATGCTAGAAGTAACAAACATATTTGTTTAGGAGCTAAGAATGTTCACCTTAAGAATAAGGAGAAATTTGGGACTAATGTCCCTAAAAATATATTACCTAAGGAAAGCATTAAGAAAATAGGAGAACATCTAGGCTATAATGCTAAGGAATCTAGACATATGCCTAGAAATAGAAATATCTCAAGAGAAAATGAAAAATCAAAAATTGAGATACTAGAAAAGGAAAATCAAGCCTTGAGGTCAAGGCTTGAAAAGACCCTCAACATTATGCAAAATCAAATGCAAGGGTCAATTGGTCAAACTTTTAGGTCAAATAATCCAAGTCAACAAGTAGGATCTAAAAGACAAAAGTCAACCAAAGGCAAGAAGGGTTTGGGTCAAAAACCTAAGCCTAAGGCGGCTTACCATAGTGTTCCATTTGACTATGGAACACTAACTAGGTCTAGGATGACCAAGGTCAATGGGAAAGTCATTCCTAGAGTTGACCAAGGTTTGTGCCTAATGGCCAAGGTTTCGAAGAAACCTAGGATGGCCACTAATAAGGTTGTTAGGGAGGCAATCCCTAAGGTTAACCTAGGCAAGACCAAAATGACCAAGGCTAATAAGCCTAGAAGGGTCATTAGGAAGGTATCTAGGGAGGTTATCCCTAAGGAATACCTAATTAACCCTAGGAGCTCAAATCGGTTTTGGGTTCCTAAGATCGTGATTGATTCACGCTAGATGGGTTTAGGGTGTGCCAACCTTGATTGGATGGGTAGTTAACTCAACCATGATAAAGGTGGCACCTTAGGTTACTTTCAAGGTTATGGTTACCTTGGAAATATCCTTGAGCCTTAATTTTAAAAGAAGTTTAGGTTGTGTCAATATATATCTTGAAAACATGAAAATCAATAAAATTGACACGATCTAGATTTAAAGGTCATAGTGTGTACCTTTGATTATTGGCACACTTTGGAAGGTTATGTATCAAGAAATGTGTGGTTAAGATGTAAAAGTAACATCTAGAGTGATACTCAAGTGCCACACAACTTGATGTCTTGTATTCACCATGCTTCATATGTTTTACCATATGTTTGCATGGAAGGAATGTCTAGGATAGATTACATCTCACAAAACAAGTCTTTTACCTTGATTGTGTATTTCAACACTTAGAAAGGGTGAGATGTTAGGTGTTGGAAATCGTTGAATGTTAATGTTTGCAAAAATGAAATAAATCATTAAAATACATTAACAAATACATGAATAAAAGTATAACATCAATACATTTGATATACAAGATCTAACGTGATAAAATGGAATAATTAAGATGACGAAATCGAGATTTTCTGATTTTCAGAACTGGAAATCAGACATCGATCGGCCCGATCTGATTATCGATCGTGATAACTTCTATAGCGATACGATCGGCCATCGATCAGTGCTAGCTCCATGACTCGGTGATCGAACATCGATCGTGATGAGGTCCATCGGATCGGTGATGGTCTGCATTCAGGCCGAAGGCCATCGATCAGTGCTCGATGAGCGATCGAGTGATGTGCACATCGATCGGTGATTAGCAACATCGATCGGTGATGCTCTGTAACGCGTTACGAAGGTTGTGATCGTAGCGGCCGGATCGATCGACTCGCTCGGTAAACCCGATAATAAACCGCTATCAGTCGACTGATGCTCCACATCGATCGGCCAGATCATCGTGTTTTTAAAATGCGAACCGCTAGGGTTCGGCGTTTCATGCGACGAACTCTTTCTTCTTCCTTCGGTCTCCGATCGCCGTCTCCCTCTCCGACCCGGCTCTTAGGCGTGCCAACCTTCCAAAGTCCTAGGTTTGATAAGCATGTCTCTCCTCTTCCATTTTCTACCTATTTGGAGCCCTAGTTCACGTGATTTAGGCTTTATTTCTCCTATTCCGATTAGGGTTCCGTCGACGCTCTCCGGTGACTTTTCCGATCCTCAGCAACTTTTGAGTCTTCCCTCCGGCACACACATTCAAATGGCGCCTAAGTAACGATTTTTCTTTCCGAGCCCTAATTTTCATTTTCATTACAATTTAGGTTTATCTAATCGTGTATTGTTGTCATTGCATTGCATATCATCACATTACATTCATAATAGGAGAGCCCGTAGGAATGATCCATCCGAGAGTGAATCTCGATTGTACCAACCTATGTTGGTTAGGTACATCGATAGGAACTTTTTCGATAGGCATTGTAGTGTAGCGTTATGGAATTAATTGCATACTACAATGATGAAAATCGTCTTGTGCGCATCCAATTAATGATGACCTTATTAAGGAATTCTATCAAAACCTTAAAAGGTGGATGACGGTCCTACATACACTACTCTCGTTACAAAATGCGAGTTATAGTTCTCTCCTGTGATACTGCAGGAGTTTCTCGATTGTAGGCCTTCAGATAAAACCTTTATCTTTTTACCTACCATGGACTTTCCTCTACAGGCCTTTTGCCCATATCTCTATGGAGTCCATGCATGAGCATATTTTTGGTTATCACTCGTCCCGCCCAGAATCTATTTCCTATCACCGAGTTATACACTGACAATGTCCTCTACAAGGTCATTGTTGGGTGTTCCCCCATTGTCACTCGGTCCGGCGAATTCGGCCTCCCCATCTCTTTCTTCTATATGCCATGCGTCATCAGTTAGACATAAACTTTGCATTGAACATTTTCCATTGCATTGTGCACTTCACTTCCCTGTCAAGGGAAAGTGCATATGCCATTAATTGGTCATATCATCACGCATGACTCGACTCGCGTGGCGTCAACATCCATAGGGGCTCTCTGCGGCTATCGGAGGTGTCTACGATCAGATATGCTCGATTCGTAACTTCTCATTAGCGGCTACGGATGGCGCCGGGATGGAGTTGGCGCCACGACCACCACCAGTAGCGCGCGACGCCTCCTCCGCCACCCAGAGGCGAGAGGACCACGAGGATGCACGAGACCACGATGAGGATGACCAGATCTTAAGCCGACACATCGTAATTTAGTCCATCGATTCGTCGTGGCGGTGGAGTCAATTCAGACTATCGCGATCCGGTGGACTCTAGGTGTCAAAGATCTTGGCGAGCCGTGCATCCTTCAGCCTTGCGTCTCGATAGGATGGAGGAGTCCCAGGGCCGCATAGAGCAGCATCAGCTCGATATGCTAGAGATGATGCGGGCCTGGACTCTGAGTCAGCAGCCTCCTCCGCCGCCACCTCCTACGGACGATTAGAGGATATTAGATTTTTTTGTGGTTGTCATTTTTGTAGTGAGATTGAGCATATCCAATCTCCATTTTGAATGTAAAAGACAAATTTTAAGTTAAATGAAATCTTTGTTTCTGAAAAATCTTGTGTGTATGAATGAATATTTATATAATTGTATTGCTATCATATACCATGTCATGACATTGTTTAGGGTTACCTTAGATGTCATGTGTTTTTAAATTTCATCATATGTCATGACATCATGATCATTGGCCATGTTTTAATAATGCTATTATTTATGCCATGATCATACATTCATGCATTAACTTGATTAAAATTGATTTAAGGACTATGGCATGACTTGGAGTCCCAATAATAAGGGAATCAAGTAGAGTTGCTTTAGAAAATGCATGAAACTCTAGTTTAGGGAGAACAAAACCCACATCTCACATCTAATTGACATGTATGTGTATTTATACACCATAGATACATGTGAGATGCTAGGATATGAGTTAAGTTCAAGGTGCATAGTTTTTGCATCTAGATGAACTAAAACTCATCTAATTTTAGTTGTGGATCATTGGGAGAGCTTGTGTACAAGTCACGTACATAGAGCCCAAGGAATATGATCCAAGATAAGGTTTTGGAAACATTTTAAAATCAATTTAGAAAACTTTGGTGAAGTCTATCTTTTGATAGCAATCACCATTGATAAGATTGATACAAAGTGAGCTTCAACTTTGAAGTTTTTAGTCACTTTTGGATTTTGTATCAATCTCCTAATTCAATGGTAAAAATATTTTTTCCAAAAATTTTCACTGATTGTATGTGTGTTAAGTAATATACGTATCAAGTTTCGTGATTTTTTTATTTACGTAGAATTACTTATGCATTTCTAGAAGTCGAGTCTGATTTCAAAATCGAGTTTTCGCTTATCGATCACGACATGACGTTGACTCGATCATGCTATATCACTCGATTGTTGCTTCGTGCGATTGGTCGATGGACATCGATCATTAGTAAGGTGTTTAACCCGATTTTAGCTGTGGTTAAGGTCCCTAACCACTCTTAACCCTATGATATGCTTTGGGAAGCATTATAAAGGGTGTTAATCCATTGGATATGGGTTAGGAGAAGTATTTGGGGCTTGTATCAATTTTAAGGTGTTGGAAAGTTTAATGTTGAATTTCTAACCTTAATTTTGATGGTTTAGAGTTCCTATTGGCTTAGGGACTTCCCAAGGACATTGTTGGTGCAATGGTCAAGGGAGAGCAAGCCTTTAGGGGGAGGTATCCATCTTGGGATGATGGATGTATTTTTCTCCTTGGATAGGAGAAGTTATTGGGAGAATATATCATCAATTGGAAAATTGATGGGTTTTTGAGAGACCCAATTTGGAAATTGGGAGAGAGTATAGGATTGCCTCTCTTGAGTGATATGGGACTTATCATTAGGAAAATGATAGGCATCCTAAGTATTGTTGGATCAAGGGGGAGATTGTAAGATCTCATTGGGACATGAGACTTTGACCTCCTTGGAGAGAAGACCTTTTTGATGTTAGTCAAAAAGGGGGAGAATGTTTGGGAAAAACATTTGGAGAGTATTTACCAATTTGGGATAATTGGTAAAGGTTTTGAGTTAGTATTCTAACTCAAATTATTTGTTTGGTTTTTGTCAAACATCAAAAAGGGGGAGATTGTTGGTGCAATCGGCCCAGGTCACGATTGACCAGGACTCGAGTTTGGCTCGAGTGAAGTTTTGATGTTTCGACAAAAACATGTGACAATATAATTGTCAAGAAAGTCCAAGCATGGGTCTTGGCAAATGGAAAGTCCAACATGAGTTGGCAAGGAAAGTCCAAGCATGGTCTTGGCATGGAAAGTCTAACATGGGTTAGCATTTGAAGTCCAAGGGGTTTAATATTGGCAGCGTAAAGTCCAAGCGGTAGTCTTGGCAGCACAAGTCCAATGGTTGGCAGCGTAAAGTCCAAGCGGAGTCTTGGCGGCGTAAGTCCAATGTGCCTTGGCGGTGTAGACACCGTTAGCATGACATAGCCGACGGAAGCACCTGAAGGCTAGCGCGATGGATGAACAAGTCATGGATGACTTGGAGGGATCCGAGAGGCGTGAGGCTGATGGAGGTGGCTAGAAGGCTTAGGTCTAGGCTAAGGGTGGTCTAGTAAGTATGGGGGAACCATACTTGAGTTAAAACCTCATGTTTGAGGTGTGCCAGTCGACTGGTGCCATGTGGCAGTCGACTGGACCGAGTCAACTAGGGTTTGACTGCGGGTTATGGCCTAGCAGTCGACTGCCATAGGTTGGCAGTCGACTGATGGCTCGAGCAGTCGACTGATCGTGTGATCAGTCGACTGGTGCTCGAGAATTCGGCCACAGAATGGAGTCGAGACTCGACTGGTCGAGTGAGGACTCCATCAGTCGACTGATGGTCACAATCAGTCGACTGATGGTAGTTCCGTTGGACTTATCCAACGTGGAACTAGCCGTTGTCTCACGACAACAGTGGCATCAGTCGACTGATGGTCCCGATCAGTCGACTGATAGACTTTTTCCAGCACAGGTTGAAGCTATATATGGAGCTCGTGATGGAGGAAAAAGCAATCGGTTCTTGAGGGCTATTGGGGCGATTTGTTGGTGCAAATCAGGTCTCCAAGTGCAAGCAAGCAACCAAGCATTCAAGCAATCAAAACAAGTGTTGTAAAGTCTTTTCTTTACTTGTATTTCATATTTACATTGTATATTGCTTGTATTTCATTCTTACTGTTGTAAGATTTATTGTAAGGGGTTTCTCCGCCTCCGACTTGTGTCGAGAAGGAGTGTTTATCATTAGTGAGTGTGTGTGCATCACTAGGGCTCTTTAGAGCTCGATCCGTGGAGTAGGAACCGTGCGGTTCCGAACCACGTTATATCATTATGTTAGCTTGTTGTCTATTTCGTTATTGCTTTTATCATTATATATATTTCGCTGCGCTAACGAAATTGTAGACACAAACGAGATCGAATTACATCTTCGCTATTCACCCCCCTCTAGCCGTTCGAATATTCCTAACAATATCTGTCTTACAGTCAGTCAAAGTTTGGTTATCCAAAATGTTCTCCATGAAAGACATGGGAGAAGCAACCTACATCCTTGGGATTAAGATCTGTAGATATAGATTGAAAAGGTTGCTTAGTCTTTCTCAGTCTACATATATAGACAGATTGCTAAAGTGATTTAGCATGTCTGAATCCAAGAAAGGTTATATACCCATGAGACATGGGATTCAACTTTCAAAGTCTATGTGTCCTCGCACAGAAGATGAGAGGATTTGCATGAATAAGATTTTTTATGCTTCTACAATATGATCTATTATGTATATTATATTATGTACGAGGCTCGACATATCATATGCTTTGAGTGTCACGAGTAAATACCAGTCAGATCCAGGAATGGATCATTGGGTGGCTGTCAAGGCAATCCTTAAGTACTTGAGAAAAACTAAGGATATTTTCTTGGTATATAAAGGAGGTGATATGGTTACACGCCGGTATACAGATGTTAGCTTCCAGACAGACAAGGATGACTCCAAGTCATAGTTTGGGTATATATTCACACTGAATTGAGGCGCAGTGAGTTGGAAAAGTTTTAAACAAGTCACAGTTGTCGATTCTACCATGGAGATAGAATACATTGTAGCTTATGAAGCAGCAAAGGAGGTCGTTTGGATCAAGAAGTGTTGGTGCAATCGGCTCAGGTCACGATTGACCGGACTCGAGTTTGACTTGAGCGATGTTTTGATGTTTGACATGGAGATTTGACATTGACGTTTGACATTAATGTCTGATAATGTTTTGGGGAGATTGTTGGTGCAATCAACCCAGGTCATGATTGACCGGACTCGAGTTTGACTCGAGGGGGATTTTGATGGTTGGCTGGAGTTGACCATGTCATGGAAAGTCCAAGTCTTGAGTACTTGGCATGTAAAGTCCAAGCATGGGTCTTGGCAAGGAAAAGTCCAAACATGGGTCTTAGCAAGGAAAAGTCCAAGCATGGGTCTTGGCATGGAAAGTCCAACATGGGTTGGCAAGGGAAAGTCCAAGCTTGAGTCTTGTCATTTGAAAAGTCCAAGGGGTTTGATATTGGCGACGTAAAGTCCAAGCGGGAGTCTTGGCAGCATAAGTCCAATGGTTGGTGGCGTAAAGTCCAAGCGGAGTCTTGGCTGTGTAAGTCCAATATGCCTTGGCGATGTAGACACCGTTAGAATGACATAGCCGATGGAAGCATCTGAAGGCTAGCGTATGGATGAACAAGTCATGGATGACTTGGAGGGATCCGATAGATGTGAGGTTGACGGAGATGGCTAGAAGGCTTAGGTCTAGGCTACGAGTGGTCTAGCAAGTATGGGTGCACCATACTTGGGTTAAACCTTATGTTTGAGGTTAAAACCTCATGTTTGAGGTGTATCAGTTGACTGATATCATGTGGCAGTCGACTGGTGTGAGTCAACTAGGGTTTGACTGCGGGGAGTGCCCTAGCAATCGACTGCCAGAGGTGGGCAAACGATCGGGCCGAGCAATGATCGGCTCAGTATTTCGGGCACGAATAGTCGACTCATTGACTGGGTTAGCAGTCGAGTGAAGGCTAGATCAGTCGACTGATGAACATGATCAATCGACTGATGTCCTATCCATTGGATTTTTCCAACGTGGATTGCACCGTTGTCTCACAACAACAGTGTCATCAGTCGACTGATGGTCCTGACCAGTCGACTGATAGGTGAAAATCTAGCCCGATTGCAGGTTATAAAAGCAGCTCGGAAGAGGGTTTTTAGCAGTGATTTTCTTGGGTGAATTGGAGCAATTTGCTGTTGCAAATCAGGGTCTTCAAGGCTAGTCCAAGGCAATCAAAGATCAAGCAACCAAAGTGTTCTTGTAAAGTATTTTTCTTTACTTGCATTGTATTTCATACTTGTATTAGCTTATATCTTTCGTATTACTTAGTGTAATCATTGTAAGGGGTTTCTCCACCTTTGAATTGTTCCGAAAAGGAGTTTTATTATTTAGTGGTGTTTGTGGCATCGCTAGAGCTCGTTTGAGTTCGATCCGTAGAGTATGAACCATTCGGTTCCGAACCACGTTACATAGTTGTGTTTGCGTATTTGTATTTTGTTATTGCTTTATTTCCGCTGCGCACTAATCATTTGTAGCAAGCATCACGAACAAATTCCATCGACGTAACGAAAATGCTATTCACCCCCCTCTAGTGGTCAACGAATCCTCTACAATTGGTATCAGAGCTAGGAGCTCTTCTACGAATCAACACTCGGGAGCAACACCACTAGAGGAAGAAGATGGAGATTCAAGAGACATTGGGATGGGATATCAACACGTCGGTCCCTTACGCACTATATGGACGTGAAGGCTTCAATTCTTGGAAGAGAAGAATTGAAGATTTCATCGTGATGAGAGACTTTGAGGAATGGTCTATTTTGATGGAAGAATTTGAATATCCAAAAGGACCAATGGAAGGATTCCTCAAGAAAAAGAGATAGAGTGAGGAACAACTCGAAAGATTCGAGAAAAACACCAAGGTAATAAAGTTCTTGATTGATTTAATACTTAACAATATCTTGTGTATGTTAGGTAATTATATAGATGCTAAGGAGCTATGGAGCCAAGTGGCTAAACTTCATGAAGACCCATCACCGGCTCAAGAAGAGAAGGTCGAAGATGAATCCTCATCCTCACAAGTAAGTGAGGATTCAGAAGTTGAGGAGGAGTCAACTTTCGAATCGGTCGAAGAAGAGGAAGAATTCGAGGAAACCTCCACCTCTAGGATTGAGAGGGAGGGGATTAGGGCATCCTTAACACCGGAACGACGAGAAGAAGCATCTACATCCGGTTGAGAGGAAGAGCAAGTTCAAGAGATCCTCACCACCACCCTAGGTAACTCAAACATATGTGTTAATAATAAAATGCATATAATATGTTTTGAGTGTAGAGAATGTGGGCATTACAAGAGTAAGTGTCCAAAGAAGGTCAAGAAGCCTCCACCAACACCAAAGGTCAAGGATGTCGGTCCCCCAACAATCAAAAGCAAGGAGCAAGTGATTTGCTTCAAATGCCGACTACCGGGTCATTACCGGAGTCAATGCCCAAAGGGGGAGGAAAAGGCTAAAAAGGGAGCATCACATATAGGGGGAGCTAAGGTTAACCCTAAGGTACATTTTAGTAATGCTCCTTCTAATTTTAATGTCAAAAAGCATGTTAGGAATTTTAATTCTCTTGCAATTTATCATGACAAGTATGCTAGGAATAACAAATACTTTTGTTTAGGAGCTAAAAATGTCCACATTTCAAATAAGAAGAAATTTGGGACTAATGTCCCTAAAAAGACCTTACCTAGAGAATCTATCAAGAAAATAGAAGACCACCTAGGTTTTAACCCCAAATGGACTACGCATATACCTAGAAAGAACAATGCCCAAGGTATAAATCAAAATTCAAAAATTGGGCAATTAGAGTTGGAAAATCAAGCCTTGAGGTCAAAGCTTGAAAAATTAGAGAAGACCCTTAGGATTATGCAAAATCAAATAAAATGATCAAAGTCAAGGGTCTAGATCTAAGAGTCAACACCTAGGGCCTAAGAGACCAGAGTCATCCAAAGGCAAGAAAGGTTTGGGTCACAAACCTAAGCCGAAGGAAACTTATCATAATGTTCCATTTGATTATGGAACTAAACCTAGGTCTAGGAAGACCAAGGTTACTAGGGAAGTCATCCCTAAGGGTAACCAAGGTATGTGCCTAGTAGCTAGGGTTTCAAGGAAATCTAGGGAGGCCACTAAGAAGATTACAAGGGGAGTCACCCCTAGAGTTAACCATGACAAGACCCAAATGACCAAGGCTAACAAGCCTAGAAGGGTCATTAGAAAGGTATCTAGAGGGGTTATCCCTAAGGAATACCTAATTAACCCTAGGAGCTCAAATAGGTTTTGGGTTCCTAAGAGCGTAATTGATTCACGCTAGATGGGTTTAGGTGTGTCAATTTTTAATGGAAGGGTAGTTAACCTAACCATAGTAAAGGTGACACTTTAGGTTATTTTCAAGGTTATGGATACCTTGGAAATGAGTTTGATCTTAGATCCTAAAAGATTTTAGGATGTGCAAATACATTTTTGGGATTATGAAAAATCAATTAAATTGACACAATTTAGGTTTAGAGGTCATAGTGTGTCATTTTGAGTTTTGGCACACTTGGGAGATTAGTAGCAATATGGCAAAATATACTTAATTATAACAAATGACAATTAATACTAAAATTTAGGTATTATTATGTATATATATTTTATTTGTCATGCCTTGTTTGTCATATAACATGTCATGACATCATATTTATTTTTTAATCATTTAATATATCATGATCATGTTTAGGATTAAGGTTTAATGTCATGTGTTTTTAGATTATATCATATGTCATGACATCATGATCATTGGCCTTTATGCTATCATTTATGTCATGATCATTCATGCATTTAATTTTATTAAAATTGATTCAAGGATGTTGGCATGACTTGAAGTCCCATTTATAAGGAAATCAAGTAGAGTTGTCTTAGAGAATGTATGAAACCCTAGATTAGGAGAACAAAACCCACATCTCACATCACATTGACTTGTGTGTGTTTTATACACCCTAGATATATGTGAGATGCTAGGATATGAGTTAAAGTTCAAGGTGCATAGTTTTTGTATCTAGATGAACTAAAACTCATCTTATCTTAATTGTGGATCGTTGGGAAAGTTTGTGTACAAGTCATATACATTAAGCCCAAAGAATATGATCCAATATAGGTTTTCAAAAATATTTTAAAATCCTTTTAGAAAACCTTGGTGAAGTCTATCTTTTGATAGCAATCACCATTAATGAAGTTGATACAAAGTGAGCTAAAACATTAAAGTTTTTCTTCACTTTTGAACTTTGTATCAATTTCGATATTTTATGGGTAAAATATTTTTCTAACATTTTTCACCCATTGTATTGGTCATAAGTATTATACGTATAAAATTTCATGATTTTTCAAATTACGTATAAATATTTATGTTTTTCCAAATCTCACTTCTGATAACTGAAATTCTGATTTTTCAGTTATCAGTCGACTGTCCTTGTTGGCAGTAGACTGATAGACACGACAGTCGACTGATCTCTGATAGAGTCGACTGTCAGGCTAATTTCGGAAAAAACAAGGTTGTTTAACCCATTTTCAGCTAGGGTAAAGTTCCCTAACCACTCCTAACTCTAGGATATGCTTTGGGAAGCATTATAAAGGGTGAAAATCCATTGAATATGGATTGGGAGAGTTGTTAGGGTGATGTATCAGATTTTAAGTATGAGAAAGTTCAATGTTGAACTTTAGACCTTATTTTTGATGGTTTAAAATTCCTATTGGCTTAGGGACTTCCCAAGGACATTGTTGGTGCAATGGTCAAGGAGGAGCAAGCCTTTAGGGGGAGGTATCCATCATGGGATGATAGATGGTATTTTTCCTCATGAAAGGAAAAATGGAATTAGGAGATACCCAATTTGGAAATTGGGAGAGTGTATAGGATTGTCTCTCTTGAGTGATATGAGACTTATCACTAGGAAGATGGTAGGCATCCTAGGTATTTTTGGACCAAGGGGGAGATTGTAAGATCTCATTGGGACATGAGACATTGACCTCCTTGGAGAGAACCTTTTTGATGTATGTCAAAAAGGGAGAGAAAGTGAAATTACCAATTTGGGATAATTGGTAAAGGAATTTGAGTTAGTGTTCTAACTCAAAGGTATGTGTTTTTGTCAAACATCAAATAGGAAGAGATTGTTAGTGCAATCGGCACAGGTCACGATTGACCGGACTCGAGTTTAACTCGAGCGATGTTTTGATGTTTGACATGGAGATTTGACATTGATGTTTGACATTGATGTCTGATAATATTTTGGAGAGATTGTTGGTACAATCGACCCGGATCATGATTGACCGGACTCGAGAAGGATTTTAATGGTTAACTGGAGTTGACCATGTCATGGAAAGTCTAAGTCTTGAGTACTTGTCATGTAAAGTCCAAACATGGGTCTTGGCAAGGAAAAGTCCAAGCATGAGTGTTGGCATAGAAAGTCCAACATGGATTGGCAAGGGAAAGTCCAAGCTTGAGTCTTGGCATTTGAGAAGTCCAAGGGGTTTGATATTGGCGGCGTAAAGTCCAAGTGGGAGTCTTGGCAGCATAAATCCAATGGTTGGCGGCGTAAAGTCCAAGCGGAGTCTTGGCAGTGTAAGTCCAATATGTCTTTGCGTGTAGACACTGTTAGCATGACATAGCCGATGGAAGGACCTGAAGGCTAGCGTATGGATGAACAAGTCATGAATGACTTGGAGGGATCCGATAGGTGCGAGGCTGACAGAGGTGGCTAGAAGGCTTAGGTCTAGGCTACCGATGGTCTAGCAAGTATGGGGGCACCATACTTAGGTTAAACCTCATGTTTGAAGTGTATTAGTCGACTGGTATCATGTGGCAGTCGACTGGTGTGAGTCAACTAGGGTTTAACTGTGAGGAGTGCCCTAGCGATCATTGCAGGTGGGCGATCGGTGATTAAGCAGCGATCGTGATCTTGTGATCGATCTCGGTGCTCGATATTCGGGCATAGAATGGAGTCTAACTCGACTGTTGGGGTTAGCAGTTGAGTAAAGGCTAGATCAGTTGACTGATGTCCTATCCATTGGATTTTTCCAGCGTGGATTGCACCATTGTTTCACAGCAACAGTGTCATCAGTCGACTAATGGTCCCTACTAGTCGACTGATAAGCAAAAATCTAGCCCAATTATAGGTTATAAAAGTAGCTCGGAAGAGGGTTTTTAGCAGTGATTTTCTTGGGTGAATTGGAGTGATTTGCTGTTGCAAATCAGGGTCTTCAAGGCTTGTCCAAGGCAATCAAAGATCAAGCAACCAAAGTCCTCTTGTAAAGTATTTTTCTTTACTTGCATTGTATTTCATACTTGTATTAGCTTGTATCTTTCGTATTACTTAGTGTAATCATTGTAAAGGGTTTCTCCACCTCCAGATTGTTCCGAAAAGGAGTTTTATTGTTTAGTGGTGTTTGTGGCATCGCTAGAGCTCGTTTGAGCTCGATCCATGAAGTAGGAACCATTCAGTTCCGAACCACGTTACATAGTTATGTTTGTGTATTTGTATTTTTTTTATTGCTTTATTTCCGCTGCACACTAATCATTTGTAGCAAGCATCGCGAACTAATTCTATCGACGTAATGAAAATTCCATTCACCCCCTCTAGCGGTCAACGAATCCTCTACAAGAAGTTCATCTTCGAACTTGGGGCGGTTTCATCCATTGTTGAAGCATTACCAGTTTATTGCGACAACACTAGAGCTATCACACAGTGACACAGGCAAAGGAACCCAGTTCTCACCAACGATCCAAACACGTGTTTCGGTGATATCATCTGATCAGAGAAAACATCAATAGGAAAGAAATACAAATCAAGAAGATTTCCATAGAAAAGAACCTAGCAGATCCTTAGACAAAGGTTCTATCACAAAGTAAGTTTGAGAGTCACGTCACGGAGTATGAATGTCACGCCCCGAGGGAGTCCCCGCCAGACAAAAATCCAACAGCACCTCCCCTATACGGGTGACAATATGAAACTTGCATACAAAGCCTACACGACCACTATACATCGGTCAACACGACCATAACATACCACAACACAATATGCGGCCTCAGACCATCAACCAAAATAAATAAAAGATCTAAAACATCGAGACCTACCCCTTCTGCCATCTGAGCAGGAACATACAACCAAACCAATCGAATAGTCCATAAGGACACAACAAATATCTCCAAACTTTCACAAGTACATAACCAAAACATTAGGATCTAAACATATCTTCTATACAAAATCCAAAACCATAACCCAAATAACTAATAAACTATCACGACGAGGGGGGGGGTATGACGACTGGACTCTCCCGACAGCTTCGTCCTGAAATAAATATAAAAACAACGGGGTAAGTTCAAAGAACTCAGCGGATATAGTCGATATGCAAAGTAAGATATAGCTAACAATAACAATCATGCCAGTACAGTCTCACATATAGGGTATGCAAGAAAGAAATACAAAAGGACTGTACTAACCTGAATCTCCTACCCTGATACAGGAGCATGTGTCATACTATAAGAGATAAAGTCATCACCATATACAAATATGAATCCTGTATGCATGGAAATCATATGCAACATCTAAGGCATCAATAAAAATGCAGCAAACACAATACAAATGTTATCCACGCAAAGTGCATGTCGTGCAAATGACATGGTCACCCCTGACGCCAGTCAGCCGCCTCACACGCGATGGTGAAGCCGAGTGGGTAGGGCTATGACAACTGTGCACTCTGCCATCACTGCTCCTGAGTGACCGAGTGGACAGGATGATGTTAGAGTACACCTATCCTCCTGCCCCAAACAGAGTGGGGGAGCTAAGCTCTCATCTCCCGGTGTCATAGACCAGAGGAGGGATCCCTGCCTGCTACCACACTGTCTCATCACTACCCATGAGCGGACCCGGTGAACTGTGAGCAATGCACACCCTCTGATGTACCACTAACCCATGAGTGGCGGTGTGTATGCGAGCCATGTATGGCTGCTGGGCTCACTATAAAGGAACCGTCATGCAAAATGGTGCATGATACTAAGGCATGTAATACCAACTAAAAATACATATCCGAATAATATGCACAATCAATAAGTACATATCTATGATCCAAGTAACTATGATCCAAGTAAAACAGGGAAGATAATCATAACCGATCAAATGCATGTATCAAGTAGGCACAAAAACATACTAGGCATATAAATATGAAAATTATTGCAAGCTATCCTAACTAGCATATCAACATGACTATATCTAAGAGATAAGTCAAAATACCCGCCTGATAAAATGTCCACAAAAGAACCAAATCGTCACGACCGTGAACTTGTCTTGTGACCGAAACCTGCATACAACATAACTATTGTTAAGCACAATATGCAATTCACCGACAAATCGAATACTTAATCGATTTTTCTACATAACCAATTAACCCAAAATAAATCCATCAAATCCAAGCACACGACAACGTGCTAAATTACTACTATGTATCCCCAAGTAGACCCTCAACCCGTAGGTCACAAATTGTGATTATCTCTTAAATCCAAGAACATATCCTTGCAATTAATCTCACCATGATCAATACTCATCATATGAAAATATTATCCATAATGGCAACAATCATCATAGTATTATAATGATATAATCTTTGGTTGCTCCTCAAAACAATCAATCAATCCATCTCAATTTATTGTCCTCACTTAACATACCACTTATGATCGTACAATCGACATCAACCCAATTACATCTTTATTCACAGCCGTTCACAACCTGTGAACAAGCTTCACAGCCCATGAACAACCCAAAACACCGTCCATAATCACCTCCTCCTTCACAACCGGCCAACAACTCCAAAATCAGCCCATTTACAGCCATTCTTGCACGACTACCTCCAACCTTGACCCCACGACACCCCCAAATAAACCCTCACAACCCTCTCAGCCGGCAACCCCCCTCAAATTCACAGCCATTCCTCTTCACCCAAACAGCAACCACTTGAACAGACGAAGGAAAAAGAAAAACAAGATATACCGAAAATTTGGAAGCTCCCCTCAGCGGTATCTCCTCGGTGCGAGCGGAAACTGGCCGGAGAACAGTCGGCGCTGGCAGAGGAGACTGACGCTCGTCGTCTGTGGCAGAAGAGACCGGTGCTCATCGTCTAGGGCAGAGGAGACCGACGCTCGTCGTCTAGGGCAGAGGAGGTCGGCGAGCACGCAGAGGCCTGTCGGGGTGGCGACGGAATAGAAGGCTCGGGCGACTGTGGCGGCGCGTGATCCGGAGTGAAGAAATGTCGGCGCAGATGGCGACGCTGGTGGTAGAGGGGTAGGCGGCCGCAAGGTCTCGGGCGACTGTGGTGGTGCGTGAGGAAGAGGAAGAACGGCAGCTTGGTCGTCGGCGGAGAAGAGGTTGCGCGAGAGGAACTGCCGAAGGAGGAAAAAGGGTCGCAGCGGGGAAAATAAAAATTGGGGAAATAGAAATACCTAGGTTTTCTATTTAAAACCTTAGGTCAGATAATCTAAACAAGCATTTTAAAAGCCTGTTTTTCTTATTCCCATAACTACCATGTACTAGCCCCGTTTAAATCCAAAAAAATTCCTAAAATTCTCCAAAAATCCCAAAATAATTCCTGGAATTATTTTCCTAAAAAAATTTTCCATTAAATTTAGTATTTTAAATTTTCTGTATTTAACAATGAAATTGGATACCATGTCGATTGACTTTAGGCCAAGTGGGAGTCTGTTATGTTTGAGAGGTGTCCTAAGGCAATCATCTTATGACTATTTATTTGATAAAAATCATCTTATGACTATTTATTTGATAAATAAAGATTCACTATTTGAGTGCACATCTCATATGTGTTTGATTGAATCTTAAACTCATTTACTGAATGTCTACAATACGATTCATAACATAAGAGAATTTATGATTGGATCACAACTAGTGAGTATCTCTACATGTATAATTATGAAGTATTGAAATATTCCCTAGTCGATGAATTCAGACATCATCGATTCTGTGAGACTAGCATGAGTTATACTTTTTGGTTTATCCAAATAGCTGCTTCTCACTGGTTGGAGATATTGTGATGTTGAGAGTTAAACGTGAATGTTGGTTATGAGTACCTAGTTCATTGGAGTGACCTGCTGTAAGACTTTACATGGTTCTCTACATATAAGATATGTCAGTGAAACTTTTATTGCAGTTTGAGTGCGAGTTTCCTTCGACTTGAGGTATTCAAGTCATCTTGGTCATAGAGACTTATACTTTAACATCTTAGTGGATACATCTCTACGGAGGTGTGGGTACGGGATGATTGGGTATAAGTTGAAGTGTCCAAAGGTGATTGAATAACCAACAAAGGATTCACTGCTCCTTGCGAGAAAATATATACCCTATGGTCACTCGTCGACTTGTTACTCAAAGTCTTTGGCCAAAACATTATATGTGAAGAGTATGGTACTCTTGGATACATGTCGAAGTAATTAGAATCCACTAGACAAGGAAGTATTATTTGGGCTAAGTGTGACGTAGTCAGCCTAGTGGGGACTGACACAATGGACTACATCCTGAACCAAGTGGGTATAAGACGAGTGAAAGGAACGAGGCACGATTCATTGTAGTTGCAAAAGGGTTTTAAAATGGTTTTGAGATCAACCATTGATTTTTTGATTAATTGGGGATCATGATGTACTACTAGGTACAACTCATGATCTTTCAATAATTAATGGTTAATTGTGGACGACCTGTTGGTGCAATCGACCTAGGTCATGATTGACGAGACTCGAGTGAAACTCGAGTAGAGTTTTGATGTTCAACAATAGTTCACAATGTAGTTTGACCACATGACTAGTGGATGGTATGGGACATCCAAAGTCATATGAGGAAGACTATAGGAGAAGTCCAAGTTTGGTGACTTGGTAAGGAGAAGTCCAAGTTTGGTGACTTGGCAAGGAGAAGTCCAAGTATGGATACTTGGCAAGGGAAAATCCAAGTTGGTCAAGGGAGACCAGATACTTGGTGATGGGAAGACCAACAGGGAGTTGGCGAGGGAAGTCCCAACAAGTCTGGGAGACCGTGCTTGGCAAATGAAGTCCCGGACGGGGAGTCTTGGCAGTGAAGTCCCGGAGGCGTGACCTCTTGGCAGTGAAGTCTTGGACGAGGAGTCTTGGCAGTGAAGTCCCAGAGGCGTGGCCTCTTGGCAGTGAAGTCCCGGACGAGGAGTCTTGACAGTGAAGTCCCGGAGGAGTGGCCTCTTGGCAGTGAAGTCCCGGACGAGGAGTTTTAGCAGTGAAGTCCCGGAGGTGTGGCCTCTTGGCAGTGAAGTCACAGACAGGGAGTCTTGGCAAGGGAAGACCCGACTGATCAAGGAGATCGAGCTTGGCAAATGTAGACCCGAGAGCATGACGATAGCCGATGGAAGCACTAGAAGGCTAGCGCAAGAATGAAGAGTCGCGGACTTGAGGAATCTGGGAGGCATGAGGCTGATGGAAGTGGGCGGCTTAGGTCTAGACTTAGGGTGAGTATCAAGTATGAAGAGATCATACTTGGGATATTAAACCTCGTTGTAGAGGTATAACAGTCGACTGGTAGGTTGGATCAGTCGATTGGGCTTTGTTTGTAGACAAACAGAAGCAAGCTGGGCTCAACAGTGCCTCGACTATATTCTAGTCGAGACGGCGCCTCGACTAGATGCTAGTCGAGGCGGCGCCTCGACTGACAAGGGATAGTCGAGCTACGAGACAAAGAAGAATCGAGTCAGTACTATGGAAGCACTCGACCAGCACCTCAACTGGAGTATCAGTCGAGGCGGCGACTCGACTAGAGGTGTTGAATGGTGCCTCGACCAGACCGTTTGGAAGGAGGCTCAGAGGCGAGGCGCGCTCGACTAGTGCCTCGACTGAAGTCCAGTCAAGGCGCCGCCTCGACTGGAGTATGCGACTGGCGCTTCGACTGCTTTCGACACAGGTATGAAGACGGTGGCACAGAAGCAAGGTGGCTCGACTAGCACCTCGACTGGAGTCCTAGTCGAGGCGACACCTCGACTGGAGTCCTAGTCGACTTGGAAAGCTTCGATGCAGGTCTATAAGAAGGAGCTTTTAGGGCTTCTTCAAAAATGGTTCTTGAGAGATCTCTTGGAGGTTTTGGGGGCGATTTGAAGGGAGGTGTTGCTGCATTTCAGGGCCTTCAAAGTCATCCTAAAGCGATCTACGAGCAAGCATTCAAAAGCCCTAAATCTGTAACATCTATTCATTTGCTTTTGTATTTATTGTATTTGCTTGTTTTATTCTAGTCTTATTGTTGTCAGAGCCTTGTGAGAGGTGCTTCCACCTCCGGTGTGTTCACTGAGAAGGAGAAGTGATATAGTGGTGGTGTGCATCACTAGAGTCCGCTAGGGCTCGCCTGTGGAGTAGAAACTAGGATTCCGAACCACGTAAAATCCTCATGTTGTGCTTGTTGTGTGTTTTGTATGTGTATCTATATTTGTATTTGTGTTTTCGCTGCGTACTAACAATTATAGACAAGCACGATGATCGAAATCCATCAAGCGAATGAAATCGATGCGAAAAGCTATTCACCCCCCCCCCCTCTAGCGACGCCAACGATCCTAACAAATGGTATCAGAGCAAGGTTGCTCTTCAAGGCTTAACAACTAAGAGAGCACGCTAGAGGGAAGAAGGAAGATGGAGGATCCAAATTTTCATTTGGGATGGGACATCAATGTGCCTCCTCCATATGAACTCTATAGAGCTAAAGAATTTGATCAATGGAAGGTAAGAATGGAACATTTTCTAATGTGTGAAATAGAAAATTAGTTTATTTTGATGCAAGGAGTTAAAGTTCCTATGGACAAGAAGGGTAGAATACTCAAGAAAAAGAAATGGACAAAGGAGCAACTAGAACAATTCGAAAGAAATGATAAGGTAACGCAATTGTTATTAAATTTGTTACCTAATGAGATTGTGTCTAGATTAGGTGAGTTTAGGGATGCTAAGGAATTATGGAGCAAGGTAACCAAGCTTCATGAAGATTCCTCATCCACACAAATGGAGGAGCCTCAAGAAGAAGAAAGTCCATCTTTGTCCCAAGCTCATGTAAACTTGGAGGTTGATAGATGTTCAATTTCTGATGAAGAAGTGGAAGAAATAGTTGAATCCTCCACTTCAAGAATTGAGGGGGAGCCTAGATCTTCAAACTTGGAACAAGAACAAGAGGAGGAGCCCTCTACCTCTGAGAGAAATGAAGAAGAAGTCCAAAGTTCTCCAATCATTCAAGAAGGTAATTTAAATGCAATTGTTAAAGATAAAAGTCATATAACATGCTTTGAGTGTAGGGAAGTAGTGCACTATAAGAGTAAATGTCCAAAAAGAGTCAAGAAGGCTCAACCGACACCAATGGCCAAAGAAAAATCAAAGGAAGTCGGAGCCTAAATTCATAAGAGTAAGGAGCATATAGTATGCTTCAAGTGCCACAAACGGAGACATTACTGGAGCCAATGTCCTAGGGGGAGTCACCCACGGAAGAGCAAAGGAGAGAGTTCAAATGTAGGGGGAGCTAAGGTAAATCTTAAGGTAATTTTAAATAATGTTCTTCCTTTGCGTAATGTTACAAAGTATGCTCATAATTTTAATGCACTTGCTATTCATCATGACAAAACGCATGTTAAAAATAGATTTTATTGTTTAGGTGCTAAGCATGTCAATTTAACTAAGGACAATGCTAGATCAACCTTACCTAAGGATAGGAAGGTAGTGAACAACAATTTAGGCATTAACCCTAAATGGACTAGGCATATGCCTAGAAGAAATAACAATGCCCAAGGATTAACCAAAAATTCGAAGATTGGGCAATTAGAATTGGAAAATCAAGCTTTGAGGTCAATGCTTGATAAATTGGAGAAGACCCTTAGGAATATTCAAAATCAATTTCAAGGGTCAAACGGTCAACATTTAGAGTCAAAGAGTCAAAACCTAGGGTTTAGGAGGCAAGGTGCATCTAAGGATAAGCAAGGCTTGGGTTACAAGCCTAAGTCCAAGATAGCCAAGCCTACCTGCCATAGTGTTCCATATAGTAATGGAACAAGTTATAAGTCTAGGAAAGACAAGGTCACAAGGGAAGTTATCCCTAGAGTTGACCATGGTAAGTGTCTAGTGGCTAAGGTTTCAATGAAATCTAGGAAAGCCACTAACAAGGTTACAAGGGAAGTAATCCCTAGGGTTAACCTTGACAAAACAAAAATGACCAAGGCTTCCAAGCCTAGGAGGGTCATAAGGAAGGTATCTAGGGAAGTTATCCCTAGTGAATACCTTGTTAACTCAAGGAGCTCCAATAGATATTGGGTTCCTAGGAGCGTAATCAATTTAGCTAAATGGGTTAGGATGTGTCAACTTGAATTGGTGGGGTAGTTAACCTAATCATAGCTAAGTTGGCACTTTAGGCTATTTCCAAGGTAATTGGGTACTTTGGAAATAAGATTGAATCTTATATTCTAAAGGTTTTTAGGATGTGTCAATATAATTTATGGAAGTTAAAAAAAAATTAGTTGATCAAATTGGCACAATTAGAGTTAAAGGTCATAGTGTGTCATTTTGGGTTTTTGGCACATTATGGAGATAAGTTGTTATATGACAAATATAGATTTAATCCTACAAATGGAAATTTGGGCTTAACAATTAGGTATTATACATCTATATACTTTATTTGTCATGCTTTGATTGTCATATACATGTCATGATATCATATTTACTTCTTATCATCTAAAATATCATGATCATGCTTAGGATTAATGTTTAATGTCATGTATATTTAAATTACATTTATATGTCATGACATCATGATTATTGACACATGGTTAATTATGCTATCATTTATGTCATAATTATCATTCATGTATTAATAAAATTAAGTTAAGGACAATGACATGATTTGAAGTCTCATTTATAAGGGAATCAAATAGCGTTGCCTAAAAAATGCATGAGACCTTAGTATAGGTATAACCAAAATTCACATCTCACATCAAATTGACATGTGTGTGTATTGATACACTCTAGACACATGTGAGATGCTAGAAAATGAGTAAAGTTCAAGGTGCATAGATGTTGCATCTAGATGAACTCAAACTCATCTCAATCATAGGTATAAATCATGAGGAAAGCTAGTATACAAGTCATGTATACTTAGCCCATAGACCATGATTGAAATTAAGGTTTTGAAAACATTTAAAAATTATTTTGAAAAACCTTGGTGAAGCCTATCTTTTGATAGCAATCACCATTGAAAAAATTGAAACAAAATTGGCTTAAAACATTGAAAGTTTCAATGCTTTTGAATTTTGTATCATTCTTTGAATTTAAAAGTTATTTTCATAGAAAACTATTTTTCCCCAATAGTGTTTGGCATAAGTAATGTGTGGTTGAAATTTCACGATTTTTTTTAATTTTCTAGAATTATTTATGCATTTCTGAAGTTGGTCTGAAAATTCGATTTTTGAAATTTCAGAAACCAGTCGAGCGCCTCGATTTGGGTTGCTTCCACTTGACTGAAGCCTTTCTCAGTCGACTGTTAGCACTGTTTTGACTTATCAATGTTAGGTTAAGCCATCTATAGCGAGATTTTCATTGGAAATGAATTAGAGTACAAATCAAAATTTAATGGTTGTGAAAGTTCAAATCTGAACTTTTATCCTAATTTTCTAGTGTTTAAGGTTTCTATTGGCTTAGGAACTCTCCAAGGACATTGTTGGTGCAATAGTCTAGGGGGAGCAAGATTTTAGGGGGATAATTATCCATCTAGGCATGATGGATGATGGTTTATCACAAAAAGGGGGAAAATGAAAGTTTGATTTTCATCTAGTGATAGATCACTAAGAAGAATGAAGACATTCAAGATGTATGTTAACCAAGGAGAAGGAAGAATCTCATTAGAAAATGAGACATTGAGAACCTTAGTGGACTTTTTGATGTGTGTCAAGAAGGGGGAGAAATCCAAGGGGGTTAAGTTAGGCTTTTAACTTAGGATACCTAAGTTAGGATTTTAACTTAGGATACCCTAATATACACAAAACCCTAAAAATTTCAAAATTTGAAATTCTAGATTGGGAACACTTCGTGATGCTTTGGCATAAGAAGTGTCAAGTTGGGTTTAGGGGATAACCTAACTTAACGGTATTGTTAAATATCAAAAAGGGGGAGATTGTTGGTGCAATCGACCCAGGTCATGATTGATCAGACTCGAGTGAAACTCAAGTAGAGTTTTGATGTTCGACAATAGTTCACAATGTGGTTTGACCACATGACTAGTGGATGGTATGAGACATCCAAGGTCATATGAGGAAGACTATTGGAGAAGTCCAAGTTTGGTGACTTGGAAAGGAGAAGTCCAAGTATGGATACTTGGCAAGGGAAAATCCAAGTTGGTCAAGCGAGACCGGACACTTGGTGATGGGAAGACCAACGGGGAGTTGGCGAGGGAAGTCCTAGCAGGTCTGGGAGACTGTGCTTGGCAAATGAAGTCCCGGACATGGAGTCTTGGCAGTGAAGTCCTGAAGGTGTGACCTCTTGGCAATGAAGTCCCGGACGAGGAGTCTTGGCAGTGAAGTCCCGGAGGCGTGGCCTCTTGGTAGTGAAGTCCTGGATGAGGAGTCTTGGCAGTGAAGTCCCGGAGACGTGACCTCTTGGCAATGAAGTCCCGGACGAGGAGTCTTGGCAGTGAAGTCCCGGAGGCATGGCCTCTTGGCAGTGAAGTCCTGGATGAGGAGTCTTGGCAGTGAAGTCCCGGAGACGTGACCTCTTGGCAGTGAAGTCCTGGAGGCGTGGCCTCTTGGCAGTTAAGTCACAGACAGGGAGTCTTGGAAAGGGAAGATCCGACTGATCAGGGAGATCAAGCTTAGCAAATGTAGACCCGAGAGCATGACGATAGCCGATGGAAGTACTAGAATGCTAGTGCAAGGATGAAGAGTCGCGGACTCGAGGGATCCGAGAGGCGTGAGGCTGATGGAAGTGGATTGAAGGCTTAGGTCTAGGCTTAGGGTGAGTATCAAGTATGAAGAGATCATACTTGGGGTATTAAATCTCATTGTAGAAGTATAGCAGCCGACTGGTAGGTTGGATTAGTCGATTGGGCTTCGTTTGTAGACAAACAGAAGCAAGCTGGGCTCAACCAGTGCCTCGACTAGATGCTAGTCGAGGCGGCGCCTCGACTGACAAGGGATAGTCGAGCCGCGAGACAAAGAAGAATCGAGACAGTGCTATGGAAGCACTCGACCAGCGCCTCGACTGGAGTATTAGTCGAGGCGACGACTCGACTGGAGGTGTTGACTGGTGCCTCGACCAGACCGTCTGGAAGGACGCTCAGAGGCGAGGCGCACTCGACCAGCACCTCGACTGAAGTCTAGTCGAGGGGGCGCCTCGACTGGAGTATGCGACAGGCGCTTCGACTGCTTTCAACACAGGTATGAAGACGGTGGCACAGAAGCAAGGTGACTCAACTGGTGCCTCGACTGGAGTCTCAGTCGAGGCGGTGCCCCGACTGGCGAGGCGACCGTTGCACTTGGAAAGCTTTGACGCAGGTTTATAAGAAGGGGCTTTTAGGGCTTCTTCAAAAACATTTCTTGAGAGATCTCTTGGAGGTTTTAGGGGCGATTTGAAGGGAGGTGCTGCTGCATTTCAGGGCCTTCAAAGTCAACCCAAAGTGATCTACGAGCAAGCATTCAAAAGCCCTAAATCTGTAACGTCTATTCATTTGCTTTTATATTTGTTGTATTTGCTTGTTTTATTCTGGTCTTATTGTTGTAAGAGCCTTGTGAGATGTTCCTCCACCTCCGGTGTGTTCACCGAGAAGGAGAAGTGATATAGTGGTGGTGTGCATCACTAGAGTCTGCTATGGCTCGCCCGTGGAGTAGGAACTAGGATTTTGAACCACGTAAAATCCTCGTGTTATGCTTGCTGTGTGTTTTATATGTGTATCTGTATTTGTATTTGTGTTTCCGTTGTGTACTAACAATTGTAGACAAGTATGACGATCAAAATCCATCAAGCGAACGAAATCGACACGAAAAGCTATTCACCCCCCCCCTCTAGCGACGCCAACAGTCCTAACACAACCAACATAAACCGAGAACCTATGAGATCACACGAATAACGAATCCTTCAAAGAGACTTAAAAACAAGTTTGAGAATTGGATTCTCAATATTGAGAGAGATCAAGTTTGGTTGGACTAAACACATGACAAATATGGAAATATTTGTTAAGTCGAAAATGAGAAAGGAGCACGTATTATGAAGACGGGTTGGGCATTAAAAGGTTTAATTATAAATCAAACTCATTTGGTTTTAATTAAATGAGCCCTCTTTTGGTTCAGGGTCCAATTAGGATTTAATGGATGAGATTAAGCCTTAATGGTTATGGACTTATGGATTTAATCCACTAACCCATAACCCATTAGATTTAGAGCCTATATAAAGAGTTATAAAGGCTAAACCCTAATGAATGATCGTGCTTAATCCCCTTCTCTTTCTCCTTGCCGCCTACTCCTTCTTCTCCTTCCTCTTCTTGCTGCCAATAAGGGTTGTTGGGGTTTTCTTTGACGCCAGCCCTAGCAAGTCCATCTCTTGCTTTAGATCATACATTTTTAAAAATATATGAAATATCTCGTTAAAACTTAAAACATTCAAACAATCAAGATTCAAATATATAGTTAATATTTTTACACTCAAGTTATAACACATGTCAAATGTTAAAATGAATACAACATATCTTTGGATAGTTGGATCTTGAGAGTTGAGAGTTGAGTCCTTGGTTTCAGTCCTTCCATTCACTCCTTGCAACTTGTGAGTTGTGAGTTGTGACTTCAGACTTATCTGCTTCACCACTTGTATTTATCTCAATTAATAATGATCTAGAAGTAAAAATTTGTTATTACCACTTGAACAATGTAATTAAAAAGTAAATACATTTGTAACTAAATTAAAATATTTGAAACATACCAAGAAACGATTAATTACACCTGAATTGGTATTATAGAAGAAGATAAATCCATTATTATTTTTGAGAACTTTGACAAAAAATTATAACATGATGCAAGTCAAACAAGTTAACACTCTATACATTTTTAATTGTAAACTAACAACTAACTATAAAATTTTCTTTAAATAAAACGTATTTCTTTCAAGTTTTTCTATATCTTCCAATTTTTTTCGACATTAATTGGCTCCAAATTTAATCGAAGCCAAAATTAGGTACAAATCAGACTTTCTATCACTCTAGAAGTCAATGAACTCTTAAAATAATCAAGTACCCGACCACCAGTACTAAAAGCGGTTCTAAAGCAACTATTGATATTGGAATGACTAATACATCACGAGCAATTTGAGCAAGTATAGAAAATATGTGACAATTTTGCTTCCACCATCCCAAAATATCAAAAGTCTCACAATATTCTTCAAATATTTCATTCATATACTTGTCTAATTCTGACACGTTGCCATCACCAAAAATTTGTGACTTTTGCTTCTTCTTTTTTATTGACATCAGAGTATCCGAACTTTCGATCCGACAAATCCCTAGGAGTGACCGGTCCTACCCTACGGACTTTCGAGATGTCTCGCCAATAGCTAAGCCGGGTAAGGTCGAAGCCTAAGTGGCCTCCACCAACCACCAATGGTAAATCAGGAAAAGTGCTCGCAACTTTTTCACAGTTCAACCTGGACTTCGTAGTTGCGTCATCCCTAAACGACGTCCAATGCTAAAGTCGTACTCCGTCCACTGGGCAAATCCTAGGCCCCAGAGTCGCTCGAATGAATTTTTTCTAAATTCATCGTCGAATGATGTCGCAACAGAGGAACGAACTGCGTTCTCCTATGAGATGTCTCTCCACTTTTACTACTGCATCATGCCCCTGGGGGCATAAATTTTTTACACATATGAATAAAAATCATTGAATTTTGTTTCTTATACTTTGTAAAGATTAATTGACTTTTTAAATCTATTTGACTCATATTTTTAGACACAATGTCGCTATCATCTGGTTCTGAAATAGCTAAATTTTTTTAGGTACTACTTTGACGTTTCATTTTCTCTTTATAATTTTTGTGCAAAGCAAACAAAGTCTCTTTAAATTCATTGTACCTTTTTCATCTCCATATAATTCAATAATATAAATTCCATAAAATCTAATTTATGTCTTGGATCAAGTACCACTGCAATATAAATCAACTTATTCATCTTTTATGGATCTTCCCAATATTTGTTAAATTTAATTTTCATTATTAATCCCATTGAATATACATCAGGTTCATCACTTTCTTGTCACTCCTTTAATATGGAATGAATAAAATTGATTTCATATGCAAAAGTATTAGAAGTAATATACAAAGATTCTGAGACTTTTAATGTTAACTCATAAAAAACTTATAATAGATATGTAAAAAGTCTAACATTATTCCAATCAACACTTGTTAGCTTCCCATTAATAGTCTGTAATTCTGTTTGGACATTTCCATCAGGTCCAAATATCATATCTCCATTGTTATTCACAACAACACTCCAATATGTATGTCCTGCAAAAGTTGGGAATCTGCCCAACTAGCAACCCCCTACCACTCGTCCCAAGGCACTGGTGAGAGGGAGGTAAATCGCACGGGGGGAGGGGGGAAAAAATCCCTTGACACAGTGGCAAGACAGGGAGGGGTCCATCTAAAACCAGGGGGAATTTAAACCCCTCATTCGTCATCAAACTCAGCCCATTCTGCAAGTAACACTCTGTCTTACCATCGTGTCGTCCCCGTAGTATGTATTTTGAAGATATATTCTAAAGCATGAGTCTTGTTCATCAAACCTATCAAGAGTTCTTTCAAATTTTTCTACTACATTCAACATCAAATAAGTTGAATTCCATTTGGTTGATGCATCCAAATACAATTAATTCTTGCTTTCAATTTTTTTCAATTTCTATGCATTCTTTGAACTTGTTCAATCTAGAGGGGGATTGTTTAATATATTTAATAGCATTTCTAACTCTCATCACAGATGAATTTATATTTTTCAAGCCATCAACAACAATCAAATTGATTAACTAAGTTACACATCTCATATAAATAAATTCTCCTTTTTAAAATAGTAAAATCCCAATTGGTCATCTTTTTCTTAAAACTATTGACAACGACACTATTTGAACTTGCATTATCAACAATAATAGTAAAAATTCTATTAATTCTCCAATCTCTTAAATAATTTTTAATTACTAAACTGATTATCTCACATTTATGATTTGTAATTAGACAAAAATTCAAAAAAATTTATACAACTTCCAATGTTTATCGATAAAATTAGCTGTCAAATACATATAGTTAATTTTTTAAATCGATGTCTATGTATCAGTAGTCTAACAAACTTTTTGTATTGAATCATGCAATAAACTTTTTAATTTTCCCCTTTCAATTTTATATAATTCAATACAATCGCGTGTAACTGTCTATTTCGAAGGAATTCTAAACTTTGGATATACCATAATTATAAATGCTTTAAACCCTTCTCCTTCTACAAATTTAAAAAGTAATTCATCCATGATAATCATTCTAGCTAATATTTTTCTAGAGGCAGCCTGATCAAATTTTTAAGAAATGAGATATCCCTCGCCCTGTTTTGCATCTATTTGAAAATTCAATTGTGTTTGATTTGTTTCAATAACATGAGGATATTTCTTGAATTAGGTCATATGAGATTTCAAACTTATTGTTCCATCTTGTATAGATCGCAAAAAAAATCCTTATCACAATAATTGCATTTGACTTTAATCTCATTAGCGACATTAAAAAACTTCGTAAAATGCTCTCATATCTTATTTCTTGGTTTTATTATTTCCCATTTTACTTTTCTTGCCACAAGTAGTATTAACTATTGAAGATTCAGATTGTGACATTGAACAACTATTATCAACATCCATATTTGAAAGATTTTTTTGCATTAACATTAAAAAATAAACATACAATTCATTAAAAAAATTATATATAACTATTTACTAGATTACCAATTTAGAATTATAATCAAATTCTACCCCTAAACCTAAAATTTTTAATATTCATAATTATCAATCATCATTAATTCATTAAATCCTAAAAATATCACACGACGAAACAACTAAACAAATATAGTAAACTAATTGTCAATCGTCGAAAATTGACGGTCATAACCCAAGGGACGAGGGGAGCACTGCACAGTGGAAGACTGTCAATCGTTGAAAATGCTCGGAAGGATACTAGACAGCCGAAGAACTCGAGAGTCGAGACTGAGGAATTTCGAAGAGCTGGGGCAGTGGAGCATGCAACATAGAGACGGAGGTTTGGGGTTTAGGGTGAGTCGGATCCTCGGGGCTTGGAGGTGGGACGGAGGAGGGACGAGCAAAGGCGGAGGCTAGAGAGAGGGATTCGGAGTTCAGACTTTGGCGAGAGACTGAGGGAGATTCGGAATTCGAAAGTTAAGACTTCGAAGAAAATCACGATTTTAAACAAAATCAAAGAAAGCAATTAACTGTTTATTTAAATCAGTCGAGTGCTTCAGTTTAATTCGATTTGTCGGTTAAATTGAATTTTTTTTAATTAAAATTTGAAATCAAATCGAATAATCTGAATAAATAGATTTTTTTGAATAAAAAAAACTGAATTTCTCGTTGGACCAGATAAAATTTTCAAGTTCAATCAATTCAATCGATAATCAATTTTTTCGATTTAACGAGACGAGGATGGAAAAGTCGAAGAGGCTGCATATGCCATATGGGTTACGGCTTTGCACTGCTTCTGTTCCCGTTGACACTGAGATGCCAGCGAATCGCCATTTCACATAGTAAGGCAAACTCCAAACCCTTATACTACTTTTTACTTCTCAATGCATATTGAATCCCATTATTAGTGAAAGCTGCAACTAGGGACAGGACAAGCATGCTCACAGTATTACAAACCAGTACTACAATTCTCTCGCACAGTGATTTAGCACGAATCACCGGATGGCAAATCAATTCTGGTTCTGGACGAGCTTTAGATTTTAGAAGGCATAGAGGCATTTTTTTGTAAAAAAAAAAATGCACAGTCCTAATCCAACGGCAGTGGGTCCAACCGCGGCACCGGCGTGCAGAACATTGGTTTCGCCCTGGGAAGCGTTAGGCCCGGACCCTCAGCCATGTCCACCGTCCCTCCGCCTTCCACCTCCCAATCGAAGCACTGTATCATCGCCCCAAGGGTAGACTGTACCAGTTGCAGCGCCAGGGACATCCCTGGGCAAGCTCTCCGTCCGCTCCCGAACGGTATTAGCTCGAAGTGCTGCCCCCGGATATCCACAGTATGCCTGCCCTCCTCCATGAACCTCTCCGGCCGGAACTCCAGTGGCTCCGACCATTGCCTCGGGTCCCTCCCGATGGCCCACACGTTGACAAAGATCGTCGTGTTCGCCGCAACGTCGTAGCCTTTGATCTTGGCGTCCCTGTTCGATTGTCGTGTGATCATCGGGACGGTGGGGTGCAGCCTCAGAGTCTCCTTGACAATGGCCTGCAGGTAAGGGAGATTGGCCAAGTCGGACTCCGCCACCAGCCTTTTCTCGCCGACCACAGCTTTGATCTCGTCTCGTGCCTTGCGCAGGATGTTCGGGTGGTTGATGAGCTCCGCTAGCGCCCATTCCATGGTGATGGCCGAGGTGTCGGTGCCGGCGACGAAGATATCCAACAGGAAGGCCTTGATGTTCTCTCTACTCAATCTCATTTCTGCACTGGCGTCTTCTGAAATATCAATTAACGTATCTAACGAATCCTTGATTCCGCCTCCTTGTTTTCTCCTTGACGCCACCTTCGCTTTCAAGATTCTCTCCATCATGCTATCAAACTTCCGGTGGACGTCCTCCATCCTCTTATTAAACCCCTGCAAGTCCCAATTCTTGCAGATTCCAATATGATCTGCCAAATTGAATTTTCCGTACATCTCGGTGACCTCCGCCACTAGCTTCCTGACCTCCTCCGACTCTCCCTCCGACTCAGAGCACTTGCGGCTCACCGTCATCCGGGAGATCACATTGTTGGTGAGTCTTGCCAGCTCGCCACCTATGTTGACGGCGGTTCTTCCTTCCTTGGACTTGTCGTACAAGGTTCGAACGAAAGTGACCACCTCTTCGCGTCGGATGGGGAGGAGAAGGTCAAGCGTCCGACCTCCGAGAAGCTCCGACACGAAGAGCTTTTTCATGAACTTCCAGTAGGGTCCGTAGGGGGCGAAGGAGAAACCTGAGGTGCCGTAGGTGAGGTAGCTCACTGCTTTGGTCATGGGGCGGTTGGAAAAGGCCAACTCATTCGTCCTCAGGATCTCTCTGGCAACGGAGGCGGAGGAGATCACCGCACAGGGGACGGATCCGAGGCGGAGGCTGAAGACATCGCCTAGGCGCTGAGAGAGCTTGTGAAGGGATTGGTGGGGGATCGGCGCGAGAAGGTGGAGGTGACCAATTATGGGCAGGCTGATTGGGCTCGGCGGGAGATTCAGAGTTCGCCGCCGGCGCCAGGAGCAAAGGAAGAAGAAAGAGAGGACGAGCAAGACGACGGGAACAGCAAAGAACCGCATATGATATGTCAATTCCATGTATGAATCTTAACAATTCGTTTCAATGATACGATAAATTATTGATCGATCTTAATTGTTATTTATAAGCAACGGATCTTTGGAGATGATCGGTAAACAAATCAATCCGAAATTGCGTTTTGAGAAGCAGAAAAGTGAGGTGCAATTACTTTCCGACAACCGACCCTTTCCATCCTTTTAACATAAAAAAAAAAAAATAGAAAAAGCAATTAATTTTGATAAGACCCAACAACAACATTAAATTGAGTGTGCATCAGTATGTAGTGAACTTCTAATATCCACGGCTAATTCAATTCGTAAATTTAAATGAGTAACGACCGACCCCTTTTACATTTATCACTTAGGTCGTGATTTATCTCTTCTAACGATAAGAATAGTTAAAAGAAACGATTCTGTAAAAATACCATAAAAACACTTCTAAAAAAACTAAATAAAAGGACTATTTTTTATTTTATCTATAAAAAAATTCCTTATCTTAAAAAAATATATTAAAATATTTTTTTTCGTCTAAAAATATATTTATTTCTACTTTATTGTGTTAATTTTGGAAGAAAAAAAAAAGGTATACATATTACTTAATTAAAATTACTAACCATATAATAATATTATATTACAAAACTTTTTTTTAAATTTGATAAATATTATTTTAATTTATTCAAATTAGTTGAATAATGTTATTACAATTTTAATAAAAAAATACTATAAAGAAGAGCAATTTAACGCGTTAGAATAAAAATATTTTCAGATAACAAAATGAGTTAAGCTTTTGACGATAAATAAAAAATAAAAAGTTGCTCTTTTGATCTTTACACCTCAAATTTTAGAATATTTGAGCGTATATTATTTTTAAAATATATTATTAGTTTCCTACAATTCCTTATATACAATCTACTGCAATAAACTTAACTAAGTCATCAATTAATTATTAAATTCATTAGAGTAATGCCAATTGAATAGTTGCAAATAAATAGCTTCAGTTAAAATGTTTGATAGTTAATTATATAAAATAAAATAAAAACACATATAAGGTTAGGTGAACCAAACAATGTGAATTTGATAATTTGAGGCCTCTAATTTTCATTGTCACAGAGGACTAAATTTTGTTTTTTTTTTTAAATAAATTTAGAGTAACTCAGTGTACCCAAAGAGTAAAGAGTGTAATATTTCCATTTGATATGAAATTGAAGGCTTAATTAATGCTTTTGATTAATAATGTATTCTCCCAACTATTTAGAATAGACTATAATCAATGATAATAATTTAAAGGCACTTCTAGTATATTAGATTGTAGTATTCAAAAGTACGGGAAAAAAAAAGAATACGGATACTTGAAGGAATCTTATGAGTGTAAATCAGTCTCTATTTTAGAGTTTTTTTTTTTTTTACAAGGGGTATCCAAGTTTCGTCCGATTAATCCACTTGGTTAATCGACCCTGTTCTACGGCCTTCGAAGAGTCTCCATCGACCAACAAGGGTATATCAGGATGACGGGCTGTCAAGTCACTGTGAGAGGTATGTACGCTAATTAGGGTCCGCACTCCACACCAATCCAGTTGGAAAATAGGAACTCGCCTCCGCAACCCGCAAGCGAGTGGAAAATGATGAAATTCCCTCCGCAAACTGTAGTCGACAGGGATCGAACCATGGCTTATCGTAGGGACTGTCCAAACTCTTACCAACACGTCGTTGCACTGGGGCAAGTTTTCTTGAGCAAGTTTTCTTGATGTACACTTGGAGGAATCTTATGAGTGTAATAACATCTATTGATAGGAAATTATGGTTCTTTGAATTGTCCAATATTTAGGGGAAAAAAAGATGATTATAGAGGACACAAAAATGGGGAAAAAAAATAACATGGACAAATTCAAAAAATTTATAACAATGCTTATTATGTGTTCTAAAAGGTAATCCGTTATACAAAGTTTATGCTAATATGAAATTCTATAATACAATTTATTGTATGTAGTTTTATTTTATATAGCAAGAGATTATTTATGCGATTTAAATTTATGATTACCATGTCACATAATAATAATTTTACCGTGTCAAATCTCTCATTTTAAAAGTATTTTGATACCTAAATGACTCAAAATATGAAAAAGTAGAAAACACAAATAGACATGAGGATATACATTTGACAAGAATATGAGGTGTTTAAAATGGTCAAACTTCCTAGTAGTCACTAATTGATTGGAATCACATAATTATATTGATAGCTAGTCATCAAATATCTTTGGCAAAAAAAATATTTGATGACTATATAACACTCAATTTAAAAAAAAAAAAGTGACTGAAAGTGAAAGAATATTTAACATGAACATGAGGTCTAGGGTCATCAAATACTTTTTTATGGTCATAAAAAGACTTAAAATTTGAATAAATAAATAAATATGGACCTACTCAAGGGAGCCCTAAGACACACTTAAATCACTTCCAATTGAATATTAGTTGATTAGTCACTATTAAATAGCTTTGGCCAAAAATGTCCAATGATGCTAAAGGGTTCAATATTTGAAAAATAAACATCTATAAATTTAGGAAAAAATTAGAAGTGCAATGATAAAATTTTAATATAGATTAAATATTATTTTAAAAAATATTTAAAAAATCGTTAGGACTTAAATTATTTTTAAAAAAATATTATGAACAAATTGAGAAAAATATCTCACTTGCACCAATTTGAGATCCATAAAATTAAAATTTGTATTTTATTCAAAGATATTTGAATGCATTGATTGATTGAATCACATTCAATTAACTTCAATTAAATTGAGACATTTTGAATAGATCATTCACTGACCATCACTTATAGTTAGTTGCTTACTCAACTAACTAGTAATGACTTGAAGTAGATTGGAAGAAGGATTATGCATCAACATATATATGGTCATTTGCCACAATATCATTTTAGGATGTTGATAGTTCATGAAAATTATTGTCGTCTTTGTCAAACACAGTTCCTAAAGTTTGGAATTGTCCAAAAAGTACAGCATGGTTTCAGATTTACCAAATCGCACACCTAATTCCCCTTTTACCCCTCCCGCCAAACAGACCTGCAATTTAATGATGAGAGAGAATTTTCATGTATCCGAGTCACTACTGGAAATTTCGAACCATCTAAACGTGGTGCTGGGAATTCAAATCTCAACACCACATTTTTTTTATCTGATTTCTAATTTATATCGGTCTGATTTCTGAAATATTGCTGTGAATACCTAATAAAACCTCGAATATCAGAAATTTTGTCCACGGATATACAGAGGGACACTACTCAAACTCAATGGACTTGGATTGGATCAAAAAAGAAGTGAATAAGACCATCAATGGGTTTTGACCGAAACCTATTGATGGACTTAGAGGAGTCCAAATTTCGAAATCTTGACATATACTGAAAGATCTTACAACATGAATTTTTGATATGTCGAGGAAACTTAGTTTTAATCCTCCTATCTCCCAATTTTAACTTGTGTCGAAAAAAAATGGTACTGGAAGTTGAGAAACTGATAGAAGATAGTGGTAGTGGTGCTGGAATTCGCAATTTCAACACCACTGTGGTGTTGGAATTGGAATTTCCAGCACCACTGTGGTGCTGGGATTGGAATTCCCAACACCACAGTGGTGTTGGGATCCCTGCAACACCACTGTGGTGCTGGGAATTCCAATCTATGCACTATAGTGGTGCTGGAAATTTCAATTCCAGAATATATTTTTCAGCACCACAGTTCAATTATAATACGTCATTAATTAATTATAATTAATTGCAATTGACAATCTTAAAACTGAAATTAGCTAACTCACATGTTAAACACTCTGTTCTTGTAGTTTTGTGCGAGTTCGAAATTACTTCAACTATCGTCATCACGTATGCATAGTAAGTCCACAACGTTAACCCTTTCTCTGATTTCTTATTGGTTTAATGTGATCTTAATCTTTTCTTTTTTGAAAAAAAAAATAATAGGTATTTGAGAAGCTCGGGCCGAGTCTACATGATCTTCTTCGGAAGAATAACGATCGATCCTTGCCACTTGATCTAGTCCGCGATATCGGTAGACAACTGCTGAAGTCTATTGCAGGTTTGTGAAATATTAGTCACTTCCTATCGTTATCAGGGGAATATGCTTCAAAACTATAAACTAAGACGATGATTCTTCTTTTTATTTTCATTGTAGTCATGCACGATGATCTACGATTTATCCATACGGATCTAAAGCCTGAAAAATATTCTCTTGGTGTCCTCGGACTTCCTCTCAGTTTCTGATCACAAGGTTAGTTTTTATCTCTAATTTGTATTAAGAATACAGTTCAGCTTCTTTTCTTCGGATCGAGTTGTTTCTTGCTAATTAAAATTTGATGAAAAATATATGCATCACCACAGAGGTGCTGAAATTGCGAATTCGGCACCTGTGGTGCCGAATTGAAATTTCGGCACCGGTGGTGTGGTAGTCTATTCTGCCACCCAGTAGTCTTTGGAATTCGCAATTCGGCACCGCCGAGATTAGAATTTTCAAAGACGGCACCACTGGTGTTGCAGGATCCCAACACCAGTGGTCGATTCCAATCCCGGACCACTGGTCTTGGAAATTCCAATTCGGCACACAGTCTTGAAATTGTGAATTCCAGTACCACTACCACTATCTTCCATCAGTTTCTCAACTTTCAGTACCATTTTTTTCGACACAAGTTAAAATTGGGAGATAGGAGGATTAAAACTAAGTTTCCTCAACATATCAAAAATTCATGTTGTAAGATCTTTCAGTGTATGTCAAGATTTCAAAATTTGGACTCCTCTAAGTCCATCAATGAGTTTCAGTCAAAACCCATTGATGGTCTTATTCACCTCTTTTTCGATCTAATCAAGTCCATTGAGTTTGAGTAGTGTCCCTCTGTATATCCGTGGACAAAATTTCTGATATTCGAGGTTTTATTAGGTATTCACAATAATATTTCAGAAATCAGACCGATATAAATTAGAAATCAGATAAAAAAAAAAGGTGGTGCTGGGATTTGAATTCTCAGCACCACGTTTAGATGGTTCGGAATTTTCAATAGTGGCTCGGATGTATGAAAATTCTCTCTCATCATTAAATTGCAGGTCTATTTGGCTGGAGGGATAAAAGGGGAATTAGGTGCGCGATTTGATAAATCTGAAACCATACTGCATTTTTTGGATAATTTCGAACTTTAGGAACTGTGTTTGATAAATTGCCAAAAATTATTACATACAAAATCAAACTGATCATTATTATTTGGTGTCTAACACAATATAAGAATTAACTAGATTCATCCTGCCCGCGATTAGTAGGAATCGCGGCCGAGATCTGCCGGCTTCCGTAGAATCCGACGGCCGAGCTCTGCGGGGCCACGGCGTAGTGCGCTTCAACGCACCGATCCGTGGCCGGAGGCGGCCGTCCTATATATATATATATATATATATATATATATATATATATATATATATATATATATATATATATATATATATATATATATATATACGTTCTCTCTGCGCGAAGTCCATGGCCGGTTGATGCATGATGAACAATGAAATCCTTTATTCATCATGCTTAGCGCCAGTCGCGCATTGACCACCTGGTGAGAGAACAGACCCTATATATATATATATATATATATATATAGGATCTTGATCTATTCTTGACAAAAACTTCCATGACCGTCACGCGCGCGACTCACCGCCGCTTGCCGCCGTCCGGCGCCTCGGCCGCCGGGCCGGAGTGCATTAGGCGCACCTCGCCGTGATCCGTGAGCTCGGCTTCGGCCGGAGGCCGCGATCGGCCGCGATCCGCCGCGAATCGCGGCGGCGATCGTGACCCGCTGCCGCCTGATTCGACCCGATCGCGGCCGAATCCCAGCCGCCGCCTGCGTCGGGAAGGATCGCCGTGGCGGTCCTTCCTCGGCCGATTCGACGCGATTCGATCGGAATCCTGCCCGTCAGCGGCCTTGATGGCCTCGCCAGCGGCCCGGATCAGCCAGGAAGGACCGCCCGGTAGGCGATCCTTCCGGCGATGTGTCTTGGCCGGGATCGGCCGCGATCGGTGAATCGCGGCCGTGATGCTTCGCCTACGATTCGGCGAATCGCGGCCGAATCACTATATATATATATATATATATATATATATATATATATATATATATATATATATATATATATATATATATATATATATATATATATATACATTTACAAAATATTATTGGGGTTTTTTATTTTGATTTAGCTATTTGAAATTAATTCTGCGTTACAAGTGCAAATGGGAAAATTGTCCTATGTTATTGAACTTGATAAATTTTAATAAATAAATTTATTAAAATATTTCTGTTAATATTAGAATGTTGACTGTCATAATTATATCAAATTTCAATTGCAATTCGAACATAATTCGATTGCGATCCAATTAAATTCTAATTCGGATCAAAATTCAATAGAACTAGATGGTGATGAGATGCACAGTGCATATACGATGAAAACATATAGAATTATTATACATTTTTCATTTTCACACAAGTGCATAGAAAAAAAAGGATGCAATATATATATATATATAAAAGATGATACAAGAAGATAGACATCACAAAAAAAAATTATAATTTTTGAAGATTAATCATTATTCATTTATATAATTTTACTATCATATTAACATGTAAAGTGGAGATTATATATATATATATATATATATATATGAGAAGGGGGAGGCGCGTTACATAGTCCTAATCCAATGGCGACGGGTCCAACTGCGGCATCGGCGTGCAGAACATTGGTTTCGCCTTGAAAAGCAGACCTTCAGCCATGTCCACCGTCCCTCCACCCTCCACCTCCCAATCGAAGCACTATATCATCGCCCAAGGGCAGACTGTACCAGTTGCAGCGCCAGGGACATCCTTGGACAAGCTCTCCGTCCGCTTCCGAACGGTATTAGCTCGAAGTGCTGCCCCTGGACATCCACAACATGTCTGTCCTCCTCCATACAATTCATTATATATATATATATATATATAACTATTTTACTAGATTAACAATTTAGAATTATAATCAAATCCTACCTCTAAATTTAAAATTTTTAATATTCATGATCATCAATCATCATTAATTCATTAAATCCTAAAAGTGTCACATGGTAAAACAACTAAACAAGTATAGTAAATTGATCGTCGGTCGTCGAAAATTGAAAGTCATAACCCAAGGAGCGAGGGGAGCATTGCACAGTGGAAGATTGTCAATCGTTGAAAATGCCTGGAAGGATACCAGACAGTCGGAGAACTCGAGAGTCGAGATTGAGGGATTTCAAAGAGTTGGAGCAGTGAAGCATGCAACTTGGAGATGAAGACGGAGATTTGGGGTGTAAGGTGAGTCGGATTGTCGGGGCTTGGAGGTGGGACGGAGGGGGGACTGGCGGAGGCGGAAGCTAGAGAGAGGGATTCGGAGTTCAAACTTTGGCGAGAGACTGAGAGGGATTCGGAATTCGGAAGTTAAGACTTCGAAGAGAATCCCGATTTTAAATCAAATCGAGGAAAATAATTGATTGCTTCAGTTTAATTCGATTTGTCAGTTAAATCGAATTTTTTCAATTAAAATTTGAAATCAAATCGAAAAAAAAAATCCGAATAAATTAATATTTTTTAATTAAAAAAAAACTGAATTTTTCATTGGACCAGATAGAACTTTCAAATTCAATTGCACAATCTTAATTGCTGCTTCTGCCAAAAAAAGACGAGGATGGAAAAGTCGAAGAGGCTGCATATGCCATATGGGTTACGGCTTTGCACTGCTTCTGTCCCGTTGACACTGAGATGCCAGCGAATCGCCATTTCACATAGTAAGGCAAACTCCAAACCCTTATACTACTTTTTACTTCTCAATGCATATTGAATCCCATTATTAGTGAAAGCTGCAACTAGGGACAGGACAAGCATGCTCACAGTATTACAAACCAGTACTACAATTCTCTCGCACAGTGATTTAGCACGAATCACCGGATGGCAAATCAATTCTGGTTCTGGACGAGCTTTAGAAGGCATAGAGGCATTTAAAAAAAAAAAAAAAAATGCACAGTCCTAATCCAACGGCGGTGGGTCCAACCGCGGCACCGGCGTGCAGAATATTGGTTTCGCCCTGGGAAGCGTTAGGCCCGGACCCTCAGCCATGTCCACCGTCCCTCCGCCTTCCACCTCCCAATCGAAGCACTGTACCATCGCCCCAAGGGTAGACTGTACCAGTTGCAGCGCCAGGGACATCCCTGGACAAGCTCTCCGTCCGCTCCCGAACGGTATTAGCTCAAAGTGCTGCCCCCGGACACCCACAGCATGCCTGCCCTCCTCCATGAACCTCTCCGGCCGGAACTCCAGTGGCTCCGACCATTGCGTCGGGTCCCTCCCGATGGCCCACACGTTGACAAAGACCGTCGTGTTTGCCGGAACGTCGTAGCCTTTGATCTTGGCGTCCCTGTTCGATTGTCGTACGATCATCGGGGCGGTTGGGTGGAGCCTCAGTGTCTCCTTGACTATGGCCTGCAGGTAAGGGAGATTCGGCAAGTCGGACTCCGCCACCAGCCTTTTTACGCCGACCACCGCGTCGATCTCGTCTCGTGCCTTGCGCAGGATGTTCGGGTGGTTGATGAACTCCGCCAGCGCCCATTCCATGGTGACGGCCGAGGTGTCGGTTCCGGCGAAGAACATTTCCAACAGGAAAACTTTGATGTTTTCTCTACTCAATCTCACTTCTGCACTGGCATCCTCTGAAACATCAATTAACATATCCAGCAAATCCTTGATTCCACCTCCTTGTTTTCTCCTTGACGCCTCCTTCTCTTTCAAGATCCTTTCCATCATGCTATCAAACTTCCGGTGGACATCTTTCATCCTCTTGTCTAACCCCTGAAAGTCCCAATTCTTGCAGATGCCAATGTAATCTGCCAAATTGAATTTTCCCAACAGCTCAGCCACCTCCACCACTATCTTCCTGACCTCCTCCGACTCTCCCTCCGACCCAGAGCACCGGCGGCTCACCGTCATCCGGGCGATCACATTGTTGGTGAGTCGTATCAGCTCGCCGCCCATGTCGACATTGGTTCTTCCTTCCTTGGATTTGTCGTACAAGGTTCGAACGAAAGCGACCACCTCTTCGCGTCGGATGGGGAGGAGCAGGTCAAGCGTCCTACCTCCGAGGAGCTCCGACACGCAGAGCTTTTTCATGAACTTCCAATAGGGTCCGTAGGGCGCGAAGGAGAAACCTGAGGAGCCGTAGGTGAGGTAGTTCACGGCTTTGGACATCGGTCGGTCGGAGAAGGCCAACTCCTGCGTCCTCATGATCTCTCTGGCAGCGGAGGCGGAGGAGATCACCGCACAGGGGACGAAACCGAGGCGGAGGCTGAAGAGGTCGCCTAGGCGCTGGGAGAGCTTGTGAAGGGATTGGTGGGGGATCGGCCAGAGGAGGTGGAGGCGACCAATTATAGGCAGGCTGATTGGGCTGGGCGGGAGATGCAGAGTTCGCCGCCGGCGCCAGGATCTGAGGAAGAAGAAAGAGAGAACGAGCAAGACGACGGGAATATCAAAGAACCGCATCTGATCTGTCGATTCCATGGTATGAATCTATGTTTTCATTCCAAGGATACGATTAATTATTGATCGATCTTGAATTCTTGATTATTATTTATAAACACCGGTTCTTCGTCTACATGCATTGATTATTAGTTTCAAGGGTCAAAAATTCATCATGATTTATCTCTCTTACGATGACTCGAGAATGAATTGATAGTGACCGCTAAATTGACGGTTTCAACCTTTGTACGAATAAATAAATTCGAATTTTTTTTTGTTTTCTTATTTTTGTTGGAGAAATATAGCTCGATTGAAATTGATGGAGAAAGCCTTTCCATTTCCATTCTGCATTTTTTGTCCATGGTCAAATTCTTTATTATCCGGGTGTGTTTCCTTGTAGTGAAAGGAGGAAGAATGATATGATAAAAAAATCTGCATTTTCTTGGAGAGGCAGGTAGAACCGAGATGATTTTTTTTTCCCTTTTGATCATTTTACTCACTGAGGTATTTAATTGTTTTTTTTTTTTTTTATAATTCAAGTATTCAAATATCCGGAGGTGGATAGACTGGTCTCACAGAAGCTCTCATTGACAATAAAAGTAAATTGAAAAACACACATGGCAAAAAGTCCAGCAATTTAACGTCTTAAGATTTATCACTTCATTGGAGAATTTTTTTTTTCAGTGCATCATCTAGGGAACAAATCTTAAATATCTGATAGCTGCAAAGCCTCCTTCTTGCCTTTGAGTTCATACTTTATTTTCAAACACATAGGGATCATATTTATTTGACACATTGTTATTTGTTACTTGTTGATTGGATATAGTGGAATGAATATTATCTTATTCTTATTAAGATTGTATATGTTTTTACTTAGCTCTTTTTAATTGCTAAATTAATGGGATCTGGAGCTTGCAAAGAGATCATGGAAGGATTATTGCTCTTTTTATAATTGAATTTATGTATATTTTTGTTAGTAGTGCATATTTTTTATGAAAAATGTATATTTTGAATTAGTTATATTTTTTTATTATATATCACATCGATTAATATTCAAATTTTTTTTGTCTCTTTTAAAGTATCTAATTTATCTCGGTTGCTAATAGAAATTCATTGGTTCGAATAGTAATATAAAAAAATAATTTTTTATTTAAAAAATAACTATTTTAAATAGTAATATAAAATAATTATTTTTTTTTATCAAAAATATTTAATAATTATGAGAGTATTTTTTATAATTTTATATATTTCATTTTCATTCCCTTCTCTTATCTCCTAAATAAAATAACACAATGTTAATGAAACCTTCCAAATAAATGAAATATAAATACTTTACTTTCCTTTCTTTTTTTTCTTCCGCTAATAATCTTCCTCTCATCCTATCCAAACAAAGGCTAACAACCTAATAAACAGGGAGAGCAAGTGGAGGATGGAGGAGAAAGGGAAAGAGAATAACTCCGATATTTTTATTCCATCTATAATTAATGATGAAATTAAATTTCTATCTCTAATTTAAGATACACAAATTTAAGTTAAATTTTCATCTCCTAATTAATCGAATTTAAGAATGGAATTAAAATTTCATCATTAATTAATAATAAAATTTAAAATTCATTAAATTTGTCACAATCCGACTTGATTATGGAATAAATTTTCCAACAGATGTGGCTACTATTGAGTGTAACTCACTGAGTCCTTACCAGGCCAACACATTCGGTCATTTGCCACAATTATTTTTTTCTTTAAAGTAAAACGAGGATGTTGATATATAGTGTGTGAAAATTAACAGCAGTTGAAAGCTACATAGAGGCGTTTTGATACTTAACAATTTTTTAGTTTTTTTTTTTTGAAAAAAAGAAAAAGAAAACTCAGGTGGACGAAAGGAAAATTCTTAAAGTTATTTTTTTCTTCAAAGAGAGCACGGCTTTAATTTGTTATTCTGAGCACTTGTAAATGCGTGATGCGTGTACGACGATTTTTCAATAATTCAATTATCGTGATTGCACAGTGAATGAGAAATGCACAATAACTTTCTCCGCACGATTTCACCACCGCTTCATCGTCGACCGGCCAAAATCTGATCGAATTCCGATCGCGATCTGGCCAGGCTCCGGTGTCGACTAGATCATGGCCGGAATCCGACGAGATGGCAATAGTTGCAAGCGATGTCAGGGCACGATTACTGTGCATTCTTCTTCGAATCACGCAAACAGCGACACTCAAAATATCAAATCCCTATATATATTCTAATTTATCAAAACATTATTATATTAAGCATTACCACAGTATTCTTTACGAAATTAAATCATTTGAAATACTATTGTAACATTGTTACATGTTGGCCTTAGCACGCCCAAACCTAACCCATAAAAAAAAAAAAGTCAGGTTCGATGTAGGACCATTTGACCGTTGACAAAGTTATTCTGGCGATCGATCGAGGACCCATACTGAGTTTGGTATCGTCTTACATTCGATTTAACCCAATTATATGTCTGATTTAGACCATCCAACCAATGAGAAGAAGAAACTATGAGCGATTGGATTATTATTGTTTGTGGTTAGAGATGCTAAATGGGATAAATCATTAATTTGAATAAATAAATAAATATGGACCTACTCAAGGGAGCGCTAAAGCACAATTAAATCACTTCCAATTGAATATTAGTTGATGAGTGACTATTAAATATCTTTGGCCAAAAGTGTCCAATGATGCTAAAGGGTTCAATATTTGAAAAATAAACATCTATAAATTTAGAAAAATTCTAGAAGTGCAATGATAAAATTTTAATATAGATTAAATATTATTTTTAAAAATATTTAAAAATTCGTTAGGACTTAAATTATTTTTTAAAAAATATTATGAACAAATTGAGAAAAAGATCACACTTGCACCAATTTGAGATCCATAAAATTAAAATTCATATTTTATTCAAAGATATTTGAATGCATTGATTGATTGAATCACATTCAATCAACTTCAATTAAATCGAGACATTTTGAATAGATCATTCACCGACCATCACTTTTAGTTAGTTGCTTACTCAACTAACTAGTAATGACTTGAAGTAGATTGGAAGGAGGATTATGCATCAACATATATATGGTCATTTGCCACAGTATCATTTTAGGATGTTGATAGTTCATGAAAATTATTATATACAAAATCAAACTGATCATTATTATTTGGTGTCTAACACAATATAAGAATTAACTAGATTCATCCTGCACCCAGCCTGCGGTCCTTTGTGAATGAGATAAAAAATAAATATATTTTTTTTGAATATATATATATATATATATATATATATATATATATATATATATATAGAATCTCCTCCCAAAGTCCGCCCTCCTCATGACGAGTCATCGTCACCGTCGTTACCGCCACCGTCCTCGCTTCTGCGTCCACCGTCACGCCGGATCGGCGATCGACGACCGCCGACTTCGACGGCGATCGACCGGTTTCCGGCCGGTTAGCGGAATCCGACGAAACCGACCGGAATGATCGCGCTTACGCGGCCGGCAGTGGCGCGCCCAATGCCGGCCGCGATCGGGCCGGATTTCGACCGGCCGGCGGGCCGAATCCGGCGGGCGGATGGATCGGATTCGATCCGTCCGGCCACGGACGGAGCGAGTCGACGGCAACCGTCCGACGCCGGATTCGACCGCACCACCGGATCCGCCCGATCGCGGCGCTGGCAGCGGTCGCGCGCATCGCGGCCTGGCGGAAGCGGCTGCCGGCTATATATATATATATATATATATATATATATATATATATATATATATATATATATATATATATATATATATATATATATATATATATATATTGTTGCAATCGGTCAGTCAGATTGATCGATTATCGGACTCTCATTTCGCTCGGTGATGTTTTGATGTTTGACATAGTATGTTTGAGTGAGTTCATTAATGTTGGTTATGATTAACTGGACTCGAGTTTGACTCGAGGAAGATTTTAATGGTTGACTAGGGTTGACCATGTGATTATGGTAAAGTCTAAGTCATAGGTACTTGGCATGTAAAGTCCAAGTGAGACACTTGGCATTGGAAAAGTCCAAGGTAGACACTTGGCAAGGAAGAGTTCAAGCATGGGTCTTGGCATGGAAAGTTCAACATGTGTTGGCAAGGGAAAGTCCAAGCTTGAGTCTTGGTATTTGAGAAGTCCAAGGAAAATATTGGCGGCGTAAAGTCCAAGGGTGGAGTCTTGGCAGCATAAGTCCAATGGTTGGCGGCGTAAAGTCCAAGCGGAGTCTTGGCAGCGTAAGTCCAATGTGTCTTGGCGGTATAGACCGACTTAGCATGACATGGCCGACGGAAGCACCTGAAGGCTAACATATGGATGAATAAGTCATAGATGACTTGGAGGGATCCGATATACGTGAGGCTGATGGAGGTGGCTAGAAGGCTTAGGTTTAGGCTAAGGGTGGTCTAGCAAGTATGAGGACACCATACTTGGGTTAAAACCTCATTTTTGAGGTTGGCAGTTGAACGAGCGGTGAATTGTCGCAATACCGTTCCCAAATTATTTACCGAACCTCCTAACTACACTAATGCAGTATAGGACTAACTCGGGTCATCTCCCAACGAACCTAATGGCTGGACGTTTGTTTTTAAACAGAAGTAAACACTAGGGGTTTTTATAATTATCAAAATAATTAAAATGCAAAATCAAAAACAAACATGAGAATTAAACATGCAAAAAGTAAACTAACTCCAAATTATTAATTCCCGGGAAACTAACCTAATGCAAGAACAAATGCAAAAAGTAACAAGCCACTATCCTAATGCGCGAAAGTAAGTGACCACGCACCGCACTGTCACTATACGGTACAATGATCAAACAAATGTAAATAATTCAACCAAGTACCGCACTGTCACTATACGGCACAGTGATCGAACAGTCACTGAAAAACTAAACTAACAGACAGAAAAGAAAGCGACCAAGCACCGCACTGTCACTATACGGTACAATGATCAAACAAATGTGAACAATTCAACCATGCACCGCACTGTCACTATACGGTACAATAGTCAAACAGTCACTAAAAATTGCAGTAAACGAAATGCAATAAACGAAAGCAATTCAACCAAGCACCGCACTGTCACTATACGGTACATTGGTCGAATGTAAATGAAACTAACCTAACAACTAAAGCATAACACAAATAAAACTCTAACTACGACTCGAGTTAAAACACAAGTTAGAATACAGAATAAAATACAAGGTAAACCGCAGATTGAAACACAAAGTAAAATACTAGTGAAAACACAGATTACAAACACTAGTAAAAATACAATTCGAGGTCACTGGTGAAACCACATATTAAAAACACTAGCGAAAACACAATTGAAAACACTAATGCAAATACAATGTAATAACACCAGTGACAACACAAATGAAAACACAAACTGAACCATAGAATAAAATCACAAACTGAAGCCACACAAAGTAACATAGTAAACGATAACAAAACACAATCAATTACCAAAGAAATCAACAAAGTAAATCAACAAATATCCACAAACACCGAAAAAGGAACCACCCTCTCCGGTTACCTACGGCACATCAACACTCCAAGGGTCTCAGATACGGATCTCTCGTCGGATTCCGGCAAGAGTTGGATCGATGCGTAGTTCAGCTCCGATGATGGATGCGGATCGCTGCGTGACCACGAGCATCAAATGTGGATGGAATCGGATCTGAATCGATAATCGCCGCTACCAAGTTGTCAAGACGCCTAGATTGGAAGAAGTGCCACGAGCCGGGAAAAGATTCGCGGGATCCCGAAGAGCAAGTCACCCCTAGCTTCGCGTGACCACGTCCCACTAGGGTAGCTCAGTTCTGTCGGTGAGGGCTCTAAAGATCGCCGGTGAAGATAGACGACATCCCACAACTCGATCAACGGACTACCGCCGCCCAAATGCAGCTGTTGTATCCGCCCGACCGAAGGAAGGAGAGGACGCCCGATGAAATGGAATCAGGGAAGACCATGGATTGCTGGAATACATCACGAGTCTTCGTGAAGAACGCTGCCGGCTGAGAGGAGGGAAGAAATCGCGCGTGGAGAAGACGAGGGAGGAGGGAATGCCACCACGCCTGTGGAGGAAGGGGAATGGCGCGCGGTGCTTGAAGGTGGCGTGGAGAAGAAAACCACGGCGCGCGCGATTTGGGAAGAAGAAGGCACGCCGCGCGATTTGGGAAGAAGCTGCGGCTACTGTTTTTTGGGTTTTTTGTTTCTGCCGATTAGCTAGGTTGATTAAAGGGATTTTGTGAGCCGTCCGATCCAATGCTCTCTTGATCACAGCCACCCAATTAAGCTAGGGTTTGATCGATCCATTATTTGCTTAAGCTGCTCCATCCAACGGCTGAAATCAGTCTGATTTGAAATGGATGGATCTGATCCGTCTGAAGGTATAATCACGATCCAACGGTCCGGATGAACGACCAAGACATGTAGATCTTAATGTACGGGCCGGATCGCTCCAGATCCAGATGGATGACTCAGAATCAATCACTTTCCTCGGACGGTTCATAATGCTCAGATCTGAACCCTTAATTTCATTTGTCTTCTGATCTAGATGAAGGGCTCAGATTAAATCATCTTGAAATGTCCATTATGACCCAGATGAAGCCATATTTGATCCAACTTGAGTCTAGTCCAGTGACTCATCTCGATCTCCTACAAACAAAGATAAAATTTGCATATAAGTCTAAACTTTAGGAGCATTTACAATAAGGCCCAAAAATATATCCAACTCGTAAAATATACAAATAATCAACAATTAAACATACGAGAGGATTAAAATGATGATATTAAGGACCGAAATAATACAACAAAATGACAGTTATCAACAGTTGACTGGCATTATGGCCGGTTCGACTGCTATGAGTTGACTAGAGCTCGACTGTCATTTAGGACTGAAATTGTTTTGGCAGTCGACTGAAATTGCCTTGAGCAGTCGATTGCCAGTTGAATCGCGAGCACAGAATGCTCCGTAGCCAATTGGGAAGTCGACTCCGGGGTTGACAGTCGACTGCCAATGTTGGCAGTCGACTGGTGAGAGTCCCGTTGAAATTTTTCCAGCGTGGATTGAGCCATTGTCTCACAGCTACAGTGTTGGCAGTCGATTATGGCCTTATGGAAGTCGACTGCCAGGCGGAAATTTAGCCCGACGCAGGATATAAAGGCAGCTCGAATGGAGGGTTTTTGCAGCGATTTTCTTGGGTGAAATTGAAGGGGAGAGTTGGTGCTTTCCAGTCCTTCAAAGCTAGTTCAAGGCAATCAAAGATCAAGCAATCAAAAGCTCTTATAAAATATTTTTTCCTTTACTTGCATTGTATTTCATTATCGTATTTGCTTGTATCTATTTATTTATTGTTGTAAACAATTGTAAGAGGTTTCTCCACCTCCGACTTATGTCGAGAAGGAGTTAGTTTTGATTAGTGAGTGCGTGTGCATCACTAGAGCTCTTTAGAGCTCGATCCGTGGAGTAGGAATCGTTCGGTTTCGAACCACGTTATATCCTTGCATTTGTGTGTTTGTGTTTTCGTTATTGCTTTATTATCTTTGTTTCCGCTGCGCTAACGAAAATTGTAGACAAGCACGCGAACGAATTCCATCGACATATAACACGACGCTATTCACCCCCCTCTAGCGTTATAATCGATCTCCAACAAGTGGTATCAGAGCGAGACCGCTCTTGAAGTTTAACAACTAAGGGAGCACGCTAGAGGGTGAAGATGGAGTTGGAAGAACGACTAGGTTGGGACATCAACACACCGGTGCCCTACACCCTATACGGACGAGAAGGCTTCAATTCTTGGAAGAGAAGAATTGAAGATTTTATTATGATGAGAGATTTTGAGGAGTGGTCAATTTTGATGGATGGATTTGTATATCCAAAAGGACCAAAGGATGGTTTCCTCAAGAAGAAGAAATAGAGTGAAGATCAAATCCAAGCCTTCGAGAAAAACATGAAGGTAGTAAAATTTATTTTTGATTTGATCCCTAACGATATTGTGTGTATGTTAGGGGATTATATGGATACTAAGGAGTTATGGAGCCAAGTGGCAAAGCTCCATAAAAACTCATCATCGATCCCAGAAGAAGAAGAAGAAGAAGAAGAAGAGTGCTCACTCTCTCGAGCTCAAAAGGAAGCAAGTACATCGTCATCCAAAGAGCTTGATGATTCGGAAGTTGATAGGGAATCAACCTCCGAATCGGTGGAAGAAGAGGAGACCTCCACCTCTAGGATTGAGGGGAAGGAGATTAGGGCATCCTCAATACCGGAGCAACAATAAGAACCATCTACATCCGGTAGAGAAGAAGAGCAAGCTTAAGAATCCACTCCGACCACCACAACCACCCTAGGTAACTCAAACACGGTAATTCAAAATAAAAATAATATTATGTGTTTTGAGTGTAGAGAATTTGGGCATTATAAGAGTAAGTGCCCAAAGAAAGTCAAGAAGACTCCTCCGGTACCAAAACCTCAAGAAAGATCAAAAGATACCGGTGCCCCCACTAGAAGAAGCAAAGAGCACGTCATTTGCTTCAAGGGTCAACAACCGGGACATTTTAAAAATTCATGTCCTAGGAGGATCAAGAAAGTCAAAGAGGGAGCTACACATGTAGGGGGAGCCTCCAAGGCAAATCCTAGGGTAAAATTTATTAATGCACCTTCAACTTATAGGGATAAGAAGCATGCTAGGAATTATTTTAATAATCTTGCTATTTATCAAAAAGAGCATGCTAGAAATAGAGAATTTTGTTTATGAGCAAAAAATGTCTACCTTTCAAAGAAGGAGAAATTTAGGACTAATGTCCCTAGAAACGTCCTTCCTAGGGAGTCTATTAGGAAAATAGGAGAACACTTAGACCTTAATCCTAAATGGACTAGACACATGCCTAGGAAGTCTCATGCCTAAAGACCAAATCAAAATTCTAAAATTGGGCAATTAGAATTAGAGAACCAAACCTTGAGATCAAGGCTTGAGAAATTAGAAAAGACCCTCAAGATTATGAAAAATCAAATGCAAGAGTCTAATGGTCAAATTCAAGGGTCAAAATCTCAAAGTCAACATCTAGGACCCAAGAAACAAAAGTCAATCAAGGGCAAGAATGATTTGGGTCACAAACCTAAGCCTAAGGTGGCTTATAATAGTGTTCCACTTGATTATGGAACACAATCTAGGTCTAGGAAGACCAAGGTCAATAAGGAAGTCATCCCTAAGATTGACCAAGGTAAATGCCTAGTGGCTAGGGTTTTGAAGAAACCTAGGGTGACCATTAAGAAGGTTACTAGGGAGGCAATCCCTAAGGTTAACCATGGCAAGACCCAAATGACCAAGGCTAATAAGCCTAGAAGGGTCATTAGGAAGGTATCTAGGGAGGTTATCCCTAAGAAATACCTAATTAACCCTAGGAGCTCAAATAGGTTTTGGGTTCCTAAGAGCGTGATTGATTCACGCTAGATGGGTTTAGGGTGTGTCAACCTTGATTGGATGGGTAGTAACTCAACCATGACAAAGGTGGCACTTTAGGATTATTTTCAAGGTTATGGATACCTTGGAAATAGATTTTAATTTTAATCCTAAAAAATTTTAGGATGTGCCAATATACCTTGAAGATTATGAAAAATCAATTGAATTGACACAATTTAGGTTTAGAGGTGATAGTGCGTCATTTTGGGTTTTTGGCACACTTGGGAGATTAATAGGAATAATGACAAAAATATACTTAATTATCTCAAATGACAACTAATATTAAATTTTAGGTATTATTATACTTATATATTTTATATGTCATGCCTTGATTGTCATATAATATGTCATGATCATGTTTAGGATTAAGGATTCAATGTCATGTGTTTTTAGATTTAATCATATGTCATGACATCATGATCATTGACTATGCTCTATTATGCTATCATTTATGTCATGATCATACTTCATGCATTTAAATTAATGAAAAGTGATTTAAGGACTTTGGCATGACTTGGAGTCCCATTTATAAGGGAATCAAGTAGTGTTGCTTTAGAGAATGCATGAAACCCTAGATTAGGATGAACAAAACTCACATCTCACATCACATTGATATGTATGTGTATTTATACACTCTAGATACATGTGAGATGTTAGGATATGAGTTAAGTTCAAGATGCATAGTTTTTGCATCTAGATGAACTAAAAACTCATCTAATTTCAATTGTGGATCTTTGAGAAAGTTTGTGTACAAGTCATGTACATAGAGCCCAAGGGATATGATCCAAAATAAGATTTTGAAATCGTTTTAAAATCAATTTAGAAAACTTTGGTGAAGTCTATCTTTTGATAGCAATCACCATTGATGAAGTTGATACAAAGTGAGCTAAAACATTGAAGTTTTTCTTCACTTTTGAATTTTGTATCAATTTCGATATTTTATGGGTAAAATATTTTTCACCCATTGTATTGACTATAAGTAATATACATATGAATTTTCATGATTTTTCAAAATACGTAGAATTACTTATGCTTTTTCAAAATTCGATTCTAATAGGTGAAATTCGAGAATTTCAGTTATCAGTCGACTGCCACTTGTTGGCAGTCGACTGATGCAAAGGCAGTTCGACTACTTCTGTCAGGAGTCGACTGCTAGGCTGATTTCGGGTTAACAAGGGTTGTTTAGCCCATGTTCAGCTATGGTAAAGGTCCTTAACCACTCCTAACTCTAGGATATGCTTTGGGAAGCATTAGAAAGGGTGAAAATCCATTAGATATGGATTAGGAGAGTTGTTTAGGGTTTGTATCAATTTTAAGGTGAAGAAAAGTTCTACGTTGAACTTTGAATCTTAATTTTGATAGTTTAGAGTTCCTATTGGCTTAGGGACTTCCCAAGAACATTGTTAGTGCAATGGTCAAAGGGGAGCAAGCCTTTAGGGGAAGGTATCCATTATGAGATGATGGATGATATTTTTTTTCTCATGAGGAGGAAAATGGGATTTTGAGATACCCAATTTGAAAATTGAGAGAGTTTATAGGATTGTCTCTCTTGAGTAATATGAGACTTATTACTAGAAAGATTGATGACATCCTAGGTATTTTTGGACCAAGGGGGAGATTGTAAGATCTCATTGGATATGAGACATTGACCTCCTTGGGGTGAATCTTTTTGATGTTAGTCAAAAAGGGGAAGAAAGGTAAAATTACCAATTTGGGATAATTGGTAAGGAGTTTTGAGTTATTGTTCTAACTCAAAGGTATGTTGTTTTGTCAAACATCAAAAAGGGGGAGATTGTTGATGCAATCGGCCCAGGTCACGATTGATTAGACTCGAGTGATGTTTTGATGTTTGACATAGTATGTTTGACAAAGTGAGTTGACATTGATGTTTGACATTAATGTTGGTTATGATTAACCGGACTCGAGTTTGACTCGAGGGAGATTTTAATGGTTGACTAGGGTTGACCATGTGATTATGGTAAAGTCCAAGTCATGGGTACTTGACATGTAAAGTCCAAGTCATGGGTACTTGACATGTAAAGTCCAAGTGGGACACTTGGCATTGGGAAAGTCCAAGGGGGACACTTGGCAAGGAAGAGTCCAAGCATGGGTCTTGGCATAGAAAGTCCAACATGTGTTGACAAGGGAAAGTCCAAGCTTGAGTCTTGGCATTTGAGAAGTCCAAGGAAAATATTGGCAGCGTAAAATCCAAGGGTGGAGTCTTGGCAGCATAAGTCCAATGGTTGGCGGCATAAAGTTCAAGCGAAGTCTTGACAGCGTAAGTCCAATGTGTCTTGGCGGTATAGACCGACTTAGCATGAAATGGCCGACGGAAGCACCTGAAGGCTAACGTATGAATGAACAAGTCATGGATGACTTGGATGGATCCGATAGGCGTGAGACTGATGGAGGTGGCTAGAAGGCTTAGGTCTAGGCTAAGGGTGATCTAACAATAATGGGGACACCATACTTGGGTTAAAACCTCAGGGACATTATGGTCGGTTCGACCGTGCGGAGTTGACTAGAGCTCATTGCCATTTAGGATCGAAATTGCCTTGGCGATCGCCAGCTGATTGAGTCGCGAGCAGAATGCTCCGTAGCCGATCCGATTTGGTGTCCAAATGATCGCCAATGTTGCGGTCGATCGTGAGAGTTCCGTTGGAACTTTTTTAGCGTGGATTGAGCCGTTGTCTCACAGCTACAGTGTTGGCAGTCGATTGAGGCCTTATGACAGTCGACTGCCAGGTGGAAATCCAGCCCGACGCAGGATATAAAGGCAGTTCAGATGAAGGGTTTTTGCAACGATTTTCTTGGGCGAAATTGAAGGGGAGAGTTGGTGCTTTCCAGTCCTTCAAAGCTATTTCAAGGCAATCAAAGATCAAGCAATCAAAAGCTCTTGTAAAGTATTTTTTCCTTTACTTGTATTGTATTTCATTATCGTATTTGCTTGTATCTATTTGTTTATTATTGTAAACAATTGTAAGAGGTTTCTCCACCTCCGACTTGTATCGAGAAGGAGTTAGTTTTGATTAGTGAGTGTGTGTGCATCACTAGAGCTCTTTAGAGCTCGATCCGTGGAGTAGAAACCGTTCGGTTTCGAATAACATTATATCTTTGCGTTTGTGTGTTTGTGTTTTCGTTATTGCTTTATTATTTTTGTTTCCGCTGCGCTAACGAAATTGTAGACAAGCACGCGAATGAATTTCATCGACGTATAACACGACGCTATTCACCTCCTCCCTTAGCGTTCCAATCGATCTCCAACATATATAGAGAGAGAGAGAGAGAGAGTTTTTAGTCAAAAGTTGAAGATTTAAAAAGGTATAATGATTTTATCATTAAATTATTATTTTTCAATAACCTAATTATCTGAAGTAACTGTATATTCTGAGTGAGTATATTATATATACTGCATTACTTAATTAGAAAACTGAATGAGGAATTATATATATTGCATTACTTAATTAGAATGGAGGGAGACTTAAACATATATATATATATAGAGAAATCTTCTGCCGCACGCCCGAACCATCTGCGCCTGTCCGCGACACACCGAGCTACCGTCACTGTCATCACCGCGCCGTCCGACCACCTCCGACCATCGGACCTGGTGCGATCGACGCCCAAGTCGTCGGCGGTCCGACGGGTCTCGGGCGTCGCCGAATTTCGACGGCAATTTGGCGGCCATTGCCGGCCACGAAATCACCGAATTTTGGTCGAATCGCGGCCGAAATCCGGCGCCTCACGAGCCCCGCCGGACCGCCGGTGAGGTGCGCGTCGATCGCGCCAGGTCCGACGGGCGAAGGTGGTCGGACGGCGTGCCGATGACGGCGGCAGTGGAGGTGGGTCGCCGCGTCGCGTTCGGTCGCGAACGGTTGGGTCGCGCGGCAGAAGATTATATTATATACAGTGTTCTAAAAATCACCGATTTTATCCGATTAGGCGGCGCGTAGGCGGTGGACGCTCGTCCACCTCCCCGACATTTACAGAGGCGACACCGCTAGGCGTCGCCGCATTAATCGGCAGCGTCGCCGCATTAATCGGCGGCGTCGCCGCTTTAATTGGCGCCCAGAGCGATTAATCGACGACGATTAATCGGGGCGACCGACCGATTAAGCGGCAACGTAGTCGCGATTCACGAATCGCGATTGAAATTCGAAATCCCTAATCGCGATTTCTGAATCATGATCTCGCGTGCAGCCTAAATCCTAATTGAGCCAAATTTTGGAATCCCTAATCCCGTGCGTGCAGCCTCTTCGCTTCTTCGTCTCCGCTGCGCCCAGGGCGACCGACTTCACGCGCGTCCGCCTCTCCATTGTCAGTCTCTGCTGCCTGCCGGCCATTGCTCATTCAGCCCTTCCCTTCATGCGCCGCCTACGGTCCGAGTCGGACTAAGGTAAGGGATTATATGTGCAAGTGTGCAACTAATCTGAGAGTTATATGTTTTCAGAGTCGTATAGAATTCATTTCTGTAGCATAGACAAGAAATGTGCAACACACCCTGGTTCAGCAACCGACACGCCCCGTTTAAGCGCTGACACGGCCGGTGAGAAATGTGCGACACGGAGCGCTGGAACTCCTGACACGCCAGTGAGAAACAACACAGGCGTGTCGCACATTTCTCACCAGCCGTGTTAGCATGCGACACGCCTGTGTTGAGCGCTGGAACTCCTGACACGCCGGTGAGAAACAACACAGGCGTGTCGCACATTTCTCACCGGCCGTGTCAGCTTGCGACACGCCTATGTTGAGCGCTGGAACTCCTGACACGCCGGTGAGAAACAACACAGGCGTGTCGCACATTTCTCACCGTAGTGTCGGGCAGGCGAAGTGTGTCGGTTCTTGAACGAGGCGTGTTGGCTGGAACTCGACACGGACGTGTCACCGATAACTACACTGTGTTGTTTTGATCACTTTGCTTCTTCGCCCTGTTAACACGAAAAACACCCAAAAGCAGTCTCTTCGTCCAAAATATGTTAAACTTAACTGAATCATGACAAAATACATGCCTAGGACATGAAATGAGATAAAATGCATGCATATGGAGTAGTGAAAACGTAGCACGATTTACACTGAGTGCTTTCTCTTCTTGGCATCGTAAATTGATTTTTCTTTCCCTTACTAACAATAAATAGATCCACCTTGCATTTTGATTCAGCTTATACAAGGGTTTCATTTTTATCCTTTGTGGTGCAGTAAAATCAAAAATGTCAGGTACTATATCTTCTGAAGCATCTAATTCAATGTCCGAGATTGATTTTCGTTTGAAGCGTAATTCCAATGATATTGGATGGGAATTTACGGAATTGGTGGATCCTAAAAGTTTGGATAAGTTGAAATGTAAGTTGTGTGGAAAAATTACTAGTGGTGGAATTTATAGGCTCAAACAACATGTTGCCAATATCAAAGGAAATGTTGCCCTGTGTAAGAAGTCTTCAGATGAGGATAAAGTGAAGTGTAAGAATGCTATTGAAGATGCAAGAACAAAAAAGAAACAAAAGAATATGAATGAAATGGAGGTGAGAGAAGAAGTTGTTCTTGAAGAATATGAGGTGGACGAAGGGAGTCGAGGGACAAAAAAGAATCCGCGTACTCTTGGGCCTATGGATCAATTTGCATCTATCATTGATCCTGATTCTTCATTGAGTGAAAGTAAGAAGACAAAACAACAACAAAATATTATTAATGCACTTTGGAAGCAAAGGACACATAGTGTGCACCAATATTTAGCTCGATGAGTGTATGAGTCTGGTATTCCTTTTCATGCCATTGACAATGATAGTTTCAAGAGGTTTGCAGAAGCGGTTGGTCAATTTGGCCCAGGTTATCGTCCTCCAACTCAATACCTGTTAAGGGAGCCCTTATTGAAAGAAGAGGTAGATAAAACTAAAAGTCTATTAAAGAAGCAAGAAGAAGAATGGGCTTTGAATGGTTGTTCAATTTTAACTGATGCATGGACTGATCGAAAAAGAAGAAGTATCATGAATTTGTGTATCAAATGTAAAGAAGGCACAACTTTCCTTTCTTCTAGGGAAGCATCGAATGAAGCACACACCGGAAATTATATATTTGAATATATGGACAAGTGTATTGAAGAAGTTGGACCCCAAAATGTAGTTCAAGTGGTAACGGACAATGCTTCGAATAATATGACGGCAAAAGATCTGTTGAAGGAGAAGAGACCACATATATTTTGGACTTCATGTGCAACTCACACAGTGAATCTTATGCTTCAAGGAATTGGGAATCAACCTAAGTTCAAAGGGGTGATTGAAAAGGCAAAGAGTTTGACAATCTTTATTTATGCACATCACAAGACATTGTCAATTATGAGAAAGTTTACCAAAAAAAGAGACATAGTGATGCCGGGAGTAACACGATTTGCAACCGCCTTTTTAACTTTGCAAAGCTTGATAGAGAAGAAAAGTGAACTAAGAACTATGGTTGCTAGTGAAGAATGGAATACATGCAAACATTCAAAGAGTGCAAAGGGGAAGGCGGCATATAATATCGCTTTGAGTACCTCTTTTTGGAATGGGGTAAGTTTTTGCTTGAAGGTGTTTGCCCCTTTAATTAAGGTGCTTCGTCTTGTTGATGGGGATAATAAACCATCTATGGGTTTTGTGTATGGAGAATTACTTAGAGCGAGAGAGGATATTAAAGTGACATTCAATAATCAAGAGCTTCACTATCGTCCGCTTATTGATATTATTGATGAAAAAAGTCGTAATCGGCTTGATAGTCCACTACATTTGGTGACCTACCTCTTGAACCCTTATTACTCCTTCAATGACCGGAGCATAGGAAGTGAAGAAGTGATTATGAATGGATTTTTCACTTGTGTTGAAACATTCTTTCCTAATGATATTGATAGTCAAAGTGACATAGTAAATGTGGAGTTATTGAAGTATATCAACAAAGTGGGGGGGTTTGGAAGAGCATTGGCTATAGTGGGGTGCACAAAAAATGATGAGAAATATGATCTGGGTAAGAACTAAGAACTAAGAATTGCTTACTTTATTTTGTAATTTTTAATCTTTATTGGTTGTTTCTTGATTTTGCTTATTGTTATTGACTTACTGTTGGGTTTATTTTTATTTAGTTGGATGGTGGCATCGTTTTGGAAATGGTGTACCTAAATTGCAAAAGATGGCTAAAAGAATTCTTTCTTTAACTACGAGTTCTTCCGGTTGTGAAAGAAATTGGAGTACTTTTGAGGGAGTAAGTATTTAATTACTTATACTAAATGTCTAAATATGTATTCAATAATCAATATTAATATTTTTCTAATTTTCTTTAATGTAGATCCATACAAAGAAAAGAAATAAATTAGATACCGGAAGGTTGAACAATTTAGTCTATGTTCAGTTCAATGTCAAGATCATAAACAAAAAAAGAAGACTAGAAGAAAAAGGAGTTGATGTGCTACTTGCTAGTGAAGCAACTATGGCACAGTGATGGATTGTTGATGGTGGAGATGAAGATGTTGAGACAAATATTGAAGATGTAAGAGAACTTCATGAAGAAGAATTTGTATCGGATGAAGAAGAGGAAGATGCCATGGATTTTGAGTTTGAATCCGATACAGAGGAAGTGTTGGAGAAATATGGAGATGAACTAGAAGAAGTTGAAGAATTATGGTAAAATCTAGATCGCTCTGTAAGGTAAATGATATTTTGTTTATTGGTTAAGATGATATCCACTTTATTGTTGATGTGTCTTTGGTCTTGCTTTTTGGAGAGAGGATCTTTTTCAACTAAACATTCACAATATGTAGGAATGTGTTTTTCTTCATTCTATTAGTGTTGGGTACGTTGCTTATTGTCAAATATTCTTAATAGTTTTTTTAATCCGTTAAATCTGTTATTGTGTCGTGCTTCATTGTGATTTGTGTGTTGTGCTCTTGTTGTTTGCAATGCTTATTGTTGCAATGTTGCTTGATGTGTAAATTGGGTAAATTATTGTTTGTTGTCAAGTATTCTTGTTGTTTACAATTGCCAATTCTTATTATTGCAATGGATTTTTAATATTGTTTGCAATTATGTTTTTAATTCTTATATTTTGCAATTCTTATTGTTTACAATCTTAAACGTTTTTAATATTCTTGTTACTTGTTGAGTTGTTGTTAGTTGTTATTTGTTACATGCATGTGGAGGCTACAAAGTGAGTTTTGACTTTTGAGTGCCTCTAATATATTATTTTTTTTATATATTATTATATTTAAAATATTAAAAAAATCGATCGCTTAGAAATCGCTTAGCCCAGCGCTAGGCGATTTAGTGACCACCACCTACCGCTAGCAAGCTTTTTATATATATATATATATATATATATATATATATATATATATATATATATATATATATATATATATATATATATATATATATATATATATATATATATATATATATATATATATATCTTACGCACGTCGCGACTACACACAGCTACTCGCTGCCAAGGCGTCCGGCCGCCCTCGGCACGGACTGGTCGACGCAATCGGCGCCTGTCCGGTCGTCGTGCCGTAGTCTCGGATTTCGTCACGATGCGGTCGGCGATCCGGCCGATCCGGCGGATGGCGCCGGTGCCGGGCCGGATTCGACCGGGTTCATCGAATCGCGGCCAAAATCCGAGCGGGAAGGATCGCCAGTGGCGGTCCTTCCTCGCCAGATTCGACCGCGATTCGACCGGACCCGATCGCGGTCAGCGATCGCACCACTCACCGCCGCGAAATCGCCGGATTTCGATCGAATCGCGGCCGGAATCCGACGCCTCACGAGCCTCGCCGAACCGTCGGCGAGGTGCGTGTCGATCGCGCCAGATCCGGCGGGCGGAGGTGGCCGGACGGCACGCCGATGACGACGGTAGTGGAGGTGGGTCGCCGCGTCGCGTTCGGTCGCAGACGATTGGATCGCGTGGAAGAAATATATATATATATATATATATATATATATATATATATATATATATTCAGAAAAAGAAAATAATAAAAATAAATATGCTCAAAGTTGAGACATTAATTCATGAACATCATCTCATACGAACGACATAGAACATATTAATATAGTTATAGTAAAATGAACTTTGCTATAACAAATTAAAGGTATTGAGAAATTTTAATTTGCTCAAAACTTGGATCAGGATTAATTGATGAGAAAAGTCACTGATTCTGATACGTACTGTAAAAAGCTTAATATCGGACTTCACATTAATTAATTACTCGTTGATTCTCTAGCTAGATGGATGCATGAAAGAGATGACTCAAAGTGGTGTTCAGATTCAGAGCCACAAAATATCTACGATTAAGAAAGATATATATAAGATGTGTGCTTCCTGTGCCAGTCGATGGAATCAAATTCTATATAGTTTAGGGGAGATTTCTAACTCTTTCATTGTTTATGAAGTGCCATTGTTAATTAATGCATTAAATTAATTAGTGACGTTTTAGATTAACACAAATTATATTGCGAGCTCAAATTAAAGAGACATAATTATTGTTCGGGCAAGCATAAAGAGAGATATGAGCCGTGTCTTTTTATACATTATAACAAATGAATATTGAGCATCGAAAATTAATAAATGACAACAACGTAAGAGTAAAGAGAAAAAAAAAATAACATAGAAGAAAGAAAAGGAAACAAATTAAACTTCCAGAATAACGAACTATCCTCACCGCTTCCGCCACTGCACAACCGGCCGCGACCTGCACAGCGGAATCAGCTCGGAGAACTGGGTGGCGACCGGGCAGGTGGCGCTCACGCGTCGCCACTCGTCGTGAGCATGCCACGTGGAAGCAGTGGCCACAGTCGGGGGCCCGGCGGAGCGCCTTGCCGGCCTCGTACTCCGCCAAGCAGATCGGGCACAGCCTGCTGGGCCCGGCGCCGCTCGTCCTGTACGCGAGCCGCGCGCGAGTAGAAGTCCTCGATGACGGCCCGTTCCAGGTCACCGCCGAGGTTGTCGCTGTCGCGGTCACGTAGGGCGAGGCAGCGGTGGCGGTGGGGAGAAAATTAAGAATGGCGGCGGTGGCGACCACGAGGGTCACTCTTGACGCGGACGAAGAGGTAGGAGGTGAGCATGATGGTGGAGACGAGGGCGAGGATGCCGACGGCAATGACGATGGTGCAGCCTAACTCTGGATATTTGGGCAGAGCCCAGGACAGACAGCCCTATCCTAATCCGTCTCTGAACGAAACTATGTTATTTGTTGAAAAATCTGATTTAATCTTGACCGCTGAATTCATTTGTTGAATAAATTAAAATAAAATATAATTCATTCATTGGTGATTTAGATGATTCTTTAATGATTTTATAACGGTCGGAGACTTAAATTATGCGAACCCGCATTTGTGATATGAAGTTCCTCACTTCTCCTGTCTAATTCGAGTATGTCGTTTTAAAATAGTATGATGTTATTATTCGATGGATAGAAATCGACGTAAAATTTAAAATTTTTATTTGAGTTCAATTTTTTTTTATTTTTTAATTATTGAATCAAAGAATATAATTTTTTTATAATTTTTTTTTGTCATGGTTGAAACAGAACCGGTCCTGGACAGGGACAGTTGGGGCCCTCGCCTAGGGTCTAATCAAAATTTTTTAAGGATTATAAAGAAAAAGAGGCTATTTTTTTAAGAAAAAAATTATCTATAAAAGAGTTTTTTTTTTCTTCACCCAGGGTTTTTCGAGGACCGTCTCTGCGTTGAAGGATAATGAAAAATTTTAAGAGCTAATGTAATCCTTTTTTTCTAGGTACGGATGTATATTTGTCGGCAATTTGAAAAATACAAATTTATCAACGAATTTTATTATTTTTTAAAAATAAATACTTTATCAAATCCATTAATGTCTCAAAGAGCAATTGATTGTAATCAACAAATATGTTAACTTGTTTCTACGGGGATGACGCGATGATAAAACAGGATGATCGCTTTGGAAACGGGCTGAAGTCGATTCCGGATGAGGGGTTTAAAATTCCTCCTGGTGTCAGATGCCCCCCTGCCTTATCACCGTGTCTAGGGACATAGTCCCCCCGTGATTAACCTCCCTCTCACCGCAGCCCTGGGACGGGTGGCAGGGGCTGCTAGTTGGGCAGATTCTCAACTTTTTGGAAACAAATATGTTAACTTGTTCTACGGAGATAGCGTGGTGGTTAAAGTACGACGATATTTATAGAAGTGATATGGATTGATTTTGGAGAAGGTCTAAAGTCTGTTTTGGATTCAGATAACCTCAACATATTTTGACTATCATATCAAGGCCCATGAGATCCTCCGTAATTTACTTCCCTCACAATGACCGTGGGACAGACCGATAAGGATCACTAGATTGACAATTCCAATTTTTTACAGAACAAATATGCTAACTTAGCTCACAGGGATACGATGCAGTGGTAAAAGTGGAGAAGCATCACATATAAAAATACAGTTCGATCCTCTGCTGCGATATCATTCAACAATGAATTTAAAAAAAAAATTATTCGGACGATTCTGAGGCTCAGGAGTTTGCCCGTGGACAGAGTACGACTTTAACGTTAGACCGTCATTCAAAGATGATGCGATTACGAAATACGAGCTAAACCATAAAAAAAAACTACGAGCGCTTCCTTGATTTACCTTTAGTGGCCGATGGAAGCCATTGGACTCCGATCTTATCCGACTTAACTATTGGCGAGGCATCTCGAAGGTCCATGGGACAAGTTCGGTCACTCTTAAAAATTAATCAGATCGAAAATTCGAATACTCTAATACAAATAATAATAATAATAACTTTATAGAGCTCTCAAAATGTTATATATATATATATATATATATATATATATATATATATATATATATATATATATATATATATAAATAAGGTTGTGCATCAACTAACACACTAATAATATATATATATAAAAAAGGTTGTGCATCAACGAACACACTAATAATAAATGCATATTAACTCTATTCAGTATCGTACTCATTGTTAGACGTGGGCAGTTCCACGAACTGCGATGGCAGTTCGTGGAACCGCCATCACACACGCATCGTGCTCTCCTTCCTTTAAGTGGGAGATGCGTCCAAGGGAGAGAGGTTCTCTACTCGGCGAAGTCGCTGTTCGGCGAAGAGGGTGTAGAAGCGAAGAGAAACATCTGGCGAATTTGGTTGGTGAAACAGAGGAGTCTTCCGGATTTCTGTGATCACTCCTTCGATGCAAGCGCGAAACTCCAACCGGGTAATCAACAACAACAGGTATATGCTACAATGGTATCAGAGCAGAATTTTTTCTGAAATTTTCATACCTGTATGATTTCCTCGCCGGAGAGCAAAATCGGAACAGAGTTCTCTGTTCTGGTTACCTCCTCGCGCGGTCGCAGTCGCCGGGATCCGGTCGCTCGGAAGCGACGTGGACGCCGACGCCTCTGTCGCCTCCGAGAAATCGACTGGGCGTCGGAGGCGGAGTGGCCGCCGACGCCTCGGCGACGCAGCGGAAGCGCGGTGGGCGCCGTCGGAGGCGACGCGGCCAGGCCGGGCGCGAGGCGACGACCTCCGAGGCGGCACGATCACGGGCGCGAGGCGACGGCTAGGCCGAGGCGGCGCGCCGCGGCCACGGGCGAGACAATGACGATGGCGATGCCGGGCCGACGCCGGCAGCGCACGGACGGAGGCGCCGACGAGGGCGCGCGAGGCGACCTATTTATTAAATTAAAAAAAAGGGAAAGTTTTTTTTTTTATTTATTTTGTACAGATTATTTTTTTTATTAATCTGTAAAAAAAATGTTTTTTTTATTAATCTGTTTTGTACCGATTAAGTTTTTTTTATTTATTAAAAGGAAAATTTAGTTTGGCTTAATTGGGTCGAATTAAATGGGCTTTGAATCAAATTTTAATTGGACAAAATTTAGTTTGGCTTAATTGGGCCGAATTAAATGGGCTTTGAATCAAATTTTAATTGGACATGAGTTCAATTAATATGATTCCAACAAAAGGCTAAGTGTCTAATTCAAGTCCACACAAGTGTTGTGTAAAGTTGACTTTGGTCGACTAAACTCGTAAAAATGGTTAGATGGGTTGTTTTGGAACAATTGAAATCTGACGTGGATAACTTAAAGATAGAACTAGTTTATGACTGTCTGTGAGTCAAAATTGATTGATCACTGGGTCAATTAAATGTAGCCTAAAATTCAAGAAGTTTAGTTCTTCTTGATAAATGTGTATTTGTTCTGTGTCTTGATTAATTGGAATATACCGGTATTTGTACTGGTTTTGTCGGTTATGTACTGACATGATTTATTTCAATTTTACAGATGGCGCGGATGTATACCACTATGACCCGGCGCGATGTGTTGTGCAATCGGTATAGAGAGACTATCGAAGATTTGGACTATGACCCTTACCATGGAGTCTTTGGACACATTGGGAAGTCGATGACCGCTCGAAGCTCGAGTTGCAGGAGTTTCCGATTAGATAACCACGAGATTTGGGCGTTGATTCGCTCATCGCCTCGATAATCTTGGCCGACGCACGACAATTTTGGGGGTTACATGAAGGACGCGTTTCATATACCCAGTTGTGCACAGAGCTGATTAACTATGCTGACTGTGAAGAGGATCCTGAAGAAGACCCTGTGGAGGATTTTGGTTCTCGATTAGTGAGGTCTTTAAAGGACTCTGTATCTGGGCAGCATGTGTTGCCTGTGAGTGTCCCAGCAGAGAGTACTGTAGTTGAGTCCAGACGGAGGGGACATGTCATGATTATCATCGTGCTAGGGCTTGTCCTAGTGGGAGCAGAATCACTTATCTAGTCTATTAGAGTTGTTTTTAGTTTATGAGTAGGAAGAATGTAACTCTACATTCTTAGTAGAGTTTGTTATTTGTTGACACAGAATAGCATGTTTATTTTAATGATGTGTTCATTTAAAATGATTAGTTCATTTAATGCTGTTGACTCTACATGATGCATGATTATTGAATATGCCCTTGATTAGTTCGAATGAGTATATAATGATATGTTCATTTAATGTGTAATATCATGCTGTAATAATGATTAATATCATTAAGTGAGATGTATGTAATAAAATATATCAATATAAGTCTGATTGGCACATACAAATGATGAGTGATAACGCAGTTGTCACTTGATTTTGTAAACCAGATCAGATTTATCTTGAGTTTAATTTTGAGATTACATACATAAAAGCATACACTGAGTAACTAAATAATGTGTTTATTTATGTTAGGTTATGGCCACTAAGAACATCATAGCTGAACTGAACAAAGGTGAAAAATTGAATGGGGACAACTATAAAATATGGTACCTCAAGATTCAGTATGTTCTTGAGGAATAGGAAGTCCTAGAGGTTGTTAATCAGGTTATGATGGAACCTGTTGAGAGTAATGCAGCACGGTACAGACGTGACCTTAATACCTATAAGGTATGGAAAAGGAAAGATTCCACTGCTAAGGACATATTGATAAGTTCGATGGTGGATGACCTAGTGTTAGAGTATGAGTCATATCCTTCAGCTCATGCAGTCTGGGTAGCTCTTAGAGAGAGATACAGTGGAATAAGTCTGAGTAAGCTTCGGCAGCTGACGATCAGGTTCGACAGCTACAAGAAGCGCCCGAATACAACGATGGTTCAACATCTCAGGGAGATGTCAAATATGATTCGGGAGCTGAAAACTGCCGGTCATGAGTTGACCGATGAACAACAGGTTCAGACGGTTATTCGTTCTCTTCCCGATTCTTGGGAAACCATGAAGCAGACCTTAACTCACAATGAGAGTATTAAGACTTTCGCTGATGTCTCACGCCATGTTGAGCTAGAGGCTGAAAGAGTAGAATCCGCGAGGATTTCAGGCCAAGCCTATTTGGCTGCCGGTTCTGCTGGATCATCTGGATCCAAGAAAAAATGGTACAAGAAGGGAAAGGAAAAGAATAAGAAAGTTGCTACTGCTGCTGGGAATGATCAAATCAAGAAGAAGAAGACAGGGAAGAAACCTAAAAGCAAGTTATCTTGCTTTAATTGTGGCAAGAAGGGCCACTTTGCTCGGGAGTGTACTGAGCCAAAGAAGGTAACTTCTAGTCTGTCTTCTGAGCATTTTGTTGCTAGTACTGTATTGATGACTGATTCTTATCCTTTGTGGATTATAGATTCGGGAGCAACCAACCATGTAGCTCGAGAGCGGGTTACATATGTGGAGTACCGCCGGGTACCTGCTGGCAACAAATGGATCTATGTAGGAAACAATGCAAGAGTCGAAGTCAAGGGAGTCGGCACTTGTAAACTTAACCTTCGTGGTGGAAGTACTTTGTTTCTACATGATGTCTTGTATGCTTCTGATATTTGAAGGAATCTTGTATATGTTACTAGTCTTCTTGATTTGGGGTACTCTGTAAATTTTTTCAGTCGTTGTGTAGAACTTAAGATTGACTCTGTGTCAATCGGATATAGTTATTTATCTAATGGTTTTATGGTACTAGACGTGGTGTCTGATGTGAATTGTGCGATTCATAGTTGTTTTTCAAATATTGCTCTTACTAGTAATGCGGATATATCTGATGAGGTTTGACATGCTAGATTGGGACATATAGGACAAGATCGCATGAATCGATTAGCTAGAGAGGGTTTATTGGGCTCTCGTGCTAAGATTAGCTTGTCTATATGTGAGCATTGTCTTGCTGGAAAAGCAACTAGGAAACCATTTGGAAAGACTATAAGAGAAGACTTGCCATTGCAATTGATTCATTCAGATATTTATGGTCCGATGAGTGTGAAGGCTAGGCATGGAGCTTCCTACTTCATTACATTTATTGATGATTTCACTAGGTATGGTCATGTGTATTTGATTTCTCAAAAATCTTAAGCGGTGGATTATTTCATTCGTTATTTGAACGAAGTTGAGAATCAAACGGAACGTAAGGTTAAGGCCTTACGCACTGACCGTGGGGGTGAATATCTGTCTGATTTGTTCAAGACGACATGTAATGATAATGGGATTATTAGGCATTCGATCCTGTGAACTCCACAGCAAAATGGGGTTGCTGAAAGAAGAAATAAGACTCTTCTTGAAATGGTTAAGTCTATGATGGCGTAGGCTAATTTGCCGATCTCCTATTGGGGAGATGCATTACTAGCTGCGACATATATACTTAACAAAGTGCCTTTAAAGTCAGTTCCATCAACCCCATATGAACGTTGGACGGGCAGAAAACCGGATTTGAGCAATATGAGACCCTGGGGTCGGTCTCACAAATATGGAAAACTCGGACCTAGAGGTAAAAAATGTATCTTTATAAAATATTCTGATACCTCAAAAGGTTATGTTTTCATAGGTGAGCAACAAGATGGAACAATCTCTGAGATTGAGTCGAGAGATGCCACTTTTCTAGAAACTGAGTTCCCAACAAAGGGTGAAGTTGATAAGACAGTTCCTCTTTTTGAGGAGGATGAGTCGTTATCAACAAGACAGATGTCCAGTGGGATACCTGAACCTAGTCAACCGAGTGGGAGTAATGTGCCTGATCACGGGGTGACTTCTCAGCCCAACTTACGGAAAAGTGTTCGTAAGATCATACCTAAAAGGAGGTTTGATATTGAGAATGAGGCAATAATGACACTCCCAGTTGACGAAGATGAACCTCAATCAGTTGAGGATGCGTTGGGATGTAGGGTTAGAGATAAGTGGAAAAGTGCAATGGAAGAAGAAATGGAGTCAATGATTCGGAATCAAGTTTGGGAGTTAGTCGATCTTCCTCCTGGCCGAAGGACTATTGGGAATAAGTGGATTCTAAAAATAAAGAGGAAGTCTGATGGATTGATTAACCGATACAAGGCTCGTTTGGTTGCAAAAGGATTTATCCAAAGAGAGGGTATTGATTTTGAAGAGATATTTTCTCCCGTAGTGAAGTTTGTGTCAATCCGAGTTATTTTGGCCTTTGTGGCACATTATGACTTGGAATTACATCAGATGGATGTCAAAACCGCTTTCCTTAACGGTGAGCTTGACGAGGAAATCTATATGGTTCAAATGTAAGGTTTCGTTGCTTTAGGCCAAGAGGATAAAGTATGTAAATTGAAGAAATCTATATATGGGTTGAAGCAAGCGTCAAGACAATGGAACATAAGATTTAACAAAGTGGTTTTATCTTATGGTTTCGAAATGATCAATGAGGATCATTGTGTTTTCCTAAAGAAGGAAAAAGGAAAGTATGTCATTTTATCATTATATGTTGATGATATGCTGATAGCAGGAAATGACATAGGTTTTGTAGTGGAAGTCAAAAAGTGGTTGTCTTCACAATTTGACACAATAGATATGGGAGAAGCTGAATACATCTTGGGAGTAAAGATCATCAGGGATCGATCAAAGAGACTTTTGGGTTTGTCACAAGAGTCTTATATAACTAAGATGTTACAACATTTCAACATGTCTGACTGCAACAGTGAACAGACACCTATTGCGAGAGGTACTGTTTTGAGCAAAAGTATGAGTCTCAAAACTCCAAATTAAATGTAAAAATCATATGCAAGTGTCATAGGTAGTTTAATGTATACTATGTTGTGTACTCGTCCGATATCATATCACGATGGGCTTAGTCACGGTTCGGTCAAACCTGGATCGAGACACCGAAAGCGATAAAAGGATATTCAGATATCCAAGGCAGCAGATTATTGTCTCTGTTATCAAGGGTCAGAAATGAGTCTAAAGGGCTATTCAGATGCAGATTGGGCTGGGGACCTGGATGATAGAAAATCAACATCAGGCTATGCGTTCTTATTGAATGGTAGCGCCATCTCCTGGAACAACAAGAAATAGGCCTGTGTGACCTTATCTACAATGGAAGCTGAATATGTGACATGTTCAGCAGCTGTGCAAGAAGCAGTCTGGTTGAGGAGGTTCCTAAAGCATTTGAAGATTCGAGAACAAGTCCGATGGTATGATCACAATCAGATGATCAGTGCGATAGCTTTTTCCAAGGATCCCAAATATCACAGCAAGGGCAAGCATATTGCTATAAAATACAACTTTATCAGGGATATTGTTGCTAAAAAGAAGGTGATTCTTGAGTATATCCCTACACGAGCTATTCTTGCATATCCTTTTACTAAGCCAATGACTAAAGAGTCATTTATTCAGAATGTAAAGTCCATGGGACTTCGTAGAATGTAACAGGTTTTGCAATGACAATTGAATATCATGATTTGATTGTTTGAAATGCCAGCCATAATCTATTCAGTGTATGTTATGTTACATTCTAGTGATAAGATTTCGATAAGTATGTTGACAGGTAGTGATTGGTCCTCTCACATGGACAATCATCTTTCTTTGTTGTGTATGAATAGAGGTAAGACCGATGCTTATAGGTCAGCCTATGTGGTTGTTAGCTTTGGAAGCTGTAAAATTTGTTACATTCCTATAAGTTAGGGTCGTCTTGATATTTGTATCAAGATAAGATCATTTTGTGGTAAATGATCGAAGTAAATGAACCCACCATTTACTATACCGGTTTCGAGTCAGATTAGAATTCATATGTTGAATTCTGGATTCATATGTTGAATTCTGGATTAGACATTGGGAATGTCTAGATCGAAATATGTACGATGTTAATTTGAGGGAAACATGCGCTCTTTATTGGTAAAGAGGACGACATCGTAGCATGTGAATCATACCACATGTGCTAAGACGACACTAAGGGTAGTAGGAGAATGGATCCCTGCTTCTCTACTATGTGAGCCCTTTGAGATTATATGTTGATCTCAAAATTTGTCCTTTGTGACTATTTAGGTGTCTACTTGAAGTTTTAATTAAGGTTTGCTACTTTAGTATGTCTACCTATGACTATGTATGATTCGGTCTATGGAACATGACTAAGAAAGCGATTGATTAAAATGAATAGATTCACACTAAAAAGAAAGATTAAATAGGTTTACATCTAATGAGTATTATTCACTAGTCGACTCTTTCTGTTGTGTACAGAACTGTTTGTGAATATTTGGAATATGAGACATGCTCTTGACATAATGGTCAATTTAAGGGATTAGAGATGTTCATATTGATGTAAATAAGATTATTTAATCTGGATAAAAAGCAAGACATGAATGTTTCAGGTAAACAGTTATGTACCACCAGAAATATGATTTTGTATCATCTGGGAAATGACTGTGTGTCACCTGGGAAATAGCTGTGTGTCATAAGATAAATGGTTTTCAGACACCGAGATGACTGACTCATTGGAGAATGATTATGTATCATTTGGAGAGTGGCTAAGTTAGGCGTAACAACTTTTCTTAGCATACATCACTCGATGAGCAGCTATGTAAGGTGTAACAATTTTCTTAGCATTTGAATGCTCAATGTGTTTGCTGTCGCACGAACCATTTTCTAATGTATGAATTGGATGTTTTATTAGTCTATGTGACTATTGATCTATGATGCTTCAATTTAGTCTATGTGACTGAATACCTCTTCTAGATGATTTATGTGATCATTGTATGACATACCTTGGACGAGTGGGAGATGTTAGACGTAGGCAGTTCCACGAACTGCGATGGCAGTTTGTGGAACCGCCATCACGCACGCATCGTGCTCTCCTTCCTTTAAGTGGGAGATGCATCCAAGGGGGAGAGGTTCTCTGCTCGGCGAAGTCGCTGTTCGGCGAAGAGGGTGTAGAAGCGAAGAGAAACATCCGGCGAATTTGGTTGGTGAAACAGAGGAGTCTTCCGGATTTCTGTGATCACTCCTTCGACGCAAGCGCGAAACTCCAACCGGGTAATCAACAACAACAAGTATATGCTACACTCGTACTCTTCGATATCATTGTCAAATGATCGGATTTCAATCAGATCGTCATAGTCACGATCGAGATGAATTTCGATTTTATTACGTATGATTGCAGGCTTATTGTTGACAAGGAGGACAATACAGTCGATTCCAATAGATTCAGGAATAAAATATAGTACGTTCGATAAAAATATTATATATTTATCATTACTTTATAAATCGAAAATCGAACGATGAAGATGAAATCGTGCACATATGCAATACATAGAAAATCAGTTTTCTATATACGTGAATTATATATATATATATTTCGATACATTTACAAAATATTATTGGGGTTTTTTTATTTTGATTTAGCTATTATATTTTGTTAAAAAGTTGAAATTAATTCTGCGTTACAAGTGCAAATGGGAAAATTGTCCCATGTTATTGAACTATAAATTTCAATTGTAATTCGAATATAATTCAATTGCGATCCAATTAGATTTTGACTCTGATTGAAATTCAATGGCCATTGGACGGTGACGAGATGCACAGTGCATATACGATGAAAACATACAGAATTTTTATACATTTTTCATTTTCACACAAGTGCATAGAAAAAAGATGCAATATATATATATATATAAAAAAGATAATTCGTAGATTTTCATTATCTTCATCCGTCAATATAAAAAAGATAAACCATTATTCATTTATATAATTTTACTATCATATTAGCATGTAAAGCGGAGATTATATATATAAATATAAATGAGAAGGGAGAGGCGCGTTACATAGTCCTAAGCCAACGGCGGTGGGTCCAACCGCGGCACCGGCATGCAGAACATTGGTTTCGCCCTGAGAAGCGTTAGACCCAGACCTTCAGCCATGTCCACCGTCCCTCCACCCTCCACCTCCCAATCGAAGCACTGTATCATCGCCCCAAGGGCAGACTGTACCAGTTGCAGCGCCAGGGACATCCCTGGACAAGCTCTCCGTCCGCTCCCGAACGGTATTAGCTCGAAGTGCTGCCCCCGGACATCCACAGCATGCCTGCCCTCCTCCATGAACCTCTCCGGCCGGAACTCCAGTGGCTCCGACCATTGCGTCGGGTCCCTCCCGATGGCCCACACGTTGACAAAGATCGTCGTGTTAGCCGCAACGTCGTAGCCTTTGATCTTGGCGTCCCTGTTCGATTGTCGTACGATCATCGGGCCGGTTGGGTGGAGCCTCAGTGTCTCCTTGACTACGGCCTGCAGGTAAGGGAGATTCGGCAAGTCGCACTCCGCCACCAGCCTTTTTTCGCCGACCACCGCTTCGATCTCGTCTCGTGCCTTGCGCAGGATGTTCGGGTGGTTGATGAGCTCCGCCAGCGCCCATTCCATGGTGACGGCCGAGGTGTCGGTTCCGGCGAAGAACATATCCAACAGGAAGGCTTTGATGTTTTCTCTACTCAATCTCACTTCTGCACTGGCATCCTCTGAAACATCGATTAACATATCCAGCAAATCCTTGATTCCACCTCCTTGTTTTCTCCTTAACGCCTCTTTCTCTTTCAAGATCCTTTCCATCATGCTATCAAACTTCCGGTGGACATCTTTCATCCTCTTGTCTAACCCCTGAAAGTCCCAATTCTTGCAGATGCCAATATAATCTGCCAAATTGAATTTTCCGAACAGCTCATCCACCTCCACCACTATCTTCCTGACCTCCTCCGACTCTCCCTCCGACCCAGAGCACCGGCGGCTCACCGTCATCCGGGCGATCACATTGTTGGTGAGTCTTATCAGCTCGCCACCCATGTCGACGTTGGTTCTTCCTTCCTTGGACTTGTCGTACAAGGTTCGAACGAAAGCGACCACCTCTTCGCGTCGAATGGGGAGGAGAAGGTCAAGCGTCCTACCTCCGAGGAGCTCCGACACGCAGAGCTTTTTCATGAACTTCCAATAGGGTCCGTAGGGCGCGAAGGAGAAACCTGAGGAGCCGTAGGTGAGGTAGCTCACGGATTTGGACATCGGTCGGTCGGAGAAGGCCAACTCCTGCGTCCTCATGATCTCTCTGGCAGCGGAGGCGGAGGAGACCACTGCGCAGGGGACGGATCCGAGGCGGAGGCTGAAGATGTCGCCTAGGCGCTGGGAGAGCTTGTGAAGGGATTGGTGGGGGATCGGCCAGAGGAGGTGGAGGTGACCAATTATGGGCAGGCTGATTGGGCTGGGCGGGAGATGCAGAGTTCGCCGCCGGCACCGGGATCTGAGGAAGAAGAAAGAGAGAACGAGCAAGACGACGGGAATAGCAAAGAACCGCATCTGATCCGTCGCTTCCATGTATGAATCTATGTTTTCATTCCAAGGATACGATAAATTATTGATCGAACTTAATTATTGTTTATAAACACCGGATCTTCGGATATGATCAACAAACAAATCCGAATTTGTTTTTTTTTGGGAGAAATGTAGCTCGATTGATATGGATGGAGAAGTCCTTTCCTGTTGATTTTAATGGGTAATTTGCGTCTGAAGCTTGTGACGTGACCTATCATATCACCTTGGAGATATGATGCCAAAAGTCTTTTCTTGTCCTCCGGAAACAATCTAATTAGTCGGTATTAATATATACAGACGTTATATCAGAAAATAATGAATCAATTCTTCACAAATATAAAGGTGTCATTTTTCTATGTATTAATTATTAATTTCAATGACAAAAAATCTATCGTGATTTATCTCTTTTATGATGATCCAAAAATCGATTGATAAAGATTATTAGATTGACAGATTCTAATTTTATTACACCAGAGAAATCCTTTCCATTTCCATTCTGTATTTTTTTCTGTCCATGGTCAAATTCTTTATTATCAGGGTGTGTTTCCTTCCGGTTAAAGGAGGAAGAATGATAAAAAAATCTGTATTGTCTTAGAGAGGGAGGCGTGTAAAGGAACCGAGATGATTTTTTTTTATAATTCAGATATTCAAATATTTGATTAAATTCTCAGAGCGGATAGATTTGTTTCAGAAGCTCCCATCGATCACGAAGATAAATTGAAAATTGCACATGATAAAAAGCCTAATAATTCAATATCTTGTCATTAGAGAAAAATTTTTAGAGTGCATCGTAGTTAGAGATCAAATTTTAAATACCTGGATAGTTGAAAAGCCTCCTTCTTGTCTTTGAGTTCACATTTTTTCAAATATATAGGAATCATATTTATTTGACAATTGAATATAGTGGAATGAATATTATCTCGTTCAAATTAAGATTGTATATTATTTTACTTAGCTCGTTTTTAATTGCTAAATTAATGGGATCCGGAGCTTACAAAGAGATCATGGAAGGATTTTTGCTCTTTTTATAATTGATCACATATATATTTTTGTTAGTAGTGCATAATTTTTATGAAATATATGTCATTTTAATTTCTTCTAATATGAATTAATTAGTCATATTTTTTTTTATTATATATCACGTCAATCAATATTTAATTTTTTATTGTCTCTTTTAAAATATAAATACTTTACTCTCCTTTTCTTTCTTTTCTCTTCCGCTAATAACCTTCCTCTCATCCTATCCAAACAAAACCTAACAGCCTAATAAACAGGGAGAGCAAGTGGAGGATGGAGGAGAAAGGGAAACTTCGGTATTTTAATTTTATAATTAACGATGAAATTAATTTTTTATCTCTAATTTAAAGTACACAAACTTAAGTTAAATTTTCATCTCCTAATTAATCGAATTTAAGGACGGAATTAAAATGTCATCATTAATTAATAATAAAATTTAAATTCATTAAAAATTTAATTTCCGTCGCTAAGCGACTGCTGTGGAAATACTGACGGACGAGCAACCCTTTCCATCCTTTATCATTTACAAAGTAGAATAGACATGAGAAGAAATTTTGAATAGATCATTCAACAAATCACTTTCAGTTACTTGCTTACTCCACTAACTAATAATGACTTGAGCGGTAGTAATAGAATCGTTGAAGTTTATTGGAAGGGGGATATGGCTATTAGCCTATCATTGAGTGTAAGCTCACTGAGTCCTTATCAACACATACGGTCATTTGTCACAAATCGTTTTTTTCTTTCAAATAAAACGAGGATGTTGATATATAGTGTATGAAAATCAACAGCAGTTGAAAGCTACATGGAGGCGTTTTGATACTTACAATTTTTTAGTTTTTTTTTTTGAAAAAGAAAAAAGAAAACTTGGGTGGACGAAAGGAAAATTGTTAGGGTGCGTTTGATTTAAAATTATTTCTCATAATCTTAATTATTCATCCAAAGTTATCAATAAAATTTTTATTTTATTTAGAATTTAAACGATTATTAAGTCATGATGAATATCCGACGTATCATGTCACATCAGCAAAAAGATTATGCATGGAGAATTGAAAAACCTTCTAAGAAGTTTGATTTTTTTTATTCTCTTGATTATGAATTTTTTTCTCAAAATTATCATCTGATTTTTACCATTTAGAAAAAAATTATTCTTATCAATTTATCAATTAACAATCTAGTCGGTTGTCAGTCGATCACCATCAGTCATTGGTCGGCCTCCACTGTCGATCGTCGTCACCGGTCGATCGTCGTCGTCGACCTCTCCGTCGCCGTCGGCCATCGATCGTAGCTGTCGTCGGCCGACCGTCGCCGCCGGTCATCCGTCATTGGCCGATCGACCGTCGTCGCCGACCGACCGATCATCATCGCCTGTCGGCCGACCATCGTCGCCGATCGACCGTCGACGCTGGTCGTCGGTCATCGATCTCTCGTCATCGTTGATCGGTAGGCCGCCCGTCGACACCGACCGCTTGCTCGACCGACGATCGATCAATGGTCGATCGACCGTCAACCGACGATCGATCGACAATCGACGGTGAACCAACGGCCGACTATCGGTCAACCCCCAGCCGATCAGTCGCCGTCAAACTATCGAATGGATAATATAATAAAATGTTAAATTATGTGATACTTTAAAACCTCCAAACCAATAAATTTTAGTTGTATTACTTCGGATTAAACCAAATAATATATGATAATATTTTATTCTCCATAATTTTGATAATAAATACCAAAGTTATATATTATAATTTGAACTAAGCGCACCTTTAAAATTATTTTTTTCTTCGAAGGAACACTTATTTCTTTTTTCATAAAAATATTAAAATAATAGCTAGAGTCGTAGTAATTAGTAAATTAGTTATATATATATATATATCAAAACATTGCCATATTATTCTTTACGAAATTAAATCATTTGAAATACTATTGTAACATGGTTACATGTTGGCCTTAGCACGCCCAAACCTAACTCATAGAAAAAAGTCAGGTTCAAATGATTGAATTAGTGATCGGTCGGCCACTAATTTGTTGAAATATTTAATTAGTCATTAATTAATAATAAAAAAAATTAAATTTATCACTAATTAATGATGGAATGTTAAATCCGTCGGTAATTTAGTCATAGAAATAATTTTTCATTATTATATTAGTGATCCATATAATTTTTGATTACTAAATTGGTGAACAAAATAATCTTCAATGATGATTATTTTATTTTTCTTATCAAAAATAAATATGTCGTGGTTAGTGACCAAATTTTTTTTCAGTTACTAAATTAGTGATCGATTTTATTTTCGATCACTAACTATCATTATTAATAATCAATTATTATTTCGGTCACTAAATATTCGATCACTAAATGAAAATTTATTTTCTCTATTTTAATATGAAAAAAAATTATCTTTAGATTGTAATAATTTTCATTAGGAGATAAAAATTGATATTTAAATTGTTAAAATTGTTTAAAAAATCAATAAATTATTATTAATTAAGAAATTAATGATTTACTTATAAATCTAATTAACGTAGAAAATTTTATTATTTAATTAAATAAGAAATAAATATTAATAATTAAATATAGTAACTGAATATTAATTCGTTCACAAAATTAGCGATCGAAAAAAATATTCGGTCACTAAATTAGTGATGGAATATTTTTTCCGTTGTTGATTTAATGACAGAATATTTTTATCCGTCGCTAAATTAGTGACAAAATATTTTTTCCGTCACTAATTTAGCGACGAAAATAATTTTCCGTCACTAAATTAGTGATCGAAATTTATTTCGATCGCTAAATTAGCGATCGATTTTATTTTCGATCACTAATTATCATGATTAGTGATATATTATTATTTCGGTAACTAAATTAGTGACCGAAATAATATTTGATCAATAATCGAAAATTTATTTTCTCTATTTTAATATGAAAAAAATCATCTATAAATTATAAATTGTAATAATTTTCTTTAGAAGATAAAAATTGATATTTAAATTGTTAAAATTGTATTAAAAATCAATAAATTATTATTAATAAAGAAATTAATGATGTACTTATAAATCTAATTAAGAAAATTTTATTATTTAATTAAATAAGAAATAAAAATCAATAATTAAATATAGTAATCGAATATTAATTCGGTCACAAAAATAATGATCGAAAAAATATTCCGTCGCTAAATTAGCGACGAAATATTTTTTCCGTCACTAATTTAGTGATGGAACATTTTATCCATCGCTAATTTAGCGACGAAATATTTTTTTCATCACTAATTTAGTGACGGAAATTTTTATCCGTTATTAAATTAGCGTATTTCATCGCTAATTTAATGATGAAAGTTTTAATCCATCGTTAAAATTTTTAATTAGAGACGAAAAAAATTTTCATCGCTAATTTCACCTGCTCGCCTATTGGATGAGAGTATCTGTGCTATTTGTGTTAACTCAATTAACACAACAACACATATAAGGAAGTAAATCCTCTCTGAAATTGCAAATGTGGGACTATTTATCCCCTTACTTTCTTTAATAACTTAGGCTGACTTTAATAATTAATTTCTCATTCACCCGTAATTGGTTTTGAGCAAATTAATAGTCTAGATTTATCTACTCGAAACGTAGATTTCGATTTTGAAGTCAATTTAAACTTTCATCGATTGATGTCACCTCGAATTTCCTTTGCAAAATCATAAACCATATTGGTCTTTTAAGACCCAATATCCAACAATCCCTCACATGAATGGAAATTAATGTGTATATGTATACTGACACTTTACAAGAGTCCAATCGATAAGTCAATGTATCGGGAGAGGTAGCTTGTGGCTTTGAATCTTTCGTAATGAAATGCTATCGAGCATACTAGGCTGCGCAGTGAACGTGATGTCTTGAACTACTCAGTTGTTTGTGTATACTAAAACAATAACACCCACACAAAGACTTATCTCACATACTTTTGGTTCTCATGGTTGGTTTCGTTTTGGCCATGGACACCATCTTGGATTTATGAGTGTTTCATTGAAGCGACCTGTCTTCACACTCACATAGGTGACACTTCTATCAAGAGTATCCTACCATACTTTACCTTATAAAGGTATAGAAGTCATTAAAAACATAAGCTTAACCTCACTACATGTGGTAGGACAACACATATTCATCCTAGGATTGGGATAGAGATACTATATCTCGTGTGTTGTAACACAACTTTTGTAACTTCGTTGTCCCATTGAACCATGATCTTGGGATCTCCAGTCAACAAGGTTGGGTTACCGCTATAGTCATTTTAGTTGTAGATTTTTAATCTCATTCCTCTTGATGAGCAGTATACTTGATCTCGATTTAGCCTCTTCGTAAGAGGATCTACTAAATTATTTTTAGACTTGACATAATCGATTGCAATCACTCCATTCGAGATCAACTGCCTAATAGTACTATGTCTATGATGTATATGTCGTAACTTACCATTATACATACTACTTTGTGCCCTTCCAATTGCCGATTGACTATTACAATGTATAAGTATGGCGGACACAGATTTTGTCCAGCTCGGAATATCTTCCAAGAAATTCCACAGTCATTCAGCTTCTTCAGTCGCTTTGTCTAGTGCTATAAACTCGGATTTCATAGTTGACCGAGCAATGCACGTCTACTTAGTGGATTTTCAAGATACTGCTCCTCCACCAATTGTGAATACATATCCACTAGTGGATTTGGAATCTTTTATATCTTATATCCAATTAGCATCACAATATCCCTTTAAGACAGCGGGATATTTTTCGAAATATAATCCATAGTTCATAGTATATTTCAAATATCTAAGAACTCACATCAGTGCTTTCCAATGGGTGTCGTTTGGATTACTTGTAAAATGACTCAGCTTGTTGACCACACAGGCAATATTCGAACATGTGCAGTTTGTGAGATACATCAAGTTGCCTATTATCCGAGAATATTCTAATTGTGATATGGGTTCACCTTGGTTTTTCGCTAAGTGTTGACTTAGATCCATAGGTGTTTTCACTGTAGAGAAATCGTACGCATTGAACTTCTTCAACATTGACTCTACATAGTAGGATTGTATCAAAACTATCCCCTCAGATGTCCTGAGAATTTTAATTCCCAATATAACATCTGCTTGACCCATATCTTTCATATCGAAATTTTTTGTCAATATTTTTCTTTGTATTCATGATTATCTCATGGTTACTGCCCATTATAAACATATTGTCTATGTATAGACAGACGATTACATAGCCTTTAGGTGTGTATTTGACATAAATGTATTTGTCACATTTATTAATTTTGAACTCATTTGACAACATTATTTTGTCAAATTTCTTGTGCCATTGTTTAGGCGCTTGTTTAAGTCCGTACAACCACTTAACAAGTCGACACACCTTTTCCTCTTTTCTTGGAACTACGAACCCCTCAAGTTGCTCCATATAGATTTCTTCTTCCAACTCACCATTTAAGAATGCAGTCTTAACATCCATTTGATGTATTTCAAGGTCATACAATGCTGCTATGACTATCAGCACTCATATGGACATAATCCTTGTCACCGGTGAGTAGGTGTCGAAGTAATCAAGGCATTCCTTTTGCTTGTACCCTTTGACTACAAGTCTAGCCTTATACTTGTCAATCGATCCATCAGCTTTATACTTGCGTTTTAGTATCCACTTACAACCTAATGGTTTAGAATCAGAAGGAAGGTCCACTAATTTCCAAGTATGGCTATTCATGATGGACTCGATTTCACTATTGACTGCTTCTTTCCATAATGGGGCGTCGGGACTAGAGAGAGCTTCGCTCAATGTTCTTGGGTCTGTTTCTGACATAAAAGTCATAAAGTCCGCCCTAAGACTACGTTTGTGTTGGGAGTATGGGGAATACAATCAAAGTCCCACATTGGTAAGACATGGAAAAGATCATGTGCTTATAAGAAAAAAAGATATCTCCATTGGTTTGAGGCCTTTTGGGTAAAGCCCAAAAACAAAACCATGAGGGCTTGGGCCCAAAGTGGACAATATCATACCATTGTGGAGATATGTGGATCTTATATGCACTAACAATTGGTATCAGAGCCATGGTCCATGTCAAGCCATGAACCTCGAACGAAGGAAGTTGAGCTCCCACGTCCGGATCAAGAGAACCAGACATCAGGAAGGAAGTCTAGTTGGGTCGGGGGGACCGAACAACTGACAGGAAGTCCTGGTGGGTTGAAGATCGGACATCAAGCAGAGAAAATCCTTCGAGGAGGGATAGGCTTGAGGGGGGGCCCAATGTGGTCCTTCGTTTGAGGGGGGGATTGTTGGGAGTATGGGGAATACAATCAAAGTCCCACATTGGTAAGACATGGAAAAGATCATGTGCTTATAAGAAAAAAAGATATCTCCATTGGTTTGAGGCCTTTTGGGTAAAGCCCAAAAACAAAACCATGAGGGCTTGGGCCCAAAGTGGACAATATCATACCATTGTGGAGATATGTGGATCTTATATGCACTAACAGTTTGGTAGGATGTAATATAATCCAAGTTGTAATGTAATCCAAGTTGTAATGGAATGCAATGTAATCTTGATTACATTACTATGTTTGGATACAAATTGTATGTAATCTTGGATTACAAATGTCATTACATTCTTTTATTTGGTGTCCATTACAAAGATGATAGGAACGATCGATCGCACCGACCAATCGTCGGCCGATCCGATCGGCCCGCCGCGATTGTCGGTCGGCCGCCGTCGATCGCCGACCGATCGTCGTCGATCACCGCCCGATCGTCATCGATCACCGACCGGCCATCGTCGATCGTCCGACCGGCCGTCATTCCATCTACCGGTGCCGTCGTCGGTCGCCGGACGGTCGTCGTCGGCCACCGATCTCCGACAGACCACCGATCGTCGGTCGACCGTCGATCGACCACCGTCGATCGTCAAACGCAGCCTAAATCTCATTTGTATACAATAAATCACATTTGCATGCATGCAATAAATCACATTTGCATGCATGCAAATGTAATTTATTGCATGCAAATGGGAAGCTTGTAATGTAATCTGGATTACATAAGTTTTGCTTTGTAATCCAGATTACAAAACTTTAGTGTTTTTTGTAATCCAGATTACATTACATTACAATTCTAAGACAGTAACAAACAAAGGAATCTGTCTTGTAATGTAATCTGGATTACATTACAAGGCAGATTACGGCATATCAAACGCAGCCTAAATGATTTCTCAACTCTAGCTCGTTTGCTCCGATGTGACTCTTCGTTTTGATAGTCAATAGTCCTTTTACGACAACTAAGTTCAGAGATGTCATTGTTGTTAGAACTTCCATTGCTATCACTTTGAATGTTTCCCCTTTTATTTGGGAATACATTTTCAAAGAATATCACATTCCGAGATTCTATGGTTGTTCCCACATGAATATCAGAAATGTCTGACTTGTGAATTATGAAACGATATGCACTACTGTTTTGGGCATATCCGACAAATATTGAATTGAACGTTTCAGGTCCGATTTTTATTTGCTTTGACTTGGGTACTTCGACCTTTGTCAAGCACCCCCACACTTTCAAGTATTTGTACGATGACTTGCAGCCTTTCTATAGTTCATATAGTGTTTTATCATTTTTCTTATGAGGGATTTTATTGAGAATGTGATTTGCCGATAATATGGCTTTCCCCCACAAGTTATGGGGTAAGCCTAAATTTATCAACAAGGCATTCATTATTTATTTTAGTGTTCGATTTTTATGTTTGACAACACCATTCGATTGAAGTGAGTAAGGCGTCATTGTCTGATGGATAATGCTAGATTCTGAACAATACTCATCAAATGGTACACCATATTCTCCACCTCTATCGCTACGAATTATTTTAATTCGTTTATCAAGTTGATTCTCAATTTTTATTTTATAGGTTTTGAATGTCTCTAAGGCTTCATCTTTACTTCTTAAAAGAAAGACATAACAGAACCTCATGTCGTCATCAATAAAAGTAATAAAATACTTTTTACCTCTTCTAGTTTGCACGAATTTTAAGTCACATAGATAACTATGTATTAACTCTAAATGAGTCGTTGACCTTTCCACCAAATAAAAAGGTAGTCTCGTCATTTTTGCTTCCACGCACACTTTACATTTGTGTGTTTTGTCAACTTCGACATTTGGTAATAAATTTAATTTAACGAGACATTTCAGAGTATTATTATTAACATGTCCAAGTCGATCATGTCATAAATTAAAACACTCGACAACATAGTTGAAAGCTTTTATTTTATTACCATCAAATTCACGGTGTACAATCATTACAATCATCTTGAACAAACTCTGTTCTAAGTACCCTTTACCTACGATACACTATTCTTCGCAAGTACAAAATTATTTGATTGGAACACTAGTCTGAAATTTGCTTTAACAAGTGTCGATCCAGAAACTAGGTTCTTCCTGATGTCAGAAACATGGAGTACATCAATAAGCGTTAGCTCCTTCCCTGATGTCATCTTCAAAATAACTTTTCCAAGTCCGACAATCGGCGATGTCGTGGAATTTCCCATATAGAGCTTTCTTCCACTTATAGGAGTATATATACTTGGAGAATATCGCCTTATCAAAATAGATATGACGTGTTGCTCCAATATCGATCCACCACCGTGTTGGCTTCAAATATGAACTCAGTGAGATCTAGCTCCATGTCATCAGAAGTTGCGACTTGGTTCGCAACTTCCTTTTGACCCTTGGTTGGTTTCTTTGGGCATCTACAATCTTTGGACATGTGTCATGACTTTCCGTAGTTGTAGCACGAGCCCTTGAATTTCTTGCCTTGAGCCTTCTTTTTGAATTGCTTCGGCTTCTTGGTGTTTGGCTCGGCCAGGTTAAACATCTCGTCGATAGCCCGCTTCGTTCCTTTAGAATCGGAGAACCTTCGATTATCCTCCTCTATTCATAGCCTCAGGATCAGGTCTTCAAGCCCCATCTCCTTTTGCTTATGCTTCAGGTAATTTTTGAAATCCTTCCATGACGGGGAGAGTTTCTCAATTACTACAGCTACTTTGAACGACTCGTTCAGATTCATGCCTTCGGTATTCAGATCGTGCAATATCAGTTGCATATCTTGGACTTGAGATGTCACACTCTTGGAATCCACCATTTTAAAATCCTGAAATCGGCCGACGATGAATTTTCTTTAAACCGACATTTTGGATTTTATATTTCTTCTCTAGTGATTCCCACAGATATTTTGTCGTCTCCATCAGACTATACACGTTATACAACGTATTGTCCAATGTGTTGAGAACATAATTATGACACAGAAAATCTCCGTGCGACCACGCATCGCAAGCAGCCTTACTATTGGAATCTCCTTCCATAGCGGCTGGCGGGTCTTCACGTAAAAACCTTACGAGGTTTAGTGTCATCAGATAAAATATCATCTTTTGCTGCTATCTTTTGAAATCGGCTTCGTTGAATTTCTCCGGCTTCTCTCCGGGTGGAATGGAGGTCGGGACTCCAGGTGAAACGGTAGTCGGAACGTCGTTGATCACGATCATATCAGATTGCACCAATATCGTTTTACGATTGTTTGTCTCGTCGGTCATGATTGGCGTCGGGGAGGATGCAAGCTGATATAATATCGTCGAGGCTAGTGTTCAACACTATCTTCGTAAAATGATATTGCTCCACTCAGGTGCTTACAGATAGCAGCAATTCGTTTCCAAGATACAACGACGATGTCTCGGAATAGTAGCATTATAAATTTCGAGACCGGCGAATCTTCTCATAGGTTTTTCGGACTTCGGATGCAAAGGATGGAATGAATGCAAGGTTTGAGTGAATTTGAGTGAGTCTATTTCATCATCTAGGGATCCTATTTATACTAGGTAAAGAGGTGAAGTACCCTTTGGTGAGTTTCATCTGAGTCATAGGATCTAGAGGGTTGTAACCCTTCAAACAAACCTTTTAATCTCGGCCACTAGATCTGAGCCATAGTGCAAAGTGCGCCAACAAAGAGCCCATTGCGCGCGTGGTGGGTAGCGGGCTCGCAGGTGCAAGCACCTGCTCGCCTATTGGATGAAAGTATCTGTGTTATTTGTGTTAACTCAATTAACACAGCAACACATATAAGGAAGTAAATCCTCTCTGAAATTTCCAATGTGAAACTATTTCTCCCTCTACTTCCTTTAATAACATTTTGGGCTGATTTTAACAATTAATTTCTCATTTACCCATAATCGGTTTTGTGCAAATAAATAGTCTAGATTCATCTTCTCGAAACGTAGATTTCGATTTTGAAGTCAATTTAGACTTTCATCGATTGATGGCACCTCGATTTTTCTTTACAAAATCGTAAACCATATTGGTCTTTTAAGACCCAAAATCCAACAAATTCGACCGTGGCCGGGGCCGAGTGTGACTTCGGTTGCGGCCGTGGTCGAGCGCCACCTGATCAGCCTCCGCTGCGGATGAGTGCTGCATGCGCCTTTACTATAGCTATGCGCCACCTCAGCCTCGGCCATGGGCGAGTGCCACCTCAGCCTCGGCCATGGGCGAGTGCCACCTCGGCCTTGCCTGTGGCCGAATGCAACCTCAGCCTAGCAGCGGGGGGCAGGCTTCCATCGAGCACGACTGAAGTGCAAGGGTTCATCTTGGCAGCAACCGGCTAGGCATGAGTCTAATGCAACCTTGGGCATGATGACAACGACCGACTAGGCATCTACCTAGCGCGACCTTGGGTGTGGCCCAATAGCGCTCAACTAGGCATCTGCCCAACGTGACCTCGCCCATGGCCAGACATCTGAGTTGCAATCAGAACAAGTCATGATCAAATTGCAAATTATGATTGTGGCCAAAGAAATTGCATCATGCTTTTAGAATATTTTATGCTTTCCATGTAATATGAATAATTTAATAATATGCATGTTAAAGTTTACAAGTTTAACGATGATACAAATTTATTTCTCTTTAGATTATAATGTATAAGAATAAAACTTGAATGTATAATAGGTTAGTAAATGGATTTTGTTGGGAGTCCGTGAGGGGAAACTTCGCTTCCTACTTTAACTCGGTCACTTGTTCATGACGATTCCTTCTACGTCCCCGGATAAAAAATTTTTATCCTTGACAAAAGGGATTGCCCAAGCAACTTTGTCATCGTCGTGTTATTCGATTAGAGTAGTCACTTGAACAAACTTGTTGCTCAAGCGACCAACCTCTATTCTACGAGTAGCTGCGGAATAGACGATGTACGGATCGCCGGTTTTTGTGTTTATGTTCGGGGTCCAAGTATATTTAGCCACAAAATAGAATATATATCATGCATATAATTGAAAAGCAAATATAAACATGTAACAAATGAAAATAGAGAATCGATATACCTCTCGATCTTCTATTGTATGACCTTCTTCCTTTCGGACGTCGTGTGGGCGACAATCTACCAAAAGATGAAGCTCCTAGATCACCAATCTTCCTTCCTTGCTCGTCCCAAGCAAGAGGAAGAATAGAAACAAGACTTTTCTCCTTTCTTTAGCCAACCAACAAGCAACAAGCCAATTGCTTGCCGCCGGCCAACAAGGAGAAGGGAGAAGAGATGATTGCCGGCCAAGAGCTTCAAGGGAGGACCCTAAGCCTTGGTTCCACCGGCCAAGGAGAAGGAGAAGAGCTGCTATGTACGCCGGCCAAGGTAAGGAAGGGGTTGTATGGGTGCCGACAAGCTTGAGGAAGAAGAAGATAAGGAAATAGTTTCCTTATTTGGTGCCGCCAACCCCTATTCTTCTTGCCGCCCAAAACGCTAGCCTCTCCCTTTGCCTCTTGCTTCTCAATTTCTCTTCACGCCAACCCTAAGGCCTCCTTTTATAGAGTTTAGGGATAAGACTTGTTTTAATCTCCACCATTGGTTCTAGGAATTTAATTTCAACCGTCGGATCTAGAGATTTAATCTCAACCATCGGATCTAGAGATTTAATCTCTACCTTTGGATCTAGAGTTTTGTTTCTATCAATTGGATCTAAGCTTCATGAGGTATTAATAGGCTACAATAGGGATCATGAGGAGGAGTTGGATCTTGGCCACCCAATGGATCAAGCTCACATAAAGTCCGATCCATTAATGATAATCCAATCCACTAAAGGATTATCATATCTACCTCACCAACCCCCATAAGTTAATATGTGCTTCATATATTATAGGTACATTTTCTCCCCGTGTTTAAGATCTCGAATGTCCGTCGATTAATTAATTTACTGACCATTAATTAATCAACATCTAACTCCATGAGTAGTACCACTCATCCTTTTCATCATGGCGGACCAAGTCCACCTGCAGGGTTTACATGATGAACCTTATGAGCTCCTCAAGGGGACATCATCATCCTAATATATATAGGACACGGTTTCCTCCTATAATCAATGACACACCATATAAATAATATCATTTCCCAACTTACCGAGCCTATCGATTTAATCTATAAATCTTGCCCATTGGTAAATCAAAAAAATGAATACTAAGTATGTGTGTCCGTTATTATATCGGGATTAAGAGTATGTACAATATAATATCTGAGGTCTGATTCGATTATATAGTCAACAATAAATCGAATCATCTCTAAGTCGGTCCTGCTCAATACACACAAAGTGTACTAGTGTGATTTTATGGTCAAGACAAACCAATACCAAATCACACTACAACCATTCCAATGGTTTGTCCAAAGTCATCTTGGTTGTGAGCCTATACTTATATTTTACAAGGAGCCGATAACATGATCTCCTGTATGACACCACACACTATGTTATCTACAATGTAATGTATTAGACAATATGCATAACCATAAAAATATGCAAACAATGATCATGTGATTCTTATTTCAAAAATAAAGATGTTCATATAAAAGATAGACTTTTCAGTATACATCCCAACAGATTTATCATTGATGAATATTTTGATAGAGTAGAAGAGTTTATGAATTTCGCTAAGCGACATCCAACTTGTATAGATGGTGATAAGTTACGTTGTGCGTGTAATATTTGCAAATGTAAAAATACAACTTTTCGTGATGAAGATACTGTGAAAGTACTTCTAGGTAAAAATGATTTTGTTCCAAATTATTACAATTGGTACTGTCATGGCGAGCCTTATGTGTTTGAGCCAATTGGACCTTCCGGTGTTTCATCATCCAACTCCATTGCTCAGGAAGAATTATTATCCAATGACAATGCAATGCAATCGATGGTTTACGACGCGATGAATGCTCTTGATCATTCAAATATATACCCAGAGATACCAACACTTGAAATCCAAAAATTATATGACATATTAAAGGCTAGTGAAAGAGAAGTTTGGGAAGACATTCCCTCAGGTCATTCCCAACTATCAGCTATTGCAAGACTATTGAACATTAAGGCAGAATATCATTTCTCAGAATGATGTTACGATGACATTTGTCAATTGATGTTAGAGTTGCTTTCTGCTAATAACATAATGACCAATAGCTTCTACAATACAAAGAAACTTGTCAAGGGTTTAGGTTTGCCTGTAACAAAGATTGATTGTTATACAAATAACTATATGATCTATTGGAATGATGATAGTGAAATTATTGAATGCAGAATGTGCAATCACCCTCGCTATAGGCAGTGTAGTTGGATATTAGGGAAGATGAAGAAAAATTTAGCATGGAAAGTTATTTATTACTTCTCGTTAACTGCTAGACTTCAACGCTTGTATGCATCTGTAACAATAGCAAGCCACATGAGGTGGCATCAAGATCATGTACACGAAGGAGATAAAATGTGTCATCCTTTTGATTCCCCTGCATGGAAACATTCTGATACAATATTTTCCTCATTTGCAAATGAACCATGTAATGTAAGACTAGGACTTTCAGGTGATGGATTTCAACCATTTGGTCAATCTGGACAACAATATTCATCTTAGCATGGAATGTGGGGTCGAAGACTTATGATATTGTAAGTAAAACTAATTTTACCTTGCATGTTGCTTTATTATGGACAATTAGTGATTTTCTGACATACTCGATATTATCAGGATAGAGCACGATTGGTAAGTTAGCATGTCCACATTGCATGATAGAGTCTGATGCATTTTCATTACCTTGTAGTGGGAAGATATCTTGGTTCGATAATCATCGTAAATTTTTACCTTTGGAGCACCCTTTTAGGCAAAATAAAAAAGAGTTCATAAAGAATGAAGTTGTCACAAAACTTTCACCCATAATCAAGTTGGGAGAGGAAATAGACAATTATGGATTTGTTCCAGTAACTCAAATAGGTTCTGATGATATCAATAAATACATTGTTAGGGTGTGTAAGTGTTGTTGGAAGAAACAGAGTATATTTTAGAAATATCTACTAATTCGATATAATTTAGATGTGATGCATGTTAAGAAAAAAAAATCGATAATATTTTCAATACTGTGATGAATATTCAAGGAAAAACTAAAGACACAATAAAATCACGCAACGAATTAAAAATATTGGTGAATAGACCCGAGTTGCATCAAAATGAAACAACCCATAAATTTCCAAAGGCTTGCTATATATTGGACAAAAATAGTAAGTAAATATTATATAGTTGACTGAAAGAAATCAAATTTCCTGATGGATATGCCTCAAATATGACTTGATGTGTGTATATGGACAAACTAAAAAATTTTGAAATGAAGAGTCATGACTGTCACGTGTTTATGCAAAGACTTATTCCAATCGTCTTTCATGACCTACTTCCTAACAATGTTTGACAAGCACTCACTGAATTGAGCCTTTTTTTCAAAAATTTGACACCAAGAGTTATTATGTTAGGAGAGATGCTTGGATTGGAAATAGAAATAATGGTTATACTATATAAACTTAAGCGTATATTTCCACTTAGTTTTTTTTATTCAATGGAATATCTACCAATTCATTTAACTGATGAGGCATGATTAGCTAGTCTTGTGCAATATAGATGGATATATCCATTTGAACGCTGTTTTAGGAGATTGAAGAATAATGTATGTAATAAAGCAAAAGTTGAGGGGTCAATATGTAATGCTTATGTCATGCCCCGAAGGAGACCAGGCCAGACAAAAATCCGACAGCATCTCCCCTGTACGGGTAACAATGCCAATTTACATACAAGACCTACACGGCCACTATACATCGGTCAACACGACCGAAATCCAAACAACACACGCAGAGTATAATTAGGCCTCAGGCCTTCAATCTAAGTAAATAAATAAACAGTCTATCACATCTAAACCTACCCCTTCTGCCATCTGGGCAGGAATACTCAACCGAAATCCAATCCAGAACAAAACTCCGAATAGAGGTCCACAAGGACACCAAAAATCCACGAATACATAAATCAAATTCCAATCCTAAATATATATCTTCTAATTAAGATATCCCAAAACAAAAAAAAACAAATAACCAAATAAACTTCCACGACGAGGGGGTTTGGCAGCTGGACTCTCTTGACAGCTTCATCCTGAAATAGATATAAATCAACGGGGTGAGTTCAAAGAACTCAGCGGATATAGTCGATATGCAAGTAAGATATAGCTAACAATAAAAATCATGTCAGTATAGTCTCACATATAGGGTATGTAAGAAATAAATACAATAGGACTGTACTAACCTGAATCTCCTACCCTGATATAGGAGCATGTGCCTGTCTAGAAGTAATAAAGTCCTCATCATATATATAAATATGTATCCTGTATGCATGACAATCATATGCACATCCAAGGCAGCAATAAAAATGCAGCAAACACAATACAAATGCTATCCATGCAAAATACATGTCGTGCCAATGACATGGTCACCCCTGACGCCAGTCAACCGACTCACACGTGATGGTGAAGCCGAGTGGGTAGGGCTATGACAACTGTGCACTCTGCCATCACTGCTCCTGAGTGACCGAGTGGACAGGATGCTGTTGGAGTACACCTATCCTCCTGCCCCAAACATAGTGGGGGAGCTAAGCTCTCATCTCTCGGTGTCATAGACCAGAGGAGGAATCCCTGCCCGCTACCACGCTGCCTCATCGCTACCCATGAGCGGACCAACGGAGCCTGACAGAGCAACTGCACACACCCTCCTGATGTACCACTAACCCATGAGTGGCAGTGTGTGCAGACCATGTAACTGGTTGCGAGCTCAACAATAATGGAACCCCGTCCAGCTAGCATGCAATCATGCAAAAATGGTGCATGATACTAAAGCATGTAAATCCTACTCAAAATACCTATCCGAATAATATGTACAATCAATATGTACATATCCATAATCCAAATAACTATGATCCAAGTCAAACAGGGAGATATAATCATATCATATCACATGCATATATCAAGTAGGCACCAAAAGCATACTAGACATATAAACATGAAAAATTATTGTAAGCTATCCTAACTAGCATATCAACAATGACTATATCTAAAAGATAAGTCAAAATACCCGCCTGCCAAATATCCGCAAAGAGAATCAGATCGTCACGACCGTGATCCTGCCTCGTGATCGAAACCTGCATAACGCATAACTATTATTAAGCACAAAATACCATTCACCGACAAATCGAATACATAATCGATTCATTCCATAACTAATTAATCCAAAATAAATCCATCAAATCCAAGCACACGACAACGTGCTAAATACTACTATGTATCTCCAAGTAGACCCTCAACCCGTAGGTCATAAATTGTGATTAACTCCTCAATCCAAAAACAAATCCTTGCAATTTATCTCACCATGATCAATACTTATCATATGAAAATATTATCCATCTCACAACAAATGATCGAATCGAATCCTACATCGACCTCATATCCGATCCACTAGATTGATTTAATTATCCTATTCAACCTAATCAATCCTCCATACTAAATTACAGAACCGATCATAAATATGAATCCAACCTAACCTTAGGTGACATACATACGACTCAAACAATCCTTACCTCAAACACAATCCAACACTTGGATCCCACAACTTGTCACCCACAATCCATTTACAACCATTAACAACCCATAATTACACCGATTTAGGGCTCTAACCAACCCTAATTGAAATCTCATCACAACACAAAGTAGATTCACCCCCAAATCGAGCCTAAATCTTGATTAACTTTAGATCTAACATCATAATCATAACAAATTCTAGACCTACTATATAATAGTGTACAACCAACCATCCAATATCAACCGAACAACACCAAAATCGTGTTTACCGGCCCTAGGATCCCACCGGTAGCCAAATCTTTCCCCAAATCAGATCCTCAACTCGATTTCCTAAATTCACAGCCCCTAATTCAACCACATAAATCTACAAATAATTAAAAAGAGGAAAGAAACCTTACCAGCCGTGGGAAACCTCACCGATAACAAACTTTCCCCCAAATCTATCCTGTTCGCCGGAAAAACCAATACCACTGCCCAAATCCAAATCCACTGTCAATCTCAGAAAAATACCTCAGGGGTTAAACAAAAACAAGGTTGACCCCTTTACCTTGCTCCGGCGACCACCGGCGCTACCCAATCATGCAGAGGGGAAAGCTACAGTGACAGGGGCGAGTGGAGAAGGCGACGCTCTTTGGCAGAGGAGGCCAGCCCGTCGCCTGTGGCAGAGGAGGCCGTACCGCGGTGTGGGACGGCAGCGCAGAGAGGTAGTCGCGAGAGCGGCGGCGCGACCGACCGAGTCGGGCACGGCCGACCACCGGAATCATGGCTGCGCCGCTGGGAGGGAGAGAAAGCGCCGCTCGCTCGGTGGCACCGCCGAGGCGAAACCGCCGCCGCCACCGCGAGGAGAAGGCGATCTTGTCGGCTGGGATTGAGGGCGGCGCGTCGCGAATCGAGTGGCGGCCATGCGAGACGGCAGTGGGTGGCGGCGGCCTCATCGTCGACGGAGAAGAGACCGGCCTGGTCGTCGGCAGAGAAGAGATCGTCGGCGGAGCAGAGAGGATGGCGTCGGGCGCGTGGAACTGCCGAAGGACGAAAATAGCGGGCGGGGAAAAAGGATAAAGAAAAGAATTTTTTTTCCTGTTTAGTTAATACCCTCTATTAACCCTTTAAATAGACTTCACAAAAGCCTATTTATTTTATTCCCATAATTATCTCGTACGAACTCCGTTTAAATCCAGAAAAATTCCCTAAAAATCCCGAAAAATTTCCAAGATTATTTTCCTAAATTCTTTGGCCATTTAATTTATTATTTTAAATTTTCAGTATTTAACAGCTTATTTGGTTGAAAAGACATCTTCTTTCTGCTCATATTATTTTGTCGATAATGTGAAAATCAAACATTGCAAGTGTCCTCGAAATTCTGATGATATTCAATTGATAGATCCAAAGATGTTATCTATTTTCAAGTTTCATGGTAGATCATTTGATGCATCTGTTTGTAGATGGTTAAATCACAAGGAATATTATGTAGCAAGAACTTATATTCTCCTGAACTGTGATGAGGTCAAATTAAGCCCTACATAGAGTAAGTTTACTTCTATAGTTAAACATTTATCTACTTTTGTTTGTTTGTTTGTTATAATCATGTGAGGAAAATACCATATTTCTTAAAAATATCTTCCTTGACAGCTTGTTCGAACAACAAATACAACTACATAATCCAAGAATAGTTGCAAGTGAGGTAGAAAAAAAGTTAGAGACAGAATTTGGATTCTGGTTTGAAATATATGTAAGTTAGAAAATAAAGTATTTTCCTCAGTTGTATTATATAATTGATAATTTATATCATAACTACTTTTCTAGGTGAAGGAAAATAGATTAGATGGGCAAGATCAAAGGTTATTGGATCTTGCTTCGAGACTTCTCCATAACATAAGAGTCTACTCCGGTTACTATATTAATGACTTCAAATTTCACGTGACACAATGCGATTCACACACATTGACCTATAATTCAGGTGTTTGCGTAAAAGGATATATCAACAATACTAATACTGGATTTGATTACTATGGTAGACTTGATGAAATCATTGAGGTTGAATATCCTGATTTATCCATAAAAAGGTAAGTGTTATTCAAATGTTCATGGTATGATTCAACTCCAAGAATAGGTACTAGAATACATTCAAAATACAATTCAGTTGAAGTTAATGTAAACAAAAGATTCAACAATTTTGAACCTTTCATTTTCGCAGTACAAGCTGTTCAAGTTTTTATCTTGAATACCCAACGAAGAGAAGAAGATATAGTGAATGATTAGCAGTTGTCAAATGAAGTCTCGCTCAACCATAGAAATGCCAAACTCCATCACGACCCAAAGCCACGATGCATTTCAAAATTAGGAAGTGGAGATACATTATGTTGATTCACAAATCAAACCCACATCTCAATTACTTGTAGATGTTAATGTCACTTACGAGGAAATAGATGATGGAGAGATGTCCCGTAGTGAAGAGTTTGATGTACTAATAGAGTCTAGCGATGAAGACTTATAAAATATTAATGTTAATGATTCAGATTGTAATGTTGATTAAATTTTTGGATTGAAAATTATATATGATAAAGTAATTGATATTATTAAATTTTAGATAAATATTAATGATTGAATTATATATATGCTTGCTTTTTATATATAAATCTCACTAGTTCTATCATATACTTTAATTATTATTCTGATTTAATTATTCGATGGAATGAGTATGTGTTATAATATTATTTTTACAGATCTAATCATGGAGGATATTACATGAATACATGATAGTCAGATTATATTGAGAGTTATTGAGGATTGGTAAATATGAATGTTATTATAATTTAAATATATTTAATATTTTATTTATTATTTCGAAAAATAAATGTTTGTTTCATGCAATTTTATTTCCAATAGTTATAGTGTACCTATGCACTTCAAAAAAATATTTAAAGAGCGCCATTTCTGAATCTACATAAAGGAATGTAAATCTACATTTGAAAATTTTTTATTATCATGCATTTTTTATAAGTAAATTGAATATTAATAATTAGCTCATGATCCTTTTGAACGAGCTATTCTAGTAAATCCCTTTTGTCTCATGTTTGCTTTCTCTAAGTAGTTGGTGTGATTTCATATTTTTTTTAGCAACTAAACGGATGGATGCATGCTAGTGGAGCCCAAGTTGATTATGACCAGCGACTTGATGTGTTTAGGTATGATAGGAATTTCCTCTTTGTTCTCCTTTGGATACTATTGTTTATGTTGGTGATTTATTTGTTGTAAAGGTACTATTAGATATATCAGTATTATATGTGTCAATATACGAAAGAAGAATCTCCATTATATTTTTTGTTTATATTGGGACTAAATATTATCAAAGTTGAAAGTAAAATTCGGAATTAAATTTTCGTCACTAGATTTAATGATAAAATTTTATTTTCGTTCCTAATTTTGTGATGGAAATTTAATTCCGTTGCTAAATCTAGTGATCGAAATAAGTTTTCATCACTAGATATAACGATGGAATTATATTTCCATCACTAAATTTAGTGACAGAATTTTATTTTCATCGTTAATTTTGTAACGGAAATTTAATTCCGTCACTAAATCTAGTAACAGAAATAAATTTTCGTCACTATATTTAGCGATGGAAAATCATTTTCATCATAAATTTAGCGACGAAATTAAATTTTCATCGCTAATTCGAATAGCGACAAAAAAAATATAATGGATTTAGTGACCGATATGTGACCAAAATTTCGATCACTATTTACTATTTACGGTAATTTTTGTAGTGCGTATAACCATTTGACCTTTGACAAAGTTATGTTGGCGATCCATCGAGGACCCATACTGACCAGGCGAAATCGTCTTACATTCGATTTAACCCAATTATATGTCTAATTTAGACCATTCAACCATGAGAAGGAGAAATTATGAGCGATTGGATTATTATTGTTTGTGGTTAGAGATGTTAAATGGGATAAATCATCATGGTACGACCCGATATACTATGGGTCATATCGGGTGCAACATATATAGGTCAGTGTTTAGTGTGGAGTTTGTGGCTCGTACTAAATATAACCGAAATATCTATTGTCACAAAAGTTTATTTTTTATTTTTCAAATTGTAAAATTTAATTTTTTTTATTAAGTTTAATCTTTTTAATTAATTTGGCCCAATAAACTGGGCTCAGGTTGGCACAAGTCCAAGATGAAATCGATCATTTGACTTTTAAAATGCCTCCCTATGAACGTTTGTTACGACAAGCTAATTATTTTTGTGGTAATTTTTTTTTTCAAATTTCAAAGATCTAAAGGATCAATATGCCATATTTTTACGATTCATATTCATACTGAAAATCAAAATCAAACGAGCTTTTACTCTTTTGGTCTATGTAAAATTTCTATTTTTGTCGAGCTCATCTTTGGACATCTATATTATCTTTTAATAGATGTGGTGTCTTAGTCAAATTCTCCATCTAACAATGTCTTCCATCCAGATCGATTCATAAGATGAGTCTTCAAAGAAGAGTCATACTCCACTTCTGACTCACGGAATAAATAAAATAACATTAAAAATAATGATATTTCATTTTCGTCACGAGCCGACTCTCAATTATCATATATCTCTAAGTCATTTCACAAAGTCGGATTAAGTCAAACTCAACAGGATTTTTTTTTTCCGCTGATTCTATCGAGCCTCTTAGCTGTGTTTTCGTCGGATAGTACACATGGTGCATGCAACGTGACGAACCACAGGGATCCGTTGAATTTAGTGCCCACTTAAATCGGCATTTTTTCGGGCACTGAGATTTCTGAATTTAGCTCATCAGACTTTCATATTTATTAAAATAATATTTTTTTCATTAAAAAATAATCACAACGCGGAAATATCTTCAACGTCGTCATCAACTATAATAGATGAAATTTCCAACCGGTAAATTAAAGTCCATTGGCAGAGACAATCGATGAGTCCGGACTCACATTATTATTAAATTTTTTTAGAGAAAAATGAAATGAAAACGAACGAACAGTAGATTCAAAAGTCTGATACGAATATTCGATCTCTTCGGCTACTAGAAAACAATCGAAGCGTTTGGCATGGAGTCGATAATCAACCGCTGCTTCTTGAGCGTTCTTCTTCTTTTCAGTTCACAAGCGAGATGATTACATTACTATAATTCAGGACCGATTATTTTTATCTATATAGTATACTATTAGTATCGTTTTTTTTAATCATTTGTACATGTATTAAAAAATAATAATTCAATTTTATTGTTAACGACTAATATTGATCTATTTTTCTAAAAATAATTGATACTCAATATAGAACGAGTCTTTTGATAATTTAGAAAATTCTATAGAGATATTTTGATAATAGACACCCATTGTTTCTGTCAAACACCGACGTTACTGGTGTGTAAATAGTAACGAGATTGGGAAATTATCGAGAGGAATTTTGAAAATTTAGAGGAATATTTTAAAATAATAAACTGTAAGGGCCGAAAGGAAAATATTCTAAAAATTTATATAAAACTTTAAGTCCTGTTGTCATCTGTGTGCGAAGAGATAAATTAAATTATCGGAAGTTGGGTGTGATCGTTCAGGCACAGACGCCAGACCCAGCCTCCATCCCGACCGTCCATGGAGGACGAGGGTCCACGGAAACGGCCGCCGGCGACGCACTTCGTCCTGGTTCCCCTGATGACACAGGGCCACACCATCCCCATGCTCGACCTCGCCCACCACCTCGCCCTCCGCGGCGTCCTCGTCAGCTTCATCACCACCCCCTTCAACGCCTCCCGCATCCGCCACACCATCGACCTCGCCGCAGCCCACCGTCTGCCCATCCGGTTCGTCGAGCTCCCCTTCCCAGTCCACGAGGCCGGTCTCCCTGCCGGCTGCGAGAACTTCGACACCCTGCCAAAGACAGAGCTGTACATCACTTTCTTCCAAGCCTGCTCGAAGCTCCTACCCCGCCCGCTCGAGCTCTACCTGGAGCAGCACCGACCCGATGTCATCGTCTCCGACTTCTGCCACCCGTGGACGCGCGGAATAGCTGAGAGACTCGGAGTTCCGCGGGTCATCTTCTATAGCATGTGCTGCTTCGCGCTCCTCTGCACCCACAACATTTGGGGCCACAAGGTGTTGGAGAGAGTGGACGACGAGAACGAGCCGTTCCAGGTTCCGGGCTTGCCTGAGGAGCACTTAATCGAGATGACGAAGGCCCAGGCGCCAGGGTTCTTCCCTGGCACTGCTTTCGTGCAGATGGATAACGACGTGCGCGAAGCGGAGTTCACCGCCGACAGCGTGATTTTCAACACTTTCTACGACTTGGAACCTTCCTACGTCTCCGGGTACGAAAAGGCCATGGGGAAGAAGATTTGGACGGTCGGTCCGTTGCTGTCGCGCAGCCAGAGCGTCGCCGACATGGCCATGAGGGGGAGGAAGGCGTCCATCGACACGGAGCGATGCTTGGCGTGGCTCGACGCGATGATGCCCCGGTCGGTGATCTACGTCAGCTTCGGGAGCCTCACACGCGTGGCGCCGTCGCAGACGATGGAGATCGGGCTGGGACTGGAGGCGTCAGGGCACCCGTTCATTTGGGTGATCAGGAGCAAGGAGGAGTGCTCGCCTGAGGTGGAAGAATGGCTGGCCGGAGGATTCGAGGCGAGAGTGAGCTCGAGGGCGCTGTTGATCAGAGGGTGGGCGCCGCAGGCCATCATCCTGCCCCACCCTGCCGTCGGAGGAGTGATGACGCACTGCGGGTGGAACACGATCTTGGAGACGATCACGGCGGGGCTGCCGATGATCTCGTGGCCTCATTTTACGGACCAGTTCTTTAACGAGAGGCTGGTCGTGCAAGTGCTGAAAGTTGGAGTTGCGATCGGGGTGAAGGTGCCAAATTTCATCGGGATGGATGACATAGAGACGCTGGTGAAGAGGGAGCAGGTGGAGGAGCGGGTGAGGACCCTCATGGATGGAGGACCGGAAGGCGAAGAAAGGAGGAAGATGGCCGCGGAGTTAGCGGAGAAGGCGAAGGCGGCCATGGAAGAAGGCGGTTCGTCCCATTCCAATCTCACGCATCTGATCGAGCATTTCTCAGGGAGCAGATGCAAATGAACTAAACTCATGTGCACCACTTCTCTCTTATCTCACCGCATTCAATTGCGCTTCTCTTCTCTTAAATCGGATGCACTTTTCCCCCTTTAATTTATAGGGTTGGATAATATGTTTTTCATAATTTATCTTTTAAATTGCTATTGATTCAGACAATATCTATCTTGCAAACTGTTATTTGTCTTGAATAATATTGGACGGATCCGGATTGTGGATCGACCCGTTAGTAACCCGAATCCGGTTTATTTCTTTTAAATAAGGATTCTTAGGTTGCTGTAAAGAACACTCTCAGTAAATTAATCTTCTTGCCCGTGGACGTAGGTCGTGTGACCGAACCACGTAATTTCGGTTCCTTTTCTCTTCTGCTTTCTTCGGCTGTGCGCGACAATTGGAAATTGTATCGAGCGCGTTAGTTCGCGCCACCGAGTCCGATTTCGATTCGCATGAAGCCAGCTTTGTCGCTTGCCGCCGAGAGGAGCAAAGATCGCTGAGGAATTTGGCGCGCTTGGGATTCGTTCTCCGATTCGCCGTCGGAACCTTCAGGCGTTCTGCCTGGGTTGTTGATCCGCCGTCGGAATCTGCAAGCGTCGTTGGTCTGCCTCAGTCCGCTGCCTTGGTCCGCCGCGCAGAAGGAGGAAGACTAGCGCCGCCTTGGTTCACTGCACAGAGGGTGAAAGTCGCCTTGGTCCGCCGCACAGAAAGAGGAGCCACTGCCTTCTTCGCCGCGCAGAAGGAGGGCTGTCTTGGTTCGCCGCGCAGAAGGAGAGCGCGGTTTGTCGTGCAGAAGGAGAAGGCGAGTGGAGTAGGTGCGCACGATGAAGAAAAAAAAAACTAAAGGGAAAAAAAATCCGAAGAAAAAAAATCGAAGTGAGAGAAAAAAAACAAGAGACAGAAAGAAAAAAAAAACAACGGACAGTTTTTTTTTTTTTCCTTTCTTTGAAGGAAGTTTTTTTAAGGTCAAAGTTGGGGATTTTATATCTCAGTCAAAATTTGATCTGGAAAATATCTGGGATTGCATTTGCTGATCAAGATCTGGAAGATGTCATCTCACAAGTTTGATATTAAGAAGTTCAATGGATCGAACGATTTCACTTTGTGGAAGGTGAAGATGAAGGCTGTTCTGGTTCAGCAGGGATGTGCAGCAGCATTAGACGGAGAAGAAAACTTGTCTCAAAGTTTGAAGGCAGAGAAGAAGATTGAGATTTTGGCAAAAGCGCATAGTGCAATTTTGTTGAGTCTGACTGACGAAGTCCTGAGAGAGGTGGTTGATGAAACCACTGCTGCGTCGTTATGGAAGAAACTGGAAGGCAAGTATCAGAAAAAATCCTTAACGAACCGTTTGTATCAGAAGCAGCGTTTGTATACTTTGCGGATGTTAGAAAATACACAGGTAAAAGATCATGTTGATAATTTTAACCGAATCATCTTAGACTTGCAAGGTGTTGGGGTTAAAATTGATGATGAGGATCAAGTAATCATTTTTTTATGTTCTTTGCCTAATTCATATGAGAATTTTGTTGACACTATGCTTTATGAAAGAGAGATTATTTCTGTTAGTGATGCGAAGGATGCTATGCAGTGTAAAGAATTGAAAAGAAAGGTCTCTAGTTCTAATGAAGGCGGAGCAGACTCTAGTCTGATTGTTAGCAGGGGCAGGAACAAGGAAAGGGATGGAGGAAACAAAAGTAAGTCACGTTCGAAATCGAAGTCAAATTATGGACCTCGGTGCTATCACTGTAAAGAAAAAGGGCACATTAGAAGGGAATGTCCACAGCGGAAGAAAGAAAACGAAAAGAAGGAATCAAATGGCAAAGCTAGTGCAAGTGTGGTGCACGATAGTTCTGATGAAGGTGAGGGTAGTGATGTTAAGACTGTCTATACTTCAGGTTCTGCAAATACTTGGGTCATGGACACAGGTGCTTCTTATCACATGACTTTTTCAAAAAATCTATTTACTTCCTTTAAGGAATGGAATGGTAGTGTGAAATTGAGTGATGATAAGGAGCTTAGTGTCAAGGGCAGTGGTTCTGTGCAGATTAAGATGTATGATGGGATGGTTAGAACAATCGATGCTTGGCATGTACCTGACCTACGGAAAAATTTGATTTCCTTGGGTGCTCTTGATAAGCAAGGGTACAATTATTCCGGTGGAGATGGGCAAATTAAAGTTTCAAAGGGTGCTCTGACAGTAATGAAGGGTAAATTGCAGCATGGAATTTACATCTTGGTAGAAAATTCAGTGATTGGAACAGTGACAGTATCTCGTTCTTTAGAGCAGTATGATGATTGTACAGAGTTATGACATCGTAGATTGGGTCATATGAGTGAGAAAGGACTTGCAATATTGAGCAAACAAGGATTGTTAGATGGGATCGAAGTTCGTGAGACTTGTGTTATGGGCAAGCGACAGGTCAAGTTCGATTCAGCGAGACACACTTCTACAGGTATCCTTGAGTATATTCATTCAGATTTGTGGGGTCCTTCTCAGGTTGAATCACATGGCAGATGCAAATACTTTGTTACCTTTATTGATGACTACTCTAGAAAGGTTTGGGTGTATTTTCTGAAGACAAAGGATGAAGTGTTTGGTCGGTTCAAGGAGTGGAAGACTATGGTGGAAAAACGTACTGGGAAACAAGTCAAGACACTCAGAACCGATAATGGATTAGAATTCTGCAATGCATCGTTTGATGAGTTCTGTAAGAAAGAAGGTATAGTAAGGCACCACAGCATGCGACATACACACAGAATGGAGTTGCGAACGTATGAACCAAACAACATTGCGGCATGCTCGATGCATGCGATTAAATCCGGACTTGCAAAACAATTTTGGTGGCGATTAATATTGTTGCTATCTGGTAAATAGATCTCCATCAACTGCAATTGATTTGAAGACTCCTCAAGAGGTATGGTACGGTACTTCATCTGATTATTCTGGCTTGCATATATTTGGTTGTCCTGCATATGCCCATGTTAATGATGGTAAACTTGAGGCTAGGGCAATGAAATGCATATTTCTAGGGTATGCTGCTGGAGTTAAAGGGTATATATTATGGTGTATTGAAAATGATAGAACTCCAAAATTTATTATTAGCAGAGATGTCACATTTGATGAGTGCTATGTTTGTGAAAGAGGAGCGTGGTGATCTTGCGGGTAAGAGATATAAAGTCTTGACAGGAAGGTGGAGTTTGAGATTGAAACTCCTAAAAGGATGACTACAATCCTATAGAGCAGTCCCAAAGATGTTCAAGGTGAAGAGTCGAAAATATAGCAACAAGGAGGTCAAGAGGAGAAATCGAAAGCCTTCAAGATATGCAGAATGTGTTGAGGTATTGATACTATCTTATTGCATTTGCTTTGTGATTGCACAACATATTGATTCGATGAGGAAGTCATACAAGGAGGCGATCTGAGTAAAGCGGCGAAGATAGTTAATTGCCATGAATGAGGAGATGCAATCACTTTCAAAGAACAAAACATGGGATCTAGTACCATTACCAAGGGGTGTGAAACCAGTGGGATGCAAATGGGTATTCAAGAAGAAAGAAGGTATTCTTTTCGGTTCAAGGCAAGGCTTGTGGCGAAAGGTTTTTCACAAAAGAAGGGAATTGATTATCATGAAGTGTTCTCACCAGTTGTGAAGCATAAGACCATTCGAGTTCTTCTAGCCATGGTGAGTACATTTAACCTTGAGTTAGAACAACTTGATGTGAAAACTGCTTTCTTACATGGGAATCTAGAGGAGCATATTTATATGTCACAGCCAGAGGGATTTCTTGATTCTGAAAAGGAGACCATGTGTGTTTGCTGAATAAATCCTTATATGGGTTGAAACAGTCTCCTAGGCAGTGGTACAAGAAGTTTGATGCATTTATGATCTCCCAGAAGTTTGTTCGGAATTCCTTTGATAACTGTGTTTACTCTAGAAAACTGTCTGATGGTTCATTTATTTATTTGTTGTTATATGTGGATGACATGTTAATTGCAGCGAAAAATAAGATTGATGTTAACAATCTTAAAAGTTTGTTGAGCAGTGAATTTGAAATGAAGGATTTGGGTGCAGCCAAGAAAATTTTAGGCATGGAAATTTGGAGAAACAGGAAAGCAGGCCTACTATATGTATCTCAGAAGAAATACATTGAGAAGGTGCTGCAATTTTTCAAGATGGAACAATCTAAGTCGGTTAGTACTCCCTTGGCAGCACACTTTAAACTTGATGCTAGTGTATTACCTAGTACTGATGAAGAAAGGAATTATATGAGTAGAGTTCCTTATTCAAATGCTGTTGGAAGCTTGATGTATGCCATGGTATGCACTAGACCAGATTTAGCTCATGCTGTTAGTGTGGTAAACAGGTTTATGAGTAATCCTGGAAAAGCTCACTGGGAGGCAGTTAAGTGGATTATGCGATACTTGAAAGGCACGAGTGATATTTGTTTGGTTTATGGTATTAATGGATATACTAGAAGTCTTATTGGCTATGCAGATTCTGACTATGGTGGAGATCTTATGAGAAGGAGATCCCTGACATATTATATCTTTACTCTTTATGGATGTGCTATTAGTTGGAAAGCAATGCTTCAGTCTACAGTTGCTTTGTCTATTACAGAAGCAGAATACATGTCATTGACAGAAGGAGTAAAAGAAGGTATGTGGTTGCATGGTCTTATTGATAGCTTGGGTTTGGATATGCAGAAACCTATCATTTATTGTGATAGTCAAAGTGCATTGAGCTTGGCGAAAAATCCAGTATATCATGAAAGATCAAAACATATTGATGTCAGGTTAAATTTCATTCGAGATGTCATAGAGGATCAATCATTTTCCATAGAGAAGATAGTCACAGTTGATAATCCAGCAAATATGTTGACAAAGCCGTTGCCTACAGAGAAGTTCAAGCATAGCTTGGACTTGGTGAATGTTCGCATAGTATAATGTCTTTCGGGGCATGAATGACAGGAAGATTCAAGTCAAGGCGGAGACGAACCAACAAGTTCACATCTTCATATACACACATAAAAAGAAAAGAAACAGAGACCAATTAAACAAAACCTACCTCTGCTCGTACGTGGGACTGTCAATCCAACCGGGCAGCACAAATCCAGCATGCAAAGTTAATCTCACAGACAAGATAAGTAGAGACGTGGACTTTGATCCTCCAGAAAACGAATGGATAAGAACATTTTTCCCACTCTCCAGATAAACAAATAAATACAAACTTTTTTTTTAATGAATTTCTTTTCTTGCAGCTAAATAAAGAAATATGAATTATTTTTCAATTACAAAGATGATTTTTTTCACTAATCTAGCCATTTGAGCTTTTGTTATGGATAGATAAATGAAATTTAGGAGTTAAGCTCGACGAGTACGAGGACAACTGAGAATTCCCTCAAAGTGGATAGAGTAAACGTCAGCGAAAAATACTGGTCAGACTAACCAGAACTTATTTAGACCTAAACATGCACAACACTATCTACGATGTATTAAGAAAAAAAAAACGAAATTATCACATTAATAATCCTTTTCGATTGTCTACGTCGATAGAACTAATAAGACCCAAATGACATACAAAGAAAAAATGACCGATTATCTGCAATGTATTAAGGTTTCATTTGTTTATCGTTAATGTAATTTATTTATTTATTTATTTATTTTTTTGTTGCTTTTGAGAAAGAAAAGAAAGGAATATGACTCCGGTAAAGCTTAAGAGCGAGCTAAATTTTGGGAGGTACATTCTGTGTCAGAATTGAAGCTAAAAAGTAGCATCGACAATTTTGTAGTACTCAAAAAGAAAAGTAAAACGACAAATAAAAAGCTTACTTAAAAAAAAACAGAGAGAGTGAAAGAACCAAAAAAAAAAAATCTTTTGCCTCACAAAACCAACCTTAATTTCGAGCACGCGATGCCAAAGTTGCTCCACTTCCAACACAGTAAGTATTTTATAAAACCATTATAAGTGAAATATTATTATAATATATACATATTAAAAACAAAAATTCTATAAAAAAATTAGAATCATTAATTTAACAATCTCATTCATCTGTTTCATAACCATTTTAAGAGAGATAAATTACGAAGAATTTTAACGTAGTGATCAAGATACGTAGAGATTATCTGAATCTAAAAAAAAAATAATTTTAAAGCTCTTTTGAAATTGATCCATGTCTTATCCATAAGTATCATCGTATTTTAATCAACATATGGAGACAAAAAAAAACACTTTTGAAAATATGAATAGAAGAGTACTTTTATAATTTTTTTGCCGTATTCAATAAAAAATAATTTAAAAAATGACAAATTATTACAAAATCATGTTTAACAAAGCCCTAAAGAATAAGTTAGCCCGACAAGCCACATGGACGTGCCCGTTGAATTTCGTGAGACGATAAGGTTTACTGTGCATTCCACTCAAGCCGGCCTTTACCATCTACTTGCTCCTTGCTAACGACGTTGTTTTCCACGTTTCAATACCACTGAGTAGTCTTCGTCCATCATCCATTTGTCGCTACAGGACAAAAGATTATCTTGGAAACAGAAATTGCAACGTAACGTTGTCATCGACCAGAAGAAATCTCCACCGAATAAATATATAAAATCATCCACGACGCTACGGCAGAGACAACCAATCAGGACTCACATCACGGTCAACGTATTTTTAGAAAAAACAAGGACATGAACAGTAGATCAAAAAAAGGGGTACGAGTTCGATCTCTCCTCGCCCCACTGCAAAACAATCGAAGCATTTGGCATGGCGTTCGATAATCAACCACCGTTGCAAATTTAGATCGGTAGAGAAAAAATTTAAAATAAGAAAACTCGGGGGGCGAAAGGAAAATGTTCTAACAATTTACATAAAGAGAAAATTAATTTATCCCAAGTTGGTGTGATTGTTTAAGCACGCTCGCTATCCTGCACAGATTCCATCGTCCATGGAGGAGGAAGGCCCCCGGGAACGGCCGCCGGCGTCACACTTCGTCCTGGTTCCCCTCATGACACAGGGCCACACCATCCCCTTTCTCGACCTCGCCCACCACCTCGCCCACCGCGGCGTCCTCGTCAGTTTCATCACCACCCCCTTCAACGCCTCCCGCATCCGCCACACCATCGACCTCGCCGCAGCCAGCCGCCTGCCCATCCGGTTCGTCGAGCTCCCCTTCCCAGTCCACGAGGCCGGTCTCCCTGCCGGCTGCGAGAACTTCGACACCCTCCCAAAAACAGAGATGTACATCACCTTCTCCGAAGCCTGCTCGAAGCTCCTACCCCGCCCGCTCGAGCTCTACCTGGAGCAGCACCGACCCGATGTCATCGTCTCCGACTTCTGCCACCCGTGGACGCGCGGCATAGCTGAGAGACTCGGAGTTCCGCGGGTCATCTTCTATAGCATGTGCTGCTTCGCGATCCTCTGCACCCACAACATTTGGCGCCACAAGATGTTGGAGAGAGTGGACGACGAGAACGAGCCGTTCCAGGTTCCGGGCTTGTCGGACGAGCACGTAATCAAGGTGACGAAGGCCCAGGCGCCGGGCTTCTTCCCTGGCCCTGCTTTCGCGCAGATGGATAAAGATGTGCGCGAAGCGGAGTTCGCCGCCGACGGCATGATTTTTAACACTTTCTGCGACTTGGAACCTTCCTACGTGTCCGGGTACGAAAAGATCATGGGGAAGAAGACTTGGACAGTCGGTCCTTTGCTGTCGCGCAGCCAGAGCGTCGCCGAGATGGCCACGAGGGGGAGGATGGCGTCCATCGACACGGAGCGATGCTTGGCGTGGCTCGACGCGATGATGCCGCAGTCGGTGATCTACGTCAGCTTCGGGAGCCTCACACGCGTGGCGCCGTCGCAGACGATGGAGATCGGGCTGGGACTGGAGGCGTCAGGGTACCCGTTCATTTGGGTGATCAGGAGCAAGGAGGAATGCTCGCCGGAGGTGGAAGAATGGCTGGCCGGAGGATTCGAGGCGAGAGTGAGCTCGAGGGCTCTGTTGATCAGAGGATGGGCACCGCAGGCCATCATCCTGCCTCACCCTGCCGTCGGAGGAGTTATGACGCACTGCGGGTGGAATACGATCTTGGAGACGATCAAGGCCGGGCTGCCGATGATCTCGTGGCCTCATTTCTCGGAGCAGTTTCTCAACGAGAGGCTGGTCGTGCAAGTGCTGAAGGTTGGAGTTTCGATGGGGGTGAAGGTGCCAAATTTGGCTGGGATGGATGACATAGAGACGCTGGTGAAGAGGGAGCAGGTGGCTGAGCGGGTGAGGACTCTCATGAATGGAGGACCTGAAGGTGAAAAATGCAGGAAGAGGGCCGCGGAATTAGCGGAGAGAGCGAAGGCGGCCATGGAAGAAGGGGGTTCGTCCCACTCCAATCTCACGCGCTTGATCGAGCATTTCTCAGGGAGCAGATGCAAATGAGCTAAACTCAGTGCACGAATTCTCTATGGCCTCACCGCATTCTGCGCTCTGTTCTCTGAAATCTGATGCACTTTTTTAGAAGAGGATTTTAGAATAAAAGAGAATTAATCAAATAAATTTTTATCAAATTAAATAAGATAAAATTTTCTTATCTAGATAAGATATTTAAATATTTTAATTGATTTAGTTTTGTAATATATCAATATCATTGAAAAATACTCTTAATTCTTTCTACTATTCATATTATTCTTACATGGTATCAGAGCTATCCATCTCTTTCTATGTCTAAAGGCGTCGTCATGCCGAACTTTTTTTTTCCAACCGTTGTTTTTTCTTTTCTTTTCTTCTCTTCCTCCGCCTTGTCAGTAGCATACAAGACGTCGTCACCATCGATCTTCTCTTTCGCCGCGAGATTCCTGAAAGTTGATTTTCATCCGAGATCTGGGGAAAATCACCCTTGGGCAGCACCAACTTCATCCGATCACGGACACGGGCTCGCAGCAGGTTTCTCAATCCGCCGCCTCGTGGAGGTGAACTAGCAAGCGCTCTCTAATCTCCTCCACCGTCGTCACCCCCGCCATCTCCATTGACTCCGAGCGGGGAGGCATCGTTCTCCTTTCCCATGCTGCAAACTGCTCGACGACCGCCCCACGCCTTGAAGATCTGGACGGACAGATCCTTCGGGATGCACCCAGCGTTGTTGCTATCGTCTCCTTCATCTCCTCCTCGTATCGCACCTTGGTCCAATAGTTACCCCTGCACCCCTCAGCTAGAAAGCGAAGATCATGGTGGGACTCAAACCCACAGTCTCCTGCTCTATCTTGAGCTCCTCCTTCAAAGCCGAGATCTTTTGGAAGATAAAGATGTTGTGATTGCACCCTTCATCAAATTTGTTGTTTGTCCCTTATTGAAGTGGAGCAGATTTATTCATGCCACCGTCGCACTCAACCTTTCTTCTTCTCAACCATCAACAGAAACTGCAACCGATATCTAAATCTCAAATGTCAGAATCTTCTTCATCATCCATGAAAACAAATCAATCGGTGCAACTCTCCTCCTTACTTATAAATATCATATCCTGTTTTCCTATTAAACTTACTAATGATAATTATTTACTTTGGAAGATGCAGTTTCAATCGTTACTTCGTGCTCATGATCTATTAGAAATTGTAGATGATACTTCTCCTAAACTCCAAGAAGACGATCTTAATTATATAGTTTGGAGCAAGAAGGATCAACTAATTATGTTGTGGATAATTTCGTCGCTTTGCGAAACTATACTTCCTATTATTGTAGGGCTTGACACCTCTCAACAAATATGGAAAACTCTTGTTAGAACTTTTGCATCCTATTCTCAAGTGCGAGTGCTTCAATTTCGCATGCAACTATAATCAGTGCAACGAGGAGACAAATCTATTAATGAATTTATTCAATCAATTAAAATCATTGCTAATAATCTAAGAGCAATTGAGCATCCAGTTTCCGAATCAGAATTATTGATTCATGTTCTTGCAGGTTTAGGGTCTCAATATGACAATTTTTTTCCTAGTGTAACTACACGTATGAAGCAAATGTCACTTGATACTCTTCATGACATGTTGTCATTTCATGAAATACTCTTACAATTACAATATCAGAGGATGTCAGATTCTATTATTCTCTCTGCGTACACAATCGATAAATCAGATACAACTATCCATCAACAACACAATCAACGAATTCAAGGAGAAAGAAACGCAGGACGAGGACGAGGCCGAGGACGTTGCCAAATTTATTTTTGCAATGGTCACTTTGCACATCAATGTTGTAAGAGATTTCATTTAAATTTTCCAGGAGGTTTTGCATCATCAAATCAACCTTCGTCGTCAACTTTATCATCTCATCCAAGAGCATATTCTCTTGCAAGTAGTCCTTATATGACTGTGACAAACTCTTCAACCTCAGGATGACATCCAAATTCTAGAGCAACTCATCATGTTACACTGGATTATGACATTCTCACATATACCTCCTCCTATCATGGACCTGACAAGGTACAAGTAGGCAACGACTCAGGTTTAGAAATTGCTAACCTTGGAAATATAATTTTTCATTCATCCGGTCAAACCTTTCGCATACGCAATACCCTACATGTTTTTTCAATCACTACGAATTTACTTTCAATTCGTCAATTTGCTATTGACAATAATGTGTTTTTTGAATTTCACCCTCATCATGGTCTTGTGAAGGATCCTGTAATCGGAACGACTCTACTCAAAGGAGAAATTAAAGATGGTATTTATTACCTTCACCCACATCCACCAAGACCTTCATTGGAGAATGCACAAGTAAATCCTCTTGACATGCACGACTTAGTCATCCATCTCTTCGTCTAGTTCAAGAAGTCATCAATAAGTTGAACTTACCAACTTCTTTGGCATCCCCTTCTTATTCTTGTGAAGCGTGCATGAAAGCAAAGAGTCATAAATTATCTTTTTCTACTTCCTTTTATATATCAAGTTTTTCTTTAAAAATAATTCACTCTAATGTGTGGGGACTTGCTCCTATTCTGTCAAATAAAGATTTTCTTTATTATGTGATTTTTATTTATGATTTTAGTAAATTTACTTGAGTCTTTCACATGAAAAGGAAATCTGATCTTCTTGATATTTTTTGTCGATTTCAAAGGCATGTCGAACGTTACTTTGCCTGTAAAATACTCTCTCTCCACTCCGATTAGGGTGGAGAATATCAGGCGCTTCATCGCTATCTCGACTCCTCAGACATTCTTCATCGAGTATCATGTCCTCACACTCCCGAACAAAATGGTTCCGTAGAGAGAAAACATCATCATATAATTGAAACTGCATTAGCCCTTCTCAATCATGCATCAGTTCCGCTTAAATTTTGAGATGATGTTGTCCACACTGCGATTTATCTTATCAATCGTCTACCTACTCCATTGCTTCAACACAAATATCCTATGAAAAAACTCTTTAATCAATCTCCTAACTTCATGTTCTTACGTATCTTTGGTTGTGCATATTATCCATAGTTACGACCCTACTCTAAACACAAACTTAATTCTCGTTCTCAACAATGTATTTTCCTTGGTTATAGTAATTTGCACCATGAGTATCGTTGTCTACATATACCGACAGGATGCATATATATATCTCGACATATTATCTTTGATGAATCTCTTTTTCCATTTGCAGTCATAATAGAAGCTCCATCTTCAGAAAATTATGGTATCTTTATAATACCGCCCAATATGACATCTAAGCTTCCGCAGGTCATTTTTCCAACGAGACATGTTGAATCTACAAGAAGAGATGGAATCTTAGGTCCTGCTCCAGAACTCTTTGAAAACTCTGTTAGTGCATATAAGATCCACATATCTCCACAATGGCATGATATTGTCCACTTTGGGTCTAAGCCCTCATGGTTTTATTTTTGGGCTTTACCCAAAAGGCCTCATACCAATGGAGATATCTTTTTTTCTTATAAGCACATGATCTTTTCCATGTCTTACCAATGTGGGACTTTGATTGTATTCCCCATACTCCCAACAATCCCCCCCTCAAACGAAGGACCACATTGGGCCCCCCCTCAAGCCTATCCCTCCTCGAAGGATTTTCTCTGCTTGATGTCCGATCTTCAACCCACCAGGACTTCCTGTCAGTTGTTCGGTCCCCCCGACCCAACTAGACTTCCTTCCTGATGTCTGGTTCTCTTGATCCGGACGTGGGAGCTCAACTTCCTTCGTTCGAGGTTCATGGCTTGACATGGACCATGGCTCTGATACCAATTGTTAGTGCATATAAGATCCACATATCTCCACAATGGCATGATATTGTCCACTTTGGGTCTAAGCCCTCATGGTTTTATTTTTGGGCTTTACCCAAAAGGCCTCATACCAATGGAGATATCTTTTTTTCTTATAAGCACATGATCTTTTCCATGTCTTACCAATGTGGGACTTTGATTGTATTCCCCATACTCCCAACAAACTCTTCTATACCATTAGATTCACCCAAGGGTCTACTCTCATAGGAGATACGTGCAATGACGATATTAGAAGGGACAACATTCAAGAACATATTTAATGTCCAATCTCAGAATCCTCGCCAATCAAAGATAATATAACTTCTAGCTCCGGATCCTTAGATAATGTTAGTCCATCTATTTCATCATCACTAACAAAGAGTGATTCAGAAGATGATGCACCTCGTCGTATACTCTTCTTGAGTGATATCTATGCACGATGTCCATCAAAGACAACCCAACATCCTCTTCCTCGTGTTCTCATGATCTCCTCAAAATTTATTGAGTCTATTTGTTTTTCACAAGCAAACAAAGATTCAAATTGGCACAATGCAATTACTAAAGAATTTGATGCGCTACTTCATAATGGAACATGAAGTCTAGTTCTGCACAGTCCCTCTATGAATATAGTGGGCTCTAAATGGATATTTTGCCTTAAACATCGAGCCGATATTTTCTTGAACGATACAAAGCACGACTAGTAGCGAAAGGATTTAGTCAACAACCAAGTATTGACTTTAATTGTCACGCCCCGAGAGCATACCGAGCCGAAAATCAAACGGACGACACCTCCCCTGTACGTGACAACATTTCGGGTTAATACATGGCCCGTAGGCCCACAACAACAACAATATATATGTATGAAAACAAAAACTACACAAGACACAGCGGAAACATACTACAACAATAGGATATCAATCCCACACATGCATACCGGTATGACTAACACAACACAACAACACAGAACCTCGACAAAATCCGAATATACAATATGTACATCAAGAAAACTCCAAATACAATACACGACGGACGCAAAGCCCAAATACACACGGGAGCCTCGGAGGTGAGATGAGACGATGTCAGCCGGCGGTGCTCCAATGTCATCACGAAGTCTTCTACCTGTTACGTGGGCGACAGAAAACCCAGGGTCCGGGGGGGGGTGGTGAGTAAAACTCAGCAGGTAATAGAAAACATGTATATATGTAATATCAGCAATAGAGTTAATAGCCAACGGTAAAGGATCAAGCATACGATAAAAAGAACAGGGTCAAGGTAATATGAACACCTAACATGCTCATATCAATGACTAAATCTGAATGAAATACAACTACCCGGACCAGGTAGGAAATTACCCACTTGATAAGAAGCTCGTGATAATAATCTTCATGCCCATGGACCTGCCTCGTAACCAAGTCCTGCACACAACATAAACCATCATTAAATCCCAACACATGACAACAATTTAAATCAAACCCTACATCCTTTCGTATTCACTCAATCTACCGAATACGAAATAAAATCTTGATCACCCACCCTTCGTAACCCCGACTATATCTCAATGAGTACAACATGATAAAACCCATTCGAGTCTTACACTAATTCACATTTCAGATCAGTAATCATCCCTTAGCTCACACCCGAAATATTTTCCACTTCAACTAATCTTAACACTCAACCCATCGTCCACAGCTTCACCACAAGCACTAACCGAACACCACAACTCCTTCCATACATCACCTTCATCAGCCATTACAGCTCACAACCGTGCCCAAAACACAGTTCCTTCCCCAACAAAATAGATCAATCCACAGCCAAGAGCAGATCAATCCCATAGCCAATCAATATACACGAATTCAAAGATCTATCCAACCCTAAGTTGGAATCCTCAGCTCAACCTAGCTCCATCCTTCTTCTCCACTCACTCACCGCCGACACCACTCCAACAACTGCCTCCATACAATGTGATCCCTCGATCGGAAACCCATCATATCTAAAAGCATCCACACACCACAGAATGCAACAATTACAGATGAAAAGAAAAGGGTAAATCAAAGCTTACCGACCTTAGAACTCCACCGGCAGTAACCTTTACCTATCCCCTGTTTGCCGACACCAAACCTGTCCAACACAGATCGAGCTCAACGCAAGGAAGATCACCGTAGCCCTAAATCTGGTCCAAGCTCAAGAAAGGAGCAGTGCTCACCTATCTTTTGCGACGACTGACCCAAACAGTGGCCGACGGATGGTGGCTCGACTCAGTATCACAGGTCGATGGCGAAGCAAGCATCGATGGAGTGGCTCGCGGCCAGAGAGGCTGACGATCCATGAGATGCGCCAGCGAAAGGGAGTATCTCCGGCGAACTAGGCTCCCGCAATGAAAAAAAAAGGCGGAGGTCGGCAGGGTCGGAATCGCGCGGTGGAGATGCAACTGCAATGGCCGGCGACCCTTGTTGCTTTTGGATCGGAAGAGAAGAAGAAGACGGGAGGGTGGCACCGATCGGGCGGCGACGGCGAGGAGAAATCGGAAGAGGCGACTCCCAAATCGGCAACGAGATCCCCTGTCGCTCCCTAGCTTTCGCGATCGAGGACGCCCGCCGGAGCCCAAACGTCGATCCTCCCCTCCCGCTTGCTCTCCCACCGAAAGTAGTCGTCGGCGAGGAGCTTCTTCACGCCGCCAGTCGTGAGGTGAAGGTTGGCGAAGAAATCATCCGGAGAGAAGGGGGATCGCGGAAAGAAATAGACGGTCGCGTGAACAGAAACCGACGGGAAACGGATAATTAAACAATTTAATACTTCAATATAAACAGGCTATACAAAAGCCTGTTCACTTTATCCCCACGAAATATCCATAAGACCTCCGTTTAATTTCAGAAAAATTTCTAAAAATTTTTGAAAAATTCCACAAGATGTTTTATCAATTACTGAGGAATATTTTTATTTTTATTTTTATTTTTCTCCGGTATTTTACATTAATGACACCTTTAGCCCAGTTATCAAAAGCATGTCTGTCAGATTATTATTGTCAGTAGTTGTAAGTTCAAACTGGCTCATTCAACAACTAGATGTTTCTAATGCGTTTCTTCATGGTCATATTGAGGAGACTATATTTATGGAGCAACCACCTGGGTTCATTCATCCATAATTTTCAACTCATATTTGTCAACTCAAGAAATCTATATATGAACTTCAACAAGCTCTTTGTGCATATTTTCATCGCTTATCCAATTGGTTATAAGTACAAGGATTTTCTGAATAAAAAATCGACTCTTCTCTATTTTAAAGATATAAGGATGAATTTATGATATTTTTTCTTATTCATGTGGATGACATCTTAATAATCGAGAATGATCTAAAGGGTATCACAAATTTATTAAGTCTTCTCAATCAAAAATTTTCTATTCGAGATTTGGGCACTGCTCATTTTTTTCTTGGTATTGAACTTATCCCACATGATGAAGGTCGTCTTCTCTCTCAAAGCAAATACATTGTTGTACTTCTTCAAAGAGCTAAGATGAATGGAGTACGTCCGATTTACACGCCAATTACTATAAATAACAACACTGCACCCTCATCCTCTCCTGCTATGTATGATCCTCAATTTACCGAAGTATCGTTGGAGCCTTACAATATGTTACTATTACACGACCTGATATTACGTTTGTTGTAAATTGTGTTTGTCAGTTTATGCATGATCCCACCGATCAAAATTGGAAATTTGTGAAAAGAATTCTGCACTATCTCAAATACACCATATTACATGATCTTCTACTATATCGTCATTTATCTAGAGATTTACATGCTTATAGTGATGCAGATTGGACAAGTTCTCCTGAAGATATACGCTCTACTAGTGGATATGCAATATTTCTTGGAAAAATCTTATCTCATGAAATTCGAAAAAGCAATCTACAGTTTCTCGCTCAAGTACTGAGGCTGAATATAAACCTATAGCCAATGCAACATCTGAAATTATTTAGCTTCAATCCCTTCTTTTTGAATTGCATCTTGTATTAAATATTATATCAAAAATTTGGTGTGACAATATTAGAGCAACATATCTTACGGTGAATCTGATCTTTCATGCTCGTACAAAACACGTGGAAATTGATTTTCATTTTGTTCAAGAGCGAGTTATAATTAAATAATTATTTATCTCCTATATTTCTGCAGAAGATCAAATCCCTGATATATTTACCAAGCCATTATCCAAAAATCATTTCAAAAGTTGACAATCAAATTCAACGTGAAAGATCTCCCGTTGAATTTGCAGGGAGATAAAAAAGGATTAATCAAATAGACTTTGTCTAATTAGATAGGATAAAAGAGAATTAATCAAATAGATTTTGTAAAATTAGATAGGATAATTTTTTTTTATGGTATTTGAAAACTTCAATTGATTTGGTCTTGTAATATATCTATAAATATCTTATTTATGTACAAAATACATCAATGAAAAATACTCTTAATTCTTCCTACTATTCATATTATTCTTTCATTTTTTTACCCTTTGTAATTTATTAACAATAGGCACTGTGCTGTTCTTCAATATCAGATGCATCCCCTTCAGTAAATGTTCTTATTTCATCATCGCATCTGTATCTATCTGACATATATGTTTGCTCCGGATTCAGACTATATCTATCAAAACTTTAACGTTTAAAATCTTTCTTGCAATCTAACAAGTTCAAATCTTCAAACACACATACATACAGAGAGAGAGAGAGAGAGAGAGAGAGAGAGAGAGAGAGAGAGGACAAATTTAAGAAAAACTACCCATGCTCGAGGGATTGTTTTCCAATCCAACTGGGCAAGCATTAATCGAACCAGCAAAGTTAATCTAACAGACAAGATAGGTGGTGCTTGATCCTCCTGAAAGGAATGAGCGGATAGGAAAATTTTTCCTCTCTGCAGTTGATATCCAAAAAAATTAATCTATGATTAATCATATAACTAACGATGACTATTATTCTAAATCATTATACCACGGTTCCATAGGAGGAGGGAGACTCGATAGTCTGGTACATCCGAGCCATATGAAGAGGTCATTCGGTGATCAGTGCTTTTCAGTTCGGTCATATTGTATTCCAGACGCTCCGCGTCTCGGCCGTATCATATTCCAGACATCCCACATCTCGATCGTATCATATTCCAGACGTCTCGTGTCTCAGTCATATCATATTCCAGACGTTCCGCGTCTCGACTGTTATCTCGTATCTCGATAGTTGCACGCTACCTTGGATGTATGACTTTCCAAAGTATACTCTTTCTTATTTAGTCAAGTGACGTGACGGATATTCTTGTTCATATAGTCCACAGGGCAGTTTTTGTCAGCGCTCCTCTTCGACCAGAGAACAGATGCTCATACTAACTTCCAGAGATATGTCCACCATATTAATGAGGAGTTGTCTCCCATCAAACACACGATGAGTATTAATTACAGTTTACGCACCTGCGACATTTATGAGGGTAATGACTCCTATTACTTCTTAGAGCAGACGTAAATACATCATGAAGCATACCGCTCGTACCGACCGTACTGTTTGGTAGGAGAATTCTTTCCTATATATAATTCTCCTGAAGGAGGAGATCAGAGGTTCGCATATTCTCAACTAATTCTCTCCACTGCTTTCACCACTTTTCTTACTAATTCTTGTCTTGAGCGTCAGAAGGGACTCGTCGAGATTTCTCTCGACGCCCTTAACTGCTTTTGTCTTACAAGATACGTCAGTCAACCGTATTACGGCATTCAGCTCGGCTCCCAACCGAGACATCACTCCTGTCACCTCGGCTTTCTCTCTGCGTCGTCTTCTTTTCTGTCTGAGTCATTGGCTTTTGCAGTCTTTGCTATCGAATATTTCATCGTCTCTATCTTGATGGGCAACAACTGCTATTAAAACTTCTATAAATGAGAAGGCCTTAGGCATTTTCAATATGAAAATTCTTTCAACGACGTAAGAGGATCATTAAATATGAGGGTTTCTTTGCATAGAAAGCGAAGATAACAAATATGATTACTTCTTTTACATATCACTCCTCCAAAATTTGAACGTGAGTTTTTGATTTCTCCTATTGCATTAGAATATTTGTCGGCGACGTTGATTGTAAAAGTACTTGTAATTCAGTTGCAAAATTGTACTTCAAACGAACCTTATACATTATGCACTGTTTGCCTTGGATTCTTATACGTGTGCATGGCATATTATTAATTGGTGTAATTTAAAAAAGAAAAGAAAAGCAGAAGAAGCAATAATCAAATTAGATTATGAATAAACCTTTGATCATTTTAGTTGGAAGGCACTTGCACATGTTCTAGTACTTAATGGTTTCCTGCAATTATGAATCTCTTGGTGATAATTTACTAAATACGTACGCATCTCAAATTTAAAATTATTCAAATATAATTTTATAATTTTATATTTATCAAAGAATTTCATTCTTTTTTTATCCCTTCAGTCAAACATGGATATCAAACTGATCGAAAAAAAGTGAGTGTTAGAAATTTAAATCTCATATCTACCGTGTTCCTGAAAATATAATTTTCAACATCATCTTTTTTTTCGGTCAATTGATATTGTACGTGGTATTGAGAATTTAAATTCTAGCATCACTGTGTTCCTGAGAATGTAATTTCCAGCACCACTGTATTTCTGAAAATATAATTCTCACGATCATCTTTTTCCTAAGACAACTTGATATTGTATGTGGTGTTGAGAATTTAAATCTCAAGACCATTGTGTTCTTGAGAATTTAAATTTCAATACCACTGTGTTCTTAGGAATATAATTTTCAGCACCATCCTTTTTCTAGACGAGTTTGATATTATACATGGTGTTAGAAATTCAAATCCTAGGACCACTGTGTTCCTGAGAATATAATTCCCAGTATCATATTTTTTTCTACCAGTTTGATATTTACGTTTAGCGGGAGAAGTAAAAAAAGAATGAGATGCGTCCTTTAGTAAATATGAAATTATGAGATTATATTTGAATAATTTTAAATTTAAAGTGCGCTCTTCGATAAATTATCGATCTCTTGGGTATATAATGAGCATTGCTACTCGTGCGCAAGGAACGAGTGATTCTCGTATACAATTGACCAAACTCTTAGTTTCATTGTGGATGTAGGGTGTTTCTCTTCCGCCCTATTTATTTATTCTATTGATCTATGTTATTTGGTAGAACATATGCTTTATGGATGAGGTTAATTTGATTCTTGCACTCTCCGATCAAAGTTAAAATACTAAGTTGACAATTATATATATAATGTGACGTGGATTTTCTATCTCCTTTAAAATGAAGATATTAGAGAGACATGAGATCCTTTCGATCACAACAATAAAAATAATAAAAGAATAATAAATATGAAAATTATAACACCCTTTTACAATGAATGTTAGTGTAAGTCTTTAGTGTCAATCATGAGATGAATGATTAGAGATCATATGTATCATATTTCATTAATAACAGATAAGATTTACTTATTTATATATATATATATATATATATAACACTACTCTTAATTATTCCTAATCGAGTATTAATATGTAAGGACAATATTAATGTGCAGGGACTAGCATGTAGGTCAATTGATAATTTAATCTCACAAGTCATGGATATGTGATATCAAGTTGACACATAGGTACATATTAGAGACTATATACTGAATTGACCCACCATGAGAATGTTTCATGAATCATTATATGAGTGTTATAAATATTCTCATGTGACTATTGATATGAATAATTCTTAGACCTGAAGTTATTACGGTTCCCTACATAATGAGTTGTATGCTTTAGCTTCGTCAAACGTCACCTGTAACAGAGTGACTATAAAGGCGATTACTGAGTATGCAATAAGTTATGTAGAGGGATGTGAGTGATATAGATGAGATCTATCCTTTCCATATATCGAAAGTGATATCTATGAGCCCCTTGATAAAGTAAGACTACTAAAATGCATGACCATACTCGAATAAGTCAATATGAGATATTGAACTTATTTGGTTGAGTAGTCTACTTAGAGATCAAGAAACTCTTGATTGATAAGAGGATGACACAGTCTATGCCTCATTGATCAATCTAGATATCAAGGATAGAAGGATTGAGTCATACACGATAGTAGTCACGGAAAAGTTATGTCGGATCTCGACATTCTCGTCACTTGGATAGTAATGATATATTGTTAGATGTCGCTTATTGCTTATGTCTCTAAAAGGGTTTTAGAAACATTGTCAACGTTACGAGAACTTATTGGATTACACACTTAGGATATGTGAGTTGAAGATGACTCATGTGATGAGCAATTGGGTCATTGGATTGAGTCTAATATAGATCAGGCTCAATAAGTGGGACTCAAAGTATACCCAATGAATTTGACTCGAGTTAGACTCAAGTCAAATTCAAATTGAGTAAGACTCAAAGTATATCCAATGAACTTGACTCGAGTTAGATTTAAGTCCAATTCGGATTGAGTGAGATTCACCATAAAGAAGGGTTACATGATCATTAAGATGAGATTAATGAGATATTAATTTCATAGGAAATAAGAGTCACAAACTCTTTATATTAAATGGTTGAATGTAAAAAGGATTTGATGAGACTTTTAGAGGGGTGCTTTTTCGTGTGATATTTCTTTTCTTCTTCTTCTATCTTCTTGGCCGAACCAACCTTGTGACTAGCACCATAGTTTGGTTTCTCTCTATCTCACGGTTCGTGTGAATACCGTGGAGGTGCGGACATCCCGACCATGTTGAAATCTGGACATCTTGAATGCAAGTGTTGCGGATGGAATAGCGAAGGACACACATCGAAGATAACTACGATTCTCATAGAATAGAATCGATTAAACGAATATGATTTTTTGTATGGATTTTAGGAGAGATTTTATTTTTTCATTGCATAATGCTTACCGAATATTTTTGATAGCGCTTAGATTTCGTACACTGAGATGTTAATATTATGGGATATTATAATATCCCCATTAATTAATTGATGCAGTGTGGATGCGATTGGGAGGTACATTTTGTGTAGGCTAAAAAGTAGCATCGACAATTTTGTAGTACTCAAAAAGAAAAGTAAAACGATAAATAAAAAGCTTACTTAAAAAAAAATAAAAAATCTTTGACCTCTTCTTTTAGTCACAAAATCACCCTTAATTTCAGGCACGCGATGCCAAAGTTGCTCCACTTCCAACACAATAAGTATTTTATAAAAACATTATAAGTGAAATATATATATATATATAGATGATCTATTGCACGATCGGATGCTCTACGTCGACCCATGTTCGTTGTCGTCGGATCGGGCGCGATTGACGTGTAACTCGTCGGCGATTTGGTGGGACTCGGATTTCGATCGATTAGTATTCGGAATCCGACGCAAAACTATCGGAAAAGACCTAATCACGCGGTCGGCAGTGGCGCATCTACTGTCGGCCGCGATCGGACCGGATTCTGATTGAATTGCGGCTAAAATCCGACGACGGATGGGCCAACGTCACCTGTCGGTCTATCCGTCGTCGGATTTCGACCGACAATAGATGCGTCACTGTCAACCGCGTGATTAGGTCTTTTTCGATAGTTTTGCGTCGAATTCCGAGCGCTAACTGGCCGAAATCCAAGCCCCGTCGGACCGTCGACGAATTGCCCGTTGATCGCGGCCAACGGTGGCCCGACGACACGGTGACGACGACGATAGTGAGTGTGGGTCGACGTGGAGTGCTCGGATGCACAGTAGATGTCACGCGACAGTGAGTGTGGATCGGCATGGAGTGCACGGATGCGCAACAGATGTCATGCGACAGTGAGTGTGGGTCGGCATGGAGTGCACGAACACATCAGATGTCATATAACTTTTGAAAATATGGATAGAAATGTACTTTTATAAATTTTTGCCATATTTATTCAATAAAAATTAATAAAAAAATGACAAATTATTACAAAATCATGTTTAACATAGCCCTAAGAATAAGTTAGCCCGACAAACAACATGCATGCGCCCGTTGAATTTCGTGCGACGATAAGGTTCACTGTGCATGCCACTCAAGTCAGCCTTTGCTTGCTCCTGCTGACGACGTTGTTTTGGATAACCTATAACGTTTCTATACCACAGAGTCTTCGTCAATCATCCATTTATCGCTACAAAACAAAAGGTTATTATCTTGGAAACCAAAATTGCAACGTAACGTTGTCATCGACCAGAAGAAATCTCACCCAATAAATATATAAAATCATCCACGACACTACGGCAGAGACAACCAATCAGGACTCACATCACGGTCAACATATTTTTAGAAACAAACAAGGACATGAACAGTAGATCAAACAAGGGGCACGAATTCAATATTTTCTCAGTAAAAGTTTGAAATCTAACCAACTAATAATTTCTTATCATCCGTCGTAAAATATTGATGAGAGAAAAGTAAATTGTAGAAGGACAAAATCCCTTGATACGATGATAAAAAAGAAAAGAATTCATCTAAAATTAAAGGAATTTTAAATCTATCGTCCGATATTGAATCCTGTTCATTTTATAAGTAACATCTTATTTTATCATCGCATCGTCTCAGTATCAGTAAAGACGAATTCAATCTTTTCTCGCCCCACTGCAAAACAATCGAAGCATTTGGCATGGCGTTTGATAATCAACCACCGTTGCTAATTTAGATCGGTACAGAAAAAATTTAAAATAAGAAAACTCGAGGAAAATGTTCTAAAAATTTACATAAAGAGAAAATTAATTTATCCCAAGTTGGTGTGATTGTTTAAGCACGCTCGCCATCCTGCCTAGAGTCCATCGTCCATGGAGGAGGAACGGCCGCTGGCGTCGCACTTCGTCCTGGTTCCCCTGATGACACAGGGCCACACCATCCCCTTGCTCGACCTCGCCCACCACCTCGCCCTCCGCGGCGTCCTCGTCAGCTTCATCACCACCCCCTTCAACGCCTCCCGCATCCGCCACACCATCGACCTCGCCGCAGCCTGCCGTCTGCCCATCCGGTTCGTCGAGCTCCCCTTCCCAGTCCACGAGGCCGGTCTCCCTGCCGGCTGCGAGAACTTCGACACCCTCCCAAAAACAGAGATGTACATCACCTTCTCCGAAGCCTGCTCGAAGCTCCTACCCCGCCCGCTCGAGCTCTACCTGGAGCAGCACCGACCCGATGTCATCGTCTCCGACTTCTGCCACCCGTGGACGCGCGGCATAGCTGAGAGACTCGGAGTTCCGCGGGTCATCTTCTATAGCATGTGCTGCTTCGCGATCCTCTGCACCCACAACATTTGGCGCCACAAGATGTTGGAGAGAGTGGACGACGAGAACGAGCCGTTCCAGGTTCCGGGCTTGTCGGACGAGCACGTAATCAAGGTGACGAAGGCCCAGGCGCCGGACTTCTTCCCTGGCCCTGCTTTCGCGCAGATGGATAAAGATGTGCGCGAAGCGGAGTTCACAGCTGACGGCATGATTTTTAACACTTTCTACGACTTGGAACCTTCCTACGTGTCCGGGTACGAAAAGACCATGGGGAAGAAGACTTGGACGGTCGGTCCTTTGCTGCCGCGCAGCCAGAGCGTCGCCGACATGGCCATGAGGGGGAGGAAGGCGTCCATCGACACGGAGCGATGCTTGGCATGGCTCGACGCGATGATGCCGCGGTCGGTGATCTACGTCAGCTTCGGGAGCCTCACACGTGTGGCGCCGTCGCAGATGATGGAGATCGGGCTGGGACTGGAGGCGTCAGGGTACCCGTTCATTTGGGTGATCAGGAGCAAGGAGGAGTGCTCGCCGGAGGTGGAAGAATGGCTGGCTGGAGGGTTCGAGGCGAGAGTGAGCTCGAGAGCTCTGTTGATCAGAGGGTGGGCACCGCAGGCCATCATCCTGCCTCACCCTGCCGTCGGAGGAGTTATGACGCACTGCGGGTGGAATACGATCTTGGAGACGATCAAGGCCGGGCTGCCGATGATCTCGTGGCCTCATTTCTCGGAGCAGTTTGTCAACGAGAGGTTGGTCGTGCAAGTGCTGAAGGTTGGAGTTTCGATGGGAGTGAAGGTGCCAAATTTGGCTGGGATGGATGACATAGAGACGTTGGTGAAGAGGGAGCAGGTGGCGGAGCGGGTGAGGACTCTCATGGATGGAGGACCGGAAAGTGAAGAATGCAGGAAGATGGCCGCAGAGTTAGCGGAGATAGCGAAGGCGGCCATTGAAGAAGGGGGTTCGTCCCACTCCAATCTCACGCATTTGATCGAGCATTTCTCAGGGAGCAGATGCAAATGAACTAAACTCACACACACCACTTCTCTATCAAAAATGTTCTTATTTCATCATCGCATCTGTATCTATCTGACATATATGTTTGCTCTGGTTTCAGACTATATCTATCAAAACTTTAACGTTTTAAATCTTTCTTGCAATCTAACAAATTCATATCTTCGCACACACATATATACAAAAACAGAGAGCGAGAGAGAGAGAGAGATCAAGGACAAATTTAAGAAAAACTACGTACCTATGCTTTTCCAATCCAACTGGGCAAGCATTAATCGAACTGACAGACAAGATAGGTGGTGCTTGATCCTCCAGAAAGAAATGAACAGATAGGAAATTTTTTCCTCTCTGCAGCTATTAAAACTTCTAGAAATTAGAAAGCCTTAGGCATATTCAATATGAAAATTCTTTCAACGACTTAAGAGTATCATTAAATATGAGGGTTTCTTTGAATAGAAAGCGAAGATAACAAATATGATTACTTCTTTTACATATCACTGCTCCAAAATTTGAACGTGAGTTTTTGATTTCTCCTATTGCATTAGAATATTTATTGGCGACGACGTTGATTGTAAAAGTACTTGTAATTCAGTTGCAATTTAAAATTGTACTTCAAACGAACCTTATACATTATATTATACACTGTTTGCCTTGGATTCTTATATGTGTGCATCGCATATTATTAATTGGTGTAAATTAAAAAAGAAAAGAAAAGAAGCAGCAGCAATAATCAAATTAGATTATGAAAAAACCTTTGATCATGTTAGTTGGAAGGCACTTGAACATGTTCTAGTGCTTAATGGTTTCCTGCAATTATGAATCTCTTGGGTAGATAATGAGCATTGCTACTTGTGCACAAGGAGCGAGTGATTCTCGTAATTAAACAATTGACCAAACTCTTGGTTTCATTGTGGTAAAGGTCTAATGTAGGTGTTTCTCTTTCGCCTTATTTATTTATTCTACTGATCTATGATATTTGGTAGAACATATGCTTCATGGATGAGATTAATTCAATTATATATATGTGTGTGTGTGTGTGAGAGAGAGAGAGAGAGAGAGATTAGAAAAGCGAAGAATGCAACTCCTATCATTCAATTGCATCACATGTAGATATGAGATAAAAAGAAGATAATGAGCTTTGTTTTTTTCCATTGCTCATTGCATCTATTGTTAGAAAGAATATATTCTTATTCTTCAATGATTGGTAGGGCAAAACAACCTCATTGGATCGAATATACCACTTTTATTGGCAGAAGAAGAAACTTATATATAACTTTCTTACAAGCTTATAAGCTCCAAGCAATTTGGAACATATCCATAATTATTTTTGCTATCCATGCTGTGATAAATTTGGATTTATTGTACACTTGGGGAAGATCTCTAATTCTTTGGAGTATCAAGTCCTTGTGGAATAATTAATTAAGAGGAGACTACTACGTACAAATCTCTAAAAAAAGGTTGATTACTTTATCTCCTAAATATGACTTATCAAGTCATCGTCGTATCTATATCAATTATTGTTGAAATAAATTATTAATTATGTATCTCATACGTATGAATATTGCTTAATAAGGTTCCTCTTGCAAAAACGCCATTTTTTCTGTGGGAATTCAAAGAGAGAGCCTTACGTCCCCAACGCACAATTTAGCTCCATATTGTCTCTGCAAAACCACGAAGAATTCCCTTTCTGCCTGAGAGATTTCGATGACGAGGTAAACAGAAAGAACCTCCAAAACATAAATTTTCTCTGTTCTCGTCTTTTCCAGGGCTAACACGCACACCGCGATGATCTGTATTCGTTCTACTCTATGACTCAAAATCTACTGGTAGTCCTACAAATTGGACTGTGATCAGATCACAATCAGAAAAAGACGGCTGAGTTCTGCATAATTAAGGAAATATATGAACGCAGAAGTAACTGCTTATCTGAGTTCTTAACCACACGAGGATACTCTAGATGAAAAAATTACAGTGCAGCAGAAAAATTGGGGTGAAAAAACAAGGAGACAAGAAATAGTGCAATACTAAGGCAGCCTCCCTAGTTCGAATCATCGAAAAGAAATTTCTTCTACAGTAAAGTCAATATACACTTTATCGACCAATCTTAATTAATTCCGATCATGAAAACGAGAAAAGAGAAAAAGCTTTTTCGTACTGAAATCCATTTTATACTGTACCAAACCACAATTTCTCGTTTATTTCGTCGTAGAAAAAACTTTTATCGTACACTCACGATTCAATAACTCTGCATTTATTTCCAAAAAAGAAAGAGAGATCTTCTGCGTTTACGTCGAACTTCATCTACGAAAGGTGCGGGAGGCGACGTCGAGGATCCGGCGGACACCGAGGCAGATCCGCGGGTATGTCCTCTGTGAGTACACGGCTACGTCCCTGAGGAACATCCCCACCACCTGCATAAAGGGGTTGAGTGTCCGTATCGGCGGCACGTAGAGCGTCAGCGGCGCCGCCGAGAACGCCACCGCGAACAGCAACTGCAGCATCGAATCCCCTACCAGTTTCTCGCTCTGCGCCCTGGTCGAGGTCGGCGACGAAGCGAGCTAGGCAGATCAACCGAGCTGGAAGAGGAGGGAGCGGAATCTTTGTCGGTCTGTGCTGCGCGTCCGAGCCGGCGGTGGACCTCGAGATGAGGACGTCGGGGAATGCGAGGCCTTCGTTCTTGAAGCGAATTCTCGAACCTACCCGTCTTCGCATATCTAACAACGGGACCCTTGAGGGGCCAAACATTTACCATATTAAGACGAAGGTAGTCAGGTAGAATATCGAGTTCATTAAAAATTTGTCAGATAATTTTATTCAAACCATTTTTTTTTTAAGCAACAAAAAAAAACACAATTGTAATTCATATTATTTTTATTAATCCGTAAAAAGAGATAAATGGTAAAATATTATTTTTACTAGTGGATCATACAATATTAATTAGTTTATTTTTCCTTGGATAATTAATAATGCAGCCATAAATAAACATGCACGGTGATGTGGCATCAATGCCAACTAAACAGTCTAAACAATTAAAGGACGGGTAGTTGTTGACTGACAGGCGATATAAAAAACTTGGAATGCTAATTAAAAAATTGGTTAAATAATTAATTAGTTAAATTAATATGAGAAATGATGGTGCGGTGCGAAGTAGGAAATCTACGCCCATAAATGTGCCTTTAATGGATGACTTGTTGAAGGTGGTTGAGTTCGGGCCCAGAGTTGTCTGGTATGGTGCAAGAAATTTTAAAAGTTTAAGTAGACTTCTTCGGAAAAAATGTAGAATTATTATATTAATGATTTTATTTTTGACTAATCTTACAGATAAATTAAAAATTCAAATGATAAATATAAAAGAAAAGATCGATCAATAATTCGAAATCATAATTTCTTTGAAAATTAATTTTTTTCCACTTAAAATCAAACAGTGTTCTTCAGATATGACTTGTTGGTGAGATCCACTTCGACATCTTAGTTTAAGTTTATCTTGTGGATATGATTAAGCTGCACAGACGGATTTATACACTAATTTATAAGTCAACATAAAAGTTAAAAAAGAAAGATCTATGCCATATGAACGGCAAAGGATGGCAGTACAATTTTGATTATATAATATGATTAAACAATAATCGATACGTGATTTATGATAGCAATTAATGTGGACTGCGAACTTGTACCAACACATTAATAAATCTTCCATTTAGTGGATCTAGTTTGCATGTTCGATATTCTATTGAACACTTATTCTTGCGGATATGATGTGATAATTAAGACACGTATGATGATATTTATAAAATGAATATAAAAGAGATCTAATTAAACTCTTTTTTAATTCAAATGTCTTCCATATATTTTGATTATCACGTCAAAATCTATAGAATACTTCGTAATTTATCTCCATCACAATGGTTATGAAATAGATTGATAGAGACCTCTAAATTAACGATTCAAACCTTTTTTTTTTCAGATATTCAATTGAACACAAACAAGCCAACCAATTTTGTCCGAACAAAAATAACAAAGAAGCTAGGCAAAAATGTGGCATACCTTCATGAAGCTTTGAAATTAAAGGATAAGAGGCCACGTACATAATGGAAAAATGCACGAAACATAGTAACAGCTAGCAAACATAAATTAATAGTTACAAAACATATAACATAACCAAACAAAGAGACATAACATAGATATTATATCCAAAATCACATTAAATAACATCAATCACAATGAGATATAGCTAGAGAAGTAGAGAACAAATGGAGAAAATAATTACAGCTATATAAATGCGAGAAGATCGATCGAACTCCCATAAAAAAAAAATTAAGCAATTGAAAAATCAAAATTTACATGGCAAAATAGTGGAGGATCAAGATAGCGGATTCATCTTTGCCCCTCTCTCAGTCCAACGATATATAAAGCGTTTGATGAATTTTTAGAGTACCAAAAATTATGGAGGTCGATTGATAGATAAGGACCGTTCGCTTCCAAGATTAATTGAGCCTTAAGAGTCTGGATATCTCTGGATTATAAAAAAAAAAAATGGATTCATCAAGAATTATACCATCATTTCTCTCCCCCTTCCATCTCCTTCACCATTATATTAGAACATGCAATTTCTTCCATCAGTTAACCATTACTGTTGCATGCCCTCTCACCAATATATATACTTTCTATTGATCAAAGTCCTCCAACGCATTGGCCACCAATTAGCACGGAACGACTAGGATATATACCAAGATCTATTTGTGTATATAGAAAAAACTAATAATCTCGTTTCGAACACCTGATCAGCAAGAAATTTAATTCGCATCGCCGATAGTGAGAGAGAATGCATGGTACGTTACGTACCTAAGCAACGAAGGAATAATTATTTGGTCAATTTCCTCAACCCTCGCTCACAATTCATAAATATCGAGCACACATGCGTATATGGTTATTCGTACAAATTAAATAAATATATATATAATATCAGGGATCGAAACAATCGAAGAACATTGAGCAAAATCTATATAAGAGCTGGACAAATTAAATCCAGATTATATTATTTATTCCTGGTCGATGCATGCAGCTTAGAACTGGTCAGTGTTCGCCTGGGATCAAGTTGGTGTGGTCCTTGGGCACGATGCATGCTTGGGAGCACATGGTGGCGCAGGCCACATTGCTGCTGTCTCCGTTAGAGCAGCGGCCGTAGCAGTCTTTGAAGCAGCCGAAGCCTTCCGCAGCCGGCGCCGACGACGCCACCAGCACGGCCACGAGGAGGAAGACGACGACGGTCATCTTGGTGGTTGCCATGGTCTGCAAATGCGAGTGAGTCGTCGAGAGGTTTACGACGAAGTCGATTAATTGAGTTTTGTGGCAGACGCTTTATTTAATTTATAGTGAGGTGGGAGGGAGGGGCTATGCGGTTGAGATTAGCGTTGACCGAATTGGGCGGTCACAAAGATTGTTGACGGTCTTGTCGGGGTCCGCGCATTCCGGTCATAATTTGAGCGCAGGCCCAGTCAAACTCGATTTGTTTAATAGTTATTTAGTGTGCTCTTCTTTAAAAGTTAAATGATAAAAGATTTTTTTTCGAAAAATTAAATTGAAAGAAAAAAATATATTAAAGTGTGTCTTATACCTGAAATAGGTTTTTTTTCCCACTCTTTATTTCATATTGTATGCATACTACGCACGTACGTTAATTTACTGAAAGAACTTCCTCTTGAATTTGTTCTCTTGTCTTTCAGGGCAAGTATTATTTTGAATTTGATGAAGAGTTGTATACTAAAAGATTTAATAAAAATATCTACAATTAATCTTGTTTTACTTTGATGTTCTTCGCGTGCGCTGAATAAATTAAAGTAAAATTAACTTCAAGTCAATGCATGGTTGCTTCATAAGCGAAGACCCAAGAGTATCCTATTGATTGCTTCTTGGATGTCTAAATGAACGTATTTTACAAGTAAAAGAAAAAAAAAATCTCTAGTAATATTTTTTCTATCATCGTGATCTCTTCGCAAAACTTCTTATAATATAATTAAATTGGAGTTGAATCCTCCATTAATCAACTTCGCTAGAAAAAATATGAATAAATTTAATAAATCATTGCCACATAATTTTTTTTAAAATATATTTTTTAGAATCAGTTTATTTTTTAATGAAATTTATTGATAAAATAATTAAAAATTTATTTCATTTTAAATCTAATTCGATTTGGTCAGTTTTATTCGATTTAAATAAAAAAATTTATTTTTTAAAAATGTTAATGTAGAAATGAAATAGATAAAAAGAATATTGAAAATTAAGTGTGTCCTTGCGTGAAAATCAAAATATGAGGAAAATATCCTTTTGCTGTTGGCTGTATCAATCTGTCTTCACTTCCCATGCGGAGCTCGGAAATAAGTTAAGACTTGTCTTGGCAAGGATAATACAGTGGTTAAGATACGATGAAGTTTACGGATAAAATAAAGATTGATTTTAGAAGAGATCTAAATTTTTTTTTAGATTCAAATGATTTTTATATGTCTTAGTTACCACGTCAAAATCTATAGAGCTCTTTGATCCGTGATTTATCTCTCTTACAATAATCGTATGATAGATCAATAGGAGGCCCTAAATTAGTGGATTTCAATCTTAGGATTTCACTTCTTTTTTTTTTAATGTGCCTTAAAATGTATATTTAAAGCTCAATCCAACCTTAAATATCTAATTGTCTCAAAATGAATCAACAACTTAGAAACGTAGACATTTAATTTTTTGAAAAATATACAATTGATTTATTTCTACCTCAAATGTGCGCATTTCGGCTAATCTATCATAAAACAAACTGGCAAAAAAAGATTTAGCATGGATCCACTTAAACTGTTTTTTGATAGATTTTTTGACAGATGTCCAAACAAAATCGTGAAAACTATTTAGAAGTTTCTAACCCAAAAACAGTAGTTTGATTAAATTTGAGTATTTTGCAGTTTGCACTATACTTTTCCAATTTTTTAAAAATAATTTTTATGTAACCGAATCACAGGGAAGAGGAGAGCTGGGTCCCACCCTGCCCAATGATCTGTCACGGTCAACATGAAATGTCGGCGTGTCGCCGAAACGATTTGCTGCCGCGACTGATGAGACTAGGATCTCCCCCAATTTTCCCTCTTTGGGATCACTCCCTAGTTGAATCTCGATCGTCCAATTGAAGATTTTCAATCGTCAGATCAATTGCATTTCGACACGTTGGACGGAATCCCAAACCCAAAAGGCAAGATGTTAAAATCGCAACACGACAACGGACGACTGGCGCAGAACTTGAACCGCTAGAAGCTACTCAAATGGAACCACCGTACCGTCCGATCTTCCGTCAACGGCCGATATCTCCCTTTCGAACGGAGAAGTAGCCAGAGCTCTACGGCTTGGCGAGCGTCCATGGTTCGATAAAGAAGTCCGCCAATCTCCGCCTTGCGGATGCGTAACCTTCGTTCCTTCACTAATCGAGGAGTAACCAAACAAACAACATCTCGCCTGCAACTTGTTCCTAGGGTTTTAATCCCGCCAAGGGTTTCTTTTCTCTGCGTTTTAGCTTGCTTCCGATGGTCCGCGACGAACTATTTCATGCATATTTATGTCTCGGAATCTTAACTTTATTGTCTAAAGCTCGTTGCATTGCAAAAGGCAACAACTTTACCTTATCGGTGCGGTCAAAATTGGAACTTGGATAGCCAGTGCTTGCTTACCTCTTTCCTCCCTACTGGCTTTGGCGTTGCGTTTTTTTCTCTCACTTTAATCTGGTTTGTGGCCCTTGGATGTCGTGTGCCTTTATTAGCCATCCTAACCTGTTCAGATGGCAACCGTTCAATCTTCCCTCTTGTATATTTTTCAATCAATCTGCTTTCTGAGATTCAAATGTTCATAGATGATGGTAGAGAAAGATTGCTATATCTTGTGAAATGTGCCATTTTTATATTCTTTATTAATCTCTGATTACTGAGAAAATTGGAGAAGTTGTGTGTTTGAGATGGAGGGAGTAGAAGAAGCTACTCGGGCAGCTGTGGAGAATTGCTACAGAGTGTTGAGCTTACTCACTGAGGGCCAAGATCATCCCTTGGCTTGCAAAAATCTAATGGAAGAGACAGGGGAGGCCATTTCCAGCTTCAACAAGGTTGTTTCCATGCTGAGCAATGATGCGGGGCATGCAAAACTGAGGCGGCTCGAGAATCCCCGACAGCTTCAATTTAATCGTAGCATTTTCTTAGATCGCACAGCAGTAGTATCTAGAGCCGACCTTTCTCCACTATTGCTCCAACTCCTTCCAAGAGACCTATCACAAAAATCAGCCATTGACTTTAACTCCAGTGCTAAAATTGCTGCACCAACCCCCTCAAGGATGCTTCCTGATCAACCTGGGGTAGAAATGGAGACTCCTTCCAAGAGCAGTGTTCAAGTTGCTTTCAGCAATCATACACCAGCTCATTTTCATTTCCTCCACCAGCAGCACAACAGCCAGTTGTTTAAGCTTCAGCAACAGCTCGAGCTCCACAATGGAATGTATGGAAGAAGCAACAACTCGAGTTGCACAGGGACTGTGTCATCTTCTAGATCCTTTTTGTCATCCCTGAGCATGGATGGGAGCATGGGTGGGCAGGGCTTCAATCTGACTGGTGGATCAGAGTCGGTCAATCCAACCAACTGGCACCTACACAACAGGAGGTGCACTGGTGGAAGTGATGAAGGCAGTGGCAAATGTGTTAAAAAAGGCTGGTGTCACTGCTCAAAGAAGAGGTTGGAGCTTCCCTGATATGATGACATGATTTCATTTCTTTTTTCTTGCAAGAAGATGTTCTGATTTAGACGAAATCAACCTTTGCTTGTTTCCTGTACAGGAAATTGAGAGTGAGGAGATCCATTAAGGTTCCTGCAATAAGTAACAAGATTGCAGATATCCCTTCTGATGACTACTCTTGGAGGAAGTATGGGCAGAAACCAATCAAGGGATCTCCTCATCCTAGGTATCAAATAGTAATAACTTAATAGTTTTCTTGCCTTTATAGAACAAAGAATTTAGTAGCTTTTTACAAGACATACTTATAATTCAAGCCCAACGTATTGTTCCATACTTCGTTGTCATACTAATACTATCTTAGATGAAGTCACCATTGATCATTTTTCTTATTCTTCAAATAAGGAAACTATATGCCCTTATTAGTCATATTAGTTAGCCTTCTTAGAACTTTAAGTGAACATTTCAATTTATAAATTGCAACGGATCAGCGCTCATAACATTAGGTAAGTTACTAACTTTCCTCGTAAACATTTACAACGTTTGTTTGTGCTTTGATTAAAAAACCGATTAGCAGATGAGACTATTGGTTATCACATGTTAGTTAAATGTAGGCGCATTATTACTTGATCTGACTTTATGATACCAAGAATCATGAATTAAGAGCATACTAAATCACTGTCATGCAAAAGATTAGTCATTAATGAATTTCAGCAACAAAAATTCATCTGCATAGCCTAAAAAAAATTATGCTGATGGTCTAGAGTAATCTCTTCAAATGAATGGTATTCTATCCTCTGAAATGTTGTACATTCAGCTTGATTTGACATCAAATGCTATGTCGTTTGCTTCTTACTTCATTGAGATAATCTGATATATTTGTCTGCCTAAAACCATGCAGAGGATATTACAAATGCAGCAGCTTGAGAGGATGCCCTGCGAGGAAGCATGTAGAGAGGTGTGTTGAAGATCCAACAATGCTGATTGTGACATATGAAGGGGAACACAGCCATGCCAAGTTATTAGCTCAGTCTGTGCGTGCATAGATGTTGATCAAAGTGCCATTAGAAGTAGGTGAAATGTTTTTTTCATCTAGGACACACCACAGCAGCGTATCCTGTAAATATTCCCTTCTCTTCAAGAAAAGCAAGCCATGACATAGTTATTAGATGGTTTAGCTGACAAGGAACGAGTACTCTGTACTCAGAGGACCACAAAAGGATGTTTTTAATTGGCGGCAAGGAAAATCATTGACAGTGGAGAATTCTTGAAACTTTTTTTATTTGTTTTGACTTTGAACTAGTTTAGTTGGAAAAGAAAAGGCAAACTGAAAATTGTAGAAGGGAACTGATAATGAAGACCTAAAAATGTCAAAAACACTTGTTCTGGCTTAAATGAAATGGAGGAATAGTTGCTTATGTAGACACCTGAATGATTTGATTTAAGTCTACTTCATTCCTTCTTGTGCTTGCCTAAACTCAATATGTTATTTATCACAAGCTTGATTAAATGATCACTGTGGAATTTGAGCAGCCAGTGCCGATCTCTGGCATCCTGTAAATGGATTCATGCAAGATGCTAAGTAGCAGCTGGAAAAGCTTCACGGTGAGTACAGGAACAAACATCTGATGGTGTTGCCAGAGTTTGCCGGCATAATATATATGTGTACATTTGTAGCATAAGTTGATTCATTTACCTTAAGGCTATGTTTGGTACGGGGTAATATAATCAACCTTGTAATGTAATCAAGTTTGTAATGTAATGTAATGTAATGTGTATACATTACTGTATTTGGTTAGTGATTGGTGTGTAATGTTTGATTACAAAAGTATTTACATTCGTTTGTTTGGTGTTCACATTTTTTATAAGGAATGTAATTCATATTATTATAAAATGACAAAAATACCCTTATAAGGTTGTCGCCGATCGCCAGTGAGCACCGATCGATCGTCACGTCGTCGCGTCAGGCCCGGGCCTTCGTCGGCCGCCGGCGACGATCGTCGGTCGGACGTCGGTCGGTCGCCGGCCGTCGGGCGACCACCGCCCGGTCGTTGGTCGACAACTGTCGCCGGTGGTCGTCGTCGACGAGCATCGAGAAGCAATGAGAAAAATAAAAGAAGGATATATTTGTCATGATAAATATTGAGTCCGTAATGTAATCGGATTACATTGCTTTTCCTTCGTAATCGAGATTACGGATCTTAGCTCTTATTTTGTAATGCGATTACATTACATTACATCTTTGAAATGTTACCAAACAAAGTAAATCATCTTGTAATGTAATCCTATTACATTACAAGGTTGATTACCCCGTACCAAACGTAACCTAAATATTTCTCTTAGTTGGTTTCATAGTCATCGGAGAAAATAAATTTACTCTTGCCTCATTGATAGTACTAATTCTGCTGAATCCGTGGAGGCTAATATATACGTGTACATGCTGTGAAGGCAAAGAGTTCTTGATACTTGATGCTTAGCTATTTGCAGGCAATGCCACACCGTAAGAACTTAACCTTTGTTGTTGCGATCTCTGTGATTTCAACTAGAAAAACTGATGCAAGAAGTGAACTTCAATTCCCACCATTATTTGCCATTCAGAAAAAAAGAAAGAAGGAAAATGGATTGAAATAGCAAATGATTAGCAAAGATGAACATGGAATGAGTGCATTCGATTGTGACATAGCACAAGCATGTTTTCAGAAAATTATACCACAAAAGCATGAAGACAGGAAGTACGCAATTATATTACTACCTTTATACTGATGACTGAAGTCTTCCACGATCTCATTAGTTATTCTTTTATTCATCCTTATCTTGATCAGCACACAACTCTTATTGTAAACTGCATGGATCTTCTTTTCTTGAACACAAGATAAAAAACAGTGAACAGGCCGAGGAAAGATCCAAGTGCGCTGTTAAAGTGGATCGATAACAATTGAAACACGTTTTCACGATCTGTCTTCCACATTATTGTCTCCGTCTTTCCAACAGCTATTGCTTACTAATCTCCACGAAGATAGGTGTTTTCCCTGTAAATGGATGGAGCCAGTCCTTCTAGTCGCCTCCCATAAGGAATAAGAGAGCTTATTAAAAGATAAATCTAGAGTAGTTCCCAAAGTCATTTAACTAATTGTATCCATTATCACGCCTCTGAAGTAGTTTTGGCCACAAGTTATAGACACAGAGTCCTGACAGGCATGTTAATCTTTCTTGAGATCTCACAGGGAACTATTGCTTTAAATATCAATACCCATAAAGAATAGAAGAAGCTCTGTCTTCTTTTCTATCTATAATAACATTTCTTCTAGTTGCGTTGAATATTCCTCACGTGATAAAATTATTGAATTCATATCTAGGCCGTGATAAAATTTTATTTGCAAAGTTGGTGATTTGAAGATCTCTTAGTTACCATACCTTGGAGCAATATAGTCGGGCAGCATATTTGAGTTTAGCAAAGGAACAACAATCGACTTCGGTGTGTTTCCAAAGTATCGGTTGTCAGCGAGACTTGAGTTGAAAGGATGCACATAGCACAACAATAAATAGAAGGATTGACAAATATTAGCTATGACTTAGAAGGTTATAAGAACTCTCCATCTCAAGTTTGAATATCCAGTCGACGCAATCTTGCTCTTGGAATAAGAACAAGTGGTCGAGCTTTCTTCAACACAATTCCAAACTCCTCGATCGCTGAGCTCAAGTTTATGCCCCTCCGGCAACTCCCAATCAAAGCAGTACAGGAAGGAAGCCAACATGTACATTATCATCCTCTGCGACAAAGAAATCCCCACGCATATCCTCCTCCCCTGTCCAAATGGCAGAAAGATAGAAGCATTTCCACGAAAATCATAATTCTGATTCCCCTGGAAAAATCTCTCGGGTGGAAACTCCAAGGGACCTTCCCACAGAGCAGGGTCTCTGTGAATTGCCCAAACATTTACGTAGACGTTGGAACCCTTTGGAATCGTGTATCCTCCTAGTACGCAAGTGGAAATGGGCGAGCGGGCAACCAGCAGAGGAACCACTGGGTGCAGGCGAAGCGTCTCCTTCATCACTGCGCAAAAGTATTGCAATCTTGGGGTCTGACTCTTCCACTAGGCGTCCATTCCCCACCACTTAGTTGAGCTCATTCCTCACTAGCTCTCTTCATAGCTTCGGGGGTTGCACATCAGTTCAGCCATCGCCCATGTCACTGTACTCGTGGATCAGTGGATGCATCTGTTCCTGCTGTTTGTAAATTCTAAAACAAGAACCGATACAAGAGTAATATTAAGTTTAATATATGCGTGCTTTAAGCTAGCAAGATGGAAAAGGGTAAAGCAAAATAGATGGAGGTACGTACAAGAAACAAGTCCTTGACATTGTCTATAGTGAATGACTCTTGTTTATCTTCCCTCTCCAGAATCTGCATCATCACTTTTAGGAAACCTTCACCACCTTTCTCTTCGGCAAACTTGGCAAACAACTCAGTATAACGCTTATAAAGTTCCTTCATCCTCCTCGACAAACCTTGCAAATCCAGTGCCGCAATCTTCGGAAAGAACTTCGACACGTTTGGCGCTGACAAAAGCCAGACGACCTCCTCGATCACCTTCCTGAATTGGCTCGCCGTGTCGTCGCAGGGCGTCACTCCCCACAGCATGCCGCCCGTCATCACGTGGAACACCGTGGTGAACACCAGATCCCACATGTCTTTGGGCTCGCCCGCGCGGAGGCCGGAGACTGCGCGCCGGACCTCTCTGCACTGCAGTTGGCTGACGGCATCGATGCCGGAGACATGAGGAGCTCGCGGACGGTGACCTTGCGGAGAGTGCGCAAGAGCGGGCGGTGGGGGCACCACAACATGTCATGGCGGCGGGCGTCGGCGATGGCAGCGGGAGGCTCGTGGTTAGATAAGGCCTCGCGGACAGCGGCTGGTGAGGAGAGGACGACGTTGAGCTTTGAGTCGAGGCGGAGGCTGAGGACGGGTTCGTGGGTGAGGGCGAGGCGGCGGAAGTAGACGTGCAGTTCGGGGTCGAGGGAGAGGAGACTTCCAAGGAATGGAAGGCCGAGGGGTCCCGGGAGCAGGGGTGGCCGCCCTCCGCCGCAGCTCCGCCACCTCAGCCAGCGCAGGAGGAAGACGGAGCAGACTAGGGTGAGGAGAGAGAAGGCGAGGTGAGATATCGTGGAGTCTTTATTAGAATAATATGAATAGTAAAACAAATTAAAAATATTTTTTATTTATTTGTTTTTTACATAAATAGAGTATTTATAGATATATTACAGGACCAAATCAATTGAAGTATTCAAATAAATATTCTAAATAAGAAAATTTTATCCTATCTAACTTGACAAAGTCTATTTGATAAAACTTATTTAATTAATTCTTTTTTATCCCCCTACAAATTCAATGGGAGATTTTTCACATTGAGTTTGATTGTCAACTTATTGAAACGATGTCTGAATAATGGCCTGGTAAAGATATCAGCGATTTGATCTTCTATAAAAATATACGAAACAGATAATTGTTTAGTTGCAACTTGCTCTTAAACAAAATGAAAATAAATTTTCATGTGTTTTGTACGAGCATGAAAGATTGAATTTGCCATAAGATATGTTGCTCCAATATTATCACACCAAATTTTCGATGTGATATTTGATATAGGATGTAATTCAGAAAGAAGTGATTGAAACCAACAAAATTCAGATGTTGCATATTGACTATAACTTTATATTCAATCTTAGTACTTGACCGAGAAACTGTGAGTTGTTTTTTTGAATTCTATGAGATAAGATTTCGTCCAAGAAATATTACATATTCACTGGTAGAACGCCTATCTTCAGAAGAACTTGTCCAATCCACATCACTATAAGCGTGTAAATCTCGCGATGAATGACGATATATAAGAAGACCGTGTAGTATAGTGCCTTTGAGATATCACAAAATTCTTTTCACACATTCCCAATTTTGTTCTGTTGGAGCATGCATAAATTGACAAGCATGACTTACAGCAAATATAATATCAGGTCATGTGATAGTAACATACTGTAAAGCTCCAACAATACTTCGATAAATCTGAGGATTAGACATAGCAAGTGAGGATGAGGGTACAATGTTGTTATTTATAGCAATTGGTGTGGATATTGGATGTACTCCATCTATTTTAGCTCTTTGAAGAAGTCCAGCAGTGTATTTACTTTGAGAGAGAAGACATTCTTCATCATGTGAGATAAGTTCAATACCAAGAAAAAAACGAGCATTGTCCAAATCTCGAATAGAAAATTCTTGATTGATAAGACTTAATAAAGTTGTGATACCCTTTTGATCATTCCCAGTTATTAAGATAATATCCACATAAATAAGAAAAAATATCATAGATCCATCCTTATATTTATAAAATAAAGAAAAGTCAGTTTTTGATCCAAAAAATCCTTGTACTTGTAACCAATTAGATAAGCGATGAAACCATGCACGAGGAGTTTGCTGAAGACCATATATAGATTTCTTGAGTTGACAAACATGAGTTGGAAATTGTGGATGACTGAACCCAAGCTATCAGAGCTCTAGGTTGCGATGCCATGCAATAATGATTTTCGTCAGATTTTTAGACCTCGAAAATCGTTTTGATTTGATTTGATTTCGATTTTGGTGAGATGAGATTAACAAAGGCGTGAGCTCCAAGTTGTACGAAGTAAGAAATCTTGACACTTTATATTTCTGACTAGATATTTATGTAAGTCGTTCATCAGGTGTGGACAGACGATATTATGACACCTGTTCGGACTCATAAGAGAGGTCGTCCATCTAAGCAACCTATTACCGGTGGACCTGTTGATCAGGAAGAGCCACGATAGTCTCCTACCAGAGGTTCGGAACCTCAAGAGCTAGATGTACCCCCGACTATGCCGACTTCTACGAATTCTAGTTGGGTCAGAGTCAAGGCACGTATACCTGTGTTAGCACGGTCAGCCAAGGACCGATTTACACTATTCCGAGGCGAGTCTGATCCCTGGATTGCCCGGACCTGGTTAGACAATCTAGAGGATACGTTCGAGTTCATGAGTTGCACTGATGAGGAGAAGGTGGGTCTAGCAGCTTATCACCTTCGGGAGCAGGCGGTTACATGGTGGAAAATACAGAAGACCTTGATGGGAGAGCAGAACATCACCTGGGCAGTTTTTCGAGATATCTTCTGGAGGCAGTATTTTCCTTCTGCATTCTCTACAGCACGCCGTCAGGAGTTTTTATGTCTTAAGCAGGGGGATCGATCAGTTATGGAATACAATGCAGAGTTTACTCGATTAGTGGAATTCTGTCCGCATCTGGTAGCACAGGATGAGGATCGGATGTTCCAATTCACACAGGGTTTGGTAGCTTATATTCGAGTAAGAATGTCTGGATCCTCCATTAACTCATACCGAGAGGCACTGGATAGGGCTCTGTCCATTGAGATGACTTCTCAGCAAATTGCAAAGGAGAAGGAGGTGGAGAAGCAGATGTCCTAGGGAAAGCAATGAAAGCAGGATACGACCACTGAGACTCAGAAGAAGCAGAATCAGAGTGGGGCTTCTTGGGGTACTACAGAGGGATCATCCAGGGCACAGAAAGGGAAGCGACCAGCTTCGGGATAGTCTGGAGGTTTTCAGAAGAATCGTAGGAGCGGGCACATGACTGGATGCCGGAGATGTGGGTCTGAGAGTCACAGTGTGTTCGAGTGTCCCTTAGATCGCGATGTTTTCTTTTACTGCAAGCATCCAGGACATACGAGTCGAGAGTGTACTCTGAAGGCACAGTTGGAGTTCTCAGGTAACTCCAGCAAGGGAAAGAAGCCTGGCCAATACCATCAGTAGAGGTCAACACCTAGGACGCAGATTCATGGTCAGAGACAGACACTACCTCCTACAGCCTAGATATATCATATACATGGGAGTGACTCTTTAGGGATGCCAGCGGCGATTCATTATACTCCAACTCCAGAGAGTTATTATTTAGGGTCACCTACTCAACGATACCTATCGGCCAGCTCTCAGGGATATATTATGCCTGCGTGAGTGACCTCCAACAGTGACATCACGAGAGCCGGACTCACCGGCTGAGGCATTCTACTATTATATCAGGAGCGCAACCGCCGCATGTGGAGACTGGACGAGTTTATGTCATTACCAGAGAGGATGCTCAGCGGGCCGAGGGATCGATCATTCGGGGTATGATTTCGGTTTATTCTATACCTGCAGATACTTTGATTGATACTGGTAGCTCGCATTCCTTTATATCTAGTATATTTCTGAGTAAAATTGGAAGAATCCCTATGATTCGTTCTTGTGGGTTAGCGGTATCATTACCATCGGGCGAGGTTATGACCAGTCATCAAGTAATCAAAGGTTGTCCGTTGGATTTCGATGGACATATACTTACGGTGAACCTTCAGGTGCTAGAGATGGTGGAATTTGATATTATACTCGGAATGGACTGGTTGGCTACATACTGTGCTACAGTAGATTGTAGGGCGAGAGTAGTGACCTTCCGACCACCAGATCAACCTGCATGGGAATTCGTGGGTACCCGAGATGATGGAGTGTCCATTATATCTGCACTTCAGGCTCGAAGATTATTGACACATGGTTTCCATGGATACTCATTGTCCTTGGTCAAAGTGGAGAGTGAAGAAATACCACCCCTCTCCAGTCTGCGGGTAGTTCGTGAGTATCTGGATGTATTTTCAGAGGAACTTCCGGGCTTGCCACCTCCTAGGAAAGTGGAATTCGCGATAGAGGTAATCCCAGGAACCGCACCGGTATCGAAGGCTCCTTATCGGATGACACCGAAAAAGCTGAGTGAGCTTAAGATACAACTGTAGGAGTTATTGGATAAGGGTTTTGTTCGTCCTAGTGTTTCACCCTGGGGAGCTTCGGTGCTATTCGTTAAAAAGAAAGATGGATCTTTGCGGTTATGTATTGATTACCGACAACTAAATGCAGTGACCGTTAAGAACAAATATCCACTGTCGAGGATAGAGGATTTGTTTGATCAGCTCAAGGATACTTGCGTGTATTCCAAGATTGATCTGCGATCAGGTTATCATCAGCTGAGAGTAAGAGACGAGGATGTTCAAAAGACAGCGTTTTGCACGCGTTATGGACATTACGAGTTTCTAGTTATGTCATTTGGTCTTACTAATACTCCAGCTGCATTTATGGATTTGATGAACCGGATATTCTTGAGGTACTTGGATCAGTTTATCATCGTATTCATAGATGATATCTTGATATATTCTCGTTTTGAGGAGGAGCATGAGCACCATCTTCGGATTGTGTTGGAGACATTGCGACAAGAGCATTTATATGCCAAGTTCAGTAAGTGCGCTTTCTGGCTATCTTTCGTGGATTTTCTTGGACATGTAGTATCCAGCAGGGGTATTTCAGTTGATCCCCAAAAAATCGAAGCAATTACCAGTTGGGAGCAGCCAAAGTCAGTTCAGGAAGTCCGTAGTTTCCTTGGATTGGTCAGTTATTACCGTAGATTTATGGAGGGATTTTCCCGCATAGCCACACCACTCACTCGCTTGACTCGGAAAGGGATCAAGTTTACTTGGTCAGAGACTTGTGAGTCTAGTTTTCAGGAGCTTAAACAACGACTAGTTTCTACACCTGTATTAGTGATTCCTTCTGGTTGCGATGGGATGGTACTATATACTGATGCTTCTTTCCAAGGATTGGGAGCAGTTCTGATGCAGTTCGATCGTGTAGTATCTTATGCTTTCCGTCAGCTTAAAGATCATGAAAGAAATTATTCGGTGCACGATCTGGAGTTAGCAGCCATTATTTTTGCACTAAAGATATGGAGACATTATCTGTATGGGATTACTTTTGAGATCTATACGGACATAAGAGCTTGAAATATCTTTTCACTCAAAAGGAATTGAATCTTAGATAGAGACGATGGATGGAATACCTAAAGGATTATGATTGCACCATTCAGTATCATCCGGGTAAAGCTAATGTCGTAGCGGATGCACTGAGCAGGAAGTCTCGTGGGATTCTGGCCAATCATTTGACCGCAGTGACTGATCTTGTTTGACAGTTCTCGGAGTTGGGGTTGTCTGAACAGGGTCAAACATTCCAGGGGATATTGGTATCCATGGTTGCCCAGTCTGCTATTATTGAGAGGATCAAGGAGACACAGGTTAGCGATCAACATCTGCAGTTCTTATGCAGCACTGTGGATTCAGGACGACAAACAGATTTCTCATGTGACGAGACTGGAGTCCTCCGTTTCCGAGGGAGATTATGTGTTCTGGACATGCATCCGATTAAGGAGGAGTTATTACGAGAGGCACATCATTCGAGATTTGCTATACATCCTGGCGGTACTCGGATGTATCAGGATTTGCGACGTTCATACTGGTGGGACGGTATGAAGAGGGATATTGCGAATTTCGTCGCTTGATGTTTGGTTTGCCAGCAGGTAAAGGCTGAACATCAGAAACCCTCCGGATTGCTACAGAGAATCCCAATTCCGGAATGGAAGTGAGAACATATTACGATGGATTTCGTTACGGGGTTGCCCATAACCCGTAAAGGATATGATGCGATTTGGGTGATTGTTGATAGATTAACCAAATCTGCTCATTTCCTTCCGATTCGTGAGACACATCCATTGGATCGATTGGCAGAGCTATAATGTAGAGAGATTGTCAGGCTGCACGGAGTGCCCTTGAGTATCATATTTGATAGAGATCCGCATTTTACTTCACGATTCTGGCAAAGTCTTCAGCATGCTATGGGCACCGAGCTTCGTCTCAGTACAACATTTCATCCGCAGACAGATGGACAGTATGAGCGTACTATTCAGACTCTGGAGGACTTATTGAGATCTTACGTCATGGATTTCGGAGGCAGCTGGGAGGATCACGTCCACTTGGTGGAGTTCGCGTATAATAATAACTATCACTCTTCCATTCAGATGACTCCCTTTGAGGCTTTGTACGACCGACCCTGCAGATCTCCAGTATTGTGGGAGGATGTTGGGGAGCGACAGTTATTGGGCCCTCAGAGTATTCAGCACGATGCAAAGTTAGTTCGTGTTATCAGACAACAATTGTCAGAGGCTCAGGATAGACAGAAAAGTTATGCGGATCGGAGGCGAAGGCCTCTGGAGTTTTCCGTAGGGGATCATGTGTTTCTGCGTGTTTCACCTACAAAAGGAGTTAAGAGATTCGAAATTAAAGGAAAGTTAGCACCACGCTACATTGGACCATTCGAGATATTGGAGCGGATTGGAGGTGTAACATACCGGTTGGCTCTACCTCCGACACTTGCGGGCATTCATAACGTATTCCATGTTTCTATGCTGAGGAAATACGTACCGCACCCGGATCATGTTCCGAAGAAGGTGCCGATTCCACTCCAGCCTAATGCGACATATGAGGAGATTCCCGTGCGGATTCTTGGTCACAAAGAGCGTCAGTTACGGAACAAAACCATCCGACTTGTAAAGGTTGGATGACAGCATCACACTGATGAAGAGGCTACGTGGGAGCTGGAGGATACCATCTGAGCTCGATACCCTCACCTGTTCACATGAGATATGTAGTAGTTCAAGAAATTTCTTGAGTTGATTACTGCATATAAGTACGGAAATTTGGGGACCAAATTTTATTAAGTGGGGGAGAATGTAGTATACGAAAAAAAATGATTAACCCTTTAATTAATTGGGTTTAATTAGTAGATTAAGTGAGATTAATTAGTGGATTAAATTGGGCTCAATAAGTGGACTAATTGGGCTAGAATCTATGGGCTGAAATTGGGCTTGGGCTTGAATTGGAATTGGGCTTGGGCTTGAACCGGATTAGGCCAAATCAGATTGGATTAGACTTGGGTTGGGCTAACCGAATCGCTCGAACGACTTTTAAAAGTTGCCGAAGGAATCGATCTCCTTCAATCGCGATTTCACCGTCCCCTTTTCTTCTCCGCCTCGTTTCTTCGCTCCGCGCGGTTCCAGATCGTTAAGGGCCCGGTGAGAGCCGCCGGCGTTGTCGCCTCGATGAGTGATCTCGGCCGGAGGTCAGTAGGTGCGTCGCCTTAGGGGGTGTCGACGTTTCCTTCGCTCGATGAGACGACGGTGTTGTCGCCGTGGCGGTGAGCTGCCTTGAAAGGTAAGGATCAATCATTTCTTTCCCTTTCGATTGGGGATCTAGGTTATCGGATTTTTAGCTTGGATCTTTGGTGTGTGGGCAGTGATCGGAGCTCGCTTGGCATCGGTCGCTCAACTGTGCACAACGAGCAGCTGGGATCGGGAAGGTTTCGCTGCCGGTGGAGATTAGAGCCGGTAAGATGGATCTAACCGATTATTGTCATCGGTGGTGTTCGGATTGTTAGAAATTGCAGCTGTGATTTGGGATTAAATTTGTTTGGTTGTGCGTCTCACTGTCGGTAGCTTGAATTGTGTTAGGGCTGGAGTTCCTTCGGTGAGCAAAGGTCGAGCAGGAGTGGACTACTGGAGGAGATCTGAGATCGGTAAGTTGTGTGTATTACTATTGTTTCATATGTAGTTGCTATGCGTGGGGTGTGTCGATGTGATTTTGGATGTAGATGAAATTAACAGATTCTTATCATCTGTGATGAGTTTTCAATTAGGTATGTAAGTTGTTTGCGTTCGGATGGTTAGAGTTTTGCTACTGGGATTTGAGTGGTATTGTGGATTTGGTCTGTTATTGTGAATTTGAGTTGCCGATGAGTTGTTTGGGTTTGTTGTTTCGGGTATTGATTATGCTCGGTTAATACTAGTTGATGTCTGATATGTTTGGATTTGGAGATCTTAGTGTATTGGATTATATTGTTTATGCTCTGTTAGGGAGATATGATGGGTGAAGTAAGTGTGATTAGATCTATTCACCGTAATTAATCTTGAGGATGTCGGTGATTTATTATGAGTTGGTTATGGTGTATCGGATTGGGATAATCGGGGTTCTTACTCATAGACGAGGGAAAGAATGTGAATATAGAAATGATATAATAATTAGCTCGTATAATTATCGACGATTTGTACTTAATCGTAATTTGTTACTATTGTACAGGTTTGGGATACGAAGCAGGTCCGTGACCGTGAGGATTATTCGAGCTTCGTATCAGGTGGGTAATATCTACTTGGTCCGGTAGTTTGATCGAATTTCGGTGCATGATCTTGGATATATGTTTATACTTGTTTACCTTAGATCCACTCATATTTTATCCTGTGCTTGTACTTAGTCTTCGATCTTTGAGATATTGCTATTAATTCATCATTCCTTTATCTTGGATATGAATTACAACCCTGCTTGTGTGTTAGTTGATAGGTATTCAGTTAAATGCATGTGGTTATGGTCACTAGTGTGGACTTAGATGGGGTTACCGGGTTGCATCACTAGGTGGAGTGATGGGTCCAATATATGGGGTCGGTTGTTATACCGTACACATATTAGTGGGTTACCTTGATGGATCTATTTATCTGTACCTAGATAAATAGGTTGTGATTACAAATTAATAGTCCTTGCATGGTTGACTTTTAGTTGACTAGGTCTCCCCGTGAGTTAGGGAGTGATGCGAGGATTTGTGTGTGAGCTATGCATCATTACATAGCATGCATGCTGACGACTGGGTCTTCCTTGTGGATGAGACGGGTCGTTAGTCATCCTGCCTCCCCAGCCACTCGGGGTAGTGGTAGCAAGGTTGAGGGCAGAGCATTGGATGTGCCGCGCTCGACCACTATATACGGTAGTAGCTGGAGATGCGCACCTGACCACTGTACAGAGTGGTGTTAGCACTTGCCCACTATAGATGGTGGTTGTTGTGACGTGCAGTTGTCCTGTGTGCGGAGCTCGTCTTCTCATGGGTAGTGACGAAGCGACCAGCAGCAGGGACCCCTGGGGAGTAGTTAGCTTTTTACGCTTATATGCTACTCATTCATACTACCCAACTCGGTCACTCGAGAGTAGTGGCAGCTGGAGTCGGGCTAGTCGTCATGCCGTGCCACCCGGGCCATACTAGGGTCGTGGTTGGACGGGTCCGCAGACATGGCCATGTATATGCATTGCTGATATATATGTATGCATGTATTCGATATATGTTTTACATATGCCTGTGAGATGCTGCATTTGGTTGTTGCATATGATTGTACATCATGCTACATGTCTTTTACATATTTTATATATCGCTGTGTATGTGTTGAGCATGAGTATGTATTGGTCTAGACTGTTGCATGCTATTTGGATTATGGTATTCCTGTTCAGGATGTTATAGGTTTATGTGGACGGCAGACCGTCAGGTATGTACATTACTTTATGTCAGTTGATCAGTTTAGTATATGCTGTGAGTATGTCATATCTGTGGTTACTGATTATTATGTTTAGTATTGTATGTCAGTTGGACTCATGTTGCATACCTGTAGATCTTCACCTGTATACTTGTAGATCTCTATACCCTGTATGTTGTTCATGCACTTTCTATATATTACCCCTGAATTTTATACTCACCACCCTGGACCCTGGGTTTCCTATCGCCCAGGTAGTAGATAGAAGACTTCGGCATGGACTTGGAGCATCGCCACTTGATCCCATCCCGTTGCTTTTCTGAGGGTTTTGTTTTCTATCGCATGTATCTTCATATGGACTTCTACTGTTATTGGAGATCGTGCTGTATTTTTCTTTTATGGTATTCAGTATGAGATTTTGTTTTATTATGGATGGATATACCGATATACGTATGTTGTTGAGTTTGTTTTCCATTGCGTTGGCTTTCGATATTGATGTTATACATTTTCGATATGTGTTATACTGGCTGCGACTATTGTACCATATTGGAATTGTCATAAGGGGTGCCGTCCGTTGGCCGGACAGAGTCTACCTCGGGGCGTGACACAAGCAGTTGCTCCATAAATATAGTTTCCTCAAGATGACCATGAAGAAATGCATTAGAAACATCTAGTTGTCGAATAGACTAGTGCGAACTTACAACTATTGATAATAATAATCGGATAGATGTGATTTTGATAACTGGACTAAAGGTGTCATTAAAGTCAATACTTGATTGTTGACTAAATTCTTTCGCAACTAGTCGCGCTTTGTATCGTTCAAGAGAACCATCGACTCGATGTTTAAGGCAAAATATCCATTTAGAGCCCACTACATTCATGGAGGGAGTGCGCAGAACTAGACTCCATGTTCCATTGCGAAGTAGCGCATCAAATTCTGTAGCCATTGCATTACGCCAATTTGAATCCTTGTTTGCTTGAGAAAAACAAGTTGGCTCGACGGATTTTGAGGAGATCACGAGAGTACGAGGAAGAGGATGTTGGGTTGTCTTTGGTGGACATCATGCATAGATATGACTCAAGGGGAGTATGCGACGAGGTGCATCATCTTCTGAATCACTCTTTGTTGGGGATGATAAAGTAAATGAACTTACATTATCTGAGAATCCAGAGCTAAAAGGTATATTATCTTTGACTGACGAGGATTCCGAGATTGGACACTGAATAGGTTCTTGAATGTTTTCCCTTCTAATATCATTATTGCACGTATCTTTTGTGAAAGTAGATCCTTGGGATGAATCCAATGGTATAGAAGAGTTTCCAGAGAGCTTATTCAACATGTCTTGTTGGAAAAATGACTTGTGGAACCTTTGATGTTATATTGGGTAGTATTATAAAGGTACCATCATTTCCTGAGGATGGAGCTTCTGGTATATCTGCAAATGGAAAAAGAGATTCATCAAAGATAACATGTCGGGATATATATATGCATCCTGTCGATACATGTAGACAACGATACCCATAGTGCAAATTACTGTAACCAAGGAAAACACATTGTTGGGAACGAGGATTAAGTTTGTGTTTAGAGTAGGGTCGTAACCATGAATAACATGCGCAACCAAAGATATGTAAAAACATGAAGTTAGAAGGTTGATTAAAGAGTTTTTCAATAGGAGATTTGTGTTGAAGCAAAGGAGTAGATAGACGATTGATAAGATAAACTGTAGTATGAACAACATCATTCCAAAATTTAAGTGGAATCGATGCATGATTGAGAAGGCTAGGGCTAAGACAGTTTCAATTATATGACGATGTTTTCTTTCTGCGGAATCATTTTGTTCGGGAGTGTGAGGACATGATACTCGATGAAGAATACCTGAGGAGTTGAGATAGCGATGAAGCGCCTGATATTCTCCACCCCAATCGAAGTGGAGAGAGAGTATTTTACGGGCAAAGTAACGTTCAACATGCTTTTGAAATCGACAAAAAATATCAAGAAGATCAGATTTTTTTCATGTGAAAGACCTAAGTAAATTTACTAAAATCATCAATAAAAATCACATAATAAAGAAAACCCTAATTTGACAGAATAAGAGCAGGTCCCCACATATTAAAGTGAATTATTTCTAAAGGAAAACTAGATATATGAGAGGAAGTAGAAAAAGATAATTTGTGACTCTTTACTTTCATGTATATTTCACAAGAATAAGAAGGAGATGTCAAAAAAGTTGGTAAGTTGAACTTATTGATGGTATCTTAAACTAGACGAAGAGATGGATGACCAAGTCGTGCATGCCAAGAGGATTTACTTATGTGTTCTCCAATGAAGGCCTTAGTGGATGTGAGTGAAGGTAATAAAGACTATCTTTAACATCTCCTTTGAGTAGAGTCGTTCCGATTGTATGATCCTTCACAAGACAATGATGAGGGTGAAATTCAAAAAACACATTATTGTCAATAGCAAATTGACGAACTGAAAGTAAATTCTTAGTGATTGAAGGAACATGTAGAGTATTACACATGCGAAAGGTTCGACCGGATGAATGAAAAATTATGTTTCTAAGGTTAGCAATTTCCAAACCCAAGTCGTTGCCTACTTGTACCATGTCAGGTCCATGATAGGGGGAGGCATATATGAGAATGTTATAATCCGGTGTAACATGATGAGTTGCCCCAGAATCTACATGCTATCTTGAGACTGAAGAATTTGTCATAGTCATATAAGGATTGCTTGCAAGAGAATATGTTCCTAGAGATGATGAAGCTGAGGATGAGGGTTGATTGATGATGCAAATCCTCCGGAAAAGTTTGAATCAAATCTCATATAACATTGATGTGCAAAATGATCATTTCCAAAACAAATTTGACAACGTCCTCGGCCTCGTCCTCGTCTTGTATTTTTTTCACCTTGATTTCGTTGATTGTGTTGTTAATGGATATTTGTATCTGATTTGTTGGTTGTATGTGTAGAGAGAACAATAGAATCTAACATCATTTGAGATTGTAATTGTAAGAGTATTTCATGAGAGGTCAGCATGTCATGAAGAGCATCAAGTGACACTTGCTCCATACGTGTAGTTACACTAGGAATAAAATTGTCATATTGAATCCCTAAACCTGCAAGAATATGAATCAACAAATCTGATTCAAAAATTGGATGTCCAATTGCTCTTAGATTATTAGCAATGGTTTTGATCGACTGAATATATTCATCGATAGATTTGTCTCCTCGTTGCACCGATTGGAGTTGCATGCGAAGTTGAAGTACTCACGCTTGAGAATGGGATGCAAAAGTTTGAGCAAGAAATTTCCATATTTGTTGAAAGGTGTCAAACCCTACAATAACAGAAAGTATAGACTCGCTCAGCGACGAAATTATCCACATCATAATTAGTTGATCCTTCTTGCTCCAAGATGTATAATTAAGATGTCTTCTTGGAGTTTAAGAGATATATCATCTACAATTCTAAATAGATCATTAGCACGAAGTAATGATTGGAATTGCATCTTCCAAATTAAATAATTATTGACCGTAAATTTAATAGAAAGATAGAATATGACATTTATAGATAAGGAGGAAAGTTGAGTTTGATTTATTTCCATAGATGATGGAGAAAATTTTGACATTTGAGATACCGAGACAGGTCAATGCGGTGGACGTTGATTGGGGTGGGCGAAGGTCTCGAGGTTGCCGACGAATTGTTGCTCGTCCGCAGGGAGGAAGAGAGACTCTACTCACGGATGTGCCTGAGTCGGGTCATCCGCTGGCAAGGAGCCGTGGCAAGAATCGGACGTCGCGGTGGAAGAAGCGCAGCAAAGTGGCACGACGCGCAAACGGAAGGGCAAGCTGAAATTGCAGCGGAGGCAGCAGAATTTCTTGGCAAAGCTCTGAGGTGCTTACTTGGGAAGAAAACAAAGTGCTTACTTGGGAAGAAAACAAAGTGCCAAAGGCAAAGGCTCGGGCTCAGCAGAAAATCAACGTGCGTGGCCAAAGGCAAAGGCTCGGGCTCCGATGGATGATTCTCAGGATGAGGGCAGCTAGGAGGAGAGGAAGCACCGACTTCTATTTGTGCGTGGAGATCAAGTTCTGAATGTGGAAAAAAAATTTGGTATCCCCTGCAGCCTCATCAAGTGCACGACCAGCAAAAAGGGAGGGAGCAAGGATACGACACGCAACGGGAGCGGCTCGGCAAGAAAGAGAAGAGTCTTTGATAGAAATTATTACGAAGGAGAGATTCGACAAAGAAGAGATTGATAGCTCTCTCGTACCATGTTAAAATAACATGAATCATAGAATAGAAAGAATTAAAAATATTTTTTATTTATTTATTTTGTATATAAATAGAGTATTTATAAATATATTACAAGAACAAATCAATTGAAGTATCCAAATAAATATTCTAGATAAGAAAATTTTATCCTATCTAATTTGATAAAGTCTATTTGATTAATTCTCCTTTTGTCTTTCCTCCATTGCTTGTCAACCGGGGTCGATTTACCTCCTCCATGGCAACAGTGAGCTGCTAATGCGACGGTTTTTTCTCTCAGAGTTGTATATCAAATCAAAGAAATAAAACATGTATCGTCACCGAAGACACAATATAGAGAGACATCCATCATAAAAAAAATAAAAAAAAATAAAATTCTATCATATTATTCGATAATAAATTAAAAAAAAAAATCATTTAGACGGTCATAAATCTAAAAATTTACCTAATAGACAAAATACAATTTTGATATTGAATCGGCGTTCAAAGATGACATAATTATAAAATCCGAATTGAACTGTAAAAAAATTGTGAATATTTTTTTGAAGATCAATAGAGACTTAGACTCCGATTTCATTCGATTCAGTTGTTAACAAGACATCTCGAAGGTTCATGGAACATGATCGATCATTCCCAAATAATAGTCGGATCGAAAGTTTGAATATCAAGTGTCAAGAACAAAATTCTTTATCTTTTTGTTTATCTGATTTTTTTTTTGTATGATTAAAAATTATGTAATACAGACTATCGTGTTTGTATAATGAAAAATCATTTTGAGAACTACTAAATACAGATTATAATGTTTGTATAATGAAAAATTATGTAATACTACAAAACCAATAACAAATCTATGATAACGAATAGTTCCTATGATATAATTTCCTCAATATATTTAAATCGTCAGGCCCTTAGTTCCATAGAGTCACTTCTAAAAGAATAAAAAAAATGATACGTTCATCTAGAAGTAATTATATCATTATTATCACATTCAATCTAACGACGCTGGTGAACAAGATACATTTGCACCGAGATGCAGATAGATAATTGGATATCGATTCGCTTCAGTGAAGAATAATGTGCCATTATTATGCCCCACATCTAGATCAAACTGCATAGAAAAAGTGTGGAGGCTGAAAAACAAATAAATATTACTTTCTAATCTTCATGGACGAAAGCATGGCTGTGAGGATAAGCCTGCGAAGTTATTTTCCTTTCTGCTACAGAGAAGCTCGTCAGTAAAATGAAATACCGCATGAGAGAGTATTAAGAGAAGCAATATACAGATACGATCGAGAAGAAATCAAATGATCCATGAAAATCTGAAACTTCACAAGTTCAATCGGAAGCCGCTGCCCGATCGGAAACGATCGACGAGGAGGGTAACTGTTTTTCTAAGTTATGACCACAGGGAGAGAAATTGAACAATTATATATGTTATGGAGTACATTTGTATATACGAAAAATATATATAGTTCAATGCTCTTAGTTCTCCTGTTACGCGCAATTAGCAATACGATTTTATAATTAACTTATTTCCTTTGCAAGTATCTAAGATTAAGATTGGAATAAGTGTTCTTGCACAAATTTTTTATTGGATGGATGTTGATGCCGCACATATTTTCTGTCTCTTCTGGATGAAAGTGTTGAAGAGGACGAGGTTCTTTTTGATCGGCCGCAATAGTAAATGATATGAGGATAATAGATTAAATGTGATTCGGAATTCAAATTTCTACTCCACGTGTGAGCTCTAGAGCGAATTCCGGCGTTAGACACCTTCGCTAAAATCTCTTCTTCTCGAAAGTACCTCTGGAGATGGAGAAACCTCTTACAGATAAGAGTTTATACAAAGTAAAAGGAATAACACATAAATGATGCTCCCTCAATCTCGTCCCGTTGAAGATGCTCCTTTTCCTTACCGGTCAGCCTTCCGATCCTCACTTTAGAAATTGTGTCTCCGAATCAAGACAAGAAGAAGCACACCGTCCTCGTTTTCCTCCCCCAAACAGTGAGTGTAGATCGAAAGATGATCAGAATCCCCTCCTCCTTCCGCCTTCCTTCCCTTTTGTATATGCTACTCCTAGGGGTCAGTTGTTGTGTAACAAACCATCTGGATCACTGTCCACATTGAGGGTCATGTAGGTTCGAAAAATTATATTGTTATGCTGTTAGAGAGTATGCGCCATTAGGAATCTTTTGTGGGGCCTCCTAGGTGCCTTAGTTGATTACGAGGTATAACAAATTCCTATGAGAATATACTATGATGTCCTCCTTTTCCTTCATTTTACTTCTACACCACACGTTCAATTAACCCTCCCTACGACTTTCCCGACTCAATTCTTTCTCCTAAGTCACCATTTCTCTAGTTCGGTTTACTTTCTCGAGTCATTTCTGACTTCGTTCTAGCCATCAAGCCGATGTATTTCTAACTCAGCTTGGCTCCCCGAGCTGCAATCCCTTTAGCTCGACTTAACCTTCCGAGTTAAGTCTCATTTGACTCGGATATATATTCCGAGCTGTAGTCTTCCTCATCTTATCTTACCCTATGAATCACAACCCTCTACTTTTTCTTCCTTTATTCTCCAAGTCAGATGTAGAGGAAGCAATTAGAGAATAAAAATAGCCCGTTGTTCCTCGTCTTTAGGCCACCTCTGCTTCCTTTCAGTGTCTGCTCCATGAAAGCTAAGCAAAGGTAAACGAAAGGGCAGAGACGCAAAGATCCAATGTAGAAACCAAGTATATATTGTATGATTTTGTGGTTAAAAGAATAGAGAAGGGCAGCGGGTGACCTCGACAAGAGACCATTTGAGAATGTTATGGATAGATCTTCGACAAAGTAGCTAGAAGCAATAAACAATATGTACTCCAAAAGCTTCGCTTGTCGCTGCAATTTTTTTTAAGGTGTCAACCTGCTTGCAAGTTGTACATGATTTGAGCAGGCAAAAGATTGAATATGAATTAGAAGAATGTACGTAGGAATTATATTATAGCAATTGCATGAATGAGAAATGTTGTATGATCTATATGCAACAATACGACACAAGGCAATGAAGGAAATACCCATTGAATATACGAAGAAAGAGAGAACCAGCGAACATGAGGATGTGACTTCTTTGAAGCCTTTTCACATACTAATACAGGAGGAAATCGATCATGGCCTTCAACTTCTTACGAACTCAAAGAATTCATGTACAAGAAAGAAATAACAAACGCTTGGGATAATTACCAAGTATATAGCAATATACACGAGAAGGTTGATGCCTAATTGTTCATGACTAATATATAGCCTCATAAGGTAAAACTACTAGAGAATTATAATGGTGTTGCTTGTGAATTCTGAATGGCTAAAAGCTTCAGATTCATAATTTCTTGGATCAATGATCACAGAACTGATATTTTTTAATGCCATTGATGAATACATACAAATGAGGTCTAGTAAGAATGTGTGCCATAAATAAGAAATACAGTTTCAAAAAATCTAGAAGTTTCTATGGAAATGAAAGTGAAGCAACAAAATATGTGTAAAGGTCCTCGCGTGTTGGCATTGATTAAAGCTTGAAGAAATCAGTAAAATAGGAAAGATCAAGAATGATATAGGAAAGACAATTGTAATGCCAACGTCTACAAGTAGGAAAGGTTTAACATTATTTTCATCAACATCTATATATTTTTTTTTATAAAGTGGGTATCACAATCATTCTTGGTGAAGTAACTTGAGTTGTTGAGAGATATGTTATCAAAGACAGTAACAGATATTTTTTTTTCAGTTTAGCTTTTCAAGTACTACGGGAAGAGATTGATATCATTTCCAGCAACATATATTCCAAATTATATCCAGGTTTGATTTCTTTGTCAAATCAAACTGAACTGGAGAAATCAATAGTTTAATAATGCCATTACTTCTATAGCTTTGCTCATCCAAAAGAATAACCAAGTAAAAAAAAATCTAAATTTATAGCATCAGGTTCCACATGAACCAAACCCAAAAAAAATCAATTTTGTTTAGCTAAATTTCAATATGAAACCAGTTTTGAATTTGATTTATTTCAAATGCTAAATTTGTTGGAGAAAAATGATTAAATTTGAACCAAATTAAAAGTCATATAGCTTAGGGCCTTGTGTATAGTAGCATGAAAAATACACAGGGACACAATGACCCACTTGAACAATGTTGAAAGGATGATAGTAATAGGCCTCGTGTTTAATGAATGACAAGAAACGTGCACACGGATATGATAACTCATTTTAACAATATCGAGTGCATGGCAGTGGAGTTGAAGGAGTTCAAGTACTCAACTCCGACTCTAGAGTTGTTTTGAGTATGAGTATGATCGCCTACTGATATATTTATTGATTCGGATCGATAGCATGTGTGGTCAGTATTTGAATAGGTACTACCCACCTGCAATCAAGAGCGAAAAAGATCTATGATTTGACATGTAGCTCCTTTGGATCTATGAAGAACTGCAGTGCACTTGAAGAGTAAATTTAGTTAGATTATTTTTGAGATTGTTTACCCTTCGTGCAAAAAAGGCCATGCAATTTGTGGATCTAAATAAATGATCGTCTATATCCAACTGAAATCTTAATGCCAAGTTGAAGAATCAACAAAGTAGGAAAAATCCCTTACCAACATGAGACCAATATTGTGAGATAATTGTGGACTAAGATTTAGAAAGTTGTACATGACACAAGCTTGAAATTGAATTTGATTATAGAAGCTTCGAGCTAATAAGCTCTCTTTTAAACCTTGAAGAACTTCAATAATTATTAGTCCCATGTAAAACTTATAGAACAATGAAGCATGAATTAATATTGAGGAAGAGATGGAAAATGTAATTAAGAGTTTGATACATATGATGGTTATATTATGTTCAATAACTCCCTACACCATAGAGAGAAATAATACTTATGAAGTTTTTGGTATGATGACAAAAATGTTCATGCAAAGAAAGGAATCAAAATATGAAACCTTCAGGATTTAATCTGAAGCTCAAAAAATGACATCTGAATCCCAATTTATATGCCAATTCCATAGAATTGAATTATTGTTAGAGAATGATTGAATCATTCAAATCACTTAAACTAAACATCATCTTCGCTAAGTCAGCCAAATCAAGCATCTCACAGCAGTGTTAAGAAAATCACAGTAAAAGTTAAGGGAGACGATAAAATGTGGCCCGCAATATGTTATCATAGATTGCATCATCAATCAGTTAGACCATTGCCCAAAATGAGCTGTTCACAACAGAAATCCATATAACTACACAACCCTCTGTTTTCCAAAATATTAAACTTGCCAATAAACCAAATGTGTCTCCTAATAAGACTATAAACATTAAAGGAGAACATCATCATAAGCAAAAATCAGAACATGACAATTTGTCTAAAAACAACTTGATAAAATATAGAAAAATTGCGTATAACAAGCTAGAGCTCCCAAAAGTAGGCCAGACCTGACAAATACAATCGAAACCTTCCTTTCAAACAATCTCATTTCCAGTTCTCATGTAACATACAAATAAGAAAAAGAAAATTCCTGATTTAGATGAGAGTTTGAAGAGTTCAGATGGATGAAGACGTAGACCAGTTGTTTAGGCTAACTTATTCGGAGATAAGAGTTTATGAAGAGTTTATGTATTGTATAGCAAATACCCGATCAGAAAAATAGCAACTAGAAGCAAAATTATCAAATTTTTATGATACAAGATCACGACTAACCTCCATCCTATGAAGCATAGAGAGGAACCCTCTTTGCCATTCTTGTGACTTGAGCTTGCACCTGGACAGCACGGGCCTTGGCCAAGGTTGCCCTGTGGAAGAATTGCTCCCTGCACAATGTCCTCACACTCTTCAGATATGACTCGAACGTGATTGCCCCCTCCTGCACCGCCTTGTCCAGTGAGTAGATCGTGTCCTCCACCGCCAAGTCAGCTGCCGTGAGCTCCAGTATCTGTCCTGATAGCGCATCCATCGGTTCAAACACATCGTCCGCATCCAATGCGTCCACTTTTCTTCTGCTAGCCTCGGTCTCCCTCACCCATACTTGAAGAACGTCGGTGTTCATAAGCACGAGCTGCAGCTGCTGCTCCAGACCTTCCTTCTCCCCGACCATCTCCCGGACCCCGCGAGAGAGCTCTTCCCCTCTAGTCCGCAGCTCCGCCTGGAGAGAAAGGAGAGGTTCCATCTCTGACTCCTGCGACCTACGCAGGCTGGTTGCATCCCTGTGTACATTCTCCACAATTTTAGAGACGGCGTTCCGTCGGAAGACCTCCGCGGGGTCCTCAATTGGATGCGATGTCATCTGGGTCTGTGGTGAGGGAGGGAACCGACCACCACCGTATGGGAACGGCAGAGAGGAATAGATTCGAGCCGGCGATGGATTGGATGAGGAGGGAATAGGATGCTGTGTGGAAGGAGGAGATTGATTTTGAGGGAGAGCAGCGGCGGGGCGGGAGTAGAGAGGAGGGTCGAGGCCGAAGAGGTGTGAAAGGGAGCGGACAAGGTCGACAAGGTTGGACGATGGGTAGACCCATGCCGCGAGGTACGGAACAGCCGCGGCACGGACGAGGCCGGAGGGATCGACGAGCGGGTGGCTGGGCTTGACAAGCATGTCGCGGGTGGGGGTGAGGAAAACGGCAGGGGGACGGCGAGGGTACTGTTCGAGGAGCCAGATGGAGGCGGGGAGGTTGTAGGTGGTGCCACGGTAGACGATGGGGATGGTGCCCTCGGCCTGGAGGAGGTAGGAGGAGCGTCCGTCGTCGTGGGTGAAACTGGCGGCGCGGGGGCGAAGAGATGCGAAGGCCCCGGCGAGCGCCATCAGATGCTGGCGGATCAGCCACTTGGCGTCCTCGGCGTAGGGGAGCGCCGCCGGACCGCGCTGCGATAGGGCGGCGCTGAGGAACTGCTGCACGTACTGGGCGCCGAGCGCCGCTGGGTCAGCCATCTAAGAAGGTGAGATCCGATCGCCGCCGCCTCCTTTCACCTCCTTCTCGGATCGATCGACGGATCGAGTGGACGGAAAACGAGGGTATCCAATACTTTCCTAAAATCAGAAATTTATCGGAAAATTTCCCAAGTTTAACAATTGTGAAAATACTCGCAGATTTTAAAACCATCAGTTGTTGAAATTACTAAAACATGCGGGTCCGCCGTAACATATAGCCAAAGGCAGAGTACGTGATTCATCCATGAGTTCAATAATGGAAGTGCAAATTCTAAAATTTTCCAATCATTTTTTTCTAAAATTTGTTAACATTAAACTCTTATTTTTTTTTTATAAAAACAAATCTTCTCGATTCTAAGTATTGGACGTGAAAATTCAATCTAAATTAGAATTGTACATGGTATATATATATGAATGGTTAGAGATTCAAATAAATCATATCAACACATACTCTTGTTACAAATTTTCCAATAATACGCAAAAAAAAAAAAAAAAAACTAAATAACAATTGAATAGGGAAGCAAAATAAAACTATAAATTACTTGAATTCAGAGACAATATATGTCATCTTAATTAATTATAGCCAAGCAATTTGAAGAAGAAAATGCGTAAGCAATACTCATGGTAACCTATTAATGAATTCCAGACATATAAATTCATATTTAATAATATATAAATCTACGATTAAAATATCAAATCAAGCATTAATTAGTACCGCGATGAATAAAATCACTACAAAAAATATAGTCATTAGCGATGAATTTAACGACAAAAATATTTTCGTTGCGGATGGAACGTCGCAAATATTAGCGACAAAAATAGCGACGAATTTTAGCGACGAAAATTAACGACGAATTCAAATTTTCTTCGCTAATTTCGTCGCAAACGTTACGACGAATTTAAAATTTCGTCGTAACTTTTATCGCAAACATTTGCGACGAATTAAGGGTTTTCGTTGCTAATTTTCGCGACAAAAAAATAAATTCGTCGCAAAACTTTACGACGAAAAAATAAATTCGTCGCATAATTTAGCGACAAAAGAAGATTCGTCGCAAAATTTTGCGACGAATTCAGGGTTTTCGTTGCTAAATTTGCGACGAAATACAAATTCGTCGCTAAATTCGTTGCAAAATTCGTCTCAAAAGACACAGAATTTGCGAAGAGCATATTTTCCTCGCTAAAATCATCGCGAATTTACGATGAAAAAATGAATTCGTCGCAAAATTTTGCGATTTAATTCTGTGGTTTTGCTATAATTTCATGACGAAATACAAATTCGCCGCTAAATTGTTGTAGTCAGTCGTCAGAATTTGCGAAGAGCTTATTTTCGTCGCTAAATTCGTCGCTAATTTGCGACGAAATAATAAATTCATCGCAAATTTACGATAAAAAAATAAATTCGTCGCATAAGTCGTAGAATTTAGCGACGAATTTGTATTTTTGTCGCTAAATTCGTCGCTAAATTAAAATGTTTTTAACAGATTCTATCTGTTTCGATATTTTATCGTATGTACAAATTTCACACAACCTGTTTAATACAAACAAAACACACACATTCAATACAACAAAATCTACAAAACAAAAATAACATTCAATAATATCCAAAAATATTTCATATCCAAATAAATACAAACTAACACAATAAGTTAAGAACAATACAACATTCCAAACAACAAACAACCAAGTTACAATATATCCTACAACATTCCAAACATCTACATAGTTCTGATATCCAAATGACAATCTCCACTCAAAATATCTCAACACGTGCGAAAGAAAAAATAAAAGATTATCTACTAATCAACGTCCGTTATTCTTCTATCTGCATTAGAAAATAAACAAACAAAAAATATCATACATTAAAAAAAACTATCTACTAACACAAAAATAAATATGCAAAGACTTACTCAGATGTGCATTTTCAACCGACATCATTCTTGACTTCATCAATCCTGTTCAAAGCAAAATAAAAAGTACTAATCAAAAATAAAAAAAATGAAGGATTAACAAACTCAATAAACTAACAAATTTTAAAAATACTAATTACAAACATTCATACAATATCATCATCGTCGCCACCATCATCCTCATTAAGGAAATCGACTTGAAACTAAATTCTTTGAAATCATGCATAAGAAAAGCTTGTTGTCGTCGCATTTCTATCATTTCTTGATCCCTTTGTTGTTGTATTTCTAAAATTTGCTGATCTCTTTCAAATATTATGCCCTTCAAATTGCTAACCTCCTCAGTTAAGTTATGTATCTGTGTCGTTACTGCTGGTGGAGTAGAAGAAAGAGATCTACGAGGAACATTATGAATTTTGCTCATATAACCCATACCTAATATCCTTCCCCCTTTTGCTCCTCCACTCGTCTCAAGTCATAAATCCAAATTATTACTAACAGATGACTCAGATCCCTCATTATCACCGTCATCTCCTGAAATTCTTTGTGATAAGGATAATTGATTATATCTCTCCTATACAAAATTAAAATTTTAATCAGAGCATATACATAACTAACAGAATTAAAGTTATAAAGTAAGTTTAAAGATTAATTCAAACTTTAATTGCTCTAGCTCTATCTCCACTCCAAGTCTTATCTTTTTTTTTGGAAAGTGCGAACGAAAGTATCTATAAATTCCGGCTCCTTTCCCAATTCCTTAGACTAAAAATAAGAATGTTAAAAATAAAATAATAATCTGAAATAAATTAAAAAACTAATTGTAGAATTAAAAAATTATCAATCTACGTGAATGTTCCTCGATATTTATATATCCTCCCGCATATGTTGCAAATAAGTCTCCAGAATTACATGCTTGATTTATTTTATTCTGTTGACTCCTTTTTTTGCTCTCATCAGTTTGCCAAAAATTGGAGATTTTACTCCAATTTTCTGACGTGACACAGGCTGGTTTTTTTCCAGTACTCTTGGCATGACTCAATACATGTCGAATATGATCGCCACATTTTTTTTTAAAATTCTTTTAATTTCCAATTCTTGAGAAGGGTCCCAAATAAATTTCCGCTGAAATGAAAAAAAAACAATTGATTATATAATCACTTATTTAATATATAAAATGAATCAATTATACCTTAAACTCGCACCACCATAGTTCTTTTGTAGATCCTGGCGTACTTGAGTATGACAATGAGTCTTTTCTCCCATAGTTATTCACGATTTTATTGATCTCGTGAATAACAGTTACAGAATTTTCAAACCTATGATAAAGTGAAAAAAATAGGATAAATAATTAAGATAGTTGAAAAATTATAATATTTATATTACTTACGAATCTTCAATTGAAAATATATACGGTCGACTTTCGATATTCTCAGTAGATGAGTGTCAGTGCAAGGTGAATTTGAATGGGAAGGCCCTGCCGGTGAATGAGATGGTACTGGCGACTGGTCATGTGAAGGTCCAGCCTGATCAGGGGGGCATGTAGGTATCGTCTTTGGCGGGCAAAGTGAATCGCCTGTCGATATTAGTACTATGTCGTCTATGACCACAACGTCAAAACTATCAACCAAAATCAAAATTAGAATAAAGCAAATAAAACTTTAATGCTTAATGAAGAACATGAAAAACTTACAATATTCATAATGAAGATTTGAGAGAGTACGAGAATCTATGATGATGTCACCTCTGATAACCTATAAGAACAAAAAATACACAACATACACAGACAAAATATATAAATTTAACAATGAGACAGTATATAAACAAATAATTGAGCTAAGAATTTTTGTAAATTTATAGATTAAAACTAAAATTATTTATAAAAAAACTTACCCTAGACGTCAAAATTCAAAGTCCTCATTATCATCATCCTCAACCTCATCGGTGTCCTCCTCCTCGTCCTCCCCCTCCTCCTCCTCCTCCTCATCATCATCAATTTCAGTTGCATCCACGTTTATCACTACTCCGCTGGGATCTCGTAACGTTGGAATAATATATTCCTCGGTATGAAATATATTTGTAACTTTGTCTTGTTGATATGCAATGTCTTGCCAGCGTTCTTCAATTTTTTTCCGTGCTTTTATTTTACAAACAGCTCACCAATCATTTTTGTCACATTTCAAACTAGGATATGGAGTATAGAAAACTTGAATCGCTTGTTGTGCCAAAATAAATGGTTCATATCTCTTATACAATATTTTATGATTTATTTCAACCAAATTATACCGTGGATGCACCTTCATCCCTCTGACGGGGTCAAACCAGCGACGCATAAATAAGATAACTCGCATTTCTAGACCAGGATATTCAATCTATATAATTTCATCCAGCAAACCATAAAATTCATTGCTTGCACCTCCATTGGATGATTGAACACATACTCCACTATTCATTGTACTCTTCTCATTTCCATATTCTTGAGTATGAAAATTATATCCGTTTATGAAATATGCTGGCCAAGTGCATACCATTGCTTTTGGACCCCATGACAGATGGATTAGCAATTCTTCCTGAACGTGAGTTTGATTAGCATAAACCTAGACTCAAATGAAAATGTTATTTATTTAAAAGCTAAGATATGGGTAAACAAAAATGAGGTAATTAAAACTGCTTACATATGATTTGAACCATGGTGCAAATTTTTGATCGCAGAAATGATCAAACTCACGTGTCGGGATTTCAGAATATAAGTTTTGGAAAATTCTATAATAAAAAATTGAATTATAACATAAAAAAATTAACACTTAACGAAGAAATAGGAAATATGACGATACTTCTGGACAATTAAGTAAAACATATGTCTGGGCTGCCCGCCATTCTTGATCAGTTAAGTATCTTTGCTTACATAGTCCACTTGGTCGACTAAGATAATTAAAAATTGAGAATGAATTCAAATTGGGATCGACAGGACCTTCATCATTCCTTCCCGATTTTCGTCTTTTGGACTAGAACGTGAGGCTCAAAATAATATGATGCAAAAGTTGTTACTTCCTCTACAATATATGCATTAACAATAGAGGCTTCAACATGTGCCTTATTTTTCACTTTTTTCTTCAAATGATATAAGAATCTGATTGTAATATAATAAATTATATTACAAATGAATATATAAAAAAGTTATAATTTTTTATGCAATAATAACGAAGTATAGAATATGCAAATTATACCTTTCAAAAGGATACATCCATCGAAAATGAACTGGTCCTCCAACTTTGGCCTCATATGGAAAGTGAACCAAAATATATTCCATTGAATCAAAAAATGCTGGCAGAAAAATCCTTTCTAAATTACATAAAATGATTGGAATGTCTCTCTCTAACTTCTCCATGTGTGAATATCCCAAAACTGTTGAGCAAATATCATGAAGAAAAATACTTAACTCTGTAATGGCACCCCATACAAAATTTGGTAAGAGTTCTTTAAAAGCAATAGGAATTAGTCTTTCCATGAATATATGACAATCATGACTTTTCAAACCCATCAATTTGCATTCCTTCATATCGACACATCTCCCAAGATTAGATACATATCCATCAGGAAATCTCAATGATTTCAATCATTCACAAACAACACGTCTCTGTTCCTTATTCAATGTATAAACTGCCTTTGGTTTTGGTCCCCTACTATTTTCATCAATATCAAGGGTGGGTCGTTTACAAATGAGTCACATATCTTTTCTTGCATTCAGATTATCTTTTATTTTTCCGGTGATATCCATCATTGTATTTATCAGATTATCAAAAATATTCTTCTCAATATGCATTACATCGAGATTATGATGAATCAAATTACTAAACCAATACGGTAACTCCCAAAATATACTTCGTTTAGTCCATTTATGTTTGCTTCCATATTCATAAGTTGTACCATGTGGTTCTTCAATAATGATGGAAAGTGAAGCACTCTCAAAATATCTTGACACAATCGATCTATGGCGGAGGTGTTTTTTCAATTCGATTCCTAATAAATTCATCTTTATTCCTTCTGAAATTATGATTTAGTGGTAACAATTGTCTATGACAATCAAAATAACTCGGCTTCTTACCATGTTTCAATCTAATCGACTTTGATCTCTCCATACATATTGGGCATCCTAAGATCCCTGCAGTACTCCAACCTGATAGCATATCATAAGCCGGAAAGTCATTTATGGTCCAAAGAAGAGCAACCTTCATTACAAACATCTGATTAGTATGAACGTCGTATGTAGAAAAATCTTCATCCCATAGTTGTTTTAGCTCTGCAATCAATGGTTGCATATAAACATCTATTAACTTCTTCGGATTTTTCGGGCCAGGCACAACCAATGTTAAAAACATATACGGTGTTTTCATGAACATCCCAGGCGGAAGATTATACGGAGTTAATATAACTGTCCAACAAGAATAGTGTCTTCCTGATTTACCAAATAGAGCAAATCCATCAGCACAGAGACCTAACCTAATATTTCGAGTCTCCTTCGCAAAATCAGGATATGTTCTATCAAAAATTTTCCACACCTCTGCATCTTATGGATGACACATTAGTCCCTCTTCTGTTTGATGATTTGCATGCCAAGTCATGTGTTCAGCAGTTGTCTTTGATGCATAAAGCCTTTATAACCTAGGAGTTAAAGGCAAATAAAACAACTGACTATATGATATACGTCGTTGTTGGCTCCTACTAGTGCTCTTGTACCTATCTTGATTACAGAATTTACAAACATCTACATCTGCATCATCTCCCCAATATAACATACAACCATCTCTGCACACATCAATTCTTTCCACTGGAAGATCTAATTCTTTCATCAGTTTTTTCATACTGTAAAAATCATTGGACAATATATGATCATGCTACAATGCCTCTTCAAAAGCTTGAACAAAATTATTAAAACAATCTTCAGACACATTATGCTCTGCCTTGACATTCAACAGTCTTGCGGTGAACGATAGTTTAGTGTGAGTCTCACAACCATTTATAATGGTTCATCTGCAAAGACTCAACACCTCCTGAAATTTGAGATATGCTTCATTATTCATATTTTCATCGATATCACATTACTTGTACCTCTTCCAAGGGTGATGCATTAGTAAATCATTGGAGGACAACTTGAAGTTGCACCTTGTGATTGGGGAATCAAATTCGGACCCGCTACATCAAATATCATCCTCTAATATGGATTTAATTGATTATAATAACTTTGATCCCTAGAGACTTGTGTGTTGTGTCTATGATAATCCTCATCAGATATAAATGGTTCACCATGACATGTCCAGTTATAGTAATTTGCAGTAAAACCAAATCTACAAAGATGCTCTGAAACTTTGCTAGACGGTAAAAATCTACCATTGTGACACTTTCTGCACGGACACCTTATCTGATTACCATCTATAAACTCAACATTACTAGATGCAAAATTTAAAAACTCTTTCAACCCACTCATAAATTCATCAGTTAAACCTCGACGTTCAGGTAAATTCCTTTTATACATCCAACTCCTTTCACGCTGCATTATGTCTGTTTTCAATAAATTATATTAATAAAAACTCCTAGAAAATACATTAATACGAATATACAGTTAGTTCACATATGAATGAAATTAAGATATAACAGAAATAATAACATGAGATAGTATAATAAACAAATTGATATCATTATTAAAATAAGGCGGGCAATGGGTGGCTCACTGGGCAACGAAGCGGTGGCTCGGACGGCCATCGGGCGAGGGCGTTGGTCGTCGGCCTTCGGTCACGTCGGAACTCGCGGACCCGGGCGAGGGCAATGGAACTCATGGACGGGCGGCCTGTGGCATCGTGGCGCATGCTCGCGGCGGCAGGCGGCTCGCGGCGGACGGCGGCTCTGGCTCATTGGGGACACGCGGGCGACGAGGGGCTCGGCGGGCGGCCGGCGGCTCGGCGTACGGGCCGGGCTCGGCGGCGTGACGGGCGGACGGCGACGGGCTCACGGGGCGGACGGGCGACGACCACGGGCGATGGCGTACCACGCGGTGATGGCGGGCGCGTGACGGCTGGATCGGCAGTGACGACGGCCACGGCGCGGGCCGCGGGCTCACGCGGCGCAAGCGGCGAACTCGCGGCCGGTCGGGGCGATGGTCACGAGGGAGAAAGCGGGAGAGAGCGAAAATTAGGGCTTGGGAGGGCGCTGAAAGGAAAAAAATTAGGGCACAGGAAAGTATTTACCGAATTTGCAACGAATCCTTGGATTCGTTGCAAACTTTGCAACGAATCCACGGATTTCTTGCAAATATTTTTTTTTAAAAAAAATAAAATACTTAAAAATCGTTAACTGATTTAGAGATCTCAGAATGAGATAAAATCAGTGTCAATATGTTCGTCTAGTTCTCCTCATTATATAAATATCGTCAAAAAAATTTTAATCAGTGAATTTTTGAATATCAATGTGTCTGAGAAATATAATTCACGTTTAAAAAATCACGTATCCAAATATTTTAGGTCAAATTGATTTTTAAAATTATATATATAATCAAGGGAATTAAACAAACATATAAGAACTTGTTTCATCTCATTTCGAACTCTCTAAGTCACTTAACCGGTTTCGAAGAATTTTTAATATTTTTTTTTTCTAAAAATAAAGGTGCAAATAATTTTTTTTTAAAATAAATAAAATACTTGAAACTCGTTAACTGACTTAGAGATCTCGAAATGAGATAAAATCAGTGCCAATATGTTCGTCTAGTTCTCCTAATTATATAAATATTGTAAAAAAAATTTTAATCAGTGAACTTTTGAATATCAATGTGTCTGAGAAATATAATTCACGTTTAAAAAATCACGTATCCAAATATTTTAGGTCAAATTGATTTTTAAAAAAATATATATAATCAGGGGAACTAGACGAACACATAGGAACTTGTTTCATCTCATTTCAAACTCTCTAAGTCACTTAACCAGATTCGAAGAATTTTTAATATTTTTTTTTTCTAAAAATAAAAGTTTACAACGAATCTAAGGATTGGATTCGTTGCAAATCATTTTTTTTTAAATAAATAAAATACTTGAAACTCGTTAACTGACTTAGAGATCTTGGAATGAGATAAAATCAGTGTCAATATGTTCGTCTGATTCTCCTCATTATATAAATGTTGTTAAAAAAAATTTAATCAGTGAACTTTTGAATATCAATGTTTCTGAGAAATATAATTCACGTTTAAAAAATCACGTATCCAAATATTTTAGGTCAAATTGATTTTTAAATATATATATATAATCAGGGGAACTAGACGAACACATAAGAACTTGTTTCATCTCATTCCGAACTCTCTAAGTCTTCGAAGAATTTTTAATATTTTTTTTTTAAATAAAAGTTTCCAACGAATCCACGGATTCGTTGCACATAATTTTTTTTTTTAAAAAAAATAAAATACTTGAAACTCGTTAACTGACTTAGAGATCTCGGAATGAGATAAAATCAGTGTCAATATGTTCGTCTAGTTCTCCTCATTATATAAATGTCGTCAAAAAATTTTTAATCAGTGAATTTTTGAATATCAATGTGTCTGAGAAATATAATTCACGTTTAAAAAAATCATGTATCCAAATATTTTAGGTCAAATTAATTTTTAAAAATATATATATAATCAGGGGAACTAGACGAACACATAGGAACTTGTTTCATCTCATTCCGAACTCTCTAAATCAGTTAACCGGCTTCGAAGAATTTTCTATATTTTTTTTTCTAAAAAGAAAAGTTTCCAACGAATCCACAGATTCGTTGCAAATTTGCAATGAATCCACGGATTCGTTGCAAAATATTTAAAAAAAATATCCTTGAAACTCGTTAACGAACTTGTTTTTTATTTTTTTAAAATAAAATAAAAATCTGCGACGAATTCATAATTCGTCACTAAATTAGCGACAAAAAAATAAATATTTGTCGCCAAATTTGCGACGATTATTGAATTTGTTGCAAAATTGAGACGAAAATAAATATTCGTCGCTAAATTTGCGACGAAATCGGGAACGAAATATTATTTGTTGCTAATTTGCTTTGAAATATTTTTGTTGCTAAATTAGTTGCTGATTAGCAATATTTTATAATTTTATTGCTAAATTTGTCGTAAATTTGCGACGAAAATAATTTGTCGCTAAATAATTGATTTTTTGTAGTGAATTTAATATGGAATTCCCAACAAAATTAGGCATAAAATGAAGCAAAAATAATGGTAGAATTGATATATATAAAGTCCCAACTTTCCAGGAAAAAAAACAATTGATTAACAAACCAAAAGATTGAAAAGTTAAGTTTAATTCTCAGCAATAGTCGGATTCATCTTCCAGCATCAAGCCATCATAGCCAATAATTGCAGGGTAATAATGAATATGAGATATTGGAGAAAACCAAATCATGAATGTAAACTCGAGTGATTTGATTTCCTTCAATTCTCACATTCAGAACTCTACATGCTCCGAGTGGTGGTATTTAATGAACTGTGAAAGCGAGATGTTGGTGAAAACTGAACCTGATTTTGTTTAACGTACATACCGATCGATGAAATTAATCCACTTCCAGAACTGCAGGTTCAATTTTCTAGCTACAACATTATATTAATTTCAACGGAAGGATGCTGAAACTAAAACGAGAAGAGCTTCTATTACTTATAATCACATCTACATTGTTTGTTCCAATGCAAGCCATAAAAATTGTGTGACCGCCATTATATTTAATTTGTTAGTTTCTCATGCCAATTGCATGCCGTGAGCTTTGAAGTTGGAAGAGCCATATTTCTCGATCGAGTTAGGATTGATTTTAAAATCAGATACAAAATTTTCCAAGTATTGTTTACTTTCAGCATTTTAAGCTAATATTACCTGCACGATTAATAATTTAATTAGGAGAGAGAAAAAAAATTTCTTGAATGCAATCGATCGGATCCATTAATTTTCTCAAGTATTAATCTATATTAAAGATCCTTCCCACACATTTTATATATATTATATATATGATTACTCTTTTCGTAGAACCTTAGAAAGCTGCTGGGCTTCAGCCATTTATACACTATTATTTGTAGATTCATCGAATGTTACTTCAGCTTATACATCAGATCGATGATATATACTCGATCTTGTGGTCGTGTACTACTTTCAAAGATATATAATACGTTATTGGTAATATAATCCAAAGATGATAAAATGTGATCACAAAATATATATAGTAGGGTAATTGGTGTCAACGCGAATCTAGAATTTGATAATGACGAAGGTGCATATGGTTTATTATGAGTTGGAAGGATACATGCAGATAGTAGAAGAGGACTTATAATTATTAGCTAGATGAAGAAGGATATAATTAACAACGTCTCTCAATCTTCTTTATATTCTTGCTCTTGGAATAAGAACAAGTGGTCGAGCCTTCCTCAGCACAATTCCGAACTCCTCGCGGAGATCAAGTTCATGGCCTACAGGCAGCTCCCAATCAAAGCCGTGCAGGAAGGAAGCCAACGTGTACATTATCATCCTCTGCGACAAAGAAATCCCCACGCATATCCTCTTCCCCTGTCCAAATGGCAGATAGATCGAAGTATTTCCACGAAAATCATAATTCTGATTCCCCTGTAAAAATCTCTCGGGTCGAAACTCCAAGGGATCTTCCCACACAGCAGGGTCTCTGTGAATTGCCCAAACATTTACGAAGACCTTGGAACCCTTGGGAATGGTGTATCCTCCCAGTACGAAAGTGGAGCTGGCCGAGTGGGGAACCAGCAGAGGAACCACTGGGTGCAGGCGGAGCGTCTCTTTCATCACGGCACAAAGGTATTGCAACCTTGGCAGGTCTGACTCTTCCACTTGGCGTCCATTACCGACCACTGCGTCGAGCTCATTTCTCACTTTCTTCATAGCTTCGGGGTTGCACATCCGCTCAGTCATCGTCCATTCTACTGTACTTGAAGATGTATCTGTTCCTCCTGTTACTAAATCCTAAAACAAGAACAATAAAACAGACTGATGTTGAGTTTAATGTGTGCATTAAGCTAGAAAGATGGAATTGAGCAAAGCAAAATAGATGGAGGGACGTACCAAGAACAAGCCCTTGACATTTTCCATAGTGAACGACTCCTTTTCATCCTTTTCCAGAATCTGCATCATCACTTTTAGGAAACTTTCACCGCGTTTCTCTTCTGCAAACTTGGCAAACAACAAAGTATAACGCTTATAAATTTCCTTCATCCTCCTCGACAAACCTTGCAAATCCAGCGCCGCAATCTTCGGAAAGAAGTCCGACACGTTTGGCGCTAACAAAAGCCAGACGACCTCCTCGATCACGCTCCTAAACTGGCTCGCCGTGTCATCGGCGGGCGTCACTCCCCACAGCATGACCGTCATCACGCGTAACAACGTTGTGAACACTAGATCCCGCACGGCTACCGGCTCGCCCGCGCGGAGGCCAGAGACGGCACGCCGGATCTCTCGGCACCGCAGGTGGCTGACGGCCTCGATCCCGGAGACGCTGAGCAGCTCGCGGACGGTGACCTTGCGGAGCGCGCGCCAAAGCGGACCGTGGGGGCACCACACCATGTCATGGCGGATGGCGTCGGCGACAGAAGCGGGGGGCTCGTGGTTAGCCAAGACCTCGTCGTGGTCCTTGAAGGCCTCGCGGACGGCGGCTTGGGAGGAGAGGGCGACGTGGAGTTTTGAGCCGAGGCGGAGGCTGAAGACAGGGCCGTGGGTGAGGGCGAGACGGCGAAAATAGACGTGCAGTTCGGGGTCGAGGGAGAGGAGACTTCCAATGAATGGAAGGCCAAAGGGCCCCGGGGGCAGGGGTGGCCGTCCTCGGCCGCAGCTCCGCCATCTCAGCCACCACAGGAGGAAAACGGAACAGAATAGGATGAGGAGAGAGATGACAAGGTGAGATCTCATGGAGCCGTCGTCACTTGCCTTCATTGGTTTATCGTTGCAAATTATCCTGTGTTTGGACCACCGGCCCCGACTTAATTAATTCCATGGCCAGCGCCGGCACCATCCCTTTAAATTTTATCCCCATTTACGTCATGATGTCATGCACTCATGCGACATTGATATTTGTCCTCCGGCTGTCCTATATATATGGAGGAGATTAAATATAAAGGCGGAGATTCGTCGATAATTCGATTTGTCAAGAATTCTATTTTTGGCCGATTGTCAAGGGTGTTGTTTTAGGAGGGTTTTGAGGATTACATCCACAAAAAGTTGAAATCCCCCGTAATAGTCATCTACATGGGGACAGATTTGTTTGACATCGATATTTGGGGTTGAAGAAAATTTCCGATCCACTCACTGATGAGATAAGAAATAGCTATTTGCAATAGAAATAACTCTATCTCCGTCTACTCATAGTCATCGGCGAGATGAGAGAGAGCCAATCGTCGCAAGAAGAATATTCCGTCCTGCACTACAGTCCCGATCTGGTGCCTTATGGAATTCAATTCGGGATAGCGACGAATTTACACGTACGTGGACTAGACCATTCCACCTGATTGCTTCTTAAAAAGCACACACTCAGATCAATCTTAAAGTTTGACATTGGGATCTTTCTATTTTTTTTTCCATCGTTCCAGTTGTTCCAGTTGTCCGTCGTCCATTTTTTTCCATCGTTCCAGCTGTCCGTCGTCCATTTTTTTTTTACCCGTTGCTCACGTTGTCATATGCCCGAGTCCATCGAGTGTCGTTGCATGTCTGCTATCGACCCTATTGGATCGGTATTGTCAATCGCATCTCTGACTAGTGTCGACCTATTTCATGCGCATAGATGCACAATCACACATATACAATTGCATCGTGATTGACAGATCGCGAAAGTTGTTCCACTGCAGTATTGCACCACATTCTTAACCTCGCAGTTGTAGAAACACCTTGAGTCCTCGGGCAGTCAAGCGCACTGTCACCGCACACTATTCCGTTGTTATCGCCCTCTGTCCCGACCACTGATGGAATTCATCCACTCAGACTATTTCACACCGGTGCGCTCTTAGATTGAATTAATTAAGATTTTTATTTAATCATTTTTTGAATTTTAATTAATAAATTTGAGTTAGATTTAATTAATTAATTAGATTTAGATTAATTAAAGCTGAGGTTTAATTGATAGATTTACATTAATTGATTAATTGGTTTTAGATTGTTTAACCTGTTTTAATTTTTTAAAAAATAATTAGTCTGATTTAATGTTGTTGTTATAATGTTATTATTTACTTATTTGAATTAATTTGAGTTTTTATTATCACATACTTTACATACTTTAAATGGAAAAATATAAGCAAATGAATTTGTTATTATTACGATTGATAAAATTTTTAAAGAAAGAGAGCAAATGAATTAGATCTAGCTACTTCTCTAACTCCATCGACAAGATCAAATCCTAAAAGATTCAAAAATATAGAAACTGAAGATGTTGATCTCAATTCTTTGGAGAGTGATCTTGGATTGCGTTATTAAATTTGAGAATATCATTTTAACCAATAAGAGGAGGTTCATAGAGCTTATTTAATTTGAATATGAAGGTATATCAGCCTACTTCGAGAATATCCATTAAATAAAAATGTTAAGCACCCTCGAAGATTTCAATCTGCTTGGTATGAATAATTTCTTTGATTGACGTATTCATCGTCTAAAGATAAAACATATTATTTTCCATGTTTTATTTTCAACAAGTCATTAGAATGCTCAAATCACATTGCATTTACTATTAATGGATTTGATAATTAGAAGAAAGTTCGAAATGAAAAAACTTATGCTTTCTTAGGCCATATAGAGAAAGATAATGTATTTTCACTCCATCGTAATGCCGAAAAGACATGTAAGAATTTGATGAACCAACCACAACATATATCAAGGAGATTTGACAATTTTAATGTTGAACAAGTCGCAACTAATCATCTTCAATTAAAGGCTCACATACATGTGGTGTTGTTGCTTGCACTTCAAGGAATTTTGTTTAGGGACTATGATGAGAAATCTAGTTCATCTAATCGTGGCAATTTTCTTGAATTTTTGGATGTGTTAACCATGTATAATGATGAACTTTCAAAGACAATTTCTAAAGCTTCAAAAAAGGGCAAGTATACAAGTCACGATATTCAGAAACAAATACTTCATGTGCTTTCAGTAAGAGTGAAAAATACAATTCATGAAGAAATTGGAGTTGTCAAATATTACATAATTGTCGATGAAGCTCGAGATGAATAAAAAAGAGAGCAAATTTCTATAGTATTGAGGTTTGTGGATACTAATGGATTCATTCAAGAATACTTTTTTGGACTTGGTCATGTATATGATATTGTAGCTTTGACTTTAAAAGATGTTATATATTCTGCTTTGGCTCACTACAATTTGGATGTTCAAAATATTAGAGGTCAAGGCTACGATGGTGCTAGTAATATAAGGGGGCGAGTTTAATAGATTGTAAACTTTGATTATAAAAGATTATAGAAGTGTCTATTATATTCATTATTTTGCTCATCGATTACAATTGGTTTTAGTTGCAGCATCAAAAAATATGACTTTTATTCATCAATTTTTTGACAAATTAACTTTTATAATTAATATTATTGGTTCTTCATGCAAGCGTAATGATGAATTGAAGAATGCTCATGTGGATGACATTGCACATTTAATTGCTATTAATGAACTTAAGACAGGGCGTGGACTTAATCAGATAGGTATTTTACAGCGAACTGTTGATATGCGTTGGAGTTCTCATTTGTAATCATTGTTAGATCTAATTAAGATGTTTAGTGCATTATATGTGGTATTGCTCAAGGTTATGGAGGATGAACTCCTGCGCATCCGTGTGCTCCACGCCGACCCACACGCGGTGTCGGCGTCGCCGCCGCACCGTCCGGCCACCGTCGCCCGCCAAATTTGGCGCAATTGACACGCAACTCGTCGGCGGTCCAGCGGGGCTCGGCTTCTGGCCAGTTAATGCTCGAAATCCGGTGCAAAACGATCGAAAATGACCAAATCACGCGGCCGAAAGTGGCGCGCCCACTGTCGGTTGTGATCAGGCCGGATTATGGTCGAATTGCGGTCGGAATCCAACGGTGTGGCAGCCAAAATCGAGCGCCCGATTATGGCGATCAATTTCGGTCGTCATTCGACCGGCCGACGGCCGAATCGCGGCCGGTTGAGTATAGCGGACGGACCGACGTCGACTGTCAGTCTGTCTGACGCCGGATTCCGATTGCAATTCGATCGGAATCCGGCCCGATCACGATCGACAGTGGCCGCACCACTATCGGGCGCGTGATGTGGTCATTTCCGGTCGGTTTACACTAGATTTCGCACGCTAACCAGTCGGAAGCCGAGGCCCGTCGGACTGCCAGTGAGTTGCGCGTTGATTGTGCCCGGTCCGACGACTGACGGTGGTCGGACAATGCAGCGACGACGCCGACACCGCACATGGATCTCGCATGGAGCGCACGAATGCGCATACAATCGGCGCTCAAGAGATCAAGTTATATATATATATATATATATATATATATATATTTCTTCATTTATAATTCATGTATATAAGATAATATTTCATTATTTGTCGATCTATATATTATACTTATGTCACAGGTAGACCGCCTTAGAGAACTGAGCGCCCCTAGCCAATCGATTAATGAGTGCGATGTATCGAGACAATCGAAATAAGATGTACACTCATTATAAGAGTCTATTACATCTTCCTCCTACTGAGCGTCAACAACATATACCGATCGAGTTTTGTGAGACACAAGAAGATTAAAATATATATGTGATCTTTTGAATCAGAAAAATTTCAGTTAACTAAATCTACACCAAAACTCGTTGTTATATAAACATTTACTTATTTGTTTTAGAACTAATGCTTTAATGTTCACTTTATCAAATTTTTTTTTATTGTAGACACACTCTGCAATAAATACCCAAAATCGATCACAACTCCCATATAACCATCGCGGGGATTCCAAATCATTCGTTCAATATAATTACGACGGTGTAAGTATAAATTTTATAGTTATAGTATATTATTTGTCGATCATAATATTAAGACATTATAATATTTTTCAGACCAATCAGTCACAGAGAAAAGATCGGATTACTATTTTTAATACAACTCATTGTAACTCATCAAAATGGTAGATCGAGAAGAGGGTTGAGGTTGTATACGTATGATATGATCAATATGATCGATATGATTTAACTAATTTGTTTTTAAATTTGTATAATTCTTTTTAAAAACATTATTAATATGCTTGATATTTATAGGATGATATGGTTAGACTGGGAGATGAGTACATTCAATCACAAGAAACCACAGGACGTGACATCGATACAGTCCAAGTTACAGATAAAGTTTATGATCAGGTCCTCGGTGTTCGTGTTGGATACATTAAAGAACTTGAAAGTGGACCAAAACCAGTTAAATCCACTTCTTCAGATACCACCTCCTCCTCCAGAGTAACTAATGCGACATTGCATGAAAAACTTGAGTCCACCTAAGAGGAGCTAGTAAACACTCGAGTTCAATTAGCAAACACCCAAGATGAGTTAACATCAATGAGATCAAGACAAGATGTGTTTGAAGTAATTTTGAATCGGCTTGCACCTGGAGCATTATAATCCTTGGTGTAGGAGTCATCTTCAGCTCCACCTCCTCCTCCATTTTGTGAACTTCTATGTTTTAAACTCGTGAAATTGTTAACTTGAATGTTTTGAACATGTTGAACTTGTGAAATTGGATGTTTTGAACTTGAAGTTAGGTTTTTTATAATCTATTTCGATTATGTTATATGATTAGTCATTGAAAAAAGTGTGTAATGATTTTTGTATTACAGGATATCTAATATAAACAAATGGGGTGCTGTCAAAGTATATTTCGACGGTTAGCGATAAATTCTAAAAAATTCATCGCTAATCTACGGTTAGCAATGACTTTATGAAAATTCATCGCTAATCATTGGCAGCCGACTAAAAAATATTATATGGCCTGTCCAGTCGACTGCTGATTCATGTCAGATCAAATTCTACTTATTAGTCGATTGCCAAAATATAGCAGTCGACGGTGGTTTGCGATGAAATTAATTAATCCATCGCTAATCTTTGATACCCGGTTCTCAGGATAATTTGTGGTTAGCGACGAATTTTCATAAATTTGTGGCTAATCATTGGCAGTCGACTGACCAGTCGATTAAAAAATATTCTGTGGTATGTCCAGTCGACTGGTGAACTCCACCAATCGACTGCTGGTTCACGTCAGGTCGAATTTCTACGTATCAATTGAATGCCAAAACATAGCAGTCGACTACGGTTTGTGACAAATTTAATTAATTTCGTCGCTAACAAAGTAGGTCGTGGATTTACCGAAAATTCAATGTTAGCAACCAAAATTTTTTATTTATCGCTAATATATTTTTTTTGCGAGGATTTTTAATTGTTTAACGACGTTATTATTTTTGTCTTTTAAAATTAACAATGAAATTTTAACAATTCGTCGTTAATGTATGTTAGTGACAAGCTTATTGCGACGAAATATTACCATCGTTAATGTCATTTAGCAGCAAATATTATGAATTAGTGACGAAAAAAATCATCGCTATTCTACTGATTTATTGTAGTGCATCGACATTCTCACAATGAACGGCCAGGTTGACAATTCTATGTCAGAGGGTGACATCGACAATGGATTGTTTAATTTCATTAGCAATCTCCTCTTTCCCTTTCTCGTCTTTGCTTGCCTAGCCTATTCATCCTCGTTTGCCTTTCCTAGGGCGGCCTATTCATCCTGCTAGCCTGGGCTATGGCTAGTGAAGCCAAAGTGTCGTTCTTCTCTTGTGATGCATTTGAGTTCGTGGAGCTATGGCTTGAACTAGATCAATTTCTCTAATTGTTAGGTAGAGGGGTTGCAGTCTGAACTCGATCGTTATAGAAGTTGTTATCTTTATATAAATACTTATTTTCTCTTAAGGAGTGAATATTCACCAATGTGGAGATTATTGAAGATGACTCATATAGAGAGAGGGATGACATGACCACGACATAATCATGTTAGTCAGCACGGTTAGACCATGGTCTACTTTGGAAGCCACAACACAACTGTGGTCGTTCACATGGGTAGGCAACGACGACACAACCATGACACAGTCATACCTGAGAGACATGACTAGGGTTGTGTTAAGTTCAAGAGGTGAGCATGAACGTGTCAAGCGACACGACCAAGCCATACTATGTTCCGAAGGACGAAAGGAGTCAGCACGATCGTGTCCAGCGACACTGCCAGGGTCATGTTACTTTTGAAGGAGATGACATGATCGTGTCCAACGATACGGTCAGCCCGTGGCACACCATGGAGGCGACGAGGAGTTTTAAAAAGTTCATCAATTTATGATATTTTGGATCTAATATACATATATATATATATATATATATATATATATATATATATATATATATATATATATATATATATATATATATATATAAAATTAATTTTTCTTGATTGTTTTGTGGAGTAGATCATCATTTTTTTTCTCTTGTTATGCGTAGATCCCAACACTATCCATTAATTTTATGAAGTATTAATATATATTAAAGATCCTTCAACCATGTTTTATACGATTACTCTTTTCATAGAACCTTAGAAAGTTAGCCCCGAACTATGGTCAAGTGGTAGAGTATTCATACAAATAATTAGGAATCTCATAGTCGATCCCTTGCTACGATTTATTTATAGATTTTTCTTCAAATGAGAGTCGATCTCTTGAAATACTAAGTCTGTCTATTGAGATAGTTCATATTTGCATTCGTTTAATTTATCTTCTTCTTCAATCAAGAACAACTACTGTTGTGGTTCGGCATCCGCCCATTTATATTTCGTCAAGCACATCAAATGTGTTGGTGCAGTAGGCACATAAGTCGAACCTGAATTTTGATTATAACAAACGATACAAAGTTAAGCTCATGTCGTTATCTCACGAGCTGAATCGAGTGTGCAGAAAATTGCTATAGCTGGAGTGGTGGTCGAGCAACACTCGAGTAACTTCGGAGGGAGCCGAAGGAATCGAGTGGAAGGCCGGAAGTGAAAGCGACATAGTAAGTATCGAGGTAAGCTCGTGTGTGCGAGTGTAAGTGAGGTCGTATCCTCTTTACGGGGATAGACTTAAGCGTAGATCCGACTCAAGACATCCCATTGGTAGTCTAGGTCAAGATCGGACGATCGGAGGCCGTCGAAATAGTGTTTTTGTTAAGCTAACTTTGCCTTGCAGCTAGCATCGCGATCGCGCCGGAGGACTCGATCCGCCCATCACCGATCGTCATGGTTGCGATTCGATCGATCTGCCATCACGATCGTGATGGCCATCAGTCGACTGATGGTCAAGGATCAACCTCGAGGAGTCAAGCCTTATCACCATTTTTCAAGGAGCCATGTGCCTAATTTCCATTGGTTGAAGGTCCTCTCGAAAAGGGCTCAAGGGCTATAAAAGGAGGGGGCTCTCCTAGGATTTCATCATCAATTCTAAGCTTCCAAAAGCCTCCACAAAGCTACAAACTCTCCGACAACGAAGTGCTTCTTCTCCGACGTCTAGGTTTAATTTGTTTACTTTTTTTTTATGTCGGTATAAGCTTTATATCAGTTTGTTTCTTTACTTTTTCGGAGCTTTTTCTATCGTAACGAGGAGAGGGGGAGTGTCCCTCTACCTCAAGCTTTTTGTGTTCTTGTATCGATTAACTCCTACCTCTAACAAGGAGGAGTTCATTAGTATTTTTGCCCTCCGTGCGTGGTCAAGGACCACTAGGGCCTTGGAGTAGTAGCCGAAGGCTACGAACCAAGTAAAAAATATTTGTCTCATTTACTTTACATTTATCTTTCCGCTGCGTATAAGTGTTTTGAAACAAATTCGAAAGAAAAAGGTTTTATCGCTATTCACCCCCCCCTCTAGCGATCCGCTTCGATCCAACAATTGTTATCAGAGCCGGGGGTTGCTAAGATTTGGTGAAACCACCGATCTAACTTTTTACAGTTTTTTTTCCTTTTTAATTCTGTTTATTTCGAATTTATTTCATTTGGTTAGTTTTCCTCCCACATTACTAATCCAAGACGTGAGTCTTGGTACATTTCATGTGTTTGTGTCGTTTCTAGGTTTTTCGTCTTCATCGCCTTGTTTCTTTTATTTTAATGGCCCATCTCAAGGGTTTTAGCACCGTCCGACCTCCGTTTTACAATGGAGATGACTTCCGTTATTGGAAGGGTAGGATGGAATGCTTTCTCAAAACCCAAATCGAGATGTGGATCATAATCCAAACGGGATTCACACTTCCGACTAACGAAGTGGGTGAATCCTTGGATTATGACCAATGGACCATTGCGACAAAATGACAAGTCGAAGCTGACGCCAAGACAACTCAAATCCTTCAATGCGGCTTGTCCAAGGAGGAGCTAAATCGCGTCGGCCCCTTCATCAGCGCAAAGGACCTTTGGACAAAGCTAGTGGAGCTACACAAAGGGACCGATGAAACCAAGGTATGTAAGAGCGATCTTTTATTTAATAAATTATATAATCTAAAAATGCAGGAACACGAAACGGCAACGCAACTTCACGCCCGCATTCAAAACATAGTCAACAATCTACACGCAATCGGGCAAAAGGTCGAAAACCGCGATCTTATAAGGTATGCTCTTAACTCCTTTTCGAGGACTACCTTGTGGGCATCCATGGTCGATGCCTACAAGGTCTCCAAAGATCTTTTGAAACTTAGGTTAGATGAATTATTTTCCGATTTTGAACTTCATGAGCAGTCTAACTCGGAACCCGAGAAGGGTATAACACTTTTTGCAGGTTCGAGGAAGAAAACCGCAAGCAAGCCACCCCCGAAGGAAGAAGAGGATGAGTCCGATTCGGAGGTCGACTCGAAAATAGAGGCCGAACTAGTCAATCTAGTTAGGAGGATAGTCAAGGGCCGAAAATGAACCGTCACTTGACCAAACAAAGGTAAGCCTAAAAGTTCAAATATTAGATGTTACGAATGCAACAGGTTTGGACACATCAAGTCCGAATGCCCAAAACTCAAGAGCAAAGCACCAAAACACAAAAAGACACTCAACGCTACTTGGGAAGAAGCATCCGAAGAAGAAGATAATGATCGTGTTCTCATGGCTAAACCGGTGGAATCGGAGACAGAGTCGGAACCGGAACATGAATCGGAAACCGAAGACGAGTCGGACTGCGAAGCACTATTCAAGACAAGCCACGAATACGCATCCGGTTCAAAAGATACACTCAAGGTAAGTCGATCCCTCATTAGTACACTTTATAGTGCAATTAATTTTTTAACTAGAAAATTAGCTATGTTCGAGTCCAAGGTCGAGACCCTGGTTGAGGAAGTTAAACTCCTCAAACACGAGGTCTCCCTAACCTCTTCGACTAGTCGAGTTCAAGAGGAGGACTCAACTCGGATTGAAAAGCTTGAAGTTGAGAACTCACTCTTGAAGAGTCAAGTCAAAGATCTTAGGAACATGTTGGAAAGGTTTACTTTGGGATCCAAAGGACTTGGCCTCCTACTTGGATCGCAAAGGGTCGTGTACAACAAGGCCGGGCTAGGGTTTAGTTCAAATATGACCAACAAGTCATATATGTCGATTGTAAGTCGACATAAAAAATGTGTCCAAGCATGGGTCCCTAAGACCACCTTGATTTCAAACTTAGGATCGAACCAGTACTGGGTTCTCAAGGACCAAATCCACTATGTGGAGAGACCGAACCGATTCAACGGTCCAGGGGGAGCTAGTACGAAATTTATTTGTATTTTAACTTAGAAAATTGCATGCTTAGGTTCTTTATTTAGTTTGATTTTTCTTTTTAGAATGGTTAGATAGGACTATAACTCGTCAATACTTGATAACATAGTACCAGGACACGGCGAGATGATAGTACGCTAGGAAAGCGGAGTCTTGTGTATTCGAGCTAGATAAGGCGTATCTAGTTCGGTGCACTTGACCGAGTGGAACTAGCTGAAGCTACCTCGTCGTATCCTAGACTAGTTAGACCAGAAAGTGGTCTTAGGTAAGTCAAGTCTCTATTTTCTTGAAAATGACTTTGTCTAAGGAAGTGATCGTTGTTCCGATCAAAGAAGGTCTCTGTGCCTCGCCACGACCTGGAAGCCATGATCTTGAAAAGGTGACTTGATGAGCCTAAGGTCAAATCCGAATCTAACGCAAGGTTGACAAGTGTTCAAGTCATTAAATTTAAATCAAGTAAAATTGGAAGTCATCTCACAAGAACATATAGGGTTAACGTGTTTGATCATGTAGACATGGGTGAAATGATTTAGGTTAATAATTTTCAACCAATCTTTAATCCAATATCCGATCCAACTACCTTGCGTGTAGAATCAATGGATGGTGGACAGTGGTTGCTCCCGACACATGACTGGGGATCAACTCAAGTTTTCGAAGCTTCAATTCAAACGACAAGGATCGGTAGCCTTTGGAAACAACGACAAGCTCAAAATCATCGGATCAGGTGATATTGAGCTCAACTCAAACTTTATTATTCAAAATGTTTTATTAGTAGAAAATTTTCAATATAATTTACTTAGTGTAAGTCAATTGTGTGATAATAACTATAAGGTCATATTTCTAGAAAATGAATGCATAATTAATACAAGTGAAACTTCAAAACAATCCTTAAGGGAACTAGAAATAACAATATTTACACTATTAACTTAACTAACTCCTCAACTAAGTGTCTTATGACACGACAAGAGGAATCATGGTTGTGGCACCGACGATTCGATCACTCACACCCAAGACTCATCCACAAAATGAGTCAGAGTAACTTAGTCGGAGGTTTACCTAACCTCAATAACTTGGATAATAAAATATGTAATGATTGTCAACAAGGAAAACAATCTAGGACACAACATCAACTAACTAATCAAGAACGAACCAAAAGTGTGCTTGAGCTCCTACACATGGATCTATTTGATTCACACGGAGCTAAGTCACTTAATGGAAGTAAATTCTGCTTAGCCATAATTGATGACTATTCTAGATTTACTTGGGTTAGGTTCATCAAACACAAAAGTGATACCCTAGATCAATTAATCAACCTATTTAAGTTAATAGAAAATCAACAAAGTATTAAAATTAAGAGACTTAGGACTGATCATGGTGGTGAATTCGAGAATCATAGGTTTACAAAATTTTGTAACCTAAATGGATACCACCATGAGTTCTCTTGCCCTAGAACTCCACAACAAAATGGCCTAGTAGAGCGTAAAAATAGAACCCTACAAGAAGCCGCTAGGACAATGTTAAACGAGTATAATCTACCCGATAGGTTTTGGGCGGAAGCTGTGAGTACGACATGCTATGTCCAAAATAGGATCCTTATGGTAAAGAGACACCTTAAGACCTCATATGAGATTTATCATGATAAAATATCTAACATCAAGTACTTTAGGGTATTTGGGTGTAAGGTACATATCCTAAACACTAAGGATTACCTAGGGAAGTTTACATCCAAAACCACGACCGGAATCTTCCTAGGATACTCGACTACAAGTAGAGCTTATAGAGTATATAACCATGACACCCTTAGAGTCGAGGAGACTATCAATGTAGTATTTGATGAAGGACATGAACCTACAAAACCCCCAGCAACCCCAATTAGCGAGTTGATTCATACTAGACCTAACTCTGATTCGGAGATCAGGTCTAGTGTTAATTCTAACCTAAGTCAACCAAGTCACTCTATCGACCAAGTGATAGATGACTCTAATCAAACTAGAACTCAAACGAGTCATCCTATTGATCAAGTTGTAGACTCAAACCCAAATCTAACTAGGACTCAAACGAATCATCCTATCGACCAAGTGATAGGGGATCCAAGTCTAGGAGTTCGAACAAGAGCCTCATACAGAAACCTTAGTCAAATCTCCTTGATTTCCAAGATTGAACCCAAGACTATTGACCAAGCTCTTCTTGATCCCGATTGGATTATTGCAATGCAAGAAGAGTTGGCTCAATTCACTAGGAACGAAGTATGAGAATTAGTACCACCACCTAAAGATAAAACAATCGTTGGAACAAGGTGGGTGTTTAGAAATGAACTTGATGACAAAGGTGAAGTAGTTAGAAATAAAGCTAGACTAGTCGCTAAAGGGTTTAGTCAAGTCGAAGGTTTAGATTACGACGAGACCTATGTCCCAGTAGCTAGATTAGAGTCCATTCGAATGCTATTAGCTTATGCTGCACATCGAGGATTTAAGTTGTTTCAAATGGATGTGAAATCTGCGTTCTTAAATGGATACATTAAAGAAGAAGTTTATGTTAGTCAACCTCCCGGTTTCGAAAGTTTAGATAAACCCGACCATGTCCTTAGGTTAAAGAAAGCCCTCTATGGACTTAAACAAGCTCCTCGAGCTTAGTACGAGAGACTTTCGATTTATCTTAAGTCCAAAGGTTTTAACCAAGGTGTAGTTGACCCAACCCTTTTTGTAAAAACCTTAGGTAAAGACATATTCATAGCCCAAATCTACGAAGATGATATTATTTTCGGAACCACCAACTCAATCCTACTAAATGAGTTCATTTCACTTATGGAAAGTGAATTTGAAATGAATTTAGTAGGCGAGTTAAGTTTCTTCTTAGGTCTACAAATTAAACAAACTAAAGATGGAATATACCTACATCAACACAAATATACTAGGGAATTAATTAAACGCTTTGGAATGCAAGACGCTAAAATTATTAATACCCCAATGGCAACGAATGTAAATATAGAAGAAGATGTAATCGAAAATTCAATTGATTTAAAATACTATATGAGCGTAATAGGGAGTCTCCTTTACTTAACTGCAAGCCGACTTGATATCTTATTTGCAGTAAGTATGTGCGCAAGATTCCAAACCTGTGCCAAGGAGTCTCACCTAACTCTAGTCAAGCGTATCCTTAGATATCTAAAGGGTACACTTAATGTCGGTATTTGGTACCCTAGATCTACCGAGTTCGAACTAACTGGCTACTCTGATTCGGACTATGCCGGTAGTAAGCTCGATAGAAAGAGTACGAGTGGTTGTTGTCAACTTCTCGGCTCGAGTCTAGTGAGTTGGTGCAGTAGGAATATATATTGTGTTGCCTTATCTACTACCGAAGCCGAATACATCACAATGGGTGAGTGTGTCACTCAACTTCTTTGGATGAAACACACTCTTCGCGACTTTAAGTTAGACTTTACAAATACTAAACTTCACGTATATAACATTAGTTCAATTAATCTTACTAAGAATCCGATATGTCACTCTAGGATCAAACATATAGAGGTCAAACACCATTTCATTCGAGAACATATGGCCAACGGAGCCATACAACTGGAATACGTCGAATCGAAGTCTAACTTGACAGACTTATTTACTAAACCCCTACCCGAAGCCGAATTCAGTCTATTAAGATGAAAATTGGGCATGTGCGCAGTAGAATAGGAACTTGCAAATTATATTTTCTTACTACTATTTCTTACTTTTCATTTTCATGGAACTAGCATAGGACATACCTTAGATATCATGCACCTATAGATTTAAGGAGCCAATACATCTCACAACACATAGGATTAATGTGTTTGTGTACTTAGCCACGTAGATGGGCGTGAGATGTTAGGACCTTACTCCTAGTTCCAGATGTAGAGCTAGTGCATCACCATGAACCACGAAATATAATTATACATACTAACCGACTCTGACCAGGACTGGTTGATCTTTCATATCAATCAAACGAAATATGAGTCGAACATTTTATAGATGAGCTTATTTTCAGTATATTATTTTCAAAATAATGTGGAACATGCTTGGACTTTAAATTTAATACTTATTTTTGTTTTCCACACACCCTTACTCTTTTCGATATATGGCAAAAGGGGGAGAAAAAGGCCAAAGTTAAGGGGTCAAAAATTTTAAATCTTAACTCAAACTTATTTTTAACACTATGATGTTAATGTTTTACTTAGAGGGGGAGAAAGGGCCAAGTTAAGAAGACCTCTTAACTTAAACGTTTTACTAAGGCCAACTTTAAGTAATGTTAATTACTTAAAGCAACCCTTAAGGGGGAGGATTAAGGCCTTTCTTCAAGACTCACCCTCGGTCAAGGGGGAGGTTTCCTCAAGGGGGAGTACTTGAAGAAAATTCTTACTACTCCAACTTAATCTTCATTTTTGTTTCTCATACACATTATTATTTTTCATGCATATTTTCTTAACTTTGTATGTGGGTTTGTCATAAATCAAAAAGGGGAAGATTGTTGGTGCAGTAGGCACCTAAGTCGAACCTGAGTTTTGATTATAGCAAACAATACAAAGTTAAGCTCATGTCGTTATCTCACGAGCTGAATCGAGTGTGCAGAAAATTACTATAGCTGGAGCTGAAGGCTAGCGACACCCGGAGGAAGCCGCAGTGGTCGGGCGACACTCGAGTAACTTCGGAGGGAGTCGAAGGAATCGAGTGGAAGGCCGGAAGCGAAAGTGACACAGTAAGTATCGAGGTAAGCTCGTGTGTGTGCGAGTGTAAGTGAGGTCGTATTCTCTTTACAGGGATAGACTTAAGCGTAGATCCGACCCAAGACATCCCATCGGTAGTCTAGGTCGAGATTGGACGGTTGGAGGTCGTCGAAATAATGTTTTTGTTAAGCTAACTTTGCCTCAGCCTAACATCACGACCGATCACTTGAGGACTCGACCGCCGCCTATCACCGATCGTCATGACAACATTCGATCGATGTCGCCATCACGATCGGGTGATGACCATCAGTCGACTAATGGTCAAGGATCAGCCTCGAGAAGTCAAGCCTTATCACCATTTTTCAAGGAGCCATGTGCCTAATTTTCATTGGTTGAAGGTCCTCTCGAAAAGGGGCTCAAGGGCTATAAAAGGAGGGGCTCTTCTAGGGTTTCATCATCAATTCTAAGCTTCCAAAAGCCTCCGCAAAGCTACAACTCTCCGACAACGAAGTGCTTCTTCTCCGACGTCTAGGTTTAATTTGTTTACTTTTTTTTTACGTTGGTATAAACTTTATATCAGTTTGTTTCTTTACTTTTTCGGAGCTTTTTCTATCGTAACAAGGAGAGGGAGAGTGTCTCTCTATCTCAAGCTTTTTGTGTTCTTGTATCGATTAACTCCTACCTCTAATAAGGAGGAGTTCTTTAGTGTTTTTGTCCTCCGTGCGTGGTCAAGGACCACTAAGGCCTTAGAGTAGTAGTCGAAGGCTACGAACCAAGTAAAAAATATTTGTCTCATTTACTTTACATTTATCTTTCCGCTGCGTATAAGTGTTTTGAAACGAATTCGAAAGAAAAAAGTTTTATCACTATTCACCCCGCGATCCGCTTCGATCCAACAAAATGTAGTTTCAGTTTATAATACATTAGATGACATATATTTGATCTTGTGGCTGTGTACTACTTTCAAAGATAATACGTTATTGATAATATAATCCAAAGGTGATAAAATGTGATCACACAATATATATAGTAGGGTAATTGGTGTTAACGAGAATCTAGAATTCGATAATGACGAAGCTGCATATGGTTTATTATGAGTTGGAAGGATACATGCAGATAGTACAACAATAAATAGAAGGACTTATAATTATTAGCTAGATGAATAAGGATATAATTAACAACGTGTCTCAATCTTCTTTATATTCTTGCTCTTGGAATAAGAACAAGTGGTCGAGCCTTCCTCAGCACAATTCCGAACTCCTCGCGGAGATCAAGTTCATGGCCTACAGGCAGCTCCCAATCAAAGCCGTGCAGGAAGGAAGCCAACGTGTACATTATCATCCTCTGCGACAAAGAAATCCCCACGTATATCCTCCTCCCCTGTCCAAATGGCAGATAGATCGAAGTATTTCCACGAAAATCATAATTCTTATTCCCCTGTAAAAATCTCTCGGGCCGAAACTCCAAGGGATCTTCCCACACAGCAGGGGCTCTGTGAATTGCCCAAACATTTACCAAGACCTTGGAACCCTTGGGAATGGTGTATCCTCCCAGTACGAAAGTGGAGCTGGCCGAGTGGGGAACCAGCAGAGGAAGCACTGGGTGCAGGCGGAGCGTCTCTTTCATCACGGCACAAAGGTACTGCAACCTGGGCAGGTCTGACTCTTCCACTTGGCGTCCATTACCGACCACTGCGTCGAGCTCATTTCTCACTTTCTTCATAGCTTCGGGGTTGCACATCCGCTCAGTCATCGTCCATTCTACTGTACTGGAAGATGTATCTGTTCCTCCAGTTACTAAATCCTAAAACAAGAACAATTAAACAGACTGATGTTGAGTTTAATGTGTGTATTATGCTAGCAAGACGGAATTGAGCAAAGCAAAATAGCTAGATGGAGGGACGTACCAAGAACAAGCCCTTGACATTTTCCACAGTGAACGACTCCTTTTCATCCTTTTCCAGAATCTGCATCATCACTTTTAGGAAACTTTCACCGCGTTTCTCTTCTGCAAACTTGGCAAACAACAAAGTATAACGCTTATAAATTTCCTTCATCCTCCTCGACAAACCTTGCAAATCCAGCGCCGCAATCTTCGGAAAGAAGTCCGACACGTTTGGCGCTGACAAAAGCCAGACGACCTCCTCGATCACGCTCCTGAACTGGCTCGCCGTGTCATCGGCGGGCGTCACTCCCCACAGCATGACCGTCATCACGCGGAACAACCTGGTGAACACTAGATCCCGCACGGCTACCGGCTCGCTCGCGCGGAGGCCAGAGACGGCACGCCGGATCTCTCGGCACCGCAGGTGGCTGACGGCCTCAATCCCGGAGACGCTGAGCAGCTCGCGGACGGTGACCTTGCGGAGCGCGCGCCAAAGCGGACCGTGGGGGCACCACACCATGTCATGGCGGAGGGCGTCGGCGACAGAAGCGGGGGGCTCGTGGTTAGCCAAGGCCTCGTCGTGGTCCTTGAAGGCCTCGCGGACGGCGGCTGGGGAGGAGAGGACGACGTGGAGTTTTGAGCCGAGGCGGAGGCTGAAGACAGGGCCGTGGGTGAGGGCGAGACGGCGAAAATAGACGTGCAGTTCGGGGTCGAGGGAGAGGAGACTTCCAATGAATGGAAGGCCAAAGGGCCCCGGGGGCAGGGGTGGCCGTCCTCGGCCGCAGCTTCGCCATCTCAGCCACCGCAGGAGGAAAACGGAACAGAATAGGATGAGGAGAGAGATGGCAAGGTGAGATCTCATGGAGCCGTCGTCACTTGCCTTCATTGGTTTATCGTTGCAAATTATCCTGTGTTCGGACCACCCGCCCCGACTTAATTCCATGGCCAGCGCCGGGCACCATCCCTTTAAATTTTATCCCCATTTACGTCGTGATGTCATGCACTCATGCGACATTGATATTTGTCCTCCGGCTGTCCTATATATATACGGAGGAGATTAAATATAAAGGAGGGGATTTAGGGTCAGGGTTTAGGGCTGTCCCTTTAAATATAATTCGATTCAAATTCTATTTTTGGCCGATTGTCAAAGGTGTTGTTTTAGAAGGGTTTTGAGGATTACATCCACAAGAAGTTGAAATCCCCCATAATAGTCATCTACATGAGGACAGATTTGTTTGACATTCATGTTTGGGGTTGAAGAAAATTTCCGATCTACTCATTGATAAGATAAGAAATAGTTGTTTGCCCCCACCCCCTCCTCCCTCGGGGGTGATTCGATGATAAGTACAAGGTGATGTTTGTAAGGAAGTCCGAATTCGAAATCATACGAGGGGTCTAAAATCCTTCCTGGACTGAAATATTCTTCCTTGTATTTACCATCGAGTCAAGACTCACTCACGATTTACCTTCCTCATAATGACCGAAAGATCGATCGGTGGGAGCCACTAGCTCGGCGATTCCAAATTTTTGTGTGAAGAAATAGCTATTTGCGATAGAAATAACTCTGTCTCTGTCTACTCATAGTCATCGGCGAGATGAGAGAGAGCCAATCGTCGCATGAAGAATGTTCCGTCCTGTGGAATTCACTTCGGGACAGCGATGAATTTACACGTACGTGGACTGGACCAGTTCACCTGATTGCTTTTTAGAAAGCACACACTCATATCAATCTTAAAGTTTGACATTGGGATTTTTCTTTTTTTCTTTTCCATCGTTCCAGCTGTCCGTCGTCCATTTTTTTTCTCACCCATTGCTCACGTTGTCATATGCCCGAGTCCATCGAGTGTCGTTGCATGTCTGCTATCGACCCTATTGGATCAGTATTGTCAGTTGCATCGCTGACTATTGTCGACCTATTTCATGTGCATAGATGCACAACCACACAGATACAATTGTATCGCAATTGGCAAATCGCGAAAGTTATCCCACTGCAGTACTGCACCATATTCGTAACCTCGCAGTTGCAGAAACACTTCGAGTCCTCGGATAGTCAGGCGCACTGCCAACGCACACTATCCCGTTGTTATCGCCCTCTGTCCCGACCACTGATGGAATTCATAGACTCAGACTATTTCACATCGGTGTGCTCTTAGATTGAATTAATTAAGATTTTTATTTAATCATTTTTGAATTGTAATTAATAAATTTGAGTTGGATTTAATTAATTAATTAGATTTAGATTAGTTAAAGTTGAGGTTTAATTGATGGATTTACATTAATTAATTAATATGCTTTAATTGATTAATTGATTTTTTATTGTTTAATCTGTTTTATTTTTTTAAAAAATAATTAATCTGATTTAATGTTATTGTTATAATGTTATTATTTACTTATTTGAATTAATTTGAGTTTTTATTATCACATACTTTACATATTTTAAATGGAAAAATATATTACAATTGATAAATTTTTTTAAAAAAGAAAACAAATGAATTAGATCTAGCTATTTCTCTAACTCCATGGACAAGATCAAATCCTAAAAGATTTAAAAAATACAGAAATTAAAGATGTTAATCTCAATTCTTTAGAGTGTGATCTTGGATTGCGTTGATAAATTTGAGAATATCATTTTAATCAACAAGAGGAGGTTCGTCGAGCTTATTTGAATATGAAGGTATATTAGCCTATTTCGAGAATATCCATTAAATAAAAATATTAAGCACGCTCAAAGATTTCAATCTATTTGATATGAACAATTTCTTTAATTGGAATATCCATTGGCTAAAGATAAAACATATTATTTTCCATGTTTTATTTTCAACAAGTCATCAGAATGCTCAAATCACATTGTATTTACTATTAATGGATTTGATAATTAGAAGAAAGTTCGAAATGGAAAAACTTGTGCTTTCTTAGGCCATATAGGGAAAGATAATGTATCTTCACTCCATCGTAATGCTGAAAAGACATGTAAGAATTTGATGAACCAACCACAATATATATCAAGGAGATTTGACAATTTTAATATTGAACAAGTCGCAATTAATCGTCTTCAATTAAAGGCTCACATACATATGGTGTTGTTGCTTGCATTTCAAGAAATTCCATTTAGGGACCATGATGAGAAATCTAGTCTATCTAATCATGACAATTTTCTTGAATTTTTGGATGTGCTAACCTTGTACAATGATGAACTTTCAAAGGCAATTGCTAAAGCTCCAAAAAACAGCAAGTATACAAGTCACGATATTCAGAGACAAATATTTCATGTGCTTTCAGTAAGAGTGAAAAATACAATTCGTGAAGAAATTAGAGTTGTCAAATATTGTATAATTGTTGATGAAACTCGAGATGAATCAAAAAGAGAGTAAATATCTATAGTATTGAGGTTTGTGAATACTAATGGATTCATTCAAGAATACTTTTTTGGATTTGTTTATGTATATGATACTGTAGCTTTGACTTTAAATGATGTTATATATTCTGCTTTGGCTCACTATAATTTGGATATTCAAAATATTAGAGGTCAAGGCTACGATGGTGCTAGTAATATGAGGGGCGTGTTTAATGGATTACAAATTTTGATTATAAAAGATTGTAGAAGTGTTTATTATGTTCATTGTTTTGCTCATCGATTACAATTGATTTTAGTTGCAACATCAAAAAAATATGACTCTTATTCATCAATTTTTTGACAAATTAATTTTTATAGTTAATATTATTGGTTCTTCATGCAAGCGTAATGATGAATTGAAGAATGCTCATGTGGATGACATTGCACATTTGATTGCTATTAATGAACTCAAGACAGGGCGTGGACTTAATTAGATAGGTATTTTACAGTGAGGTACTAATATGCATTGGAGTTCTCATTTGTGATCATTGTTAGGTCTAATTAAGATGTTTACTGCATTATGTACGGTATTGCTTGAGGTTATGGAGGATGAACTTACTTCTCAACGTGAAGATGCAATATCTATTTATGATGAAATGAATTCTTTTGAGTTTGTATTCATCTTGCATCTTATAAAAGAGATTATGGAAATCATAGATATCCTTTGTTAGACTTTACAAAGTAAGTCTCAAGATATTATAAATGCAATGGAGCTTGTATTATCTACCAAGAATTTGCTTCAACAAATAAGGGATAACAAGTGGAATGATTTACTTATAAAAGTGAAGTCTTTTTGTAAACTTTGAAATATTGGCATTCCTGATTTCAGTGCTCTGTATTAATAGATGAGGTTTAGCCCATCCTCATCAAGACAATTTCACCATTAAACATCATTATCAGGTAGACCTTGTTTATGCTTCGATAGATTCACAATTGCAAGAAATTAATAAGCGCTTTAGTAATGATGCTATGAAATTGCTCATTCTTAATAATGCCTTAAATCCTCAAAATGCGATGGAGTCTTTCAGAGTTGTGGATATATGTAAATTAGTTGAAAAGTTTTATGACCAAAATTTTACAAAAGATGAAAAAGAACAATTGGAGATGCAATTGAAGCATTACGAGTATAATGTAGTGAAAGGGCCTAACTACAAAAATCTTTCAACCATTTCAGAGTTATGTCAATGGTTGGTGAAAACTAACAAGTCTATTACGTACAACCTCATTTTTAGAGTGAGTGTTCTTGTGTTTACTCTTTCAATTTCTACTGCTTCTACAGAATGATCATTTTCTATGATGAATATTGTGAAAACAAGGCTTTAGAGCAAAATGGAGGATGCTTTTCTCTTAGATGTATTAATAATATATGTTGAGAGAGAAATTGTTAGAAATGTAAGCATAGAAGTTATCATTGAAGACTTCGAAAATTTAAAAGAACGTCTAATTCCTTTTAGTTAAAGAATTATATTTGATACTTAATTGAATATATTTTGTAAGAACTTGAGTTTCCTCTGTCATCGCTGTTGAGAAATGATATGGTCCATTTAACCAGTTTGGTTTGAATCACTCAACCACATCAATACATAATTCTAATAAGTACTTGTCCTAATCTCCTCAAAGGATAGGTAACATCTTTTGTGATTTTCTTTTTCATACGAAGCACTCTTATCATTATAAGTAAAATTATATATATATATATATATATATATATATATATATATATATATATATATATATGTTTGACTTGATACCTGCCTGCATATAATTTCTTCTTTGAAAGGAAAAAAAGGTATTCTAGTTTGGGTTGTTATTACAACATCAACTATGACATTGGAGTCTGCTGCCTTCTTCCTACATGTTACACATTAACTATTTCCGTTATTGTCAAGTAATTTGAGCTCAATATTAGTTTCAGATATATTGTCAGCAATCAGAACAATTAGCAATGCTTAGCATGACATAAACTATTAGTATAGTGCAGTTATTTTTGGGTTTGATCAATCAAGTTTTTTTTCTTTGTGACCAGGCTTTACACTTGAAGAATGCTTTAAGTATATTAGTATTCTTGTTTTCATCGATCTGTTCTTTTATATTGAAATTTTGGTTGTTTTCATGTTCAGATACTGCTCAACATATGTTACATAGATTGGTTCTTGTTTTCTTATAGTTATACATTGATTTGATTCCACTTTGCACTTAGCCCATTATATAATATATGGAAGTTGAAAGATTTGTCTTTGAAATTAAGTATTTTTTAATGGGATAAGATGTTCTCTCCATGAACTTTTTTGCTAGTTCAATTGTCTGTTTATAGATTTCTAACCATGCTTTTGATGAATATAGATTCAACTCATATACAACAATGATGACCAAATCTTTATCCCACTAAATGGACTCATGATCAATAAACTCAGTATATGACCGCTCTAAATTTAAAATTCTGGATCCGCCCTTGATTCGGGGCGCATCAATGGAGGTCATGACTATTGTGAGATCCACAGTCAAACTATAGAGATTGATGCATCCCCCATCACATCTTGAAAAGTCACCACCCTATCAAAATAATCATCATGTCAAACACCATATGCAAATAACATTCAATGGAAAACATAGTCCCCAAGGCTATGGTGGAGCGGTAAGGGGGCTTTGCAATCAACCAGACATCTAGGATTCGATCTCCAACTGTGACACACTACAGAGATTTTCCTTCAGTGGGGTGTCAATAATATATATATATATATATATATATATATATATATATAGGTGCATACTGTACCCACTCAAGATGCACAACTAAAAAGTTCACAGTGTTACATATAGTAGATTCATCGTCCATTCCGCCTGCGCACTGCAGTTCGATTGTGTGGAATGCACAGTAAATGAGAAAATACATAGTGGTTTTGCCTATGATGTCTACTCTGATGCAATACTATAGTCAACCCCCTTAATCATCCTTTGGGGTCGCTTGTGCCATCCTTGTTGTGACATTGCTATCAACAGCAGCAGAATCATCGGTGTGATTGGGCCCGAGCCACAATTGGCACAATCGTGGTAGTGATTGATCATGATTGCGATCGAATCATAGTTGCACACAATCAGGCAAGAATTCGACCATGATCGCATCATGGTCGGATGGTGGTTGTGCATGATTGGGCCTATATGTAGTAGTGTCTCAATTGGATCCGATGGGTGCGATGTTGATGGCAGTGGGAGTAGGGTCATCCAGATAAAAGGGCTTGTGCATTCCCACTTAATGTACATTTCTCATGATCGAAAGACAGTGTACCGGTGGAACGAATGACTGATCTGCATCGCTAGCGTCGTCGATCATATATATATATATATATATATATATATATATATATATATAATATATATATATATATATATATATATATATATATATAGGATCGAGACGACGCTAGAGGGGGGTGAATAGCGTATTTAAACTTTTCTTTTAATTCGTTTGGAAACCAAAATAATTCGCAGTGAAAAATACAAAAATACAAACCAAAGTGCACAATGAGTTTACTTAGTTCACAATCTATCAGTTGTTAGTCCAAGACCATGCGATCTTTGATCGCCTTCGAAGGGCAATTCACTAAAATTCTCTTCCTCATTGGAGGTAAAAGATACAAAGCAATATAAGAAATGTAGAGGAGGAGGTAACAAACCTGCCTCTCCTCTTAGCAAGTGATAAGTAAAGAAATAAATCAACTAATAATAACAACTACTGACTTTAAGAGTGGATAATGGAAGCTTGGTCAGTGTTACAGTGTTGTTGCGTGGAGAAGAGTCTTGGAACAATGGAGCACTTTTGGAGCCTTTTCGTTACTCGATGGGGGGTGCCTCACCCTTTCTTTTATAGCCTTACAAACCCTAGTTTATTGAGATCTAGATCTAGATTAAGCATGATCTTTATCCCTCATTTTGTGACTCTTATCTTAACTTTGTTTCAATGTGTCCAGATTCATTACCAATCGACTGCTTCTTCCATCAGTTGACTGATGGTGATCTAGTCGACTAATGCCTTGAGTAGTTTTCTGCATCACATGGTTAGCAGAAAAAATATATAATGATATGCAATGTGACAGTCCTGGACCGTCCGATCTCGACTTTGACCTTCCTCCAGAAGCCTTAGTCGAATAGACGCCTAGAATTGTCTCCTTACCGAGGACACATCCTTACCATCGCTCCTCATTCGGAGCTTACCTTGACCTACTTACCTATTGCTTAACATCTGATTCTCTTGACGTCTTTGATCTTAGCTAAAGCTTATTCAATTCCTGCACACTTATCACAACACATAAGATACCAATATAACTTAATTTTGAATCTTTGCCAAAATCAAAATTCAAGTTCAATTATCTGATGCCCCTATACCAACAATCTCCTCTTTTTTGATCTATGACAACATGATTTCAAAGTTAAGTAAATAGTAAATATTAATTAAATATTTTTCAAAACCTCCCCCTTAACACTTAGTGAGTTTTGAAAAACAAATTAAAGTTAATTTAAACCTATTTAACTTGTATCTCTCCCCCTTTGACATATAACAAAAAGAATATTACGAGGAGTGCATTTTCAAGGTTAATGTCAACCATATACTTAAAGTTAGAAAATTTTTGAAGTTGTGAAATTTTAAACCATCTTTAACTTTTTGAAAATGCAATATAAGTTCATTTTCACTTGTTCAAATGATAAAAGAAATGAAGTAATTAAATACCTTTATGAATCCAAGCATGTGTCCCTTTTTTGACCTTAAGAAAATGTCTAACTCCCTTTTTGACTCAATTGATATTAGATAATCATTAAGTCTTAGTGGGAGTTGGTCACTTATGTGATTAGTTTATCAATTATACTCTATAATTCATGTCGATGCACTTAGTCTACATATGAAATCAGGAGTAAAGTTCTAACATCTCACACTCATCTACGTGGCTCGGTATACAACCAGGTCAAACCTAAGGCTACGTTTGGTACGGGGTAATGTAATCAACCTTGTAATGTAATCAAGTTTGTAATGTAATGTAATGTAATGTGTATTACATTACTGTGTTTGGTTAGCGATTGGTGTGTAATCTTTGATTACAAAAGTGATTACATTCGTTTGTTTGGTATCCATATTTGTTATAAGGAATGTAATTCATATTATTATAAAATGACAAAAATAGCCTTTCGGTTGTCGGCCACGGCCGCCGATCGGGCGCGGCCGTCGGCCGGCCGATCGCTGGCCGTCACGGCCGTCGCCGGCCGTTCCGACCGGCCACGCCGTCGCGGTCGGCCCACTACGGCCGCCTTGAGAAGCAATTAGAAAAAATAAAAGGAGGACATATTTGTAAAGACAAATATTGAGTCCGTAATGTAATCGGATTACATCGCTTTTCCTTCGTAATCGAGATTACGGATTTTGGCTCTTATTTTGTAATGCGATTGCATTACATTACATCTTTGAAATGTTAACAAACAAAGTAAATCATCTTGTAATGTAATCCGATTACATTACAAGCCTGATTACCCCGTACCAAACGTAGCCTAAGTGTTATGAGATGCATTGCCTCCTTAATTATCTTTAGGCTCATGATTTCCAAGGTAAGTCCTATGCTAATTCTACAAAGAAAGAAAATGAAAAAAAACAAATAAATAGATAATAAGAGCAGTTCCTACTCTATTAAATACATTCCTAATTTTCTTCTAAGTAAATTGTAACCGTTGCAACATCGTTGCAGCATGCACATGTTGCAAAGGCAACGTGTGCACGCGCTGCACGAAGTGCATTTTGTGCACTTCGTGCATCGCAGCGGTAACACCCCCTTTATAAGGGGGTGTGTGTCCGAGAGCATGGGTACAGAGAGTAGATGGAGACGTCGAAAGGCTGTACAAATGAGAGCGGAGTGGAAGTTCTGTCAGAGAGAACAGTGGGAGAGAGGAACACCAAGGCAGGGCTGCGATCTTGGATTGTGGAATTTGAGGAGTTTTCCGTTGTGATCGGTCCTTAGACAGTGAGCAGAGGTCTTCTTCCTTTACTGTTAGGGCGCGACAAGAATCAGATGAATCTCTGTAAGTTTTAATTACAATAGGTATTTATTTTCTTATTCTGTTCTTTCTACTTTAATCCGTTCGAAAAGATGCAAAAATCACCAACAATGGTATCAGAGCTTAGTTAGTGAAGCATCTATTCGATTTTTCCTTTTTTCTGCAAATTTACTGTTCATCGCGAAAATGAAGTCGCGAGGAAGAAGAACAGTAAACTGCCCTGGCGAAACTACTCTGTAACGAATAGTTTCCGCAGTTTCCCAAAACAACCCTTGCTAAACTACTCCGTATAGGAATAGTTTCAGACCGTTCTAAGAATCAGACCGATTTCGCTAAGGGAATAGTCCTCGAAAATCGCTGAGTAGTTTCGCATCGGCTAACGCTCGCATCGATCTCAAGGAGAATAGTTCCTGTTTCTGTGAAACCGCCTAGCAAGCGGACAAACCGGCTCGAGAGATGACGGCTATACAATGGGGAATAGTTCCTTGGGAAATCGCTATGCTTCCTCGAAAATCGCCAGAGAGCACCTCGATGGAACTCAGAGGAATAGCCTGGGGACAACTACTTCCCGAGCAGTTCCAAGGTGGGAAAAGTTCCCTGGGAAAACTGCTCGGGTGAATAGTCCCCTGATGAGAACAGTCCCCTGGTGGGAATAATTCTCTGGGGATAGTTCTGGGAAATCGCTTCCCGAGTAGTTATAGCGGTTCCAGAGCAGTTAATAGAAATCGAGCAAAAGTGCTCGATATTTAAATGAACTACCTCGATTTGACGATCCGAAAATGACGGTCCGATCACCGATCCGAGAGGGTATATATCGGTCCAGCTTCGTAAAAATTTTCAAACCGCCTCGAAAATCTGACAGTATCACCGTTGGAAAATAGACCAGCCTACCGCATCGGGCCGCTTTTAAACCGGCCTAAAAGTGTCAAATCGTTCGAAACATGCCTCGACATTGTCTGGGACGGTTCGATTTTTGTAACTACCAAAATTGCCTTAGTATCGGCCGGGATTTGCAACTACCGAAATTATCCGCACGGCTTGATTTCCGTAACCGCTTTAGAAATTGCCCAAACCGATCGAGATTTCCAAAACCAGTCTGGAAATTGGCCAGATCAGTCTGGATTTCCAAAACAAGTCTGGAAATTGCATCGTATCAATCCTAGTTTTCTAACCGCCATCTAAAACTGTAATCGGTTTCGTAACCAGCCCGGGAAAACTATTTAGTTTCATAAAACCAGCCGCAAAGACTAGTTCGAACGCAAACCCTTGAAATCCCGATTGACATCAACCGATCCGAATTTCGGAAACAAGTCTGAAATTCGTATGACCGATCTGAATTGATGACAAAGTGGTTTGGCCAGAGGGTTAAACCTACTGTCAATCAACGTTAGTTGACTAAGTTGACTTTGGTCAACTCAACTTATAACTTGATCGTTGAGTATTTGTTTGGAACAAATAGAACTCGACTTAAACAACTTATAGATAAGTTGATAAGAACTAGAGTTGATGGCTAGGGATGATATGAAAATAAACTTCCGTTCATATTACTCGAGTGTCTGGGGTATTCGGAGAAAAATGGACGGTGTTTAAGTTTTCATGTCGAGTCAAAAACAGTTTAAATCGATTGGACTTAGATGATAGTCAACTAGTCTAAGCGTTTCAATCGACTAGTCTCCACAGAATCAAGGAAATTCATCCTTGATTGAATGTGTTTGTTCTATGCCAATATATAAATTGAATTAAGCTGGTATATGTACTGGTTTGTCAGTTTTTGTACTGACTTAATTAATTTTAATTTTTACAGATGGTACGGATGATTACCATGATGACCAGATGTGATGTGTTGCGTAACCGGCTGAGGGAGGCTATCCAAGGGATAGAGTATGACTCAGCACATAGAGTCGAATGACACATAGGGAGACTGGACACACTGTTCTGGAGACTCGAGATGCAAGAGTTTCTTATTCTGGAGAACTACAGGATCTGGACTCTGGTCCCTTCACTGCCGCAACATCTTAGTGATATAGCGCATCAGATCTGGGGGCACTTTGAGGGGCGCGTTTCATATACCCAGTTATGCGTTGAGTTACTTCACTATGAGGACTATGAGGTGCACTGTGAAGATCTAGAGGAAGATCCGGAAGAAGACCCTAAAGAGGTTTTTCCTATGGGATCTCTTCAAAGGTATCCTTCAGAGGATTATGCGTCCTGGCATCATCTGGAGAGTATCTTGGAAGAAGGTGTTCAAGTTCAACCCAAGAAGAATGGGTTTGTTTGGATTATTATTGCACTGGTATTTGTGCTAGTGGGAGTGATAATCACCTATCTAGTTTGTTAGAGTTGTTTTTCCTTTTTTTTTAGTTATGAGTTAAAAGAATATTATGTGTGACATTCTAAGTAGAGTTTTCTTTGTTATATGTTAACAATGTATAACAAGTTTAGTTTAATGATATGTTCATTTTGTGCTGTTAACTCTACATGCTGCATGATATTTAATTACTTTTTAATTTGTTCATAATGAGTATAATTTAAATGATATGTTCATTTAATAGTATCATGTTAAGATGAGATGTATGTAATATAATTGATCAAACTCAATTGGATTGGCACATACAAAGGATGAGTGAGAATTTGATTGTCACTTGATTTTGTAAACCAAATCGAATTTACATTGAGTCAATTTATAGATTACATACATAAAGACATACACTGAATAACTAAATAATATGTTTATTTATGTTAGGTTATGACAACCAAAAACATCATAGCTGAACTCAATAAGGGTGAGAAACTGAATGGGGATAACTACAAGATATGACACCTCAGGATACAATATGTCATAGAAGAACAAGAAGTTCTTGAGGCTGTAAATCAGTTTTTGATAGAACCTATAGATGGTCCCACTGCATAAAATAGGCGAGATCTTGATGCATATAAGGCATGGAAGAAAAAGGACTCCATTGTTAAGGGCATTTTAATAAGTTCAATGGTGGACGACCTGACATTTGAGTATGAGGCATATTCTTCGGCTTATGCTGTCTGGGTAGCCCTTAAGGATAAGTACAGTGGAGTCAGTCTGAGCAAGCTTCGATAATTGACGATCAAGTTCGACAGCTATAAGAAGCGCTCGAATATTTCGATGGCTCAACATCTCAGGGAGATGTCGAATATGATTCGGGAGCTTAAAACTGTAGGTCATGAGTTGACTGACGAACAACAGGTTTAGACAGTTATTCGATCCTTTCCAGATTCTTGGGGAACCATGAAGCAGACTTTTACTCACAGTTAGAGTTGTCAAGTTGGGTTAGGCCCGTCGGGTTGGCCCACCCCGCCAAATAATTTAAGCGGGTTGGGTTGAAATTTTATCAACTTGCCATTTTGACGGGCCTAAACGGATCGACCCGCGCGGGTTGCGGGTCTAGACGGGTTGGCCCACCGTGGCACGGGTTGACCTGCGAGTTGAGAAATGTCAAAAGATGAAATATGTGAAAATAAAATTGTATAAGGTTTTTGACCAATATTTTAATATTAACAAGACAAGTTTTTCACCATCACAATATTCTTCTATTATACATACACCTCAACAAAGTATAAAAGAAGTTAAGAGGAAAGAACAAAAGAATATTTTTTATACTCTAATTATTTTATATTATCTTGTCACTACTATTCTAATCAATATAAGAAATAATGACACATCAAAAATCAAATAATTACCCAGGATAGAAAATCTCAATTGAATCTCTATCTGGAGGAGCAAAAATTTACATTTACATATTATCAAGATTTGGATATTTTGGAACATTGGAAGGGAATCAAAAACATCGGTACTCAACTTTGTAGGTCGATAATTGAATCTCAATTATAAAATTTTAGTTATTTCAAATGTTTATTTTTTTAATCATAGTACTTCATCTATCTTACAAATCATTGTCTTAAGCCCTCAACACCTCAATAATTTTAGATATATTTTTTAAATTTGTGTGGCCTGCGGGTTGACCCGCCTAACCCGTAATCCGCCTTGGGTTGGGTTAGGAATTTCTCAACCCACCGAGATGGCGGGTCGGCCCGCCTCTCTTCGCTAAATATTGGGTTTACGACGGGTTGACCCGCCCCGCCATGGGTTAACCCGTTTGACAGCTCTACTCACAATAAGAGTATTAAGACTTTCGTTGATGTCTCACACCATGTTAAACTAGAGGCGGAGATAATAGAATCTGCCAGGATTTCTGGCCAAGCCTATTTGGCTGTTGGTTCTGTTGGATCATCTAGATCCAAGAAAAGAAAATGGTTTAAGAAGGAGAAGGGAAAGAAGAAAGAAACTGTTGTTGCAGGTGGGACAAGCCCAATCAAGAAGAAGAAGAACAAGAAGATAGGGAAGAAACCTAAAAGCAAGGTGACTTGCTTTAATTGTGACAAAAAGGGTCACTACGCTCGGGAGTGTACCGAGCCAAGAAAGGTAACTTCTAATCTGTCTTCTGAGCATTTTGTTGCTAGTTCTGTGTTGTTGGCGGATTCTTATCCTTTGTGGATTATAGATTCGGGAGCAACCAATCATGTAGCTCGGGAGCGAGTTACATACGTGGAGTACCGCAGGGTACCAGCTGGCAACAAATGGATATATGTAGGAAACATGCAAGAGTCGAAGTCAAAGGAGTCGACACTTGTAAACTCAACCTTCAGGGTGGAAGAACTTTGTTTCTACATGATGTCTTGTATGCTCCTGAGATTCATAGGAATCTTGTTTTCGTTACTTGTCTTCTTAATTTAGGGTATTGTATAAACTTTTACAGTCGGTATGTTGAACTCAAGATTGACTCAGTGTCAATCGATTATGATTTTTTAACGAATGGTTTTATGGTTCTTGATGTGGAACCAAATGTCAATTGTACGATTGATAATTGTTTCTCAAACATTTCTCTTACTAGTGATGCAGAAATAACTGATGATATTTGGCATGCTAAATTAGGACATATAGGACAAGATCGTATGAATCGGTTAGCTAAAGATAGCTTATTGGGCTCTCGAGCTAAGATTAGCTTGTCTGTATGTGAGCATTGTCTTGTTGGAAAGCAACTAGGAAATCATTCGGTAAGGCTATTAGGGCAGAGTCACCATTGCAATTTATTCATTCGGATATTTGTGATCCAATGAATGTGAAGCCTAGACATGGAGCTTCCTATTTCATTACATTTATTGATGATTTCTCTCGTTTCAGTCATGTGTATTTGATTTCTCACAAATCTGAAGCATTAGATTGCTTCATTCGTTATATGAACAAAGTTGAGAATCAAATGGAATATAAGGTTAAAACTTTATGCACTGATCGTGAAAGAGAATATTTTTCTGATATATTCAAGACAGTATGTAATGATAAAGGGATTATTAGACAGCTGACGATCCCTGGAACTCTACAACAAAATGGGGTTGCTGAGAGAAGAAATATGACTCTTCTCGAAATGGTTAGGTCTATGATGGCGCAGGCTAATTTGTCGATCTCTTATTGGGGAGATGCATTACTAGTTGCAGCCTATATACTTAATAAAGTGCCTTCAAAGTCAGTTCCATCTATCCTATATGAACGTTGGATAGGCAGAAAATCAGATTTGGGAAATTTGAGACCCTGGGGGTCGGCTGCATATGTTCATGATAGTTCTCACAAGTATAGAAAACTATGACCTAGAGGTAAGAAGTGTATCTTTATAAGATATTCTGATATTTCCAAAGGTTATGTTTTCATAGGTGGGCAACAAGATGGAACAATCTCCAAATTGGATTCGAGAGATGCTACTTTTCTCGAAATTGAGTTCCCAGCTAGAGGTGAAGTTGATAAGACAGTTCCTCTATTTGAGGAGGATGAGTCGTTATCAACTAGACAGGTGTCTAGTGGGATACTTGGAACTGGTCAACTCAGTGGGAGTACTTTGCCTAGTCACGGGGTGACTTCTCATCAACCCAACTTACGAAAAAGTGTTCGTAAGATCAAACCTAAGAAGAGGTTTGATATTGAGAATGAGATAATAATGACACTCCCTGTTGACGATGAAGAACCTCAATCAGTTAAGGAAGTTCTGGGCTCTAGAGTTGGAGAAAAGTGGAGAGATGCAATGGTTGAAGAAATGGAGTCAATGATTAAGAATCATGTTTGGGAGTTAGTCGATCTTCCTCTTGGCCAAAGGGCTATTGGAAATAAATGGATTCTCAAAATAAATAGGAAAGCTGATGGATCGATTAACCGATACAAAGCTCGTTTGGTTGCGAAAGGATTTACCCAATTGGAGGGTATTGACTTTGAGGAGACATTTTCTCCCGTAGTGAAGTTTGTGTCAATCCGAGCTATTTTGGATTTAGTGACGCATTATGACTTGGAGTTACATCAGATGGATGTAAAAATCGCTTTCCTTAATGGTGAGCTTGATGAGAAAATCTATATGGTACCAGAAGGTTTCGTTGCTAAAGGCCAAGAAGATAAAGTATGTAGATTGAAGAAATCTATATATGGGCTAAAGTAAGCATCAAGACAGTGGAACATAAGATTTAACGAAGTGGTTTTATCTTATGGTTTTGAAATGATCAATGAGGATCATTGCGTTTTCCTGAAGAAAGACAAAGGAAAGTATGTCATTTTATCATTATATGTTGATGATATGCTAATTGCAGGAAATGACATAGGTTTTGTGATAGAAATCAAAAAGTGGCTTTCATCACAATTTGACACAATAGATATGGGAGAAGCTGAATACATCTTAGGAGTAAAGATCACCAGGGATCGATCTAAGAGACTTTTGGGTTTGTCTCAAGAGTCTTACATAAATAAGATGTTGCAACACTTCAGCATGTCTAATTGCAACAGTGAACATACACCTATTGTGAAAGGTATTATTTTGAGCAAAAGTATGAGTCCCAAAACTCCTAATGAAATAGCCGAGATGAATAAAAAATCATATGCAGTGTTGTTGGTAGTTTAATGTATACTATGTTGTGTACTCATCTCGATATCAGCTATGTTGTTGGCTTAGTCAGTCGGTTCCAGTCAAACCCATGACCGAGATACTAGAAGGCAGTGAAAAGGATATTCAAATATCTAAAAGCGATGATAGGTTACAATCTCTGTTATTAAGGATCAGATATGAGCCTGAAGGGCTATTCAGATGCAGATTGGGCTGGGGACATGGATGATAGAAAATCCACATCAGGGTATGCGTTCTTGTTGAATGGTGGCGCCATCTCTTGGAATAGTAAGAAACAAGCCTGTGTGACCTTATCAACCATGGAAGCTAAATATGTGGCATGTTCAGCAACTGTACAAGAAGCAATCTAGTTAAGGAGGTTTCTAAAGCATCTGAAGATTGCTGAAGACAGTGGGAGTCCAATGATTGTCTACTGTGACAGTCAAGCTGTTATAGTTTTTTTCAAGGATCTCAAATATCACAGCAAGGGCAAACATATAGCTATAAAGTATAACTTTATCAGGGATATTGTTGCTAAGAAGAAGGTGATTCTTGAGTATATCCCTACTCGAGCTATGCTTGCATTTTACTAAGTCAATTACTAGAGAGTCATTTAATGAGCATGTTGTTAGGGCAATCTCTTGCCATGATAAGGTTTTGATATGTGTGGCAAAGGGTTTAAGTTAGGTTGTGATTATGGTTTGATATGTGCGTTGGAGTCTTGCAGGGCTTAGTAATTCGCACATGGAGTCTTGGCGAGTTTCACATCTCATAACTCGGTCCTTGAGTCGGTGAAGGATAGCTTTGCGGAAGCCGTGCGCTTGGAGCATCCGAGGGACCGCCGGATGAGGAGTTTGGAGTGAAGCCAGAGGAAGTAGACTTCAGGGCGAGACGCGAAGGATGGCGCTGTAGAGCCGTGCGCTTGGCGCATCCGAGGGACGTGGCCGGACGAAGACAACTTCGAAGGCGAGGGACTCCGAGGGATGAGAGTGAGCGAATGTAACTCGGGAAGGGGTAGTAGCTCCTAGGTGAAACTTGGCCATTTGGCTAAGTGTCAGATGAGTTTTTTCGACATCAGTCGACTGCCATGGAATGACAGTCGACTGCTCTAAGTCGAATAGGTTCGACTAGTGTCCGACTCATGGGCATTTGGCCCAAGCAATGATCGCCATGGATCGACAATCGATCGTTGCCGACATCACCAATCGCCAAGGGACGCAATGATCGTGATGGCACCGCGACGCAGAATGGAGTCGAGCTTCGCGAGCATTCGATCGATGGTCCATCACGATCGATGGTCCATCAGTTGATGATGGTAAGATCGGCCGATCGATGATGTTGCCGCTGGATGAAATAACGCGTGGAAAGTAGCCGCTATTAACGCACAGGACTAGTCGATCGATCGGCATCATCATCGCTCCTGTGTCAACGGGAAGAAACCCTCTTCCTCTATAAAAAGGAAGGGTATGGGGCTTTGGGGGGCTAATGCTTCAACTCTAATCTTCTCCTAAAGTGTCATAAACGTCTTCCCACTCTTCTTACTTGCTTTTACTTCATTCTTATTGTAAGAAGAGTGATCTTGATTGTAAAGGTTACCTCCACCTAGCTTGGTGCAAAGGAGAGACCAATAGTGGATTGGCTTTGGAGGAGTGATTCACCTTGGACGAATCAGACCGTGGATTAGCGGCGTAGCCGTGAACCACGTTATATTTAGTGTCAGCATTGTTTGTATTCTTCATTGTCTATTTGCTTGTCTTGCTTTGTTGTTTCCGTTGCGCTAATCTTGTTTGTAGACGAGCAAAATCCACCATCCAAGTAAAGAGGGTTATTCACCCCCCTCTAGCCGGCCGATCGATCCCCTACAAGTGGTATCAGAGTCAAGGAAAGCTTGTCGAGGACTAACCGCCACAACAAGCACATTCAAAAATGGTCGGCTCTAATATTCATCCGCCAAAGTTCGAGGGGGAATTTCTCTTGGTGGAAAAAGAAAATGGAGGTATTTTTCGAGACCGATTTTGAAATTCTCTTAATTATGGAAAACGGTTTCGAATTGCCTAGGAACGAAGATGGGGAGCCATTGGAGAAATCAAGGTGGAGCAAAAGGCAAAGAGAAGAATACTTGGCAAATTCAAAGGCCAAGCACCACCTCTACAATGTACTCCCCCAACAAGAAGTAAATAGGATAGGGGAGTGTGCTAGCGCCAAGGAAATGTGGGAGAAATTAATAGAAATTCATGAAGGCACATCCGAGGCGAAACTAGCAAGGAGAGATATCCTTCGCTCCCAATTATCCAACATCAAACTCGAAAAGGGAGAGAAGGTAAAATTCCTACACTCTAGATTTAAGGAAATTCTAACCGGCTTGACAAGTGTAGGTGAGAGGCTCTCCAACCGGGATATGGTAATGAAGGTCATAGATGTCTTTCCCCGGTCCTCAAGATGGAGCTCCATGGTGGACTCGTTTTACATCTCCAAGAACTTAGAAGTGAGCACCTTGGAGGAGTTATTCTCAACAATGGAGCTCCACGAAATGAGGCTTGAAGGAATACAAGAAGAGCCAAGAATCCAACCTTCAAGAGGAGTAGCATTTTTGGCAAACAAGGGGAAGAAGAAGATAGAGATCCCCTCCTCCGATGATGATGAAGCATCCTCCTCCTCCTCCATGGATAGCACGGAAGAAGCCTATATGGTAAGGAGGGTAAGGCGTGCTTTAAAAGATTTTCAATTTAATAAATCTAATGATAGGAGGAGAAGACCAAGGGGGAAGGTCATTTGCTACAATTGCGAAGGAGAAGGGCACATAAGGGACAATTGTCCTCTCCTAAACAAGAGCAAGGAAGAAAGGAAAAAGAAGGAAGAAAAGAAGAATAAAAATGGGAGCAAGAAGAAAAAGGAAGAGGAGAAGAAAGCAAAGGAAAAGGGAAAGGCCAAAGCATTAAAAGCAAGAACTTGGGATGCCCTTTCCTCCTCCTCCTCATCATCATCCGAGGAAGAAAATGCATTTGTCACCAACTTAGCATTGATGTCATTTGACGACTTGGATTGCTCCTCCTCCGAAAATGAAGGATCAAGTTCAAGTGGAGGGAGCTCAAGTGAAGGGGGAGCCTCCTCTACCTCCTCATCCGAAGAAGAGGACATGAAAACTATGGTAACTAACCTTTCACCTAGTAAAATAGTTTCTATGATTTCTAGCCTCATTAAGGATTTATTTAGAGCAAAGAAGAAAAATAAGAGCATGCTAGATCAAATTAAGGATTTAGAAAATAAATTAGAAAAAACATGTTTTAATGATAATAATGATGATGCATGCTCACATGATCTTTATGTGACATTAGATGTTAATGATGCATGCATAGAAGAAAATAGGGCTTTAAGGGAAAAGGTAGACTATTTGACCAAAGCCTTAGAAAAGTTCACTATTGGCTCAAACACTTTGAACATGATCATAGGGAGCCAAAGAGCAAGTTTTAACAAAAAAGACCTAGGATATAAGGAAAAGAAAATTGAAAAGGCCTATAAATGCCTAATTGCTAGGGGACAAGATAAGAAGAAGGTAATAGCTAGAAAATGGATTCCTAAGGAATTTCTAGTGAACCCTATAGGCAATAATTTATTTTGGGTTCCAAAATCCATCCTTAAGAGTTAGGAAAACCCTAAGATAGTCAACCATATGCAATTGACCTATATCATATTTTGGTTGACTTAGGATGGCGGGATAACATTTTGAAATAGTGTTAGGTGATGATATTGTGCCTATAAATTGATAATAATGCTTAAATCATGATAATTAATGAAATTGCTATGTATGTTTGCAATCATGATTTATGATTTTGATATTTGTCACATAATCATGAGAAATAGGGTTAAATCATGCTTTAGGTGATACTTTGCTTATTATCATGATATAATACCTAATGCATGACTATAAATTGATGAATACATTTGTTTCATGATCATAATATGAAATTAGTTCATATATGCCTTTATGATCATGAGGATTGTTAGGATGATACTTAACCTTGATAGAATTGCATGAATATAATGGTTAAGTATATACAAATACCTCTAGGATACATCTCACACTCACCATAGGCTACCTTGATTGCAAACTTAGCATGAGTGAGATGTTAGGATGATACAAATGTCCACTAATGCCTATGACATTTAGATGGTCATTTAAGGTATCAAAATAGCAATAATAGACCAATCATGGGGAAGACTTATGTTTAATTTATAGACATATTGCTCAAAGATCATGGTTGGATATTTCACATATTTTCAAAACAATTTCTTACCCTAAATTCTGTATATTCATGTTTTGAAACAATCCAAAGCAAGACTAGGTGTTAAAATGGATACTAACATGATCAAAAACCTAGTGGTTTTTAAAGCTTTTGGATTTTTGGCAAATCTCTGAAAATACAATGATTTTTCATGAAAAACTATTTTTCATTTATAGATATACTTACAAGAAATATGTTCCCCAAATTTCATGATTTTTCAAATTTTCTAGAATTTTTAATGCATTTTTGAATTTCATTCGAAAATCAGAAATTCCTGAAAACAGTGTGCTAGTCGACTGGTAGTCTGAACCAGTCGACTGGTGGCCTAAAAATCAGAACAGTAAAGGCTAAATTTGATTTTTAAACCAAATTTTTGGTACTTTCCTTCTATTAGACTTGATGTCATGAGTTTATAACTTAGTATTGATCTGTTTGATGGTGTCAAAGGGAGAAAAATGATTATGTTTAAGTAAATTATGATAGGGGCAGAAATATGTATGGGGAGTTTCATGGATTAAGGGGGAGTTGCATGTTGCTATATCATGTTTATGTTTACATGCTTTCTTACCTTAAAATTTTTATCAAATATTTTTACCTAACTTAAACGGATTGCCACACATCAAAAAGGGGGAGATTGTTAGGGTAATCTCTTGTCATGATAAGGTTTTGATGTGTGTGGCAAAGGGTTTAAGTTAGGTTATGATTATGGTTTAATATGTGCGTTGGCGTCTTGCAGGGCTTAGTAATTCGCACATGGAGCCTTGGCGAGTTTCACATCTCATGACTCGGTCCTTGAGTCGGTGAAGGATAGCTTTGTGGAAGTCGTGCGCTTGGAGCATCCAAGGGACCGTCGGACGAGGAGCTTGGAGTGAAGCCGGAGGAAGTAGACTTCAGGGCGAGACGCGAAGGATGGCGCTACAGAGCCGTGCGCTTGGCGCATCCGAGGGACGTGGCCGGACGAAGACAACTTCGAAGGCGAGGGACTCCGAGGGATGAGAGTGAGCAAATGTAACCCGGGAAGGGGTAGTAGCTTCTAGGTGAAACTTGGCCATTTGGCTAAGTGTCGGATGAGTTTTCCCAACATCAGTCGACTGCCATGGAATGACAGTCGACTGCTCTGAGTCGAATAGGTTCGACTAGTGTCCGACTCATGGGCATTGAGCCGATCGCCATGGATCGGCAATGATCGTTGCCGACATCACCGACCGCCAAGGGATGACAATGATCGATGGCACTGCGCACGGGCATGTATCGGAGTCGAGCTCGCGAGCACTCAACTGATGGTCCATCAGTCGACTGATGGTAAGATCAGTCGACTGATGATGTTGCCGTTGGATGAAATCCAACGTGGAAAGTGGTCGTTATTTGGCAACGGCTACAAGACCAGTCGACTGATCGGGGCATCAGTCGACTGCTCCTGTGTCAACGGGAAGAAACCCTCTTCCTCTATAAAAAGGAAGGGTATGGGGCTTTGGGGGGCTAATGCTTCAACTCTAATCTTCTCCCAAAGTGCCATAAACGTCTTCCCACTCTTCTTACTTGCTTTTACTTCATTCTTATTGTAAGAAGAGTGATCTTGATTATAAAGGTTACCTCCACCTAGCTTGGTGCAAAGGAGAGACCAATAGTGGATTGGCTTTGGAGGAGTGATTCACCTTGGACGAATCAGACCGTGGATTAGCGGCATAACCGTGAACCACGTTATATTTCGTGTTAGCATTGTTTGTATTCTTCATTGTCTATTTGCTTGTCTTGCTTTGTTGTTTCCATTGCGCTAATCTTGTTTGTAGATGAGCAAAATCCACCATCCAAGTAAAGAGGGCTATTCACCCCCCTCTAGCCGGCCGATCGATCCCCTACACATGTAAAGTCTATGGGACTTCGTAGAATGTAATAATTTTGTAATGACAATCGGATATTGTAATTTGATTGTTTTTAATGCAAGCCATAATTCATTCAGTGTATGTGATGTTATATTCTGATAAGATCTCGGTGAGCATGTTAACATGTAGTGATTGGTCCTCTCACATGGACAATCATCTCTGTTTTTATGTACGAATAAGGGTAAGACTATTGCTTATAGGATAGCTTTGGAAGCTATATGTATGAGATACATACCTATAAGTTGGGGTCGTCTTGATATGTGTATCAAGATAAGATCATTTAAGAAAAATGATCGAAGTAAATATTCCTACCATTTACTATACCTGTTTATGAGCCAGATTAGAATTTATATGTTGAATTCAAGATTAGACATTTGGAATGTCTGGATCAAAATCTATACGATGTTGAGAAAAATATGCGCTCTTTGTTGGTGAAGATAATAACATCGTAGCATGTAATTCATACCACGTGTGCTAAGGCGACAATAAGGGTAATAGGAGAATGGTTCGCTACTTCTCTACTATGTGAGCCCTTTGAGATTATACATTAATCTCAGCGTTTGCCCTTTGTGACTATTTAGGTGTCTGCTACTTTAGCATGTAAACCTATTAACTATGGATGGTTCGGTCTATGGAACATGACTAGGAAAGCGACTGATTAAAATGAATGGATTCACACTAAAAAGGAAGATTAAATATGTTTACATCCTTTGAGAATTATTCACTGGTCGACCCATTTCTGTTATATATGGAAATACTTGTGAATATTAAGAATATGGAATATGCTCTTGACTTGATGGTCATTATGAGAGATTAGAGATGTTCATATTGATATAAGTGGAGATTATTTAATCTGGGCAAATAGCAAGACATTATATCCAGGAAAATAGTTAAGTACCACCAGGAGAATGGTTCAATACCACCTGGCAAATGACTGTGAGCCACCTGGAGGATGTCAGTGGGTCATTAGGTGAATAACTATGTGTCATTCAGAGAATGATTATGTACCATTTGAAGAGCAGCTAAGTTAGGCGTGACAACTTTTCTTAGCGTTGATCGCTCTATGAGCAACTATGTAAGGTGTAACAACTTTCTTAGCATTAGATTGTTCAGTGTGCTTGCTGATGCACGAGCTATTTTACTAAGTATGAATTGGTTGTTCTAATGATCTTTGTGACTATTAATCTCTGTTCTATTAGTCTATTGGGACTATGGTTTCCGACACGATTCTGGTCTATGTGACTGGATACTTCTATTAGTCATTTGGGACTAACGATCGACACCGACTCTATTTAGTCTATGTGACTAAAAACCTCTTATTGGTCTATGTGACCATTTTGTCTATGTGACGTGCTTTGGACGAGTGGGAGATGTAACCGCATAAAGATCGTTGCATGGCACACGCTGCAAAGGCAACGCAGCACGCTGCATGAAGTGCGCTTGCACACTTCGTGCAAAGATGAATACCCCCTTCATAAGGGGGTGTGTGTCCGAGAGCATGGGTAGAGAGAGTAGACGGAGACGCCGAAAGGCTGTACAAAGGAGAGAGGAGTGGAAGTTCTGTCAGAGAGAACAGTGAGAGAGAGGAACACCAAGGCAGGCCTGTGATCTTGGCTTGTGGAATTTGAGGAGCTTTCCGTTGTGATCAGTCCTCAGACAGTGAGCAGAGGTCTTCTTCCTTTACTTCTAGGATGCGACAAGGATCGGACAAATCTCTGTAAGTTTTAATTACAGTCGGTATTTGTTTTCCTATTCTGTTCTTTCTACTTTAATCCGTTCGAAAAGATGCAAAAATCACCAACATAAACTAAACTCAGATTCAAATAAAGGTTTGGTGAATATGTCAGCTAGGTTTGATTTGGATTCCACATATTCAAGTTTAATCTTACCATTGGTTACTTGTTCCCTAACAAAGTGATGTTTAACTTCTATGTGTTTAGTTCTTGAGTGATGTATAGGATTTTTAGTTAGGTTGATTGAACTAATATTATCTATCATGACTTTAGTGTCCTTAAAATCTAGTTGAAAATTACTTAAAATGTGTTTCATCCAAAGAAGTTGAGCTACACACTCCCATTTGCTACGTATTCTGCTTCGATAGTAGACAAAGCAACACAATGTTATTTTCTACTACACCAGTTAAATAGATTTTGACCTAGAAATTAACAATTGCCATTTGTACTTTTCCTATCAAGCTTACAACTGGCATAATCTGAGTCAATGTATTCGATTAGTTCAAAATTACTAAACCTAGTGTACCACGTTCCTACATTGATAGTTCCTTTTATATATTTAAAGATTCTTTTTACTAAAGTTAGTGTGATTCTTTGGCAAAAGATTGAAATCTTGTACACATACCTACTGCAAAAATTATATCAGGTTCGTTTGCAGTTAAGTATAAAAGACTACCTATCACACTCCTATAGTATTTTAAATCTATGAATTTTCCTTCCAAGTCATTATTAACTTTTACATTAGTAGTCATTGGTGTACTAATTTCCTTAGCATTTTTCATTCCAAATTTTCTAATTAATTCTTTAGCATATTTATTTTGATACACATAAGTACCCTCTTTTGTTTGCTTTATTTGTAACCCTAAGAAAAAATTAAGCTCACCTACTAAACTCATTTCAAACTCACTTTCCATTAATGAAATAAATTCATTTAAAAATATACTATTTGTTGACCCAAATATTATGTCATCAACAGAAATTTATGCAACAAATATTTATTTTTCTAAGGTTTTTACAAATAGGGTTGGGTCTATTAATCCTTGCTTAAACCCCTTAGATATTAAGTAAATAGTTAGTCTCTCATATCATGCCCTAGGTGCTTGTCTTAATCCATATAATACTTTCTTAAAAAATATGGAACCGCCACATTAGCGGCCCCCCACCGCTGCCCCTACGTGTGGAGGGGGATAAATCAGGTGTCGGGTGGCTAGCGTAGAAATGCGGAGTCATCGGTAGTCTGGTCATCACCTCCAGGAATCAACCCCTTACCCTTTGAAGCCTTAACACGGCTGCACTAGCCATCTGGGTTTGCCCTGGGGGCTATATATAATGCTTTCTTAAGCTTGAATACATGGTTGGGTTGGCTTAGGTCTCCAAATCCGAATGGTTGGTTCACATATATTTCTTCTTTGATGAAACCATTTAAAAATGTTGACTTTACATCCATTTGATATAATCTAAAGCCTTTATGTGATGCATAGACTAACAACATTCTAATTGACTCAAGCTTAGCTACTGGTACATATGTTTCATCATAGTCTAACCATCTACTTGACTAAAACCTTTGGCTACTAACATAGTATTATTCCTAACAATCTCACCTTTGTCATCAAGTTTATTTCGAAATACCCATTTTGTATGTATAACAGTTTTGTCTTTAGATTTTGATACTAATTCCCAAACTTGATTTCTAGTGAATTGGGCTAACTCTTCTTGCATAGAAATGATCCAATTGGGGTCAAGAAGAGCTTGATCTATAATTTTAGGTTCAATTTTAGATATGAATGAAATCTGACTTATATTTCTATGGGATACCCGAGTTCGAACACCTAGATTAGGGTCACCTAATACTTGATCTATAGGATGATCGAGTCTAACTCGAGATGTTCTTGGACTAGGGTTTATGCTTGATTCATTTTGTGGGTTAAGTTCAGGTCTAACTTCATTTTTTAAGTTTTTATTGTCATAAAAGATTCATTATTATATACCCTATAGACTCTACTGGTAATTGAATATCCTAGAAATATACCACTTGATGATTTAGAAGTGAATTTTCCTAAGTAGTCTTTAGTGTTTAGCATGTGTACTTTACAACTAAATACTTTAAAATATTTAATGTTGGATATCTTATTATAGTATGATTCATAGGGTGTTTTATTATGTCTTTTAATAATTAAAGTTATATTTTGAACATAACAAGTGGTATTTACCGTCTCAGCCCAAAACCTATCGGCTAATCTATAGTCATTTAACATGGTTCTAGCAACCCCTTGTAAAGTCTGATTCTTCCTTTTGACTAATCCATTTTGTTGAGGAGTCCTAGGGCAAGAGAATTCATGGTGATATCCATTTTGATTGCAAAAATCAGTAAATCTATGGGTTTAAAACTCTCCCCCATGGTCCCTCCTAATTCTTTTAATCTTTAAGTTCTTTTCATTTTCTAATAACTTGCATAGATTGGTAAATTAATCAAAGGTTCCATTTTTATATTTTAAGAATTTTATCCAAGTAAACCTAGAGTAGTCATCTACTATTACTAAATAATATTGACTTCCGTTTAGTGACGTAGCTCCATTTGAGTCAAATAAGTCCAAGTATAGGAGCTCAAACACATCTTTAATTCTCTCTTAATTAGTCAATTTATGTGAAGTTTTAATTTGTTTTCCTTGTTGACATGCATCACAAATTTTATTTTCTAAATTACCTAGTTTAGCTAGACCTCTAACTAGATCATTATGACTTATTTTATGTATAAGTTTTAGATGGGAGTGACTCAGTCGTTTGTGTCACAATCATGATTCCTCTTGTTGTGTCATTAGATACTTAGTTGAGGAGTGGGTAAATTTATTGTATAAATATTATTATTCTTAATTCTTCTAACTATGATTTTTGAGCAATCATTATTCTTAATTAGACATTCATTTGGTGAAAAAATAACTTTATAACTAGTATCATACAATTGGCTAACACTTGGAAGATTAAACTTGAAATTCTCTATTAATAAGAATTTGTGTATTATAAAGTTTGAGTTTAGCTCAATATCACCTGATTCGATGATTCTGAGTCTATCGTTGTTTCTGAAAGCTACCAATCCTAGGTTTTTGAATCTCAGCTTTGTAAACTTCAGTCAATCTCCAATTATATGTCTGGAGCACCCACTATCAAACATTTATTGATCCTACATATAAGGTAGTTAGATCGGATATTGGAATTTTAAATTTATTTAAAAGTTTTTATCATAAGTTTCATCTCATCTCTTCTACATGATCAATCATATTAACCTTATATGAATTATGAGAAGATGGTCATTTTTACTTAGTTAAATTTTAATAAAAATTAAAAGTACTTAAACCTGTGTCAGATTCAAGTTTAGCTTAAGCTAGTCTAGTAAATTTTTCAAAATCAATTTCTAAGTAGTGACGAGGCATATGACCTTCTTGGATATTAGGTGGACCACTTCCTTAGACAAAATTGATTAAAGAATTAAGTACTAAACTTGCTTTAGACTAACTTTTGGTCTACTAGTTAAAGACTATATGAGTTAGCTTCGGTTAGTTTCACTCAACTTAGTGCACCAGGTAGTGGCGAGTCATGTATATGATCTTCTTGGATATCAGGTGGACCACTTCCTTAGACATGCACTTTGAAAAACTTCTCTAATTTACTATCAGTTCACTTTGTCTTAGTACTAAGTTGTTCAAGTTTAACTACTTTATTTCCTATCTAGTCTATTCTAAATTAAGCAAGTAATACCTAACTAAGCATGCAAAACTAAATTAATCAAATAATTGAGCAAACAAATTTAGTATTAGCTCCTCCTAGATCATTGAATCGATACGGTCTATCCACATAGTGGATTTGATCTTCGAGAATCCAATACTTAGTTGAACCTAATTGCAATGTTAAACTGGTCTTAGGGACTCATGCTTGGATTCTTCTACTATTACGATTGACAAGTGATATATATGATCTGTTTGTTGCTCTAAACTCGAGTCCAATCTTGTTGTATACGACTATTTGAGATCCAAGAATTATGTTGTGACACTTGGAAGTCAATGTGAACCTTTCCAATGATGTCCTATGTTAGGATCTTTGTAACGTCTAGAGGGGGGTGAATAGCGCTTTGTTCGTAGATGGAATTCGATCGCGTGTTCGTCTCTACAATTTCGTTAGTACGCAGCGGAATAGAAATGAAAACAATAACGAAACAATTAACAACACGCAAACACAATTATTTAACGTGGTTCAGAACTGAATGGTTCCTACTCCACGGATCGGGTTCGTACGAACCCTAGCGATGCCAATCACACACCACTATAATAATAACTCCTTCTCGGAATAATCCGGAGGCGGAGAAACCTCGTACAAGATGATTACAATAATAATCAAAAGCTACAAACAAATACAATGAAATACAAAGCAAGACTAGTAAAGAAAAACACTTTACAAATGCTCTTGAATGCTTGATCGCTAGGTTGATCGAGTAGCACTTGGAGACCCTGAATTGCAGCAGCAACTCGCCCCAAATCGCCTCAAAGAACCATGCCAATTTCCTCCATCACGAGCTCCTTATAAAGCTTCAACTTGTGCTGGAAAAAGTCGATCAGTCGACTGATCGGGACCATCAGTCGACTGATGCCACTGTTGTGGTAAGACAACGGCTAGATCCACGCTGGATAAGTCCAACGGATCTACTATCAGTCGACTGATCATACACATCAGTCGACTGATGGAGTCCTCACTCGACCAGTCGAGTCTCGACTCCATTCTGTGGCCGATTCCTCGAAGACACCGACCGATCGACGATCAATCGATTGCTGAGCCATCACCGACCGCCCACCTTCGCAATGATCGCTAGGCCACTGCCCGCAGTCAAACCTTAGTTGACTCGGTCCAGTCGACTGCCACATGGCACCAGTCGACTGACACACCTCAAACATGAGGTTTTAGCCCAAGTATGGTTCCCCCATACTTGCTAGACCACCCTTAGCCTAGACCTAAGCCTTTTAGCCACCTCCATCAGCCTCACGCCTCTCGGATCCCTCCAAGTCATCCATGACTTGTTCATCCATCGCGCTAGCCTTCAGGTGCTTCCATCGGCTATGTTATGCTAACGGTGTCTACACCGCCAAGGCACATTGGACTTACGCCGCCAAGACTCCACTTGGACTTTACGCCGTCAACCATTGGACTTATGTTGCCAAGACTCCCGCTTGGACTTTACGCCGCCAATATCAAACCCTTGGACTTCTCAAATGCCAAGACTCAAGCTTGGACTTTCCCTTGCCAACCCATGTTGGACTTTCCATGTCAAGTACTCAAGACTTGGACTTTACCTTACCAAGACCCATGCTTGGACTTTCCTTGCCAACCCATGTTGGACTTTTCATGCCAAGACCCAAGACTTGGACTTTCCCATGACAATTACATTGTCATATGTTTTTGTCGAATATCAAAACGTCACTTGAGTCAAACTCGAGTCCTGGTCAATCGTGACCTGGGCTGATTACACCAACAATCTCCCCCTTTTTGATGTTTGACAAAAACCATGTTTGACAAAAACCAAACAAAACATTGAGTTAGAACACTAACTCAAATCCCTTACCAATTATCCCAAATTGGTAATCTTAAACATTCTCCAAATATTCTCCCCCAAACATTCTCCCCCTTTTTGACTAACATCAAAAAGGTATTCTCCAAGGAGGTCAATGTCTCATGTCCCAATGAGATCTTACAATCTCCCCCTTGGTCTAAAAATACCTAGGATGCCTACCATCTTCCTAGTGATAAGTCTCATATCACTCAAGAGAGGCAATCCTAGTCACTCTCCCAATTTCCAAATTGGGTATCAAAAACCCATCAATTTTCCCAATTGATGATACTCTCCCAATAACTTCTCCTCTTCAAGGAGAAAAACACATCCATCATCCCAAGATGGATACCTCCCCCTAAAGGCTTGCTCCCCCTTGACCATTGCATCAACAATGTCCTTGGGAAGTCCCTAAGCCAATAGGAACTCTAAGCCATCAAAATTAAGGTTAGAAATTCAACATTGAACTTTCCACTACCTTAAAATTTATACAAACCCTAAACACCTCTCCTAATCCATATCCAATGGATTTTCACCCTTCATCATGCTTCCCAAAGCATATCCTAGGGTTATGAGTGGTTAAGGACCTTAACCAGAAATAACAACTTTGGTTACCACAAATCAAAGCTATCACCGAGTGATTCAAAAATCATAATCGACACGCTCATCACGATCGCCATCCAGGGCATCTGATCGACATCAAAATCTCGATTTTTCAGTTATCAGAAACGAGTTTTGGAAAATCATAACTAATTATACATATATCGAAAAATCACAAAATTTGATACGTATAATACTTATGACCAATACAATGGGTGAAAAATGTTTGAAAAATATTTTACCCATATAATAGCAAAATTGATAAAAAATCCAAAAGTGACTAAAAACTTTAACGTTTAGGCTCACTTTGTATCAATCTCATCAATAGTGATTGCTATCAAAAGATAGACTTCACCCAGGTTTTTCAAAATGATTTTAAAATATTTTCAAAACCCTATTTTTGGATCATATTCCTTGGGCTCTATGTACATGACTTGTACACAAGCTTTCCTAATGATCCACATGTTACGTTAAGATGAGTTTGGGTTCAACTAGATGCAAAAACTATGCACCTTGAACTTAACTCATATCCTAGCATCTCACATGTATCTAGGGTGTATAAATACACATACATGTCAATTGGATGTGAGATGTGAATTTTGGTTCATTTAATCTAGGGTTTCATGTATTTCCTAGGCAACCCTACTTGATTCCCTTATAAATGGGACTTCAAGTCATGCCATTGTCCTTAGTTCAATTTTAATCAATTTAATGCATGAAATGATCATGGCATAAAGATAGCAATAATTAAGCAAGACCAATGATCATGATGTCATGGCATATGATAAAATCTAAAAACACATTACATTTAAAACCTTAATCCTAAAACATGAACATGACATATACAATGAATAAAAGTAAGCATGATGTCATGACATGTTATATGACAAACAAAGCATGACATATAAAATATATAGGTATAATAATACCTAAATCTTAATATTAATTGCCATTTGATATAATTCATCATATTTTGCCATATTTCTACTTTTCTCCCAAATGTGCCAAAAACCCAAAACGGCACACTAACCTCTAAACCTAAATTGTGCCAATTTAATTGATTTTTCTTAATTTCAAGAATGTATTTGCACATCCTAAAATCTTTTAAGATATTGATTCAAATCTATTTCTAAGGTAACCATAACCTTGAAAATATCCTAAAGTGCCACCTTTACCATAGTTGAGTTAACTACCCATCCAATCAAGGTTGACACACTCTAAACTCATCTAGCATGAATCAATCACGCTCTTAGGAACCCAAAACCGATTTGAGCTCCTAGGGTTAATTAGGTATTCCTTAGGGATAACCTCCCTAGATACCTTCCTAATGACCCTCCTAGGCTTGTTAGCCTTGGTCATTTGGGTCTTACCTAGGTTGACTCTAGGGGTAACTCCCCTTGCAACCTTCTTAGTGGCCACCCTAGGTTTCTTCGAAACCCTAGCCACTAGGCACAAGCCTTGGTCAACTCTAGGGATGACTTCCTCATTGACCTTGGTCTTCCTAGACCTAGTTTGTGTTCCATAGTCAAATGGAACACTATGATAAGCCACCTTAGGCTTAGGTTTGTGACCCAAACCTTGTTTGCCCTTGGTTGACTTTAGGCTCTTAGGTCCTTGGTGTTGACTATGACTTTTGGGCCTTTGACTTTGACCATTTAACCCTTGAAATTGATTTTGCATTTTTGCAAGGGTATTTTCCAATTTCTCAAGCCTTGACCTCAAGGCTTGGTTCTTTAATTCTAATTGCTCAATTTTAGAATTTTTATTTAAACTTTGAGCATTGTTTTTCTTAGGCATATGCCTAGTCCATTTGGGGTTAAGACCTAGGTGTTCTCCTATTTTCTTGATTGATTCCCTAGGTAGAATATTTTTAGGGATATTAGTCCCAAATTTCTCCTTATTCCTAAAGTGAAAATTCTTAGCTCCTAAACAAATATGTTTGTTATTGTTGGTGATTTGACGCCGCTAGAGGGGGGTGAATAGCGTTTACTCTTGCGTAGATGGAAAATGTTCGCGTGCTTGCCTACAATTTTCGTTAGCGCAGCGGAAACAAAAATAATAAAGCAATAACGAAAACGCAAACACACAAACGCAAGGATATAACGTGGTTCGGAACCGAACCGGTTCCTACTCCACGGATCGAGCTCTAAAGAGCTCTAGCGATGCCAATGCAATCACTAACCACTAAACTCCTTCTCGACAACAAGTCGGAGGTGGAGAAACCTCGTACAAACGTTTACAATAATAAACGAAAGGAATACAATAATACAATGTAAAACTAGTAAAGAAAACAACTTTACAAATGCCTTTGGATTACTTGCTTGTTGATCGCTTGAACCGTGGTTGAAGACCCTGATTTACAGCAGCAAATCGCCTCAAAAACGTCCAAGAAATCGCTTAAGAACTGATGCCAAAAACCCCCCCGTCGAGCTCCTTTTATCCTTGCACGCGACCTGGATTTTCGCCCATCAGTCGACTGCCATAAGTCACCAGTCCACTGATGCCACTGTTGTCGTGAGACAACGGCTCGATCCACGCTGGAAAAACTCCAACGGATCTCTTGGCAGTCGACTGCCAACATTGCGCGATCATTGCCCGGCGCCGATAGCCGGCCCGCGATCGATTCACGACATTCTCTTTCGACATTGGTGCGATCATTGCCGGCCCTTGGCGATCAGCTCTACGATCACCGATCAAAATGAGGTTTTAACCCAAGTATGGTGCCCCCATACTTGCTAGACCACCCTTAGCCTAGACCTAAGTCTTCTAGCCACCTCCATCAGCCTCACGCCTCTCGGATCCCTCCAAGTCATCCATGACTTGTTCATCTATCGCGCTAGCCTCTAGGTTCTTCCGTCGGCTATGTCATGCTAACGGTGTCTACACCGCCAAGGCATATTGGACTTACGCCGCCAAGACTCCGCTTGGACTTTACGCCGCCAACCATTGGACTTATGCTGCCAAGACTCCCGCTTGGACTTTACGCAGCCAATATCAAACCCCTTGGACTTCTCATGCCAAGACTCAAGCTTAGACTTTCCCTTGCCAACCCATGTTGGACTTTTACATTGCCAAGACCCATGCTTGGACTTTTCCCTTGCCAACCCATGTTGGACTTCTCAAATGCCAAGACCATGCTTGGACTTTCCCTTGCCAACCCATGTTGGACTTTTACATTGTCAAGACCCATGCTTGAACTTTTACATTGCCAAGACCCATGCTTGGACTTTTCATGTGCCAAGTGTCCCACTTGGACTTTTCATGTCAAGTACTTAAGACTTGGACTTTACCAAATGTCAAGTGTTCCACTTGGACTTTCCCATGACACTTACATTGTCATATGTTTTTGTCGAAACATCAAAACATCACTCGAGTCAAACTCGAGTCCTGGTCAATCCTGACCTGGGCCGATTGCACCAACAATCTCCCCTTTTTTGATGTTTGACAAAAACCAAACAAATCATTTGAGTTAGACTACTAACTCAAATCCCTTACCAATTATCCCAAATTGGTAAACACTCTCCAAATGTTCTCCCCCAAACATTCTCCCCCTTTTTGACTAACATCAAAAAGGTTTTCTCTCCAAGGAGGTCAATGTCTCATGTCCCAATGAGATCTTACAATCTCCCCCTTGATCCAAAAATAAATACCTAGGATGCCTACCATCTTCCTAGTGATAATTCACATATCACTCAAGAGAGACAATCCTATACTCTCTCTCAATTTCCAAATTGGGTATCAAAAACCCATCAATTTTCCCAATTGATGATACTCTCCCAATAACTTCTCCTCTTCAAGTAGAAAAACACATCCATCATCCCAAGATAGATACCTCCCCCTAAAGGCTTGCTTCCCCTTAACCATTGCACCAACAATGTCCTTTGGAAGCCCCTAAACCAATAGGAACTCTAAACCATCAAAATTAAGGTTCTAAGTTCAACATAGAACATTCACTCACCCTAAATTTGATACTTTGACCTAACACAGCTCCTAATCCATATCCAATGGATTTTCACCCTTTATAATGCTTCCTAAAGCATATCCTAGGGTTAGGAGTGATTAGGAACCCTTTCCATAGCTGAACACGGGCTAAACAACCCTTGTTAACCCGAAATCAGACCTGGCAGTCGACTCTGACGATGTCGATCGATGCCACCATATCGATCATTGCCACCAGGCGATCGGTGATAATTGAAATTTCAATTTATCGAATCGAGATTTAGAAAAACATAAGTAATTATACGTAATTTGAAAAATCATAAAATTTGATACGTATATTACTTATAGTCATTACAATGGGTGAAAAATATTTGAAAATTATTTTACCCATAAAATAGTGAGTTTGATACAAAACTCAAAACCATTGAAATTTTCAATGTTTTGGCCCTATTTTGTATCAACTTCATCAATGGTGATTGCTATCAAAAGATAGACTTCACCAAGGTTTTCTAAATTGATTTTAAAATTATTTCAAAACCATGTTTTGGATCATATTCCTTGGGCTCTATGCACATGACTTGTACACAAGCTTTCCTAATGATCCACTAATTGAAATTAGATGAGTTTTAGTTCATCTAGATGCAAAAACTATGCACCTTGAACTTAACTCATATCCTAGCATCTCACATGTATCTAGGGTGTATAAATACACATACATGTCAATTGGATGTGAGATATGGGTTTTGATTCATTTTATCTAGGGTTTCATGCATTTCCTAGGCAACCCTACTTGATTCCCTTATAAATGGGACTTCAAGTCATGTCATAGTCCTTAAATCAATTTCAACCAATTGTCTTAAATGCATGAATGATTATGGCATTAGAAATGATATAAATAAGCATATGCTCATAATCATGATGTCATGGCATAAGATGAAATCTAAAAACACATGACATTTGAAACCTTAATCCTAAACATGAACATGACATGTAAAATGATTAAAATAAACATGATGTCATGGCATGTTATATGGCAAACAAAGCATGACATATAAAATATATAGGTATAGTAATACCTAAATTTTAATATTAATTGTCATTTGATATAATTAGATATATTTTGTCATATTATCATTAATCTCCCTAGTGTGCCAACAATCCAAAATGACACATTAACCTCTAAATCTAAATTGTGCCAATTTAATTGATTCTTCTTAATTTCAAAAAGTGCATTGGCACATCCTAAAAACTTTTAGGATATTAATTCAAATCTATTTCCAAGGTAACCATAACCTTGAAAATATCCTAAAGTGTCACCTTTACCATGAGTGAGTTAACTACTCATCCAATCAAGGTTGGCACACCCTAAACCCATCTAGCGTGAATCAATCACGCTCTTAGGAACCCAAAACTGATTTGAGCTCCTAGGGTTAATTAGGTATTCCTTAGGGATAACCTCCCTAGATACCTTCCTAATGACCCTTCTAGGCTTGTTAGCCTTGGTCATTTGGGTCTTACCTAGGTTGACTCTAGGGGTAACTCCCCTTGCAACCTTCTTAGTGGCCACCCTAGGTTTTCTAGAAACCCTAGCCACTAGGCACAACCTTTAGTCAACCTTAGGGATGACTTCCCTATTGACCTTGGTCTTCCTAGACCTAGTTTGTGTTCCATAGTCAAATGAGACACTATGGTAAGCTACCTTAGGCTTAGGTTTGTGACCCAAACCTTGCTTGCCCTTGGTTGACTTTTGACTCTTAGGTCCTTGGTGTTGACTTTGACTTTTGGACCTTTGACTTTGACCATTAGACCCTTTAAATTGGTTTTGTATATTCCTAAGGGTCTTTTCTAGTTTCTCAAGCCTTGACCTCAAGGCTTGGTTTTCTAATTCCAATTGCCCAATTGATTTTTAATTAAATTCTTGGGCATTGGACTTTCTAGGCATATGCCTAGTCCATTTAGGGTTTAGACCTAGGTGCTCTTGCACCTTTCTAATTGTCTCCCTAGGTAAAATTGATCTTGAGTTATTTGACCTAGGTTTGTCCTTAGGTAAATTGTTTTTAGAGACATTAGTCTCGAATTTCTCCCTACTCCTAAGGTAAACATTTTTAGCACCTAAGCAAAATTCCTTACTTCTAGCATGCTCTTTATGAATTGCAAGGGAATTAAAATTCCTAACATGCTTTTGACTATTCAATCTAGAAGGTGCATTTTTGAAATATACCTTAGGGTTTGCCTTGGAGGCTCCCCCTACATGTATAGCTCCTTCTTGGGTCTTTTTACTCCCCCTAGGACATTGACTCCGGTAATGCCCCTTTGAGTTGCACTTGAAACATATGATATGCTCCTTGCTCTTTTGACTTGGGGCATCGGCATCCTTGACTTTTGGTGCCGATGGAGCTTTCCTAACCTTCTTTGGGCACTTGCTCTTGTAGTGCCCGGCTTCTCTACACTCAAAACATATGATATGATTTTTATTACAAATTGATATGTTTGAGTTACCTATGGTGGATGTGGTGATTGGAGTGGATTCTTCATTCCTCCCGGAGGTTGAGACTTCTTCTTGAATTTGTTCCGGCTCCGGTATGGAAGTTCTCTCCTCCCCCTCAATCCTTGAGGTGGATGCTTCTTCCACCTCTTCCACCTCTTCTTTCTCCGATCCGGAAGTCGACTCCCTATCAACTTCCGACTCCTCAAGCTCTTTAGATGGGGATGTTCTTGCTTGAGCTTGAGAGGGTGAGCACTCCTCTTCTTCTTCTTCTTCTTCTTCTTGGATTGATGATGGATTTTCATGAAGCTTGGCCAAATCGCTCCATAGCTCCTTGGCATCCACATAGTCACCTAGGCTACACAAGAGGTCATTAGGAATTAAATCAAAAATGAATTTGATTACCTTCTTGTTTTTCTCGAAGGCTTGGAGTTGATCTTCACTCCACTTCTTCTTCTTGAGGAACCCTCCCTTTGGTCCTATTGGATAGCTAAAACCCTCCATCAAGATAGACCATTCTTCGAAGTCCCTCATCATTAGGAAGTCTTCAATTCTTAACTTCCATTGCTTAAACCCTTCTTGTCCATAGAAGGTATAGGGGATAGGTGTGTTGATATCCCATCCCAAATTCCTCTAGCGTCTTGACTCCGGGTTGTTAATCCGTAGAAGAGCCCCGGCTCTAATACCACTTGTTGGTGATTTGACGCCGCTAGAGAAGGGGTGAATAGCGTTTACTCTTGCGTAGATGGAAAACGTTCGCGTGCTTGTCTACAATTTTTGTTAGCGCAGCAGAAACAAAGATAATAAAGCAATAACGAAAACACAAACACACAAACGCAAGGATATAACGTGGTTCGGAACCGAACCGGTTCCTACTCCACGGATCGAGCTCTAAAGAGCTCTAGCGATGTCAATGCAATCACTAACCACTAAACTCCTCGACAACAAGTTGGAGGCGGAGAAACCTCGTACAAACATTTACAACAATAAACGAAAGGAATACAAGCAAATACAATAATACAATGCAAAACTAGTAAAGAAAACAACTTTACAAATGTCTTTGGATTACTTGCTTGTTGATCGCTTAAACCGTGGTTGAAGACCCTGATTTGCAGCAACAAATCGCCTCAAAAACGTCCAAGAAATCACTTAAGAACTGATGCCAAAAACCCTCCCGTCGAGCTCCTTTTATCCTTGCGCGCGACTTGGATTTCCGCCCATCACCGACGCCATAAGTCACCCGGATCGGTGATGTCACTTGTCGTGAGACAACACCGATCCACGTTGGAAAAACTCCAGCGGATCTCTTGGCGATCGCCCGCCGTTGCCCGTGGCCGGCGGTCGGCTACGGGCGATCCAATGCTCGACATTGGGTGGCGATCGGCTGCAGGCTCGGCGATCGCTGCCTCGACCCGATCATCGCTCATGAGCGATCACCGCCGAGCATTTCTGAGGTTTAAACCCAAGTATAGTGCCCCCATACTTGCTAGACCACCCTTAGCCTAGACCTAAGCCTTCTAGTCACCTCCATCAGCCTCACGCCTCTCGGATCCCTCCAAGTCATCCATGACTTGTTCATCCATCGCGCTAGCCTCTAGGTGCTTCTGTCGGCTATGTCATGCTAACGGTGTCTACACCGCCAAGGCACATTGGACTTACGCCGCCAAGACTCCGCTTGGACTTTACGCCGTCAACCATTGGACTTATGCTGCCAAGACTCCCGCTTGGACTTTACGCAGCCAATATCAAACCCCTTGGACTTCTCATGTCAAGACTCAAGCTTGGACTTTCCCTTGCCAACCCATGTTGGACTTTTACATTGCCAAGACCCATGCTTGGACTTTTCCCTTGCCAACCCATGTTGGACTTCTCAAATGCCAAGGCCATGCTTGGACTTTCCCTTGCCAACCCATGTTGGACTTTTACATTGCCAAGACCCATGCTTGGACTTTTACATTGCCAAGACCCATGCTTGGACTTTTCATGTGCCAAGTGTCCCACTTGGACTTTTCATGTCAAGTACTCAAGACTTGGACTTTCCCATGACAATTACATTGTCATATGTTTTTGTCGAAACATCAAAACATCACTCGAGTCAAACTCGAGTCCTGGTCAATCGTGACCTGGGCCGATTGTATCAACAGTTATTTCTAGCATGCTCTTTATGATAAATAGCAAGATTGCTAAAGTTAGTTCTAGCATGCTTTTTAACATTTAAATTAGAGGGAGCATTATTTAGATATACCTTAGAGTTTGCCTTAGTAGCTCCCCCTACTTGTGATGCTCCCCTTTGTCCCTTCTTCTCCCCCTTCGGGCATTGACTCCGATAATGACCCGGTAGTCAGCATTTGAAGCAAATGACTTGCTCCTTGCTTTTGATATTTGGGGAACCCACATCCTTGACCTTTGGCGCCGGTGGAGCTTTTTTGACCTTCTTTGGGCACTTGCTCTTGTAGTGCCCGGCTTCCCTACACTCAAAGCAAATTATATGTTTTTTATTTAAAACCCAATTGCTTGAGTTACCTAGTTCGGTGATGAGGGTCTCTTGAGCTTGTTCTTCCTCTTGACCGGATGCGGATGGTACTTCTTGTTGCTCCGGTGTTGAGGATGCTCTAATCTCCTCAATCCTAGAAGTGGATACTTCTTCCACTTCTTCCACCTCTTCTTTCTCTGATCCGGATGTTGATTCCTCACTTTCTTGTGAGGATGATGAAGCTTCCTCTTTGGTCTCCTCTTCTTCCAAGTCTTCTTAGACCGATTCGGAATTATCGTAGAACTTGACCAACTTGTTCCACAACTCCTTGGCATCCCTATAGCTTCCTAATCTAGACAAAATGTCGTTAGGTATCAAATTAACCAACATTTTTGTTACCTTAACGGTTGTCTTGAATTTTTGCCGTTGCTCCTCGGTCCATCGCTTCATTTTTGAGGATTTCGTCGTTCTCTCCTCTCGGAGCATCAAAACCTATAATTATGGCAAACCAATTTTCTATATTCGTCTTTAGAAAATATTCCATCCTACCTTTCCAATACGCGAAATTTTCACGGTCGAAGGAGGGCGGAACGTTGATGTCGTCACCCAATCTCTCCTTGAATTCCATCTTGTTCCTCTAGTGTCTTGACTCCGGGTTGTTAATCCGTAGAAGAGCCCCGGGCTCTGATACCACTTGTTAGGATCTTTGTAACGGCTAGAGGGGGGGTGAATAGCGCTTTATTCGTAGATGGAATTCGATCGCGTGTTCGTCTCTACAATTTCGTTAGTACGCAGCGGAATAGAAATGAAAACAATAACGAAACAATTAACAACACGCAAACACAATTGTTTAACGTGGTTCGGAACTGAATGGTTCCTACTCCACGGATCGGGTTCGTATGAACCCTAGCGATGCCAATCACACACCACTATAATAATAACTCCTTCTCGGAATAATCCGGAGGCAGAGAAACCTCGTACAAGATGATTACAACAATAATCAAAAGCTACAAGCAAATACAATGAAATACAAAGCAAGACTAGTAAAGAAAAACACTTTACAAATGCTCTTAAATGCTTGATCGCTAGGTTGATCGAGTAGCACTTGGAGACCCTGAATTGCAGCAGCAACTCGCCCCAAATCGCCTCAAAGAACCATGCCAATTTCCTCCATCACGAGCTCCTTATAAAGCTTCAACCTGTGCTGGAAAAAGTCGATCAGTCGACTGATGCCACTGTTGTCGTAAGACAACGGCTAAATCCACGCTGGATAAGTCCAACGGATCTACTATCAGTCGACTAATCATACACATCAGTCGACTGATGGAGTCCTCACTCGACCAGTCGAGTCTCGACTCTATTCTGTGGGTCGAATTTCGAGCACCGCCGATCGATTAGACGATCACGATCGCCACCTTCCGCAATGATCGCTAGGCCACGCTCGCAATAAACCCTAGTTGACTCGGTCCAATCAACTGCCACATGACACCAGTCGACTGACACACCTCAAACATGAGGTTTTAGCCCAAGTATGATTCCCCCATACTTGCTAGACCACCCTTAACCTAGACCTAAGCCTTCTAGCCACCTCCATCAGCCTCACCCCTCTCGGATCCCTCCAAGTCATCCATGACTTGTTCATCCATCGCGCTAGCCTTCAGGTGCTTCCATCGGCTATGTCATGCTAACGGTGTCTACACCGCCAAGACACATTGGACTTACGCCGCCAAGACTCCGCTTGGACTTTACGCCGCCAACCATTGGACTTATGCTGCCAAGACTCCCGCTTGGACTTTACGCCGCCAATATCAAACCCTTGGACTTCTCAAATGCCAAGACTCAAGCTTGGACTTTCCCTTGCCAACCCATGTTGGACTTTCCATGCCAAGTACTCAAGACTTGGACTTTACCTTGCCAAGACTCATGCTTGGACTTTCCTTGTCAACCCATGTTGGACTTTTCATGCCAAGACCCAAGACTTGGACTTTCCCATGATAATTACATTGTCATATGTTTTTGTCGAACATTAAAACGTCACTCGAGTCAAACTCGAGTCCTGGTCAATCGTGACCTGGGCCGATTGCACCAACATCCTAAGCCTGAGGATCGCTCGTCGCACGACCATGAGCAATACGTAACCGCGTTAATGGAATTCTTTCGCGTTTGTTTCTATAATTTCGTTAGCGCAGCGAAAATAGAAAAGTAATAACGATAACGAAATGCACAACACGCTAACACAACGATATAACGTGGTTCAGAATCGCACGGTTCCTACTCCACGGATCGGGTTCGTACGAACCCTAGCGATGTCAATCACACACCACTATAATAATAACTCCTTCTCGGAACAATCCGGAGGCGGAGAAACCTCGTACAATTAATCTTACAACAATAAGATACTAATACAAGCAATTACAATAATGAAATACAATGCAAGTAAAGAAAACTACTTTACAATTGCCTTTGGATTGCTTGATTGCTTGGTTGCTTGAAATCACCTTGGAGACCCTGATTTGCAACAGCAAATCGCTCCAAAACCCTCAAGAAACCGATGTCAAAATCCTCCATCACGAGCTTCTTATAAAGTTTCAACCTGTGCTGGAAAAGGTCGATCGGTCAACTGATCGGGACCATCAGTCGACTGATGCCACTGTTGTCGTGAGACAACGGCTAGATCCACGCTGGATAAGTCCAATGGATCTACCATCAGTCGACTGATTGTGACCATCAGTCGACTGATGGAGTCCTCACTCGACCAGTCGAGTCTCGACTCCATTCTGTGGCCGATTTCTCGAGCACCAATCGACTGATCACACGATCGATCCGATTGCTGAGCCATCACCGATCGCCCACCTCCGCTGATCACAGGCCATAACCCGTAGTCAAACCCTAGTTGACTCGGTCCAGTCGATTGCCACATGGCACCAGTCGACTGACACACCTCAAACATGAGGTTTTAACCCAAGTATGGTTCCCCCATACTTGTTAGACCACCCTTAGCCTAGACCTAAGCCTTCTAGCCACCTCCATCAGCCTCACGCCTCTCGGATCCCTCCAAGTCATCCATGACTTGTTCATCCATCGCGCTAGCCTTCAGGTGCTTCCATCGGCTATGTCATGCTAACGGTGTCTACACCGCCAAGGCACATTGGACTTACGCCGCCAAGACTCCGCTTGGACTTTACGCCGCCAACCATTGGACTTATGCTGCCAAGACTCCCGCTTGGACTTTACGCAGCCAATATCAAAACCCCTTGGACTTCTCATGCCAAGACTCAAACTTGGACTTTCCCTTGTCAACCCATGTTGGACTTCTCAAATGCCAAGACCATGCTTGGACTTTCCCTTGCCAACCCATGTTGGACTTTCCATTGCCAAGACCCATGCTTGGACTTTACATGCCAAGTACCTAAGACTTGGACTTTCCCATGACAATTACATTGTCATCTATTTTTGTCGAACATCAAAACATCACTCGAGTCAAACTCGAATCCTGGTCAATCGTGACCTGGGCCGATTGCACCAACATCTTGAACTTGTCCTTTCAAGAGAGAATTCTCTTCATTAAGTTTTTTGACTCAAGTTGAGTTTTTCTCTTGAATTTGACTAGTCGAAGAGGTTAGGGTTGCCTTATGCTTAAGGATTTTAACCTCCTTAAACAACGACTCGACTTTAAATTTGGATTTAGTCAAATTTTTATTCAAAAATTTAATACATTGTATAAAGTTTTAATTAACGAATGACTCACCTTGATTGACCCTTTTGAATCGGATATGGATTCGTGGCTTGACTCATGAACACTTCCATTATCCACCGTTCAATCCCCTAGGATTCAGAGATTGGGTTATAGTGCACACTCAATCAGACGATGGATAATGGATGTGCTTACAGATAAATTGTGTAAGATAACGCTTCTCTCTATATATGTGAAAATATTATCCTACACAACTCATCCGTAAGCACCTCCATTATCCATCATCTCATCCCTTAGGATTTAAGGATTGAGCTATAGTGCGTACTTGATCGGACGACGAATAATGAAGATATATATATATATATATATAACTTTCGGTGATCACATAAAATATCAATTTAAAAAAATTGACACCTCTACAACTTTTAACTAAAAATGTTTAATGACAACTAGTTAACTGAAGTAATATCTAAGTGATTAAAGTCATTTTCAGTCAATTGGTATTTAGATTGATTATTTCTATAGCAATTAATCAGATAAAGTGATTTAGAAGAAAGTTATTTTAAAAAACAAATACACCTTAATAAAGTACATTAGACCCCCTTTACATATTCTAAAAAATTTGAATTCATCTGTAATTTTTATAAAATGATCCTTCGAAGAAAATCAAAATCATTAGTATTCTTTGTTAGAACGGTTACATTTTAGAAAAATGTGAGTGTTTTTTAAATTAATTTAGATCATTAATTAATAGACTATAATAATATCTAAATTTATTTAATTATCTACTTTACCATAGTTACGGCATGTCATCCATTTTATGTTATAATTCAAATTTTTTGTGAATAAGGTGAAGGAATAATCAACATTCAATTCAACTATAAAATCGTTCATTTTAGAATTTTGATAGATCTTCAAGTGGTTTGGAGTAATCATCAAATCAAATTAAAAGGAACAAATGAAATTGATTTGAATTTGCCCACTTGAGATATTTAAAATATATTACAAATAAGAAGAAGAAATCCGAGGTCGCTATTTATGCAACTTGTGTTGGGAATCCTTGGAAGGATAGAGAGGGGTGAATAGCCTCTTGTTCGATTTCTACAAAAGGTTAGCGGAAGCAAAAACAAGAAGCTAAATGGAATTAAGAGACAAACAAATACAATCGCTAACACGTAAGCCTTTACGTGGTTCGGAGATAACGCTCATACTTCACAGCGATTCTTAAGGTGGATCAACCCAAATCAATCTTCACTAAGAAGCTTTCTCTTTTATAAAAACCCTCCTCTTCTTACAAAAGATGAAGATGAAGATTAGAGAGGAGGAGGGGAATTAAAGCACTTAGAAAGCTTAGAAAATTCATGAGAGCTTGAAAGAATGATCAGAATATAAGCACTAGCCTCTTCTTGCTCCCCTTGGCCTCTTTTTATAGGAAAGAGACATATTTTCCTGTTGGACCACGATAAGCCGACTGATGTACAACATCAATCGACTGTCGCCGAAACCAACGACTTCTGACGAGGCGAATCCGCGGAGATACGTAGCCGCCATTTCCAACGGCAGCCTGATCAGTCGACTGATCACTTCATCAGTCGATTGATGAAGTGATCAATCGAGTGATCCCCGCGCGGAGTCAAATGAGACTTCATTCTGTGCCCATTGTCGACTTGATTAGTCGACTGCCAGCTCTTGGCAGTCGACTGATCATCAGGGTTTCAATCCGATTCAGTCGAACACCTGATCAGTCGAGTGATACGATGTATCAGTCGACTGAAACCTGTCAAGTATGATAATTTCATACTTGAATTAACTCCCTAAATCTAGACTCAACCTTCTAGCTCTTCCTTAAGCCTTACGCCTCCAGGATCCCTCCGAGTCCGCGACTTGTTCATCCTTTGCGCTTGCATCCAAGAGCTTCCTTCGGTTTCGTCATGTCTTGGGTTTCTCTTTGCCAAAGTATGCTTGGACTTTACGCCGTCAATACTACATGCTTGGACTTATGCTGCCAAGACTTGTCTTTGGACTTCCTTTGCCAAGGTCCGCTTTACACTGCCAAAACTACATGCTTGGACTTACGCCGTCAAGCCATTTCCTTGGACTTCTTTTGCCAATATCACACTTGGACTTTTCCTTTACCAAGTCTTCGTACTTGGATTTTTCCTGTCACTTAAACATGTTCACAATTAGATCACAAATGTTGCCTAACTTAGATTATTATCCAAACATCAAAACATATAAATGCTTAGGGCATTGTTGCACCAATAATCTCTCCCTTTTTGATGTTTGGCAATCATTTAAGTTGGTCTTAAAACATTTTCAGAAATAAACATCACATGTCAACATATATCAATGTGAATTCCTAACTTAAATCATCCTTCTCCCCCTTTGACATACATCAAAAAGAGGACTTAAAACAAATAAGTTCATAAAATTTATAATGCCTTGAATTAAGGTATAAAATAGAATGAAAGCTCCCCCTTAATCTAAGACATAGTTTATGATGTGTGAATAACATGTTGAGCAAAGCATAAGAAATATGAAATTATGTCCTATTTTTGCACCAACAATATAAAGTTAGGGAATTAAAACTTTATACCTATGAAGCTCCCCCTAAAACATTGCATTATTCAGTCCTAAGACCTCTTTTTACAGAAGATTATCATACCATAGTTTTAGGACACTTAAGAGTACACTTAAGGCCAAGAAACAGGGCTGATTTGCTCAAGTTCAGGGTAGTTTGTCCAATTTCAGGGTAGTTTGCCCAATTCGAGGCGATTCGCGAATTCAGGCGGTTGCCCAAATCCAAGCAGCGATTTTATCGAGGGCTTTGTGCTAGTTTGCTAGGGTGGTTACGCAAGCGATTTGCGATTAGGCCGCTGTGGCAATTTCGCTAGGATGGTTTTCGCTAGGCTGCGGCCAGGCAATTTTGTCGATTAAGTAGCTAATCGAAAATCGATTCAATGATCGACACGCTGAAATCAATTTTAGCCTTTTCAAATTTCACCTTCGTAAATAAAATTCTAGAAATCTCAAAAAAATATGAAATTTTGTGTACACATTTCTGAAATCATTCTCTATTAAGGAAAAATAATTTGAAAACATATGGTTTCCAGATTTCAATATTGATACAAACTTGAAAACTAACAAAAGTTCTAATGTTCTTGCAAACTTTGTATCGCTTTTGCTTAGTAATTGAAAACTATTTTTCAAAGTATGATAAACATAATTTTAAATATATTTTATTTGACATTTCTAATTATATTCTTAGAGCTATATACACATCAATTGTGCATAAGTCTTCCCAATGATTGATCTAATGAAGGATTAATGTCTCTAGATGACACTTTGGTTCATAGTAATGCATCATAATGAGCATGATGAACCAAGTGCATCTTCCTAACATCTCACATGTTGTCTAAGTGGCTCAATACAAAAATCATGGTTTCTTAGATATTTTGCGAGATGCTTAAAGGTATATTCCTAGATTTTCTATGGGATCATGCAAACCTATACCTCTATTCAACAAAGCACATTCCAAGTTCTCTCCTAAGTGATGAAAATTCTACTTCGGGGAGAGGCTTGGTAAAGATGTCGTTTAGGTTGGACTCAGATTCAATGTAATTGAGCTCAATGTCCCCCTTAGCCACATGATCTCTAATGAAGTGATGGTTCACCTCAATGTGCTTGGTCCTAGAGTGATGCACCGTATTTTTGATCAAATTTATGGTGCTCACATTATCACAAAATACTTTTATGTTGGAGTAAAGTAGCTCATAGTCCTCTAAAGTATGTCTCATCCATAGTAGTTGAGCTGCACAATCACCCATAGCCACATACTCGGCCTCGGTGGTGGATAGGGCAACACAAGTTTGCTTTATACTGTAGGGATCCCGAGCGATAAATAAAATTCGCAGCGGAAAATTTAGGATCCCTCCAGAGATCCAAGTAAAAAAAACATACTCGTTTCTATTATCGATTCTATCCTATAGGAATCGAGATTACCTTCGAAGCGTGCCCTTCGAATTCCAGTCAGCAACACTTGCGGATCTTAGCATGGTCAGAATGTCCACGCCTCTACGGTGCACACACACACGATCTTGGAGAGAAGAGGTAAACCCTTTCAGTTGTGCTAGCAACCACGCCAAGGTCTCTCTTTTCACTCTATACTTGGCTTTTTGAGAACAACATAAAATCAGATTCAATTTGTTTTTTTTTTCATTCTCACGTTGAAGAAGAAGAAGAAGCAATAAAACACCTTAATGAGACATTAAATGCACTTCCTTATTCTCCATTGTAAAAGAAAGGAAGTCAATTAATGCTCATTAAATGCACATTAATGAGCTTTTAAATCCCATTTAAAACCTCATTTATTAATTCGTGTATTGCATTATTAATTCATGTATTACATGATTAATTCGTGTATTACATGATTAATTATGATTAATCATTTTAGCCTTCTTCTCTTGGTTTGACTTGAGTCTAACTCAACATAAACCAATTTGAGTCCAACTCAAATTTAGCCAAGTAATGAGTCTTACTCATTCTAGTTAATCCAATTAACTAATAATTCATTTTAGTCAAACCAAAATGATTTCCTCTCCAAAATAATATGTTCTTTGTGTGTGACCCTATAGGCTCTCATAACGTTGGCAATGTATCCAAAACCATTTTAGATACATAAGCAATGAACGACATCTAGCAATACATCATTGCTACCCAAGTGATGAGAATGTCGAGATCCGACAACCTCTTCCGTGACTATTATCATATGACAGTGTCCTTCTATTCTTGATATCTCAGATCGATCAATGAGGCATAGACCGTGTCACCCTCTTATCAATCTTTATTTTTCTTGATCCCCAAGTAGACTCACTCAAACAAATGAGCTCAATATCTCATATTGACTCATTTGAGCATGACCATGCATTTCGTGGTCCTACTCTATCAAGAGACCAAAGATATAACTCCCATCGTATGGGAGGGATAGATCTCATCTACATCACTCACATCCCTCCGCATAATTCGTTACATACTCAGTGATCGCCGTTATAGTCACCCAATTACGGTGTGACGTTAGATGATACCAAAGTACATAACTCCTTATGTAGGGAACCGTAGTGACTTCAGGTCTAAGGACTATTTACACCAATAGTCACATGAGAAAGTATATGACACTCATATAACGATCCATGATACTTTCTCATGGTGGGTCAATTCAGTATATATAGTCTCCAATATATATACCCATGTATCAATGTGATATCACATATCCATGACTTGTGAGATCAAGTCATCCATTGACCTACATGCTAGTCTCAATGTATCAATATAGCCCTTGTCTATTAATACAATACTCGACTAGGAATATTTAAGAATAGTGTTCTCTACAGCTTCTCATAATCAATTCTACCAATTGATATACTGTAGATAATAACCTACTATTCATGGGCATTATTATATTTATTTAGCTGGCACACGCATAAAGAAATATAATAATCAATCTTTGCCTTTATTAATACAAGAATATAATACAAAAGTCTCCCTCATCAATCATCTCATAATTGGCACTAAGGGCTCATACTAACACCTACTACTCCAACTAACTAGGAAGGACCCAAGGAATTGACATCCATCACTAGTACTCTTCCGATCCAATTTGCAACTGGCACAATCGGAATCGGTGTACCCAACTAAATCAAAAGACCTAGTCCTAGGGTACCATAGTCTTACATTTAGTGTGCATTTAATATATCTTAAGATTCTCTTAACGACAACTAAATGAGATTCTTTGGCACATGATTGGTACCTAGCACACATACCAACCGCAAATAATATATCGGGTCTACTAGCGGTTAGGTACAAAAGGCTACCAATCATACTCCTATAGAGTGTAAGGTCAATTTGTTTTCCTTCAAGGTCATTATCTATTTTTGTATTAGTTGTCATTAGGGTTGACACTACTTTAGCATTTTCTAAACCAAATTTCTTAATCATTTCTTTAGCATATTTGGTTTGGTATATATAAATTCATTTATTTGTTTGTTTGACTTGTAGACCTATGAAGAAATTTAGTTCTCCAACTAGACTCATCTCAAACTCATTTTTCATATTCTTGATAAAGTCTTGAAGGAGTTCATCATTTGTTGACTCAAAGATAATGTCATCAACATATACTTGAGCTACAAAGATGTCCTTTGATGTTGACTTTATAAATAAAGTTTGATCTACATTACCCCTCCTAAAGTTTTTAGAGATTAAGAAAGATGATAATCTTTCATACCAAGCCTGGGGAGCTTGTTTTAAACCATACAAAGCTTTCCTAAGCTTGTATACATGGTTTGGATAGTCTATATTCTCAAATTCGGGAGGTTGTTCTACATATACATCTTCCTTAATGAACCCATTTAGGAATGCCGATTTTACATCCATTTGATGAAGTTTAAAACTCATGTAAGAGGCATACCCTAATAGAATCCTAATAGATTCTAACCTAGCAACCGGGGCATATGTTTCATCATAATCAAGTCCTTCAACTTGATTGAAGCCCCTTGCAACGAACCTTGCCTTATTCCTAGTGATATTGTCTTGATCATCTAGTTTGCTCCTAAAAACCCATCTTGTAGTAATGATGGTATTATCATTAGGTTTAGGAACTAACTCTCATACTTGACTCCTTTCAAATTGAGTCAATTCATCTTGCATTGCTAAGATCCAATCCGGATCAAGTAATGCATCATTGATTGTTTTGGGCTCAATTTGGGAGATGAGGGTTATATGACTAGAAGGAACTCTATGAAATGACCTAGTCCTAATACCTTGGGATAATTCACCTACAACTTGATCTAGAGGGTGATTTTGATGAACTCTTATTGTCCTAGGAGGTGTATTAAATTGAGTTTGATCATGATTATCCTCAACCCTTCTTTCATCATCGGAATCACCTCTTACTCCCCCTTGATTTAACTCTCCTCCTTGATCATTACCCCCTAAAGTTAAATCTTGAAATTTTTGGATAATGTCTTGATTTTTATCATTGATATCATCATCAATGGGGGACTTCCTAGGATATGTATTAGAGGTTTCATCAAATTAGACATTTGAAGATTCCTCAATCTTTTGAGTTCTTCTATTATAAACTCTATACACTACACTAGTGGATGAGTATCCAACTAGGATTCCCTCATCCGCTTTGGACTCAAATTTACCTAGGTTGTCTTTGGTGTTTAAAATATAGACTTTGCATCCAAAGACCTTAAAATAGTGAAGTTGTAGAATTGTACCATTCCATAATTCAAATGAGGTTTTTCCTAAGTACCTATGAATTAAAACCCTATTTTGGATATAGCAAGCAGTATTAACCGCTTCCGCCTACAAGTAACTAGGTAAAGAATATGCATTAAACATAGTCCTAGCCGCTTCTTGTAGGGCATGATTTTTCCTTTCCACCACCCTATTTTGTTGGGGTGTTCTAAGACAAGAAAATTCGTGTTTGTACCCTTGTTCTAGGCAAAATTTTGAGAAGTTAGAATTCTCAAATTCTCCACCATGATCACTACGGATCTGGTTGATTTTGAGTTTTCTTTCATTCTCTACTCTCTTGCTAAATCATATGATTATTCCTAGGGTTTCATCCTTATGTTTCATGAAAAATACCCAAGTAAATCTAGAAAAATCATCTACTATCACTAAGCAATATTTACTACTAATCATGAAAGGAGTACTATGACAATCAAATAAATCCATATGCAATAGTTCTAAAGGTAAAGCGGTACTAAGTAGAGTTTTACCTTTGTGTGATGATTTTGATTGCTTCCCCTCTTGACATGCATCACACATTTTGTCCTTGAGATACTTGACTTTTGGCAACCTCTTGACCAACTTCATTTTGGCTATTTTGGCAATGTTCTTCATATTGATGTGCCCTAGCCTCCTATGCCAAAGTCAACTCTCTTCTTCTTTTACAATAAGATACTTAGTAGAAATATTAGAAGCATAGGATAAATCAACATAATAAATATTTGATTTCCTAAATCCTACTAACATACAATTATTTACTTCTTTATGTCTTATGAAGCATTTTGAAAAATCAAATTGAACATCAAAATTTGCATCACATAATTGACTTACACTAAGCAAGTTAAATTTCATATTTTTAACTAATAACATTTTATGAATGGCAAGATTTGGGGATACCTCAATTGTGTCTTTTCCTAGGATCTTAAGTTTATCACTATTTTCAAAAGACACCTTCCCCTTGCTAGTATGATTGATGGCGAAAAATTTTCTCTCATCACCGGTCATGTGTTTTGAGCAACCACTATCAACAATCCATAAGCTTGGTCCTTCTACCTATACAACATGAAAGATGCAAGCCTTAGGCACCCAAATTTTAGGACCGATAGCATTAACTATATAACTTTTGGGGACCCAAGCCTTTTTAGCCTTGCTCCTAATGGTTGATTTTCTACTAATTAGAGAGGTGAAGGCAACTTCCTTCTCCTTAGGCTTATATCCTATGCCGGCCTTATTATAAATGGTCCTTTGGTCCCTAAGAATCATATCAAGATATTTGGACCCATTTGTAAACTTTTCTAAACATGCATGTAAATCACTTATTTCTTTCCTAAGTTCATCATTCTCATTCCTAAGTGTACATGCATCATCACAAGACGGTTCTACATTTTTAAGTGATTTAATTTCTACTTTTAAATCCTTAATTCTAGTTTTTGATCTATTTAAGGTATTTTGAAGGCATGCAATGGTTTTATAAAGTAAATCTATCCTAGGGGAGTCTCTTACCTCATCATCACTTGATGATGATTCGTCGCTTGAGGATGAGGATGAAGACTCCTCACTTGAGCTTCCGGCTTCCTCCTCCAAAGCCATGAGAGCTAGGTTCTGGGTGGCATGACACACTTCTTCATCATCGGAAGAGTCCTCCAAACTTAGTGTGTCCCACATTTGTGTCACCATTGCCTCCTTCTTCTTTTTCTCCTTCTTTTCCTTCTTCTCCTTATGCTTCTTTTCCTTCTCCTCCTTCTTCTTTAAGTCTGGACAATTTGGCTTGATGTGCCCCTTTTTATTGCAACCATAGCAAATAACATTAGAGGAAGGAGTTGAACTACTAGAAGACTTACCTCTTGAGGATTGGAACATCCTCCTCACATCCTTCTTGGTGAGTTTCCTTGATATCCCACCAAATCTCTTTACATAATGAGTTACCTCACTTGCCGATAGTTCTTCATCACTACTAGATGTCTCCTCCTCGGACTCGGATGAAGAAGAGATCTCCCTCCTTTCTTTCTTCTTCTTCTCCTTTTTACCTACAAAAAGAGCTAAACTTTTCTCTTTTGATGAAGTGTTAGCTTGCTCGTGCAACTCAAATTCACAAAAGAGTTCATCTAATTTAACCAAAGAAAGATCACTAGAGACCTTATAGGCATCTACCATTGAGGCCCACAAGGTTGTTCTAGGGAAAGTTTGGAGAATGTACCTCACAAGGTCTCGGTTGTCGACCTTCTCATCTATCACATGTAGTTTGTTGACTACTTCCTTGAAGTGACTGTGCATTTGGCTTACGGTCTCATTGGTCTTCGTGGCAAAGCTTTGGAGTTGGCCTATCAGGAGATCTCTCTTGGCTCTTCTTGTTTCCTTCGATCCCTCGTTGAGCTCAATTAGCTTATCCCAAAGCTCCTTTGCCGATTCGAAAGGCCCCACATTACTTAGTTTCTCTTTGGACAAACCACATTAAAGTGTGGTTGTTGCTTTGGCGTTAGCTTGAGCCTTCTTGGTCATGTCCCTCGTCCAATCCTTGGTTGGTATAGGCGTTCCGTGTTCATCAACCGACTTCTCGAATCCGTCTACAACACTAAACCAATTATCAATATCATTCATAAGGTAGTATTCCATCCTACCTTTCCAGTAGCCGAAGTCATTGTCGTCGAAGAATGGAGACCTCGTCGTGCTATACCCCTCTTGAAAAGTCATTATGCTCCGGTTGATGGTTAGATCTTTCGACGCGATCCGGGCTCTAATACCACTTGTTGGGAATCCTTGGAAGGCTAGAGGGAGGTGAATAGCCTCTTTTTCGATTTCTACAAAAGGTTAGCGGAAGCAAAAACAAGAAGCTAAATGGAATTAAGAGACAAACAAATACAATCTCTAACACGTAAGCCTTTACGTGGTTCGGAGATAATGCTCCTACTCCATGACGATCCTTAAGGTGGATCAACCCAAATCAATCTTCACTAAGAAGCTTTCTCTTTTATAAAAACCCTCCTCTTCTTACAAAAGATGAAGATGAAGATTAGAGAGGAGAAGGGGAATTAAAGCACTTAGAAAGCTTAGAAAATTCGTAGGAGCTTAAGAGAATGATCAGAATATAAGCACTAGCCTCTTCTTGCTCCCCTTGGCCTCTTTTTATAGGAAAGAGACATATTTTCCTGTTGGACCACGATCAGTCGACTGATGTACAACATCAGTCGATTGTCGCCCAAGCCAACGGCTTCTGACGAGGTGAATCCGCGGAGATACGCAGCCGCCATTTCCAACGGCAGCCTAATCAGTCGACTGATGAAGTGATCAGTCGAGTGATCCCCACGCGGAGTCGAGTGAGACTTTATTCTGTGCCCATCGTCGACTTGATCAGTTGACTAATTGCGGCATCGATCATTGCCGACTCTTAGCGGTCGGTGATCATCGATTTCGATCGATTGATTGAACACGATCGATCGGTGATACGATATATCAGTCGACTGATACTTGTCAAGTATGACAATTTCATACTTGAATTAACTCCCTAGACCTAGACTCAACATTCTAGTTCTTCCTTAAGCCTTGCGCCTCCAGGATCCCTCCGAGTCCGTGACTTGTTCATCCTTTACGCTTGCTTCCAAGAGCTTCCTTCGGTTTCGTCATATCTTGGGTTTCTCTTTGCCAAAGTACGCTTAGACTTTACGCCGCCAAGACTATATACTTGAACTTATGCTGTCAAGACTTGCCTTTAGACTTCCTTTGCCAAGGTCCGCTTTATGCCACCAAGACTACATGTTTGGACTTACGCCGTCAAGTCATTTCCTTGGACTTCTTTTGCCAAGATCACACTTGGACTTTTCCTTTACTAAGTCTTCATACTTGGATTTTTCCTGTCACTTAAATATGTTCACAATTAGATCACTACAAAAAAAACAGTCATTAGCGACGAATTTTAAAAAAAAATTCGTTGCAAAAAAAATTAGCGACGAATTTAGCGACAAAAATATTTTTGCTGCGAATAAAGAGTCGCAAATAATAGCGACAAAATTAGCGACGAATTTTTGCGACGAATTTTAGCGACGAAAATTAGGGACGAATTTAAAATTTCGTCGCTAATTTTGTTGCAGAGTTACCAAGATTTCAAAAATTCGTCGCAATTTTCGTCGTAAATTTTTGCGACGAATTAAAAATTCGTCGCAAATTTGTGACGAATTAATTTTTTCGTTGGTAATTTTCGCGACGAAATAAGAAATTCGTTGGTAAATGGCATCGATACAAATTTAAATTTCGCATGAATTTATCATGAAAATTCGTCCGCAAAATCCATATTTTCATGCGATTTAATTAATTTTTTCGTTGGTAATTTTCGCGACGAAATAAGAAATTCGTTGGTAAATTTACGACTGATACAAATTTCGTCGCTAAATTCATCGCAAAATTCGTCGCAAAGTTCAACATTTTGCGATGAATTCTTTTTTCGTTGCAAAAATTTGCGACGAATTTAATTTTCGTCGCAAAATTCGTTGCAAAATTTGTCGCAGGTTGGATTCGTTGCTAAATTCGTCGCTAATTTGCGGCGAAAATTTAATTCGTCGCAAAAGTCATCGCAGATTTCTCAGAATTTAGCAACGAATTTGTATTTTTGTCGCTAAATAAAAAATTTTTTAACAGATTTCATCCGTTTCGATATTCTATCGTATATACAAATTTTCACACACACACAACAAAACACAATAAGTTCTAATATCCAAATAAATACATTCAATACAAACAAAACACACACACATTCAATACAATAAAATAATATTCAATCATATCCAAATAAATACAAAGCAACACAATCAGTTAAGAACAATACAACATTCCAAATAAAAAGTTATATCCTACAACATTTCAAACATCAACATAGTTCTGATATCCAAATAACAATGTCTACAAAAGATCTCAACACATGGGAAAGAAAAAAGAAAAGAGAATCTGGTAAGCAATCGCCGACATTCTTCTACCTGTATTAGAAAAGAAACAAACAAAAAGTATCATACATTAAAAAAAACTATATACTAACACGAAAATAAATATGCAAAGACTTACAATGATGTGCATTTTCAACCGCCATAAGGATTAACTTCATCGATCATTCCTGTTTAAAGCAAAATAAACAAACTCAATAAACTAAAAAATTTTAAAAGTACTAATTAAAAACATGCATACAATATCATCATCGTCGCCACCATCATTGTCATGACTCGGAGGAATATGACTTGGACCAGAACTAAATTGCTGAAACTGTCGCATAAGAAAGGCTGGTTGTCGTCGCATTTCTATCATTTCTTGATCCCTTTGTGAGTTTTGTTGTTGTATTTCTATAATTTGCTGATCTCTTTCATGTATTATGCCCTTCAAATTGCTAACCTCCTCAGTTAAGTTATGTATCTGTGCCGCTACTGCTGGTGGAGTAGAAGAAATAGATCTACGAGGAGCATTATGCATTCTGCTCAGAGAACTCATACCTAATATCCTTCCCCCTTTTGATCCTCCACTCGCCTCAAGCCATAAATCCAAATTATTACTAACAGATGGCTCAGATCCTCAAGATCACCGCTATCTCCTAAATTCTCGAGATGAGGATAATCGATCATATCTCTCCTAGAAAAATTTAATTTTTAATCATAGCATTTACATAACTAACAGTATTACATTTATTAAGTATGTTTAAAGATTAATTCAAACCTTATTTGGTCGAGCTCTATCTCCACTCCAAGTCTTATCTTTTTGGAAAGTCGAGCGAAAGTATCTATAAATTCGCTCCTTTCCCAATTCCTTAGACTAAATATAAGAATGTTAGAAATAAAATAATAATCTGAAATATATTTAAAAACTAATTGTAGAATTTAAAATTACCAATCTACGTGAATGCTCCTCGATATTTATAGATCCTCCGCGTATATTGCGGATAAGTCTCGAATTACATGCTTGATTTAATTTATTACATTGACTTCTTTTTTGCTCTCATCAGTTGCCAATAATTGGAGATTTTACTCCAATTTTACGGCGTGACAGTGGGTTTTTCAAGACATTTGGCATGACTTAATACATGCCGGATATGATCGCCACATTTTTTTTTAAAAATTCTTTTAACTTCCAAGTCTTGAGTAGGGTCCCAAATAAATCTCCGCTGAGATGGAAAAAAAACAATTGATTATATAATCACTTATTTAATATATAAAATGAATCAATTATACCGAAACTCGCACCACCATAGTTCTTTTGTAGGTCTGGCATGCTTGAGTATGACAAAGAGTCTCCTCTCGATAGTTATTCACGATTTTATTGATCTCATGAATAACAGTGCAGAATTTTCAAACCTACGATAAAGTGAAAAAAAATTGAATAAATAATTAAGATAGTTTAAAAATTATAATATTTATATTACTTACTAATCTCCAATCGGAAATATATACGGTCGACTTTCGATGTTCTCAGTAGAGGAGTGTCTGGCGGGTACAAGTGAATCAGAATGGGAAGGCCGTGCGCGTAATGAGATATGGCGCGATCGATCATGTGAAGGTCCGAGGCGGATCGGGAGGGCAAGTAGGTATAGTCTTTGGCGGTGGTGGATCGGTCAGCCACTACTAGTACTCTGTCGTCTCTGTCCACCACGTCGAAACTATCAACCAAAAACAAAAATAGAATAAAGAAAATAAAACTTTTATGCTTAATGAAGAACATGAAAAACTTACAATATGCATAATGAAGATATGAGAGACTGCGACTGCGATAAGCTACGATGATTTCACCACTGATAACCTATAAGAACAAAATATACACAACATACAGAGACAAAAGATATAAATTTAACAATGAGACATTATATAAACAAATAATTGAGCTAAGAAAATTTGTAAAATTATAGTTTAAAACTAAAATTATATATAAAAAAACTTACCCTAGACGTCAAATTTCAAAGTCCTCATTATCATCTTCCTCATCCTCATCAGTATCCTCATCCTCGGTCTCCTCCTCCTCCTCCTCGTCGTCCCCCTCCTCCTCGTCCCCCTCCTCCTCCTCATCATTATCATCAATTTCAGTTGCATCCACGTTTATCACTACTCCGCTGGGATCTCGTAACGTTGGAATTATATATTCCTCGGTATGAAACATATTTGTAACTTTGTCTTGTTGATATGCAATGTCTTGCCAGCGCTCTTCAATTTTTTTTCCGTGCTTTTGTTTTACAAACAGCCCACCATTCATTTTTGTCACGCCTCAAACTAGGATATGGAGCATAGAAAACTTGAATCGCTTGTTATGCCAAAATAAATGGTTCATATCTCTTATAAAATCTTTTATGATTTATTTCAACCAAATTATACTGTAGATGCACCTTCATCCCTCTAACGGGGTCAAACCAACGACACATAAATAAGATAACTCGCATTTCTGGACCAGGATAATCAATCTCTATAATTTCATCCAGCAAACCATAAAATTCATTGCTTGCACCTCCATCATTGGAAGACTGAACACATACTCCACTATTCATTGTACTCTTTCCATTTCCATATTCTTGAGTGTGGAAATTATATCCGTTTATGAAATATCTTTGGTCAAAATCGCCATTGCTTTTGGACCCCATGATAGATGGATTAGCAATTCTTGCTGAACGTGAGTTTGATTAGCATAAACCTATACTCAAATGAAAATGATATTTATTTAAAAGTTAAGATATGTGTAAACAAAAATGAGGTAATTAAAACTGCTTACATATGATTTGAACCATGGTGCAAATTCCTGATCGCAGAAGTGATCAAAGTCACGTGTCGGGATTTCAGAATATAAGTTTTGGAAAATCCTATAATAAAAAATTGTATTATAACATAAACAAATTAACACTTGATGAAGAAATAGGAAATATATACTAACTCGAAATATGGCGATACTTCTGGACAATTAAGTAAAACATATGTCTGGGCTGCCCGCCATTCTTGATCAGTTAAGTATCGTTGCTTACACTGTCCACTTGGTCGACCAAGATAATTAAAAATTGAGAATGAATTCAAATTGGGATCGACAGGACCTTCATCATTCCTTCCGGATTTCCGTCTTTTGGTCTGAACGTGAGGCTCAAAATAATATGATGCAAAAGTTGTTACTTCCTCCACAATATATGCATTCACAATAGAGGCTTCAACATGTGTCTTATTTTTCACTTTTTTTTCAAATGATATAAGAATCTGATTGTAATATAACAAATTGTATTAGAAATGAATATATAAAAAAATTAAACATTTTTATGCAATATTAACGAAGTATAGAATATGCGAATTATATCTTTCAAAAGGATACATCCATCGATAATGAACTGGTCCTCCAACTTTTGCCTCATATGGCAAGTGAACCAAAAGATGTTCCATTGAATCAAAAAATGCAGGCGGAAAAATCCTTTCTAAATTGCACAAAATGATTGGAATGTCTCTCTCTAACTTCTCCATGTGTGAATATCCCAAAACTGTTGAGCATATATCATGAAGAAAAATACTTAACTCTGTAATGGCACCCCAGACAAAATTCGGTAAGAGTTCTTTAAAGGCAATAGGAATTAGTCTTTCCATGAATATATGACAATCATGGCTTTTCAAACCCATCAATTTGCATTCCTTCATATCGACACATCTCCCAAGATTAGAAACATACCCATCAGGAAATCTCAATGACTTCAACCATTCACAAACAACACGTCTTTGTTCCTTATTCAATGTATAAACTGCCTTTGGTTTTGGTCCTCTACTATTTTCATCAACATCAAGGGTGGGTTGTTTACAAATGAGTCGCATATCTTTTCTTGCATTCAGATTATCTTTTGTTTTTCCGGTGATATCCATCACTGTATTTATCAGATTATCAAAAATATTCTTCTCAATATGCATAACATCGAGATTATGATGAATCAAATTACTAAACCAATACGGTAACTCCCAAAATATACTTCATTTGGTCCATTTATGGTTGCTTCCACATTCATAAGTTGTACCATGTGGCTCTTCAATAACAGATGAAAAGTGAAGAACTCTGTACCAAATATCTTGACCTGTCAATCTCAATGGAGGAGGGGTTCTTTCAATTCGATTCCTAGTAAATTCATCTTTATTCCTTCTGAAATTATGATTTAGTGGTAAAAATTGTCTGTGACAATCAAAATAACTTGGCTTCTTACCATGCTTCAATCTAATCGACTTTGATCTCTCCATACATATTGGGCATCCTAAGATCCTCTGCGATTACTCGACGATAGTATACCATAAGCCGGAAAGTCATTTATGGTCCAAAGAAGAGCAGCCTTCATTACAAACATCTGATTAGTATGAACGTCGTATGTAGGAAAACCTTCATCCCATAGTTGTTTTAGCTCTGCAATCAATGGTTGCATATAAACATCTATTAACTTCTTCGGATTTTTGGGCGAGCACAACCAATGTTAAAAACATATACGGTGTTTTCATGCACATCCCAGCGGAAGATTATACGGAGTTAATATAAGCGCCAACAAGAATAGTGTCTTCTGATTTAAATGGAAACGTCAGTCGACCAGAGACCTAACCTAATATTTGAGTCTCCTTCGCAAAATCGGGATATGTTCTATCAAAATTTTTCCACGCCTCTGCATCGATGGATGACACATTAGTCCCTCTTACATTCGATGATTTGCATGTCAAGTCATGTGTTCAGCAGTTATCTTTGATGCATAAAGCCTTTGTAACCTAGGAGTTAAAGGCAAATAAAACAACTGACTATATGATTTACGTCGTTACTGCCTCCTACTAGTGCTCTTGTACCTATCTTGATTACAGAATTTACAAACATCCACATCTGCATCATCTCCCAATATAACATACAACTATCTCTGCACATCAATTCTTTCCCTTTGGGAGACCTAATTCTTTCATCGCTTTTTTCATCTTGCATACAAATCATTGGCGATATGATCACAATGCCTCTTCAAAAGCTTGAACAAAATTATTAAAACACTCTTGGACACATTATGCTGCCTTGACATTCAACATTCTTGCGGTGAGCGATAGTTTAGTGTGAGTCTCACAACGACCCATAAAGGTGCATCTGCGGACTCAACACCTCTCAAATTTGAGATATGCTTCATTATTCATATTCGACCGATATACATTACTTGCACCTCTTCCAAGGGTGATGTATTAGTGAACATTTGCTCAACTGTTGGAGGACAACTTGAAGTTGCACCTTGTGATTGGGGAATCAAATTCGGGCCCGCTACATCATATATCATCCTCTGATATGAATTTAATTGATTATAATCACTTGGATCCCTAGAGACTTGTGTGTTGTGTCTATCATAAACTTCATCAGATATAAATGGTTCACCATGACATGTCCAGTTATAGTAATTTGCAACGAATCCAAATCTACAAAGATGCTCTGAAACTTTGCTAGACGGTAAAAATCTACCATTGTGACACTTTCTGCACGGACACCTTATCTGATTACCATCCATAAACTCAACATTACTAGCTGCGAAATTTAAAAACTCTTGCAACCCACTCATAAATTCATCAGTTAAACCCCGACGTTCAGGTAAATTTCTATTATACATTCAACTCCTTTCACACTGCATTATGTCTGTTTTCAATCAATTATATTAATATAAACTCCTAGAAATTACAATAATACAAATATCTGATTAGTTGGCATATGAATTCATTATGTTTAACTATCTTTAAACATAACCGAAGAAAGACAACAGTTGTAATGGGTTGCAGATTCTGATGGTGTATGTGAATGTTTATGAAATGGTAATGTGTCATATCCTTGAATTTTATCATACTTGAAAACTTATATTATATATGTTACATGAGTTGAATGTTTGCAAAATCAGGATATAATAACATATAATATGTTTCCATGTATTACTGCATTTAGTATACATTATCCTTTGTTATAAAAAGACATCTCACTATCTTATGCTAACCACCATGACATTAAGGTATCAATGAATTGGGCCCATGCATAAAAATCTGCAAGATTATGGTAATATCATGGAGTCCCAGTATGATTTTGAATGGAATGCATCGGGCGCAATTAACCTATACCATACCACTCTAATACCACTCTAGATCAACACAGAAAATTAACAATAATATAAATTTCAATATAAAAAATAACAATGATTTAAAAAAATTATACCACGTGTGGTCATGCGGCGTCTCAGCCGTGATTGTGGTCATTGGCGGCTACTGGCGGCTGATCTGACCTCTCGGACAGAGACCTAACTGGTACCTCCACCGTGGCGGTGGACTCATGTGGCGATCGCCGTGCAGCCTGACACGGCCGCCATTTGCCGGCGTGGTCGCGTCATTGCCGAGGCTGACACCGGCGGCTCGCTTGGCCGGCAGGAGGCAGAAGCGGGCCGGGCAGGAGTGTCGGACATCGGCGACGTAGAGGCGCGGGCGTAGGAAGGCGGCGCGGCTACCGGGCAGGAGGCGGCCGGCGGGCGTGGAGGCAGGAGGCGCGGGCGGCATCTGGCGGTGGAGGCGGCCGGGTGGCCAGGGAGGCAGGCGGCCATGGCTCAGGGAGGCGCCGACGCCAGCGGGCTGTCGGGCTCATGGCTGACGGCACGCGCCGAGGAGGGCCGGCGGCAGCTAGCGGCCGGGCCGGCTGGCCTCCGACGTGAAGGCTAAGTCGGCCGGCGAATGGCCCGGGGGCGCATGGTAATATTAGGGCATCGGGTAAAATTAAATAAATTTTGCAACGAATCCAAGGATTCGTTGCAAATTTGCAACAAATCCAAAGATTCGTTGCAAATTTTTTATAAAAAAAAATAAACTTTTTAAAACGTTAAGTTTATTTTGTATTTTTAATTTAGCAACGAATCCACGGATTCGTTGCAAATTTGCAACGAGTCCGTGGATTTGTTGCAAAAAATTGCAACGAATCCAGGATTCGTTGCAAAAATCTGCAACGAATCCGTGGATTCGTTGCAATATTTGCAACGAATCCAAAGATTCGTTGCAAATTTTTTATAAAAAAAAAATAAACTTTTTAAAACGTTAAGTTTATATTGTATTTTTAATTTAGCAACGAATCCAGGATTCATTGCAAATTTTAAAAAAAAAATTAAATTTTTTAAAACGTTATTTTATTTTTTTAATATTAATATTAATTTTGCAACGAATCCACGAATTCGTTGCAAAAAAGTGCAACGAATCCTGGATTCGTTGCAATTTTTTTAAAAAAAATTTTAAATTTTTTAAAACATTAATTTATTTTTTAATATTATTTTTGCAACGAATCATGGATTCGTTGCTATTTTGCAACGAATTCGTGAATATTTAAAAATAAACTATTTCAGCAGAACTTGTTTTCTATTTTTATTTTTAATAAATTAAATATCTGCGACGAATTCTGAATTCGTCGCTAAATTATGGGACGAAAATTATTTCCGTCGCAAATTGGCGACGGAAAAATAAATTCGTCGCAAATTTGTGCAACGAATTCATAATTCGTTGCAGAAATTTGCGACGAATTTATTTTTCATCGCAAATTTCCGATTAAAATTTATTTCGTTACAAATTTGCGACGAAACCTAAAATTCGTTGCTATATTTGTTGCAGATTTGCAACGAAAATAATTCGTTGCCAAATTTCGTCGCTAAAAAACAGTTTTTTTGTTGTGGATTACAAATGTTACCTAACTTAGATGATTATCCAAACATTAATACATATAAATGCTTAGGGCATTGTTGCACCAACAACTTGTGCTTCACTAATACATTTGTGGCTGCGTTTTTGTGCTCCCAAACTATCTTCAAGTGCACCTCAACTTCACATTCTGTTTTTATAGTTGAACGTGACTGCTATATGACAATACTGATCGATACATTGATCCACAAATTTAGATGCCTTAATTTCTTAATTCGTTGAGAGTGAAAGATACTTCTAGTGACTTTAAATCTTCTAATGGATCAGGTAGAATATCTGCAGTTTCTTCAAATTAATGCATCTCAAGCTCAGCTACGTACAGTGTGTATGGTCATGTCTGCATATATAATTAAGCTCTATGGCTAACTGACGCGCGGTTTAATTTAGCGATGAAACTGAAAGCATGAAGCATGTTTATTCACAGTAAAGATGCATGAGTCATGCACCAAGGTGTTCAACTGGAGAGACACATTTCGTGTTCTTAATCTTCATTTCATTTGTGTGATTTTGGAGCAACGAAGCAGTCAGAGAACATTCAGCATGCATGGGGACTGCCACACCATTTGAATGACGACCTTGCTTTGGACGACTGGTAGATGCGACTATAAGTAGAAGACACTTGTGATTTATTTTTCAAGTATCACTGAACTCTCTCTTGAAGTAGATTCTTGTGAGAATGGAAGGAAATGAACCAGTTGCACTCAGCCCCATTAGTCCGATATGATCGAGTTCTTCCACCACCTTAATTAGCTCGATGTTGAAAGATGAAAGTGAGAATTGGTGGGACTTAAACCTCGTTATCTGCGATTCGACATGGGATCGTCGAACAGAGGGTTTAATTTCCATCAATATCTTATTTTCATCTTCTCAATCTTTCTCTGTACGTAGTTCTCGATCAGCAAAAGAATGACAGTGCAAGGTAATCGCTTTTAGCTTAAGGCTTCTTCGATAATTGGCACTTTTTTGTTCGCACAAAATCCTACTTTCTCTTACAAATTATCGACGAAGCAGGCAAAGGTTGTTTTCACATTTATTAAATTATTCTGACTTTAAAAAAAAACAAAATCTTGTGTCTGCAAAACATTACTCATTTTACGGCGAGGATTGAAGTCCAATTAACAATCTGTCAACGACGAACGACTTTTCTATGTCAAGCGCCAACCCAAGGCTCCGGTCCACCAAATATTCCTGCCCGACTCCTACCTGAATGGTCGTTTGACCAAAACGAGGCCACGTCAGATTTCAGTTTCTAGACCCATCGTTTCTTCCCATAAAGCCCTGCTATTGTGAATCGGCTAGCCTTTGGAGTGTTGGAGGCCATATTGGTAATTTGACACACATAGTTGCCTATTTCACCCTGTCACGTTCCCTCACGCTCTTTCCAATTCCATGGTGGAAGAAGGCACCATCCGACGACATGAAGAACGGCGCCGGAAACGCCTCCATCCTCCCTCAACCGTCGTCCACCGCCGCCAACGCCTCCTCCTCCACCAAGTGGTTGGACAGGAAGCCTGTGCAGGTTCTCGTCGTGGCAGCTCTAGTCCTCCTCGTCACCCTCGTGGCCTACGGTGCCGGCAGGACGGCGGCCTTCTCCCTCTCATCGTCTAATCGTATCGGTTACCTCGACGGCTTTGGATGCGTCGGTCGCAGCCGATCGAGCGACGCGCGGCGAGTGATCGAGGGGAGTCGTATTGCGATATGCCTCGTAGGCGGCGCGCGGCGGTTCGAACTGACGGGCCCCTCGATCGTGCGGCACGTCCTCAAGGAGTTCCCCGACGCGGAGCTCTTCCTCCACAGCCCGCTCGACAAGGACACGTACAAGCTGTCGCTGCTCAAGGCCGCGGCCAGGATCGCCGCCGTAAGAATCTTCCGGCCGCAGAATATTCCGGCCACCACGGCGGAGGAGGGGGTTCTCACCTCCAGGGGCTCCCCCAACGGCATCCAGGTAATTAATTCCCCGTGATCGGTCGAGAAAATGGTTACTTGTATAGGTTTACAGTTTACTCTTCATACTTTTGGATGTTACTTTTTGCCCGTTTTAGCGCTAGCTCCCTGTTGACTTTGTTAAGTGTTACAAAATTTTAATCGAGCTCTCGGCTTGACAAAGCCGATGAAATAGATGTATTAACATGTAATTTTCTTAACTATGGAGGGCTTAAAAAATTATGATGGGAAAGTGAAATTATCTCTAATTGCATGCGTGTGTCCGAATATAATTATAATTTTATACGGGATCTGGGTTGAGATTGTTGAATGGATCTCAGTTAATCATAACTCGAGGAATAATTAGGAAGACTATTATGATCATCATGGGGGATGATGTGACGATTAATTATGATTAACTACTTCAGTGCACATAAATTATAAATTTATAGCTACAAATCATGTTCTGATTAATGCCGCAGGGATTATTGCAGTACTTCAATCTGGTGGAAGGGTGCCTGAGGATGATCAAGCTGCACGAACTCGAAGGCAACTTTTCCTACGATTGGATCCTGCGCACCCGCTTCGACGGGTACTGGTCCGCCGCCCTCAACGACGCCGTCGTCTTCAAGCGAGGAACCTACGTGGTTCCCGCTGGCTCCCGGTACGGCGGCCTCAACGACCGCCTGGGCGTCGGCGACCGCGCCGCCTCCGAGGTCGCCCTCTCCCGCCTCTCCCTCATCCCCCGTCTTTACGCTGCTGGATACCGGCGGCTCAACTCGGAGTCGGCGTTTCTGGCGCAGCTGGCGATGGAGAACGTGACGTGGGAGGAGGTGCGCGTCCCTTTCTGCGTGCTAAGCGAACGGAGGTACAGGTACCCACCGGGGCAGTACGGCGTGCCGGTGGTGTCGATGGGGAGCCAAGGGCCGCTGAGCGGGGCGAAGTGCCGGCCGTGCGAGGCGGCATGCACCGGCCAGTGCGCCGAGAAGGTGATGACGGGACTCGACGAGGGGTGGAGCTGGACCGAGTGGCACAACGACAGCCTGGCGGTGTGCGACGGGACCGACGGGTGGGCGGAGGGGTGGGAGAGAATCTACGATAGGGTGGCCGGGCCGAAAGTGGCGGCTGAGCGGAGGAAGATGGCGGCGATGGACGTGGCCGCGTGCGTGGTTGAGTTAGAAACGATGCGAAAGAGGACGGCGAGGTGGGAGGCGCCACCGCCGATGGAGGTGTGCAAGTTGGGCCTATTAGGCAAGAGCAACTCCACAATTTAAAAAGACTCTAAATTGCAAAAGAAGGATAAATAAGGGATGAAAATTTGTACCCTTATTTATTTTATTTGGAAAGGAGATGAGGGAAAGAAAGGAGAGGGGGAGAGAAAGAAAGGAGAGTAAATTATACCCTTCCTTATACTCAGAAAAAAAAAACACAAAAAATACATTATTTTTGTTCTTGATATCTTATCTTATCAAAGTGTTTTGAAAAGGGTGTAATTATGACAATCGAATTAAAATTGAATATGTAACGCCAATGAAATTCCAGTGGTTGGAGCTATTGAAAACCACTTGCAACAAGTTATTTGGGTGGAATTATGAATGGACATCACTACATTACCTTCCCCACTATACAATGACACACACTTGAAAATACAAAACGAAGTGTTGTCAAATATCATTTGATTTTTTTTTAACATATAGTTAAATTGGAAAATGCCAAATAAACATGCCCTTAACCCATAATAAAAGATTGTCCTCTTGGCTATATTAAAGTGATAGAACATTTCAATTTGATTCTCAAATATTTACGATTTTTTTTTTATCACGATGTTTTGTAAGAGTTTTTTTAAATTAGATGATAAATCAAGGGGTATTATAATTATTGAGTGAACCCTTATATTTTGATTATCAATGAAAAATTTCTATGGCACAAAATAGATCATCTTCGCCCCTAGGGACACGATGCAATGGTAAAAATATAGAGATATCCCACTGGATAATACAGTTCGATCTTCTACTGTAATATCGTTCGACAACGAATTTAAGAAAAATTAATTCGAGCGACTATGATACGATTGCAGAATTTGAACTGAACCATAAAAAAATTATAATGCTTTCCTGATTTATCTCTAGTGACCGACGAAGACTATTTAAATTCCGATCTTACCCTATCTTATCATCTTCAAAATTGATAAAAACAAAAAACACTCCGTGGTTTCCCTCACCCACCCTCTCCTCTCCTCCCCTCTGCCCTCCTCTCGTTGGCTCCAGACTACGTGTGTTATACCCACCCCCCAACCCATTCCTCCACCCCCCCCCCCAACCCATTCCTCCCCCCCCCCCCCACCCGGCCCTCCCCTGTTCGATCTGTCTTCAATCGCGCCCACCACCCCCTCCTCTCACCGCCACCACCTTCGCTCTCTCCTCCATCCTTCCATCTGCATTTGCCGACGACACAAATGCCCCTTCCCGCTCCCGACTACCCGCCCCTGCCCAACTCGAGGCCGCCTCCGAACCCAACTCCTGCTCCAACCCCTTCGTACAGTCATTCCTCATGCCCCCCCCCCCGTCCCTAGTCCTTCAACGACCTCCTAGAGGGCCCGCAGTAGCGCTATAGCGAGTTCCTCAACGCCATCAAAAAGGGCAAGATCGAGCGCGTCTGCTTTATCATGGACGGCGTGCTCTCTAGCTCATAAATCGTCGATGCCGATGCGGACGCCTGGCTGATTGTGCTTAACGATTCGACATTCTCGCGATGAACGGGGTGGACACATTTCTATGTCGGAGGGCGACGCCGTCAATGGGTTGTTTAATTTCATCGGCAATGATTCTAATTTTTTTGCTTGATTGTTTCATGTAGTAGATCATCAATTTTTTTTTTTACTCTTGTTATGTGTCTATCCCAACACGATCCATTAATTTTCTGAAGTATTAATATATATTAAAGATCCTTCCAACATATTTTATATGATTATTCTTTTCGTAGAACCTTAGAAAGTTACTATGATGCAATGGTAAAATATTCATATAGATAATTAAAAATCTCTAGGTCGATCTCTAGCTACGATGTATTTATGAATTTTTCTTCAAATGAGAGTTGATATCTTGAGACGCTCAAGTCTAATGAGACAGTCCATATTTGCATCTATTTGATTTATCTTCCTCTTCAATTAGGAATAACTGAAGATCGTTAATGTAATGATTTTATAGTTTTTTAGAAAGTTGTGCTTCAACCACTCCGCCCATTTATATATCGTTAATTGTGAATTTCCAGCACCACGGTGATGGTACTGGAATTGCACCACCACTATGATGCTGGAAATTTAAATCTCAGCACCATAGTGGTGCTGGGATTTGAATTCCCAGCACCACAGTGGTGCTGGGATTTAAATTCCCAGTACCACGTTCGAAAATTAAGTGCGTTATTTCTAAAGGGTAAAAAGGAAATTAAGTGTGTTATTTTATAAATATGAAAGTATGAGACGTTTTTTGGACAATTCCAAATTTCAGGAGCGCTGTTTGGTAAATTGTCGAAGATAATACGTTATTCGTAATCCAAAGATGATAAATAATACTACCATAATCTAACTAAGTGTATGAGGTGAGGAGTTAAAAGGTTGATTTGTATGGATTGAAGGCTAAGAAGGGGGAGGAGCTTAGCTTGGAGAATAAGTGAAGGACTGAACTGAAGAAGATCAGCTCGGAGAACAAGTAAAGAGCTAAGCAAAAGAATGTCAGCTCGAAGAATAAATGGAGAGTTGAGTCGAGGTAGATTAGCTTGGATAACAAGTGAAGAGCTGAGTTGAAAAAAATCAATTCGGAGAATAAGTGGAGAGCCGAGTTAATATAGGTCAGCTCTGTGAACAAGTGAAGAGCTACGCTGAAGAAGATCAGTTCGGAGAATAAGTAATGAGCCAAGCTGAGATTGGTCAGCTCAAGAAGTAGATGGAGGGTTGGGCTAAGGCGAAATAGTTCGGAAAGCAAGATTAATAGCATATTAGAAGGAGGACGATTCAGAAGACAAGCCGGTGGACGGGTTAAAAGTTACTTAGAAAAGATGTTCGATTATTCAACTTTGTAGAGGAAATAATGAGAAAGGGAATAATATATTAACGACTATGGGATCTCAGTAAGGAGAGGGAGCGATCAGGTTATTAAGAGGTGGAGATCTCATAAAATATTTTTTTATCAATTTGTTATAACGAAGACTTATGTACCATCCTTTAAGATAACTACGGGAGACTTTTCAAAGGGCTCATGAAGGAATCATCTTCTAACGGCCTAAAAAGATAACTTCATCAGGATCCACGTGACTCTTCCACATGGAAGGTCGTGATTGTAATTGGTTACACTACAATTGACCCTAATGACAAAGTGGGGATAAGGGGGAGAGGGAGAGAAAAGAAAAAAAGGGAGGATCTGATTTGATTTCATTGTTTACGCACGCTTACATACTGCTTCAATACTACTACTGTCATTGCTATTACTTACTCTTATTTTTCTCATATAAGTACTAATTTAAACATCGGAGATCCCATCGAATAAGTTGACAGTGATCCAATGTGTATTAACTTCACAAGAAAAAAAAATATTTACTATTACGATCGGAGAGAATTCGCTCTCAAAAGTCAAATCTCGAGGAGAAAAATTCATACCACATGAATAAAAATGTGATCGCGTAATATAAGGTAATTGGTGTCAACACGAAGCTATAATATGATAACGACGAAGGTGGCTTATTATGAGTTGGAAGGATATACGCAGATAGTACAACAATAAATAGAAGAACTTATAATTATGAGCTTGATGAAGAAGGATATAAGAACTCTCAATCTTCTCGAGTTTGAATATCTATTCGATGATTTCTTGCTCTTGGAATAAGAACAAGTGGTCGGGCCTTCTTCAGCATAATTCCGAACTCCTCGCGGAGATCAAGTTCATGATCTACTGGAAGCTCCCAATCAAAGCCGTGCAGGAAGGAAGCCAACGTGTACATTATCATCCTCTGCGACAAAGAAATCCCCGCGCATATCCTCCTCCCCTGTCCAAATGGCAGATAGATCGAAGTATTTCCACGAAAATCATAATTCTGATTCCCCTGTAAAAATCTCTCGGGTCGAAACTCCAAGGGATCTTCCCACACAGCAGGGTCTCTGTGAATTGCCCAAACATTTACCAAGACCTTGGAACCCTTGGGAATGGTGTATCCTCCCAGTACGAAAGTGGAGCTGGCCGAGTGGGGAACCAGCAGAGGAATCACTGGGTGCAGGCGGAGCGTCTCTTTCATCACGGCACAAAGGTATTGCAACCTTGGCAGGTCTGACTCTTCCACTTGGCGTCCATTACCGACCACTGCGTCGAGCTCATTTCTCACTTTCTTCATAGCTTCGGGGTTGCACATCAGCTCAGTCATCGTCCATTCTACTGTACTTGAGGATGTATCTGTTCCTCCTGTTACTAAATCCTAAAACAAGAACAATTAAACAGACTGATGTTGAGTTTAATGTGTGTATTATGCTAGCAAGACGGAATTGAGCAAAGCAAAATAGCTAGATGGAGGGACGTACCAAGAACAAGCCCTTGACATTTTCCATAGTGAACGACTCCTTTTCATCCTTTTCCAGAATCTGCATCATCACTTTTAGGAAACTTTCACCGCGTTTCTCTTCTGCAAACTTGGCAAACAACAAAGTATAACGCTTATAAATTTCCTTCATCCTCCTCGACAAACCTTGCAAATCCAGCGCCGCAATCTTCGGAAAGAAGTCCGACACGTTTGGCGCTGACAAAAGCCAGATGATCTCATCGATCATGCTCCTGAACTGGCTCGCCGTGTCATCGCCGGGCGTCACTCCCCACAGCATGCCCGTCATCACACGGAACAACGTGGTGAACGCTAGATCGTGCACGGTTACTGGCTCGCCCGCGCGGAGGCCAGAGACGGCACGCCGGATCTCTCGGCACCGAAGGTGGCTGACGGCCTCGATGCCGGAGACGCTGAGGAGCTCGCGGACGGTGACCTTGCGGAGCGCGCGCCAAATCGGACCGTGGGGGCACCACACCATGTCATGGCGGAGGGCGTCGGCGCCAGAAGCGGGGGGCTCGTGGTTAGCCAAGGCCTCGTCGTGGTCCCTGAAGGCCTCGCGGACGGCGGCTGGGGAGGAGAGGACGACGTGGAGTTTTGAGCCGGGGTGGACCGAGGAGTGGCAAACAATTACCTCATCGCACTCAATAACTTCCAACCCAAATCACCTTTCATCTCGATCAACTTGTCCACTTTGATTGTGCTCCTTTCAATTTAATGGACTTCTAACCTATCTAACTGAATCATTTGGCTTATTCCTATCAAGTTTTTTTTTTTTGCCATGGTGTTATGCTCATCCTATCAAGCTCTTCATTTCGTCTAGATAAACTGTCTAGTCACCTTCCATCCAATCTTTTTGAACAGTTTTTTTTTTTTATCTTTTTTACTTATTTAATAATATGTTCAGTCTATTTGCCTAGCCCGTTACAATCCGTTCAATTAGATCATCTTTCTTATTACGTTGCAAAAGATGATAACGTCCACTTTAACGTCTTTTAATGTCGACCCCGAATGGATCAACTTTCTTATTCAATTTTAATAGTTGGTGAAGATCTAGAAATAACTCAACTATATCGATTGAATGTTGAGCATCAATAAATAAATATGTCAAATACACAAGTGGAGTTGAATATGGGTGCTCAAAGTAATCTTAATGATGAGAATGCAGATATTGAAATTGACAGTAAGACAGATAATCATTTATCTTTTTTAGATTAATTAAGATAGTGATTAGATTTATTTAGATGGTATTTATATTGTTCTTCATTTATAATTCATGTATATAATCTAATATTTCATTATTTATCGATCTATATATTATACTTATGTTACAGCTATGTCGTCTAAGAGAATTAAGCGCTCCCAACCGACCGATTAATGAGTGCGAGGTATCGAGACAATCGAAATAAGATGCACACTCATTATAAAAGTCTATTGCATCTTCCTCCTAATGCATAATGAGTACTAAGTATTATGCTTAGTACTGCACCAACCGACCGATTAATGAGTACTAAGTATTATGCTTAGCACTGTACCAAAAGTATTATGCATAATAACCAAAACACTTATAGATTACCACATCTAACCAAAAGAGGTATGTACACTTAAATCTCTCCTAATCATCAGATATGTGATCTTGTATGTATTCAGCCCACTCCGAACGTACTTCATCAATTTCCTTTGCAGCTATCACAGATTTTGCGAACTGCATGTGAATAAATGAATGAAAATGTAATTAAACACTATGATATCAATAAGAAAATTTGAAAATATATCTAATATTACTATTGGTCGTAGGGAAGACTTGTCAAAGGATGCGGCGCCTTCAATTATATCTCTCATATATCGCAAAACAAAATAACCGCATTGAGCTCCATCCGGTTGAAGGGGAACCTGTGATGGGAAAAATTATAGTAGTTATTCTAATAGTAAAATTCGATACATAAATTACACACACAAAAAAAAAGTTGTCACAAGGGAAAAAAAAGTTATGTCATAAGGAAAATTTGATACATAAATTTTTGTCCGTGGAAGCCACTACCACATAGACATGCTAGGGTTCGACAACCTATTTTTTTTAAAGGTTATTGTGCTCAAGAAAAACAATACATATTATGTATAACTACATGATTCCATGGATGACATGACCAAGTTTTTGTCAAAAGAAATCTATTACACGTCAAAATTTAAAACAATAATTTTTTAAAACTATATATTCAAGATTATAACAATTAAGTGTATAAAATTAACTAAATTTCATTCTAGTTATCATATATTAATGAATCAAGTAACTCCTAATACCAAAAATTCAACGTTAGCGTTAGATGAATATAATCTATAGTTGGCATACTTAGTATCATTAATTATATAAAAGTTCATGAACAGAACTCATATACAAATAAGCAAGTTTATTTTCAATAGGAATATGATCATGCTTCAACTCACACATAGCTGAGCTTGCTAAATATCTACAATTGATATGAAATAAGATGATATAATTCCTGCCCTAGATAATGTTTCACCTTCAACTATGCTTTCTTCATTGCGTTAAGAAAATAGATATATAGTATGCAACACATACATGGAAATCACTTAGAATTGATGTTGTAATTGCATAGTAATAAGCTTAGAAGGTGAAGTTATATTTCACATCCCAGATTGAGTATTTGTGCATCTGGTTTTCATTGTGTTCCCTACACAAGAGATGCATATCTATCATATGCAACACATACATGGAAATAAATTTACATATTCTCTGTAAAACATAAACATTATAATAAGTACATAATAGAAATGCTTAACAGCGGGAAAGTAACAACAACTAACCTTAATATTTGCACATAGGTCTTCCATGTAATTCTCAGACAGCTAAGATAAAAGAAAAAAAAACTTAGGTTAAGTATATGTTGCATGCCAGATTAACTTTAAGAACTCATAGCAATAGATTTTTCAGCCTGATTAGAGTGATAAAGAAGCTGAGGCTTAAGGAAATCCTGTTGTACTAGAAAATTAGTGCTACAACATAAATTATTAATGAGGTTTAAGAGGCAAATAATAGAACGCAAGACATACCTTTCCTTCTTTAGCCACTGGATTTTGAGCTATGATTTTTTCTTTGAACTTCCTAAAGTTGTCTGAATAGAAAGAAAACAATCTAGAATATCTAAAGTTGTCTAAACACAATGAAGCCTTATGTTCTCTTCGCTAATAACTGTGACTTTCAATATGATAACTACTTGAAATAGTTATATTCAATCCACCCCTACACATTTAAAGACAAGGTCAATTAACATTGATGGTCTCAAAGATAGCAACACAACATTGATGAAAACAAAAAATTATAAAATTAGCTTGACAAAAAAATGTGACAACCATTAAACCAAAATCTTGGCGAGCTTGTGCTCTTGAAAACAAAACATTGATGGTCTCATCTCCAACTCATCTTGGCGAGCTTGTGCTCTTGGATACTTAATGGGCAGCATCTTCATACCTAATTTTGAATCAGATACTTGTTCCTCAAACAAAGTGTGAGAAATATCAGTTCCTTGACCTGTGCAAAAATTAACATTATTTAGTTCAACGATAGAGTTAATCAACTAATTCAATGAAAGAAAAATTAACTATTTTGAGCACAAACATAAAAGGTATGCACGTAATAAAAAACATGAGGCTACAAACAAATGAAAACACCTTGTTTGTAAATTGAATTGACATAGTGCATCAACTATGGAGAGAGGAATTAGAAATTTTAGAATCCTTTTTGTCTTTCATTAGTGAAGTCCTGAAAATCTTTATTTCTGGAAGAGATACAGAATTTGTGGTAATGCCCTTCGTGACATTTCTGTCTCTACTATAAACTATAAAGAAGAAAACTTGACTTGCATTCTCCCTTGGTACGTAAATGGTAAAGGGTTGCAATAGATCTTGATAGTAACCATAATAATGTATAAATCAACCCGTGAGGATGGATCCTAACTTTATTTTTTACAAGTTGCAACCACACATTGCACAAATAAATAGAAAGACTAATTACTTGATGTCCACCCCGTTCATCGCGAGAATGTCGATGAGGTCCGAATCGTTGGGCACAATCACTGCCGCACGGCGTCCATCGACGACGATGAGCTAGAGCACGCCGCCGTCCATGATAAAGCAGACGCGCTCGATCTTGCCCTTTTTGATGGCGTTGAGGAACTCGCTATAGCGCTACTGCGGGGGAATGACTGTACGAAGGGGTTGGAGCAGGAGTTGGGTTCGGAGGCGGCCTCGAGCTGGGTAGGGGCGGGTAGTCGGGAGCGGGAAGGGGCATTTGTGTCGCCGGCAAATGCGGATGGAAGGATGGAGGAGAGGGCGAAGGTGGTGGCGGTGAGAGTAGGGGGTGGTGGGCGCGATTGAAGACAGATCGAACAGGGGAGGGCCGGGTGGGGGGGGGGGGTGGAGGAATGGGTTGGGGGGGGGGGGGTGGAGGAATGGGTTGGGGGGTGGGCATAACACACGTAGTCTGGAGCCAACGAGAGGAGGGCAAAGGGGAGGAGAGGAGAGGGTGGGTGAGGGAAACCACGGAGTGTTTTTTGTTTTTATCAATTTTGAAGATGATAAGATAGGGTAAGATCGGAATTTAAATAGTCTTCGCCGGTCACTAGAGATAAGTCAGGAAAGCATTATAATTTTTTTATGGTTCAGTTTAGATTCTGCAATCATATCATAGTCGCTCGAATTAATTTTTCTTAAATTCGTTGTCGAACGATATTACAGTAGAAGATCGAACTGCATTATCCAGTGGGATATCTCTATATTTTTACCATTGCATCGTGTCCCTAGGGGCGAAGATGATCTATTTTGTGCCATAGAAATTTTTCATTGATAATCAAAATATAAGGGTTCACTCAATAATTATAATACCCCTTGATTTATCATCTAATTTAAAAAAAACTCTTACAAAACATCGTGATAAAAAAAATCGTAAATATTTGAGAATCAAATTGAAATGTTCTATCACTTTAATATAGCCAAGAGGACAATCTTTTATTATGGGTTAAGGGCATGTTTATTTGGCATTTTCCAATTTAACTATATGTTAAAAAAAATCAAATGATATTTGACAACACTTCGTTTTGTATTTTCAAGTGTGTGTCATTGTATAGTGGGGAAGGTAATGTAGTGATGTCCATTCATAATTCCACCCAAATAACTTGTTGCAAGTGGTTTTCAATAGCTCCAACCACTGGAATTTCATAATTCCACTGGATCTTCACCAAAAGTAATGTGGCAAACAATTACCTCATCGCACTCAATAACTCCCAACCCAAATCACCTTTCATCTCGATCAACTTGTCCACTTTGATTGTGCTCCTTTCAATTTAATGGACTTCTAACCTATCTAACTGAATCATTTGGCTTATTCCTATCAAGTTTTTTTTTTTTTTGCCATGGTGTTATGCTCATCCTATCAAGCTCTTCATTTCGTCTAGATAAACTGTCTAGTCACCTTCCATCCAATCTTTTTGAACAGATTTTTTTTTTTATCTTTCTTACTTATTTAATAATATGTTCAGTCTATTTGCATAGCCCGTTACAATCCGTTCAATTAGATCATCTTTCTTATTACGTTGCAAAAGATGATAACATCCACTTTAACGTCTTTTAATGTCGACCCCGAATGGATCAACTTTCTTATTCAATTTTAATAGTTGGTGAAGATCTAGAAATAACTCAACTATATCGATTGAATATTGAGCATCAATAAATAAATATGTCAAATACACAAGTGGAGTTGAATATGGGTGCTCAAAGTAATCTTAATGATGAGAATGCAGATATTGAAATTGACAGTAAGACAGATAATCATTTATCTTTTTTAGATTAATTAAGATAGTGATTAGATTTATTTAGATGATATTTATATTGTTCTTCATTTATAATTCATATATATAATCTAATATTTCATTATTTATCGATCTATATATTATACTTATGTTATAGCTATGTCGTCTAAGAGAATTAAACGCTCCCAACCGACCGATTAATGAGTGCGAGGTATCGAGACAATCGAAATAAGATGCACACTCATTATAAAAGTCTATTGCATCTTCCTCCTACTGAGCATCGACAACATATATCGATTGTGTTTTGTGAGACACAAGAAGATTAAAATATATATGTGATCTATTGAATCAGAAAAATTTCAGTTAACTAAATATATACCAAATCTCGTTGCTATATAAACATTTACTTGTTTGTTTTAGAACTAATGCTTTAATGTTGTCTTTAACAATTTTTTTTATTGTAGATACGCTCTACAATAAATGGCTAAAATCGATCACAACTCCCATATAATCATCGTGAGGATTCCAAATCATTCATTTAATATAGTTACGATTGTGTAAGTATAAATTTTATAGTTATAGTATATTGTTTGTTGATCATAATATTAACACATTATAATATTTTTTCAGACCAATCAGTCACAGAGAAAATATCGAATTACTATTTTTAATACAACTCATTGTAGCTCATCAAAAAGATGGATTGGGGAGAGGGTTGAGGTTGCATACGTATGATAAGATCGATATGATTTAATTAATATGTTTTTAAATTTATATAATTCTTTTTAAAAACATTATTATAGGATGATATGGTTAGACCAGGAGATGAATACATTCAATCATAAGAAACCACAGGAGATGATATTGATTCAATCCAAGTTCCAGATAAAGTTTGTGATTAGGTCCTCGATGTTCATTCTGGATACATTAGAGGACTTGAAAGTGGACCAAAACCAGTTAGATCCACTTCTTCGGATACCACCTCCTCCTCCAGAGTAACTAACGCGACATTGCATGAAAAACTTGAGTCCACCTAAAAGGAGCTAGCAAACACTCGAGTTCAATTAGCAAGCACCCAAGATGAGTTAACATCAATGACAATAAGATAAGATGTGTTTGAAGCAATTCTGAATCGACTTGCACCTGGAGCATTACAATCCTTGGTGCAGGAGACATCTTCAGCTCCACCTCCTCCTCCATTTTGTGAACTTCTATATTTTAAACCCGTGAAATTGTCAACTTGAATGTTTTGAACTTGTTGAACTTGTGAAATTGGATGTTTTGAACTTGAAGTTAGGTTTTTTATGATCTATTTTGATTATGTTATACGATTAGTCATTGAAAAAAAGTGTGTAATGATTTTTGTATTATAGGATATCTAATATAAACAAATAGGGTGCTGTCAAAGTATATTTCGACGGTTAGCGATGAATTCTAAAAAATTCATCGGCAATCTACGATTAGTGACAACTTTATGAAAATTCATCGCTAATCATTGGCAGTCGACTAAAAAATATTCTGTGGCTTATCCAGTCGACTGCTGATTCATGTCAGATCAAATTTTTGCTTATTAGTCGATTGCCAAAATATATCAGTCGACGATGGTTTGCGATGAAATTAATTCTAATCTTCGATACCCGGTTCTCAGGATAATCTGTGGTTAGCAACGAATTTTCATAAATTTGTCGCTAATCATTGGCAGTCGACTGGCTAGTCGACTAAAAAATATTCTGTGGTATGTCCAGTCAACTGATAAACTCTACCAATCGACTGCTGGTTCACGTCAGGTCAAATTTCTACGTATCAGTCGAATGCCAAAACATAGCAATTGACTGTGATTTGTGACAAATTTAATTAATTTTGTTGCTAACAAAGTAGACCGTGGATTTGCCGAAAATTCAGTGTTAGCAACCAAAGTTTTTTATTTATCACTAATATATTTTTTTGCGACGATTTTTAATTGTTTAGCGACGTTATTATTTTTGTCTTTAATATTAACGATGAAATTTTAACAATTCATCTTTAATGTCTGTTAGCGACAAGCTTATTGTGACAAAATATTACCATCGTTAATGTCATTTAGCAGTGAATATTATGAATTAGTGACGAAAAAAAAATCATCGCTATTCTACTGATTTATCGTAGTGCATCGACATTCTCGCAATGAACGAGGTGGACATGTCTATGTCGAAGGGCGACACCGACAATGGATTGTTTAATTTCATCAGCAATCTCCTCTTTCCCTTTCTTGTCTTTGCTTGCCTATTCATCCTCGTTCGCCTTTCCTAGGGCGGCCTTGGTGGAGGCGGGTCGGGTGGTCTCGGTAGGCCTATGGACTTCGACTAGTCGAAGTCTAAGCGCTAAGAGGTTCCGGTGATGCCCGTTACCTTTGCCAATGTCACGAGAGCTAATCAAGCAAAACTACAATGGCAGGAAATGGTGGATTGCTTGAAGAATCCAAACAAGTACACTGCTTTGGGGGTAAAAAATTCCAAAGGTTGTCTCTTAGTCGGTCCGCCTGGTACCAGCAAAATGCTGCTAGCCTGGGCTATGGCTAGTGAAGCAGAGTGGCATTCTTCTCTTGTGATGCATTTGAGTTCGTGGAGCTATATGGCTTGAACTCGATCAATTTCTCTAATTGTTAGCTAGAGGGGTTGCAGTCCAAACTCGATTGTTACAGAAGTTGTTATATTTATATATATACTTATTTTCTCTTAAGGGGTGAATATTCACCAATGTGGAGATTATTGAAGATTACTCGTATAGAGAGAAGGGACGACATGACCATGACATGATCATGTCAGTCAGCACGGTTAGGCCATGGTCTACTTTGGAAGCCACAACACAACTGTGATCATTCACACGGGTAGGCAACGACAACACAACCATGACACAATCATACTCGAGAGACATGACTAGGGTTGTGTTAAGTTCAAGAGGTGAGCATGAACGTGTCAAGCGACACGACCAAGCCAGGCTATGTTCCGAAGGAGTCGGCACGACCGTGTCCAGCGACATTGTCAGGGTCATGTTACTTTTGAAGGAGATGATATGATCGTGTCCAACGATACTGTCAACCTGTGGCGCACCATGGAGGCGACGAGGAGTTTTAAAAAGTTCATCAATTTATGATATTTTGGATCTAATATATATATATATATATGGCTGGAGATGTATATATATAGAATGATTATAATCCTAAATTATGATTCTAATTGATTTTTCTTGATTGTTTTGTGGAGTAAATCATCATTTTTTTTCTCTTGTTATGAATAGATCCCAATACTATCCATTAATTTTATGAAGTATTAATATATATTAATTAAAGATCCTTCAAACATGTTTTATACGATTACTCTTTTCATAGAACCTTAGAAAGTTAGCCCCGGACTATGGTCAAGTGGTAGAGTATTCATGCAGAAAATTAGGAATCTCAGAGTCGATCCCTTGCTACGACTTATTTATAGATTTTTCTTCAAATGAGAGTCGATCCCTTGAGATGCTCAAGTCTACTGAGACAGTTCATATTTGCATCCGTTCGATTTATCTTCTTCTTCAATTAGGAACAATTGCTGTTGTGGTTCGACATTCGCCCATTTATATTTGTCAAGCACATTATGTTGGTGCAATCGGCCCAGGTCACGATTGACCAAACTCGAGTTTGACTCGAGTGATATTTTGATGTTTGACAAAGTGGTTTGACATTGATGTTGGACATTGATGTCGGTTAATTTGATGGGGAGATTGTTGGAGCAATCGACCCGGATTATGTTTGACCGGACTCGAGTTTGACTCGAGGGAGACTTTGATGGTTGACTAGGGTTGACCATGTGATTAAGGGAAAGTCCAAGCATGGGTCTTGGCAAGGTAAAGTCCAAGTCATGGATACTTGGCATGGAAAGTCCAAGTCATGGGTACTTGACATTTGGGAAAATCCAAGTCTTGAGTACTTGACACAAGAAAAAGTCCAACATGGGTTGGCAAGGGAAAGTCCAAGCTTGAGTCTTGGCATTTGAGAAGTCCAAGGGGATGAATATTGGTGGCGTAAAGTCCAAGCGGAGTCTTGGCGGCGTAAGTCCAATGTGCCTTGGCGGTGTAGACACCGTTAGCATGACATAGCCGAGGGAAGCACCTGGAGGCTAGCGCGATGGATGAACAAGTCATGGATGACTTGAAGGGATCCGAGAGGCGTGAGGCTGATGGAGGTGGCTAGAAGGCTTAGGTCTAGGCTAAGGATGATCCAGCAAGTATGGGGGCATCATACTTGGGTTAAAACCTCATTTTTGAGGTTGGCAGTCGACTGACATTATGGCCGGTTCGACTGTCATGAGTCAACTTGAGTTCGACTGCCGTTTAAGAGCTAAAATTGCTCTGGCAGTCGATTGCTCATCGAGCAATGATCGATGTCGACGGCAATGACCGTCACCGAGTGTCGAGCACGTAACGCCCATAGCCGATGGGAAGTCGACTACGAATCGGCAATGATCGTCAAGAGTCCCATTGGAACTTGTCCAACGTGGATTGAGTCTTTGTCTCACAGCTACAGTGTTGGCAGTCGACTGGGGACTTATGACAATCGACTGTCAGGCGGAAATCCAGCCCGATGGAGGATAAAAGCAGCTGTTCGTGGAAGGCTCAAAAATCAGATTTTTGGGAGCTTACCTGAGGCGATTTGAAGGCGATTTGCAGGTGCATTTCAGGGCCCTTCAACTTCATCCAAGCAACCAACAAGCAAAGCGCTCAAACCCTAGTTTTGTAAAGTGTTTTTTGCATTTCTTTGTATTTTGCTTGTATTTTTGCGTATTACTTTTGTAATCTATTGTAAGAGGTTTCTCCACCTCCGACTTGTGTCGAGAAGGAGTTTATTGTGCTTAGTGGTGTTTGCGGCATCACTAGGGTTCGTACGAACCCAATCCGTGGAGTAGGAACCGTTTCGGTTCCGAATCACGTTATATTTTCGTGTTGTGTGTGTGTTCGTGTTTGTTTCGTGTTATTGTTCTTATTATCATTATTCCACTGCGCTAATACGATTTGTAGACGCGATCACGATCAAATTCCATCATCGTACGGGCAAAAAGCTATTCACCCCCCCTCTAGCGGGCGCACAGGTCCCAACAAGTGGTATCAGAGCCCGGGGCTCTTCTACAGATTAACAACCCGGAGTCAAGACGCTAGAGGAAAAGATGGAAGTCCAAGGACAATTGGGATGGGATATCAACACCCCAATTCCGTATGCCTTCTATGGACGAGAAGGTTTCAATTCTTGGAAGGCGAGAATTGAAGATTTTTTGATGATGAGAGACCTTGAGGAGTGGTCTGCGTTGATGGAAGGATTTGAATATCCTAAGGGACCAAAGAGAGGGTTTCTCAAGAAGAAGAAGTGGAGTGAGGAGCAACTCCAACAATTCGATAAAAACAAGAAAGTAATCAAATTCATTTTTGATTTAATTCCTAATGACCTCTTGTGTAGCCTAGGTGACTATGTGGATGCCAAGGAGCGATTTGGCCAAGCTTTATGAAAATCCATCATCAATCCAAGAAGAAGAAGAAGAGTGCTCACCCTCTCAAGCTCAAGCAAGCACATCCTCATCTAAAGAGCTTGAAGAGTCAGAAGTTGATAAGGAGTCGACTTCCGGATCGGAGAAAGAATAGGTGGAAGAGGTGGAAGAAGCATCCACCTCAAGGATTGAGGGAGAGGAGAGAACTTCCACACCGGAACATCAAGAAGAAGCTTCCGCATCCGGTCAAGATGAAGAAGTTTCAATTCCAACACCTACCACCACCATAGGTAACATATCAATTTGTAATAAAAATCATATCATATGTTTTGAGTATAGGGAAGCCGGGCACTACAAGAGCAAGTGCCCAAAGAAGGTTAGGAAAGCTCCACCGGCACCAAAAGTCAAGGATGTCGATGCCCCAAGTCAAAAGAGCAAGGAGCATATCATATGCTTCAAGTGCAACTCAAAGGGGCATTACCGGAGTCAATGTCCTAGGGGGAGCAAAAAGCCCCAAGAAGGAGCTACACATGTAGGGGGAGCTTCCAAAGCTAACCCTAAGGTATTTTTGAATAAAGCTTTTTATTCAAATAATGTCAAAAAGCATGCTAGAAATAATTTTAGCAATCTTGCTATTTATCAAAAAGAGCATGCTAGAAATAGAGAATGTTGCTTAGGAGCTAAGAAGGTCAACCTTAGGAGTAAGGAGAAATTTGGGACTAATGTCCCTAAAAACAACTTATCTAAGGACAAACCTAGGTTAAATAGCTCTAGAAAAATTTTACCTAGGGAGACCATTAGAAAGGTGCAAGAGCACCTAGGTTTCAATCCTAAATGGACTAGGCATATGCCTAGGAAGTCCCATTCCCAAAAACCAAATCAAAATTCTAAAGTTGGGCAATTAGAATTAGAGAACCAAGCCTTGAGGTCAAGGCTTGAAAAGCTTGAAAAGACCCTTAAGGTTATGCAAAATCAAATGCAAGGGTCAATTAGTCAAACTTCTAGGTCAAAATCTCAAAGTCAACATTTAGGACCCAAGAAGCAAAAGGCACTCAAGGGCAAGAATGGTTTGGGTCACAAACCTAAGCCTAAGGTGGCTTATCATAGTGTTCCATTAGATTATGGAACACTAATTAGGTCTAGGAAGACCAAGGTCAATAGGGAAGTCATCCCTAAGGTTGACCAAAGGTTGTGCCTAGTGGCTAGGGTTTCTAGGAAACCTAGGGTGACCACTAAGAAGGTTATTAGGGAGGCAATCCTTAAAGTTAACCATGACAAAACTCAAATGACCAAGGTTAACAAGCCTAGAAGGGTCATTAGGAGGGTATCTAGGGAGGTTATCCCTAAGGAATACCTAGTAAACCCAATGAGCTCAAATAGATTTTGGGTTCCTAGGAGCGTGATAGATTCACGCTAGATGGGGTTAGGGTGTGCCAACCTTGATTGGATGGGTAGTTAACTCAACTATGATAAAGGTGGCATTTTTAGGTTATTTTCAAGGTTATGGTCACCTTGGAAATACATTTGAGTCTTAATCCTAAAAGATTTTAGGATGTGCCAATATTATTTGAGAAGTTTGATAAAATGATCAAATTGGCACAATTTAGGTTTAGAGGTTGGTGTGCCATTTTGGGTTTTTGGCACACTTGGGAGAAAAGTAGAAATATGGCAAAATATGATGAATTATATCAAATGACAATTAATATTAAGATTTAGGTATTATTGTACCTATATATTTTATATGTCATGCTTTGTTTGTCATATAACATGTCATGACATCATGCTTACTTTTATTCATTGTATATGTCATGTTCATGTTTTAGGATTAAGGTTTTTAAATGTCATGTGTTTTTAGATTTTATCATATGCCATGACATCATGATCATTGGTCATACTTAAATATTGCTATCTTTATGCCATGATCATTTCATGCATTAAATTGATTAAAATTGAACTAAGGACAATGACATGACTTGAAGTCTCATTTATAAGGGAATCAAGTAGGGTCGCCTAGGAAATGCATGAAATCCTAGATTAAATGAACCAAAACCCATATCTCACATCCAATTGACATGTATGTGTATTTATACACCCTAGATACATGTGAGATGTTAGGATATGAGTTAAGTTCAAGGTGCATAGTTTTTGCATCTAGTTGAACCCAAACTCATCTTAACTCAACAGGTGGATCATTGGGAAAGCTTGTGTACAAGTCATGAACATAGAGCCCAAAGAATGTGATCCAAAATAGGTTTTCAAAAACATTTTGAAATCATTTTGAAAAACCTTGGTGAAGTCTATCTTTTGATAGCAATCACCATTGATAGAGTTGATACAAAATAGGGCCAAAACATTGAAAATTTCAATGGTTTTGAGTTTTGTATCAAACTCACTATTTTATGGGTAAAATAATTTTTAAATATTTTTCACCCATTGTATTGACTATAAGTAATATACGTATCAAGTTTCGTGATTTTTCAAAATACGTAGAATTACTTATGACTTTTCAAAGCTCGATTCTGATAAATTGAAATTGAAATTTCGGTTATCACCGACACCACTTGTTGGCGATCGATGTGAGTGGCAATGATCGTTACTTGTGAGTCGACTACTAGGTCTGATTTCGGGAAAACAAGATTGTTTAGCCCGTGTTCAACTATGGTAAAGTTTCCTAATCACTCCTAACCCTAGGATATGCTTTGGGAAGCATGTGAAAGAGTGAAAATCCATTGGATATGGATTTGGAGATGTTTTAGGGTTTGTATCAATCTTAAGGTGAGTGAAAGTTCTATGTTGAACTTAGAACCTTAATTTTGATGGTTTAGAGTTCCTATTGGCTTAGGGACTTCCCAAAGACATTGTTGGTGCAATGGTCAAGGGGGAGCAAGCCTTTGGGGGAGTTATCCATCTTGGGATGATGGATGTGTTTCTCTTCTTAAAGGGGGAGAAGTTATTGGGAGAGTATCATCAATTGGGAAAATTGATGGGATGTTTGAGAAACCCAATTTGGAAATTGGGAGAGAGTATAGGATTGCCTCTCTTGAGTAATATGAGACTTATCACTAGGAAGATGATAGGCGTCCTAGGTATTTTTGGATCAAGGGGGAGATTGTAAGATCTCATTGGAACATAAGACATTGACCTCCTTGGAGAGATAACCTTTTTGATATATGTCAAAAAGGGGAAGAAGGTAAAATTACCAATTTGGAAAATTGGTAAGGGAATTTGAGTTAGGGGCCTAACTCAAAGTTTGTTTTTGTCAAACATTAAAAAGGGGGAGATTGTTGGTGCAATCGGGCCAGGTCACGATTGACCAGACTCGAGTTTGACTCGAGTGATGTTTTGATGTTTGACATAGAATGTTTGACAAAGTGGTTTGACATTGATGTTGGTTAATTTGATGGGGAGATTGTTGGAGCAATCGACCCGGGTTATGTTTGACCGGACTCGAGTTTGACTCGAGGGAGACTTTGATGGTTGACTAGGGTTGACCATGTGATTAAGGGAAAGTCCAAGCATGAGTCTTGGCAAGGTAAATTCCAAGTCATGGATACTTGGCATGGAAAGTCCAAGTCATGGGTACTTGGCATTTGGGAAAGTCCAAGTCTTGAGTACTTGGCACAAGGAAAAGTCCAACATGGGTTGGCAAGGGAAAGTCCAAGCTTGAGTCTTGGCATTTGAGAAGTCCAAGGGGATGGATATTGGCGGCGTAAAGTCCAAGCGGAGTCTTGGCGACGTAAGTCCAATGTGCCTTGGCGGTGTAGACACCGTTAGCATGACATAGCCGAGGGAAGCACCTGGAGGCTAGCGCGATGGATGAACAAGTCATGGATGACTTGGAGGGATCCGAGAGGCGTGAGGCTGATGGAGGTGGCTAGAAGGCTTGGGTCTAGGCTAAGGGTGGTCTAGCAAGTATGGGGGCACCATACTTGGGTTAAAACCTCATTTTTGAGGTTGGCAGTCGACTGACATTATGACCGGTTCGACTGCCGTGAGTCGACTTGAGTTCGACTGCCGTTTAAGAGCTGGAATTGCTCGCGCTGATCGCCATCGAGCAATGATCGATGTCGACGATACCGATCGCCAAGGGACGACAATGATCGCCACCGAGTGTCGAGCAGAACGCCCGTAGCCGATCCGGGCGTCTAACTACGAAGCGCCGGCACCGATCGCCAAGAGTCCTGTTGGAACTTGTTGTTGAGGATTTGACATCGCTAGAGGGGGGGTGAATAGCGATGTGCCCGTAGGAAGATGGAAATCGTTCGCGTTGCTTGTCTACAATCTTGTTAGTACGCAGCGGAATAAACAATAACAAATACAAACACAAGATACAATCACAACACGCATGATATAACGTGGTTCGGAACCGAACGGTTCCTACTCCACGGATCGAGCTCTAAAGAGCCCTAGTGATGCACACACACTCACTAATCACAAATACACCTTCTCGACACAAGTCGGAGGTGGAGAAACCTCTTACAATAAGATTACAACAATAATCTAAATACAACAAGCAAATATAAGAAGAAATACAACAAGAGAAGTAAAGAACACTTTACAAAAACTCTTTAGAAGCTTGCTTGTTGATTGCCTTGGACTAGCACTTGAAAGTCCTGATTTGCAGCAACAAATCGCTTCAAAACGTCCAAGAAAATCGGTTGCAAAAACCCTCCCGTCGAGCTCCTTTTATCCTTGCGCGCGACCTAGATTTCCGCCATCACCGACCGCCATAAGTCACCTGATCGATGTCATCATGTCGTGAGACAACGGATCTCGTGATCGCTAACATTGGTAGTCGATCGCGTACCGCAGAAGTCGACCGCCTCCGGCCACGGAGCATTCTCTCGCGTGAACTAGCATGACCGGCCGACCCTTAGCGATCGATCGTCAGACATCCCGACCGCCCAATGAGCGCCGACGCAGAGCGCCTCTTAAACGGCGTTGAACTCGTCGACTCACGAATGAACCGACCATAATGCCAGTCGACTGCCAACCTCAAAGATGAGGTTTTAACCCAAGTATGGTGCCCCCATACTTGCTAGACCACCCTTAGCCTAGACCTAAGCCTTCTAGCCACCTTCATCAGCCTCACGCCTCTCGGATCCCTCCAAGTCATCCATGACTTGTTCATCCATCGCGCTAGCCTCCAGGTGCTTCCCTCGGCTATGTCATGCTAACGGTGTCTACACCGCCAAGGCACATTGGACTTACGCCGCCAAGACTCCGCTTGGACTTTACGCCGCCACCATTGGTCTTATGCTTCCAAGACTCCCGCTTGGACTTTACGCTGCCAATATCAAACCCTTGGACTTCTCAAATGCCAAGACTTAAGCTTGGACTTTCCCTTGCCAACCCATGTTGGACTTTCCATGCCAAGACCATGCTTGGACTTTCCTTGCCAACCCATGTTGGACTTTTCATGCCAAGACCATGCTTGGACTTTCCTTGCCAACCCATGTTGGACTTTACATTGCCAAGACTCATGCTTGGACTTTTACATTGCCAAGACCCATGCTTGGACTTTTCATGTGCCAAGTGTCCCACTTGGACTTTTCATGCCAAGTACTCAAGACTTGGACTTTACCAAATGCCAAGTGTTCCACTTGGACTTTCCCATGATAATTACATTGTCATATGTTTTTGTCGAAACATCAAAACATCACTCGAGTCAAACTCGAGCCCTGGTCAATCGTGACCTGGGCTGATTGCACCAACACTTGTCCAACGTGGATTGAGCCTTTGTCTCATAGCTACAGTATTGGCAGTCGACTGCCAGACGGAAATCCAGCCCGATGGAGGATAAAAGCAGCTGTTCATGGAAGGCTCAAAAATCAGATTTTTGGGAGCTTACCTGAGGCGATTTGCAGGTGCATTTCAGGGCCCTTCAACCTCATCCAAGCAACCAACAAGCAAAGCGCTCAAACCCTAATTTTGTAAAGTGTTCTTTGCATTTCTTTGTATTTTGCTTATATTTTTGTGTATTACTTTTGTAATCTGTTGTAAGAGGTTTCTCCACCTCCGACTTGTGTCGAGAAGGAGTTTATTGTGCTTAGTGGTGTTTGTGGCATCGCTAGGGTTCGTAAGAACCCAATCCGTGGAGTAGGAACCGTTTCGATTCTGAACCACGTTATATTTTCGTGTTGTGTGTGTGTTCGTGTTTGTTTTGTGTTATTGTTCTTATTATCATTATTCCGTTGCGCTAACATGATTTGTAGATGCGATCACGATCAAATTCCATCATCGTACGGGCAAAACGCTATTCACCCCCCCTCTAGCGGGCGCACAGGTCCCAACACATCAAATGTCATTTCAGTTTATAATACATCAGATGGCGTATACTAGATCTTGTGGTTGTGTAACACGCCCCCTAGTCTTTCCACTCTCTACTAGGGGAGATGTCACTACTTTACTGTCTTAATCTTAAATTCATGCAATATACTAACGCAATATGATAACAACTAAAATGATCATAAGGACCTTGACATCACTTAAACAGTAATCATTTCAAGATCTTCACATAACATGCAAGTATTAAGACTAACCCAACATGACTCTAGCATTCTTTGGTCTCAACCATAAGCAATCCAGTTGAACTTCAACAATATAAAAAAAAATAATTAGAAACTTAAAATCTGGTTTAGACATCTGCACTTAGGATCTTTTAATTCCACTGTTCCGTCGCCACACACTCCAAGCACTTCATCTGCTATGCCACCTCACTGAAGTTTTTCTTTACTTTTATCTACAGTATAAGGAAATGCAAACTGTAAGCAATAACGCTTAGTAAGTACTTTCTATGCTCACAAAAACATGCAACGTATGAAATCATGCAACTAGTTCTCTTACCCTTGATACATTGATACACATGCAAGCATAACTGGAAATCTTAACTCTGATTACATGTCTCTTGTATAAACCATGCTCTTAAATATTTTAAAACTTGTAAATAGTGTATCTGAACTGAAATGATTAACTTTGAAAACTTTCACTTATACTTATACTGATACTTCAAATTAATAATCATCTTGAATATGAGCCCGATATAGTACCAATGCGCGCTTTCCTAATATGCCGGGGTGGCCAACCACCGAACATACTAGGGTAATTGAAACTGAGGGTCTTGGCCTGTGGGCGAAACTGATGCCAGGTAAATGCCCTGTCAAAAGTAAAATACTTCCTTTATACTTATATTCTTATATATACTGAAAAAAAATGCTCTTAATCCCCTAAACCACGAATAGGGAGCACCATAAAGATCATTATGCTCTTGACCCCCAAAATTGAAATGGGGAGCATACTGAATATCGTCGTGCTCTTAATCCCCAATTCGAATGGGAAGCATCTTTAAATTTTCTTTATAAAGAAAATATTTTTACGCCTTACTCTACATCATGCATATAATTGTAAGCTATAACTCATCTACAACATGCATGATCATAAATCACATTCTTATCATGGATCTAAATATGATACTAAATCAAACATGACATAACGGGTAAAAATCATGTAACTAAAAATATCATGCATAACTGACTCATATACATGTGTATAAACTGCTCGATCATGTAACTGGAAATAACAAGCACAAAAAAATATATCCATGACATACGATAACTACTTATACTGCAGGTGAGCAATCTTGCTTCCTATGTTTTTTCACCAATTTATATCGTTAAATTTCGTAAAGAGAAGACCTCCTACGTGTTCCTTTCCTTTAGTGTGATCCTCTACCAAGTCCTTGAGGAGATCTCTCTTGAAAAATCCCCTCTTGAATTATCCAAAGAGAAGACAATCTTCTTCCTCGCTTCGGCGGTTGAAAAATGGAAGGGGAGAGGAAGGGGAAGGGTTGGTCGACGCTTGGTGCTCACGGCTGGGAAGGTTTCGACATTTGGAGAGAAGAGGAAGAGGGGGTTGGTCGGCGTTGGAGAGAAGAGGGAGAGAGGGGTTTAGGGTTTAGGGTGGGCGACGTTTGGAGAGAAGAGGGAGAGAGAGGTTTAGGGTTTAGGGTGGGCGGTGTTTGGAGAGAAGAGGGAGAGAGAGAATATATATATATATATATATATATATATATATATATATATATATATATATATATATATATATATAAACTAGGGTTTACTTAACTTAATTATCCCTTTAAATAATTAGCCAAATTAATCAATTTCTCCCTTTTTCTCGCCTATAGATATATTCTGTTATATCTTACTCATTGGTAATCTTATGACATAGTGATAGGAAGCATATTCTCTCAAACCAAGGATTCATGGTTCGAGCCTTGGTTAACGAACCATTTATTCGATTTTTTTTTTCTATTTTCCTCTAAATAGAAAGTACAAGAACTAAAATTATAAATAAAATAAAAGTATAAGAACTAAAAATTTGGGTTGCTACAATTCCTTATACCTTATAAAAGTTTCATCCTCGAAACTTAGAACAGTTCGGGGTACTTTTGCTTCATGTCATCCTCACATTCCCAAATTGCTTCTTCAAACTTTTGACTTTGTCATAAGGCTTTTAATAACGGTACCTCTTTATTTCTTAGTTTTTTGAATGCTCGATCTATTATCTGAATAGGTCGACTTTCATAATTTAGATCTGTCTGAATGTGTACCGTATGTGGCTCAATTACTTAGTTGGTATCTGGGATGTGCTTCTTAAACATTGAAACATGAAATACATTGTGGAAAGTTGACATCTCTTGTGGTAGCTCTAGCTCATAAGCTACTTTACCAACTCTCTTGGTGATCAGGTAAGGACCTACATATCTGGGACTTAACTTACCTTTCTTCCCAAACCTCATTACCCCTTTCATAGAAGCTACCTTAATGAACACCGAATCCCCGACTTGGAACTCTAGGGGTCTATGTCGGACATCGACGTAACTCTTCTTTCAACTATGGGCAATCTCTATTCTTCGGTGTATGTTCTTTATAGCTTTGGTGGCGTCATCTATAAAATCAGTCTTGAGTCTCATTTCTTTCTTCTCGCCACCCTCATACCAATAGATAGGTGATCTGCATCTCTTTCCATACAAGGCTTCATAAGGTGTCATTCCAATTGTGATTTGATAACTATTATTATAGACAAACTCTGCTAAACACAAATATTTGCACTAGCTTCCTTTAAAATCTAAGGCACAAGCTCTTAGCATATCCTCCAAAATCTGATTCACTCTTTCTGTTTGTCCATCTGTCTGAGAATGAAATGCAGTGCTGAATCGTAGCTTAGTGTCGAGGGTTGTCTAAACACACTCCCAGAAGTGTGAAGTGAAGCGACTGTCTCTATCAGAGATAATGGTCTTAGATACTCCATGCAGTCTAATCACTTCCTTGACATATAACTGGGCTAACTGTTCTATGGAGTATGATATTCTGATAGGCATGAAGTGAGCAGACTTTGTCAATCTATCGACAACCACCCAAAGAGAATCGTAGTCATTGGTTGTTTTGGGCAGTCCTACTATGAAATCCATGGCTAGTTCCTTCCACTTCCATTCTGGAATCTGGATAGGCTGTAGAACTCCTCCTGGTCTCTGGTATTCGACTTTCACTCTCTGACATGTCAGACAAGTGCTAACATACTTAGCCACGTCCCTCTTCATACCAAGCCACCAGAATTTCCCTTTCATATCTTGATACATCTTAGTGGATCCAAGATGTATCGAATATGGGGTCCCATGAGCTTCTTCTAGGATCTTCTTTCTTAAGTCTGGGTCCTTGGGAATACATAGGCATTCACCCAAATATAATACCCCACTATCAGCGACACGAAATCCTTCATCCTTTCCTTCTTGGATCTCTTGCTTGATCCTTTGGAGGCTAGGATCTTTGTCCTGTCTTCCTAATATATCCTCAAACAGTGTAGGTACTATGGTCAAGGCAGAGAGCTGTCCAGAAATGATCTCAACCCCAAAATTCATTATCTCTTTCTCTAATGGTTGGGATAGTGTTGCTAGGGACATTAAAGTGGCGCATGATTTTCTACTCGTCATGTCTGCTACTTTGTTTGCCTTTCCAGGATGGTAGTGGATTTCACAGTCATAGTCCTTTACTAGCTCAAGTCATTTGTGTTGTCGCATATTCAGATCCTTCTGAGTGAAGAAATACTTCACACTCTGGTAATCTATGTAAATCTTGCATTGGACTCCATATAGGTAATGTCTCCAAACTTTCAGAGCAAAGACCACTGCTGCCAACTCAAGGTCATGAGTGGGGTAATTCTTTTCATAGTCCTTGAGTTGTCTAGATGCATAAGCAATGACTTTACCCTTCTGCATAAGTACTGCTCCGAGTCCCATCTTGGACGCATTACTATACATGTCAAATCCCTCATTACTTTCTGGTAGGGTAAGCACTGGAGCACTTGTGAGTTTCCTCTTTAATTCAAGGAAGTTCTTTTTACAATCTTCGGTCCATTCGAACTTCTTGTTCTTTCTGGTAAGAACCATCAACAGTGAAGCTATCCTTGAAAAGTTTTCCACAAACTTCCGGTAGTACCTTGCTAATCAGAGGAAACTTCTGACTTCACTCGCATTCTTTGGTTGACCCCAATTATTGACTACTTCTATCTTCGTCGAGTCTACCATAACCCTATCTTTTGAAATAACATAACCCAGAAACGATATTCGATCAAGCCAAAACTCGCACTTGGAGAACTTTGCATATATAACTGTCTTTGCTGAAGGGTCTACAAGACTGTCTTCAAGTGTTCGGCATGTTCTTCCTGGGTTCTCGAGTAGATAATGATGTCGTCAATGAAGACAACCACAAACTTGTCAAGGAACTCCTTAAATACCCGATTCATCAAGTCCATAAACATAGCAGGTGCATTTGTCACTCCGAAGGGCATGACCACGAACTCATAGTGTTCATATCTCGTTCGGAAGGCTATTTTCGGTATATCATCTTCTTTAACTCTCACTTGATGATAACCGGGCCGTAAGTCAATCTTGGAGAAGACTATGGATCCCCTCAATTGATCAAATAAATCCTCTATCCTTGGCAGAGGATATATGTTCTTGATCGTCACTTGATTCAAGGCTCGGTAGTCTATGCACATCCTCATAGACCCATCTTTCTTTTTCACGAACAACACTAGAGCTCCCCACGGGGAATGACTAGGGCGGATAAATTCCTTGTCTACTAACTCCCGTAATTGTTCCTGAAGCTCTTTCAATTCAGCTGAAGCCATACGATATGGTGCTTTTGAGATTGGGTTGGTACCAGGAATAAGCTCAATCTCAAACTCAACTTCTCTTCTATGTGCTAGTCCTAGTAGCTCATCAGGAAATACTTCCGGATAGTCACATACAATTGGGACTTCTTCCAGCTTTTGACTTCTTTCTTGCTTAGTATCAACTATATGTGCTAAATACCCAGTGCATCCACTAGCTAGTATCTTCTGAGCTTCCATGGCAGACAAGAACTTCTTAGTCTTCTTCCTTAGTTCTCCAATAAACTCAAATTTGGCCTCGATCTCATGTTGGAATACTACTCTTCACTTATGACACTCAATGGAAGCACCATACTTGCTAAGAAAGTTCATTCCAAAGATGACATCATAGTCATGCATGTCCAGCAAGATCAGATCACTATAAAGCTCTCTGCCTAAAATTCTGACTGGCACGACACGTAACCAATGTGTAGATGTCATTATTTCACCCGAAGATAGGGTCATTAAAAACTGAATATCTAAGACATCCAGAGTTATATCTATCTTCTTAGCAAATGTCATAGATATGAAAGAATGGGTTTCCCCAGTATCAAACAGTACGGTAACATGCTGACTAAGGATAGATATATGACCTGTGACTACTATAGAAGCATTTACTACCTCTTCTTTGGTGAGGGAGAAGATCCGGGCATTAGGTGTAACTGATGGGGCCTCCAATCTTCCTTGGCTGATGTAAGGACCCTCCAGTGCTCCCTGCATCTAATGTAGCTGAGCTGGTCTGCCTCCGTACTGAGTAGACTGTGGCGAAGGTAGATTGGTCTTGGTGGGGAATTATTTAGCGAAGTGTCTCTCGACATCACATATATAACACTCGCTCACGCCCTGACGGTAACCTCCTGGATGCTTCCTCCCACACTTAGAACATGTGGGATACGTAGGTTGTTTACTGGTTGAACCTCCCTTTGCCTTATTCCACTGTTTCCTCTTGTCATTATTGTTTCGCTTCCAGTTCGAATTACTGCTCTGAGGTTTCTGACCTCCTGAACTTCCCTGGCTTTTGCTTTCTGTTGAGACTAGCTTCTGGTGCTTGATACTATTCATGTAATGCTCCGTGATTAGCGCACTGCTGATTAGCTCTTCAGTGGTCTGTGGTCTATTAATTCTCCCAGCCACATTCAGAGTTATCTCCGGTCTCAACATCTTTAACATCAACATAACTCTTTCCTTCTCAGTACTGACCAGTTCCAGGCATAGGCGAGCCAACCTATTGAACTTCTTTACCGCTTCATCTACTGATAAATCTCCTTGTCAGAACTCCGTGAACTCATCATAATGCTTGTTTGTGACTCGCATATGGAAGAACTCCATCTCAAAGTCCGTCCATGACATTTGGTTCACCACCCTCTTGGCCTTTGCTCGCTCCCACCACATTCTGACATCTCCGGTCAAACAGAACGAGGCACACTTAACTTTCTCATTCTCAAGCCAGTCCAACAATTCTACTATGCTCTCTACTATCTTGAACCATGCTTGAGCATCCCATGGTTCACTAGCACCGAAAAAACTCTATGACTTCAGTTTTTGCCATTGAATCAGATAGACCTCTTGTCTCACCCCTCCCACTGGAGCTGTTGGTGGGTCTGGTGGGGCAGAAGATGCAGTTGGAATGACATTCAGAGTCCCTGGTTGAGTAACAGGATTTTTTCGCTGATTCGTCATCAAGGTATTGATGACTTGCTACTGCTCTGCCACTTGCTGTTGGAGCTGAGTGACTATCTGCATCCAGGCAGGTGGTGATACTTCTTCATTCATTTCTTGTCCTCTACGGGGTCTTTCTCGAGACATTTCTTGCTCTTCGTAAGATGATAAAGTGAAACCACTAAAAGAGAACATTCTAGGTGAGCATGTTTAACTTAAAAGAAGCATTCCTTACTACTCATAAAGTAAATAAAGCAGATAAATACTTGCTTACTTGGAGGCAGCAGGACTGATGTTCGATGTGTGTGTGACGGAAGGGCGGAACCCGCTCTGATACCATCTTGTAACACCCCCCTAGTCTTTCCACTCTCTACAAGGGGAGATGTCACTACTTTACTATCTTAATTTTAAATTCATGCAATATACTAATGCAATATGCTAACAACTAAAATGATCATAAAGACCTTGACATCACTTAAACAATAACCATTTCAAGATCTTCACATGACATGCAAGTATTAAGACTAACCCAACATGACTTTAGCATTCTTTGGTCTCAACTATAAGCAATCCAGTTGAACTTCAACAATGTAAAAAAAAACAATTAGAAACTTAAAATCTGGTTTAGACATCTACACTTAGGATCTTTTAATTCCATTGTTTCATCGTCACACACTCCAAACACTTCATCCGCTATGCCACCTCATTGAAGCTTTTCTTTACCTTTATCTGCAGTATAAGGAAATGCAAACTGTAAGCAATATCGCTTAGTAAGTACTTTCTATGCTCGCAAAAACATGCAACGTATGAAATCATGCAACTAGTTCTTTTACCCTTGATACATTGATACACATGCAAGCATAACTGGAAATCATAACTCTGACTACATGTCTCTTATATAAACCATGCTCTTAAGTATTTTAAAACTTGTAAACAGTGTATCTGAACTGGAATGATTAACTTTGAAAACTTTCACTTATACTTATACTGATACTTTAAATTAATAATCATCCTGAATATGAGTCCGGTATAGTAGCAATGCACGCTTTCCTAATAGGCCAGGGTGGCCAACCACCGAACCTACTAGGGTTACTGAAATTGAGGGTCTTAGCCCGTGGGCAAAACTGATGTTCGGTACATGCCCTGTCAAAAGTAAAATACTTCCTTTATACTTATATTCTTATACATACTGAAAAAAAAATGCTTTTAATCTCCTAAACCACGAATGGGGAGTACCATAAAGATCATTATGCTCTTGACCCCCAAAATTTAAATGGTGAGCATACTGAAGATCGTCGTGCTCTTAATCCCCAATTCGAATGGGAAGTATCTTTAAATTTTCTTTATAAAAGAAATATTTTTACGACTTACTCTACATCATGCATATAATTATAAGCTACAACTCATCTACAATATGCATGATCATAAATCACATTCTTATCATGGATCTAAATATGATACTAAATCAAACATGACATAACGGGTAAAAAATCATGTAACTAAAAATATCATGCATAACTGACTCATATACATGCGTATAAATTGCTCAACCATGTAACTGGAAATAACAAGCACAAAAAAATATATCCATAACATACGATAACTACTTATACTGTAGGTGAGCAATACTTACTTCTTACGCTTTTTCACCAATTTATACCGTTAGATTTCGTAAAGAGAAGACCTCCTACGTGTTCCTTTGCTTTAACATGATCCTTTACCAAGTCCTTGAGGAGATCTGTGAAATACCAGAAAAAAAAAGAAAAAGAAAAAGGATTGGACTATAATTAATACCTAGATTAGGTATTAATTAAAGGGGTTAATCAAACTTAGGTGGGGTCTTTTAGGGTAAGAACCCAATAAGCCCAACCCGTTAAATTCACTGACCCGCTAAACCATCAACTCTCCTGTTCTTTGCCGATTTCTCCCCGAGCGTTCCCAGCCGTTTCTCTTCCTCGCCGAACGGCCGCTGCCACACCTCTTCCTCGCCGAACTGCCGTTGCCGGCTCCTCTTCCTCCGCCGCTCGACTTCCAATCGCGCAGCTCTTCCCATCTCTGTCGTGATCTCTCCCGCCGTCGCTACCAGAGTTCTCAACCATCGTTGCCGCTCGAGCCCTAACTCATCGCCGCCGCGCCACTCGCCGCTACCGCTCCACCGCCGTTGATGGCCACCTCCTCGAGTCGTAGCCACTGTCGTTGCCACGCTGCTGTTGTCACCAACCGCTCGATCTACGTTGCTACGTTCTTCCTCTGCCGTCGCCGCGCTTCGCTCGATCCGCTACTTGCACGCGGACGGCCGCGGCGGCTCGTCGTGAGAGGCAAGACCTTCCGTGAGCAGCAAACCGCCGCTTTGCTCTCGTGGTTGTGGATTTGTTCCGGATTGTCGCCCGCTGCAGTTGATCTGCCACCACCGCCACCTCGTCGCCGCGAGGGTTGGGGATTCTCGTTCGATGTTGGTGTCTTTTCTCCCGATCTCAGTTGCTGAAGCCCCCTGTGCTTCCATGTTCGTGCATCGCCGCAAGTTGGAACTGCAGCTGTCGTCGCCTGCCATTTCGGTTGCCTTTTTGGGTCGCCGTGAACATCGACAGCAATCAGCTGCAGCCACCCTGAACAGCCCAGTCACCACTACTAGATCTGGTGGCTAGCCAACTTCATCGGCAGCTAGCTCACCGGTGGCTTTGCCTTGTTGATCACTTGCCCTGTATTGCGATTGGTGACCCGCAATCACTGCGCTTCAATACTCGGATCCGTGGATCGATGGATCAGAAGGAAGCTAGGGAAAGTAAGCTTGTTTAGATTTCTGTTCTATGAATTGGGGATGTAAATAGCTATTTTAGAGGGGATTGATGATTGATTTCAGGTGATAAAGTGAACTGAATGGAGTCCTATTCAGCAGGAGGTTTGATCTAACTTTGTTATGGACTAGTGGAAACGAGACAAGGTAAGCTTGAATCTAAATGTTATGGAAATGACATTTAAATTACGACTGGTTGAAATGTGTATGATGAACTCGAAGTAACGGTAGTTAACGAATGGTGATATGACAGTATCTTTGTAGGATTGGTAGATCAATGTTGGAATTCATTTCCAATCTGATTATTGGATTCAGATCTGATGAGGATCAAGAAGTTGAAAAGATGGAAACAAGGCTTGGTGATTGACACCGGATTGTTCTTCCAGAAAAGCTATGGGGATTGCAACAATTGTAAGGTAAGCGTTGATTTGGTTTTGTTATGAAGTAGGATGTATTATCTTTATAGTTAATGCTAAAGTTGACTTATGAACGATACGGTGATTTTAATCTGAGTAAGATTGGGGAATGTTGAATTAGTTGAATAAGGGATCGATGTAGGATTCGATTTGGTCATGTTAGAACTTAATCGTAGTTCTTGTGGTCTTGCAGGACTTTGGTAAGTGACAGAGGCTTGTACGCATGGACAGCTAGCGGAGCTAATTAACAGGTGGGTAATTTCCTACCTGGTCCGGGTAGATATATTGCATTCAGATTTAGTCATTGATATGAGCATGTTAGGTGTTCATATTACCTTGACCCTGCTCTTATTATCGTATGCTTGATCTTTTACCGTTGGCTATTAACTCCATTGTTGATATCATATTTATTTTATCATGATTAGGAGTTATACATATAGGTGATGCAAGTAACTTAGAATTTGTTTAAGTTAAGTGCAAATAGTAAAGTCCGGATGACAACCTGATTGTACATTGGGCAAAAAGGTCATCCGTAGGTAGATAATATTTTTAATCTAGGGTTAGTTCTAGTACCCTTAGGTTGTATGTTACCACCGAACATGTATTGTGTAAATGGTCAGAGGAATGATACTTAGGGTATCGCTACGGACCGGTGGTCCTAGCTTATTATAATCAGATGAGTATGACTCTCTACAGGATAGAGAGTGTGTCCATCAGTTGAGTACGACTCTCTACAGGATAGAGAGTGCATTGATCTGGTTAGTATGATTCTCTGTAGAATAGAGAGTCTATGGTGGATGTCTGTATGTGAGACATTGCATTCATGCATTTACATGCACGCTGGCGACGATGTCTCCCTTGTGGTTGAGAGGGTCGCAAATATCCCTCGCCACTGCTACTCATGGGAGGAGTCACCCGTGTAAGGGCGAGCATTGTGGTGTCGCACTCTACAACTATAGACGGTGGTAGTTGGATTTGCGTCGTAGTCTGCGGTGTGGCACTCGACCACTCATGGGTAGTGTCGGAGTGACCAGCAATGAGGACCCCCATCGTGTAGCTTGCTCTTTATGCTTATACGCTACTCGATCATCGCTCACGGCCACTCGAGAGTAGTGGTTGGTGTTGAGTTGGGGCGATTGTCATGCTCGAGCCACCGAGGCCACACTGGGGTCGTGGTAGCTTTAGGGTGAGCCGACATGACCATGCATGCTGCATTGCCGACTTATGGCATTTTTGCATATTACCATATATACATATATGCATGTATATATATATATATGGATGATTGTGATTAGTATACATATATAGATACAGTCTATATATATATGATTAATGTGATGTTGCATTTGATTGTATTATGTTTGCTGCATTTGATTGTACATCATATTCATGCATGTTTCTTGCATATGTTATACATGCGTGTCGATATTGGTATGAGTTGGATAGACCATGATACTTGCGTGATCATAAGTAGATTATGTCGGGTATTACTCTTCCCGCTTATATATATGTTCGATATATGTTCAGTTGGATCGAGTAGCGTGAGCGCACTCGTATGTCTGCATTTTATGTTATTCATTTCAGTTAGACGGTATATGCTTGTATTGATATACTATGCTGATATACCTGTTGTACATCCAGATTATGTTGTCGAAATACATGTGATATTACATATATACATATTTTCTATTACTCACGAGTTTTACTCACCACCCCGCGGACTACTGGGTTTTCTTCGCCTAGGTAATGTAGCCGACCGTGATGGACTTGGAGCACCGGCCGGGCATCATCTCATCTCAACTCCGAGAGTCCGGATTTTTGGTGTTATCATTTGTATTCCATTATGGATTTGTTTTATGTGATGATTATAGTTGTGACTATTGATGTTGTATCCCTTTTCTTCCTTTCTGGTTTTAGTATGGTGTCCCGAGCCTGTTAGTCATGCAGATCGTGTGTTGTCGTTTGTGAGATTGTAGTATGTTTCATTGTGTCTTGTGTAGTTTTTATATATATATATATATATATATATATATATATATATATATATATATATATATATATATATATATATATATATATTAACCGAAATGTTGCGCAGAGAGAGATGTCGTCCGCTTAATTTTCTACTCAAGATGCCTCGGATCACGTTACCGCGATTCATAAACTTTAGTACTTAGCCCGGAGGTCTAGAGTTCAATCTCGGGAAGGCAAAACCCACTCTGTGGGTGGGAAGACCAGTGAGTAACGACGACCAACAGGCGGCGATCGTCGACCAATAGGGTCGTCACGACGCCGCTAATAGGGGCCGGGTCGTTACAAGATCCCTCTTGAAAAATCCCCTCTTGAATTATCCAAAGAGAAGACAATCTTCTTCCTTACTTCGGCGGCTGGAAAACGAAAGGGGAGAGGAAGGGGAAGGGTTGGTCGGCACTTGGTGCTCACGGCTGGGAAGGTTTCGGTGTTTGAAGAGAAGAGGAAGAGAGGGTTGGTCAGCGTGGAGAGAAGAGGGAGAGAGGGGTTTAGGGTTTAAGGTGGGCGGCGTTTGGAGAGAAGAGGGAGAGAGAGGTTTAGGGTTCAGCGTGGACGACATTTGGAGAGAAGAGAGAGAGAGAGAAAATATATATATATATATATATATATATATATATATATTAGGGTTTCCTTAACTTAATTACCCCTTTAAATAATTAGTCAAATTAATCAACTTCTCTCTTTTTCTCGCTTATAGATATATTTTGTTATATTCTACTCATTAGTAATCTTATGACTTAGTAGTATGAAGCATATTCTACCAAATCAAGGTTCATGGTTCCAGCCTTGATTAACAAATCATTTATTCGATTTTTTTTCTATTTTCCTCAAAATAAAAAATATAAGAATTAAAATTATAAATAAAATAAAAATATAAGAACAAAAAATTTGGAGGTTGTGTACTACTTTCAAAGATAATATGTTATTGGTAATATAATCCAAAGGTGATAAAATGTGATCACACAATATATATAGTAGGGTAATTGGTGTTAACGAGAATCTAGAATTCGATAATGACGAAGGTGCATATGGTTTATTATGAGTTGGAAGGATATATGCAGATAGTACAACAATAAATAGAAGGACTTATAATTATTAGTTCGATGAAGAAGGATATAATTAACAACGTCTCTCAATCTTCTTTATATTCTTGCTCTTGGAATAAGAACAAGTGGTCGAGCCTTCCTCAGCACAATTCCGAACTCCTCGCGGAGATCAAGTTCATGGCCTACTGGCAGCTCCCAATCAAAGCCGTGCAGGAAGGAAGCCAACGTGTACATTATCATCCTCTGCGACAAAGAAATCCCCACGCATATCCTCTTCCCCTGTCCAAATGGCAGATAGATCGAAGTATTTCCACGAAAATCATAATTCTTATTCCCCTCCAAGGGATCTTCCCACACAGCAGGGTCTCTGTGAATTGCCCAAACATTTACGAAGACCTTGGAACCCTTGGGAATGGTGTATCCTCCCAGTACGAAAGTGGAGCTGGCCGAGTGGGGAACCAGCAGAGGAAGCACTGGGTGCAGGCGGAGCGTCTCTTTCATCACGGCACAAAGGTACTGCAACCTGGGCAGGTCTGACTCTTCCACTTGGCGTCCATTACCGACCACTGCGTCGAGCTCATTTCTCACTTTCTTCATAGCTTCGGGGTTGCACATCAGCTCAGTCATCGTCCATTCTACTGTACTTGAGGATGTATCTGTTCCTCCTGTTACTAAATCCTAAAACAAGAACAATTAAACAGACTGATGTTGAGTTTAATGTGTGTATTATGCTAGCAAGACGGAATTGACCAAAGCAAAATAGCTAGATGGAGGGACGTACCAAGAACAAGCCCTTGACATTTTCCACAGTGAACGACTCCTTTTCATCCTTTTCCAGAATCTGCATCATCACTTTTAGGAAACTTTCACCGCGTTCGTCTTCTGCAAACTTGGCAAACAACAAAGTATAACGCTTATAAATTTCCTTCATCCTCCTCGACAAACCTTGCAAATCCAGCGCCGCAATCTTCGGAAAGAAGTCCGACACGTTTGGCGCTGACAAAAGCCAGACGACCTCCTCGATCACGCTCCTGAACTGGCTCGCCGTGTCATCGGCGGGCGTCACTCCCCACAGCATGACCGTCATCACGCGGAACAACGTAGTGAACACTAGATCCCGCACGGCTACCGGCTCGCCGGCGCGGAGGCCAGAGACGGCACACCGGATCTCTCGGCACCGCAGGTGGCTGACGGCCTCGATGCCGGAGACGCTGAGGAGCTCGCGGACGGTGACCTTGCGGAGCGAGCGCCAAAGCGGACCGTGGGGGCACCACATCAGGTCATGGCGGAGGGCGTCGGCGCCAGAAGTGGGGGGCTCGTGGTTAGCCAAGGCCTCGTCGTGGTCCTTGAAGGCCTCGCGGACGGCGGCTGGGGAGGAGAGGACGACGTGGAGTTTTGAGCCGAGGCGGAGGCTGAGGACAGGGCCGTGGGTGAGGGCGAGACGGCGAAAATAGACGTGCAGTTCGGGGTCGAGGGAGAGGAGACTTCCAATGAATGGAAGGCCGAGGGGTCCCGGGGGCAGGGGTGGCCGTCCTCGACCGCAGATTCGCCATCTCAGCCACCGCAGGAGAAAGACGGAACAGAGTAGGGTGAGAATAGAGATGGCGAGGTGAGATCTGATGGAGCCGTCGTCACTTTCCTGCATTGGTTTCGCGATTCAAATTGCCCAATGGCCCGACCACCGGCTACTGACGGTTTGTTTGAGAGGAGGTGAAGGAGGTGTAAGTAATGGAAGGATAAGGATAAATAAAGAAGAAAAAAAAATTATCTTTGTTTGAAAAGAAGTAAGGGAAGGAAAAAGGAAAGGAAAAAGGAGAGGAATGGAGATGAATTTATACCTCTCTCCCTCATAAAAATTGAATATTTTTTACACTCTAATTTGGAGTGTAAATCTCCTTTACCCTCTCTTTATTCTCTTTCTATTACTTACGCTCTCTTCACCTCCTCCCAAATAGACCCTAATAGATCGACTGACAGACAGAGTTGTACCTAAAATTTAAAGCGCCGAAATGATTTTTTTTTTAAATATATTAATAAATTAATTTTGAATCTTTTATATTCTTTTTGAATTTTTTTAAAAAGATATTTAATTTATTTTAAAAATGAATTACGATAGTCTTTTTGATTTTATATCAGATACGATCTTGTTTATGAAAACACTCTCCTTTTATGGTAGCCATGAGATTTTTTTATACAAATTGTACGATATAAAGGAAAATTTATATAAAATGTATAATCGTATATAACATAACAGCCATAGGATCGACGAGGAGAGCTTTGATATAGTCGTGTCAAATTAGATTAAATCCGATGAATTAATTGGTCTCGTTAAATAATTTAAATAAATTAAATTGAAATTTTTTTAAATAGCCTAAATAAATCAACAGGACCTTCGGTCTAGAGATTTTTCCATATCCTACACTACATAACAGTACGTAACAGCGAAATATTATCTTTTTCTGCCGACAATTTCAAAATGGTTGATCAATCAATCATGTCGGTTCAATCAATTTAGATATTCACTACCCGACAAATTCAATACTTATCTTATTTTAACGTTGAGGTTTTTCATCAATTTAATAAAACATTATCCAAATAATTTTTAATTTAATAAAAAATTAAAAGTTGAGTAAAAATCAATTTTTACATGTTCGATAAGAGTGTGAAAAATTGGATTTGTGAGAAAATATATTGCTCTAATATTATTATACCATTTTTTTTTAAATTGTTTTTTTTATTATTTTTTTCAATAAAAAAAATGAAAGAAAAATTGTGGGCGTGTGAAATGACAAACCACCTGTGCACCGTTACTGGCATCTCAAACAAGAGGCAAGAGATGGAACGGATAGGGCAGAGATTGATTTTTCAACGACTCTGAAAAACCCCGACGAGGTCCCGTGGTAATAGAAGGTGTCCATGGTGCCCAAATTGGGCAGGTAGAGTGAAGGGGGCAACCTCGAAGGAGAATACCACGAGGAAGGGGATCGGCAAATTAAAGGCGAGATTCCTAATGCGCGCGGCGAGGGCGTCAACGAGAGAGTCCGTCGACTGGATTTTCGCGTGAGGTAAAAGATCGTCTATGCAACTAGTTTGAAACGCAGAAGAAGAGAATGAGGAGAACGAAAGATGAGAAGATGCTACTGAGAAAGAGTGAAGGGCATAAAAAGAGATGCTTGTGCTATATCCGAGTTCGTGGAGCTATTTGTTGGAGTGAGGGCATCGAGGGTTCGTGATCTGTTCGAGAAGGCAAAAGCGATGGCATCGTGCATTGAATTCATTGATGAAATTGACGCTGGGAGAAGACGGAGAAGGGCGAGGCTTGGGGGCGATAATGATGGAAGAGAGCAGACTATCAATCGGCTTTTGACGAAGATGGATGGGTTCTCAGGGAATAGTGGGGTGATTGTCTTGGCAGCGGCTAACATACCAGATGTTCTTGATTCAACTCTGCTTCGGTCCAGAAGGTTTGATCGACAGGCCACGATGGATAGGTCTGATGTAGCTGGCAGAGTGAGAATACTACAGGTCAATTTGTAGAAATAGATGATATTTAATTTCCAATGAACTTTCTTCTATAATATTTCATATTATACTTGTTTGTGATTATTTAATAGACCTCATTTTTTAAATATAAAATGTACTTTAAATATCTGATTTTATAGAAATCTATCAATCTTCAAGAATACCTTTAAAATAGAATCTTGAAATTATGTGATGTTTTGTTAGCACTAAGATTATTTTTCATCATATTTTTATGTTTTAGTATCATTGCATATGGATATATTATGGAAGTTGATACTAGTTTTTGTTTAACCGTATGATTGCACCTCCTAGTTCATTCTTCAATCTTATTGATGCACAAAATATTGATGGAAAATGAAGTTCTTCTCGTTTTGGTCTAAGCATCAATTATTATCTATTTTTTATTATATTACATGGATAATTAAGTATTAAATCATGTGTTTTGTTGTGCTCCTTTATTTAGTTAAGTGACCCCTCGAACTAAGTATTGATAAACTACTGAACCTCAATATAAAATTAATTTATACTTTAAGGCCTTAGTTATTTAATTTCATTTAATTTGTCATTGAATTTTCTGGTGTAGCCTTGGTAAAAATCGCTAGCTTGTTTTGGAATTTAGGGTAATACAAGTTTGATTATCAGAACTGACGAGTGGAGATATTGTGCTTCATTGTAAATTATTCTTGTTCATTGGGGAATTCTAGGATGCATTAATTTTGAACTATTATGCAATTTGGAAAAGGCATGAAAAAAGAAACTTTTTTTAATCAAATCTAATTCATGTTACTTATCCCATTATTTGATGAAAACTTGACTGTAATTCCTCTAGTATTGGCCTAAAGTAAATTCCTTTTTTGGATCATTTTCTTTTGCTCTCGGATGGTGTTATGTTTGAAAGGGGTACCTCTTGATAAGGTTTGGCCATTAGACATAGCAAAGCAAAAAATAAAGGAACTTGGAGATGAGTTTTGAGACAAACTATACTTGGAAGATAAACATTCCTAAAATATGATTTACGAGTTCGATGATAGTTACAGGAAGATGTCTCATCCAAGAAAGGGGATTTGTTAAACTATAGAATTGGGTTCGCTAAAACCCATCAGAGTTTCTAATGTTATCTCTTGTTGAATCCTTCCTCTTTTTGCATAGTTTCAAGCTATGATTACTGAAGTCATAATGAACAACCCAAATATTTAACTTTACTTCCCCTTCGTCTCATAAAGATGGCATGTTTATCATACTGGGACTTGGTTGTGAGCTCTGATCGATGATTCATCTTCTAGTTTATGGTCTGAACTCTGAACATGCTCTGACATCTTCTGTGTGTCATATGGAATAAATGTATAGGTAATCTACTGGTAATTTGGCAAAATATGGGTTATGATAGACAATTTTTCGCAAACATGCTAGTGCTAGCATGCTAATGCTAAATTATTCTGCAATTATAAGTGCCTTATGTGGTTGTAAAGTGAGAAAGTATTACTTCATGGTATCAATCATATTCAGCCATTAGTATGGCCTATGTTCTGTGTTTTCTGATACGTTGTATGGTTCAGTTATAATATTTCTAGAGGCGTAATTGGTACTATGGAGTTGATTTGCTGACTAATGCATTAAGTTCCATTCAAGAGGAAAGGCACTCGTTAAGGATGTAGATTTTAAAAAAATTGCAAGGCGAACCCCAGGATTCACTGGTGCAGATATGCAAAATCTAATGAATGAAGCAGCTATTCTTGCTGCTAGGCGCGACCTCAAGGAGATAAGGAAGGATGAAATATCAGATGCTCTGGAGAGAATAATAGCTGTGCCTGAAAAGAAAAATGCAATTGTATCCGATGAGAAGAAGAAGTTGGTAGGTGGTAGCATATCATGGTAAAGAATTCCTTCTGAACTAGGCTTTGATTTTGCAGTTTGACTTAAAATTTCAGACATACTGATACGAACAACATGTTTCTTACAGAGGCTGGGCATGCTCTTGTTGGTGCACTTATGCCAAAGTATGATCCAGTCGTAAAGATTTCCATTATTCCTCGAGGTCAAGCTGGTGGCCTTACTTTCTATGCCCCAAGTGAGGAGCGGCTCGAGTCAGGAGTTTATTGAAAGAGAACGACGATGAAAAAGAAGAATAGGGAAAGGTTTTTATTGAGCTGTGGCAAATTTAATTATTATTCAGATTTGTTTATTTTGTAGTAGCAAAAAGGGAAATCCCTCCCCTGGACCCCTCTCGTTGATCCTATAGCGAAGAGGAGTTAATGATGGTCGATTTTTTGTCATACGTCTGAATGCGGTAGAGGATTGACGTCTCACACTTTGCAGAGATTGACTTTTATCTACTTATAATAATTTTACACTATAATAATCATCTAATTTTGTCCGTAGAAACAATGAATTACCATTTGTTTATTTTTCTATATATATATATATACACACACGATAACCATCTAATTTTCAATGGCACGGTGAATTATCATTTAATCTGCAAATGTTAAAATCCATCAATCTAACCATTTTTACTGATCTATCCTATCATCATTGTGAGAGAGATAAATTATAAAGGATTTTATGAATTTTGATTTGATGATCAAAATACGTAAGAGTCGGATTATCTGAATCAAAAAAAAAAATTTAGTCTTGCTTCAAAATCACCTTTGATTTATCTATAAATTTCATCGTATTTTAACTGCTGCGTTCATCCCCGCAGGACTATCGTTTAACGATTCATGAGATACTCTTTTGATTTTTATTCAATTCAATAGAATAGAGAATATTACACAATTGCCCACCATAATATTAATAGCATTGCATTTTTTTTTCTCGCATTGATGGGACAATGGTACACGACTGGGTATTTCATTTTTGCGTACGACTTAGGGTTCCACATCAAGGTGACCGTTACAAACCCATCTAGGAGACCGTTGCCGAGGAAGAAAAGGGGCCTTGGTCCCTCTCACGCACACTGCTCACAAGCCGCTCCGACTATTACATCTTGAAATGGCTTCCGAGATCAATCAGTCGGCAATCGGAGCCGTCAAGAAGCTGATGGGCGCCGGATTCTCCTCCATCCTCCACCGACGCTTCGACTCCTCCAAATGGTTGGTTTCTCTTCCCTCCGCTCTTTGCCTTCCTTCTTCTCTTTTTCTTTGCAAAATCTGGAGATCCGATCTCTTGTGTTGATTTTATGTAGCAAAGCTGAGGCGAAGATGGCGATGGCTAGGATCAAGCTTCTTCGGAACAAGCGCGAGGCGCAGGTGCGGCAGATGCGGCGTGATGTCGCCCTTCTTCTCGAGTCCGGCCGTGACGAGACCGCTCGAATCAGAGTTCGTACCTGTTTTTTTTTTTTTGTCCCCTTTTCATTTACTTATCTTTTCTCAACCATAATGTTCTAGTGGGTGGCACACATTTATAAATGCGCGGTATAGATTCGATCGAATTTTAGGGTTTTGATTTTTGTAGTTAATTAAGGAGCTGCATTGTTGGTTCCTTGTATAGAATAACGTGTCCTATTCTGAATCTTGGATGAATTATTTTGACAATAACCTACAATCAAACTGTAATCGTTGTGCAAGAGTTGCCATTTGGGTGAGGAAATAATACTGACACATAGGGTTTGAGGAATTTCCCCAGTGCAACACACTTCTGCAAGTTTTCTACTTGTATCGGGACATGAAGTTTGCAGTTCTTGTATCTTTAAGTCTCAATAGAAGATATGCTGATAAAGGCTTCCGCTATATATTTTGTAGAATGTTCTGTGTTATATTGTAGTGCTCTTTAGTTTCATGAATTCACTAGAACTTTCAAATACACAGTCGACCCATTTTGTTTTGATTTTCAAATCCCTTTTTTTTGCTATAATTACATTCTAATCCTCATCTTTCTGTTTATCAAACATAGGAGTCTTGGACAACGTAAAAAAATTCAATTTGTATTTCATAAAACAATGGTAAGCTCAAAAATTATATTCTCAGAATGCCTTCATTAAAATTTAAATACATATTCAAATTATTTTAAAATTTTGATTATTTTACCCAATAGAATTATAAACTTAAAGGGAGCAGTTGCCACCGCCAGTGCCCCTCTTGGTAAAACTTGGAGGATAAAAACCACATTCTTTCTTCCTAACTATCGAAATTCAAAAGTGTCCAAATAAGGATGGAATCCAAGAACTACATTTCCACTTTATTTGAACTCAGCTTGTTTTCTCTCTATATATATTGGTTGGTTAGTGAATTCTACACTTCTTGATTGGTGCTTGTTGTTTATGTTTAGGATTCAATTGTTTTTGTTCTTCTTTGTTATTGAACATCCCTTTGTGATTAGCTAATGGCACCAACAAATATATTTCATGAACTCTCATCTGAAGCATGCAACATATAGGTGCCACTGATTAAAAATTCTCCATGACTGAATTTTTTTTTTTTTTTTTTTTTTTTTGGCTTAAAGCCACTTGTTTAGTTATATTAGATAGATTCACAGAAGACTCTTATTTTTTTAAGCATATGAATTGTTATGACAAGTTCATTCACAATGGAATAATCTGTGGTAGAGTTAAACATGAATTTTTTATCATCTCTGAAAGTCACTTATCTCTCATGGTCATTGGTTGTCATTTGATCTGGAGCAACAATCATGGTCACTCCCTTTTCTGAGTTGCTGCATATGCATTTTATATCATTGAGATACAATAATGAGATGCCCTTATTACAATTAAATTATGAAATATTGGATTTATTTTTGTCATTTAATAATTTTATAGTCAGCTAAAGTTCCCAATGTATATACTGTTGTAATTTCTTTTGAGATACAATGCATATGTACTTTGAATATGTTAAACATGATGCAGATATCTCTAGTCAGTTGCTTGAAAATATTTAATCTACTGAGTTAATGGCATTTGTTGTAGGTTGAGCATGTGATACGAGAACAAAATATTATGGCGGCCAATGACATCATTGAACTTTTCTGTGAGCTAATTGTTGCTCGCCTTCCTATCATTGCTAAACAAAGGTTTATTACCTTGCTACCATCAAGTATCAACAAACTTTGGAGAAGTCATTATAAGATTATCCTTAATATTTTAGGGATTGCCCACGAGATCTAAAAGAAGGAATTTCAAGTTTGATCTATGCTTCTCCAAGGTGCTCAGACATTCCAGAGCTTAGCCGAATTCTTCTTATCTTCGAAAAGAAGTATGGAAAAGATTTTGTATCTGCAGCGACTGAATTGCGACCTGAATCTGAAGTTAATTGCATGGTAAGACTTTTTCTCATAAAGAACCTTTTTAATTGTTTTGTTTTATGTTTCTTGATTTGTTTAGTTTATGATCCATGAGTTTCCTTGTCCAACTTCAAAGAATTGGAAGTTTCCAACTCATGTGTTGTGGACTAAGGATGGAGAAGCATCCCTAAAGAGATGTGACACTAAATTCATCCTAGTTATACAATGAAACAAGAGGATTGGATTCACTCTTTAAACTTGATTCACAAAGTACAGTATCTTTCCATATAGAGGAGCAATTTCTGTGAATTTCACTATCTATTTTGAGACAAAAGAAATGTTGCAAAAAATCCTACTTACTATTAGGATGTAAGGCTACACATGATCCACAGAGGATGGCAGTGTCATTGCATATTGAGGAGCAGTTTCAGAAGATTTCATTAGTATGCATCTTTGAGAAGGACCAGATGTAGCCAAGAATCCTATTTGAAATATGAAACAGATCTAGCTGATCCATATTAAGAGTAGCAGTTCAATAATTTTAGCCTTTGCCCAACTGTCACAACTATGGCACAAATAAGCAAGGACAGATTATACGCCATTGCAGTAACCTAATAACACAAGATACAATGTCCATATGTTTTGGTCCTCTATTTTGGAGTAAGCGAGGGATAGGGCATGCTTTTGCCAATCTAGTAACTTAATAACACATTTTGGTCCTTCCTGGAAAATATATTGTATTCAGTTGTATATTCAAACTGAAAAATATAGATTTTGAAATTTCAAATTTGTGTTTTCTATTAAGCTTAGGTTGCTTTAAGGTGAATTTGTGATTTTGAAATATATTGCATACATGCATATGTATGCAGATTTTTTGGATTAGTCTCTGCTTGCTAATGCAATGACCAACTATGAGACACTGAATTTCTACTTGTTTTCTCCATTTATTCCTAAGACTATCTTTTTTCCCCCTATTTGGAAGTTAATAGAGAAGTTATCAGTAAGGAAACCTACTGGTGAAGTTAAGCTGAAAGTCTTGAAGGACATAGCAAAGGAGTATCAGATTAAGTGGGATTCAGCAGAATCAGAGCAGGAGCTTCTTGTACCTCCAGATAAAATTATAGTACGCGCCAGAACTCTATCCTGCACACTTGCACACACATAAATACAAACACAAGCACAGATACATGCGTGCATACTTGCACATGCATCTGAGCACTTGTGATTATGTTGCTCATGAACACTGTGTATTGTGTTTGGTCTCACTATGTTTAATTTTGCAGGAAGGGCCACGAGCATTTGCAGATGTCAAAAATGTTTCCGTTAAACCTATATTTCCTATACAACCAAAGGATTTTAACAGGTTTTCTCTTTTCTCTCCCAGTGTAAGTGATTAATAAGTGATTTGACCTTCTACTACTTAAATGCCTATGCCTATTACCAACAGAAAAGAATTGCAATTCAAGGACCCTGCCTCAGCTGCTCAAGCCGCTTCAGAGTTTGCTGAAAAAGCAATTCACGATGAACAAGCTGCAGCCCATCTTGCCAATCAGAATTCTCATACATTTGATTGGTCAACCCCTGTGAATTCCATGGTATGCAAATGCAACAAATTTAATCAGGCTGAGTTTCAGAAAGAGCAGGAACTAAACCATCTATCAGGGACGCATGCTCCTTCAAATTACGAGGCCAAGGCCCTGGATGAAGGGCTCTTCAGCTCTCAGAGTTTCAGTTTATCAAACACTTTGGATGATAACAGCATAGACAGTGCTGACCTCAATGGAAAAAAGATACCAAGGGGGAACAGTTGCATCTTTCGGACTGTTAATTCGGATATAAGGTTTGATGACTCAGACGGTTATGGATCAGAGGGTGGTGAAGAACAGGAAACGGAGTCACCTTCCCCTCCAAATAGACCTCCTCCAATCTTGCCTTCACAACAGATGAATTCACTCACTCATGTTCATCCAAAATTGCCTGATTATGCAGCACTGAATGCTCGCTTTGAAGCATTGAAGTCTCATAGGATGAGTTAAAACTGGTGAATCTTTAGCATATCCAAGCCAAACCATCGCACGCATTTAATTGCGTATATATATCATATTTGAGTTCTTTTTGCCATATTTGAGTAAAACTGGTGCTATTTTTTTTTATTAACTATCAATTATCAGTTAATTTTCAACTTGATCATAACAATCTGGATAAGCTTTTTAGACCATTATGTGTTATAAATTGCTGCAATGCAATTGAATTACATTGTCTGATAATTTTTATAAATTGCTGTAATGCAATTGAATTACATTTTTCTGATAATTTTTGAAGTGGTTTATCTTTGGATGAAAGTAAGCTTCGCTTCTCAATTAAAGGAAGAATTACTATCCCTGGGACATCTGCCGTTTCGTACGGAAAAATAACAGTGACGCGATATGATTGGACCATGCTACTCTAGGTGGCCTTGGTTTATGTGGCAACCGCAACCTATCGCGCTGCAAATTTAATGAAAAAAAAATTCTAAAATAAATTTGAAAAAAAATATTATCATTATTATATGTTTTTAAATTATAAATAAATCTAAAAATTTGAAAAAGGATTTGTAATTTTTTTTTAAAAAAAAATAATAATAGTTTAGCAGCATTTGGGTGAACAAATTATTTCTGAAGTAATTGAATTGCATTTGCCATCCTGAAAAATGATAACGAATTAATTGAATTTTCAACGATTAATAGTAACAGTTTTACAATCTTTTTCCTGGGTTTTACTGTTTTGTTTAATTATTAGTTAGAATTCAGATAAATAAATTTCAATTGTATCCGATGTCGGTCGATCGACTTACCTTTAACCGAGCCGATTGGGTCGAAACTGATCCTTAAGCTTCGCCAAGGTACCGTGCGGGACTTCAACCTCGAACCACTAACGCCTCCCTTTCCGCTGTCGAAACCCTTGCTCTCTGTCACCCTCTCGACGGAGTCTCCCCGTTGCCTTCCTGGCTTCCTTCGCCGTCGCCCTCTTCCGGGCGACAAGGCGAGGTTCTGCACGAAGTCTTTGACGCGAGGTGTTTTCGTCGACCAGTTAGCCTCTTTGAGAAGTCGGAATGGTGATCTCGGGCAAGCGCCAGAGCGGGATCCTCAATCTGTGTCAGCGCGAGGTTGGAGTCCTTTCACCCAGAACTTTCTGGCATCGCGCTATGGCTTCGGAGGTGCATGCGTCCTTTTTTTCCCCCCTCAAATCTTTGTTTTGTTTTGTTTTGTTATTTTGAGTAAGCATTAAAGTTCTTGTACTGATGAAGTTTGCACTTTCCACGAATCTCTTACAATATTATAGGGGTGATTTATGCCAAACTCGCAATTGGCAATGCAAATGCATGCTGACATGAGTTTGTTGTTGCTCATGATAAGAGTGGAAACTGATATGGTTCTTTACCTTCTATTGGACGGAAATGTTCCTTTCGTGGGCCGCTAGAAAAAATCTATCCGATATGGTTGAATTTCAGCCGTGTTTGGTAGTTATCTTGGTTAATGCTTGGAGCAAATATGGGTTTCTAGCTCTTAGGATTTGCCATTTTAATGTTATCTACTTTTCTGCAACTGCAAAGGCTTACATATCCAGAGCATAATGGAGCTACTAGAGAGTAAATATGGTGATGCTAAAGAGAATTGGTGTTAGTTAATGGACATACTTCTCTCATCCATTATTGCTCTCTTGTTTATCATATTCAGCTTACGTCATGTTTATAAAGATTTTTTCTTCTGCATTCATGTGTCTAATAAGGGAAGTTATCTTTTTGGCATGAAATGCTAAATCAGAAAATGGCGAGTTTCTTTTATTGAAGTGACCGACACCTGAACAATCTGCTTACATCAATGTATTTTATAGAGGTACCTGAATTTTCAATGAACACAACACTAACTTTGGCCATTCTATGTGTATTTAGATGCAGATGATAAAGATCTTGGCCTGCTTGGTGGCATTATGAACTTCTTTCAAGATGTGATGGAGTTTGATTGCTACTCTGGAAGTGGAATATGGTGGTAAATTAAGGTTCTGTTTCTTTCGGAAGATAGAAAATGAGGAAGTCAAATAATGAGAGGGATATAGAAATTGAGAGAGGAAACAGTTGAAACTTTCAGTCTTGTTGTTTACTTGGGAAGATAGAGATTTAGAAACATGATGATAAAATAAAATGTTCCACTTTACCCACTCTCCTAATCTTCTCTGTCTATTCATCTTCGAATCTTTCTCCTCCTTCCCTTTTCTGCTTTTGCAAGGAATTTTTTGATGCAAAGGAATTATTCACTGCATTGTTCCCTGTATTGAAGATTTTATAAAAAAAAAAGGATAAAATAACTTGTTGAGATATTCCACAACTATTGAGCGGCATAAACTTCTAGTGGGAGCACACATAGTAGTTCACCAGCAGAGATCAGAATGCACAAATGAAGGTTTTGGCATTGGGGAAAATGTTGCCCCTGGCACATGTTATTGCAAAGTAGAAGTCTCTAGTTTTGGACATGTATGCTAGATATTCTGTTTGTGGATTGGTCATGGATGCACACCTACACGTATATATAGGACTTAATATAGAAACTCTAAACTTAAAATATCAATGTGGAGCCGTACTCACTATGCTAATAGCCCTATTAATGATTTGGCAAGGACTCCTGAATGGGGGCTTGTCTAAAATTGACAGCTTGCCTTGTATACAATACAATTTGAAAAATCTGCACTTATGTGTGGGTGCTACATAGTTTCTTGTCTGAACTTTGGGGTCACGAGCAATGCTATTAATACTCAACCAGCAGATGAAACTGTCACCCATCCGTTACCTGTTTTTTCTAGTTGAACCAAATCCAGATGCAGTTCAAATGGAATTTCCCTATTCATTTTTTCCAGTTTAGCTTCTGATTCCCTGGTTAACCAGTTGAACCAACTGCTCCAGCTGGTTCTGATAGAAACTTTCCTTCTGTTTATGTTGGACTGCCATTCCTATTTTTTCTTCTTCCGATGATGGTTTTTAACTTTCTAAACCATTGTTGACCAGGATTTTGTTCTGCGCCTGGGAATTGACAGAAAACTTAACAAGCATAATGGCTGTGTAAATACCGTGAGTCTCAATGAAAATGGGAACATTCTTGTATCTGGATCAGATGATCAAATGGTAAAACTGTGGGATTGGGAGGTTGGGACTGTCAAGTCTTCCTTCCACTCTGGACATAAAAACAATGTTTTCCAGGCACACTTCATGCCTTGTACAGCTCATCAGACTATTGTTACATCTGATGCAGATGGTGAGGTATATGCTGCAATAGGATCTCTTGGCATTATTTCCTCTCTATTTCCTCTTTAAGAGCTAATAATGGCTCTTAGAGTCTTTAAATTTTCATCAGGTAAGGTTTGCACAATTACATGAAGGTGGCCAAGTAACTACAAAATTGCTAGTTGAACATGGTGATGCAGTTCATAAGGTAGCATTTGAACCTCAAAATCCTTATGTTCTTTATAGTGGTGGTGAAGATGGCCTAGTTCAGCATGTGAGTTGTATAATATGCCTCTTGTGTTTCTACAGATTTTCATTTACACAATTCTGATGCAGTTTACTTGCTCCCAGTTTGACCTTAGATCCAAAAATTCAACCAAGCTATTCATATGCAGATCGTTTAGAAGAAGACCGACTTATACATCATTTGTCAGTCTCATGGCTATTTCAATAGACCCAAGGAACCCAAACTATCTTGCAGCTGCTGGTGCAGATGATTATGCTCGGGTATATGACATTCGCAAGTACAAATGGGATGGATCAACTAATTATGGTCTTCCATGTGAAAATTTCTGTCCTCCACATCTGATTGATCAGACAGAAGGGATATCAGGGTTGTGTTTTTCTGATTCAAGTGAGCTTCTGGTCTCTTATATGAACGAATATATTTATCTCTTTCCAAAAGATCAAGGTCTGGGCTCAAATCCTGTGTCCTCGCTTTCTGATAGTGATTCAGAAGATAAATCTAATTCAGTCCTATCTACATCCAATTCAAGCCTAGGGATTAAGGTGTACAAAGGGCATCGTAACAGAAAGACTGTGAAGGATGTGAATTTTTTTGGACCGTATTGTGACTATGTGGTTAGTGGATCTGACTGTGGTCGCATATTTATTTGGAGAAAGAAAGATGGGGTACTTTTACGTGCTATGGAAGGTGATAGACATGTGGTGAACTGTACTGTATCTCACCCTCATACCACCATGCTTGCAAGTTCTGGAATTGAGAAAGATGTAAAGATCTGGGTTCCTAACATGATTCAACCTTTCCAACCAGTAAATCTAGACGAGGTAAATATCATAAAAGTTACAAAATCTTTGTTCTTGCCACATCAAGTTGAGTTAGAATAAATTTGAATGCTTACAGTCTTGTTGATTGTATTGTGAAGAGGAAATTTTTCCCCAACCAGTAAATCTAGATCAGGTAAATGACATATAAGTTACGTAATCTTTTTTCTTACCACATTGAAATCATGTATTAGAATAAACTTAAATGTTTCTTAGTTCCTTGTCGATTATATTGGGAACTTTCTCCCTAATCGAGTATCAATTCCTTGTTATAGCTTCTTGGAAATATTTGATCCAGTTCTGCAGCACGTTAGTTTACCCGGAGAAAACTTTTTTGTTGCTTCGCTACTTCTATGTCATTAATCCTTCAATTGCATATGGCTAATCAGCTGGACTCTGACTTCATTACCAGAGATACGATGGGGATGACGATGAAGATCTTGAAAATGATGACGACTCTTATGATACTGACTTCAGTGATAGTGACGATGACACCGAGTAAGATGTCTTCGCTGATGGTATAAGTTTTCTATGATAGGGACTACAATGCTCATTTCAACAATTCGCCATAAGTGCAAAGTGATACTGAGTTGGACGATAATTTACCAAGTTTGATATACCAGTTGAAGGAAGACAGGAGGTTCCCGATTAGCCGATGAACAGTTGTAAGCTATTGGTGCAAATCTAGCTGCGCAAGTATAATCAAATAATATTTGCTGCTGAGCAAAAGTGATATCTATTAATGTTTGCTGTTTTTTTTTTTGGCATCACAGTGAAATATAAACTGCAGTTTACAGCTTTGGTGAATTTGTTTATTTATTTTTAATTCATTTTATTTTCTCATCTTAGTCACTGAATGGTGTTGATATTTGAAATTCATCATCAAATAGTTTTAAACTTTCAAAATCAATATTATTGTTTTTCTAATGCGTTGGTGTTGGTAGTTCAAAATTAGCATCGCATTCTTTTAAAAAATTCACTTTGTATTTCACACAGGAGATTCAAAAATACATACCTTTGCATTCTTTATATTTTTCTCTTTCATTTCATATATCTTGATTTTAAAATTTTAAAATTTTTAATTCAAATTCATAGATGGTTTTAATCATTTTTAATTTAATTCATTTAAATCTATTCTAAGATAAATTGTATTTTAAAATTTTAGCTTCACGAACTTCCTAATCATGTAAAATATATTTTTAAAATTTAATTTATGTATTAGTTGATACGTATCCGTAACTTCATCTAGGAGGTTGAGAAACGAGATTATCTTTTTGATACGACTTTATTCGATTTTGATTGGGCTCGATCTAAATCTAGTATGTGTTTGCATTGTTCCTCAGTCTCTATGAAAGTTTTAGTTTTGAAGGCATCTTAGTTGTGTTGATGTTCAAAGAGCGTATTTAAGGTTTTGAATTTTTGACATAAGACGGTGCACAACTAAAATACCCTTGAAATTAAGATTTTTTGTCACTGTGAGATTGAGTGACACTATAGAAATCTATCGAACTCAATTGAGTCCAATCCAAGTGGTTAAGACTACAGATGAATTTTGATCAAAAATCATTACGGATCTAAAGAATTTAAAATTTTAAAACCTAGACATGAAATGAAAAAGAAAGTATAAAAAAAAAAAGTAGATAAGGTGAATAATTCTATTTCTAAACTTTCTAAATAAAGTTATGAGTATGTATCAATTGATATATAAATTAAAATTTTGAAAACAAACTATTCATGACGAAGAATGTCTTGTAATTGAGATTTTAAGGTATAATTGGAATCAGGATAATTGCAGAAATCTATCAGATTTGGATTGAATTCAATTAGAGTTGATTAAGATTATTAATGAATTTTGTCCGAAACTTATTGATAGATTGAGAAATTTTAAAATTCTGAAACTATGATATAGAGTAGAATAGAGCATAGTGTAAAGAAGATATACAACTTTACTTCAGAGCCTCCTATATAGAATTATGAGTTTATGTCAATTGATACATATGCTAAATTAAAAAAAAAAAGTTAATATGATGGTCTTGAAATATCAAATATCAATGTATTAGAATAATCAATCATAATATTGCGGTATTGATTTTCAAATATTAATTTTTTTTTTAAAGAAGAAATCAGAATATCATAGTCTTTTGTATTGTTTTCAAAAGCTTAGTACCTTATCTGAGAAATCATAATACTTTGGTATTTATTTTGAATATTTAGAATTATTTGTGTCATTAATTTTCAAATATCAATATCACTTGAGTGAGTGTTGGTTTCGAATGTTCAAATCTATTATGATGCTAAATTTTAAATATCAACATCACTCTATAGTTCGAAGGATCCATATAGTCGACTCCATCTAGTGGGATAAGACTTTGTTGTTGTTGTTGTACTCTATAGCTCGGATACTTGAGAAAAATAAAATAAATCTTTAGATGGACTTTTTGATAAAATGTCGATTAATAAGTTGACATTAATAACCGATTGAATGTAAGATTTAAAAAAGGTCAAAAATAAAGGGGTCTTTTATAATTATGAAAAAAAAAACTCATTGAAGTACGTTTCTTCTTCTTCTTCTTTTTTTATAAAAGGTGTCTCAATTCAACCTAAATTTAGATATTTTTTTTCTTATAATATCTATAATGAAACAATTTTATTTGAGAAAAAGAAATTCACTTGAAGTGTGCCCAACCTAAATTCATGCCTACCCTAGCTGGTAATTGGGCCGTCCCGGCCCAATCAAACCAAAAGGCGTCCGGCCTAAGTTATTCTCGTGTAGCTCAACTTATGAGCTTAGTCGAGTCTAACGCAAACTATTTATTTGCGGGTTATATACTTATTTTCATTATACTTCAAACCATAATTAAGACGTTCTGACATAAATTACACTTTCAATTATTGTAAGAGACGAAAATAAGAATCTTAGTCTTCTTAAGCAAATGTGATTTAAAAAATGTCAATGTTCATTTAGCCAACAAACAATATTATGTTTTATGGGAAGGAAAAGTCTTTGGGAAGAGACAATTGAAGAACCTCTCCATTGTATTCTTTAATTAATTTGTAGGAGTAACCAAACTAACCATTATAAGTTCACATTCATGACTAATACCCTCGAATAATACTAGTCACATATTTGAGGTTTCTAAAATTACAATTCTTTCAAGTACTCCCCAAACATTGGGTAGGAACTCAATATATACGTTGGGTCTACTTGCAATATGAATCAAATTATTAGGGGTCTTGACAATTAGTATATTTTTTTCTACATAAATGAGGTAAACAAATGAATATAATGAATGATCTTACATCGTTTACATTTAATTCATAAAATCAATCATTAGTTCATGTAGGTCAACTATTTCCCTTTAAGATTTGAAAAAAAAAAAAACTCAAACAATTCAATTTGAATGAGAACAGTACATTATTAATTTTTCATAATTAAGTAAACAAATTTATAAATTTAACTTGCAGGCCAAATCAAAACTCCAAGCTTTAACTAAAACATGCGAATTATATTGAAACTCCAAAACTGCAACTCAGTATTACTCACCCATTAAGCTTAAAACGAACAGATAATAATAGTTGTGAGAACATGGTCGACAAGCATCATCCAACTGCCACCCAAAGATAAGAAAACTCTTTGAGTTAAGAGTACTTAACCAATTAATTAATCAAATTGTCCACAAATTATGCCCTGAAGTTACGTATGATTGCCGAAGCATTCGATATAATTCGTGTTACTCGAGTTAAAAACCAACAATACTTTTAGCGACAGGAAATTGAAGTAGTCTGACATGACAGACAATGAGAAAAATCAAGCGGTAACATTTTGCAAGGAATTTGTTAATCATAAAATATAAAATATTCACACAATTCCTGACGTCCTTTATATGCGCTTAATCATAATTAATTAATAGGAGCAGCTAGCTAGGAGTGTAAAGCAGAAGGAAGCAAATGGATATGGATGAATGAGGAGTTGCAGATCGTCGAGCTTTCGAGCTGCTACTGTTCTTCAGGAAGCGAGAATCGGCAGAGAGGGCATGAACAGCTCCGCTGCAGCCATTCCTTCAAACACGCCTCATGGAAGAGATGACTGCAAGGCATCGCCAACACTGGAGCCGCCATCACGATATCCTCCAGGCATATGGAACAAGAGTTCGGTTCCTCAGCGGTGACCATCTTAAGACCCTCCACCGCCGCTGCAGATGCTGGCCTGGACCCTCCGTCGTCGTCATCATCGTCGACGTCGTAGTAGTCATAATCATCATCGTCTTCGTCGTCGTCCTCGTCCTCGTCCTCGTCCTCGTCTTCGTCGTCATATGCATCGTCGTCGTCGTAGTCCTCATCGTCGTCTTCGTCGTCGTCGTAGTCCTCATCGTCGTCTTCGTCGTCGTCGTCGTCTTCGTCGTCATATGCATCGTCGTCGTCGCAGCCGCTGATGCTCGGGAGGCCAATGGTGGCCGGATAATCTACGTCGACTATAATGACGGAAGATAACTCCATCCAAACAACATCCACCGCGTGTAGACCGCGGACAGCGCAGGAAGTGTGCTCGCAGAATGCTCGTGTGAGAAAGTCTAGGTCGAAACGCTCCCCGTAATCGGCCGCCACATGCGCCAACATCGCCCGTGCTTCCCTTTCCCATGCCTTCTCCTGCATGAGGAGGTGGAATGATCTGAAAAAGTGGAAGTCTGCTTGCTCGCCAGAGGGCAGATCAGAAGTAATCGTCAGCAGAGAGAAGTAGATGAACAATCGGGGCGGGGGCGGGGGCGAGGCTATCGGCCGGCCTGAAATCAGGCCGCGACCTTGCCGAATATGTGCCACCGTCTTTATGCTATGTCCACCGGAGATGGTCGTATACGGCGGAACATCCACCACAACAAGGTCCTCTACGGGGGCGGCGGCCATCGGAGGTGAAGGCTCCATCGGGGATCGGAGGACTGTTTAATTAAGAAGTAGAAATGCTGGTGGTGGTGCAATGGAATATGAAGCAGTGGTGCGATTAAGGACTGCAGCCTTCCGATATTATATAGTGCAAGAATGAATCTGAGATTTTTTCGATCTAAACCGTTAAATTCAATTTATTTAAATGAAAATTAATTAGTTTTTCCGATCTATTGAAATTAAATCAAATCTGTTGGTTAGATTGATTGAGAAGGAAACGCAAGATAAATATATATACATCATCGATCGATTAATTACGCGACAAATTATTCGGTTATTAAATAAATTATATTCCTCAATAAATCATACGATTTAAATAATTTTTATAAACTTAATATTTAATGAATAAAAAAAAGATAAAAATGAAACTTAAAAAATAATATATTAGGACTAGTGTTACACGAGATTAAGTTTAATAACTCAAAAGTAAAATATCCTTGAATTAAAAAATTTAAGATAAACAGATTAAACAAATTGATTTAAATAGATTAGTATAATAATCTCTTTGTCAAAAAAATTTAAAATAAATCAATCAATTTATATTGAAACACATCGTTAATATTAATAAAATATTATTATATAAAAAATTACGAAAATAATATTTTAAAAATATTAACCGACGGTTCAATAACTACAGATTTAACAACTAATTCGCAAGTTAAAATGAGCTTGATTCGTAAGGACAGATCGAAGTCAAATGTGTCTTTATAATTATTATACTTTTTATATGAAATATAATAAATAATTTTTTAATACAAAAGGTGATAATGTATTTTTCAACGTCGATTCTACGATAACGTAAAGGAAGATAAATCATGAAAATAATTTATAATATACTAATCCGTGGCCAATCAAACGAGAGGAATTGTCCCTTGGACAGAAATTGATCTTTACTCCTTCGATGAAATTAAAATCTAGTCCACGAATTCAATTGTTACTTTATTTAGGTAAAATATTTTCTTTCAAGATTTAAATGAGAATGCATTATTAATTTTTCATCATGTAAACTAACTTATAAATTTAACTCGCGGGCCAAATCCAAACTCCAAGCTTAATTGAGACATGAGAGATTTCAAAATTTCAAGCTTAACGGAAATAAACACACGAGATTTCGAAACTTCCAACTTCGTGCTCACACTTTGGGTGCATTTGGTGGAGGGTTTTTATTGATAACTTTGTTAGATTATCAACAAAAATTTTGTTTGGTTTAGGTTATAAACAATTACCTGGTAATTGTTCATTAATTACTTGGTTATGAACAAAAACCTTTTTAGGGGGAATCGAAAAACCTTGGAGAATTCGGAGTTAAGGAAACTTTTTTTCAATATTACCCCTAGCAATATATTAAATGTCAATTTGTCAAAACTCAATCGACGTCGTCGTTTGGTCGCGTCGTCGCCGCTTTGCCGTCGCGCCGCCGTCGTTCGCCGCGTCTCGCCGTCGGCCAGTGCGCCGCTCGTCGTCCGCCATCGCCGTCGCCGCTGCTATCGCCGCTGCCATTATCGCTTGCCGTCGCCAGCGCCGGGCCGTCGCCGTCGCCGCCGCATCCATCGCCGCCGCCGCTCGTCATCGCTGCCGCCGCGTAGCGGCGGCCGCCTGGCCGTCGCCGTCGCCGTCGCCGCATCCATCGCCGACCGCGCCGCGACCGTCCGCCGCCGCCGCGCCGTCGTCGCCGACCCTTCTTTCGCCATTTCCGCCCGTCGCCGTCGTCGTCACCGTCGTCGGCCGTCGCCCATGCCGGAGAATTAACCGCGGCCGTCGCCGGCGATCGCCGTCGCCAATCAATCGGTCGCCATCGTTATCGTCGTCGTCCGTGATCGTCGATGCCGCTGCCGCCATCGCGTCGGTTGACCACCATCGCCGCCACCGGTCGGCGATCATCGTTGTCGTGATCGATCACCATTGCTTCGGTCGATATTGCGTCGATCCGCCACCGCTTGGTCGAGCATCGCGATGGCGGTCATTCGCCATCGTCATTAATATTTCTATCGTCGTCATCGAATTGATTGAGCAAAGACAAAGGATAATTTAGTAAAATGTTAAAATAAGTTATATATTAAAATCTCCAACCAAACAAGGTTTTTATCTAAGGTTATATTTTATTCTAAGGTTATGTTTTATTCTCTGGTAATCACATAACCAAAATTATATATGATTACTTGAACCAAATACACCCTTACTTAGTGTGTAACTCATGCTATTTTAAACGAATTAATCCAAGAGGATGAGGAGCATAAATTATAAATATAGAACAATAACAACGAACCAAATCATATTATAAAAAAAAGAAGTATTTTATTAGTTAATCTTTTATTTTTTTTAAGAATAAAAATTAGAAATATAAAAAGTCAATTTGGTGTCGAATCGTATCGCATCATCAATGGGAAAAGATAGATCAATTTAAATCCATTTTCAAATTTATTAATTGGATTTAGTCGAAAGTTTTCGAAAATTTTGGTTCGACAAAGAATTAAGTTTAATTGCAATCTTGCAGCAAGCGAAAACTTGGGAATAATTCTCTGTTTATTTGAGTGAAATTAAAGGACGGGAAAATAGAAAAGGAAAAAAAAGTTAATTTCATTTTAAATTGGGTTGGAGAGAGAGAGAGATTCTAATCGGTTAAATATGATAATTAATATTTACGTCAAATATTTTTTTATAATCGACCTTTATTTAAAGAAGGATGATAAATTATAGAGAATTTTGTTCTATTAAAATATTTAGAATAAGAGGAAGAGAAAGAGAAATTCAACCGATCATGGTGCACTTGGAGTAGACGAAAATAATAGAAAATTTAAATATATTTTTCATCTCGAAATTTTCATTATATTTTAAACAACATTGTTATTATATCTTGTAGTAAATCTATTTCTGATTTATTAAATTTGAAATATATTTTTTTCTATTTCAAATTTTCATTAAATTTTAAACGGAATTCTTAATAAAAATTATATGGTCTTAAAATACCGTTTATAATTCATATTTAATTTTGTTTATAAATCCGTAATAAATTCATCTTTCATTTATATATATAAATTTGTAACATTTTATTATTTCTGTCTTAAAATCTCTCTCTAAAGTCTGTTTTAGTGTTTCAGTGTGATTTATCGATCGCTTCGATTTGTTTGGCCAAAGCGAAAACCCTAGAAAATTTAATAAATTAATTTATTTTTGTTAAATCAAATCACAAGTTTGAAAAAATATATTAGTTTTCTCCGTTCATCGAGTGATGGAAAACAATTGATGAACTGTGACATATCCCAAACCAAACAGAATCAAACTGTAACTAATTAAGAATTTACTCGTCGATCAATTAATATCGTCGATATTAACATCAATTTGACAGTCCAGTCGATCAAACAAACAGCAATCGTTTAGAACGAATTAAGGAGCAGTTGTCAAACCAACGACTGGGATGGCAATAGATCGATCCATGAGACGCTACTCTGCGGCCGGAAGTGAGAATCTGCAGAGGGGGCAAGAATTGCTCCGCTTCAGCCACTCCTTCAGGCATCCCTCGTGAAACGAATGGCCGCAAGGCATCTCCAGAGCCTGAGCCATCACCTCGAAGGGGTCGAGGCAAATGGAACACGAGCTATCTTCTCCCGCAGTTGCCATCTGGAGCCCCTCCACCGCCGCTTCGGACGCCGGCGTCAGCCCTCTGCTCAACTGGACGACGTCGTCGTTGCCTTCGACAAAAGATTCATAGGTCTCCTGAGGAATCAAATAGCGAAGGCGGCTGGCAGAAGCGGAAGGAGCGATGGGGATTTCGACGATGCAGTCGAACTCTATAAAGACGGACTCCGTGATCAGAAATTGGTTGAGCACCGCGTAGGTGTATCTGCTGAAAGCTTGAGCCGGAAGGTCGAGGTCGGCAGGGCGAATGCGATTCGCCGCGAAGAGGTGGGAGAACATCCGCTGCGTCTGCTCCTCCCAGGCGGGCTGATGGTTGATGCGGTCGTAAGGCAGGGGGATGGTGAAATGCTCGTCTTCGGAGGCGACGACGTCGGAAGAAGAAATCCTCCGGCGGCAAAAGTGCGAGATCGATTGCGGCGGCACGTCTTGGTCGCCCTGATAGAGCCGTACCGCCACCAGCGCCTTAATGCGAAGAGTAACGCCGCCTCCATGGGCCACCCACCCAGGAATCACTACCGAGGTAGCGGTGTTGTTGTCTCCGTCGATGCTCCAAGCTGAAGGGTCCATGAAGAAGAAGAGAAGAGGTGGTTGGCGATCGAGCTCTGAAACAAGTGTCGGAGGATCGAGTTTTCGGCGGCCTTGGCCGATATATATAGAGCTCTAATGTCACGTGACAAAATCCATGAATTCTGTTTAGTGTTGGATTCCTGTCTTCCGTAGAATTAGGAACAGACAGCCGTTAAAGAATTTTAATCGCAGGCTGATTTCAAGATCGTAATAAAATGAACACCTAAAATAAATTAAAAATAAATAAATAGAGGCATTAAAAATTATGAATCGGTGGAACAAACATTATTTTATTGTTACGTTAATTACGTACTAAACAACATAATCAATAATGGTAATCGAATTAATATTTTATAGATTGCTTTCATGATATTTTACCTTCTTAAGAGTAAAATGTAATATATATATATATATATAGGAATTTCTTCGCCTACGTATTGATCAATTTCTCTGCGCTCGTCCGTTTCACGTTGACCAACGCACATTGTCGTTGTCGTCGCCGCACCATCCGGTCACCGTCTATCGTCAGACCGCGCGCGATCGATGCGCAACTCGCCGACAATCCGACGGACTCGGATTCCAACCGATTAGCGTCTAGAATATGGCGTAAACCGGTTGGAAATGACCGAAACACGTGGCTGATAGAGTATACCGGACGGACCAACGTCGACTGTCGATCCGTCCGACATCGAATTTCGATCGCGATTGCGAGAATCGGCCGATTTGCGGCGACGGTGGCGTGACCGCTCGACCGCTATTTGATTATTTCCGAATTGATTTGCGTCGGTTTGGACGCCGAGTTGATCGCGCTCGATCCAGCGGCCGGCGTTGGCTGGATGGAGCGGAGGCAACGAGCGTGACTCAAGTGTGGAGCGCACGAGCGTGTACGAGAACGTCGCACAGGAGAAGGAATCTCTCTCTATATATATACCTTTTGACTTTTTTTTTCTTACAAAATATCTTTAGATTATTTCAACAGTAAAAGAATTCTAAAATGAATAAATTCCAGATATTATTAGGCGGTGATGGGATCAAATTAAATGACATCAGTTTAATAAATGTGTTTAATTACCGTTATCTAGCTAGTTGTTTAGGGTTCCAATATTTGGCATAAATGGCAAGGAAATTAAAGGATATGATAAAATCAATCCTCCTCCTGTTAGAAAAATAAAATAAGCCATTTGTAGGTAAAATTTTAAAACATAAATAAGTTTTAGAAGGGTCGTTAATATAGCGGTATTGTATTTTTTTTTTATATATAGAAAAGTTACTCTTAGGGTTTGACTAAGTTGATAAATATATGAGAGTGGATTAGAAATGTCTAAGATTTAATCCTCAACGAAAACGTCCTTTGTCCATATACTTTTCAAAATGAATTCATATATCTTCCTCATAAAAATATGGGATAGTTATCAGAAAGTTATTAATGTAGCAGTACTATATTTTTTTTAAAACAAAAAAAAAAATTCATCAACTATTTTGTGACATGTTGATAGAAAGTTTAGCTCCAGCCAGAGTAGGTCTTGATTTTAAAATTTACATTTAGAATCGTAGATGAAATTTAGAAATTTGATTTTATTTTCTATTGAAAATTTTAAAAATTAAGCTCTGACTCTACCTCCTAATAAAACCATCAACCTAACAACTCTCGACGTCTACTTTGTAGAGTTTTTATAAAGAACTAACTTATGATTAGATTTTATACATCCTCGAATAACTAGACCTAACAATAAAAAAATTCGAACAAATAGAAGTATCATCAATAATGTTTGATAAGGTAAATACGATATGCTATGAACTTCTCTTTAGTTGTTTCAGTGTTCTTGTTTTGTATCTGAACTCTTTTTTATTTTTATTTTAAACAAATTCTTGTGAAATTGGATTCATTCGAATTTCTTTCATTTATTTCTCCTTAGATGCATATGCAGTGTTGATAGGCATACGCTCATCCAAAATCAAAATTTTATGCCATGGATAAATTTAAATTTTCTCAAATGTCAATCTCGGTGAAAAATATTTTGATTGCAGTTTTCTCCATGTATATGCCTCCATCTAACAAAATTAAAAAATAAATAATATTCTTTAACTTTTTTTAGTTGATATATATATATATATATATATATATATATATATATAAAGAGTGTTCTATTGAATATGAAACACCTCGCCGCATGCTCCCAAGCAGCGCAATGTTCTGTTAGTTCTTCGCTTCTGTTAAAGAAGTTTTCTGCATTCAGTATGGGTAATTATTCTTGTAATATAATTAAAATTATATTATACGATAGATTATTTTGTTGGTTATAATTTTAAAATTATAATATAATATAATTTGAATTAAAAAGTAATAAAATATTGTATAAGATAAAATCTAATTTGATTGCGTTACAATGTCAAAAATTTAAATGTTAAATATATTTTTAATCTTAGCTCTTATTCTTCCGATCAAATAAGTGATCGATAATCGTTGACGGACGACGATCGCTAGTGGCCGAGGATTGACAGGCGACGATCGATGATCGTCGGCACCAGCGGCCATCGACAACCAATAGCACCTGACGACCAACGATCGTTGATTGCCAGTGGCTAGGGGTCAATAGCTATCGATGACCGATGATCGACAACTAATGATCGACGATGATAATGATAGTCACGGAGAATCAATTAGAATTTTAATTATATTCGAACAAAATTATAATTTATTACATTATAATTTTGATTATATTACTCCTATCAAACACAACCTTATGCAATATCCAAACAGCTTTGTACTTGTCCTTAGAGGCACAATGCAGCTACAAAAACAGAGAGACATTTCATAGGAGAATACAATTCGATCATTTATTGTGACATCGTTCAGCGACGAATTTAAAAAAAAAATCCATTCGGACGGCCCTGGGATCCAGGAGTTTGCTCGGTGAACGAAGTATGACTTCGATATTGGATTATCATTCAGGAATGACGCCACTGTGAAGTCCAGATTAAATCGTGAAAAAGCTACTATCACTTTTCTGATTTATCTTTAGTAGTCGATAAAGGTCATTTGAATTTATTATTGATTAGACGCTCCGAAGATTCATAGGACAGAACCGATCACTCTGAAATTAATTAGACCTAAAATTCAAATACCTTTATACCAATAAAAAAAAACAACCTTGTACCAGAACTGAACCAAGTAGCAACTTGAATTCATCATCCATTCACTCATATATTACTCTATTACAAACTACAGAATCATTACTTAGTATTATCATATGCTTCAGTAATTCTAGTATTGCAGGGCATTAATCAACCCAAAAATGTGCATATGTACATCATCAAGAACGACCATCATAAGCCAAAGAAAAGGAGATCATCAGCCGGCGGCGGAATTGGGATTAGAGAGCATGTGGACCACCTCCCTCATCGTCGGCCGATCGCTGCTCTGCTCCTCCACGCAGAGCATTGCCACCTTGAACAGGTTAGTGATCAGCGTCGCCGGACTAGGCGTCAGCCTGCTGTCCACAATCAACATCACGGCTGCTGCATCGCTCTCCGCATTCGCTTCTGATATCATCTTCCGGACCCATCGCACAATGTCCACGCCGTCGCCGAACCCACCCACCGGGCGTTGCCCGGTGATCAGCTCAAGCAACACCACGCCGAAGCTATACACGTCGCTCTTCTCGTCCACTCGAAGTGTGTATGCGTATTCTGTGAGAGAATTTAGGTTTAAGCATACACTTCAGTAGATTGATCATCGGTGGAAGAGGTATTGATCGGGAATTTTAATTAATTACCGGGGGCGATGTAGCCGTAGGAACCGGCGATGGAGGAGACGCACTCCGAGGCGCCGGGGTCATGGAGGAACTTGGCGAGGCCAAAGTCGGCGACGTGCGCCTCGATGGTGGAGTCGAGGAGGATGTTGTTGGACTTGACGTCGCGGTGGAGGATGAGCGGAGAGCAGTCGTGGTGGAGGTAGCAGAGCCCCCTGGCGGCCTCCGCCGCGATGCGCCACCGCGTCTGCCACCCAAGGTGCGCCCCCTTGCTGCTGTGCAACATCTCCCCCAAGCTCCCGTTGGGCATGTACTCGTAGAGCAGCAGGTTGGTCTCCCTGTTGGAGACGTAGCCTAACAAGCGCACGATGTGGCGGTGGCGGATCTTTCCCAGTGTCGCCACTTCGGCGGTGAACCCCCTGTCGTGCTCCGACCCCAAGCCACGGCCGACGAGGCGCTTGATCGCCACCTCCTCCCCGCTGGCCATGCTGCCCCTGTACACGATCCCGGCACCGCCCTTCCCGATCACGTTGTCCTCCTTCAGGCACTCCATCACGTCCTCCACCGTGAAGTCCAGCTTTTGAAACGTCGTCATCCTCCAAGTCTTCTTCCGGCCCTTCCGCTCCCTCCACCACCTCCAGCCCTTCACCGCCGCCGCGAGCAGGGGCACGCTGGCTGCCGCTGCGAGCCCCACCAATGGCAGCACCCGCTTGGCGTCGTTCAGACTGCGCGGCGGCCGATCAACGAAACCGCCTCCGTCGGCGGGTACGCAATGCAACTGGAGCCGTGGTCCGCAGAGCTCCGGGTTCCCCACGAACCCGCTTTCGTTGAACACTAGGAATTGGCCCTGCGCTGGTACCATCCCGGAGACGCGGTTGTAAGATACGTCGAACGCGGTGAGGCTCCGCATCCGTTGAATCTCCGGCGGGATTCCTCCTGAGATATTGTTTCGGGAGAGGTTTAACGCGTTGAGATTTTGAAGCGCCACAATCTCCTTTGGAATGCTGCCAGTCAACTGGTTCCAACTGAGGTCCACGGCGACGAGTGACAAACAGCGCGTGAGTTCCTTGGGAATCTCACCGGTCAGGTTGTTTCCACTCAAATCCAACCTCGACAGGTTCTTTAGCTGCCCGACCTCCAGCGGAATCGCGCCGGAGAACCGGTTCGAATCGAGCGAAAGAGTTTGTATTGCGGAAAGCTTGCCAATCGCCGACGGGATGGGGCCTGATATCAGATTGTTCGAAAGGTCGAGTTTGGAAAGCACGTCGCCTGCCATCACCGTCGGCAATTCGCCGGACAGGTAGTTATCGTTGAGCTCGAGCACGGTGTTGGAGGGCCAATTGAAGAAACCGAAAGGGATCATCCCGTTCAAGTAGTTCTTCGCGAGTCGAACCCGGACCAACGAATTGCATATGCCGAGTTTGGCCGGAATCTCTCCGTACAGGCCATTGCCCATGAGAACCAGCGTGTCGAGCCGACCGCTGGCGCAGAGATCCGGAGGAATCGTCCCCGTGATTCGGTTCCAGGCCACGTCCAACTTCAAGAACCGGCTGTTCCGTCCAAGCGACTCCGGGAGGTGCATGGTGAAGTTGTTATCCCACAGTTGGAGCACTTCGAGATTGGGAAGCTCTCCAATGAACGATGGGATGGGACCTTGTATGTGGTTGCGGAAGAGGTTCAGCAGCGTGAGCTCCTTCAGGTCCGCGAAGCTCTGGGGTATCTCGCCGGTGAGCTCGTTGATGGAGAGGTCGAGCGATTTCAGCTGAGCGAGTCCACCGAGTTCAGGAGGGATGGTGCCGGTGAGATTGTTGATCTGGAGGAACAGGCTATCGAGATTCTTCAACTGTCCTAGACTGGCAGGAATGGGGCCAGTGAGGTTGCACTGTCCCATGTCGAGCCGGACCAACGAGGACATCTTCCCGAAATCCGACGGGACCCCACCGGAGAACGTATTGTAGTATCCAATGTACATCTCCCTCAGCTTGGAGAGCCGGCTGAGGCTGGGAGGCACAAGGCCGGTGAGGCTGTTACCGTTGAGGCCAAGGTACTCGAGGTTCTTGATCTCGGAGTACGCTTCCGGGATCTTCCCGTGAAAGTAGTTGCCGCCTAGGTGGAGGTACCGAAGCCGCGGCGCTGCGGCTAGGCCCTGAGGGAGCGGGCCGGTCAGGTTGTTATTGTAGATGTCCAGGACCTCGAGCGCCGGAAAGCTCTCCGGGCCGCCATCGGGGAACTCGCCGGAGAAGTAGTTGTTGGAGATATTGAGGAAGCGGAGGAAGGGAAGGGAGGTCAGTTCCCGGGGAAACGGGCCGACGACGCCGGCGTTGGTGAGAGTGAGGTTGACGAGGCGGCGGAGGATGCCAACCTCCGGCGGGAGAGTGCCGTTAAGCTGGACGGAAGTGATGTCGAGGGCGACCACTCGAGAGTCGCCGTCGCAGGTGATGCCGGAGAAGGAGCAGTGCTTAGTGGATTGGTCGGCGCCCCAGTCGCTAAGGCCGGAGCCTCCGCGCCCTAACAACGCGGACTTCAGTTTCATCAGGACGCCGTAATCTCCGCCAGTTTCATCATCGGAAGCAGCAGCAACGACGCAGAAGAGAAAGAGAAGGCACAATTGTCCAATCTCTGGCTTCATGCTGTGTCTCCTCCACGTACCTCGGTACCAACTCGTTTGACAGAGAACATACAAAGCATGAGAAGCAAACGGAAATGCAGAGGCAGAAGAATCAAATTAGGTAATTACAGGTAAAGATCAATTACTTTTTGACTTCTTTTTTTTCTTCTCCCCTTCGATTATATCAATTTCACAGCATCTCATCATTCCACGCGTTAGTGGGAGAAACACTGAAATGTTTTTAATCTCTAGAACAGGAATCCTTGTAGGCAGTAAGAGATGGAAATGCAATGGACGGCTTGGCGAGCGAATCAAAGAAAAGACAGGTTATAAGCATCTTGGAACAGGAAGATAAAATGACTGCAAATATGATAGTGGAGAAGGAATAAAAGGTAAAAATATAAAAGCGGAAAGCTTTGAGAATAGGCCAACAGGAATCCTTCACCTCCGTTTTATTCTGGTTCGCGTGATATGTAATGGAAGGGAGAACATGGAGGGAATAAACTGCCATGGTCCGCTCGTTGCTGAGTTGGGAATCCAAGCTCAGTGTGGTCGATGAAGTCCATCGGCTGATAGCTCTGCAACTGCAATCATGAGCGCTGCCAATCAAGTGATCATATTCCGTCACCATTATCACCACGTTATTCTCATTATGTAGGCCCAACGAAATCAAAACGGAGGCTAACCTAATGGACAACTCGTCTCATTGCTCTGTTTCATACATATGCAATACCTGATAATATACAGGTGCAAAAAGAATCATTAAATCTTCAAAGCATTTGCAATTAGAAAGAAAAGGCCTAGTGCCCGTGAACCGGGAACTATGTATAAAATTGAACGATTGGTAGTGTACCGAGAGTGTCGAGTCCATCCATCATATCCAAGAATTTCCACCTCTCCAATCCTATTATTTCTGAAGAATTTCCACAGCTTCTTGTTAAACTCCTGTGTCTCAGGCGTCGCTTGTCTACGTTGCTTTGCTTTTGACGTTCAAATTTTTGCTTCTCCCTAATCTGATATTCGCTGAGCTCATTTGCTCCAACAATTTCATTTATTCTTCTGAAAAATTGAGATTGTTAACTTGACCCTTGTGCTCCTGAGATGGTTCTTATGCAGTCTCTTGAAATGTCATTGTTTGCGGTTGACTTTGGACCGTACCAACTGACTTCAACCCAAATGCCCTGTTCTTCACCCGAGAAATTAGATGGCGGAGCCATACCACCGATTCTAATATGTAGTCCTCGATTTTCTCTTTATTTGCATAATGAAGTGTTTGGATGCTGATAATGCAGCCGTGCATGTCCTGTTTTTTTGTTAATCTCAATACTGCAGAAGAAGATAAGCAGATTCTGAGATCATTTTTCCTTTTCATGCATTATTGCAGAAGAAATTGCATAAAAAGAAAAGAAAATGGTCAAGAACTAACCCACATGTTTGCCCATTCTCCTACCCATGCAAAACTTTGATGTGCTCTGATAGATCAAACAAAAAATATATAAGAGACTTGAAGTGTGTCAAACTAGGCAGCATTATATGCTGGGATGACATAAAGATAGTGGAAAGAAATATTTAATAGATATGAATAGTTGATGAAAGTATATCGAAAACAAGCCGAATTGTGTTTTCTGCTATGTGAGCCACCGTAAGATCTGCATTTCAGCTTTTACATGAGGAACAGCGTACTGCTAAATATCAAAATCAGTAAATTGAAACTTCTTATAAGTACGAAATTTCAAATCTTCAAACCAGCTCGTATGTTATACTAAGAATAAATATGACCATTCTGATAAAACATGTTATAAAGATCGAGTTGAATAGAGTTGTTTTATTACTTTAACCCTAAGAACAGCGAGTCATCTTTGTCAGTAACTTAAGAATAAGTGGATCATTTTGTGTGTGAAATAATTCTTCAAGTGAAACAACAATGTTACATATGAGATATTTGTGCCCACCTGTATAAAATATCAACAATCCAAGTTTGTTAGTAGCTTACATTGAATGGGACAATGATATTAGTTCAAAAAAAAAAGGGTAATTAAATTGGGTGCTGGCAAAGAGGAAGAAAAGCAATAGTCGATGGATAACGGTGCTAGTTTTAGACAGCCTTGGTGAATCAAATCATGCATATTTAAACATGTATGATATATACTAAACTTGAATTTCATATTGGGATAAGATATAAAAATTAAACAACGAATGAAAGAATCAAACTCTAAAATGTGATCTTCCTCTAACTGTCGCTTCTGAACAGCATTTAAATGTTACTGAACTCTGAACTTTTTACTTCCAACAGGAAAGAAAAAGTGCAGAGTAATTTTGAGACAACGACTACGCGTGAATATGCACTTGCATGCCTGAAAAGTCATATGAATGCGTGATGGGTTACTTAATTATGAGATAGTGACTCATTAACTAGCTCAGCACAAAATTGAAAAAAGAATATATACCTCTTCTTTGGAATCAGAAGACTGCATTCGGGCACGTAGAGTTGCCTTCACTCGGATACAAGCTGTCTCTTGTAGTTGGTGGAAGTGAAAGTGGTCGGGATACCTATGAAAGAAGAAATCAACGAAAAACACCTAGAATATGAAAACCAAGATATCTTAAAATCTTTTGTGACACTGCAAATAATATTGCACATCTATTATACACAACAACTGAGTATACAAATACTTACTATGTTGTCAATCTGATTAATGATGTTAGCATAATGCAATGCAAAGACCAGAAGCAGCTAAACGCCCATTTAGAGTTTCTTTATGGTTGAGCAAGTTGCTACCTGGAATTATCTAATTATCTCAGAAAGGTAAGGTTTCACATCACAGCACCAGAAGTCTCAACACACATCAACGATGATAAAATCATGACTAGATAATTAGCAAATTATGCCTAGCACTAACATACAGTGGCAGAACTTTAAGCAGTTGATAATTATGGTTTATTGACATGAAACATTAGAATATAATACATTGAGATAGAAAGGAAAACAAATTTCATGGTATAGACAATAGAGGAAGAATATCTTTGAAGCAATGCTTGCCACAACTTGAATGGTTCGCAGACATGGCATTGCTCTCTAGTCTGGTTTTCATTTTTATGCCAGTACAGTATTGACTCATTTTTAAGTCTCGCCGTGGACCATACTTAACTGCACCGCTATCTAATTTTTTGTTATCAGTTGGTACCTAGAGATGTAGCTAAATTTACAGCCTGTCATTCTAGCATGACCAATACAGTATGGTACCGCCCCCATGAAAGTAGAACTACAAACCAGCTTGAGAGATTACAGAAATTGCAACTGCTAAGAAGAAAACAACAGAAATTTACCATCCCAGCTATAATGATGATGATTTATAATATGCTTTAGTAAAACAACATAGTATGAAGTCCCCTAGTTTGTTGCACAAATGATGAGTGTTCATCCAAGCGTAGCCAATAAGTCATCAAAAGTTAAACATTAGATAGTCACATCAGCATTTGCATTCACGCAGATACAGGATATTGAAATTACAATATTTTGAATGACCACACAGTGCAAGATCAACAAAAGACCAAATATATGCAAATAAAGTGTAATCCAATAATGAAAATATGAATAGATGCTATGAAATCATAAATATATGCAACCTCATGTTGCCCGGTGAGAAGTATTCAAAATCTTAGTTGGATGCGAAAAATAATTAAAACAGAAATTCATGGTCCTCATGGATAAATTGTTTAGTATGAACATAATAAGACCACACAGAGAAGTGGGACAATATCAATTAGTAGTAATTCACTTTTATTAAGGTGCAAATGAAACTTCATCTGAATTACCACAATAACAATTATGGAGATGACACAGACATTAAAAACAAAAAAGAAATATGAAAAATTTCAAGAATCGTCATCTTCTATGAAGAAAAAAAGTTCCAGAGCACCAATTTCATGAGTGAGAACTGCAATCTTGTTTATTTGAAGCAATCAACATTTTTTGTAACATACTTTGTTGTAAATGATTGCTTGCATTTCTGGAAAATAAGAATCCTAATCAACGTGCAATGAGGATTAAAAAAAATGTTGCACAAATTACTATAATGAGAGTTGATTTGAATTGTTTACCTGTGGAGGGTATCAATGATAAGACCAACATAAAAAATTGTCGATAACAAATTCATAAAAACAACATTTCATTGCAAAAATAAAAATCACTTGTCAAAGTCATACAAGTTATCAAAAGTAATCCTTTATCTACTCAATTCCTAAATGCAAATAACATGTACGGAAAACTTGTCTTATTAGTTCGCCCATACCTAAAATATTCACAAATTCAAGACAATCATAATTGAAGACAAACAACTATCATTTTGAGTTCAATGACACTTCTGGTAGAAACGTAACTTTTTATTTTGATTAGTTGCATATTAACTACACAAACTCACTGAGAACATTCAATTATAAGAAAAGCAATTATTTCAGATATCAGAAATGTGAATAATACATATGATCACCAAAAAGATCATAATATGCATCATAAGTACTGCTGGAAGGAAGTGACAATAAATTTGATTTGATGATTTCAAAATTATTACATCAATTTTGAAAAAGTTACTAACGTCAAAATTTCTACTGCATACCGGGAGCTTTAAACGATTCCCAAATCTTCTTATTAAACAAATGCTACAACATCAACAAGCTTTTCCACAACCTGTAAAATAATTCTGAATATTGGAGGGCTATTTTATGTTGAGATCAGTATCTAGAAAATGTTAATCTCATGCAACTAAGCATTGATTTTTTAAGATAGATCAAACATAAAATAAGAACTCTGATAAGAGAATTTTCATGAGGATAAGCAAAATACTATCAAAGATAAACATGAATTCCAAAACCATTAATGACCAAAATAATACCAACTTGAAGGATGAATAATTAATATTTCATTAACTCCTCTAAGGTTCTGGACCAAAAATATTTCTTTTTTAAACTCCTTACTAGTTTGTTTTGATGTTTAAGTTCGCTATTCAGAGAACTCTCTGCTCATAGAAAAACTGGGTGGAGATTAGTAGGGTCAAATTTTTCCAAGCAATTAGAGAAACTAACTCATCAAAAAGAAAGTTCAAGCTGTAGGGGATTGGATGGATGGCTAGAGGGGGTGAATAGTCTCTTTCGTCGATTTCTACACCAAGTTGTCGGCGGAAGCAAAAACAAAAACAAAAACACAAGCTAAAATTGAAATCAATACAAACAAAGCTAACACAATTGTTTAACGTGGTTCGGAGATGACGCTCCTACTCCACAGCAATCCTTAAAGTGGATCAACCCTTTTCAAGCATTCACTAAGATCTCCTTTTGATGAACACACCAAGGTGGAGAAGCCTTCTTTACAAGCACACTCTTCTTCTTACAAGATTTGAAATGAGATTAGGAAGAAGAGGTTAAAGCACTTAGAAAACTAAGAGGAAGGCTTGGAGAGCTTAGTATGGACGTTTAGAATTAGAGAATTAGCCATCTCCAAGCTCTCCAAGCCTCTCTTTATAGAGTTTGGGCAATTCTGCCCGTTGAGCCCGACTCCAGTCGACTGCTGCATACCAGTAGTCGACTGGTGTTATTGTTAATCGATTAAACGACTTCTGATAAAGCCTGATCGCAATCGTCACCACTCAACGGACACTTGATTAGTCGATTGCTCATACCAGTAGTCGACTAGTGAAGCCCAGTCGACTGTCGAACAATTTGTGCCTTGACCTCTCAGTCGACAAATGTCAGTCGACTGCCAGAGCTTATGTTCAGTAGTCGACTGAGTTATAACCTCAGTCTACGGCTCGAGTTAATCTGAGTTCTTAAGTGTCAAACATTCGAGACCAGTCAACTGGTTAATGCTCCAACCGACTGGTATACCTCAAGTACGACTATTTCATACTTGAAAACAACCCTAAGCCTAGACTAACACCTTCAAGCTTCTCCATCAACCTTGCACCTACAGGATTCCTCCGAGTCTGCGACTCCTTCATCCTTGCGCTTGCCTTCAAAAGTTTCCTTTGGTTTCATTATGCTTTGGGTTCTTCCTTTACCAAGGTCCGCTTGTGCTTTACGCCGCCAAGACTACATACTTGGACTTATGCTGCCAATACCTCACCCTTGAACTTCCTTGCCAAGATCCACTTGGACTGACGCCACCAAGACTACAAGCTTGGACTATGCAGCCAAGTCCACATTTTTGGACTTTTCTTACCAAGACTTTCCTTGCCAAGTTTTCACACTTGGACTTTCCTTGCCAAGATTCACACTTGGACTTTCCTGCAACTCAACCATCCATGTTAGATCACAAATATTGCCTAACTATAAGTGATTATCCAAATATCAAAATGCATTAATACTTGGGGCATTCTTGCACCAACAATCTCCTCCTTTTTTATGTTTGACAATCATTTAAGTTAGGTCTTTAAATATGCATTAAGAGCACAATATGAATCTAACTTAAATTTTCCCTTTTCCCCCCTTTGATACACATCAAAAAGAGAAAGACAAATATTCAATAAAGACTTTTATGAATAGGATTGTTTACGCCTTGAACTAAGGTATAAAATATACTTAAAGCTCCCTCTTAATCCAAGACATATTTTATCATGGGCGAATAACATGTTGAGCAAAACATGAAAACATGAGTAAGAGTATTGCCTACCTTTGCACCAACACACACCAACACAAACATGTTGATCCAAAAAGAACTCCCTATGCCATAATGTGAAACATAATAATGTACATAGTAGCATGTTGCAAAACATAAATATAATGATGCCAACAGCCAAGGCTGTTTATTGTTCCTCGATCCAAAATGTTTGAGGTGCCCATGTTTCAATCATATAGTCAAATTCATACATGTTCCACTTTTTGGGCTATAAAATACATCATTGGTATACCAGAACAATATAAAATAGAAGAATTAATGAATATCTGTAAGCAAATGTTAGTTAAATATTATAACAAAGGTACTATAACGATAACTGTTCTGCACCTAGAATGAATGGCAAGTGCAAACACTTTGAGAGTTCCAATCTAAAGGAATCTCTCCAGGAAAAAATATGGCAGAAGAAGCAACCATGTTAGGTAAATGAAGCATCTGTTGGTAATTCTGGGAATATCTAGACCAAAACCTCTGTGTAATAAACTAGAAGTGGATAAATTTTGAAGGAATAGTGGGGATATGCAGTGAGTGGGAGTTTGTGAGTTACATAGGGGTGGCGTGTAAGAAACAGAGGATCCAAAGGCCATGGGGTGCCGCAGCAGAATAGGAGCACTGGGAACAAAATTCGGAGTTCCCAGTCAAAATAGCAAACTTCATTTTAGTGGTTAAATCTTTACCCCCAAAAAGGTGGCTTACCCTGTTCAGATGCAGGAATTAACTCCTCTTTTTGAAGCTTCCTTCTGCAATCTTGTTCATATCTATCTAGTGCATGTAGCTCATGATACAGCTCCTATGAGTACACAATGGACTAAGTTGATTTTTTGTGGACCATATTACTATACTATATAATAAGACTGGCCACATTTGATGTCAAATGATATTTTAAATGCTTCTCATGTTACCAAGTATTTGCAGAAGGAACAATTTTACACCATAAAATGGCTGACAAGAAGAAACCACATGCTAATGATAATGGAGCTTCACAGTGAGGTTGAGCAGATATAAGTTTTTGAAGTGGTCTCAAGAATCGGTTGATATAAATTGCATGTGTATGTATAAATCAGAATCGACTAGTCGCAACAGTCCATTGTGTTGATGTGTTTATGTTTGGCACTTGAATCAGGATACAGATAGCAGAATTGCTTTGAAATTAACAGTAGAGCACAAGCGACCAAAAAAGAATGAACTTCCTGATGTTCAAGGAACATATCAGCATCAATTTCATGGTAAATCTTTTGGTGCAAGAAATAGCACATGATACATGGAATGCTCAAATTCTGGACTCAATCATCAAAAACAAGCATAGAAACTAGAGATATTAATTTCAATTTATTGAAACCAAATTGATTTAAATACCCAGAGAAGTATTATGATCGAGACCAAATAATTTATTATGAATGTACTCACAGAAGTATTCTGAGCCAAATTTATCAAATTTTGCATTGTTGTTTCTACCCCCTTGTTTGATTGTTCCACGGAAGTCATATCCATACGGAATCTGAAAACCTCACCAGCCATTATATTCCAAAGAGAAAAACATATACATAAACTGGAAGTTTGCTACGAATGCTTAATATGTTTTCCAAGTTATGGTGACCTACTTTTCAAAATAGTGACCAAGATTGTGCCACATTGGATCTTTACAAAGGTCCCCAAAGCAAATTACTTCTCTTGAGAAAAAGTCAAGTTCCTCTCTGTTAAGACGATGAAAGTTATGGATGAGCATCATATCAGGTTCCACAAATACAAAGCTAATGAAGTAAAAGAGATGGACCAATAGCTAGATTCCAAAATCCAAGGAAATAATTCTTAAATCCACCTTTTGTCCAAAGCAGCAATGCAAAGTAATTTATTAGCATCTTCAGAGATAAGTTTTCTCATTCCATCTGACTGCAAAATTTCTAGCTTCAGAGCATTGATGTTTTCATCTGAAAGACTTCTCAACAACTTAGCGACTTTAGCAATGGTACTTGCAACTTCAAATGCTAAGATTGAAATTTTATTCCCTCGAGATGCCACTCCGGATGTGAATCCACTGCTAGAATTCAGATTTGACATGCTACTTCCAAGCGTATCGAGGACCTCTGTAGCTTTCTCTAGACCAGCAATGCTAGCCCGCCCCAAGATTGAAGTTGATTCTAATACCTAAGCAATGGCATTAAGCCATAGACAATTAATAACAGTAAATGCAGACATTAAAACAGGAAAAAATTTCATGATAATGTTTTGTTTATGCACCAACATAATAACCATATATTGTTTTCACATTACAACAATAATAAAGCTTTATCTCACTAGTTGAGATCAGCTATATGAATCCATCTACGCCATAGACTCTATCTCCTATTATATCCTCATATATAAAAAAAGAGCAGTCCAGTGCATGAAACTCTCACCATGTAGAGTCTCAGATAAGGGTCTATTGTACGCAACCTTACTTTGTTTGGTAAGAGATTATTTCCATAATTCGAATCCGTGACCTCTAAGTCATAAGACAACAACTTTACCATTGCACCAAGGCTCTCCTTCGTATATATCCTCATATATACAACAACAACAACCAAGTCTTATCCCACTAGATGGAGTCGGGTATATGAATTTTTCTACACCATTGGGCTCTATCCCCTACTATATCATCATCTATACTTAAATAAATTTTATCGCGTTTTATTGTTGCTAACCAACTCTTTTTTTATCTTCTTCTTTGTTTGATGTGTATATTTGTCATCGTTTCACATCGCCTAACTGGAACATTTATTGGTCGTCTAAGTACATGTCCGTACCACTTTAAACATGTCTCTCAGAGCTTTCCTTCAATAGATGCAACTTCAACTTTCTCTCTAATACTATCATTTCTTATTTTGTCCATCCTCATATATCCACACATCCATGTTAACATCCTCATCTCTGCAACTCTCATCTTTTGCTCATGTACTCAAGTCGTAACCCAATATTCAACACCATATAACATAGCAGGTCTAAACGCTGAACTTCCCTTTTAAGTTTTAGAGGTACTTTACGATCATATAAAATACCTGACGCTTTCCTCCATTTCAACCATCCTGCTTGTATCTATATAAGATATCTCTCTCAATCCCTCTATCACCTTGCAAAAATGATCTTAAATATTTAAAGCTCTTAGTTCCGAACAACTCGTCGTCTCCTATCTTAACACTCGTCTTATTATGTCTAATATTGCTAAATTTAAATTTCATATATTCTGTCTTTACTCTATTAAGTCTAAAACTTTTCACTTCTATTGTTTCCCGTCAAAATTCTAGTTTAGCATTTACTCCATGTGTCTCATCTATCAATACAATATCATCTGCAAACAACATGCACCACGGTACTATATCTTGAATGTGTCCAGTGAGTTTGTCCATGATTAGTGTAGAACGATAAGAACTTAGAGATGATCCTTGATGTAACTCTATCTTTATTGGAAATGCTTTTATTAATCCGCCTGAAGTCTTAACTCTGGTTGTTACTTCCTCATATATATCTTTAATTAGTTCAATATATATTACGCTAACACCTCTCTTTTCTAGAATTCTCCATATAATTTCTCTTGAGACTCTATCACAAACTTTTTCTAAGTCAATGAATATCATGGATAGATCCTGCTTTTGCTCCTGATACTTTTCAATTAGTTGCTTGAGAAGATGTATAACTTCTATTGTCGACCTTCTAGGCATGAACCCAAATTGATTTTCGAGAACCATGATCTCCTTCCTTAATTTTTTTTCTAATACTCTTTCCTAAAATTTCATGATATGACTTATTAGTTTAATACCCCTATAGTTTGCATAAGTTTGTATATCTCCTTTATTCTTATATAAGAGAATTAGAGTACTTACCCTCTACTGAGTAGACATCTTTTTTGTTTTCAATATCATATTAAATAATTTTGTAAAACCTTGTTTCCCTAGACACTTCTATACCTCTATCGAAATATCATATGGTCCAATAGTTTTTCCATTTTACATTCTATTTAAAATTTGTTCTACTTCTAAAATTTAAATTCTACGATAAAAATTTAAATTTTTATATTCATTGAACATATTTAAATTACCTAAATTACGTTGGTCACCTAAACCTTCATTAAAAAGTTGATGAAAATACCTCTTCTACTGCTCTTATTTCTTAATCATTTATTAGTACTCTATTGCATTTATCTTTAATACATCTTATTTGAATAAGATCTATAAATGTCTCTTTCCCCTTCTTTTGTATCTAATTTTCGATATAATCATTCAAAAGTTTCATTCTTAGCTTCATTCACTGCTTTCTTAACCTCTTTCTTAGCTATTTTATATTTTTTCAAATTTTTCTCGTTCTTACAAATATATAATTCCTTATAGATTGTTCATTTTTCCTTCACTTTCTCTTGTACTTTCTCATTCCACCATCAAGATTCCTTACTTAGTGGTGCATGCCCCTTTAGCTCACCGAGTACACTCTTGACTGCTATTTCAACTTTGATACCATCTTATCTCGTGTCGTATTAGAATCACCGTATATTTCATCTAATACTTGTACTTCTTAAATATGTTTTGTTTCTCATCCTTTAACTTCCACCACCACTTAATTCTAGAAGTCGTATATATTTTCCTTCTATTAATACTATATTTGAGGCATATATCCAATACCGCAACCTATGTTGGATAGTTAAGTTTTCTCGAGGGATGACCTTATAATTTTTACAAATCTTTCTTTCTCTCTTCTTAACCATAAGAAAGTAAATTTGCGATTTATTATTTTCAATTTTGAAGGTGACCAAGTGCTTTTCTTTTTTCTTAAAAAACATATTAGCTAATATAAGATCATATGCTATCGCAAAATCCAATATAGTTTTACCTTCTTCATTTCTTGTTCCAAACCCATAACTCTCATGTACCTTCTCATATTCCTTATTTTTCACTCCGACATGCTCATTTAAATCACTTTATATTAAAATCGTTTCATTTGATGGAATATTTTGCAATATTTTATCTAGGTCGTCCCAAAATTTAAATTTGGTATCTTCAACTAATCCTGCTTGAGGTGCATGTACACTAATTACGTTCATAGTTTCTTTCTCCGCTACTATTTTAAGAGCTATAATTTTACCCCCCCCCCCACCCACCTTTCTAACTACTCCTACAACTTCATCCTTTAACGAACTGATAATATTGGTTTTACCACTGAGGGTTCTTATGTTTCATGTACTAAATCTTAGACTATTTGGTTCCTATATATATTTAAATAAATTTTATCCTATTTTATCATTGCTAATAAGCCTTCTTTAGTTTTTTCTTTCTTGTTTAATATGCATATTCGTTATTTTTTCACATCATCTAACTGAAACATTTATTAATCGTCTAAGTACACGTTTATATCACTTTAAACATGTCTCTCGTGGTGCGTTTGGTTCAAGGTTATCATGGATAACTTTAGTTATCCATCTAAGATTATCCATAATGACCTTGGTTCAAGGAATCAGTGATTCCCAAGTAATGAAGTATGCCCGCCACATCAGCAAATAGGGCATGCAACCAGAAATCACATTATCTAGGGGAGAATAAAATGTTTTTTAATTCCGAGGTTAACAAACAATTTTTTCCAATATTATTCCTCAAATTTTATCAAATTTCAATTTCGTCCTAATATAATCAAAATCTTAGTCGATCACCCGTCGCTATCACTGTCGACCGCCGACTGCCGTGGCCACCATCGACCGCTATCGTCCCCGTCAACCGCCATCGGTCGTCGATCGTCGCCCACCATCCGTTGGACATTAGAGTTGAACCAAGGATAATATAATAAAATATTAAATTAGATTATACACTGAAATCTCCAAACAAACAAGTTTCTATTGTATTACTTAGGATTGAACCAACAACATAAGTTATATCTCATTCCCCATAACTTTGATTATGGGATTGCCTGACAATCACATAACCAAGGTTATGTTTGATAACTTGAACAAAATGCACTCTCAGAGTTTTTTCTCAGTTGGTGCAACTCTGACTTTCTCTTTAATGCCCTTATTTCTTCTCCTCTCCATCCTCATATGTATGCATATCCACTTTAATATCCTCATCTTTGCAACTCTTATTTCTACTCATATACTCGAGTTATAACCCAACATTCACTCCATATAATATAGCAAGTATATCCATCATTTTGTCGAGCTTCTCTTTAAATTTTAAAAGTACTTTATTATCACAAAGAACACTTAATGTTCGCTTCTATTTCAACTATCCTACTTGTATTCTATGTAAGATATCTATCTAAATCTCTTTATCTTTTTACAAAAATAATCCTAAATACTTAAAATTCTTACAGATTATTTATCATCTCTTATCTTGACAATTGTCTTATTATGTCTAATATTGCTAAACTTAAATTCTTAATATTTTATTTTTACTCTACTAAACCTAAAATCTTTCATTTCCAGTGTTTCTTGTCAATATTTAAGTTTAGCATTTACTCTTTCACGTATCTTATCTACTAAAACAATATCATCAATAAACAACATATTAAGTATAAGAAAAGAAAAACCTTGTTTTTCTCCCCTCCTCTCTTATTTCTCTCCCACATATGCAACCCCACCGCCTTTGTCTTTCTTCCTTTTCTTTCCTCTTCTTTCCCCTTTCCCCTTATCTTCTTCCTCCTAGCCCTCCTAGCAAGAACACAACTTACTGCTCTTTCCCAGTAATAGGAACATCTCCTTGCTGCTCTTCTTCCGGCCAACAACAACCGCAACAACAACCAACCATCATGTAAGGTTCTCTTCCTCTTTTCTTGCTTTTCTTCCAATCAAAATCAACAACTTTTACTCTTCTTTCCCCTGACAACAAAGAGTAGCCCTAGTTGTTGCCTTTTTCAGCAACTTTGCTATTTTTTTCAACTGGCCAACAGCAGCAAAATACTTGTCTTCCGGCCACAATCAACATTTTCTTCTAGGGTTTTGATTCCATAACAAGAGAGCTAGTTGAGGCCATTGGGAAAGAAGAGAAAGGTTTTCCTCACTTTCCCTTTTAACTGTCTCAACACTGTCTTTTTATTTTTACTTTTTTATTCTATTTCCATAAACAGCAAGCTACTCCTATTATTATAGTTTGTATGACCATCAAATTAAAGGCTTGTTTAGCCTGAAGTTCACATCAACGAAATACCTTTGTAGTTTCATCAATTGAAAGAAACTCTATGAGGGATATATATTTTATTAGATTGTAGATACAATTGGTTGGTTAGTTTGGAAATGTGAACTAGATAAACTAATTTATTATTCAATGGTAATAATTATCGTTTAGAAATTTAGAATATTACGAGTTAGTAAGATCAAAAGTTTGATCCACCGATCTTGAGTCTTAAATAATGTTAAAATTTTATGTTATTATTATTAGATGTTTATTTTAAGTTTTGAGTTATTTTTTTATATTTTACTTGTAGATACGAGTTTGAGCAGAGTACGGCTGCCAGCGCTCAAAGCTTTTGTTGTACATAAGGTAGGTAAAGTTTAACCTTTGGCTCATTTTACATTTATTTGTGCAAGAATAAATAGATAAATGGTATAACTGTTTCAAAATTAGGGATTAAAATAATATTTAAAATAGTGAAATAGGTTATTAAATAATTAAACCACTGGAGGATAAATAACTGATATTATTTCATGTATGTGGGTTTCATATATAAATTATGATGAAAAAGGTTGTTTTAAAATTTAAAATGGATATTCAGAATTTCTCTTTTGTTGATACCTATTTTTATATTTACTTGACCTTCCCTACCCGTTGATATTTCCTATTGTTGATACATGTAACTGTTGGTTGAATGGCTTTCACTTATAAACTCTATGATGATATGATTCAAATTAAAAAATTGATTTAGGTTGGTCGTTCCAATTAACCATAAGGCATATACTTGTAATTGAACAGTTGTGATAAAGAGAGTTAAAGTTTAATACTAAACCTATAAATGAAAAATACTAAAATTGAAAACTCTGAGTCTAATCTTACATCAGAGTACCTGACCTCCACATATTGTTGTGGTAGCGTGTTGTCACCGGCAGTCAACATTTACTTGTGCTACAACGCTATGTTGTTATTTGTTGGATTCCACTAGTGAGAGGGTTTTTAGTCAATACATCAGATGACATTGTGTATACTCTGAGGAAACTAGCTTTAGTGATTCACTATTTAGTTGATTTATTAGATTTAGACTATTAATAGCACTCATACATGTCACGTAATAGCAAGGATATAAATTAACCTTAATTCATGATCATAGATGATACTAAGTTATAACTCTAAATTCTAACTTAAAAATTTCACATGCTTATAAATATGCTTATGTATATTTATGTATAAGAACTTAAATGAGTTAAAGGAGTTAAAAATGTAAGAAAGAATTGTAATTTATTCATTTCTTTGACCTCCAAAATAAGAATAAATTCTTGCACATCTTTTCTTATTACTCACTCAACAATTTATATTTCCTGTCTTTTTTTCTTGACCTCTAATTTTGCAGGCTTAGAAACTCTTATGATATTGTAATTAGTTTTGTTATACATAGAGTTATTCAAAGATTTCGACCTATTGATTCCCTATTTTAGTTTCTATTTCGATATATTTTTATTTTGTTTTATCGATCTTCTGAGAGGAAATAACACTCTCAGAGCATGACACAAACATATACCATGATAATGTATCTTAGATGTGTCAGTGAGTTTATTCATGATTAGTATAAAAATATAGGAACTCAGAATTGATATTTGATATAACCCTATCTTTACAGGAAATACTTTTGCTAATTTATGTCTTTATTCTTATTATTATATCCTCATACATATCTTAATTATTTCAATATATGTTATGCTAACACATTTCTTTTTTAGAATTCTCCATATAATTTTTCTCAAGACTCTATTATAAGCTTTTTCTAGGTTGATGAGTATCATGTGTAAATCTTCCTCCTATTCTTGATACTTTTTAATTAGTTATCTAAGAAGATGTATAACTTCTATTATCAACTTTTTAAATATGAATTCAAATTGATTTTCAATCACAGTGGTCTCCCTAGTCTTTTTTTCTATAATTTTTTCTCAAAATTTCATGAAAGGACTTATTAACTTAATGTCCCTATAATTTGTACAATTTTGTTATCTCCTTTGTTTTTATATAGGAAAACTAAATTACTTAGCCTTGGCTAATTAGGCATTTTTTTTCAATAATAATTTTGTAAGTCATTCAATACGTTACTTTTCTAAACACTTTCATACCTTTATCGAAGGCACACCGTGGTCTCCTATTGTTTTCACAGTATAGTATCAAAATATTTAGGCTTGAAAACTAATAAACTTCTGGTGGCTTCTTATGCAAGTAGTCGTGTCTAAACATTATTCATAATGAACAGCACAACTCCAACTACATATAGCAAACACCATAACATTGTCTTTACCATAAATTGAACGCTAAGAAATTTGTTGCATTCAGAGGCAGAGGATTAATTACACATGAAAATCTATGATATATGGGAAGTGGGAACCTACTTTTCCACATCACGGTAATCATAGTAAGATTTGAGATTAAGATATCCTTTCATATCCCTCAAACAGATATTAAGGAACATCTATCAGCACTGATACTGCATTGAGACAGTGGTGCCACACAGGAATGAGCTGCATAAGCTGACTAGTGAGGATAACCGTCAAAGCAAGGTTGGAACTGTAAGTTTCAGGAGGTAATGAATGAATATGAGTAAATCTTTCCATCAATTCTTCTCCCATACAACCTCTTCTTCTTCCACTGACTTCTACTTGCTCTTCTTATTCTGTTGCCTTCCTGTTTAGTGCTGATTGGCACCCCCTTATTGAACACATGATACAACGATCAGCACCAAAATCACCTTGTTCTGGCTAGACACTCGAACCCTTTTGGAACAGGATTGTCAATCTCATGTCAGATGAGAAACAAGAAAACATAGAAAACCTCTAAAAGAGTGCTGAAATTAGGATGAGTAGACTTGAATAATGACAAACCATGGACAAATCAAGTTCTCAGGTATTAGGTTGTTTTTCCTCACTTGTATTGTTCACTGAGTCACTTGACTAATACATATCATAAAAGAGTTTTGATTATTCATGTATGTTTGTACCATGTCTAAACAACATGATTCTTTGCCTAGAAGAAATTGAAGATATTCAGTTTGAAAGATAATCAGATTATATAGTTCAACCAACTAAGAAATTCAAAAGATTAATAGAATGGTTTTGATACAAGATTTTAGAGTTCATTGCCCATGATGGCCAAGGGAACAAGAAGCAAGGGGGTGCCCTGCCCTGCTAAGAGGACAAGAATTTCCATAGAGATCTATAGGAAACTCATCATAATAACTAAGCTAGAAACCCACTTTGGAAATGGAGGCCAGTGGACGCTATAACTACGCATTGGCAAAATACTGACAAGGGACGTATTTGCTGCAGTAAGTAAATTTGAGTGATAGTACACCCTTCACATAAAATTCAACCATTTTTGCCACTAACATCCATAAACCAAACACCTATCAGGCTATCACTATGGATGCTCACTACTATTTATGCAAGTAACCATGTTTTTGTCTGAAATCCACGGTTCCCATGCATAATTCCATATGGAAGGCTTTGTTTCAATCAAATTACCACAATCTCTGAAAAATGATTATTGAAGGCGGCTGCAAATGGGAAAATAAATCACAATACCTCACAATCTTTTCAACCTATCTAAAAGGGTAGTCCGATGCATAAAGCTCCTGCCAATGTGAGGTTTTAGAGAAGGGTTGAATCATATTGGATTTATTGTATGCAATCTTTCCCTGTATTGCAAGAGGATATTTCTGTAACTTGAACCCATGACCAAAGGTCACATGAAAATAATTTTACCATTGCACCAAGACTCCCTTTCAATATTAGAATAAAAATATTTACAAAAAGGCTCCTATACGTTTACAGTTTTTCTCAACATTCCCCCTCGAACTAATTGACATTATAGAATCTCAGTTTTCCATAAATATATCTGATCCTAAGACCCCTCAAAGACTTTGTCATCAATCAACCAATTAATCATTGGAACCAACAAGAGATGTAATAACTCAGGTTGCTCCTTCTCAACCAAATAACAAAGTTTTGCCTCTCAAAGAAGACCAGACAGGGGGCAAGGTAATGGCAGTTGGATTATCATGATAAAATTTCATTAGTAACCAAGATCTGTTTCATCATTAAGCATTTGAGGCAAACAAACAGAAATGTGGCATTGCCAGTCCTATATTCTAACTTTGCACTTGCACTAGATCTAGCCACTACATTATGCTTTTTGATTTTCTCGTGATATTAGATTCTCTCAAAAAAAAACACAATTACTGCTCCTTCAGGTTTACTCGCTGAAGTAAGCAACTTAGCCTATCCTTAATTTGCAGCATATTATGGTGAAACAATATCCATCTGCCACTTAAAAAAAAAAAGAAAGAAATGGGGCTCACTTTGTTAATGAAACAAGCCTAGTATCACTGCTCACTCAATCATCATCATGACCTATAAAAAGCAGAATTCAGGATGTCTAATGATCATGAAGACACCTGCTGCATGCATTTAAAAGCTAGTAAGATTCTTCTAGTTAGCTCATCTTATGATGCTTCATTCGTCTTTCCTCAATGCATCAGATGAGCACCTACAGGGCATCTGAAACGAGCATATTAATAATGGTATGTTGCAGAACAGAAGTTTTTCTTTTTTTGAGAAATTGTGGGAGGAAAGAATTGCACAGTTTGAATTGACAAGAACAAATTCATGAGAAAACTAGGAAATTATTAACTGCACTAACCAAGTTCACGCATCCATTTCCAAGCTAAGATACATTAGATGTGGGTGTCGTAGTCCACCTAAAGCTCTTTCCCAGATTTCAAAATTACATGCAAATATGAGGACCAATTAAAATCTAAACTTGCATTTTGCAAGAAAACATATCCAGTTTGCAGCTTCACTTGCTGAGCCCATTCTTTTATTGTTTTAATCCCTAACGTCCAAATCCACAGGCATTTTGCAAAAAGAAGATCATCGCTGATACATAATTGCAAATTCACCATGTGTAGCTTTTCTTTTGAAGTAAAGTCCTCAGCATATCTAAACATACGATGAAAGATTCCAAAGCTTAATCAGGTGTTCCAATATGTCAATATGGGTGAGGCCATGAATCAGTATATTTGTTTTTCACTTGGTAGACGACTCCAAATAGCTAAACATGAGTTATGACACATCATAGACTAATCACCGAGCTAACGGTATGCAACCTAGACTTGGCTGCCAGCATATACCCGTCATGTTCTTGCACACTTCGATAATCACAACAGTTAAATCTTAAATCACAATCCTAAACGCTTGCAACGGCTAACTAGTCGTCTTGATCGTGTACCTCAAAGACAGAGGTCAGTTAAAGAGAAAAGAAGAAGAAGAACCTTTCCCGTCACAGCCTTGGCCGGCAGCACCAGGAGCTCGCCAGAATAAAAAAGCTTGTAGTTGTTCTTCCGAGTTCCGATCACCACGGAAACCGACCTCCACAACTCTATCACCATACAGTTCACCGTTTGTCACCTCGGTGTCCTTCCTCATGTGCCTCAAACAGATGCATCCCATCTCCGAAACCGAATGCAACTCCAGAGCAATCCTAATCGAAACACCGATCTTAGCTTTCTCCACCACCAAAAAGCCTCCTCTTCAGCCCCTCCGCGACGATCTGAGGGGAGCTGTATAAAAGCAGAGACCTCCAGAGTTCACCCTCGCCCATCACCATCGTCTTTGACCGTTCACGTGGGCCGGAAGTCCAATTGCGGAGTACGAAAGCGAGGGGGAGGACCGGGAAGCCTCGGTCCAAATTACCGTTTCTAACCTTCCGTTTACCGCACCCGTTGGCGGCCTGTTACGGGCTTTCGGCTCCTGTGACGTAAGCGACACCCGCAAAACTTACTCATCGTCCCGGGTCATACCCACCCGAAATTTCTGCGGAATGCCCAGACCCCACATATTTCCTCCAACAGGAAATGAGTAATTGAGAACGAGTAATGTTCGCCGCAAGGGAGCAAGGACCGTTATTAGAGCTGTCGAGTTAATTCATGAATTGAATTGAAATTTTATTAATCTATTATTTTAATGGATTTAAATGAATCGACTCATGTAAGTTATGGGTCTAGACGGATTGATCCGTCATGGCACGGATTGACCCGTGGATTGAGAAATATCAAAAGATAAATTTTTCATTATTACAATAAAGTATAAAAGAAATTAAAGGTAAAAGAACAAAAGAATATTTTTTTATACTCTAATTATTTTTAATTATCTTGTCACTACTATTCTAATTAATATAGGAAATAATGACATATCAAAATGATTAAAAAATCTCAATTGAATATCTATTTGAAGAAGTAAAAATTTACATTTACATATGATCAAGATTTGGATATTTTAAAACATTGGAAAGGAATCAAAAACATCGGTACTCAATTTGTAAGTCGATAATTGAATCTCAATTATAAGATTTTAGTTATTTCAAATATTTTTTTTAATCATCATACTCTATCTATCTTACAGATCATTATCTCAAGTCCTCAACATGTCAGTAATTTTAGATATATTTTTTAAATTTGCGTGACTCGTGGATTGGTCCGTCTAATCCACAATCCGCCTTGGATTGAATTGAGTTAGAAATTTCTTAATCCATTGAGACGATGGATCAATCCGCCCCTCTCTACTAAATATTAAATTTACGACGGATTAATCCTTCCTGTCATGAATTGATTCGTTTGACAGCTCCAGTCATTATCCATAAAAAAAAAAGAAAGTGGCCAGTAAGTGTCCATGGGTCCACCCAACTCCTACCCCTTATCCAATCCAACGTCATATGGGTTCCCCGCAGCGGGGGCCATCTCGCTAACCCGACAAGCAGCTGCGACGGCGATGACGACCATCCGGTATGATACATGGTCGACCTTTACCAACTTGTCCTTTATTCAGGCCGAATCGGGTGGGCCACACTAGGACACAAAATGGGAAAGTTGGTACGTCTAGCGCCTTTCATTTCCCAGCCAACAATCCCATGCCCGTTCCGGAATAGAGGTTCTCCACCGATGTAGACATCCTCTGGCAGGAAAATACCTCGTCCCTGTTCGAGTTCGCACAGCGTTCGCGCGGGGTGTCGCTGGATTCTTGGACCACAAAATTCCGGAATATACGTGTCGGAAGAGGAATGGGCCTCCGGCGTCATCCATCGTGGTTCCTCCGCCAAGCATCTTCCGAGTGGAATCGGTTGGGGATCCAACGTCGAGGGCATATAGAAATAAGTCAGGGCAGGGAGAAGGTTCGGTAGACGACGGCAATGGCGGCGGCAGCGTCATCTCTGGCATCACAGTTCATGGGGCTTCGACGTCAGGCGCCCCCTTCCACCTCCCTCTTCGTCCAGAGTGTCCAGTCCAAGCTCCGCCACCCCTCCACCCGCTGCCCTAACGGACGAGTCGTTGCCATGGCCAGCACCGGAAAGGTTAAGCACATTCATTTCTTTACCTGCCCTATTTTTCTAATTGACAGAAGAACGTAGAAAATATGATTTTCGTCGAAGATCCATCGGAAGACGGATCTTGCCGATACTAGATTTGCGTTTGCAAGAAAAAACATTTATATACATTGTTGTCTGGCACCAATCTAAACTCAGTTCAGGATGGCTAAAATGACAATTAACAATTATGGTGGATGTTGTTGTATGTATAATGCTGTTTTGATCTATTTTAACCTTTTACTAAATCCATATATTTGGTTATTTAATGAATCATTTCTGTCAATAGAAAAATTAGATTTCCTACTTCTCAACAAACTCCAGGTAGCCCCTTTACCTTTATAAAAATATTATTGGTAAATAGGAAGATTATAATAAAACCCTTACCTATTACATATTTACATGATACTTCATAACACTCTTTCTCAAATTGATTCAAATATGCTATAGAAATCATATCGTTACATATATATACAATTGATACAACCTATTAAACTCATGTGGAAGAAAGATTTGAGAAATCCATGGAATGATGCACACAAAGATAATTCTCAGAATGGACTCGAGAAGTCCATGGAATGACACACATGGAAAGTAGAGAATAAATCCGTCTTGAAGTTTCTATGGAATAACACACGTAGAGAGAAGAGGACATATTCATGTTGAAGAGTCTACAGAATGACATATGCTTGTTGAATGACATGCAAGAATGTCCCAATTCCTTGATACACCAATGGATGAGTTTTCTTCCTCCTCCAGCGAGTCTTCTTCCTCCACGGCTTCGCCTATTTGCATGTCTTCGTCTCTTCAATGGAGCCGAATAGTGTATCAAACTTGACACCCACCTGCCACAGGGTACATGGTTGCTTGACGTAGAGGAAACTCCACCTCACTGCCTGCATGTCCTCCTCTTATTGTGTCATTGGTGCCACTTTTCGCTTTCACCTTCCAATGGTTGTTGCTTCCACAACTTCCACCTGTATATAATCTCCTCCTACTGCCACAAAGCTTATTTTTCTAGTTCAGTCCACTCTTTTCACCTTCGTCCTCCCATTGGCTGTAGTTCACAAGCACTCTTCTTCTTCCTCTTTCAACTCCTCCTCCTCCTCGAAGTGGTTGGGTTCTCCTCTTCTTCCTCCTCCTCTCATTTTTTTCCCTTCCTCCTCTTCCTCCTCCTCCTCATCCTCCTTTGCCTTTCTCCTTTCCCCTTTTCCTCATTCAACACACCTCTAGCACCGATACAATACTGCCTCAAGCTGGTTAGGGATTGACTTTTCTCAATATTTCAAACATTGTTTGTTACTTTAAACCATTCTAAAATGTCAAAGCACTTCTTTTTTTTGTCCTGTATGTAATTTAGCAACAAGTTTTTCAGGTGGCATTAGTTTAGTTGGTACTTGAGTAATTTTTCCATGTTTCTGTAAGTTAATGTTTTAGCTTTTACAATCTTTTTCATCACAGACTGTTGCAGCAATAGCTATTTTTAGAAGATGAAAATGGACTATTATGTCTCTATTTCTGTGTTTGTTTTCTCTTTTAAATTTTGTGTATCAGCTTTTGTAGACATTCATTGTCATAAAGTACATACGTAGATACCTATATGTAAACTTATTGTTTTACAAACAGACCCTTGATCTTCTCTTTATTCTGTGCTCTTTCTGATATGTATCTCTTCATGTTCCTTGCAGTTTTTTGTTGGGGGGAATTGGAAATGTGTAAGTCTAACTTCCTATATTTTCAATTTTTTTCTTGTTTTCCATTTCTTGCAACTAATGGCAACAATTTACTTTAATAATACTTGCCACTTAAATTCATTTTTCTTCCAATCAACTAAAATTGTTGGCTGGGAGAAGTGATAATCACTTATATAATACCTTCTTATGTGTTTGCCTGAAGAATGGCTAACATCCAAGAGATATACAACTTGAATTAGTTGCATGTGTAAGCTACTAATTTAAGTCTTTACCATAATTTTTCCAACAATCCAATTGATCCATCATGTTCATATCTTCAATAGTGATATTCTTGGGAATGTTATTTCTAGAATATTGTTTTCAAGGATGGCATTCTGTGGAGAAAACAAATCACATTTGGATGTCATGATTCGAACATGATAATCTATGATAACTTGGGAATTTTTATTTTAACCTAGGATTTTGTTTATCTCAAGGTATTAATAAAGGCACTAAAAAGAAGTTTCAAATGGTAGAGCTATTGCCTAGCACCTAGGATCGTATGCAGTCAATATTAAAATACTATTAAGATTGTAAAGAGAAATATATTAAATTAAGAATTACTAATATTTATATATATAACAAGTGTATACTTAATCAAATAAAACAAGTTTGCAACAAATAAACAAATCATAAAATAAGCACTAAATACAACAATAATTAAACATTTCATAGTTAACATTACAACTAAGAGAAATTGTCACAATATCTTGAAAAAAAATTCCAAGTGTGCTAAGATTAAATAATGGAAATTTAGGAAAATAAGAGACAAGAAAAAGGCTAAACACACCTACCTAGGGAAGAAAGAAAAAAAAAAAAAGAAGGAAAGATGATTAGAAAATAGTCAAAAATTAGTGCTGATCGTTGACATGAGGAGAAAAAGTGGGGATGAAGTTTGTATGGGGTGGGAAACTAGAACGAACAGGAGGTGTTAGGTGACTAATCGAGAAATATGGTTGCTTTCTAATATCAAATAAACCAATAACTTAAAAAAAAAACTCAAACTTTTCCTTTGACCCATTTGGACCACCTAGGTGGTCTGCATAGACCACTTTTTGAAAGAATCGCCTAACAGGAACCCCACCTAGCAATTGAGCCAAGTGATTCCTTGCTGAAATTGTTTAAGTGAGCCTTTAGGCAGTTGTCTTTTAAAACAATGGTATTCATAGTCATGGGAAAGAAAAACTGCAATTTTTTTTTGTAGCATAGGTGATAGGTCCATAGTCGAGAGAGAATTCCACATGGTGATGCAGAATGGAGATAGAGAGTTATTTGATTTCTCAGTTAAATGTGTGGTATGGATTCATTGGATGTAAGATTGAGATCAAGTCCTATGTACCAATACCATTTATCCTGACTCTTACCTGTACTCTCTAGTTCTGGCCCTCTCTTTTTCAGTTTTGCATGTGCTTATGATTGTATTTTCTAAGGAAAATTACTCTTAGTCATGTATATCTAAGCGGTCCACTTCTTTTTTGTAGAATGGGACAATGGATTCTGTTAGCAAACTTGTTGCTGATTTGAATGATGCCAAGTTGGAAAACGATGTAGGTAAGTTTAGTAAATCGCTTGGTTGCACGCTCTTCAGGTGGAAATCTGTTGTTTAGCATGAACTGCTATGAACTAATATAATTACAGGCCACATCACTGCCATTGATAATTCGTCCAATCATGCAACTTGTTCTTTGATTCAGAAAACTTCAGCTACCTTGTAAATGAATTATTTCTAGCAAATTGTCCCATCTTTAAATGTGTTTTAATCTCTTGGGCATGGTAATAATGCAGATGTTGTTGTAGCACCTCCATATATCTATCTCGATAAGGTCAAGCAATCATTGACCGAACGCATTGAAATATCTGCTCAGAATTCTTGGGTTGGGAAAGGTGGAGCTTTTACCGGTGAAATCAGGTAAAATACTGGTTTTACTTCAGAATTATTTCTTTCACCTGGATAAAACTATAAATTGAAATATTTATTTTTTAAAAATGTTTAAATGTTTCTGTTTTTCTTACACAAGAAATTATACTGAAAATCATAAGACATATACCATGCCAATTTCAGGATGAACTTTGGATTATGTACGGTCATTACAATTTGTTAAAGTTGACTAAGTGACCACTAATTTCTTTTTGAGTTTTTTTTTAATTATATTTGGTCACAGGTTGACTAATTAAGGATATGTATGAGGAAGTAACGATCAGAGTGAAGACTTCAGTCGGATTAACCGAAGCATTTCCAATAAAGATAGGGTCACATCAAGGATCAACTCTGAGTTTCTATCTTTTACATTAATCATGGACGAACTCACTGGACACATTCAAGACACAGTACCGTAGTGCATATTGTTTGCAGATGATATTATTTTGGTAGATGAGACACGTAAAAGAGTAAATGCTAAATTAGAATCCTAGCGGGAAATACTAGAAGTGAAAAGTTTGAGGCTTAGTAGAGTAAATATAAAATATATGGAATTTAAATTTAATAATATTAGACGTAATGAGACAAGTGTTAAGATAGGAGATGACGAGTTATCTGGAGCTGGAAGCTTTAAATATTTAATATCATTTTTGCAAGGTGATGAAGAGATCGAGAGAGATGTCTTATATAGAATATAAACAAGATAGTTGAAATGGAGGAAAACGTTGGATATTTTATGTGATCGTAAAGTATCTCTAAAAACTAAAGGGAAATTCTACAAATGGCGGTTAGACCTGCTATGTTATATGATACTGAATATTGAGCTATGACTCGAGCACATGAGCAAAAGATAAGAGTTGCAGAGATAAGGATATTAAGATGGATGTGCGGACATATGAGGATGGACAAAATAAGAAATAAGAGCATTAGAGAGAAAGTCGGAGTTGCATCTATTAAAAAAAAGCTCCAGAGACACGTTTAAAGTGATACGACCATGTACTTAGACGACTAATAAATGCTCGAGTTAGGTGATATAAAACGATAACAATTGTTGGGACCGATTTGATGTGCTAGAGGGAGTGAATAGCGATTTGCTCGATGGCGTGCTTCGATTGCGTGTTCTTGTCTACAAAGTGTTAGCACAGCGGAATACAAGATAGAAACAATCAAAATTCAAGAACACATGCACTATACGGTATTTTACATGGTTTGGAACTCAAGTTCCTACTCTACGATGTCGCTCTTGTGATCCACACTCACTAATACTTTCTCCTTATCGGAATGATACCAGAGGTGGAGAAACCTCTTAACTCAAGTTCCTACCCTACAACGTCGCTCTTTAACACCTCCTTTTCGGAATGATACCAGAGGTGGAGAAACCTCTTACAATGAACTTACAATAATAAGAAGAACAACCAAATACAAATACGAATAAAATGCGGAAACAAAAGAAACACTTTTATACAAGTTGCTTTTGATTGCTGGTAGATTTGGTTGTTGTGGAATGCTCTCGAAGGTCTAGAATGCAACAACACTTCCCCTTCAAAGTCTCCAAAGAATCGCTGTCGAAATCCTCCACGCCGAGCTCTTTTATAACCTGCGTCTGCTGGATTTTCGCCTAGCAGTCAATTGCCAAAAGGCCCAAGTCGACTGCCCTTTGTCCGTTGTTTCACAACGAACTAATCCACGTAGGCTTTCTGGCCAACGAATACTTGAGCAGTCGACTACCCTTACCAGCAGTCGACTATCGAGCTACTAGTCGACTAACGATCAACTACGAACTATACGTGACGTACTCTGATTACTTATCGGTCATTGCCCATTACAATGATCGACTGCTCCATCGGAGACTGTTTCTCAATCGCCCGAGCACCCTTCAGGTTTCCCAAGCACTAGTGGTCAGCCGACTACCGAGCACCATGGTTGTTTTCCGAGCCGCATAGTAGGAGTCAGCTTCACTGGACCAGTCGACTAGGCTAAATCACCAGTCGACTGCTCCCGAGCACTTAGCTCATTCCTGAGCACAACTCGAGTCTTCTGAGCTCCTAAGTGTTGAGCACTCAACCAGTTGATTGACCAATGCCATCAGTCGACTGGTAAACCTCAACACTGAAGTTTAACCCAAGTATGATCCCCTCATACTTGACACTCACCCATAGCCTAGACTTAAGTCTTCTAGACACTTCCATCAGCCTCATGCCCTCAGGGTCCATCCGAGTCCTCCGTGACCATAGCCAGTGACTTCCAGTAATTTATCAATAATTCATGACTAATGGGTCTTCAGACTTACATCGCCACGAGACTTACACATACGCCACCAAGACTACACACTTAGATTACACAGCCAAAACTACACCCTTGATCTTTTCCTTTGCCAAATATCCATATTTGGACTTACGTGGCCAAAACTATACCCTTAAACTTTTCCATTGCCAAGTATTCATACTTGGACTTTCTCTTGCGAAGACTTCACCCTTAGACTTTTTCTTGTCAAGTATTCATACTTATACTTCTCCATTGTCAAGACTCCAATCTTGGACTTCTCCATGCCAAGTATCCATACTTGAAATTCTACTCGAGTCTCACTCGAGCTTGGTCAATCTTGACCTGAGGCAGATTGCTCCAACATTCTCCTCATCACAATCTTCTCCATATGACCTTGGATATCTCAATCATTCACTAGTCATATGGTCAAACATATGGTCAAATCAAATTGACAAACATCAAAACACTACTCGAGTCCCACTCAAGCTTGGTCAATCGTGACCTGAGCCGATTACACCAACAACAAATATACACATCAAACGAGGAAGAGGAAGATCAAAAAAGACTTGGTTAGCAATAATAAAACAAGATAAAATTTATTTAAGTATAGATGATGATATAGTAGGAGATAAAGTCCAATGACGTAGAAGGATCTATGTAGTCAATCCCACTTAGAAGGAAAAGGCTCGGTGGTTATTGTTGTTGTTGTATGTTTGGTCACAGGTTGACTTTAAAATGGTATGGAAGTAAGTTTCTATGCTAGCCGAGTCCAATCCATGTGCCCACACGTGGAGGAGCATTAAAAGTATGTGTATAGAGTGGTCTTTGTTTCACACCTCAGGCTTTTGGAGTAAGCAGTATGCATAATAAGTTGAAAGGAAACAATTAACTTTGGTTGCTTATAGTTGCATTTATATTTGTGTTTCCTTGAGACTCAAGGCCATCAATGATATGTTTCCTTGATCCACAACCTTACCGTTTTCAATTTTTTTCCCACTGAAACTAATTTTTTTCCTTGATGCATAAAGATGTAGTATGGCCTCGCAGATCTTCAGGCCATCGAGAGACTTGTATTTCTTATCTATTTTCTTTTAGGAAAGAGGTACAGAGATGTTTCCACAAGAATATCACAATGCTTCAACGAGCTTCAATCATACCAAAGCAACTTTACATTTATTGTTTCGTGATCCATTTAATAACAAACTACTATATCCCCTCCATGGTTGGTTTGTTTGCTGATTCCAGTGGTCAGTTCTGGGTGCACACACACACAAACTGTTGGAACTTCGGTGAGCGCTAGAGGGGGGAGGGTGAATGGCACGTTCGTTGCTTGTGATAGAAATCGTTCACGTTCGTCTCTACACAATCGTTAGGATGCAGCGGAATATAGAAATCTAAATCTAGAGACAAATACAAACACAAATACACACGATATACGTGGTTCGAAATCTTAGGGTTCCTACTCCGAGCTCAACGAGCTCTAGTGATGTACACACCATTACTCAATAAACTCCTTGACAACACGTCGGAAGTGGAGAAACCTCGTACAAATAATCTTACAATAATAAGAAAGAAATACAAGCAAATACAAGTAAACTACACAAATACAAGTAAAGAAAATTTTACAAATGTGAACTTGGATGTTTGCTTGTTGATTGCTTTAGACCGCACTTGAAGACCCTGATTTGCATCAGCAAATCGCCTCAAATCGCCTAAGAAATCACTGCCAAAAACTTTCCCTTCGAGCTCCCTTTAAAGCTGTAACTCGGGTTGATTTTCGCCTAGCAGTCGACTGCTCATACCCATCAGTCGACTGCTCCTGTAGCCGTTGTCTCACAACGACTTAATCCACGTCGGAAAGATTCCAACGGATACCTAGCAGTCGACTGATTAGACCCATCACCGATCGCATTGCTCCAAATCGATCGCCCTTACTCGGATCGACTCGAAACATTCCGTCTGCCCATGTCCTCGACCAATCGATTGCCCTTCATAGCATCAATCGATCAAGGTCGATCGCTAAACCCTAGTAGTCGATGATGGATCACGAATAGCGATAACTTCGGTCGATTGCCCATAGTCGACTTAGGTCAGTGTCAAAGATTGACCACCGACCGCCCATAACCCCCCATCATTGTTATACCTCAACCATGAGGTTTACTCAAAGTATGATGTTCTTGTACTTGCTAGACCACCCTTAGCCTAGACCTAAACCTTCTAGCCACCTCCATCAGCCTTACACCTATTGAATCCCTCCAAGTTATCCATGACTTGTTCATCCATACGTTAGCCTTCAGGTGCTTCTATCGGCTATTGTCATGCTAAGCTGGTCTACACCGCCAAGGCACATTGGGCTTACGTTGCCAAAACATACGCTTGGACTTTACGCCATCAACCATTGGACTTATGCTGCCAAGTCTCCACTCTTGGACTTTACACCGCCAATATCAACCCTTAGACTTTCCATGCCAACTCCATGTTGGACTTTCCAATTGTCAAAACTCAAGCTTGGACTTTCCCTTGCCAACTCATGTTGGACTTTCCAAATGCCAAGACTCAAGCTTGGATTTTTCCTTGCCAAGACCCATGCTTGGACTTTCCATGTCAAGTACTCATGACTTGGACTTTCCCATTGCCAAGATCTATGCTTGGACTTTCCATGTCAAGTGTCCCACTTGGACTTCTCTATCATATGGTCAACCTCATGTCAACCATATTGTCAACCTATTGTCAAACAATGGTCAACTCACCGTCAAACATCAAAACACAAACATCAAACCACTACTCGAGTCAAATTCGAGTCCGGTCAATCGTGATCTGAGTCGATTGCACCAACAAAAACTAATTATTAGGTGAAGATTCTGTCCTTAAGGATCTGTGTGTGAGTGATTAAACATTGACAAATTTATCCATTCTAAACTTCTCAACTTACAGCAGCACTAGTCTTTTTATATTATTATGTTGCAGCATAGAAACTATTATTGTTTCTCTTCTGTGCTATCTACTGCTCTTAAATTTCTTTAACTGCAGAGTACAGACTGCTATAACATTAGTATATTATCCTTATCTTAGGCAAATTTCACTGTCATAGTGTCCTTTAAACAGGCTTTAGTTTCTTAGAGCCAAGTGACAAGGAACTTGCTACTTCAATCACTAAAAGCGTATGCTTTCTAGAGTGTTTTCGTTGCTTAATAATGGTATCTATCCGCAGTGAAGCTTAAGTACTCCAAATTTCTGACAATAGAATTAACTTTAGTTCTACTATTAGTAGTGTGAAACATATAATATTATTATTAATGTTAATTTTTGCTATACAGTGCAGAGCAATTGATAGATATAGGGTGCAAGTGGGTTATTCTAGGTCATTCTGAGCGCAGGCATATTATTAGGGAGGATGACCAGGTAAGGTTCCAAGGTTTATTATGTTTTTCTAATCTTTTTTTTTTTTTGTATATTTCCTAAAATTAAAAATTTATCACTTCCTTTCCATGGTTTGATGTCTTGTGCCAATATGTACAGAAGTTTAACTGTGTGGGTAGAGAATTGGATGTAAATAGATAATAGTTGAAGGGCTTTGATACTATTCTCTCTCTTTGCAGAGTAACTTAACTTTGGTTCCAACAAAGGAAGAAAACAACCAAGGAAAGAAAAAAGAAAGTGCGTAGGAAAATATAGGAAGATAATTATAAAATATTTTTCATCTTTTCTTTGATCGAAGGAAAAACTTCATTTGTCAAAGATTTAAAAAAAAAACATAAATAAAAAAATAGGTTTGAAAGTTATTCTCAAAAAAATTTCAAGCTCATATTTGAGCTTCATTGCATGTGAAAATGAGATTTTGCCCAAATAGGCTGGAAGCAATATAGAGGGCACCTATGGAAAGATTTCTCCAGCTTCTCCTTAACTTCCCTTCCCTTCGGGTTATCCGCCAAAAGAAATAAAGTGGAAGTGCAACAGGGAATATCTTTCTGTCACTTTTTTTTTTCCTATTTACTTTCCTCTGAGAAACATGGTTATAGGGCCTAATAAATGAGTTGTACACATTTTTTTCTTCCCTAATGATTATATCATCTTAACGAAGTCTTTTTTCTTCCAGTTTATCGGAAAGAAGGCTGCATATGCATTGAGTCAAAATCTTAAGGTGATTGCTTGTATAGGAGAGAAGCTTGAAGAGAGAGAAGCTGGAAAGACATTTGATGTCTGTTTCCAGCAAATGAAAGCTTTTGCAGGTCTCAATATAGTCCACTCTTAAAAAAATTATAGAATTTACCTGTTGCTTATGGTGGAAATGAATAGAAGACACCCTTGGATTATTATATCTAATGCATATTATTATTTTTCACAGGTAGCATTTCGGCTTGGACTAATGTTGTTATCGCTTATGAGCCTGTATGGGCTATTGGCACTGGGAAGGTGGCCACGCCCCAGCAAGCTCAAGAAGTACATGCAGCTGTACGTGATTGGCTCAAGAAGAATGTCTCAGCTGAGGTTGCTTCTTCCACACGAATCATCTATGGAGGTAACCTTGTAAAGCATTGAAATAGTCTAAATAGCTTCCTCAAGATCCAGACTCATGTCTACCGTTTTGTAGACATCTAGATTGTACACATACATTCATCTATACACACATTTACCATTCCCCAAAAAATTGTAGTTCTCTAAGAAAAAAGGAATCTAACAGAGGTTTGTTTTTTATTTGACCAAAATTAACTGAAAGTCCCTTGCATCTATATGGAAAATTTACTGTTTCTTTAATCTGATGCTAATGTCAATAGGATTATGTGGATTAGGATTATCTGTTTCTTAAACAAAACATTTCCTTCTTTTTTAGTGTAGCCAAATGTTGACTATATGTCAAAATACACCAAAAGAAGTTACAAATTGTGTGGTTAATTTAAGCAGAAATCTGTATCACCTCATCTTACATATTCAGTTGTACTTTATTCCATTTTGCTTATGGAATCAAATTCTTGTTTGATTCTAGTTGTGCTTCCTGCAATGAAAAGCTTATGAAGTTCTTGAATATTATTGATCATCTTTGACAAGACATTGGTCATTTTAAGCTCTTTTCTGTTGGTATTTTCTAAGTCAATCAGTTTGGCCTCACCTTATTTGCAGAGGAAGAGGGAGGATGGTCTCGACCATCAAGTCTTCCTTTATAGAATTTCAGGCTTATGCACATAGAATATTAATTTGATTTAGAACTTTCGGTGGATATTTTTTTCTCGTTGTGATAGGATTAACAGTAGCATTGATGTATCTTCTATCTAGGAATTATGTTAACTACATTACTATGCCTTTGTATCAATCAAGGTATGATGTTTAGAAAATTTGTGAAATCAACCAGTTTTTCTCTTTGTATAATAACTAGATTTGTCAGTCGGTGTGTCGTTCCATAGAAAATTTCTCTTACAACAATGTTTTTCTACTCATTAACATTATGCAACAATTCTCTGGAGTCGTTTTCAGATGCTGTGTAGCTGTAAATCCTTTTTCTCACTCTGCAAGTAAACATTTTAAAGAAACTTTTGTGTATTCATTTGACCCTCATCTAATTCATAAAATTAAAGGAAACTGGATCGTGATTTCAGGTTCAGTGAACGGAAGTAATTGTGCAGAACTTTCTAAACAAGAAGACATTGATGGATTTCTTGTTGGAGGTGCCTCTCTTAAGGTAATTACAATCAAGTTTTCCTGTTATCTTGTCACAATTTGCAGTACTATGTATCTTCTGATTGATTTTTCAGTGTATCTGATAAAAGTTATGTGCATAAATCTTCAACCTAGTCGTTGGTTTGTTTTTATAGGGTCCAGAGTTTGCCACCATTGTCAACTCAGTGACTTCAAAAAAAGTTGTTGCCTGACAATTCCTGTTTAAGTTTGAAGAACCAATCTCCAAATCTAGGAGGCAACTTGATGAGAGACTCATAATTTTGTGTCGATCCATGTCTTGTTCAATGACACCAGGCTTCCCTAAATTTCAGCCAATGTTCATATTTCAGCAGACATTAGAGAGTCACAAATGGTTTTTATGAACTGTAAATTTTTTGTCATCTGCAATTGAGTGGATGTTCTGCAATCGTATAACTGTTGAAAGAATTAATAAAAGGCCATTTTCATATAAAAATCCACAAGAATAAAATCCACGAGATGAATAAATCAACTATTAGACATGCATTTAGCATTTCTTGTCCATAAGTATTCATATGTAGTATCAAAAACAGAGCTTACCTCAGTGAAGTGAGAAATAAAATAAAATCAAAATCCAAATTGGGTTGATTTTAAGAAAATAAAATTACACGTACGCAAATGAAGAATAAAAGCGAGGCAAACAAATATCTGAGGACATAATGAAACAATTCATATGTTTCTCTTCGCAAAGTTCTGTGCTTGAGACAAAAATATTCCCATTCAAAAACTGAATGGAGGATATCCGTGATACACCCATGTGCAAGCCGTGTTCCGGTGGCTATATTATAGTCAATGTCTAAACTCATAAAGACATCTGTGTTGTTTAGTCGAATTTCAATCGAAATTCAATGATGTTGAACTCTCAATATACAAAGAAAAAAATTACTATACATTCTTTATTTTCACACAGAAATATCAAAATATGAGGATGGCCTTCCCCACAACTTGCTTTCTCACATTTTGGACGTTGCTGGTAATTTTCTGTCTCCTCTTCATTTTCTCCGGAAGGAAACAGGATCAATTACATCTCCCTAATTGTGTCTATTATTATGATTACAATCTCAACTTTCCCAGTGGGGTTAAAAAGAAAATAACGATTTTAGATGAAATTTTGCCAAAGCTAGGGACCAAAATGAAATTATTACACCTGATTAACTGTTAAATCCGCTTGGAAGTCCAAACCATATGCTTTGCTTCCGGTAATGGAAGAAAAGGGAAAGAAAAGTCATTCCCTGTTCTCTCTTCCTTTAAAAGAATTTCTTCAATTTCTCTCTGTTTCATCGTATCTTTCCATGGAGATCGGTGCAGTCCCGTCGCCAACCGCCGCGGCTCTTGGCAGCATAACCAACTCCCGCCACTACCATAAATAGCTTTTCGATCTCTTCACTCTAAAGGCAACCAACCATCTCTTCTCTTCTCATTCCATTTTTTTTTTTCCATTTTGATATCGGAGACGGATCGCATATTCTAGTCGACAAAGATTGAGAACGATGGGCGCATTTTTCGCCCGCTCGTTTCTGTAAGCAATTCCCGCCTTAAAATTGTTTGCTTGATCGTCGCAATGACGGTAAATCTTACCCTATGCCATTCGTTACTTGCAGGATGGTCTTTGGCTATGTTTACCCCGCTTACGAGTGCTACAAGACAGCAGAAATCAGCAGGCCTGAAATCGAGCAAATGCTTTTCTGGTGTCAATATTGGTCAGTTATTGCCTAGTCACTGAGTTCTGTCGAATAAATATAAAAATTCCATGTCACGTCCCGAGAGTATGCCGTGCCGAAAAATAAACGGACAGTATCTCTTCTGTACGTGACAACATATCGAGTTAATACAAGACCCGTAGGTCCACAATAACAATATGATATACACAAATATCAACATATCAAACATACTAAATACAGCGGAAACAATACAAACAAATCAACAAGATATAAAGACCAACTGTGCACTCCGGAGTGACTTGACACGACAAGAATCATAACAGAAATCGAATCAAAGACCAAATACATACAATATGTCCGTATATCACAAATACGGAAATAATACAGGGAAAAACTCAAACCAACAATCCGTAAGGTTACAACAACACGGAAAACATATCCATTCGTCCGGTATGAGATGGGATCAGCTGGCGGAGCTCCGAACGTCCAAGGAATCTTCTACCTGTTATCTGGGCGACAGGAGGCCCAAGGTCCCGGGGTGGTGAGTATAAACTCAGGGGTAATATATAGAAAGTGCATGAACAACAGATAAGGATAGATCTACAAGTATACATGTGAAGATCTACAGGTATACAGCATGAGTACAATAGACATACAGTCATATTCAAATCTAATAACAAGTAACTACAGTAAAATCATACTCAATGTATATACTAAACTGATCAACTGAACATAAAGTAATGTACCAACGTACCTGACGATCTGCAACACCATAAGTTATATCATCCTGACAGATATACAATAACATAATCCATATAATGTACCAGGTCAATCTCATACCTGACCAATACTCCAACATATGAACAGTATATGATCACCTGTAATAACAACCCGGTCCGTACCACACAATGACATGATGCTAATCAAAGGCATATAACAATCTGAATCAACGCATATATCATGCTCAACACATAGCAGTAAACAAAATACAAATGACATGTATCATGATGAACAAACATATGCAACAAATCATAGCTCAATCAAATGCAGCATCTCACAGGCATATGTAAAACATATATCAAATACATGCATACATATATATATATCTGCAATGCATATGCATGGTCATGCCTGCGCACCCCACTCGCTACCACGACCCCAGTGTGGCCTAAGTGGCAGGACATGACAACTATCCCGACTCCAGCCGCCACCACTCTCGAGTGACCAAGTTGGGTAGTATGAAACAGTAGCTAGCCCGCCATAGAGCTATATGCTACCCACGGGTCCTCTCACGCTAGCCTCGTCCCTACCCATGAGTGACGAGCACCGCACCAGACAATCTGCATCACACGACCACTGTCATAGTAGGTGAGTGCGCTAACTACCACTCCATACGGTGGCGAGTCGCGTCTCCACTACCACCATCCATAGTGGCGAGAACGGCAGCGCACAATGCTCGCCTCAACCACGCAGAACCACTACCCAGTGGTCGGGAGGCGAGGATGGTCGACTCGTCTCAACCACAAGCGGACCACTCGTCGATGCATGAAATGTAATGATGCATAGCTCACACACAACTCCTCGCAACACTCCCTAACTCACGGGGAGACCTAGTCAACCAAAAGTCAACCATGCAAGGACGACAAATCCGTAATCACAACCTATTTACCTATGTACAGATAAATAGATCCGTCAAACTAACACACTGATATGTATACGATACGATACAGACTCATCACCTAACCTAGTGATGCAACCCAGTAACCCAATCTGAAGTCATAAAAATAACCCTAACCACATGTACTTACTAAACATCTATCAACTAACACATAATAGGGTTTTATAGTTCCTATCTGTGCTAGATAATCAATGAAGTAACAGAGTATATATCTCAAAGGTCAAGGCAGTACAAACATATGATTAAATATGAGTGGATCTAAGGTAAACAGGTATATACATATATCCAAGATCATGCACTGGAATTGATCAAAACTACCGGACCAGGTAGATATTACCCACCTGATACATAATCCGTGCTATCCATCTCCACGTTCATGTATCCATCACCATCAAAGTCCTGTAACAATAGGATACAATTAAGTACCATCACATATCTAATGATCGAATCAAATTCTACATCAACCTTGTATCTCGATCAACTAATAATCCACAATTAACTACAACATCAACTACAGATATAGTATACCTTCCTAAAGTATTCCAAATCCAAAATCCACCAAATTTAGCTTCCACTGCACAGCATCTTTATCATAGCTTAGGGTATCAATCTGCATAATCAATTCCAATAAGGAAAACCCTACTCATATCATCTTCATCACCTGAAATCACAAGTTAAGACACCAGATTCGGATTATTACTTATATTACCTTCCTTCCCAATCCATCACCAACTGGATTTACAAGAAACTCAATTCTTTTAATCCTCACAACCATATGAACCATGACACTTGGTTAATTGGTGAGATTAGAAACAAGCAATCCCACTGTCACAACCTGATTAAGCTCACAAAATAGGGGAATCGCGCATATGGATGATCTTTGGAGGTTCTTTGTGAAGCTATCGACACATCACGAATACACATAATCTACAGCCAATTCATACAAGCAAACCAAACTTACTGAGCTCAATTCTCCACCGACAATCGTTTTCCCCCCTAGCTGCCCAGTTCACCAAAGAAATCACAGCTCCAAAAACACTGCCAAACCACAAATCGAAACTCAACCAATGAATCCACTGATGAAATCACAGCGATCTCTTGATCCAAACCTTACTACCATCCAAGCAACATCCAGATCGGCTTACCTTGCTTACCCTTACCCATGAAGCTTCAAACCCATCAACCAATGCGTTGATCGTAGCTGAGGCAAAGGTAGCTGATGGTGGAAATCAACCGGCGCTTCAAGTAGTGGCTAACTGCAAGGTCGATCAGCCAAGCGCAGGGGAAGAAAAACACCAGCGACGAGGAAGGCAAACGTCGACGGAAGATAAGGATCGAGGACAATCGAGGGCGTCGCAACGATGAAAAACAGAGGAAGGGAAAAACACCAGTGTGGCTGACGGTCGATCCGTGGGACCAAAGGCGGCTATGACAGTGAAGGCAAGCCGGCTTGTCAAACAGCAGATAGGGCAATGATCCTGCGGGAAGATCGTCACCGACGACAATCAGTATTGGCCGCAGATCTGGGCATCGGATGGGGCGGTGGAGCGTCAACTGCAAGGTGCAATGACCGGAGCAATCCACAACGGTGAAAGCTAAGAGCGACGGAGATGATAGCGAGTATTGCATACCGATCAATTAGGGCGACCGGAGGAGTTAGCTCGATGGCCGCGGTGGCTGGAGGTCGGAGAAATAGAGCGCGAGGGTAGGCGACTGGCCGGCGCTGCTTGCTCCCAATCGACCTCCACCCATTTCCAACTTGCTCATCGTCCTCCCTCCGGCCGGATCTCCGACCAAGTGCGTCGGAACAGCGGCTCGTAGAGGAAGAAGAAAGGATGAAGAAATCGCCGATCGCACGAGATGACACAGAAGAGGCGATCGCGAAGTGAAGATGCGGTTGATCGGGTTTTCGGCGTTTAATTCGATCAAATTGGTTCAAACCCAACTGGTTCAAACCCCAACCGGTTCAGCCAATTAGCTCAAGCCCAAGCCCCCAAATCCAGCCCAAGCCCAATAGATTTAACCCAATTAGATAACTAACTCATTAGCCCACTAATTAATCCCAATTAATTAAAGGGTTTAATCCATATATAATTTTTTTTTCCATATTTTACATTCCAATTTTGTGTTAATTCCTTTGTTTTGACAGGATAACGGTTGCTATACTATCTGTGTTAGAAAGAGTTGGTGATGCCTTTATTTCTTGGTAAAGAATTACCCAACTGTGTTTCCAAGGTTCACTGTTATCCTTCCTTTAATTGTTCTATTGTACTATTCTTCCGAAGGTTATTCCCAATGTGCAGCATTATATATATATATATATATTCCACGAATGTGCGACTCGTGCACGATAGCTTCTCAGTTGTTCGATCGTCGCGATTGCACATTGAATAAAAAATACACAGTGTTTCTTCCCCATGCAATTTCACCGTCAATTCACCGTCGGTCGGCCGAATTCCGACCGCAATTCGGTCAGCATCGGAGCCCGGTCAGATCGCGGTCGGATTATGGCTGCGATTGCAGTCACCAGTGGCACGTCAAAAACGGCCGCAATTGTGGACGACAATGGCACATCCATCGGCGGCCTCAATCGCGGTCATTTTCAGCCGTCATTCGATCGGACTCCGATGCCGATTGGATCGCGGCTGGATTCCGGCCGGACTGCTGCCAAATTCCGGTCGGATCATGGCCGGAATCCGACGGATGCGAGCGGTGTCAAATGCGCGATTACTGTGCATTCCTCGCCGTCACGTACGGGTCACGCAAATCGTGTCGTTATATATATATAGAGAGAGAGTTTTTTTCTCCTACGCGACTATTTCGTCCGTGCCCGTCCGCGCCACGCGCTGCCGCCGTCGCCGTCGCGCCGTCCAGTCACTGCCAGCCGTCGGACTGAGCGCGATCGATGCGCGACTCGCCGACGATTCATCAGGGATCGGATTCCGGCCGGTTAGCGATCGGAATCCGATGCAAACCGGCTGGAAACGACCAGTTCACGCGGCCAACAGTGGCGCAACCACTGCCGCCCGCGATCGGGCCGGATTCCGATCGAATCGCGGTTGGAATCTGGCGCTGGACGGCCCGACAGCCGATGCCGGTCCGTCCGGTATACTCGGTCGGCCGGGATTCGACCGCCGGCCGGCCGAATCGAGGCTGAAATCGGTCGCCAGAATCGGGGCGGCCGATTTCGACGGTGATCGGGTCGGATTCCGGTCGAATTGCGGCCGGAATCCGACGGCGGACAAAACCGACAACCAACGCTAGAATCCGGTCCGATCGCGACCGGCAGTGGTCGCGCCACTGCTGGCCACGTGAATCGATCGTTTTCGGCCAGTTTGCACCCGATTCTGGCCGCTAATCGATCGGAATCCGATCCCCGTCGGATCGCCGACAAGTCACGCGTCGATCGCGCCCGGTCCGACGATCGGCGGTGACCGGACGGCGCAGCGGCGTTGAGCGGACGGGCATGGGGTCAGCGTGGAGCGGACGGGCACGGATAATTTGATCGCACAGTAGAAAATTTTTCAATATATATATATATATATATAGCATCCTAAAACAAAGTTACTCCGTTTCTCCTTGATTTGGTTGTCACTGTCAGTTTCTCTTTGAATGGGTATCTTAGTAGTTTTCGTTGTAACAGGGAACAACACGCAGCTATCAAAACTTCCTTCAACCATTTATTGCAAATTATGAAACTGAATGGACCGTAATTTGCTCGGGTTCAAAACTAGGGCTTGGGGTGTGATGTTACAGTTTTGGCAGAAGGCCAAAAAGTTTGGCCAGACAAGACTCTTTGAAATCTTGCAGTATATGGTTTCACAGTTGCAATCACCACAAAAACATACTGTTCAGGTATCATTTGAGTAATGTCTTTAGTCGAACAAGTTGCATGGATTTATGCCTTCCTATGCTACATTCCTCAACCAATGAACTAAAGAATCACGCGGAATCAAGAATTGCACCTTTGGCAAACTGCAATTTTGCAGATGCATTTAGTGTTTCTTTTTTCATTCCACATGTGGAAATAAAATCCACATGGAAGTAATTTGTTTTTTTCCTAAAAGAAAAAGGAGAAATATATATGCACATAGCTATTTTTGATCGGGAATTAAATTTAGGATTAGCTATATATCCAGCAGTGTTGTTTGTATCGGTTTGATCCCATCTTTCTTCTGTTTAGTTGATTTGTCTATCTGTTAATTGTTATGAGAAAAGTGGCTTTGCATCAGAAAAATCAATCTCTTCATGGCATTCTTCCTAACCCTTATCAACAGAGATCAATGATGCCGCCAAACTCTATCAGAATCAATGTTCAAGTGTAATCCATGGAAGACCAGTCCACATCAGGGTTCACCAGTGGTCGTTCTCGAGCTAAGAGACAAACTTCAAGTCACAGTCTCAACTGCCACTGATCAAGCAGCGAGTTCTCGTAGGTTTTTCGGACGATGCATGGAATGTATACAAGGATTGAGTGAGTTTATTCCATTATTTAGAGATCCTATTTATATTAGGTGAAGAGGTGAAATACCCTTTGGTGAGTTTAGGGTTTAGGGTTTGTAACCTTGAGCCATAGGATTCAGAGGATTGTAACATTTCAACAAACCTTTTAATCTCAGCCATTAGATTTGGAGGATTGTAACCTTTTAGATTCTATAGCCGCCAGATCTGGATCCAGTGATCCAATCAATCTGACGCTTCAGATCAACCTTCATCATTAACGGTCCGATCGTGATTCTTCGCGATCAACGTTCCAGATCACGTCACTTGTGATTCATCATCCTCTTCGATCCAACGGTGGTCATCTGATTGCCCAGTCAGCAGTCAATCATCTCTCTCTGCCCAACCGAGTGTCATGTATGCATGACACATCACCCGAGTGCCACGTAGGTATTGCCACATCACCTGGAGCATAAATTTAAGCTCTTCGCGACGACGCGTACATGCAAAGTGCACCAACAAAACACCCATTGCACATGTGCACGCATGGCGGGCTCGCAGCTGCGAGCACATGCTCGCCCATTGGATGAGAGTATCTATGTTATTTGAGTTAACTCAATTAATACAACAACACGTATAAGGAAGTAAATCTTATCTAGAATTTTCAATGTGGGACTATTTTTCTCCCTACTTCCTTTAACAATATTTTGGACTGACTTTAACAATTAATTTATCATTCACTCGTAATCAGTTTTGAGCAAATTAATAGTCTAGATTCATCTGCTCGAAACGTAGATTTCGATTTTGAAGTCATTTCAGATTTTCATCGATTGATAACATCTCAATTTTCCTTTGCAAAACTATGAATCGTATTGGTCTTTTAAGACCCAATATTCAACAGGTAATGAAGAAGCAATGGCAAATGATTTGGGGAAACATACTAATGGCTTGTCGAGAGTTAAGAAAAAAGACAGGCTAATACTGCTTCGCGAAAGCATTGCTTGTAAATAATCTTACAATCAACGAACATGACATTACATTGCTTCTTTTTGGATTATACATGCTCCATAAGATTTATCAAATTGCTGCAGAATAATAGAGATCACCAGATTAATATCTCAGCTCACTAAAGTGCTGTGGCACCAACGTGAGGCCCTCGAGTTTTGAAACAAAATAAAAAACCCCTCGCCCCTGGCTTCGTCGTCGTCGTCGTCGTCACGCTATCTTTGTGGCCTTGACGAAAAATTAAACATCTCGCCGAGTTTGCGCCAACTTGCAGAAAAAGGAAAAGTAGCGGTGGAATGGAAAGCACAAAATCCCGACACGAAAGCCAACTAAATCAGTCGCCTTTTTTTTGGCACCGCGAATCGTGTCGAAGTAAAACCTCGTATCGTCTTTCTACCCACGCAAATCACGACAACTCAATCCGTCGTTCCCGTCCAGTCTACGTTACCCTGGTTGCGGGCCCCCGATTTCCTCCAACCGCAGCCGCGGTATATTTTGCTTCGAGGTTAGTGGTCCACCGCAGCCGCAATCTGCGCACCCGGATTCGGTCGATCCACGACCACAAAGTCGCGCCTCCAACCAGGATGCTCCGCGCGTCGCCTCCGCAAAATATCTCCTTCCTGCCGGATAGGTCGGCGACACGCGTCGTGACGACGGCGGCCAGTTGGGGTGCGGGAGTATCCTAACGTGTGGACGAGGCCTCGCCAGGCAACCGCAGCGCTCGAGGAATCGGGTGGCCGTGGGCGCGTGGTCAGGATGACGTGGCCTCCGCCTGATCGAAGGGTGGGGAGGCGACCCCGCGAGAGATATTTTGTCCTGGGTTTACTTGAGGCGGAGGAGCGGACTGCTGCGGTGTCATTTACCGCATTCAAGGGCGAAGAAGAAAGCGTCGTTGAGAATTGAGAGAGAGCGTGAGAAAGGGCGGGTGTTTTGTTGGAGCAATGGGGGCAGGAGACGAGAGGCGGAAAGTGGCGGAGGCGCACGTGGTGGTGGAGAGCGGGGACGGGGAGGAAGAGTACGAGAGGATGGAGGAGACAGGTCTAGAAGAAGGGAGATGGGAAAAGTTCTTGCCGAGGATGCCGGTAAGGGTGCTCCTCGTGGAAGGAGACGACTCCACTCGGCAGATCATCGCGGCGCTCCTCCGGAAGTGTAGCTACAGAGGTTTGTTATTCCTAATTTTCACTCCTTTTGTCGATTCTTTGGATTGTGAGTGTGATTCTTGTCCGTACGTGATGTGATCTTCTCTCATATGCGAAGGATGCATGACTTAATGGCGTCTGCTTGCAATTTTCTTTTTCTCTGTCCAACCCTGGTCGAACTAACTATCCGATTTCTTTTTGTCTTTTGCTAATTGTTATGTGGCAATTTTCTATTTGAAAATATTTTTTTAACCATCTCAATGATCCATCAGCAAATGTTGCTCTATGAGCTTAGAGATTTTTTTTTCTTCTATTTATTGTTGTTTTCTCAGGATAGATTATAAGGCTTGTTGGATGAGATCGAGTTAGCATAAATAGTTGACTTCCTTTCTACTGTGGCTGTCCTGGGCAAATAGGATAGAGGTTTTGTTGGCGGATTTGAAACGATGTGTATTCCAATTGGTTATATGATCATATTTAGACATGTCCTAATATATCTGTCATTTGCATTTTGATGCTTGATTCAAAAACGATGTTGCAGTTGTAGAGATCTTTATCCAATGAGTACGGAGAAAGAAAAATTGATCTGAGGTACCTACGAACAAATTATTGAATGGATAAAAATTAAAATTGCACAATTTTAATGGCAAGTTTAATGCTCGAATCTTGAAAATGAATAGTAAATTGTTACTAGCAAAAAGGCTGCATTGCAAACGCATCTATCTCTAATTTTTAAAGTTTAATTTGCAACATTTGCTAGTTAATGAGTTTATATGGATGAAGATACCAAGACAATGCTCTTTTGCTTATAGATGGAAGTGTTTACTTGTTCTGAGATTTCTTTGGATTTCATATACATAATCAGTGTTTTTCATGACCATAAGCAGGATATTTTTATTTTGAAACTTTTGGAACTTTCTGATGTCTAATTTTATTTTTCAGAAATGCATAGGCAAACTTTAATTTTAGATCCTTACAAACTATGGCTTCTTGATTATGCATAAGCAAACTAATCCTTTCTTTACCATTCTTTTATACAAAAGTACATGGCTACCCGTCTAATTAGCACAAATCTCCTTCCTTTAGTGTATTTTGTGTTAACAGATAATTTTAGAGATCTCTATATACTAGTCTAGTTCCATTGGTACCCATATATGATGAGTCAGTTTCAAGGTAATTTGACCATTTGAATGCCGATATTTCCTCTCACTTCCTGTTTGTGTGTTCAACAGTTGCTGCAGCATCAGATGGCTTGAAGGCGTGGGAGACCTTGAAGGAGAAACCCCAGAATATCGACCTAGTTCTGACTGAAGTTGACTTGCCATCAATTTCAGGTTTTGGTCTTCTTACCATGATAATGGACCATGATCCATGCAAGAACATTCCTGTAATAAGTAAGTTTCAGTGACATGAATTCTTTCTTCCTCCTTTTTTTTTAAGAAAAAAGGCTGCAATTATAATCTGTTCACGTATTTACTCCAAGGTTTGATTATTGCAGTGATGTCTTCACATGATTGTATGAGCATTGTTTTCAAATGCATGCTAAAAGGTGCAGCAGATTTTCTCATTAAGCCGCTCCGCAAGAATGAACTTAGGAATTTATGGCAGCATGTCTGGAGAAGGCAAATTGTAAGCTTGAGTTGCACTGCAAGCACTGTGGTTTCCTAATTAGCCATCGGTTTTAGTCTAATGTTAACAATTTCGTGGTTTTTCAGGTAAATGGAGCTGGGGAGATACATGAAATTCAGGACAATTGTGGGGTAAAGCATAATCTGAAATCTCATTCCGGTAAAAAGGAAGATTCTGTCGAGTGTGTGGCTATTAGGCAAGCAAATGCAGAATGCAGTGATCAAGGGAGTGATGCTCATGTAAGATTTCCTTCCTGCTATATTTTTTGCTTTACTTCTTGTGGTTTGGGGAATGTGTGTTAATATTTGCTTCTAGTGTGAAATGAAAGTGTTAGAAGCACAATGAACAAGTATAATTTGAGGACAATGAACACTTCATGACTATTAAACAGCTATTTTTTATCCGTCTCTCTTTTTCATTCTATAGTTAAATATGTTTTACTACAATAATAAGTTAAATCTATCCGGTGTAGTTTAGTTCTTCTGGTTTAATTTCTTGTCACGATGTTATATCTTCTAGTTTATTCGTGCCAACATAAGATCGATCCCTTTTACTGCTTGGATGTTTTGTCAGGAGTGCTTCTGGCAGTTCTGGGTCATGTATTTTAGTGTAGATTTTTGCATGGACTTACTGGACATTTTGCTACATTTTGTGCAGAGTTCTTGTACAAGGTATGACATGGAAGCTCAAGGCACACACAAGAAACTTGAGCTGAAGCTACCGATAACACCTGGTGCAACCATGGATCAGAGTGGGCAGAATATTGAAATGAGAAATATATTCACTAATGACAGTGTAGCTAAAGGTAGCCATTCCCATTTTATAAAAAAAAATTCCTGATACAATATTTGAAACTTTATATAACTGAAGTTTGCTGTTTCTGAAAGACTAACTTTATAAAACAACAGTGAATACAACGGTGGAGGTGATACAAAAAGGGCATCTTGACTGCAACAACATCGGCAATGCAACTTATGGTCAGAAACTCCATCCAAGCAGAACTTCCAAGAATGTTGAGTTGGTCCACGATTGCACATGGAAGTCGAACTTTGTGCCTCAATTGGGGCTCTCTTTGACACAGGGACCCTTCTCACAGAAGCAAGAATGTGACAAATCAAGTGCATGGAACCATTCGAGTTTGTCTGCTTTTTCACTGTGAGTGCTTTATTTTGAATTACAACTGGCTTGATCAATGATTGGCATGATAGTATTCTTTTTACTCTTTCCTTTGGTGTTTTGCTTAGACCTTCTCATATCCTATTGGAAGGCATGATGGTCAAAACCTGTGTCACTGGCTCAGTTTCTTTCATATGCTTACAGAATCCAAGTTAGATTGTGTGTTGGCAATGCCTCGGCGCAATATTCTAGATGCTTTTTTCCCCTCTAAAATGATAAAGAAAGGGGATGGGAATTCTTGTAATTACCAGAGTCACTTAACAGCACGGTTTGCTGCAGGTACAATAGTAAAACAGTCACCCCTGCCATGCTGCAGCGGAAAAGCCTCGGATATGAAAGCAATGGACTTGAAGGAAAGCCTATAGACGCTCCGAAACTTGAAGGAATCAGAATCAATGTCGAAGAGATTAACAGTCCATTTGGGGGATCTAATGTTCAAGATGGGAGAACAGCTCAATGCACCCCCATCCAAGTCACCCCATTTTCGCTTCCAATTGCAGATGGTTCTTTGGGTTCTGGGTGTAGCACAGTCATGCAACAAATGTTCCATCCACAGTCAGGTCAGTCTTTTTGGGATCCCACCACAGCATCCATATGGCAGGAAGCAGCCGAACAACCTCACTCTTCACACAGACCTGACCAAGAAAATCCCAACTCTGTCCAAGCTGACTTCGATGAGGCTGATGGTAGAAGTTCATCTGACAGTTCGGCAGGACAGTACGACAAAACTACTGCGCTAGATGAACGTAGGCATGTTACAGCAGCAGCTGGAGAAAGTGGGGGCAGTGGCATTTCCAAAAGTAGCAGGAATCGTGTCAATGGCAGTGAAAGCGGGAGTGGTCTCAGCGGAACAAATGTCTTGTGGCCGATGGCAGTGAGCGGAAATGACGAGGGCAAAATTGCTTCTGATAAAACAAAGCCAGCAGATTGCCACCGCTTAACCCAAAGGGAAGTGGCCTTGAATAAATTTCGACTCAAGAGAAAAGAAAGATGCTTTGAGAAGAAGGTACAAAATACAAATCTAACCGTAAGGCTGAATCATCATCATTTGCTTTTCTTTGTTTGAGATAATCAGCGTTCGAACATGGAAATTTTTCACAGGTCCGCTACCAGAGCAGAAAATTACTCGCAGAACAGCGTCCGCGAGTGAAGGGGCAGTTCGTTCGACAAGAAAAGCTCAACCCTCAACCAGGATTAGCCGGTGCGTTTCATAGTGATTCAGCTGCTGGATAGCTTTGCCATTGAACAAGAGCAACTAATCAGTGTAGAGAGATCCTCCGATATCCAGTCGGTCGACGAACCTTGTAGCTGCACTAACATAGTCGATGATAAGTAGTCTTCTTTGCTTCTTTCCACTCTTCCCTCTGGATACTCCACTTTTGGCGAAATAGTTGTTGGTAAAGACCTCAATAATCAATAAGTGTCTGTTGTGTATATATATATCCTTGCCTTGAATTATAGTAATTAAGCTCATTAATTAATTAGTTGCCTTAAAACTCTGCAAATTTTTTTAAAAAAATCTGTTTAACTATGAGGAAACGAAACGACGACAAGGTTAAAAACCCTGCATGCCTTGACTTCTATACTGGTCTTGATTTGTATGCATCGAGATTGAGCCATTACGTAGGAAGAGGAAAATGATCAAACTTGAGGTCGCAGCAAAGTTACAGCATTATTGGATCGATAAAGTTTGGATGGATCGATCGGAGGACGAAGAAGCTAATTATTCGAGTTTCAATTGATCATTCACATTCGCTTTCATTATTAATTTCGCACATCTTTACGTCACTCGAGTAAAGTAAAATATACATAAAATCGAGATCCATTTTGCGATTATAATTAGTGAAATAACGACCGGCAATCGTCGTTGACTTCACTTGGGCGCGAGCCGGCTCTTGATCTTTTCCACCTCCTTGGTCCCGACCTGGAAGGCCTTGGTGAGCACGTCGTCCGGCACCGTCGGGTTGGCCGCGAAGAGGGCACCGGCGATCGACTGCGTCCCCGGGAGCTGGCTGTTGAAGGCGGAGATGACGGCGGCTGTCTCCTTCCCGTTGTTATTCTTCTGGAAGTGAACCAACCCCCTCGGGAAGACGAACACCTCGCCCTTGCCGATGGTCTTCGCCACCAGCTTGTTGGCGGTGGTGATGAATCCGACGTCGAGGGCGCCGTCGAGGACGAACATGACCTCGGTTGCGCGCGGGTGGGTGTGCGGCGGATTCAGCCCGCCCGGTGCGAAGTCGATGCGCGACAGGGACACGCCGAGGGTGTTGAGGCCTGGGATCTTCTCCACGTTGGCACCCGTCACCAGCGAGCCCATGGTGTTGTTTGTGGCGCCCGCCGTCGCCAGCCCCGCGAAGAAGAAGTCCGCCGCCGTCACGTTGGCCGGCGCCTTGCACGCAAACCCATTTAGCTTCACACCTGCATGCATGAATGCGTGCATGAGCTAGCAATTCGCAAGTATCTATCTAACTAATTAAATTAAGAATCTCAGAAAGAATTGTTTTAAAATTACTTGAGTTAAGATCAGCGACGCAAAAATCCTGAAGAAGGTCAGGATCGGCAGCGAGGGAACAAGGAGGAGGGCCGACGAAGAAGAGGAGGAAGCAGAAGAACAGAGCAGACTTGGTCATGCTGCCTATTGCGTGCTTGATACTTTGTATGTGAGGACTTGTGATGGACAATTGGACATGGTGGCCGGTGGTATTTATCGTACGTGTTCTTAAAAATAATATCATTTATGGCTTCCAAGAAATGGCTAGAGTAGAAGTAAAGTTTTTTTTTTTTTTTTGATTAATTTGTTCATCCGGAGCCAAGGTATCAAATTGCCCATTTCTGATGATCATCGAGAAATGTACAGTGAACATGCGATAATCTAGATACAATAGAAAAAGGAAAAACAAAAACATACACTTGAATCTTGAGACATCATCATCAATATAAATGATAAGAAATTAAAAAATTTTACACATAAAATCACTTTGTATAAGATTAGTTCGCAATAATAAACTTCAATGTATTACGAAAATATATAAATCAACCATATTGGAAAATTAAATCCAACCATTTCAAACTAAGAAAAGAAACGCCATGCATTAAATTGTTTAACCAAAGATTTTGATGATGAAAATTCTCCCACATTTTTTTGTTTTTTTTTTTTTTGGGTCTCCTCGAGTGATAGGATTCTGTCATCGTCAGTCATTGCGTAGATATTGATTAAATGGGTTGGAGATGAAACTCGAAACGAGCTAGCTAGATTAAGTTCTTGCCTTGCAAGTGATGGGAGAGACAGATTGTTGCCAGAGAAGAAACTTCATCTACTGCTGCTTTTTTATACCCGACACTAACAAATTGAGCAAGCGACATATGCTAGCTCTTTAGTTTATTTCTCTCTCTTTTTTTTAATCCTGCATTTTTTCCATTTGTGAGTGTCTATATAACAGGTTTCTTCAACAAATTATACATGTTTATAAATAATAATAATAATATTGCATATCGTTTAAGCATAGGCATAGCAATGAAATGACCATAAATTTACCCACGTAATGGGCGGGTTTTTATTTTAATGATTTAAATTGATCACAATATAAATCACTTAAAATTATATATTATAGTTAATGCAGAATACCTTTTTTTTTATATAAATATTGTCTAATACTTGCACTTTTTGAAGACGGAAAGAGAAGGTACCTCTGTTAGGAACAAATTCACTTTTCATATCCTTAAATTTAAAGATGGAAAGTATAAAAATGCTATCCTATGAGGATTATCGGTCTTTTTTAAAATATATTAAAGCAATGACTTCACAGCTAGAAAGTTATCGATCGATCAAAGTTAGAGCAAACGTAAGCAACAAAAAAAGTCGCGGAAATGGAGGCCGAAATATAAATTTAATCAAATTTATTTGTTTATTTTAAAAAGACGATGATCTGTAATATAATTGTCTCTTATTGAATTTCTTCTTTGCAATTTTTAATTTTAGGGTATTATCGTTTGGATGGATCATGTTAATCAGCTGCGCCCAAAACATGTATAGATTGCATTCTAAATGAATCGCATAACAGGTAATTAGTAAAGATATCTTTAAAATTAAAAATGCAAAGAAAGGGAGAAAGAGAACCTAGAAAAATAAGAGGCATGGCACATTGGCATCTTATGGTGCGATCGAACTTGACAAAAGGTTCACAGTTTGAGAGGTCTGAGATTGACCAGGGGATGGTTGGTTAAGCAGTACGCAAGAAAGAAAGAAAAGAAAGCTAGAAAGAAGCAGATGGAGAGTTCAACGAATTAAACCAGAGAATTAAGACTGCTCATCCCCCCTCATTGCTTGCGTGAGTCGTCATGTCAATGCTCCTTCCCGCTCGAAACAATCTCACTAATAATATAATCAAATAGGGTATATATACTCTCCAAAAGACAAAAGTTTTCCGAGTATGATACGTGGAACCCGTATTGAAATTGAATTGTTTCATAGCTTGGCTTCTCTTCGAATGAGAAGTCTTATGGAGCCTAGCTACTAATGATTTGAGAAAGTTCCTTTGAAGAGATAATGCGCAGGTGCATTTGCGAGCAGATGGCTAAACTTTTTCACTGTTACTTAGATTTTGCGTAGCCGAAATCTCAAAGGATATTGGCGTTCCTCCGATGGCGTTGTTTTTCGAAGCTTTCCTTCTGAGGAACCAATTAAGAGAGGTGGGCAAGAGATAATGTTCCACAAACATCTTACTCGAAGCGCCTTCAAATTTTCGAGTTGGAATCCTCGAAAATCCAGACAACTTATCCCGCTGGTCACCGACCCATTGATTTTTTAAAATTTTTTTATAGGACTAAATCATCCATCTCATCTCAGAATTAATCAAATAAAAAAAAAATCTAAACACTAATCAACAACTCGATAAATGCAAATATTCTACGGTGGATCAGCTGTATTTCGGATTTATCTGTTAAACAAATTAAGAGAGAGAAAGCTTCGAGTAAAAGAAAAAAACAACCAACAGTCCGATGAATAAGCAGCTTCAATTCTCCGTTCCCATTTAACCATTGCTCTTTAAGTCTGTTGGGATACTGAGATACACATACAAGAGACGTCTTTATTTTGACAAGAGCCGTTTCGGTTGCCAAAAGAAATACTAGACATGGGGGTGTTTTATTTTCCTTCATCCACGCTGAGAAAGGTTGTGGATTGAGGTATAGATTTGAACGATATAACCAGCTCTATTATGCTTCATTAATTATATATATATATATATATATATATATAGAAAAAAGAAAACAAAAAGCAAAAATCTATAGGTCAAAATAACTGGTGAGGAGGATTTAGCTCAAAGTTAAGGCGAGATTGGTTTGCACCTGTGCTGTGGTGTCTGAGCAGTGCCAAGGATCAAAACTCAAAATACACAATCGCTAATAATGGGGAAATGGTTTAATAGGATCAAAACCCTTATTTTGGTTTGCATCTATGGTGTCTTAGTGCCTCCATGGAAAAATGCACTGCAACAAACGATCTTGGACTACAAGTGTCAAATGCTAACATAGCTCAAATTGCAGTCTGCACTCTGCACAATAGCTAATAATCCCCCAGGGTTAGATTTTTCACACGATTCATTGCAGAAAATCCAGATGAAAAAAGAGAATCAAAGAAACTGTACTTTTCCTACTATCAGAGTAACTGTGCGTTCTGATACAAAAAATTACCGCACAGGAGAATCTCCAACAGCCAAAATAGTCGTGAGGACATTTACATTGGGAGGGGAATGACCCGTCGCAAGAACAAAGGCAACTTTTCTTTCTCCAACTTAACATCCTATCTGGCAAGAGAGTAATTTTCATGCTAAATTGTGTTCTACTCTATTAATTTGCAGCCCTTGATATAAGGGTGATCATATTTGATGTACTTGGTCCAGTATGGCCTGTATTTAGTCATTGCCAACTCCAACCAAGGTTTCATGTTCCCGTTGTAATGGACAACAGCAGCATTGTGTATCTCTGAGACATCGATACTAGGGTTATAACCCAAGCCAAGTACATGCCACGATTTGTCCAGAGGATGTGTCAGCTTATAGAATGTCAAAAGTCCTGGAGGAAGTGTCCCAAGCTTCCACAAGACCCTGTCTTCATTCTGGACATCAGAAAGGTAGAAAATAAAAGAGAGTTAAACCATACGAACCAGAGAAGATTTAAGTACATTTGTGTTCTCGTGCAATGGTCAATGAAAAGACATGAATATAGTAACCAATGATAGAAAGGCAGCTGGAAATTGGGATAAGTTTATGCCGGCATAGTGGTTCTCATAGCCAGATTATGAAGTACAAGATCTAAATTGCCAAAGGACCATAGATGCACATCAATATTATACAAAATATTGAAAGTCAATAGAAGGTGACAGGACACAACAGAAACAGAATCCCTTCTGATTAAGTAAGCTCTAATTTGATACAAATAAAATAATTGGTCCAATAGCTTGTCTATCGGCTCAAAAGTTTGTATTTCAGTTTGATATTACCATTCCATTAGGGAGTACTAACGTGAGTGACCTTAATTGAGGTATGACCAATAAAGATAACTATACGTGTGATTTGAAAGAGAACTGCATTAGCTATTGAAAATAATTGCAAAAAGTTTTACAGAAAAGGCAACTTTTTCAGCAAACAATAGAAATCGTATTAATGTGATCTTCAGAGTAAAATCACTCTAAAAGATGTTCTGAGAGTGCAGACCTATAGTTGCAGTAATCAAGTAATCAAACACATGAATAATGATAAATACCATGTGTAAACAATGTCAGAATTTACATATATTATGATTCATAGCACATGTTAAACCAACGCACGTGTAAATCTATATGAAGCAATCACTTATCCTCCTCCATACAGAATACAAGTTAAACCAAACATCATGTATAACTGCAATCATCTATGCTTCATATAGGATACATGCTAAATCAAAATTAATGTAAATTTGTATATGATTATGCAACAAAACTAAGTGATTGTGTAACATATTTGCCAATGCCAATGAATATTATATTCATTTTTAATAATAATGAAGCAAGTTATTATGCACGGGATTTGCAAAGCTAATGACCATAATATTCATTTTATTTAAGCATAATGCCTACCATGTTTTTCCAAACATCATAAAAAAAAACCTAGCCTAGTGCACAAAGCTCTTGCCAATACGGAGTCCCAAGAAAGGATTTATTATAAATAGTCTTATCCTACTTTGCAAGAGATTGTTTCTGTGACTTGAACCTATGATCTCCAGGTCACACGGCAACAATTTTACCATTGCGCCAAGGTTTCCCTTCTTTTCAAACATCATATAAAGCTAAAAATAAAAGACGAGAAGCTTTTATTTAACTTACCATATTTTGCCACTTGTGATATATACCAGTTATATCTTTCTTCTTCCACTCTTTCAGATCAAACACATTCATCCCATAAGCCCAGCCGCATGCATTGGGATCAAAGTTCCGGGCAAGATGAGGATTTGAGAAATTGAGATATTTGTCAAAGCGATGGAAACTCTCGCCACATGTCTCCACTGCACCGTTGACATTTCCTTTAAGGTCTACAGCCCATAATGCAGTCAGATCTTTCTGGACAACAATGTCATCATCAAGAAACAGAATTTTATCCAACTTGGGATAAACCTCTGGGAGGTAGAACCGGAGATGGTTCAGCATAGACAGATACTTAGGGTTTCTGTACTTTAAATTGGAAGAACCCGCTGACAGAGTTGTTGGATGATCAGCCTTAAAATAGTACTCTTTCATGGCAGCTGATTCAAGCTGTCGCAAAACTGGACAGTATGAAGAGTTCAGCCATTTGAAGTCATCAACATTTTCTACATGAATAGTTGCATTGCCAGGAGGATTTAATAAAAACCACATGTTCATTGCTCCAAAGTTCAATTTATCAGTCACAAGATGAAACACATGTTTCTCTGGTTCCTGAAATTATAATAAACATATGTGCATGAATGGTGAATAATCAATTTAAAACATCAAATCATGGAAGGAAATGATACTACCTTAGCATTCATGATTGTTGAGTTTACAACTACAGATGCAGCTAAAACATTATCAGAGAAGAGAGCATAATGGTAATGGTTTTGACTTTTCAGATTTTCACTCCGCGGAAACACCCTTTTCTCTGGAGGGAGGAGGTAGTAGTCTATAGTCAGACGCATAGACAAGCAGTGAATCCCATTAGGTATTGTCTTTGCAGCCAACTGGCTAAGGAATGTGCTCTGCTTCTTCAAGCTCCTAACTTGGTCATCTGCAGATTGAAGCATCACTCTAAGCCTTTGAATCACTGCCTTACAGTCATACAATGCTTCTCTAGCTCTTGATAATACTTGGCCCATTGCTTTCATTTTCTCAGGAGCGCTGAACATTTTGCATGTTCAATTAGAAGAATTGTTACATAGAGAAGAAAAATAAAAAACAACTCACCTATGATGGAGTTCGGCATCAGTATTGGCCTCACCAACTGCACGTTGGCTTTCCTTGATGCTAGTCAGTAGTTCCTGATAAAGATCAAGTCTGTTCTTTGATTTAGCCAGTACTGTGTAGATTCTAGCCATGATTATTTGGTCACGCATCAACCTAACAGTTGAATCCGAATTTTCATTTTCATTGTCTCGCCTCCATATACTATATTTTCCCAGGATAGCAGAATCCACTATTTTTGAACGTTCAATAGCAGCATTTTCAAGTCTAACCAATGCCTCATCATCCTGCTTAAGCAACTCTATTGCTCTCTTTTCCCGTCTCTTCTCTCGTAGTTGCTAAAGTATAAGAACATAGCAAAAAAGAATAATTGACTTATGATGAATAAAAAAAAGTATCAAGCAATTATTGATCTTCAGAGAGTCCTAGCAAGTGCAACATTTTCTCCAAGCCAAATCAGTTGTTAATACATGGTCAAATCTATAAAAGGTCATTGTTCTTCTAAATTCCGTTCCTCCAGGCAAGTGTAAAATTGATTTTCAAAATGAATAATACTCCTTTAAAGCCGTACAAAAAAAATGAAAGAACCTAATAAAGGAAACAAGTAATTATCAAAAAAAGTTACCCTTCTAGCAATTTTCGCAGGTGAGTCAACATGTTCGTGTCCATCTGCATTAATGGGAACTCATTTTCTCACTTGATCATACAGGATATGATAGAAACTTAAGTAAATAGAAACAACACAGTAGTATTTACCTAGAGTATCTTTATTCTTAGCCCCCACGGAACCAACCCTGGCATCATCATCCAATTTTGCAGAATTTCTTTGTTCAACACTCGAAGTATTTTGAGGTATCTTCAAGATGAAGATAGGAAAAATCAGTTTACACACTTTTACTAGCACATTAAAAGAAACTTGATAATTTGAGAACAGAGCAAATACCACATTCACCTCTGTCATAGTTGAATTATCAATATCAGCTCCATCAATTTGCCATGAAGAAGATATATGGTGTGTTCTGAGATAATCAAGACTCCACTGTCCCATCTCATGCTGGCTTGCAGATATTAAATCAACCACCTGAAACAATGTAACAAATAAAGTTGAGAGTTCATATAACCAGTGCTGCACTATAAAATCATCTTTTATTCGGGAAAAGAAACTTGTATGTTGTTTGATTGCATACATGGAACCTGAACTAGGTGAATCAAACATCCAAAGTTATCGACACTAAATATGACAGATCCTATAAAACTCATGCACTATAAACTTGAACTAAATTGAAGGAATCATAGAACAACAAGCAAAAGAAAGTTAAAACATTTGGTATAATTCTTTACTTTCCAGTAAGAAATGCAATGTGCAGATTCCATAATAGCTAGCAAACCACATAAAGTGGCACCGAGTAAACTAATTTCACCGTTTCACAAGAAACTAACCTCTTTTGTCAGAATCGGTTTCAGGTGCTTGATTATCAACTGTTCTTTCCAATTCAGAGTCTGTATAATAGTCGGGGAGTATGGATATAATGAAAAAATAGAGCTGAGTGTCTTGACAAGTAAAATAATAATAAAAAAAACGCGCTTCTACCTTTCTTCCTAAGAAGCTTGAAGTCCCTGTACCAAAAATTAGAAAAATATAATTTAGATGGTATCCAGAATTTCTGTAAATTTTATACTGAAAAGCATAAAAGGCGGATTTTCTCTCAGGATAAAATTTAGTAATAGCTAGTGCATCTTCTTCATCTTCCATTTAGTTTGTACCCTTCTGCATCATATTAACTGAGTTGAGGTTTCCAGACATAACCATAGTTACTGAAAAGGGATAACAAATAGATGAATGTCCTAAGAAATCCAGTGATCATTCGAACTTAAGTGATCCATCTATAATTTGACATGATCATTCAATACTTTTACACGAGAATAAAAAAGAAGATACAGATGCCATGTTTATCAATTTATGTATTCCCTAATACGACATGCATATATGCATAGCAGAAATTTGTGGCTGTTTTAGCATTTTCTATCAGCTTATTAAATTTAAAGAAAATCATTCATTTGCAGTATAGTTGTCTAGTATTAAGTAACTAATAGTCATCCCTCCATGAAGTTCTATTTGCGAGTAACCAATACAATTCAAAATATATAATTCGGGTGAACCTCAGTTCACCCCACAGTTAGTTTCTTTTTTATAAAAATGTATACCAGCTCTTTCTCTGTCTTCTGCTTTAGGCTTCATGTCCTTGGATATAATTGATTCATAGTCAACAATACCAAATTAACAACGCCGACTTTAGGTATACATTATTTCGTATTCTTTGAAAATGCACTAAGCATAAACGTCAGAATGCTGGAGCAACAAGAAATAATCGGGGGTAAACGAGTGAAAAAAACAAATATAAGGGATCAAAGGAGTCGGATCTAAGCGGACAGAGGTCCATCGTATTTTCAAGATCTCTAAAAACAGAAGCCTCAAAATAGCAACCGAGCAGACAAACTCGATTCAGATCTGAGTGTTCCAGGGGGTGAGATATCGAACCTCACTGAGGGCCGACTCAAGAAGATAGAAGTCTTCAAAACACAAGAAAGATTAGGTGAGAACTTGATGACTCACTGGAGGAGATGGGGATACGAGTACTGCCGCGCGTCGCAAAGAAAAGCAAAGGAGCGAGAAGACAGAGGAAGAGCAACGGCACAATGGGAGGCCGGCAACCTCCGCCGCCGCTTCGCCTTCCGCTGCCTCCTGCCGAGAGGAGCCGCTTGGACTGCGGCATCGCCGACGGATCCAACCCCCACGCAGAGGCAAGATTAGGAAAATGGAGATGACGAGTGTGTTTAAGTGGAACACGATTGCTATTCAACTCTCGACGAGATTGGGAATTGCTGGCTTAGGGTCTTGTCGAAGAAGCAACCAGCGGCCCGATAAATAGGGCTCCAGAGGTTCTCCGTTGAGTGGGGTCCACGACAATGAATGGTGAAATCCTGGGTTTGGGTGCGGATTTGTTCCTCGATTCGAGTAGTGTTGGGTAAAAATATTATTTGTTTTTTTATTAGTATTTTAGTGTTTGTTGGTTTCTGCATCATTTGTGTTAACGTGTCGATAAGCATTATATCGAGATTGATATCCTCTGCGATTTTTTCTCCCTGTGCCCGTGTATGACAATACGACATCTCTCTTGATTCGATACCGCCGTCGCTCGATATTTCGTTGTCGCAACTGAATTTCAATCAAATCGTAATCGAATCGTAATTCGATCGCAGTCGAGTTCCGACTAAATCGCGAATTACGATCATATTTACGACTGGATCTCTATGACTCTGTCACTTCGAATCACAGTTGGATCCCTGCTGCGACATCACAAGCGTGTCACTGCAAATCGTGGTCGAATCTCGGTCACATTGCGATCGGATCGCTCATGCCCGATTGCGATGAGAGGACAACGCAGGTGATCGGTTGGGATTCAAGGGTTGAACTTTAGCACGGATCGAAAGAGACGAATACGAATAGCAGATTGGACGACTATCAAACAGTTACGAGAGAGGAATTGAATTGTAGATCACGAATCACGCACGGGTACCCAGGGAAGTGTCATGCAGGGGATCCGACTCCATATATAATCGTTTGTTCAGTACAGTACGTGTTGATCGATTCGTCGTCCGATCACGCATAATTGAAATGCACAGTAACTTGAAATTTTCTCTGCGTGCGCCCTTCTTCTTCGCGGTGTGGCGCTTGTCATCGATGATATCCGACGGGAACCTTGTTGCGATCCAGTTGGAATCAGAATCCAACCGTGACCGTTGGAGTTCATCGTCGTCGGAATATGGTCGGATTCTGAGAGCGATTCAACTTGAATCCAAGTGCGATATGATTGGAGTCTAATTGCGATCCAGTCGGATTCCGACAACGATTCGAGTGGACTTCGACTTGCCACGATGGATTTCGATCATATCACGGTCGAAACACGATCCGATCGCTGCTACGATGCATTCGTCAGAATCTATTTGATGTCAAGCACCTTTCTCACGGTGCTAGGGGCGGTGCTATGGTGTGGAGAAGAAATCCTAATTACTATGATTCAATCGGAATTCAAAGTGATCGGACAGCATGGGCGAACCTCTTAGGTTTAGATGCTGGGCTATAGACCTATAGTGTGCATGGTGACTTGAGCGCAACGAGTGATCGGGTGCACATAAAAGAAGAGTTATTGTACATTCTAGCGTTCTCTGGGCAATAAGATAGCAAATACGGGGTGGAACAAATGATATATCACAGTCACACACAAGCACACCACGTAAGTCGAGTAGCGTATTAAACAAATAATATATTTAGGTTAATTGCCTTAGCCTTTCCTATTTTAAATATCCTTAGAATATTTTATTTTTTTATTGTATTGAAGGACAATCAAGACAACTTAACTGCTTCTTGTGTTCTTATAATGTTTAATTATAAAAAAGGAAAAAGAAAGGATTGTTAACGTGTACGTTGAGAGAGTGGAGGAAGCTTGAAGGAGTGGTTACTAGTTGAACATGGATTTTATGGTATATCAATTGGAGTCTTACACGTCGTAAATAGATGAACAATAGATTAATAATTGAGCTGACCGAAACGATTAAATTAAAATTAAATAAATTAATTTTTTTAACAAATCGAATTGATTGAATTTTTTAATAAAAATCGAAAAACGGACCGATAAAAAAATTGATTAATTAAATTAAAAATCAAACAAATCGAATAAACTAAATTTTTTATCATCAGTCGACTGATATTTCACATCAATCCACTGATATTTCTTATGAGTCGATTGATATTTCACATCAGTCGACTGATGTGAAATCGATTGATATGAAATATCAATCAACTGATGACAATGGAGATTGTAGGATTCGAAACAATCAATCGACTAATTTATATTAATTAGTCGATTAGAGTTCATCCATCGACTGATATGATAAATTAGTCGATTGATGGATTCTAGTACGATTCAATCAGTTTAATCAATTGTTTTTATTTCAAAATCAAAACCGAACCAAATAAATTGGAAAAATCAATTTTTAACAAAAAAAAAAACTAAATTTTCGAATAAATTGAACTGAACTTTTCAATTTCATGTGTTCGATTTGTTCGATTTAACTGAATTTTTGCTAGTAGAAAGCACCAGAATAAAATTCAGTGGCTATAATTGACATGAAGGAAGGAAGCACGTTGTTAAATCATATAACGCTTTTAATGGGTGCATCAATGAAAGTAAAATAAATTCTTAGGACTAGTCCAATTGATAAATGATAAGTGTATAAGAGTAATTCTTAAGTAGACATAGATCAATTTTCTTTTTTATCGATAGGGACAGTCAATGAAATAAAATAACTTGAAAGAAAAATTGCTTGGGTAAAACAAAAGAATAAATAAATATTCATCATGTCATATAATTTCAAAGGAAGTCAAATTGTAAATTATAATGAATTAGGTTATATAAGTTGCCCTAAGCAATGGTCTTTAAAAAGGTCACTATGACTTTTATGTATAATTAAAATTGTCTGCAGCTATTAATTATTTTGAGAAAAAACTAGCGACTTTCAAAAAATAATGATAAAATGTACCGAGTGTTAAGGTACCAACTAACAACTTTTAGAGCTAAACAACAATCGTACACTAATATTAAATTTATAAAACATTTATTTCAAAAACCGTACACTGAAGACCTTTAGATCTAAACGATAAAAAAAACAGACAAATATGTTATTATTCTTTGATTAGCCCAATGATGTCTTGACTTCGGATCCGATTAATTTGTTGGAAGTGATCTGTTTAATCTTACTATTCTAAAATACACCTCTTTGATAGTTGAATCGGAAGAGATCAAACTTTTTATAAATCTCCATCAATCACTTAGATATATCAAAGAAATATTTACAATTTAACAGTTTAATCCAAACTTTATAGTCATGTGCATCTTTGAAAGACTATTCAACGTCGAAATTTTATTCTATCTGTCGGACAAACTCTTACACAGAGAATCATCCTCATAAATTTTTCTAAAATTTATTATCGAATATTATTTCAACAGAACATCGAACTGTATTCTTTTATGAAATACTTTTTTCACTTTTACCATAAGAGACCAGACAAATATGTTATTGATACATTGGAATAGGCTGAATATGTGAAATTGAATCACGGCTCATTCAATTGAATTGCGATATATATATATATATATATATATAAAGGAAAATTATGAAAGACCACATATGTATAACAAGACGGATTTGAATGTTCAGTTCGATCTAAAATAATAGCTAACATAATAAGAAGGTATTTGATTGGTGGAGAATTTTTTAATTTTTAATTATTAATTATTCAAAAAAATGTAAAAAATAAGGTTTGGTTATCATTTTCAATCTTTATTTTTTAGAAAATAAAATAGAATTTTCTGAAAACTGAAAAACGAACAAAAAAAAATCGTTTTTAGTTTTCAGAAAATGAAAAACGTGGCCTAACTTTCTTTACCCGCTCTCAACAGGGTAATCGTTATATTTCTGGTTTGTCGTTGAAGAGGAAGACAAAAGTTCCGCGAGAGCCGACGGTCTAGACAATTGAGATGCACAGATGGCGTCGATCGGAGACTCATGCAAACTGCTATTTCTCCTAAACCGTTGCAGACAAATTCTGTTTTGTTGTTATCGCAGCTGTGGGAATGCTGGCAAGGGATCCATGCATCGACTGGTCGATCGGTGAGTAATGACCTCCACCCTATTTAAAGGTTTGCTCGCTAGCTTTTTGGCTTCGAGACGCACGATGGAACACAGCTCCTCCGGCAGCTCGCATCCCCGCTTCCCGCCGATCCCCGCGGCGGCTCCGCCGCATCCGACTTCATGCATCGACGAAGCCCTCCCCCAGATCTTCTTCTTCGCACTCTCCTTCCTCATCGTCGGCGCGCTCCTGAGCGTCTCCTTCGGCTCGGGCTTGGAGGAGGAGGAGGAGGAGAATCAGGCGCGAAGTATGAAGAAGAAGAAGAAGCAGGGACTCAGCCCGGCGACGGTGACTTCGTTCCTGCTCGTGCCGTTCGGAGCCGCGGGGTGGGGACGACGGGAGGCAGGGGAGTGCGCCGTGTGCTTGGCAGTGTTCGGCGGCGACGACGACACCTTGAGGGTGCTGCCAGGCTGCGCCCACGGCTACCACGCGGAGTGCATCGACCCCTGGCTCCTTAGACATGCCACGTGCCCCCTATGTCGGAATGACCTGGCGTCGCCGCAGGCCATTGCACCGGGCCGCCGCCATGTCATCGACGACGTTCCTCTAGATCCGTAGAAATCGAAGGTTTCAGTGGTTTAGGAGATATTCTAATATTCTTTTTTTTTTTAAATTAAATGTGTATAAACCATGAGAGAGCAAAAAAAAAATGAAAAAAAAAGGATTTTTCATATGAGAAAGCATCAATGTTCGATGTAGTTTTTGGATTCATCTCTTGTAGTTGATCAGTATCATTTACTTGTGCAATGTAGTTCTCTGTGAACTTGGATTTTCCAGTTTGCGGGAATCAACATGGGCAATTAGTTGATCCAGTGTGTATTTGAGAGATTTATGCCTTCAATTTCTGAACTGATCCATGCATTGCCTGTACATCGGTTTCAAGAAATGGCTTTAATTTGTCAGTGGAGGTTTCTGAAACTAAGTAAACACAAGCTGGAGTTTGCAAAGGATGCGTAGTAAGTAACGTCCAACCCAGTGATAGTGTACATGTTTATAACGAGATGTCATGGTACCGTGAAGCAGCACTGCATTGCCATTGCAGAGATGCCGAGCCGGCAACTTCTCCTCCTCCTCCTCCTCCCTCTTCTTCTCCATCCAGGAAACGCCCATCATCCCACCCCCAAACTCTGCTCGCCCAATGATCAACTTTCTCTCCTCAGATTCAAATCCGGCATCTCCGACAACACCACCGAGGCCCTCTCCACATGGAAACCCACCCGCGATTGTTGCTTCGATTGGAAGGGCGTTCGCTGCAACCTCACCACCGGAGCCGTCACCAGCTTGAAGCTACATTGTTCCCAGGAGTTCAAACTGCGAGGCACCCTCTCCCCTGCCCTCGGCTTCCTTCCATCCCTCCAACTGCTCGAACTCGTCGGCTGCAAGCACATCGACGGAACCATCCCCAGGAGCCTCCAAAGACTCGCCCGACTCCAGCAGCTTGTCCTCGACGACAACAACCTCGAAGGTGAACTCCCTTCCCTCCTGCACAGACTCTCCTCCCTCAAGAACCTGTCCTTGTCCAACAACAGGCTCACCGGAGAGATTCCCAGAAGCTTGGGAACGCTTCTCGCTTTACAATCCCTCGACCTCAGCCACAACGACTTCGCCGGTTTCATCCCCAAATCCATAGCCAACCTTTCTGCCCTACGAAACCTGGATCTTTCCTTCAACGCGCTCACAGGCGACCTCCCTGTCAGCTTCAAGCGGGGCCTCCCCGCTCTCAATTCCATCGACCTCTCCTACAACAATCTCACCCTTAGAACCATCCCCCGTTGGATACTCCGCCGGAAGAACCTGACCGACGTCAACCTCGCCGGGCTCAACCTGACCGGCAACTTGCCGGAATTCCCGCCCAACTCTACCTTGCGATCGCTGGACGTGTCGAACAACGAGATCCGCGGCGAGATCCCGCGCAACATCTCGAACTTGCAGGAGCTGGAGACGCTGGATCTGTCGAAGAACAAGATCACCGGCAGGATCCCGTCGACTCTGCGCCTCGTGGAAGGGTTGCAGGTGTTGGACGTGTCTTACAACAAGCTGGTGGGGCCGATCCCGCGCAACTTGGAGCGGCTCAAGAGCTTGGCCCGCGTCAACTTCAGGAACAACAAACTCTGCGGAAGAATTCCGCAGGGAGAGTTCTTCAAGAAACGCTCTGCCAGGGTTTACGCCAACAATCTGTGCCTATGCGATCTGCCTCTGAAACCTTGCAGCAGGGACATTCCTTGATGACGTTATCGCTGCTACGATCGATATGGATTAATTAGGAAGTTGGATTTCTCGGCTCGATTGAAATAACTGATGTCAACGACTGGAATACGTACGTTCCTCTAGCTTCTAGTCAGTGTTAAATTTGATTAATATAGTTTCTTCTGGTTTTTTGTTAAAGAACATAGAGAAATATTATATATATCTATATGATAATTATCTAGAATAAAATATATTCTGTTTGTCAGATTTCAGCGGAAGGTGTTGAGCAAAACAAGCATATTTCAATTCGTTTCACATCGAATATATAGATATGTTCCTGATCTTTTTTAAACTCGCAACAAGTCCAGTTTCTCCTTCAAAAACTTAAACCAATTGATATGTCTGACAACAAAATTATGGTAATTCTAATTCTATCAACAGTTAACATCTAGAAACAAATTTAGATTAGTCACCTCGCATTCATGGCTTTAGGTATCTATATATCTTAAACACACACAAAAAAAAAAAAAAAAAGTTGATCAATCCATTTCAATGACATCAAGAAAGGGAAGGACGTAAAACCCCACAACTAGACTCAGTTTCTTAAGAACTACGATGAAGGCATTAGGAAATGGCGATGTAAGCAAGCTTAAATTAGAAAATAGAAATGTCCTTTTGATTTTAAAAAAACATTTTTAAAATAATTTTAATAAAGAAGATCAGATATGCTTCTCCATTTCAACAATCTTATTTATATAATATCTAAAACATCTCTATCAATCTTTTTTTTTTTAAATACTTAAAACTCTTAACTATAGATAACTTACCTTTTTATCTAGTACTACTTCGTCCCTTTGCAGCCGAGGGCCAGAGTTCGGCATTCGATCCATGCAACTTCGGTTATCCTTGTGACTTAACAAAGAGGAATTCTTAATATGACACTTTGGGGGGTTTGAAAGGCAGTCATAGAGGCATGAGAGAAGCCGTACACACCTTCATTACTCGATCAATTCTTCTTCTACCCCAGCAGTCGCTGCTAGCTTCTCAGGCAACTTCAACTAATTAGTTGAACAGCAAGCACGACGACATCCTCTAAATTATCAACATTGCTAGTCTACGGTATAAAGATTGAAATATGCCAACCTAATAATTTTTATCAATTTGTCTATGGATCACAGTAAATCTTGATCCTTAAGGTTAGTAAACAGCACATGAAAAAACGACACTCTCACATATACGATGTAACGTAATTAACATTGTTAGTCTACTGTAAAAGTTGAGAATCTGTCCAACTAACAGTCCTCTATCATTCGTCCCAAGGTACTGACGAGAAAGAGATAAATCACGAGGGAGACAAAGTCCCTTGACACGGTGACAAAGTAGGGAGGAGTCCACCTAAAATCAGAAAGAATTTTAAATCTCTAATCTAACATTAAATTCAGTCCATTTTATAAGTAACACTCTATCTTACTATCACGCCGTCCCCGTGGGACAACGTTATTAGTCTAGAGACATATTAACATGGAGTAATTGGAATAAGAGTCAAACGGAATGGAATAGCCAGATTGATAGGATTGTTTTGGAGCTTTCCTAAATCCTAATTAACCTCAACCTTTAAATGGGCCACATGTAGCTGCATCAAGACGGGACTGAGACTTTGAAGGCAGGCTTCATACAGCGAGGGACGGGTCACGGGAGGGTAGAGTTCAAGAAGTCATGACATTAAATTTAGTTTATGCCTTATGTCTTCGAGGGCAATGAAAAGGCATTGAATGCCAATGAAAAAAAGAAAATTACTCGTATAGAGAGACTCTAGTAGCGAGTAGAGGTTAGGCTATATGCCTACTAGCTAGCATTAGCTCCTGTCATTTATTTTTTTTTTATTCGCATCAATTTTTTACTAGTTAATGATGAGTGATTGAGTCATCTCTATAGAAATTTTTAATCGAAAATAAATTCGAAAAAGTACTTGTAATCAAATGATAAAATTCGATTTCTACATATCAAGATCGTCCGATGTCAAATTCAAACTTTATCTATGAAGATACATTTCTGGCTTAGATCATTTAATCTAGAGTCGTACATCAAACGTATATTTTTTTATATTTATTGTTGAACATATCTCAGTAAATAATCGAACTGTATATATCTATGAGATATCTCTTCGTCTTTATTGCTGTATCATGCTCCGAAGAATATTTTATTATTCTTATGGACTACTTGTCACTCGATCCCATATCATCCCGCTAGCCTAGATCAAATGAGAGGGGTTTAGTTAGTAAAAATCTCCTGACCTAAAATAATTTTTACACAATTTGAAAAAAATCATAAATTTAAATTTAACATATTTTTTATTTTTATTTTACTCAACCTAAACTCTTTTTTCTCCAAAATTTAAGATTATATTTACTCTTCATTCATAAGTATCATCTACAAATAATACATATATCATCTTAATGTATTCAATACATTTATTTACGATTAATGTATATATAGGATTTAAAATTAATTTATAATGCAACTCTATTCTTATTTTTTTTTTTAAAAAAACACACTTTTCATTTTTGCATAAAAATAAATATTATATATATTTTTATTCCAAATAAACGGCATGATGAATTTTCATTTGTTTTTTTAATGTACTAATTAATCGATTACGAAATAAAATTTTATGGGTTAAAGATCTATCTATAATTTATCTCTTTCACAATAATCGAGAAATTGATCGGTAAAATCGTTAGATTAACGATTTCGTTAGAATAAAATAAATTATACGGTATGTTGCTCCACTAGCCGACGAACGCCTGGTCGGGGCCGGTATCTGGAAGACATCTCCATCCGCGGTTTCATACACTAGCTACTCTCTCGTCTCGTGTGAAGTTCATATCTCGCATGAAGTGTAGCTAGGTGGACAAACATCAGTCAACGCATTCCTCTCCTCTATAAAACGAACCCATCGTTCCTCCTCAGTCTCCTGCAACTTAATTAATTCAGTAGTATCCATGGGTTACTACTACGACTTGTTTGCCTGCCTTCTTCTTCTTCTTCTCCTCCTCCTCCTCCTCCTCCTTATTGCAGCCAGTGCCAATGTCTTCTGGCTCTCTCCGGCAGCTACCTGGCGCAGGTTCCAAAGGAACGGCTTTTCTGGGCCTCCTCCATTTTTCCCCCTGGGAAACCTCATTGAAATGAGCAAGGAGAACACTGAAAGGCCCCCTAATTTCCTGCACGATATACACTCTTCTGTCTTCCCTTATTTCTCCAGATGGAGGAAAGCTTATGGTGAGTAATTCATGATCGAGCTTTTCTACTTCGATCCATCTTGTCGTAATTAATTAATTGGAATTTTATAATATATATGCATGCATGCGCAGGAAAGGTTTTCATTTACTGGCTGGGCACTGAACCTTTCTTGTATATCGCCGACCCGGAGTTCCTCAGGCTTGCCACGTCTGGTGCGATGGGCAAGAAATGGGGCAAACCCAATGTGTTCAAGCTCGACAGAGAGCCCATGTTTGGACGCGGACTTGTCATGCTCGAAGGCGACGATTGGGCTCACCACAAACACATCATTGCCCCGGCATTTTCCGCCGCCAATCTCAACGTACGTTAAGGTCGATCGGCATGTTGAATTGTCGATTGACATTATGTGCGTGTTGATTTTATATGATTCATTTGCAGAGAATGATAAGGGTGATGGAGGAGACGACGCAGAAGCTATTGGAGGACTGGAGCGACGCGGTGGCGGCTGGCCGGCACGAAATAGACGTGGAGAAAGGCATCGCCAAGAACGCGGCTGAGATCATTGCCAAGACCAGCTTCGGCGTCGGCCAAGAGAAAGGGAATCGGGTGTTCCAGAAGCTGAAGCTTCTGCAGCAGATGCTGTTCCGGCCAGGCCGCCTCGTCGGAGTCCCATTCGGTGGCATCCTGTGTGCAAAGAAGTCCTACGACGCGCGGAGGCTGGGGAAGGACGTCGATCTGCTTCTCCACGACATCATCCGTTCCCGACGACAGAAAAGCAGTGATTCCATGGCGGAGCAGGGGCATGACCTGCTCGGAGGGCTCCTCGAGGCCGGGGATGGAGATGGGAGAGGGAGGAAGTTGACGGCCAGGGAGCTGGTCGACGAGTGCAAGACCTTCTTCTTCGCTGGCCATGAGACCACCGCGCTAGCGCTGTCTTGGGCCTTGCTCTTGCTGGCTCTGCATCCAGAGTGGCAGAGCATTCTCAGGGAAGAGATCGTGCGAGTTTCCGGCGGGCGTCCTTTCCACTCCGACATGATCTCCGAGCTAACAAAGGTAAATCAAACGAAAGCAATCTTTCAATACGGTGCAAATCGACATGAGAAGACTCGCAATTGCAGATGGGGTGGGTGTGGAACGAGGTGCTCAGGCTGTACTCGCCGGCGCCGAACGTGCAACGGCAATCGAGGGAGGAGGTCCGCGTCGGCGACGTGGTGGTACCCGAGGGGACGAACATGTGGGTGGACGTGGTGGGCATGCACCACGACCCAGAGCTGTGGGGCGATGACGTGAACGAGTTCAGGCCGGAGAGGTTCGAGGAGGACCGGGTCTACGGTGGGTGCAAGCACCGGATGGGGTACTTGCCGTTCGGGTTCGGGGGGAGGACCTGCGTGGGCCGCAACCTCGCCGCCATGGAGTTCAAGGTCGTGCTCAGCCTCCTCCTTCGCCGGTTTCTCCTGTCGGTTTCACCGGCGAACGATCACGCGCCGCGGATCATGCTGTCGCTCCGGCCTTCTCGCGGAGTGCGTCTCATTCTTCGCCACGTGGAAGACTAGCTCGAATTAATTAGATTATACTAAGAATTATTTGCACTTGTTTTTGATCGGAGGCATGCTCGTTTGGCATGACCTTGATCTGTTAGTAATATTTATTAAAAAAAAATTAAAATATATGGTCGAAGAGAAATTAATTGAAATTATTATAAAACATAAAGAAAAGATAATGTTTATATGTATGGAATACAAATTCAAAAAATGTAAAATCTCAAAAATATAATACAGAAAAAAAGAAAATTATATCCCAACTCAACACTTGGAAAATAAATCATGCATAAAATCAAATTCAATGAGAACTTTCAGAAGCTATATCGTATCAAATTCGTTTGCCTTTGAAAAGAATAGTTTTTTCTATATGAAAACTATGTAATGATGAAATTTTCTCTTTATTCCATGAAATTAAATATAGCAATTTATATGTTTCTCATTCGTGCAAAAATAAAAAAAAATTCGCGTATTCTTATTGGATACCATCGACATCATCAATATCATTGTTTTATTTAATTAAAAACTATTTAATTTTTAGGTATCAAAATCATTCTAAATTCTTGTTACCACTATTTATAATTTATTTATTTATTTTATTTTATCTGTATGTTTCATAATTCAATGTATTTCACGATTTAACAAGTCTTCAAAATGATTGACGGTAGGAAGCTAAGTAATCTCATTTTATATGACACTGAAAATACCATTTTCCCTGGGACAACAGTAAAAATAGAGAATCATTTCATAGAAAAATATAATTCGATCCTCTATTATGACATTGTTCGACGATGAATTTAGAAAAAATCTATTCGAGTGACTTTGAAATCTAAGAATTTATTCGATGGACGGAGTACGACTTCGATATTAAATTGTCGTTCAGATATGATGTGATTGTGGAATCTGAATTGAATTGTGAAAAAACTACGAGCGCTTCTCTGATTTACTCTTAATGGTTGATGGAGACCATTTGAACTGCGTTTTTACTCGACTCAGCTATTGACTAAAAATTTATAAGATAAAGTCAAATACTTTCAAAGATTAATTGAATTGAAAATTCTAATACTATAATGTATCACTAAAAAAAACCTTTTCCCCTCTCAAGTTGACTTGCTGACCTGCTCAATGATTGACCAGTTCTTCAGCACTCAAAACAAATTGACTTGTCGACTTGCTCAATGATTTGAATTTGACCTAATTTGATTGAAACCTCAGTGTCTTAGTCGCGCATTCATTTCTAATTATGCTAGTGTACAGTCATGCATTAATTTACTTTGACCTCATTTGACTGAAACCACCGCGATCCCACTCTCTAAAATATCATCTCTCCTTTTGCTTCCTACTTTCTTTATGGTCGAACATTGCGATCTCGAGCATCCATGCTTGAGTATTCATTGTCATTCGACATCGTCATTGAATGGTCGAATTTCAATCGGAATGGTCGAAATTCAAATGACATCGAAGTGCCATTTGAATTTCGATCAGACTACAATTGAATTTTGATCGAATTATGATCGAAATTCATCGTCATTGTGACTACCATCGTTACAATTGCAATCTTGACCACAATTCGATCGACATCGAAATCCGATCGAATCACAATTAGATTTCGATCGAATTGCGACCACCAATACTGCGATCGTTGACGATTGCAATCGTGGTGAATTTCAACTGCAATCTGATCAAAATCCGATTGCGATTCGATCGGACTTCGTCATCGATCAAATCACGATCGAATTCCGACCAAATTACAATCGAAATTGACTGTGATTGCGGCCTCCAACGGTCGTAGTGCTGCCGACGATGAATTTTGACAGTAATTTGATCGAAATCTAGTCATAATCTCCTCGAACTCTATCATAGATCGAACCGTAATCGAATTCCAATCGAATCGTAATCGCTTGACAGCGATACCAAACAACAATGGATGCCTGAGTGCTCAAGATGACGGTGCTAGCTCGAACATAGAGAAAATAGTGGGGGTGGGGGGTGTGATAAAGTATTTTAAAATTTGTATAAAAATTAAAAAATATATAATATTTGTTGGAACGCAGATAGTCAATTCCTTATTTTTAATTGTGCTCTGGTGTACAAGGAATGCATTAATTTACTTTGACCGTCTTAATCGTTTTCTTAGCCTCTGGCCGATCACATGGCCTCCACTGTCCTACTCCTCCTGCTTTTTGACTCCTAACCTTTGCATTGCACACACGCCATCCAACAACGATGGAGAGTCAATCTAGTCAATGTCCACGGATGGATTTCACATCAGAAAGCATGCAAATTTATAGGTGAGCAATTTGTATTATTGCATGATGATACACAAGGACGAGGAACTCGCTGTTATGCATCAGGGCAAGGCAAAGCCTTATTGGGTATTTGGGTGTGCCCGACGCGTCCATATGAGCAGGTCAACCATGCATGCCTTCTGTGCATATAATAATAATAATAATTGAAACAATACTTTTGGCCCGGCTTATTAAGTAGTTAGATCTATGTTCACATGTATTCACATGGTCGGTTAAGATTCTCAAATCAAGTACCGCCCATAAATTTGAAAACCTAAATTAATCTTTAACTATAGCAAAATATATATATATATATATATATATATTCGGTTTGAAATCGAGGGATAAGATGACTCGACAAAGGGTCGAGAGATGAAGTGGCTCTGAAAGAGGTTCACGGTCGAGGTGACGGGGTCTGATTGAGGACTAGTTGCAACAACTTTCATGAACGGGACAAGTAGATCATCTTCCTCCGGAGCTTCGTCCGTTATCGTAGTGGGTGAGCTTGAAGATGAAGTTGAATAATGATCATTGGAGCCACAGGGTGCGCAGACCTGAAAGAGACTCTCAATCGAGTGAAGGAGGGCGTTGAGAAATGTCTCGGCGACGTCTATCCGACACTCAAGTCAGAGTTGGAGGAAGATGTAAAAGAAATGTAGTAGGAAGCAAAGTTAAGAGATTGGGGAGGTTTTGGAGATCCCTTGCCTCCCCTTTTGTTACCTTTATATAGGGTTTGGAGCGAGCACAGATTCTCAGTAGAAAATTCGAATAGTACGATTAAGTTGTAACGATGATATGACTATTCGAAAAGAATGATAAGAGACATGACCATATTAAATGCAGCAGGCGCAAATGATAAGGGAGCTTAATAAATATGATTCGCGTGATTGATAGAAAACAAGACTGTATTAATGCGATGGACATGATTGTACGGAGAGGATCTCGAAAAATACATAATCTCCTTTTTGAGGACGATCAGTCTAATCAACATGTCAGACATGCCTGACCTCCACTGAGTTTGAATCCTGAGCTGATTTGACCAGCTAAGTGGGGCTTGACAAGGTCAGTTGGATTGAACTACACAACCGACCTCCCATGCAGAGCCGGGAGTCCCTTTGCTGAGTCATTCTATCGGGTTGAGACATTGGACGAAGTCCCTTTACTGAGTCATTCTGTTTGGCCGAGATATTGGACGGAGTCCCCTTTGCTGAGGCGAGACATCAGTGAGATTTTTTTTGTCAGGCACAAGTTAGTTCCCTTCGCCTTTGACCAGGACCACCTTCCATCCCAATTTGCGGATTGACTATTGACTTGGCCACCTGGCTTAAGGTATTCCCTCCACATCATAGTCATTCTCCTCTTGTCTAGTCAAAGGACATGATTGATTAGACTCGCATTCAAGTCTGTTCCTTGGCATGGTGCCCCTTTTCCGAGACTTAAAGGGGATCTTAGTTTTACTCCTTGAAACGATCCTCTCCATCCATGTGTCATGTAAATCATTGCCTAAGAAACACGCGAGATGTCATTTGTCATTGCCCTTTAATGACAAGATAAGGTTTATTAATGCAGAGATCCCAAATAATAACTTTCTTTCTCTGAGGTGTCGCTTCATACTTCGGACCTTCCCTCGAATTACATTCATAGCCTACACGTGGCACGTCATGATGAGGCAGCGGAGATACGAAGATCCGAGGTAGTGGATGAGACCCTGCTGGTAATCATGACTGATTTGATGGTCTAGATCAACCTCGGGCCTCGAACATCTTGGGTATGACAACTACCATGACCGACCTCTCTTTTATAAAACCCCTTCGCCTTAGGGTTGCCCTACTATGGGCGCCATATCTTCTCCTCCGATTTCCTTCTCCTCGTCGACAGCCTCGAGTTCCTTCGCCCTCTCATAAGTCTTCTTTCTTCTTATTCTTAGGCTGAAACCTCAACTCTCTGGTATGAGACCACGACTGTTGCCCTTGACCAAGAGGACCGGGCCACCCTTAGAGTAGCTTTTGAAATCCCTAGCTTTTATCAGCTACGAGTACCAAGACCGGATCAGTTCTCCCATAGTCTCCCCGAAGGTTTCGTAACCTTCTTTCACGGTCAGTTAGAAGCAAGCCTTCGGTTCTCCATTTCCCCTTTTTTTGATGAGCTCTTAACCTATTTTAGGATCCCGATACATCAACTAGCCCCAAACTCCATCAGTTTGATTTGCGGATTCATTATTATCTTCCGTTTCTATCATCTTCCTTTGAGTGTCGAAGCCTTTTATTATTTCTTTACCCCTAAGAGGAAAGGGTCAGGGATTTTTTTCTTCATTGCTAGACGAGCTACCAAATTCCTCACTAATTTCATTACTTCGCACAAACACTAAAAATCTCGATACCTTTACGTAAGACCCGTCCGCTTCTTTACTTGGTTGACCACTTGACAAATGGAATTGCCTCCACCCCCGAGACTGATACATTTCCAAGAGTTAGCTTCCTATCAGGATATGGTCAAGGTATTTTCCGACCTAAACTTCGATATCAATATACTTCTGGAGGAGGTTGTCCTCCACTATTTCAGCCTAAGCCCGATAGAAGTCGAGCTTAGTAGCTCTTTAGGTAAGGGAAATGTTATGCTTCTTCTTTTAGTCGAACTTATTCAGCTTAACCATTTTTTTTTTTTTTGCAGCTGAAGTCATGCATAGGGCCTCCTGTACCAAGTACCTAAAATGGGCCCAAGCTCAAGTAGATGCCCCTCTCTCGACTCAAGGCAAAGCTCCTACTTCGGAAGAGATCAGGTTAGAGTAAGCGTTGCCACCTCGGGCTTCCCTAGTGCATGATGTAGTGAGCTAGAGGAATCATAAGAGCAAGGTCGACCTCCAAAACAAGGTTGAACCGAAAAGTCTCTCGCTGGACCAAGCTCTGCTCGGCGATCTCTTAGTCCAGCTCCCGAGATCTCCGCTCCTGCAACAACTAGTCCAACTCCAGCAACCTCGACTCCTGCTTCGCCTCCTCCCAAGGGACCATCTTCCTCGCCTCGGGAGCCTAGTCCCACCCAATCTTCCCTCTCTGGAACTTCTTCGAGGCATGGGGTGCCTCAAGCCAAGCAACTTCCCCCTCGAGCTTCCTTTGATAGATCCATGCAATGGAAGGGGTCAGGGTAAGGGAGAAGTCAGTGATGCCTTTAAGTGATGCAATGAATGTTCACTTGACAAAGGTAATCATCTTTCTTTTCTTCTTATAAGTTTTCCTTTTTTGGTAATCCTAACTTGTTTTGGTCTTCAGTTCTGGGCTCACCATCTAGAACTAATAGCCCATCTCCCCCACATGACGAGCTCCTTCCAAGCGATGCGAGCCCAAGTCGCTGAAAACTCGACCCGAATCTAGGATAAAGAGAAAGAGCTAGGGATAACTCAGGTCGAGTTAGCTATCTACAAGGTGAGGGCACTACGATACAAGGCTAAGCTCGCCGAGCTGCACAGTCAAATTCTGGAGATGAATGAGCTTCATGCTCGGCCCAAAGCAGGCGAACTTTAGACCAAGTTGCAAGAGTTGGAGGAAGCTCACTAGGTCCAGGCGACCGAGGAAGCAATTTGCTGAGAGAAACTGACCACCAAGGCAGAGACAGCTAAAGTCGAGCTGACCTCATACAAAGAAGGGGAAGAGGGTCGCTGGGAGACTCAGAAGAAGGTCTTCCTTGCCTCGGAGGAGTTTGCCAATATATTGGGAGAGAGGATTGTGAAGATGCTGGACATCGGCAACTCCGGAGCCTTCCACCACTTCAAGGAGGCCGCTACCCACCCGAGGGGACTCCCTCAGACTTTTTGGACTTGCAACGTTGTTTTTGTTGAAGTATTGGGAATACAATCAAAGTCCTACATTGGTAAGACATGGAAAAAATTATGTACTTATAAGATGAAAAGATATCCCCATTGGTATGAGGCCTTTTGGGTAAAGTCCAAAAATAAAACCATGAGGGCTTAGACCCAAAGTGGACAATATCATATCATTGTGGAGATATGTGAATCTTATAGGCACTAACAATTGATATCAGAGTCATGGTCCATGTCAAGCCATGAACCTCGAACGAAGGAAGTTGAGCTCCCATGTCCGGATCAAAAGAACCAGACATCAAGCAGGAAGTCCAATTGGGTCGGGAGGACTGAACAACTAACAGGAAGTCCAATTGGGCCAGAAGGGCTGGACAACTGGCAGAAAGTCCAGCTGGGTCAGGAGGACCAGACAGTTGGCAGGAAATCCTGGTGGGTTGAGGATCGAATATCAAGCAGAGAATATCCTAAGGATGGATAGACTTGAGGGGGAGGTCAATGTGGTCCTTCGTTTGAGGGGGAGATTATTGGAGTATTGGAAATACAATTAAAGTCTCACATTGGTAAGACATGAAAAAGATCATGTACTTATAAGATAAAAAGATATCTCCATTGGTATAATGTATTTTGGGTAAAGCCCAAAAATAAAACCATGAGGGCTTAGGCCCAAAGTGGACAATATCATGTCATTGTGGAGATATGTGAATCTTATAGGCACTAACAGTCTTGACGAGATTCCTGATGATGTTCTTGGGGATTAAGTAGTATATTAAGTATCTTTGTAGTGAACTTTTTGCAAGTATTAATGCAACCACCCTTTTGCAAGTATTAATATAATGACTTATCGGACAAGTAAAGTATACCTTTTGTGAAACACCGAGATAACCTCTAAGACCTTGCAGGATTATTTCTTTAAGGATGTTGAAGCAACCCTTATTGTGAGATGGTTAAAATAAGGTGTCGAGTTGGTAACTTAGTTGATGGCCATTCAGAATAAAGAGAAATAGCACGCCAAACGAGTGACTTTTTGTTTTCTACATATTTAACTTGTTAATTGTTAACATTCTTTGATTTACAGTTCATCCAATACGTAGAGAGATATGGGGCACATACTCCGATTGGCTCCTATGGCAAATTGAGGAACGGGATGGATTGTTGGAGGATCGGTGGCCGGCTAGAGGGGGGTGAATAACCCAATTCATGTGTACAGTGAAAATCGTTCGTTCGTCGCGTGCTCGTCTACAATACTCGTTAATGCACAGTGGAATAATAATAATGAAAACGAATACACAAGCACACACACAATATGCAATAATATACGTGGTTCGGAATCTTAGGGTTCCTACTCCACGAGATGAGCTCAACGAGTTCGTGTTATGCATACGACACTAACAACAACTCCTTCTCGATAATATGTCGGAGGTGGAGAAACCTCGTACAAGCAATTACAACAATGTAATACAAGCAAATACAAATACAACAATGAAATACGTAAAGAAAACTTTACAACAATGGATTTGAACTCTTGCTTGTTGCTTGCTTTGGATTGCTCTTAAAGGACTGAAATGCAGCAATAATTCCCCTCCAAAATCTCCCCAAAATCTCTTGCAAAATCCTCTATCTCGAGCTCCATTTATAACCTGCATCGAGCTGATTTCGCACCTATCAGTCGACTAATCGTGACCATCAGTCGACTGGTCCTGTAGTCGTTGTCTCATGACTCGATCCACGCTGGACAAGTTCCAATGGATCCATCATCAGTCGACTGTTCATGCCTATCAATCGCTTGATGATCCCATCAGTCGAATGCTCCACGCGATCACTTGACTAGAAAACCTTCGCGTTCGACCATTCACCCGATCGACCGATCGTTTCTCCCTTAGCATGATCGATGGTGGCGCACCAATCGCCTCCTCGACAAATGACTATTCGGCTAGAACCTGATCAGTCGAACATCGGTCGAGTCCAATTAACTTAGAGCAGTCGACTGATGTCGGGTAAAACCTAACACACCAAGTTGTTTGAGCATCTGACACTCAGTCTTGGCCACTTGGCCAAGTCCACCTCATCCTCTCATAGAGTTTCCCACCAAAGCTCTTTTCCCTCGGCCTACGTCCCTCGGATGCACTAAGCGCACGACTTCGCAATGTCATCCTTCGCGTCTCTTGCCCTCGAAGTTTGCTTCCCTTAGGCCTCACTCCATTCGCTCTCCGTCCGATGGTCCCTCGGATGCACCAAGCGACGACTTCGCAATATCATCCTTCACCGACTCAAGGACCCCGAGCCTAGTGAACTTGCAAAGTCCTCAAGACTTCCCACACCAAGTCTCATGCTTAGATTTTCCATGCCAAGTCCCATGCTTGGACTTTCATCGCCAAAGCTACACCCTTGGACTTATGTGGCCAACCCATGTTGGACTTTCCCAACACCAAGCCCCATGCTTGGACTTTTCACCACCAAGGCTACACACTTGGATTTATGTGGCCAACCCATGTTGGACTTTCCATGACAATCCCATGTCATACGTTTTTGTCTAACATCAAATACAGTTCGAGTCAAATTCGAGTTCGGTCAATCGTGACCTGGGTCGATTGCACCAACAATCTTTCCCTTTTTGATGTTTGATAAAATCTCAAACTCAAGTCTACCAATTATCCCCAATTGACAATTCTCACATCCCAATGAGAATTTCAACTAACCCCAATTGGTAAATTCTTTCCCTTTTTGACATACATCAAAAAGGTCCTCCCCAAGGGTATGAATGTCTCATATCCTAATGAGATCTTACAATCTCTCTCTTGGAGGAAAACACATGCCTTCAATCTTTCTAGTGATAAGTCTCATATCACTTAAGAGAGGCATTCCCCCAATTTTCCTCCCATGAGGAAAAATACAGATCTATCTTTCCATGATGGATTCCTCCCTATAAAGGCTTGCTCCCCCTTGGCCATTGCACCAACAATGTCCTTGAAGAATCCTTAAGACAATAAGAACGCTAAACAATCAAAATTAAGGCAAAGTTCAACAATGAACTTCCATACACCTTAAAATTAATACTCACCCTAAACACTTCTCCTAATCCATATCCAATGGATTTTCACCATTTCTAATGCTCTCCAAAGCATGTCCTAGGATTAGGAGTAGTTAGGGAACCAAAACATAGCTGAACATGGTCCTAACAACCATTGTTTACCCGAAATCAGTCTGGCTAGTCAACTCCTTTAGCTACCAGTCGATTGCCACCCTCATCAGTCGATTGTCATACATGGCAGTCGACTAATATTTGCATAATGCAGATTTCAATTATTAGACTTGAATTTTCGAAATTCATAAGTAATTATACATACGTTGAAAAATCATGAAAATTTGTATGCATAATACTTATTACACACATTATGGGTGAAAAATATTAGAAAATTATTTTACCAACAAAATAGTGAGATTGATACAAAGTTCAAAAGTTGAGAAAAACTTCAATATAGAGTCCTCTTTGTATCAACTCATTCAATGGTGAATGCTATAAAAAGATAGACTTCACCAAAGTTTTTCAAAATGATTTTGAAATATTTTTGAAACCTTTAATTCAATTTTCCTAAACATCTCACTTGTATCTAAATGTGTGAAACATGTACAAGTTAAGTTCTAGTGAGATGTGGGTTTTGTTCATTTAGGGTCTCATGTATTTTTCTAAGCAACATTATTTGATTCCCTTATGCATGAGACTTCAAATCCTGCCTTAGTCCTTAAATCTATTTTATTTATGCATGAATGATGATTATGATATAATGATAACATGAATAAAAGCATGTGCCAAAATCATGATGTCATGACATGTGAATAAAATTTAAGCATACATGACACATATAAATATCCCTAAATACTGATGGTGTCGGCAGTCGACTGCCCTCCCTCGACAGTCGACTGTTCGGCTAGAACCTGGTCAGTCGAACATCGGTCGAGTCTAATCGACCTAGAGCAGTCGACTGATGTCGGGTAAAACCTCAAACACCAAATTGTTTGAGCATCTGATACTCAGTCTTAGCCACTTGGCTAAGTCCACCTCATCCTATCATGGAGTTCCCCACCGAAGCTCTCTTCCCTCGGCCTACGTCCCTCGGATGCACCAAGCGCACGACTTCACAATGTCATCCTTCGTGTCTCTTGCCCTCGAAGTCTGCTTCCCTTGGGCCTCACTCTATTCGCTCCCCGTCTGACGATCCCTCGGATGCACCAAGCGCACAACTTCGCAATATTATCCTTCACCGACTCAAGGACCCCGAGCGTAGTGAACTTGCCAAGTCCTCAAGACTTTCCACACCAAGCCTCATGCTTGGATTTTCCATGCCAAGCCCCATGCTTGGACTTTCACCGCCAAGGCTACACCCTTGGACTTACGTGACCAACCCATGTTGGACTTTCCCAACACTAAGCCCCATGCTTGGACTTTTCACCACCAAGACTACACACTTGGATTTACGTGGCCAGCCCATGTTGGACTTTCCATGACAATCCCATGTCATACGTTTTGTCTAACATCAAAATACAGTTTGAGTCAAACTCGAGTTCGGTCAATCGTGACCTGGGCCGATTGCACCAACATAGATTACCCATTATATTTTGTAAGAGCGATGGTCACCCTATCAGAACCAATGCAGTTGTTTTTATGACAGAGTTAGGTCTGTTAATTAAGAAATTCGCTCCCCTACAAGCTAAGAGCTGGAAGTATATCCCTGCGGATAATAAACAGATGATATATGATCGATTATCTATAAGTATGAGTATTTTGCTATTTAAAGAATCAACCATCATTCGTTATTAAAATTCAATATTGGTATTTTTTCAGGCTACTTTTGTCACGCCCCGATGGAGTCCCCGCCAGACGAAAATCCGACAGCATCTCCTCTGTACGGGTGACAATACCAATTTTATACAAGGCCTACACGGCCACTATACATCGGTCAACACGACCGGAATCCAAACAACTCACGCAGTGTAATAATTAGGCCTCAGGCCAATAAACAAATGACATAACCAAAAGTATATCACGTATAAACCTACCCCTTCTGCCATCTGGGCAGGAATACTCAACCGAAATCCAATCCAGAACAAAACTCCGAATAGAGGTCCATAAGGACACCAAAAATCCACGAATACATAAATCCAATTCCATTCCTAAATATATCTTCTAAACAAGATATCCAAAACCAAAAAACAAATAACCAAACACACTTTCACGACGAGGGGGTTTGGCAGCTGGACTCTCCTGACAGCTTCATCCTGAAATAGATATAATCAACGGAGTGAGTTCAAAGAACTCTGCGGGTATAGTAGATATGCAAAGTAAGGTATAACTAACAATAAAAATATCATGCCAGTACAGTCTCACATAAATAGGGTATGCAAGCAAGAAATACAAAATGACTGTACTTACCTGAATCTCCTACCCTGATATAGGAGCATGTGCCTGACTAGAAGTAATAAAGTCCTGACCATATATAAACATGTATCCTGTATGCATGACAATCATATGCACATCCAAGACTGTTGGGGATTTGACGCCGCTAGAGGGGGGGGTGAATAGCATTGTGACCGTACAAAGATGGAATTCGATCGTGATCGTGTCTACAATTTCGTTAGCGCAGCGGAATATAGAAATAAAAGCAATAACGAAATACAATAATCACGAACACAAAGATATAACGTGGTTCGGAACCACACGGTTCCTACTCAACGGATCGAGCTCTAACGAGCTCTAGCGACGCCAATGCAATCACTAATCAATAAACTCCTTCACGACAACAAGTCAGAGGCGGAGAAACCTCGTACAAACGTTTACAATAATAAACGAAAGAAATACAAGCAAATACAAAGGAAATGTAAAGAACACTTTACAAACTAGGGTTTTGAGCGCTTGCTTGTTGGTTGCTTGGATGAGCTTGAAGGACCCTGAAATGCACCTGCAAATCGCCTTCAAATCGCCTCACCAAAGCTCCCAAAAATTTGATGCCGCAATCTCCATGAACAACTCCCTTTTATCCTGCGTCGGGCTGGATTTTCGCCTATCAGTCGACTGCCATAAGTCCCCAGTCGACTGATGCCACTGTTGTCATGAGACAACGGCTCAATCCACGTTGGACAAGTTCAACGGAACTCTTAGCGATCACGCCAACATTAGCGATTGATCCACCGCGAGTCGCGTAATCGGCCACGGCTCGCAGGCATCGTGCTCTGGTGCAATAGCGATCGTCAGTAGATATCGGCTCGAAAAGCGATCGGCCCGCGAGCGATTCGGCTCTTAAGCGGCTCGAACTCAAGTCGACTCACCGTGAATCCCGGTCATAATGCATCGACCGCTAACCTCAAAGATGAGGTTTTAACCCAAGTATGGTGCCCCCATACTTGCTAGACCACCCTTAGCCTAGACCTAAGCCTTCTAGCCACCTCCATCAGCCTCACGCCTCTCGGATCCCTCCAAGTCATCCATGACTTGTTCAGCCATCGCGCTAGTTTCCAGGTGCTTCCATCGGCTATGTCATGCTAACGGTGTCTACACCGCCAAGGCACATTGGACTTACGCCGCCAAGACTCCGCTTGGACTTTACGCCAACCCATTGGTCTTATCTTCAAGACTCCGCTTGGACTTTACGCCAATATCAAACCCCTTGGACTTCTCAAATGCCAAGACTCAAGCTTGGACTTTCCCTTGCCAACCCATGTTGGACTTTCCATGCCAAGACCATGCTTGGACTTTCCTTGCCAACCCATGTTGGACTTTTCATGCCAAGACCATGCTTGGACTTTCCTTGCCAACCCATGTTGGACTTTCCATGCCAAGACCCATGCTTGGACTTTTACATCAAGACCCATGCTTGGACTTTTTCATGTCAAGTGTCCCACTTGGACTTTTCATGCCAAGTACACAAGACTTGGACTTTACTAAATGCCAAGTGTTCCACTTGGACTTTCCCATGACAATTACATTGTCATATGTTTTTGTCGAAACATCAAAACATCACTCGAGCTGAGTCATGGTCAATCGTGACTGGGGTGACCAACAATCTCTCCCTTTTGATGTTCACAAAACCAAACAAATCATTTGAGTTAGACCACTAACTCAAATCCCTTACCAATTATCCCAAATTGGTAAACACTCTCAAATGTTCTCCCCAAACAAAGACATCAATAAAAATGCAAAGAAACACAATAAAAATACAATCCGCAAAGTGCATATCGTGCGATGACATGGTCACCCTCGACGCTACCACACGCACACGCTCGATGGTGAAGCCCAGTGGGTAGGGCTATGACAACTGCACTCGCCATCGCTTTGCTCGAGTGGCCAGAGTGGACAGGATCTGTCCGAGTACACCTATCCTCCCGCCCAAACATAGTGAGCTAAGCTCTCATCTCCGTGTCATGTATCAGGAGGAGGGATCCGCCGCTTACCACCGCCTCATCGCTACCCATGAGCGGACCGAGCTGTGACAGCACGCGACACCTCCGATGTACCACTAACCCATGAGTGGCGGTGTGTGCGCATGTAATCGTCATGGCTCACAATAATGGAATCTCGCCCCTGATGCAATCATGCAAAAATGGTGCATGATACTAAAGCATGTAAATCCTACTCAAAATACCTATCCGAATAATATGTACAATCAATATGTACATATCCCTGATCCATGTACTAGGATCCAAATCAAACAGGGAAATATAATCATATCCTATCATATGCATGTATCTAGTAGGCACCAAAAGCATATCAGGCATATAAACATGAAAAATTATTGTAAGCTATCCTAACTAGCATATCAACTTGACTTAATCTAAAAGTTAAGTCAAAATACCCGCCTGATATATATCCGCAAGAATGCAAACGTCACGACCGGGGACCTGCCTCGTGACCGAAACCTGCATAACGCATAACTATTATTAAGCACAAAATACCATTCACCGACAAATCGAATACATAATCAATTCCTTCCATAACCAATTAATCCAAAATAAATCCATCAAATCCAAGCACACGACAACGTGCTAAATACCACTATGTATCTCCAAGTAGACCCTCAACCCGTAGGTCATAAATTCTGATTAACTCCTCAATCTAAAAACATATCCTTGCAATTTATCTCACCATGATCAATACTCATCATATGAAAATATTATCCATCTCACAACAAATGATCAAATCGAATCCTACATCGACCTCACATCCGATCCACCAGATTGATTTAATTTTCCTATTCAACCTAATCAATCCTCCATACTGAATTACAGAACCGATCATATTTATGAATCCAACCTAACCCTAGGTGACATACACACGATTCAAGCAATCCTTACCTCAAACCCGATCCAACACTTGGATCCCACAACTTGTCACTCACAATCCATTTACAACTATTAACAACCCATAATTACACCGATTTAGGGCTCTAACCAACCCTAAATGAAACACTCACTCCATTAGTCCTTCCTCACTCACACACAGTCGAGCAAAATACACCTGCCCCCCAAACACCAATCTCATCACAAATATCCACACACAACAGCAATTAAATTCAACAGTACTCAAAATAAAGCTGTAAATACCTCTTACCTTCCTTAGAAGTTCCTCGACAGCCCCTTCTCCTCCTATCTTCCTCTGTTCACCGGAACAACTCCCACAAGCCAACCAAAACCCCAACTCACAGTGTTAGGGTTTGCAATGAACATGAATCCTGCCCAAAATCAAGGTAAAGGATAGACAACTCACCTACTCCAAACGGAAATCTCAACCCTAGATCCAAATTGCGTGCAACCGCTGCCGACTAAACCTCCCAGACGCTCGGTTCACCGGAGACGAAGACCTGCCGATGCCCTAATAGCCTGCTCCGGTAACCTCCGGAGAGACCACAACCCCCCCTGGTGGTGTCGGACACACGGTCGGCGGCGTCGGGCTGCTGACTGCTAAAGCGAGGCCGGCGGCGTGCGGCTGTGAGCGGCGAGGAAGATAAAACTCGCGGCGGCTCAGAGACGAGGAGCTGTCGCCTGGGCACCGAGGAGACGACGTCCGTCGGCGCTTGCGAAGGAACGGCCGACGCAAGAACTCGGGCGGCGCGGACGCGAGGAAGAAGAAGAAGGCGAGGCGCGGGGAAGAAGTCACAAGGGAATCCGGCGCGGCGGGGAGAAATCGCCAACTGCCCTGCTTGTCCGTGGCGCCGGCGAAGAAACATCGCGAGGGAGAAGAGAGGGCGAGTGAAACCGTCGACGAGAGGGAGTCGCGAGAGAGAAAAGAGGGTGCGGCGGGGGAAAACTAAAAGAAAGAAATAGAAAAAGAAAATAGAAAATCAAATTTTATAATTTATCCTATTTACTCATCTAAACAGACCCCTTTAAAAGCCTGTTTTCCCTATCCCCGTAATTATCTCGTACGACCTCCGTTTAAATCCAGAAAAATTCCTAAAAATCCCGAAAAATTTCCAGGATTATTTTCCTTATCTCTTCGGCCATTTAATCTAATATTTTAAATTTTTCAGTATTTAACATTCTCCCCCACTAATAAAAATTTGGTCCCCAAATTTCCTACTCGTATATTAGTACTAAATGTCCCAACAACCATCTCAAGCATCTGGAGACAAGTCACACCTCAAGTGACTAAGTGGGGTTACTGATATCCCTTAAAATCAAATCACCTGCTTATAGCAGCTCTTCCAAAGTATGAATAATATCTTCATATCGACCACCTATAATAAGTACCTAGCTGTACCAGAGTGGAGCTTGATATCCGTGACCTATTAAAGACTTTACCATAATCCTAAGGTAAATCCTGAATCGCTATCGCATACGATACTCAAAGATACTCCATGAACTGAAAATCTCCACAGTATAACTTATCCAGCGATCCAACAAACTCATCGTATGGATCAAGAAAATGAACGGACTTAGCTAATCATACTAAGTCCTTTCCGAATTTCCAATAATCTCCCAACACCGTCCATCATACTAGGCTCCCACTTTCCTCTTGGTACAGAACCTTACTGATTATTTATATACCATCTTTACTAGACTTCCAAATCAACTATATTCCGCATGTCGTTCCTCCACGGAGAACGTTTCAATACCTACTATTTTCCGGATACAATCTTAAACATCTGCAACATATACAACCTATTGCAATCTTCAGCAATACCTATCAAAATATCGTGACCAAGTCTCGTGGCTCTCGGAGTAATGCAAAAGGCACTACTTACTGCAACGACATGCTACCACGATCGGACTCATAGCTACCAAGATGCCATGTAGCTATCTATCCACCTACTACATACAAATTCCAATATCACTAATTCAACCGAGAGCAAAAGTACAACTCTATGGTAGATGCTCTATCATCACAACAGAATCTATCCGTTGTTCCCAAATCAATAGTAACTCTTCCTAAATTCAAATGCAACTACACGAGCTAGCTAAAACCTCATAAGCATATCTGCCTCACCTCTACTAAACAACATAACAACTCCTACTAGGTCCACGCTATATATATATATGACAACCCATCTCGTAGTTCCTCATTCGACGTAACCATGGGATACGCCTCAATCAACTAAAACAGAAACGCCCTTCTTCAAACATTGCATTTGCATACAATACCCTTCCTTCCACCCGAGAATGATCAAACAACTCGTGTAAAGTCAACCATCGTTCGAGCCTCAAACTAGTTTCACAAGCTTCGCATATAAATTCCATCACCAATCACGGTGTAATACCGCTAGAGCATCCTATCCATATTTATGAAAAAAATCAAATCAATACAAAACCATCATCATCTACGGTGGCCGAAAGTGCTCAACTCCAACCGCCACCATCATAAATGATCCAATCGTGGTCCGTAATACATGATTTCCTAAATCCTGGACGACTAAGTCGCCATAAGTCAAACAAGATAATCAAACCTCGCATAATTCATACCAAGTATGAAATTGTCATCACTATACACCTGCATCCTCTTTACTCTAGGCTGATGATATATCAATCATCCCTATAACTTTGATAATTGTATGACACCCTGTCACTACAATATCAACACACCAATCATAAATCAATCCTAGAGTATACACAGGTGTCCTATAGATGATCTAAATAGATCCTCAATCCACCATGAAGGATATTCATTTCCTTCTACCACTATCGCATTTCATCATCGATAATCGATGTATAACCTCAAAGATTCATCTCTCATTGAACAATGAGTTCCAGAGCTTCTCAAGAAATAAATTCTGGGACAAATAAATATCCCATCCAACAACTCCTATAATTGGAATTTAGATTCTTCCAATTCCCATAGTGTTCAGCAACACTGCTACCAACTAAATTATCTCCTGAAAAATCGTCATTCTTACAAATACCTCTCGGCATCCGCAACCTTGCCAACTTTGAAAGACCGATCGATGACGGTATCATAGCAACTCGATTGGATTACAGCCAATTGAATGACATTGCCTTGAGTACATCACGAGCTTTAACAAACTTGTGCGATTTACACTAGCCCTCGGCCAACGCACCATAAGAAAAAAAAATATTAGCTCATAAAAATAACATTACCTCAGTACCAAATAAAATATCACCCAATAGGGGATCTTCGATATCGAAAACTATTTCCGAAATCCCTCAGGTCGCCTACTCTACTTGCCTATACAGCGGCAAGCCTAGAAGTTCATCCAACACCACATCTGATTACTCTCGAATTATACAGGCATCCGAGAGACATTCTTATACATCATGTCACAATCATAACCTCCAAGATAATATCCAGATATCCACATCATATCAACCAAGTCAACTATAAAACAACTAAGTCAACTCTCCCACCATAATATAACATTTCCATCAATCAACCTCTAAACATCCAAAATCAATATCATACCCCTCTGATAATCATCACTGTAATCATCTCAACATCTCACCTGTCGGTGGAAACACAATTAATCCATATGATCCAAATATAAAAATCCTTTTAATCCTATCTGTACATGTTTTAACCATAGATATTTGTAAACACCTGTACCTCTCAATATATCATCAAGGTAAACTATAGTAATACCTCAATGATCAATCCTTCAACCATCTACAATTCCTTTCGAGTAAAAATGTAAACTCATCCAAGTTCTGCTCTTAATGGATTCCCTATTTCATAGTAATCTAGAAAAAGAATTCGATAACTGTAAGCATCTAGGTGTATACACCTATTCCTATCATTTTCTTCAAGAACCATACAACCAGCCTCATATCTCCACAAGTGCACAAACCACTTCTGATAGCGACATATATCTGAGGAGAAAACTTAAATCCATATTCCTATTTTCCCGGAAATGGTGTTTCATCAATCTTTCATTCAGACAGGCCGGATCACCACCAAAATAAATTAAAATTCCAACTAATCCCTCGATCACTCAAGAGATTGTTACTTTCATCACCAATATTAAATTACCATCTCTAGCCACAGACCTGATCAATATCGTACAACAATATGGGAGTGACATAATGCCACGTGAATTTAGCTAAAAGACCTCGTTCACGACTTCTACGGTTGCCTTATCAGAAGTGTAGGTTATTATCACTAGATCGACTACACCATTATCTTGAGACACTTGCTGCAGTGTCATTTTCATAAATATGACTCACCCTAATGCCTCCCGATAGGAACTGATGGAATATCCAACTATCCTAATCCAAATGTAAGCCAATAAATTGTGGGTGATCGCAAACAACTCAATCACTATCTTGAGCCCTTAAGTGGGGGTAAACTCTGTAATTCTAATAAACTCTATAGTGAAATCCATTAACAATTTATCACTCAACTAAAGGCTCAAGAATTCCTCAACAATGAGTCATACAAAAATAGCATAAGGAAATATTGTCTTGAAAACATCCACGAACCCATGATCCGTAATGGGTTATTTTCCCAAAATTCTCCTACATATTCCACCAGTAACAACTTGATCATTGCAATAGTAAGAAACTATCTCCATTCCTATATAATATACAGTTAGGTACTTATCGGTACCTTGATGTTATCGATCTAAGGCTCAAGCCGCTCAAGGATCAAAATCCTATGGAACCGTATCAAACCTCCAAGGATGTATCAACAATAGTATACATTCTTTGTCCATTACCCCACAGAGTAATAATCGCACTAACATAATCGGTGAAAATCTCTAACACGTAGTCCTTGATTCCCTAACCAATGTGGCGACTTGACCCTGCTTTTACGCCTCGGTATCGATCGGCTCTCAAAGGCAATGCATCTTTTTCGTCACAGTCCAAGACTCACAAGAACAAGTCATTTGTTGGTCAACTCCATCTACGATTACAAATAGTGACCAACACACTTAAATGTTATTTCATTATCCACTAAACACATAGTCAATCTAACCAGAGTATAAATACTACGGCAACTCGGTTGGTCACCGTGGTGGCGACCCTACTACGAGTCCGCATGAGTCACAACTCTATAGACCCTTACAGCAACTCCTTGGCGGAGATCTCACTTTGTCCTCTTGCATAGTTACCTGCACCCACGTCTGGTGCGAGCACCACCTCATCTCATATCTGTTAAATTATTACATATGTTACTAGGACAGATATTACTAGAAGTAATAACATATAAAATTAATTATCATACCTATTTTGCCGCAGGAGAGGTTCCGTCGCCGCCAAAACCCCAAATTGACCTCGTCAAAATCCTCGAATTTCCAAAATATAAAAATCGTCGGAAATCCATACAAATCCAAAATTTTCCAAATTGCCTCGTAAAACCTGCCAAACGTGGCAAACTCCAAAAAATCCAAAAACCCCTAAGAACTCGAAAACATAGTGCTCTGATACCAAATAAATTGTCACGCCCCGATGGAGTCCCCGCCAGACGAAAATCCGACAACATCTCCCCTGTACGAGTGACAATACCAATTTTATACAAGACCTACACGACCACTATACATCGGTCAACACGACCGGAATCCAAACAACTCACGCAGTGTAATAATTAGGCCTCAGGCCAACAAACAAATGACATAACCAAAAGTATATCACGTATAAACCTACCCTTCCGCTTATCCGCAGAAATACTCAACCGAAATCCAATCCAGAACAAAACTCCGAATAGAGGTCCATAAGGACACCAAAAATCCACGAATACATAAATCCAATTCCATTCCTAAATATATCTTCTAAACAAGATATCCAAAACCAAAAAACAAATAACCAAATACACTTTCACGACGAGGGGGTTTGGCAGCTGGACTCTCCTGACAGCTTCATCCTGAAATAGATATAATCAACGGGGTGAGTTCAAAGAACTCTGCGGGTATAGTAGATATGCAAAGTAAGGTATAGCTAACAATAAAAATATCATGCCAAGATCTCACATAAATAGGGTATGCAAGCAAGAAATACAAAATGATCAGATTTACTCAATCTCCTACTCGATATAGGAGCATGTGCTCGACTAGAAGTAATAAAGTCCTCACCATATATAAACATGTATCCTGTATGCATGACAATCATATACATCCAAGGCATCAATAAAATGCAAAGAAACACAATACAAATGCAATCCATGCAAATGCATGTCGTACTAATGACATGGTCACCCTCGACGCTACCACCCCACACGCGATGGTGAAGCCGAGTGGGTAGGGCTATGACAATCGTGGCACTCGCCATCATCGCTTCCCCGAGTGACCGAGTGGACAGGATGCGCTGAGTACACCTATCCTCCCGCCCCAAACATAGTGGGGAGCTAAGCTCTCATCTCCTGTCATAGACAGAGGAGGGATCCTCGCCTCGCTACCACGCCTCATCGCTACCCATGAGCGACTCGAGCTCGACAGAGCAATCAGACACACCTCCTCGATGTACCACTAACCCATGAGTGGCAGCAGTGCAGTTATGTAACTAGTCATGGCTCAACAATAATGGAACCTCTACCCAAAGATGCAATCATGCAAAAATGGTGCATGATACTAAAGCATGTAAATCCTACTCAAAATACCTATCCGAATAATATGTACAATCAATATGTACATATCCCTGATCCATGTACTATGATCCAAATCAAACAGGGAAATATAATCATATCCTATCATATGCATGTATCTAGTAGGCACCAAAAGCATATCAGGCATATAAACATGAAAAATTATTGTAAGCTATCCTAACTAGCATATCAACTTGACTTAATCTAAAAGTTAAGTCAAAATACCCGCCTGAATATATATCCGCAAGAATGCAAACGTCACGACCGGGGACCTGCCTCGTGACCGAAACCTGCATAACGCATAACTATTATTAAGCACAAAATACCATTCACCGATAAATCGAATACATAATCGATTCCTTCCATAACCAATTAATCCAAAATAAATCCATCAAATCCAAGCACACGACAACGTGCTAAATACTACTATGTATCTCCGAGTAGACCCTCAACCCGTAGGTCATAAATTGTGATTAACTCCTCAATCCAAAAACATATCCTTGCAATTTATCTCACCATGATCAATACTCATCATATGAAAATATTATCCATCTCACAAATAAACATCAATCAATCCTACATCGACCTCACATCCGATCCACCAGATTGATTTAATTTTCCTATTCAACCTAATCAATCCTCCATACTGAATTACAGAACCGATCATATTTATGAATCCAACCTAACCCTAGGTGACATACACACGATTCAAGCAATCCTTACCTCAAACCCGATCCAACACTTGAATCCCACAACTTGTCACCCACAATCCATTTACAACTATTAACAACCCATAATTACACCGATTTAGGGCTCTAACCAATCCTAAATGAAACACTCACTCCATTAGTCCTTCCTCACTTACACACAGTCGAGCAAAATACACCTACCCCCCAAACACCAATCTCATCACAAATATCCACACACAACAGCAATTAAATTCAACAGTACTCAAAATAAAGCTGTAAATACCTCTTACCTTCCTTAGAAGTTCCTCGACAGCCCCTTCTCCTCCTATCTTCCTCTGTTCACCGGAACAACTCCCCTTTCACAAGCTGTAACCAAAACCCCAACTCACAGTGTTAGGGTTTGCAATGAACATGAATCCTGCCCAAAATCAAGGTAAAGGATAGACAACTCACCTACTCGAAACGGAAATCTCAACCCTAGATCCAAATTGCGTGCAACCGCTGCCGACTAAACCTCCCAGATGCTCGGTTCACCGGAGATGAAGACCTGCCGATGCCCTAATAGCCTGCTCCGGTAACCTTCGGAGAGACCACAACCCCCCTGGTGGTGTCGGACACACGGTCGGCGGCGTCGGGCTGCTGACTGCTAAAGTGAGGCCGGCGGCGTGCGACTGTGAGCGGCGAGGAAGATAAAACTCGTGGCGGCTCAAAGACGAGGAGCTGTCGCCTGGGCACCGAGGAGACGACGTCCGTCGGCGCTTGCGAAGGAACGGCCGACGCAAGAACTCGGGCGGCGCGGACGCGAGGAAGAAGAAGAAGGCGAGGCGCGGGGAAGAAGTCACAAGGGAATCCGGCGCGGCGGGGAGAAATCATTGCCTTGTCCGTGTGGCACCGCGAAGAAACATCGCGAGGGAGAAGAGAGAGTGGCGAGTAAACAAGAGGGAGAGTCGCGAGAGAGAAAGAGAGCGTGTGGGGAAAACTAAAAGAAAGAAATAGAAAAAGAAAATATAAAATCAAATTTTATAATTTATCCTATTTACTCATCTAAACAGACCCCTTTAAAAGTCTGTTTTCCCTATCCCCGTAATTATCTCGTACGACCTCCATTTAAATCCAGAAAAATTCCAAAAAAAATCCTAAAAATCCCGAAAAATTTCCAGGATTATTTTTCTTATCTCTTCGACCATTTAATCTAATATTTTAAATTTTTCAGTATTTAACAACTTTCGATATTAGTTTTGCCGAGGAGGCAACACCGGTAAGGAAAGAGACCGATAGATTAATGAGTGCAAAGTACAGAGATAATCGAAATAAGATGCACACTCATTATAAAAATCTACTGCATCTTCCCCTTACTGAGCGGCGACATCATATGTCGGGCGAGTTTTGTGAGACGCAAGAAGATTGGAACTGTATGTGCGATATGTTTGAATTAGAGAAATTTCAAGTAACTCAATTTATACCAATTATCTGAGTTATATATAAATTAAAATATGTGCAACTCATGTTTTAAGGTTTATCTTAACAAATTTTGATATTGTAGACACAATCGATAATAAATGTCCAAAATCGAGCACAACTACCATTTACCCATCGAGATGACTCAAAATCCTTCATCCAGTACAGTTACAACGGTGTAAGTACAAATTTTATAGGTACAATATATTGGTTGGTATTTTTAATATTAACGCATTATAATATTTTTCAGACCGATCTGTCTTAGAGAAAAGATCGTATTACTATTTTTAATACAACCCATTGTACTTCGTCAAAGGGATAGAGTGGGGAGAGAGTCGAGGCTGCATACGTAAAATATAATCCATAAAATTTAGTAAAGTTATTTTTAAATATTAGTAATTCTTTGTAAATATATTGATAATGTATTTGTTATTCTTAGGGTGAAATGGTGAGACTGCGAGATGAGCACATCCAGTCACAAAAAACCGAAGATGACATCGATGCAATTCAGGTTGCAGATCAGGTATGTGATCAAGTACTCGATGTTCACTCTGGATATATCAAAGGACTTGGAAGTGGGCCAAAACCAGTTAGATCCACTTCTTCATATGTCATCTCCTCCTTCAGAACAACTAACGCAGCACTACGTGAACAACTTCAGTCCACCCAAGAGGAGCTAGCAAACACTCAAGCTTGATTAGCTAGCACCAAAGATGAGTTTACATCAATGAGATTGAGACAAGATTGTTGGGATGTATACTGAAAGTCTAGTCTTTGTATGAACATCTTCATTTTGGAATAAGAATCACATGATCATTGTTTGCATATTTATAGTTATGCATATTGTCTGATACTTTACATTGTAGATAATATGAGGTGTGGTGTCACACAGAAGATCATGTTATCAGTTCCTTGTAGAGTATAAGTAGAGGCTCACAACCAAGATGATTTTGGACAAACCATTGACATGGTTGTAGTGTAATTTGATATTGATTTATCTTGACCATAGAATTACACTAGTATACTTTGTGTGTATTGAGCAGGACCGATTTAGAGGTGATTCAATTTATTGCTGACTACATAATTGAATCAAACCTCGGATATTATGGTGCACATGCTCTTAATCCCGATATAATAACGGATACATGTACTTAATATTTATTTCTTTGATTTACCAATGGGCAAGATTTATGGGTTAAATCGATAGGTCTGATAAGTTGGGAAATAATATTATTCACATGGTATGTCATTAATTATAGGAGGAAACCGTGTCTTATGTATTAGGATGATGATGTCCCCTTGAGGGGCTCATAAGGATCATCATGTAAATCCTACAGGTGGACTTGATCCAATATGATGATAAGGTTGAGTGGTACTACTCATGGAGTTAGATGTTAATTAATTAATTGTCAGTAAATTAATTAATTAATGGATATTTAATATCTTAAACACGGAGAGATATTTGTATAATTAATATGTGGAGTCCATATATAATTATGGGGTTGGTGAGGTAGATCAATGATGATCGCTTTAGTGGAATGAATCATCATTAATGGATCGGGTTTGGATCCATTGGGTGGCCAAGATCCAACTCCTCCTCATGGTCCCTATTGTAGCCTATTAAAACTCTCACGAAGCCTAGATCTAACGGACATGATTAAAAGGAGACTTGGGTGAGATCTATAAATAAGATTGAAGAGACTTGGGTGAAAAGAGCTTCTAGGTTTTTTTTGGAGTTGTGCTAGGGTTTGGAGCGACAAACATTGGTTGCTAGGGTTTGCTCCTCCTAGGGTCGGCGACAACAAGGTTGGAGGCTTAGGTTTTGTTCTTCTCCCCATTCACTTGGCCAACGACTCCTTCCTTCAAGCTTTGGTCGGCGCTTCTACCTCCCTTTCCTTCTCTTAGGGCCGGCGGTTCCTTCTCCATTGGAAAGGGTCGGCGCCAATTACTTCTCCCTCTCCTTGGCCAGCGGCAACAACCAAGCAAGGAGGCTTGGTGGTCGACACTAGATAGGAGAAGAAGAGTTTGGTCATCTTCCCTTATTCAGAGCGAGCAAGGAAGAGAAGATACGAGATCTAGGAGACTTCGACTCTTTGAAGATCGTCGCCCACACAACGTCCAAGAGGAAGATAGGTCATACAATAGAAGATCAAGAGGTAAACAAAAGGTATAATTCTTGTTTAGTTTTCATTCTTGTTCTATGTAATTGGATTATAATTGTATGATCATGGACCTCGAACATAAAAGTAAAAATCGGCGATCCGTACATCATCTATTCCGCGGCTAATTGAGGAAAAGAGTTAGGTTGCTTGAACAATAAGTTTGTTCAAGTGACCACTTAAATCGAATAGCACGATGATGGATCAGCTGCTTGGGTAGTCCATCTTCGTCCGGATTAAATTTTTTTTATCCGGAGACGCAAGATAGGATCACCATTTACAAGCGACCGAAGCAAAGCGAGAAGTGAAGCTTCGACCTTCAAAGATATGTTCGAAACAATTCTGAATCGGCTTGCACCTGGAGCATTACATTCATTGATGCATGTTATCTTCAGCTCCACCTCCTCCTCCATCTTAGAGTTAGTGAACTTGTGAATTTAAGTGTGTGTTTGCATTTTAATACTACGAATTTATTAAATTGGATGTTATGGACTTTAAATTTGATGTTATGTTAGTTGTCTTTAAATGTATATGTTGGTTTTATTGTTTTAGTTGTATATTGTTAAGTTAAATTTTGTGGTTAATATTGTATTATAGGATTTCGAATACAAAAAAAATGAATTTTTGAAATCTATAATTTAATGGTTAGCAATGATTTTTTAAAATTTCGTCGCTAAAGATCGATATACGACTTTAGGATTTTAAGGTTTAGCGACGAAACTATATAGTTTCGTCGCTAGATTTGGCGTATTAGTCGACACTACAAAAATTTTAGTATTTGGCGACAAATTTTGCAATGAATTTTGAATAAAAATTCATTGCAAAATTTGTTTGCAACGAAATTTGCAACGATTTTTTTTTCGTTGGAAATAATTCGCCGCTAAATTTGGCAACGAAAACAAAAAATTTGTCGCAAAAATTACAACGAATAAAATTTTCGTTGCAAAATTCGTCGCCAAATTTGGCGACGAAAATAATTATTCGTCCCCAAATTTGGCGACGAAACTAAGTTCGTTGCCAAATCTGCGTCAAAAAAATAGTTCGTCGCCAAATTTGCAACGAAAAAATAATTCGTCGCCAAATCTGCGACGAAAAAATAATTTGTCGCGAAAATTTGGCGACGAAAATACAATTCGTCACAAAAGTCTAATAAACAAATTTTCATGAATAAAAATAAATTTGCCGACGAAATTTTTTTCGTCGCTAACTCTGCGACGAAAATAAAAAATTCGTTGCAAAATATTCATTCCCAGTCAACTGAAAAATACCATCAGTCGATTGATGTGTGACGATTCGGTAGTCGATTAACTATCGAAGATTCGTAAAAGTGCTACTGAAATCATCGATCGATACTCTTGAGCGATCGTGATAATGTTCCATCACGATGGTGGATTTTCGATTATAGCGTTGATTTTTCAATAAAAATATTTTTTCGTCGCCAAATTAATTTAAAAAAATATTAAAAAAATACTATTATATAATTTATTATTTTTATCTGTTTTTACAATTTGTATTCCAAACACATATAACAATATATAAAAATTCACATATCAAATTTGATAAACAAATCTAATCATTCAAACTAATTCATCAATACAAATAATAAACTATTAATCGTATGAAATTTATAATACAAAAATATTGAATGTAACCGTACTAGTCAAGAAATATTTAGGTATAAAATTGAAACATAACTACACTCAACTCTCACGTATATTTCCTCTCAACAATTGATTTTTACTGGAGAAAGAGATCCTGCAGCTAGAGAACCGAAGATCCCGCTGTAACTGGAGAAGGAGATCTTGTAGTTGGAGCTAGAACCAGAAAATTCAACAATTGGAGAGATCCTGCAGCTGGGGAAGAGCCCGAAGACACATGTCCATCACTATTCTATCTATAACTGCCATGCCAAAACTATCAATCATAATTATTAGAATAATAAAGTAAAAAAGATTTACATATTCATCGAATGTATAATGAATAATATGAAAAAACTTACCATACTTTATCTGCAATACTAGACGCAGAAATAATCTACCAATATATCAAAAAAATTCTCTGATGTCTTATAACTTACAATTTTTTTCTTCGCTTGATTTGCATCCCTACCTATCTATATGTGGTATCTTAACTTCTTCAGTCGAAATTTCAGCTTCAACTTTCCTCTAGCTTAGACTCGGAATCATATCTAGTAACATGACACGAAAAGAATCTACCAAAATTGTTCTAACTTCTTGTGTAGTCCTAAAGTGACTCTTATGTCCTGGACGACATAAGAAGTTAGAACAATTTTAACAGATCCTCTTCATGCCATGTTACTAGATATGATTTCAAGCCTAAGTCAGCAGAAAGTTGAAGCCGAGAATTCGATCGGAGAAATTAAGATATCACATATAGATAGCGATACAAATTAAACGAAGAAAAAAATTGTAAGTTATAAGAAACTGCTAGTCATCTTCTCAAAGACTGATGATATCCTGTAAATATATGGATCAACATAGATACTTATCATAAAATTTGAAACCTACAAAAAGTAACGTAAAAGAAAAAAAAATAACAAAATCTTCGGAGAAGAAATACAAAAAACTAAACATTAATTATATGTAGTATAAAATAATAATGTTATAAATTTTAGAATATATAATATACCTGCTCTATGGAAGGAACGGATGAGCTCCCAACAGAAGACTTTACAAACTCGCAGATCACCTGAAAATGGAAATACGATAAACCGATGGAAAATAAAACATTAATTTTTTATTTATATTACATAATTTAATTGAAATAACATGTTAATATTTTGTGTGTGATCTAAAGTCAACACAATAGTTGTGTCGATCCAGGGATGACGATGAACTACCCACGCGCCTGGAACAATGTCCTAGCTGGGTGAACGACCTAGCCAGGCCATCAGTACGATAAAACCGTCGATCCTAACTGCGCGAATGATGCAAAAGGATCGACGTGTGGCTCACATGAATGGCCACGTGAGGGCACGCGGCAGAGCATCACCCTACGCCGCGAAAGGGCGAGCGGCGGCGTCCACCGCCGCGATCGCCGCCGCGCCACCACCGCCGTGCCACCGCGCCGTACCACCGCATCGTGCCATGCACCGCGCCGTGCCACCGCGCCAGCTGCATCGTGCCATCGCCATCGTGCCATGCACCGTGCCACGTCGTCGCCGCCGCGTCGTGCCACTGCACCGGTGCTCGTCGCCGTGGCGCGTGCCGCCGTGGCTGGATCGTGTGGCACCGGCGCCAACTCGCGACGTCCCTCGCCGCGAGCCAGGCTCGTGGCGATGGCGCGCTGCGAGCCGCGCGCGACGCCGCGCGAGCTCGCGCGATGCTCGCGCGATCGGCCGTGAGCTCGGTCGCGAGCTCTCCCGCAAGCATGCGCGAGCTCGCGACCACCCGTCGTGAGCACGACGCGTGGTCGTGATCCATGCTCGCGACCGCCTCCTCGCACGGCAGGACACCGTGAGCTCGCGGCGATAGGCAGGAGCGAGGCTTGCTGGAGCGCGGATGCCGGATATTCTCCGGTCGGAAGAGAGGGGAATGGGAAGAGATGCGTACTGAAAGGGATTTCGGAGGGATCAGATCGGCGGAAATGAGAAGAGAAAGGGAAAGTGAGGAGATATTGATAATTAGGAATTTGACGACGAATCAAATATTCATCGCTAATTTTGTGACTAATTTAATATTAGTTACAAAAATTTGCAACGAATTATTAAATCGTTGCAGATTCAGCGACGAATTCATATTTCGTCGCAATATTTTGCGACGAATTTAATTTTTCGTCGCAAAATTAGCGACGAAAATAAAAATCGTTGCCAAATTAGCGATGAATATAAAATTCGTCGCAAAGTTATCCCGCCGTTATTTTTTTCCAAATAATTGAAATTGTCCGATGAAAAACTTTCGTTCCTAAATTTATCGCAAAAATTGCAACGAATCTTGGATTTGTTGCAAACTTTTGCAACGAATTTGATATTTCATCGCAAATTTGCCACGAAATATCATTTTCGTCGCAAATTTGCGACGAAAATAAATTTGTTGGAAATGTAATAAGTTTGAAATAAAAAAAATTTTGTCGCAAATTTCGTTACAAATTTGCGACGAATTTTCGAATTAGTCGCAAAATTTATTGTAGATTTGCAACAAATTATTTTCGTCGCTAAATTTCGTTGCTAAATTCATGTATTTTTGTAGTGCGAGTCGCCAATCGACACGTTCGAATGTTATAGAATGTTGGCAACGAACTTTATAAATTTCGTCGCAAAAGTATCTCTAGTCGAGATGCCAATCGAGAGGCTTCCGCTTCTGTGATTCTCTAAAAAATAGACAATCGACTGCTGTCTTGCATCAATCGAGTGAGGTTAGTGACGAACTTAGCCATTTTCATCGTTAATATTCCAGTTGAGCCGCTAGTTTAGTATCGATCAATTCTGCGACAGGATAAAAAAAAAGCAATCAACTGCTTAATTTGCATCACTTAACTGATTGTTAGTAACGATTTTGTATATTTCGTCGTTAATATCGATGAATTTTCTATTTTTCGATGTCGAGATTTTGCGACGAAAGATTTCTTATTAGCGACGTTTTAAGTTCCATCGGTAATATTAACGACAAAAATATTTAATTTCGTCACTAATATGTTTTAGCGACAAACTTATTACAACGACTCTAGTGATCAAAGTTTTTTGTCGTAAAATTTATTTAGCGGTGAAAATTTGATATTAGCGACGAAAATATTTCGTCTCTATTTTTTTTTTTTTTTTTAGTGGAGGCACAAGTCAATTCCCTTTGCGTTTGATCAGGCCCACCTTCCACCTCAGTTTGCGAGTTGATTGTTGACTTGTACACGTGGCTAAGGTATTCCCTCAGCATCACATAAATTCTGGCATCATTTTTCTTTTTTTTCCCCCTTAAATATGCATGGCGACTCAAAAGCAAAAGAGAATTAGTTCGTAAATCCAACAATTTAAATAATCAAAGACAGCATTCGGATCTGAATTGTAAAGTTCATAACACAACGTGGAAGCAGCTAAGGTTGAAAGTTACCTCAGCTTATCGCGTGAAGAAAATGAGCATGTGAGGGAACACGATGGAAATATCAAGATTCCTCTTGATAGCCGTCACCTTCTTCGTCTTCGTATTCCGCGTCATCAGCTGTTGCATCCTGGTACTGCTGATAGTCAGCAAAGAGATCGTTCATGTTACTTTCAGCCTCAGTGAATTCCATCTCATCCATTACCTCGATCTCCAGTGTGCCAATACAGGAACGCTTTCCTTCGGAACATAGCGGTAAACTGCTCACTAACACGATGGAACATCTCTTGAATTGAAATCGAGTTTCCGATAAATGTAGATGACATCTTCAATCCAGTTGGAGGTATATCACAAACAGTCGACTTGACATTGTTAGGAATCCACTCCCCGAAGTAAGATGAGTTCTTATTTTGCACATTAAGCATCTGCTCGTCGACTTCTTGGGTGCTCATTTTGCCACGAAACATAGCAGACGCATGCAGTCAGATAACGGCCATGACCAGGATCGGCTGCACACATCATGTTTTTAGCATTCCACATCTGCTGCGTCAGCTCAGGCACAGTGAGAGCTCTGTACTGCTGAGATCCACGTGATGTAAGAGGATAAATTCCAACCATGAAGAAGTGGAGACGAGGGAATGGAATGAGATTAACAGTTAGCTTTCCCGAGTTGTGTTGCCTAGGAAAGCGAAGACAGCAAGTAACCCCACTCATGGTGGCCGATATCAGATGGTTTTAAATCACCGACGACTGATTAGGTTCAACACATAAAACAAAAAAAGTGTCAATTTTAATGAAATGGTCAACAACTATATTAAATTACAAATACTTACAGCCAGGAGTTGTGAGTTTTAGAGTACGAAAGCATATGTCAAAGAGAGCTTCCTTGTCCAACACCATGCATTCATTAGCATTCTCAACTAGCTGATGAACTGACAGGGTAGCATTGTAGGGCTCAACAACTGTATCAGGTACTTTTGGGGATGGGAAGACAGAGAATGCCATCATCGTTCGATCTGGGTACTCTTCCCTGATCTTGGATATTACTAGCGCGTTCCACCTCCAAGTGAATGACAAACCTGGAAACCTAATTAAAGTGACCAGGGAATCATATTAGTTTAGCTAATTCTGTGATATTATCGCAAAGGTTCATTAATTGATATGGAATATAAAGTAGCAAATCCTATTGAATAATACAATGATTAAGAGAACATTTTGCAACTTTTTTTTTTTTACTTCACTGCAATCTGAACAGAATAAAGCAGAAACAATTGTGCTAAGAGAAAATGAGTAATTTAGGCTAGGACTTTCTCAGCAATGTTTTTTTGTAGAAAAGCATAAGCTCGTGAACTAATAAAAACTACTAATTCCTATCAGACATAATCATATTTTTTTTACTAATATTATAAACTAGAATATGGCTAGATTTCCTTGGCTAATTAGAACCAACCAAATAAAAGTATTGAAAAAAAAAAAAAGGAAAACAGCAACCAATAATCAGCCAAGATAAATGAGACTTTCTGCATTTTGAAAGATCTATAAGTATCATGCAAAGTCTACATATTCACCACGTAAAATTTAACCCATATGTGCAAATAGTGAACAGACTTCCGCTACCCTGTTAGACCTTCAACTCCTTATTCAAGTTCTAAAAAATAAAGACACTAATCTACTATATTTGATATCAGAAATTAAAGAAAATTAACAGTCTGCTAATAAATGAAACATACCAGCTAGATTACGACACCTTAGAACAATATCTAGATCGTGTTTGGCAATGTCAAATAAGCATAAGCCCTAACAGATTCCAAAATGGATTTTAACAAGGTCTTAGTGACGATGAAGGATCTACGCCCTCACACGTGAATGGCAGATTGAGCCCACAAATGACAACAAAATGGCATCTTAATCGAAGAGTAGCAAACAAGGGCAAAAATAATCGTGGCCGGACCCTGCAAACAATCACAGTTCTCAGCTTCGTTCCTCACGCCGTCGAGTACAGAGTCGATGAGTTCGGCTCCCTCCGTGTAATGCCCCTTGGCCCACTTATTGCCTGCGCCGACTGACCGAAGACGAAGTTGTCGGGTCGGAAGATCTGGCCATACGGCCCGGAACGGATGCGGTCCATGGTTCCGGGCTCCAGATCCATGAGCACTGCACGCTGAACGTAACGACCGCCGCTTGCTTCGTTGTAGCACACATCCGCCCTCTCCAACTGGAGCTCCGAGTCTCCGCCATAGCGTCCCGTTGCGTCGATCCCGTGCTCCATGCACACCACTTCCTAGGACTTAGCTCCGATCTGATTCCCGCATTGCCCGCCGGCCCTGGATGTGAAAGATTTCTCTCATGCTGGCGCCAACGATGGCAGGCACAAAGGGCAAAGATCAGAAACGGAAATGAAGAGAGGAGCGCAGGAAGAAGTAGAAGGTGACCGCCAAGCGTTTATTTGGTATCGTGAAATAGATCGAACGGGAAGATGACGGACGTTGGAACGAAACCGGAACCATCGCCGTCTTGCTGCCATGAGGCCATCGACGAGGAGACGGGAACATAACGGACGTTAGCTTTTAGAATTTTTGAATTTTGAACGAAAATAATTTCTGGAGGTTCCGATATCGTCATCTTAAAATTTTCCATACCAAAGATTAACTTTCTAACCTTAGCATCAAGTTTAGTAAATGTAACTAACACCTAATTTTAGATAATTGATAAATGTGTGTATCATTTCGAAATTATAATAAAATTGGTTAAGAATTAATGATGGTAATATTGTAATTCATGTCATGGTAAGAGAAATATTACAAGGAACTCCAACATTTATTTCCTTATGCATTATTCTAAATATTTGAAAATGCCTGAAAAAGAAGAGTCTACATAGTGTTTTTTTTTGGAACGGATTAATTAAAAATGCTTCGCCAACCCTAACAACAACAGGATCCTTATGTTTGCTAAATGAAATGGATCAAAATGAAGCAAGAAAGCAAATGAAGGCCAAATGAAAACAGAGAAGAGATGAAAAACGACAGCTCACTCCAAGGACACGACGATGGCCCTGGCGATGTTGACCAATTTGGCGTAGTCACTGCCCGCCGGCGGCAGCATCGCTCCCTTGTGATCGCCGTCCGCGAACGCCGCCTTGCACTTCTTCGCGGCGGCGGTGGAGTCCCCGAGCTGCTGCTCCGCCTTCTTGTACACGCGGGCGGTGATGTTGTCCACTGCGTTCCGCATGCGTTCCACGGCGTCGGCGTACGCGTCCAGGCACTTGTCGAAGCTGCTCTTGGTGGCGGACTCTGTTTCCAGGCCGATGAGCTCCTCGATCTCTGACTCGGCACTGGCGGCGTGGGCTATGGCGGTTCGCGTCGCGACCAAGGCGAGGTCGTGGAGGTCTCCTGAGGAGGACTTCTTGAGGGATTTGACGCAGAAGTCGTAGCCGACTGCGGGATACTTATCGGCGACGAGCTTGCAGGCGTCCTGGACGTTGGCGGTGCTGGCGCAGGTGGGCGGAGGGCTGGTGGCTGATACGTGGCTCACGGAGAGGAAGAGGGCGAGGGAGAAGAAGAGGAGAAGGACGTGCTGCATGGTGAGTATTATATATAATATATAATAAAATCCGAGAGCTACTGATGAGCACCGATCTGTGGGCGATGAGGGAGGAGATGGAGCCTGGCGGTTCCGTCAATTTGTTGCTTGCGGCGATGGATCGGAGGAGGTCGTCCCGCAATTTATAGGGGGAGATGCGATCGAGGCATTCCGATGAGGAGAAGCGAGTCTAGCGTTGAGCCAGCGACGATGCTTTACCACCCACTCGCCGGCTTCAATTTCGGGCGCTCAGAACCGCGACTGCATGCACGTGGAAGAGAATTTCGTCTGTTTTATTCTTATTTTTCGATGATTTATTTATCGGCCAATTTTAATGTTATGTTGATAAAACTATAAAATATATTTGTTTAGTCCTTAAAATTGTGAGAAATTGAAAGCTTAAAGTAATATCCAAGATTTACCCATTTTTATGTTAGACCTATGTTTCGGCTAAAACGAAGATGTAAAAACTTCCAAAAACCGAGACCATTTTTATGTTTCAGCTGGATTTATGTGGTTGATTCGTTGACTCAGTTAGAACAACGAGTCTTCTCGGATGAGCAACACCGAATGTCACTTATCAAATGGGTTAAGCGAATGAGACATGAAAAATAAACACCATTAAGAGCACCGAAGAGGTCTCGGTTAAGTCCCTCCGATGCTCAAGTTAGAAATCAACAGGAAAAGAGGAGCAATGAATACAGAGAGCAATGAATTATCAAAATTCTGAACCAGAAACTCCTATTGATCTCCTCAGGTTATCTTTATATAAACGGATCCATCCTTGTAGAGTGGTACGGAAGGTATGAGCGACATGACTCTTTAAAATGATGGTCTGTCATTCTTAGAAGGAATAGAGAGTGTTACCTTCATAAATATTGCAGGTGTATGAAGCGTAATTAATGTCACTCGTGTAGTTGATGGGAGATAGAGCTAAATTAATGTGGCGGACATGTCCCTTTAAGGTAGACATGAAAATATATTTTCTTATCGCATGGGCCTTCGAAAAATGATATATCGTTGGATATATTGACTTTAATGATCACCACATCACTTGACTTGTCGAGATAATGCTGTAATGTCATACAACTGAGCCGAGATATAATGTCATAATGCCATATGGCCGAGCCGAAATATAATACCGTAATGTCATACGGCTAAACCGAGATATAATATCGTAATGTCATTCGGTCGAACCGAAATATAATATTCTAATGTCATCCGGTCAAGTTGAAATATAATATTATAATATTTTAGAATGTCATACGACTGGATAGAATACTTATGAGATATAAATCTCCTAGTATGTAATATGACCTGGATATAAATACTGTGACGTTTCAATCGGTATCAACCTCTTATATAAAGGGTTTAGGGATAAATTCTATATATCGGAGAGAAGGAATAATTTGGTTTATAAAATGGAAAATGACAGAAAATATAGTTTTTAAAAATAAAAATGACAAATGTGTTTATGAAAAGGAAAGGAATTTAAAAATTAGAAAAAAATAAAATCTTGTTATTGTATAAGTACGCGGGCGTGGGCACCCTATTTGACCACCCTGCAATTGCCCTAGCTGTTGCATCCTCCTCACCTTTCTGTTTCTCCCGTGGCGTCCACACACACAAAGCCGGGGGCCGGCTCTGGATTCCCTCCCTCTGCCTTCCTTTCTCTGCTCTCCCTCTCTTTCGCAGGTTCGTCTCCGCCTCTTCTCGTCTTTGCATCATCTCTGGGTCGATCTCTGTAGTCGCCTTCTCCTTGTGTCTTCGAAGTTTATTGTGGAAGAAGGAAGAGCTCAAGGAGTCTAATTTGTACGCTGCTTATTGAATTTTGAGCCTGACTTTCCGTAGGCTGCATCTTTATCACTCAGTACACTCCTGCTTCGATTTCGCTCTTCTTCTCTTCTTATTTACCCTGGATCTATATCTATCTTGATTGATATTCTAATTGGATCTTCCGAGATTTAGATAGAAGGCAGAAGCACCGGTTAAATAACTCTTCTTTTTTGTACACATCTTAGTCATTGTCTTTTCTTCTTGAACTTTGGTTTAGCTAATAAGCCCAACAAATTTCTTTTTTGTGTCATGTTTTATTTTACTTTGTTTTTTTTTGTTTCACTTAGTTTCCATCGGGTAAAATGGAAATGTAGGATAAGATGCATCCTGATTAGAAATGGAGGGGGGAATCTATGCACAGGGACGAAACAGATGAAAAATCAAATGATTTAGTCTTTTCAAGCTTAAGGTAAAGAAAAGTCCTCTAAATGGAGATAAGAGAAGTGGACATCAGGGCAAAGGTTTCAAAACGTACATGAATTATGGTTCTGTTACAATCTAGTACCTGAACTTCTTCTTTTGATCCAAACACATTTGTGAACTTTATAAATATCAGTTTTGACATTCCATCCACTTAAATCAGTAGAATATGACAATAAACTGTCTAGGACACCCAAACAGTTTTTGTTAATTAGTAAAATAAATTTCTAAAAATATTTTGAAAATTTCCCCTTTCCTCCCATCTCCTCTTTCTCCAATGCTGTTTCTTCATTTCGCCGCTATGATCTTAGGCTGGAGGTAGCTCCATCCACGCCATGGACAACAGTAACAGTATAGCGCATCCTTTAGGACGGGGGCAAGATTGGTGGTTAGGAGGAGAGAGTTTCATTCACATGATCATGACTGCATCAAAAATAGTTGTACTTGATTGCAACATGCCCCATATTTCACATACTATTTGAGATTTTTATCCTTAGCTTTATAAAGAAAGTACTACTAGTCTTGAGCCAAGGCCTATGATTCAACAGTCCTACATATTATGCATTCTCCTTGCTGTAATTAGACTATTCTGTTTTGCAAACATGCACTTAATTATCCTATACTATGCCAATGTTGTATTTGTCACGTGGGCAATAAATTTTGGACTCTCCAACACTCTCATTGGGAAGTGTTCTTTTATAAAAAAAAGAGAACTACTTTATTACATGGAAGAAACCCTATTTATAAAGTATAAGACCTATAGATCAAACTCTATCCTAAGAAATAAAATAATGGATAAAACTCTATTCTAGGAGATAAAATAATTATCCCTAACCATATTTAGGGATATCAAATTATCCCTAGAATATTCTAACACTCCCTCTCAAGCTGGAGCATATAAATTATATACACGCAGCTTGTTACATATGCAATCAATTCGAGGACCTTTCAGAGATTTAGTAAATATATCTGCTAGCTGATCATGTGAGTTAACAAAACTGATAGATATTTCTCCAGATATGACTTTCTCTCTGACAAAATGACAGTCGACTTCAATATATTTTGTCCACTCATGAAAAATTGGATTTGACGCGATATGTATGGCGGCCTGGTTATCACATATAAGTGACATTTGTGTAACATCTTCAAACCTTAGCTCCTGAAGCAATTGTTTGAGCTATATAAGCTCTTGACTGGCTATGGTCATAGTTCGATACTCTGCCTTTGCACTGGATCTTGCTACAACATTTTGCTTTTTGCTTTTCCAAGAAATAAGGTTACCTCCGACAAATATACAAAAACCAGAGGTGAATCTCCTATCAATGGGGGATCCTACTCAATCTGCATCAGAATATCCTATAACTCGAGTATGTCCTTCGTTTTCGAACAAAAGACCTTTTCCTGGAGCGCCTTTGATATATCGAACAATGCGAATCATAACATCCCAATGTTCTTTACATGGAGAGTTGAGAAATTGACTTACTACACTTACTGCAAATGAGATATCTGGATGAGTAATAGTAAGGTAATTTAGTCTCTCTACTAATCACCTGTATCGTTCGGGATCTAATAGAGGCTCCCCTGATTTGGCAGGAGCTTAACATTAGGATCCATAGGATTGTCAACTGTCTTTGAGTTTAACATTCCTGTTTATTCTAGAATATTCATTGCATACTTCCTTTGGGATATAATGATTCTATTTCTGGACTATGCTACTTCTATCCCCAAGAAATATTTGAATCTGCCGAGATCCTTTGTCTGGAAATGTTTGAAAAGATGTTGTTTCACATGTGAAATCCCGAGATGATCACTGCCTGTGATAACAATATCATCAACATAAACCACTAGGTAGATGCAACCAGTAGATGAGTGGCGATAAAAAGACAGAATGGTTAGCTTCGCTTCGAGTCATGTCGAATTGTTGAATTATAATATTGAATCTACTGAACCATGCTTTGGGTGACTGCTTGAGACCATATAAAGATTTTCACAAGCGACATACAAGACCAGAAGACTCCCCCCGGGCAACGAAATACGGAGGTTGCTCCATGTAGGCTTCTTCGAGCAGTTCACTATGTAAAAATGCATTCTTGATGTCCAGTTGATAAAGAGGTCAGTGTTGAATCGCAACAATGGACATGAGTAAACGTATAGAGGACATCTTGACAACAGGGGAAAAATGTCCCCATAATCCAACCCAAAGATCTGAGTATAGTCTTTAGCAACAAGACGACCTTAAGTTGATCAATCGTTTCGTTTGGACCAACCTTCACCGTATATACCCATCGACAACCAACAACTGACTCTCCTGGTGGGAGAGGAGCGAGGTCCCAAGGCCCACAACTCCGTAAGACACTCATATCGTCCATCATAGCCTGTTTCCATCTTGGATGGGCAAATACATCGCCTGCAGTATTCGAAAGAGAAACAGACAACAACAAGGAAAGACAAAAATAATAAGAAGGAGAACGATGATGGTAACTCAAAGACACATAATAAGAAGGATTACGAGTGAAACGTATACTTTTCCGAAGTGCAATGGGAATATCAGATTCAGGAGACTGTATTGGAGGAAGGGGTAGAGGACTTGACTTCAGAGATGATTCCATGGCAGAGTCAGTGTTGGGCGGTGGCAAAGCAGGCTGAGGACGACGTTGATAAACCTGCAATGGAGGAGAAACTGAAGCTGGGGTTGATAGAGAATCTTCCGGAGGATAAAAGACTAGCGTAAGCACAGAAGGAGGAAACTCGGATGACGACTCTGAAGGCCCAAAGAAAGGAACTGAATTAAAGAACGTGACATCAGTAGAGATGAAATTTCGACAGAGAGTAAGAGAATAACACTTGTACCCTTTCTGAGACTGTGGGTACCCAAGAAAAACACACTTATGCGACTGAAGAGAGAGTTTATCAATGTCAAGATCAAGAGCATGAGCAAAATATGTAGAACCAAAGACCTTAGGTGGTAAAGGATGAAGGGACCGATTTGGATAAAGTACATGATGAGGTATTTGACCCTGTAAAGTAGAGGAAGACATGCGATTGATGAGATAACATGCAGTAAGTATGACTTCATCCCAAAAACAAAGAGGAATATGAGAATGGAGGAGAAGAGTCCGGGTGGTCTCGAGAAGATGGCGATTCTTGCGTTCTGCAACTCCATTTTGTTGGGGGTATGAGGACAAGACGTCCGATGTAATACATCATGAGACGCTAAGAAGGTCTGAAACGGAGTAGATTGATACTCACGTGCATTATCACTTTGCAAAGATCAAAGAGGGATACCAAATTGTGTTTTGACTTTATTAAAAAAAGATTGGAAAATAGAAAACAATTCTGAACGATCCTTCTTCAGATATAACCAAGTACAACGGGAAAAATCATCTATAAAGGTAACAAAATATCGTGACTCCAATGTAGAAGAAACACGACTCGAACCCCAAATGTCGGAATAAACCAAAGCAAAGGAGACGTAGCCCGACTTATAATGCGAGGAGAAAACGAACTACGAATATGCTTGCCTAACTGACATGACTCGCAAGATAAAGACTCTAAGTGAGAAAGACTAGGATGTAATTGTTTTAATTTATCAAGATCAGGATGTCCCAACTGAGCATGAATAACAAGTGGAGATGTTGCCGTCGAACCAACAAGAGAGGCCTGGTGAAGTCGGTATAGGCCATGAGACTCACATCCGAAGCCAATTATCCTCCCCGTACTCCGGTCCTGTAATGACACAGAAGATTTAGTAAACGAGATGACATAATCAAGAGACCGAGTAAGCTAACTTATTGATAACAAATTAAAGGGAGCTCCAGGAATATGAATAACATTATGAATGGAAAGAGATGAAGAAGGATGAACAATACCAACACCTTGAGACTGAATTTGAGAACCATTTGCCATGGTGACCATGGGTAAATAACCGGAAGTAGATAGCGAAGAAAAAAAAGATCTATTACCAGTGATATGATCAGTGGCCCCAGAGTCAAATACCCAAGGATCTAAAGAGCGAGATATGCCAGTAAAGAAATTACCAGATTGTGTAATAGCAACAAGGGAATTAGAACCTCATCGATCCTCATACCATTTCAGAAAGTTATCATAGGAAGACGGTGGAGGCGAATCCGGTGTTATTCTGAGGATGTTCGATGTTCGGCCGTGATCGTCGGATCAGGCATCGCTGCATCGTTGAGGTGCGCGGAGATGGGTGCGGTGGTAGATGGGTCGATCCGCGGTCGGGCCGACATTGGCGTGCGGCGCATTAATCTGGCGGCATTGGCGAGTCGTAGCAGAAGGGCAGCACGGTGGTGGGCGGCGCGGCGACAGTAATGGCGTAGCTCGGAGCAGACATTGTCTTCTCATCTCTCTGTTCTACCTCGTTACTGCTTTCTCTCTTCTCTGGACGGGCTGGACGGGTTGAACGGGCTGAACGGTCCGGAAGGAAGCTGCCGGAAGGAAGCTGCGGAAGGAAGCTGTCGGATGGTGTCATTCCTCTGTTCACGAGGAAAGCACGGGGAGGGGACTGATGGTGTCGCTCAAGCTGTAGAAGCGGCTTGTCGGAGGAGGGTTTGCTGTTGTCGGGAATGGGGAGGTAGGTTGCGGTACGCGGCTTGGAATGGGTCGTGCTGTGATAGAGGCAACCGAGATGTGCGCTCTCCCAGCGATTGATGCGTGGAAGAGAGGAATGGTGGACGGATGGCGGCAGGGGAGCAGATCCTCTTCCTCAGCATGGTCTTCGTCGACAGCGTCCAAGAGATCAATCTTCTTCCGCTTGTTTCGTCGCTCAGCTTCAGGAGGGGAAGTCGACGCGGAAGGGAGCCCGCGTTCGTGAGAAGTCGCGAAAGGAGGATGTCACAGAAGTCCGTGACTGCGAGGAAGGCAGCGTCGCAGAAGTCTGCTACTGCAAGGAGGGGAAGTCGACGTGGAAGGGAGCCTGCGTTCGTGAGAGAGAAGGTGCTGCGGGAAGAAGGCGGCCGCGATGAGAAGCTCGCGACGAGAGAAGTCACGTCTGTGCCGCGGGGAAGAAGTCTGCGTCGCGGGGAAGAAGGCCATGAGCAGCTATGAGGTGGGCGCTGAGAGAAAGAAAAGAAAAGAAAAAAAAAATCGCGAAAGGAAAACCTAATTTGGCTCTGATACCGTGTTCTTTTATAAAAAAAAAGAGAATTACTTTATTACATGGAAGAAACCTTATTTATAAAGTATAGGGCCTATATATCAAACTCTATCCTAAGAAATAAAATAATGGATAAAACTCTATTCTAGGAGATAAAATAATTATTCCTAACCATATTTAGGGATATCAAATTATCCCTAGAATATTCTAACCGGAAGCAACTATTGTTATTTGAGGAACTATACGGTGGGTTCTAAAAATTAGGCTTCGTTCTATTAGGAAAAGTGTGTCTTAGGCTTTGTGAAGATCAGGATAGGTCATGCTTTCTAGATGCTACATGTTAACTTATTTTGTAACTTTTGTTCTACCATGTTCTCGTTGAAGGAAAGCAAACATAATATGGCGGTTAGATTATGAAAATATTTATCTGAATTGAAGTTAAAAAAACTGGGCCTATGAAATTGTAGTGTGGTGATCAAGCAAACATCCGTATAGTTTCAATCTAATGTTCGAGAACACACTAAAAGTGAAGTAATCAACTGTCATTTTTGTGATTAGAAAAAGGGTAATTCAAGGGAATTATAGGGCATATGTTAACTATAGTCTCGAGTGATTAAGTTATGATCTACTTACTGAATGACTGAGAGGTCCTTGGGTTATTTCCATTTGTTTCAAGCTTGGAAAATATGACCCATAGAGTTCATCTTGAGAGGGATTGTTGTGGGGTATATATAAGATCAAGTGAAGTGCATGCCATGGAAATGTTTTTTTTATCGTTAACTAGGGCCTTTGTGATTGATTAATGTGAATGAATGGCTTTTTCTTTTACCTTTTACTCAGCACCTTTTCTTCTGTAGTTTTTCTATTCAACAAAGTCCATGACTCGTTATAGTTGGAAACACTGAAGAGAGAGGAAAAAATATTTATCCAAATAGAGCATAGGCCTGGTTTAATTGAGAATCGAAAGAAGTTGAAACAAAGAAAGGGGGGAAGGAAGAGAAATGAGGAAGAAAAGAAAGGATGAGGATAATATGAATTCTCTTTTTTTGTTGTTTGGGTGTGTCAGAGAGAAAAGAAATGTTTTTAAATGAGTTGAAGAGAGAAGAAATTATTACGCATACTTCTATTTAAATGTTTTTAGTATTAGTACCTAGGTCTTAGCTTTAAATAAACAATGTCGTTAACTTGTCAATGTTATTAAAAAGGTATTCAGGTGAGCACCTGGGCAGTAAAGTCAAGGACCAATCAGGAGCCTCAAATCTTGTTAAGGGGATCACTTCAATTGAGTGATGCCTAAGCGCGTGCATTGTTATGACAAATTTATAACTTCATCTACCTAATCAATGGCATATGTAATCTAATTTGGCTTTCTATCCTAGTAGATCTCAGTTTGTGCTCCTTTTTGCAGTGGATTTGGGACTTGCATCATTGGTGGAATTTGTATTAACCCCATCTTTCTTTTATTTCATACTGGACCTGCTATCCAGAAGCCATTGAAATAGAGGTGTGCTTGCAGTAAACATTGGAGAGATCATTGTATTATGGGCAGCAGTGAAGCTGATGCATCTGCCAAAACACCAAGAACATCTGTAGCTCAGGTACTCTGCAATCCTTGTACATCACTTCAATCATTATGGTTTTAGTTTTTTTACTTTATTTTAGTTTGTTTTCCTTGAAAAATCAAATTTTCTCTTGAGTGTTCTTATTTAGGAGCAAACCCCTGCCACTAGCTCCACCCCACCTGTAACTGTGTACCCAGACTGGTCAAGCTTTCAGGTGGTATACCTTATTTCTGTCAATCAACTCTTTCACCATTTTTTGTCATGAATGTTCTTACTTGTAGATAATGCATATGCTTGGGGAGGCTCATCAAGTTGTCACTTCTTCTGACAGGCATATTCACCAATTCCACCGCATGGGTTCTTTCATTCTCCTGTGGCATCTAGTCCGCAGCCCCATCCTTATATGTGGGGACCTCAGGTGTTTCTTGTTATTCAAATAATTCAAAGGATTCTTTTGAATGTTTTTTTGTTTAAATAATTTGAAGAATTATTTTGAATGTTTTTAGACATTTCAGAAGAAAAAACTTAGCGAGGCACAAATACTTATATTTGTTATTATAGATTGCAATCATTATGGGAGTCGTGAAAAGATGGAATTTGGATGTCCTTTATTTAGATAGTCACAACATTGCATGGATTGTATAAGTTTCTTACATTGTAATAGTCCATAGACTAAACAGATGAGCGATACAGTAAGAACAAAATTCTCATGACAACTTCATATTGCTTGGATTTGCTTATCAAGTAGTGAGGTCAATATATATACTATGCAAAATCACACAGGAATAATCATACATAGATACATTTCTTGAAACTGCATTTATTGATATAAAGTTAAAATTTTGGTCTACTATTCTTGTGGTTTTTTGTTATATATTGAAGCTTCATTAACCTCTCTACTTATTTTTTTACTAATTACATTCTTCATAATTTAGCAGCATATGGTTTAATTCATTGTAGCTTCTAGTTCATTATGGTGGATCTATATTTTTCGATCTTGCCATGAAACCTTCATTTTTTAATCATTTTTATCTGCAGCACCTTATGCCACCATATGGAGCTCCACCAGCTCCATATGTGATGTATCCTCCTGGAGGGTTATATCCTCATCCATCTATGCCTCCTGTATGTTTTTCAAATTTTTATCTGGGATTATCTTACACAAATGTTTTATATTCACAAATGTATCTTGTGCCACCTTTAATTGTGCAAATGTTCAACAGGGGGCACACCCGTTCAGCCCCTATGCAATAACTTCCCCAAACAGCAATGTTGAGGCTTCTGTGAGTTGCCACTCTCATACAACCTTATTTTATTTTCTTTAACTATATATGTAGTTTTTTAACGCCACTTCTATATCTTATCCCTAGGGAGCCATCGTTGGTGTGGAAGGAGACGGTAAGTCATCTGAAGGTATGGAAAGAAGTCCCCTAAAAAGATACAAAGGAAGTTTAGGTAGTTTGAATATGATTACAGGAAAGAACAACAGTGAGCCAGGTAAAACATCAGGGCAACCAACCAATGGAACATTTTCTCAAAGGTATTTGAAAATTGAGGTTGACCCTTTTGAGTTATTTACTGTGTTAAGAGCAACAACTTAGTGTAATGTTGTCTATTGGATAAATGTACATGGTTTTGTAGTGGTGAAAGTGGAAGTGATAGTTCAAGCGAAGGGAGTGATGCCAATTCTCAAAATGTAAGAATTTCTCTCAACCAAAAAAACTATAAGAATTTCTGTCATATTTTTTTGTGGTTTTTATTTTATTTCTTATACTTAAAATGAAATCACAAAAAAATATTTTTATTTCTTATACTTGAAGGAGAGCCTTGGTGCAATGGTAAACAATGCAGGGGAAGGTTGTATACAATAGACCCAACGTGGTCCAACTCTTCCCCGAGATCCCGTATTGGTGAGAGATTCATGCATTAGGCTGCCCTTTCATTTTATTTCTTATACTTGTCATCAGAGGATAATGGAGAGAGCCATTGGAATAGCCCTTTATAACTTATATATGATCCTTTATCCATTGTTTTCCATTAAGCGAGTGGTTGGCTTTATGTTTTCATTTCTAAAGTTGGCATACTATTCGTTATGAACTGATTTGAGATGATTTGTGTTTCTTACAATAGCTATGCATTACATTAAATTTATGGTGGAAATAAAATTGTACTCAATATGCTGATTATATAAAAGTTGTAACATAGCATAAAAGGAAATATTTAAAAAGGAATATATCTCAGTAAATCTAGAAAAATTGGAGAGAAATGTGGAAATAAGGCGAATTTGGCAAGTTGGATGGAAAATATCTTTAAGTATCTTTCCATTCATGGAAGCAACCTGAATCACAATTTCAGCTAGAATTGGCTTAATAATGTTGGGTTTTGGTCAATCAAATTCAGGTATTTCTATGGAATGCTCTTTGAAATGCTTGCATGCCAAATGAAACCATGAAGAATGAGAGAGTTGAGGATGGACCAGGAATGGAGGGAGGACGAGAGAACTAAACCTAGGTTATGCAACTTTTTAACTACACTATCCCTCCAAGCCTTTGCCTGTATGGAATTGAATCTACATATTTTGATGCTTAAATATGACAGTAATAAGACAGCTAAGTTTTGGCAATATGAAATAATGAGTTAATTGACAACTCTAGCCTATAGTTATGGCATTTCAAAGGTCCCAGTCCAAACATTCGAATATTACTGTAATGAATATCCCAAACCAATTGCCTTAACGTGTGTATCAAGAAAGGAACTCAATGTTTCGCTGTGTGAAAAAACCTGGAAAAATATGAGGGTAGGAAAAGAATGGGGGTCATCTTTCCCTTGGTTTCCTTCATTGGGAGACCAAACATAATGAGTGCAAGCCTAATTCACCAATGAGTGGTGAACTCCACAAAAGGAACTCAATGTTTCATTGCATGGTGAACTTAATGAGACTCCATGGGAGGTTAGATTGAGTTAATAAGCTTCACAAGCTCCATGTGCAATCTCTGTGCATTTGATGCATGTATCAAAACACAGAAAATGCTTAAATTGTATTGTCAGCGCATTAAAATTAAATCATGCGATTAAGCCCAACTACAAAGGAAGTATTGTTTCCTCAATAATCTCCCCTTTTTGATGATTAGTGGTTCTAAGTTAGAGACTACTATAAGAAGTAACTAGGAAGCGAGAATCTCAAAGCTTCCCTCTATCTGGAATAACAACCCTGGGTTAACAATACCCTTAAACAAGAAACTACCTTAACTATAAGAGACTACATCTGTGGTGACACTTTATTTTCCAATTTCAGGAAAATTTACTAACTTGAACCTCAGCATCTTACCCTTAAAACTTACATGCAAACAAGAATTGTGTCATTGCTTGCATGAGGTGTATTTTGGGACATAATTACTATTGTAAGATAATTTGAATATGGGTCCTGGGCATTGGAAAGATGATGGCTGCTTTTGTTACTTCCTTATTTATGCAAATCGTGTTATCTTCAAAGTGAGTCAAACCTTAACAGATTGGATGAAAGCGATTATGCTAATGGCTGCATAGGTTGATAGGTGTTAATTGGTATTGGAGATCAGTCACATCTCTATTGGCGTCGGAGCAACTGACTATGGGCAACTCTGTCAATACAAAGCAATTGACTATGAGATGAAGGGAATTGGACCAATCCAATTATGTAGGGCGCTAACTTGTGTTGAAGATGGGTAAAGTTTATTCGAAGACTTATATCTCTTGTGTCCCTAATCACCACACTGTAAACTCTGTTTAAAAGATACATATCCCCCTAGTATTCACTTCAATAAAGTTAACAAATAAAATTTTCTCTGTTTGACATTTTTAGTTACATCCCTCCAAATTGTAAATTTATTATGCTTGCTAGCCTCACTTGGGTTAACTATTAGGATCCTTGAACCTCAAAGATCTCAAAATGGATATTGTTGAAGTTGCATATAGATTACACGTGAAGGTTGATGTAATCATAATTTAGTTTGCAATTATGCTCAATAAGCTAGAGCTTCTTTTTGCTTGTAGCTTAATGGTGTGGCCTATGTATTTTCCTTGAATATGGTATAAGCAAATATTTGAGGATTTTGTCTTTATAAGATTAAAAAGAGGAGCATTGGCACGATGATAAAGTTATTGTCTTGTGACCTAGAGATCACGAGTTCGAGTATTGGGAACAACCTCTTGTAAAACAGAATAAGACTGCATACAATAGATCCTTCCTCGGAACCCCGCATGACGGGAGTTTTATGCACTAGACTGCCCTTTGTCTTTATAAGATTATAGCTTCGTAGACATTAGTATTTGAATTTGAAAAAGATGAGATTGTGTTCGTTTTGTAGTTTCTTCAACTTAATTGCATGCAAATTACATGGTAATTTGTTTTGGCATAATTAAACAATGTCTTGTCTCTTTCTGGATTGTTTTTTCATAACAATTATATTACACTTCTATGATGTATGCATGTGAAACATTTTTATTACAATTATATTATTGGTTCTCTGATTTCTGTGTTCTCTCGTCCATATCATCTAATATGCTTCGAGATTTAATTTATGCCTAATTCTGATGTCAGATGGTATCTGGAAGTACTATTTAAAGATAAAGCAAGAAGGCTATACATTTATGAACAATTAGGTTCATGCATGAGCTAGGATAAGATAATATCTATCGATGCATCAATTTGGTGAATGAATGTGACCATCATTGGTGGTGGAAGGAACTACAGAAGGGCATCTAAAAGGACTGCTAAAGAACCTATAAGAACTCAAGTTTGATTGGTGATAATGCCCTCATAAAATTGTAAATGTTGGAATAATTTTTTTTTCTGCAATTACACACTTGCCATTTGCTTATCGACTGTAGTATTTATCATGCATAAGATGTTTGAAGAGTGATGCAATAGATGCTATAAGTTATGGTAATAATAGTTAATTAGCATGAGCTAGGATAAGATAATATCTCTTGATGCATCAATTAGGCCAATGGATGTGACTACATTGCTGGTGGAAGGAACCATAGAGGGGCATCTAAAATGACTGTTAAAGAACCTATAAAAACTCAAGTTCGATTGGTGATAATGCCCTCATAAAATTGTAAATGTTGGAATAAACTAATGCAAATTTTTTTCTGCAGTTACGCACGCACTTATTGATTGTAAGTTTTTATCATGCGTAAGATGTGTGAAGAGTGCTGCAATAGATGCTATAAGTTATGGTAATAATAGTTAATTAGGCATGATTGCTGAGCAGAATGGATATGGGTTATATAGAAGACTACCATCTCCATTATTGAACAACATTTCCATAGAATCCATTAAGATCATTTGCTATCTGTTGAAGCTGCGGACACATTTCATCCTTAGAAAAATGTTGATGAAAAATATCAATCCTCTGGGAACATGAGTGTGGCCGGTAATGAATCTGGATCTGTGAAATTATAATTTTCTTGTTCAAATTATGCTCAATAAATGCTAATTAAGTTGTGGTTTGCTGTTGCTGTTCCCATCAACCACCAAATTCTTGACATGTTTACAGAGTTGATATTGAAATTGTAGTAGTTATTTTTTTTTCAGCTTCCAGTTTATCTCGAGTAAAAGTAGTTATTTAAATTATAAATGAGTTTGAGGTTCTGGTTTGTCTCGACTTGATAGCTTAGGGCATTTATTTGATGATGTCTCACAGGATTCACACACAAAGACAGCTCGTGGACATGAATCTCATGGTGGTATGTAAATACAAATATATGTAGTTATTATGTTTATGTTCCTTGGCTTTAATATTTTTGCACTATGACAGGAATTTCCCAGAGCGACAATATTGCTAGTGGATCTCAAAATGGTGTTTCCCAAACACCATCACAGGCAATGTTGAGTCATCAAATGGCTATGGCGCCTTTGCCTGCAACGTCACCTGGATCAGTAGCTGGTCCTACCACAAACTTGAATATAGGGATAGACTACTGGGGCAATCCAAGCTCATCACCTATTCCAATGCATGGAAAAATTCCTGCAACTGCAGTTGGAGGGGCTGTAGTTCCTGGTGCTCCATCAGATCTTTGGTTGCAGGTTTCCATTACTACTCCTTTTGAAGTTGTTCTGCAAATTCTTGGTTTAGGCTAATTTTGTTTCATTAGTATTTGTGTCTTCTCACGTGCCATGGTTGTGTTTGGTTCATTATCTGATTGTTACAAGTTACATGGATTAGTTGGTACTTGGAAAAATTTCAGCTCAAGCACTATTGTAGAAGAACAAACTTTGGATATATTCATTGTCCTTGTGAGTCTTCCTGCTTCCTTTTCACATCTATTCATTATCCTTAAGAAGGCACATCAACTGTCTTGATTAGGAGGAAAATTTTTGGTATGGTAGATGCTAACAGGACACTCTATGTATCAACTGACTTGATTAGGAGGAGAATCTCCACTACAATAGATGCTAGCAGAAGGGACACTTGGCTAGGTAAAAACTCTTGTGATCCTTAGGAAGGCACATCAAGTGATTTGATTCGGAGGATAACTTCCACTATATTAGAAGCTAACAGAAGAGACATTCTGTAGCTAGGTTGGAATTGGTAACAAGATGATCACCAAGCTGAGTTAGTCTTTCTAACAGACATTGATAGTAGATTTCGATACACACAAATCCATACTTTTTTTGGAAAAGATAGAAGGAAGGCACTTAAGTGGTTCACATCTTTAGATATATCAAGTGCTCGAGTTCAAAATACAACCATCAGAAAACATCCACAGAAATCAAAATGCAGGCACCAGGCTACTAGAGGATCAAGATTAGTTGGAATTGCTGCCTATGGAAGGCCCCAAGATAGAAGGATCCTTGTGCTGGTCTAACCCAACACACCCAAAGTTGTAGGAGGCAATCCATGAATCTACCAAAGAAACCGTCCTAGGACTCCTAGATTGAAAAATGGCATCGCTTACTGCCCAGACCATATAAATCCATGCTTGATATAAGGTGTTAGAGACTGAAGTGAATACTTGCCATAGTAGATTCTGTCATATGCCATTCAAGAGGAACCTTTGTAGCTGTCTGTGATGGAAAGGTTGATATTAATAGACGTGAATCCATTCTTTGAAAATGAACAGTGATAAAAGTGGGTTTTAAATTCCTCTTCCTCTGCTAAAAAATACTGCAGTGTGGCTCCAAATGCCCAATGTCTTTCCTTCCGAGAAGCTCTTTGGCATTCATCCTCTCATCAACACCGACCATGCCAACATTTGATGCTTTGGAGGAGAAAAGGAAAACCATGTGAAATGAAAGTACTTATCAAGCACACACCTCTATAATAGCAGTGAGTAAGCTGAGATTACTTGGGAAAACCTGTTTGGAGTCCAAGTAGTGAAAGAATGAGGACGCTGTCCATTTGTCAGATCATGCAATATAATTCCTGCAGGGAAAAGAAGTTGGTCAAGATTAAGACAATCCCAGAAGTGGGCAAGACAATTAAAAGAATTAAGATGCTGTACATTTGTCAGACCATGTAATTTAATTCCTGCCGACAACCCCAGAAGAAGTGGGCAAGACAATTTTGGTGTGCACATTCTTGAAAGAATAAGCTGTGAATAGCTCAAGAATTATAGTGTGCCACTTAAGAACCCTGTACCACCGGCCACATCGATTGAGATGTTATTAGCAGCAATGCCACACTCTTTAATATGCAAAAAGCTGAAAATTTCCCTTGCATCTAAACTGCCTTGGTTGACCATTTATGATTGGGTTCCACCATAGACCAATTTTGCCTATAGAAATAAAAAACTCTGATCACTTCTCACCAACTGACATTAGATGTGTTATGTTTCTATTACCACATATATATTAATGTCATGTTGTGCAATCTTAAATTTAATATTCTGAGCCCCCAGCACGTCATCAAGTTTATACATCGCTGTATGATAAAATTTATTTCTTACCCTAAAAATGCTTGATATTTTCCAAAAATATGAAAAAATATTGTAAAAAATGTGGGGAAATGAAACATCAGAAAGTAGAAGCAGGAACAGTGGAGTGTTTCTAAACTCCAGTTCTCATTTTTCTTGGATAAAGATTTTGGTTTTCTTCCTGTCAGCGTTAGGCATTCCCCACTGATCCGGCCCTTTATCTAACAATACTCACTCTCACAAACTAACAACTAGAGTTAACTCTGGTGTTCTTGATGTTTCTGCTAACATTCAGTTTACAATTTTCAGGATGAGAGAGAACTTAAAAGGCAGAAAAGAAAGCAATCAAACAGGGAATCTGCTCGTAGATCCAGACTACGTAAGCAGGTATTTTATTTGAAATTAGTCTTTTTATGTGTTGAATAATTATTTGGCCTTATGAAGGCGTCGTTACATTGGTAGCTACTGATCACAGGCAGAATACGATGAGCTGGCAATACGAGCTGAGAATTTGAGAGAGGAAAACGCCAATTTGAGGGCCGAGCTGACAAGGATCAAGAAGGAATATGAGCAACTTGTTTCTCAAAACTCATTGCTTAAGGTGATGAGACTAATCTTCGTCCCATACTTCATTAGCGTCTACAAACGCTTACCCCATGCAATCTGTTGCAACTACTGATCGTCAAACTAAATCTTTCAGGAAAAGCTCGGTGAACCAGAGCTAGGTGCAGATGATCCAAGTGCTGATAGAAAGGAGCAAGGTTCTGTAGATGAGAACTCCAGAATGAACTTGGATTCTGATGCACAAACAGCTAAAACGGACCAAGGGCAGATGGACGTCTAGCCTGGCCGGCACACAGATCAGAGCCTAACCCGATTAGTCTGTAACTGAAATTTACAGTGTTTTTTCTTAGCTGACTGGTCAGTAGACAGACTGATATCAAAATCAACCGCCTTAGATCTGGTTTGCCTATAATTATGTTCTCACTATTTAAGTTGATGTAGGGTGGTGGGTGCATGAACCCGGCTTCCTTTGTGCTGAAGCATGGCTTGCTCAGTTGCCTCTTAATTTGTATGTCCAACTCTCGATTGAATGTATTGACAACAACGATTATTGTTAATCCAATGATGTCGACTCTTTCTTCGCAGGAGAGACTCAGCATAAATTTTCATTTGCCAAAGTGATGATAAATCTTATAAATGTTTATTTCCTTTTCTAATTGTTTGTCTAAATTCTCAACCACTATCTAAACGTTTTAAGGACTTGTCTTTTATTCCTAAAGTAATTTTACTGTCAAAAGTGTCACTCGTATGGTTACTTTTTGCAAATATCTAGAAATAAATTCCTGTTCGAGGTTTCTATTGTACATGATATAATTACTTATTTTGGCTGATTTGTTGCCTGCCTGATAAATTGGGATGTCTTGGGACCTCTTGATAAGGGGGAAAAAAAAATACATTTACGAAAAATTGGAAAAACAAACTAAAAGATCTTCGACCAAACACTTAATTGATCATTCCTATTCACTCTCTTTCATCCAACATCAGATAAATAAATAAATAAATAAATAAATATATATATATATATATATATATTCAATGGTTTTCCCTCAATCCCACACCAAAGTTTTCACCCCCAAAAATAGATATTCAAAGCAAATGACTTTAGGTTGGGTTGCGCTGTTCAGTTTGCTAATTTTACGAGCAGAAGAAGCAAACACATAGTAGGGTTTTTTTTTTTTGAAACAAAAAAATGAATTAAAAAACACACCGAAATTGAAATAGTTTAGGTGGAAGTCCAACCAAAATTTTCATTTTTTATTTGCCTCTATTTAAATTGAAATTTTAAATTAACCGGCATTCGTGGAAAGTTAAAACGGTGTTAACAAGGAATTAGTGTTTTCGTTCACGTGGAAAATCAGAACATCATCACATTGATATATAGCACATAAAGAGGACTTTAAAATCAGCCCTCTATAATAAATTAGATATTTACTAAATATCTTTTATTAATTATTATTGAAAATTTTATTCCACAATCAAATCGGAATTATAAGAAATAATCCGAATTAAAATTTACAAGAACATAACTCGGACTTATCTGTTGAGATGATATCCGTCATCCGTGTAGGAATGAAGACGTTGAGTCCTGTAAAAACGCAGTCTCCTTAAGACAGATTCGTCCCCTCCGGTGATACTACGAGGTGACGTAAGATGTCTCCCAGGATAAAACAAAAAAACCACTAGCACAATCTAGCACGGGTTGAAGTGACGACTTGATCAGTGTATCTGAATACTATTACAGGGTTTGCCGAGCGAAGAATAACTTGACAGAATGAAGGAATGATTGATGGAGATTTACTCTCTTTCTTTCTTCTTGGATGAAGAAAGCCTTCAAGGAAAAAAAATATCTTAATTTCTTTTCCCCTTTCCCCTCTCTCTATTCTTTCTCACTCCCTTTCTCTTTTTCTTCCAAGGTGAACAAGTAGCTTATGCTCCTTTCCTTCATGCTCTTCTCCTTTTAAAGAAGATGCAAACCCTCCACGATCATGTCACCTCCATCTCTAGGTGACTTAATGTGGCATGCTCTTCATGTGATCATGCCACCTCTATCTCTAGACGACTTCATGTGGCATTTTCTTTAAGCATGTAAGCCACATGGATATCAATGTAGCTTAACCATGCCACATGCTCTAAGTATGGAGAGCATGTGAAGCATGAGATGACATTTTAAACATGAAAGATTTTTCATGATGGACTTAGCATTCATTGAGCTTTGGCCTTCATGATGCATAAATCATAAAGTCATTTGGCCTATGAAGCCTACTTAGCCTTGATGATATATAAAGTTCATTTAGCTTTAATCAAGGCTTAGATCTTAATCAATATGTACTTAACCAAGACTTTAGGCCTTAATCACATTATATAAGCTAAGTAATCTAATGTAAGTAATCTAATTTTGCACATATATGAGGAGTGAGCAAACAACAAATATTTTGGTATATACTAGTTGATATAAACCAGTCTGATATGTGCAATAGCGTTCATATAAGAATCAATTGGATGTGTTTGATCCGGGCCTGGATTTACATCTTTTTATGTATTATCAACCATCATACCATTTGAATGTGAAACTATTTTATTCACTATATATTTTTCCATTTACATTATCTAACAATTATTACTAAGGTGTAGTATATAATTTATTTAGAAATAATATACTATAGAATTCATTAGCATTTGTAAACATCTTCATTATTCATCATTCGATCATCTCAAATTCAAAGATTGAACTATAATGTGGACCCGATTAGACAGTAGATAATGAAGATGCTCATAGATACTACGAATGAATTATATAATATAATATTTCTCATAATTTATTTATATAATTATTTATTAGTTATAGCTCGATTTTATTAATTTCATCGAAACATAGATTATATCCAAGTTGAACTTTAAAAAAAGTGACTACTTTCTACCTCGAAATCAAACGCATGAACAACTTTTCATCGATTCAATTTAGTTCATCAATTTTGGACCATGACCACCCCTAACGATCGATCATGCAACATCATGTACCTCGCTAAATTTATCTAACAATTGCAAGTGATATGGGCAAGTTGACCCCTCGCCACATGGTCAAATCATAAGAAGAATTAAATTAGACTTCGCCAACAACTGCATCAGTCAACTTGGATCGAAGAAGAGCTCAACAGAGTTATCTCGGTAGACATATTTATTTTGATAAGAGTCTTTATTTATATCTCGGTAGGAATCTTTATTTATATTTCAACAAGAGTCTTCATTTATATCTCAACAGGAGTCTTCATTTATATTTCAGTAGGAATCTTCATATATCTCGATAGGTATGCTTATCCCAGCAAACAGACTTATCTCTGGAGTCATAATCAGAGCCGATCGTTACTGTTTAGAGGCCCTGGGCGAAACTTATAAACTGTGCCCCATAACCCTAAAAAAACTATATTTTTATACCCTTTCGTATAATTTAGCCCTTAGAACAATTAAAAAAATTGATCAAAAGATATTAAAAATGCACACGGAAATCAATAAAATTACAAATTATCACATAAATAAACTTCATTGGTATCAAACTTATGCATGTACATATTATCAAACAATATAATTGAGGTGCATCCCATAAATACTTAGTTGAGATGCATCCCACATATATCTTGGACGAACTGTTTATATTTTATTCAAAATATAAAAAAAAAAAATAGCAACTCTTGTAAACTAAATGGATGTGAAACAATGAACAACTTTGACTGTCCTGGAAGAAAAGATCTTTCCAAAACTAAAAAAACAAGGAAATGAACCATGAGATGCTATCATTTTAGAAACTTCTGATTCAGCTTTTCTCGCTATTAAGCAAGCTTCTCAGGAAAAACACAGTAGATCAATATCCTGACATCAGAGGAAACAAAGAAACTGTTATTATACCATTTCTGGTTTTTCTATATTTCTGCAAGAATCTAGAAAAGTATAGGAATCAAATCTTTACCTATGATAATGAAGGCATTTCCACAAGGTAGAACCAACATTTTGAAAATTGCAAGTGAAAACAGCAGCAGTAGCAATTTCTTTGGCATGCATAAAAAATACAGCATTAGTGCTATCTGCAAAGAAAATTCTATTTCAGATCGTATGGAAAATAAACATTAGACAACAATCAATTGCCTACTACTTGAATGGTAATCATACATAATGCACAAATGTTTGATCTCTAATGATCACTGAAATGTTCAGTGTTAGTTGCAACTTGATTTTCATAACGAAAGTTTAATTGGCAAGTACTGATAATTAGAAATTCAAAGAACTGCAGACTCAGCTTGTTAAATGTCATAAAAGCAGGAGATGCAAAGATCTACAAACTCAACATGTTGAATAACTATGTGCACCCTCCTCTTGATAATTTTTTCTTGATTAAGAAAATTATTGAATTGTTAACTTGCAAATTTAATAGTCCCAGATGCATTTGTATGGATTCCTCATAACTCTCAAAAGCAAAATATCATTATGAACTTGATATTCTCCTAAACTTGAATGAATAACACTAGCCACAAGAATAATTCCAACATCAACCCCAAGTATCATTTCTGAATTCTTCCCATAGCTAGAGTACACCATAGCAATTGATTGAGAACAACCTAATCACTGCCAAATCACTGTTGCTTTTCATGCCTAATAAGCACATATCAATTATAGAATGTGAATCAACAATCACTCACTGCATTGCTTTGCTAGAGGGAAAGTATGACAACCCTGTACGAAGCATTTGGCAACAATATGGTATAAACTAATTTTCTTGAACATTAATCTCATGAATACAAATCATTATTGACACAGGATCTTATCATTATTAATAGAACTATGATATTAACTTCCACTCAAACATTAATTTTCTAATCAGGCATGCACAATAAAAGAAAATTAGACTAGAAAAGCAAGAAATTTTAAATTTACATTTCATTATGCTTACTCAAGCCACTTAAAGTTAGATAGAAAATTCTTCAAGGGAAGGAGTCGGGTCCAATTTTATCTTCCATCATATAATAGATACACTTTAAAGTGGCTTCGTGATGCACTTTTAGAAGTAAAATCATCAATAATAGCATCATATTCAATGTTTTCCAAAATGTTCTTTTCAATGCATAAAATTGCTAATCCATTTAGTCTATCTTGAGTCATTGTGGTCTGTAAATAAGATTTTATTAATTTTAATTTTGAAAAGCTTCTTTCGGCGGATGCCACTGTCACGGGTATTATCAATAATATTCTATAAGCAATCATTACATTTGGAAACATATCCATTGTTTTTAAAAACTCTAATATTTGAATGGAAGACCATTTTTTATTTGTTTCATAAAATTCACTTGGCAACATTACTTGTAAAACTTGTAGTTATGAAAACATATATTTTGCATCAATATCAGAAGTGTCACCATTTCTTAAAGTATTTTCAAGATTCATACAAGAACTCATCAATTCATTATCATCCAATGAAACTAATTTTGCAACATCATACAAGAACCCAAATATAGATTCAAAATATTGCAACTGTTCAAACCTACTCTTTAATTGTCCAAGAGCAATATCGACCACTAAGATAAAATAATCTATTCGAAAAGATTCTTTCGGTGATTGATTTTCCCTTTCAGTGTTAGTAATCTCATCAAAATGTCTTTTTCTACAAATTTTACGTTTTGTGGGAAATACAGGTTCAATTTCCATATCAGATGCTATTTTTTTTGCATCAACCATAGCAGAAGCAAAACCATTTTCTCTATATTTTTTAAAAAAGGAAATAAGACTAGACAATTGTTTTACAGCAACATCAAGATGCATATCCTCTGACTGTAATTTTTTACTAACTAAGTTAATTTTATGCAAAATATCATGCCAAATAACAAGACTTAATATAAATTCAAAACTTAAAAGTTCACCAGATGCTAAAGTTTCAGCATCTCTACTTAATTTGTTGTCTTCACTTATTTCTGCTAATTTGAATAAAACTTCTCTAATTTGGGAAGCTTGAGATAGTATTGCTTTGACCGTTTCAAGATGACTTTCCCATCTTGTAGTTGACAATGATTTTAAAGTTAATCCATCAATATATTCAAGCAAAACATTCCATCTTTTTGTTGAATTAGAGAACACGGTGTACATACATTGACATGCTCCAAAAAATGATTTTGCTTTAGTACAAGAATTTGCCATGTCACAAACAACTAAGTTAAGAGAATGAGAACCACATGACATATAAAATGCTCTAGGATTAATGTCAAGCAATCTCTTTTGCACACCTTGATTTTTACCTTTCATATTAGATCCATTATCATAACCTTGTCCTCTCACATTATCAATATCAAGTTCTAAAGATTGTAAAACAACTTGTAATTCATTGAAAAGACCTAAACCAGTTGTATCTCCTACATTTAAAAATTCTAAAAAGTACTCTTCTATTTTAATTGGAGTGTCTGAAACATCTACACATCTTAATATGAGAGTCATTTGTTCTTTGTGACTTGCATCTGGTGTACAATCAAGAATTACTGAAAAATATTTTGCCTCTTTTATTTTTTTAATTATTGCATTTTTAACTTTGGAAGCTAGAATAGATATAACTCATTTTGGATTTTATGACTAAGATAATGATAATGAATCTTTTTATCTTGAATGAGTCGAAAATGCTCTTGCATTATTGGATCAAAATCTGCAATCATTTCAAGTAGACCCAAAAAATTATCATTACCATCTTCATCAATTTTGTCATGTGAACCACGAAATGCCAAATTATGTATAACAAGACATTTGACAACAGCAACTATTCTTAGCATAACATGTTTCCAATGTTTTGTATCCTTTTTAATTTGTTCTTGCATTTCCTTGTCAATTGTTAATGTTTTCTTTAATCTCATTTGTAGTTCAACAAAAGCTCTCAGATTAGTGAGGTGTTCAATACTATTTTCATGTTGTTTAAGTTTCTCATATAAATGTTTCCAATCATTAACTCCTTCTCTTGCTAAATTACTTTTCGTGTGTATTACTTTAAATAATTTACAACAAATACAAAATACTTTGTCCAACTCCTTCGAGTACACTAGCCATTTTTGATCACGAGTTTCACCATTTGGTAACATTTGAACATAGTAAGTATGAGAAAAGTGTCGAGATTCTTTATCTAAAGGAAACTTAAGAATATCTTCTCTCTTAGGACCACTTTCCACAAGTAAATCTCTCATTTTTGTATCAAGATTATCCCAAACTCTTGGATCGAATATGTTTAAATCATATCTAGGTGTCAAACATTGATGTTCGTTTGTATGTTTACCATCATAACAATTATGAATATCTTTAATTTCGTCAATTTCAATTTCATTTAAATCATTAAAATTTGTATTCTCTTCGTTCTCATTTTTTACAAATTTCTCATTCTCATCATTTTCCTTTCTCACAAATTCTTCATTTTCATCATTCTTGTTTTCAACAAATTCTTCATTTGCATTTGATTCATTGGTTAAAATCTGAATTAAATTTTCCGTTGTATCATGTGATTCTTTACTAAAATACTTATTCAATGAACCTCTTAAGCTTTGGGTTATCTCTTCTTCTTTTTTTTTTTTGTCTTTTTTGATATCCAGAAAGTTGCTTCATGATGATAAATAATTATAAACAATAAGTAATAATCAAAGAACAATAAAACCTGATATCACTACAAAAAAACTGCTTTTTGGCGACGAACTTTGGCAACGAATTATTTTCGTTGCAAATCTGCAACAAAAATAGCGACGAATTTTATGTTTCGTCGCAAATTTGTAACGAATTTTCCAACGGACAAAAATTTGTTGAAAAAATTAAAAAATTTCCAACATTCAAATTTTGTTGCGAAATTCGTCGCAAATTGGCGACGGAAAATAACTTTCGTCGCCAATTTGCGACGAAAAAATAAATTCGTCGCAAATATCTGCAACGAATTCAAAATTCGTTGCATAAATTTGCGACGAATTTATTTTCGTCGCAAATTGGCGACGAAAATTATTTTCGTCGCAAATATTAGCGACGAATTTTTTTTTCGTCGATTTTGCGGAAAAATTTTCGCGATATTTATTTTATTAAAAAAAAATAGAAAACAAGTTCTCGTGAACGAGTTTATTTTTAAATATTTTGCAACAAATTCGTGGATTCGTTGCTATTTTGCAACGAATCCGAGAATTCGTTGCTGATTTTGCAACGAATCCGAGGATTCGTTGCAAACTCTTATTTTTAGAAAAAAAAATTAAAAATTCGTCGAACCCAATTAAGTGACTTAGAGAGTTCGGAATTAGATAACAAGTTCTATGTGTTCGTTTAGTTCCCTTGATTATATATATATTTTTAAAAATAAATTTTACCAAAAATATTGTGATATTTGATTTTTTTAACGTTAATTAGATTTCTTAGACAGACCGATATTCAAAAATTCGCGGATTAAAACATTTTTGACGATGTTTATATAATGAGGAGAACTAGACGAACATATTAGCACTGATTTTATCTCATTCGGAGATCTGTAAGTTAGTTAACGAGTTTCGAGTATTTTATTTAATTTAAAATAAAAAATTATTTGCAACGAATCTGTGCTAATTTTGCAATGAATCCATAGATTCGTTGAAAACTCTTAATTTTATAAAAAAAATTTAAAAAATTCATTTAACGATTTTAAAGTTTTTAAATTTTTTTTCAAAAATGATTTGCAACGTTCAAAAATGATTTTAAATTTTAATTTTTTTAATATTTTTTTTTAATTTAAAAAATTGCAACGAATCCATGGATTCGTTGCAATTTTTTAAATTTAAAAAAAATATTTTTTTTAGCGTTTTCAAATGTTTAAATTTATTTTTTTTAAAGTTTTCAACGAATCTGTGATTCGTTGCAAATTTGCAACGAATCACAGATTCGTTGCAAACTTTTAAAATTTTTCTATTTTTTTTTTAAAAATTTGCAATGAATCTTTGGATTCGTTGCAAATTTTTTTTAACTTACCCGAAACCCTAATTCCCGATGCCCTAATTCCCTTCGTTTCTTCCCCTCGCGTCGCGCCCGACACGATCCGCCGCCGCTCTTCCCTTCGCGTCGCTTTGCCGCGTCCGACCACGAACCGCCGTCCGCGACTCCGAGGGCCGCCGGTGCACCCGAGCCGCCGCCCGAGCCCGCCCGCCACACACCGCCCGGCGCCCTTCGTTGGCCAGAGGCCAGCCGCCGCCGAATCCATTGTGCCCACGAGCAGGCCGCCGCCGCGCTGGCGCCGCCACCTCGTCCGTACGCGTGCCCCATTGGCCATGGCGACCGGCCGCCCAGCCGCCGCCGCCCAGCCGTAGCTCGCCCAGCGCGCTGACCGCCGGCTCGCCGCCGCCGCCTGTCCGGTCGCGTGCCCCGTGATGCCGAGCCCGCCTCCAGCCTCGCCGGCCATGCTGCTCTCCTCCTGCCGGCCGCCGGCGCCGCCTCCCTGCCACGGCCCGCCATGAGCCTCGCGCCATTGTCAAACCGCCGCGACGCCGCCTCCTGCCCGGTAGCCGGCGCTGCCTCCTGCTAGCGGCAGCCTCGCCAGCCGGTGTCAAGTTCGAAATTTATATTATTATTAATTTTCTGTGTTGATCTAGAGTGGTATTAGAGTGGTATGGTATAGGTTGCGCCCAATGCATTCTATTCAAAATCATACTGGGACTCCATGATATTACCATAATCTTGTAGATTTTTATGCCTGGGCCTAATTCATTGACACCTTAATGCCATGGTGGTTAGCATAAGATTGTGAGATGCCATTACAACTATTTTATATTTTTGCCAAACGTTATGCATTCTTGAAATGCAAAATACCTTAATTACATTCAAACTGTGCTATTGATTTGTTGATGTCTATGGTCCTATGCATTTGCAAAATCTGTTGACAATGACATTCAACAACATGGTTTTGTGTGTGTCCTCTCATCCCCATGAACAAAAAATTCTCTTTCCATATCAATTACATGTTAGTTCTCCTCAATGTTGTTAGTTTGCCAAGGAGGCCACACTATGTTCTGAACTGTTGTCTTTCTTCGTTTCTGTTTAAAGATAGTTAAACATAGTGAATTCATATGTTAACTAACTGTATATTCGTATTATTATATTTTCTAGGAGTTTATATTAATATAATAGATTGAAAACAGACATAATGCAGCGTGAAAGGAGTTGGATGTATAATAGGAATTTACCTTAACGTCGGGGTTTAACTGATGAATTTATGAGTGTGTTGAAAGAGTTTTTAAATTTCGCAGCTAGTAATGTTGAGTTTATGGATGGTAATCAAGAATGATCGATCTAATGTTGAGTTTTTAAATTTCGCAGCTAGTAATGTTAACAGGAATGATCGATGAAGTCAATCCTTATGGCGGTTGAAAATGCACATCATTGTAAGTCTTTGCATATTTATTTTCGTGTTAGTATATAGTTTTTTTTAATGTATGATACTTTTTGTTTGTTTCTTTTCTAATGCAGGTAGAAGAATGTCGGCGATTGCTTACCAGATTCTCTTTTCTTTTTTCTTTCGCATGTGTTGAGATCTTTTGTGTGGACATTGTTATTTGGATATCAGAACTATGTTGATGTTTGAAATGTTGTAGGATATAACTTTTTATTTGGAATGTTGTATTGTTCTTAACTTATTGTGTTACTTTATATTTATTTGGATATGAAATATTTTTGGATATTATTGAATATTATTTTGTTGTATTGAATGTGTGTGTGTTTTGTTTGTATTAAATGTATTTATTTGGATATTAGAACTTATTGTGTTTTGTTTTGTGTGTGTGAAAATTTGTATATACTATAGAATATCGAAACGGATGAAATCTGTTAAAAAAAAATTTATTTAGCGACAAATTTAGCGACAAAAATACAAATTCGTTGCTAAATTCTGAGAATTCTGCGATGACTTCATGACGATTTTATTTTAAATCATAAATTAGCGACAATTTAATTTAGAAACCAACTGCGACAAATTCTCGAATTTTCAGAACGAATTTATGAAAATTTAATTCGTTGCAAATTTTACCAACGAAAAAACAATTCATCGCAAAATATGGTTTTTACGAAATTTAAACAATTTGTATCGATAAATTTACCAACGAAATCATTATTTCGTTGCGAATTTTCTGCGATGAATTTATTTTTTGTCGTAAAGTTTTGCGACGAATTTTTTATTTTGTCGCGAAAATTAGCAACGAAAAAATTTATTCGTCGCAAATTTTTGCGACGAAAATTGCGACGAATTTTTGAATTCTTCGTAACTTCTGCAACAAAATTAGCGACGAAAATTTAAATTCGTCCCTAATTTTCGTCGCAAAAATTCATCGCTATTTTTGTCGCTAATATTTGCGACGCTTTATCCGCAACGAAAATATTTTTGTCGCTAAATTCGTCGCTAATTTATTTTGCAACGATTTTTTTTTTAAAATTCGTCGCTAATGACTATTTTTTTTGTAGTGTATGAAGATTTTTTCTTCGATTTGAAATCCACTTATATAAAACTTTATATAGATATTCTGCAAGTTTATTAAAAAAAACAACAATTCAGTATAAGAACTAGGAAGAAGAATAAGGACAACATCAAATTATCTCCTATGGTCATATCTAAAAACTAGAAATAATTTAAAACCATCATACCAGTAATCACTGCTAATATGGTCGGAAAGCAAAGAAAATTATTTTGTTTGACCTAAGCAATAGAGTCAACATTAAAAGTAATTGTAGCTGTCAAATGGTGATTCGGTATGGATCTTCTGTTACTATTACTACCTTTTTTCTTACTCTGATCATTCCAGATGTAGAAATCAATAGCTAAACAAGTAAACAACATGGTTTGTTTGATTATATTTTATAGGAGATGTCTTTGGAAATATGTTGTTTTGATATGTTGGTCGTATTGATTATAGCTAAACAAAAAGAAGTCCCATCGTCCCACGAAACCTAGAGAATGAGACTATGCTCAACTAAAATGTCGATTTCAGAAAGAAGGTAAACCGAACAACAAATCCATATGAAAGGAAGGATTCTTTTTCCTTACAGATGGAGATCTTCGAAGAACTTGTCGTGCTCCTGCTCGGTTGAGCTCTCGCGGGACTTGTGTTGGTGCAGTAGACACCTAAGTCGAACCTGAGTTTTGATTATAGCAAACGATACAAAGTTAAACTTATGTCATTATCTCATGAGCTGAATCGAGTGTGCAGAAGATTGCTAAAGCTGGAGCTGAAGGCTAGTGACACCCGGAGGAAGCCGGGTGGTCGGGCGACACTCGAGTGACTTCGGAGGGAGCCGAAGGAATCGAGTGGAAGGCCGGAAGCAAAAGCGACATGGTAAGTATCGAGGTAAGCTCGTGTGTGCGAGCGTAAGTGAGGTCGTATCCTCCTTACGGGGATGGTCTTAAGCGTAGATCCGACCAAAGACATCCCATCGATGGTCTAGGTCGAGATCGGACGGTCGAAGGCCGTCGAAATAATGTTTTCTTTGAGCTAACTTTGCCTTGCAGCTAGCATCACGATCGCTCATTGAGGACTTGGAGGACTCTTCCCTTCATCGATCATTGTCTACTATCGACTCGTGATGCTACCATCACGATCGATGATGGCCATCATCGATCGATGGTCAATGATCGACCGAGGAGTCAAGGCTTATCACCCTATTTCAAGGAGGTTTTGTGTCCATTTGTGATTGGTTGAAGACCCATTCGATGAGGGGCTCAAAGGCTATAAAAGGAGGGCTTGTCTTAGGGTTTTTCATCAATTAAAAAGGCTTCCAAGTGCTCGACTCGACTCTCCCGACTCCGACATCCCAGCTTCAACCTCCAACCTTTGAAGTCGTCGGTAACGAAAGTTTAAATTGTATTTCAGTTTATTTTTTTAGTAAAACTTTCATTATAACGAGGAGAGGGGGAGTGTCCCTCTACCTCGAGCTTTTGTCATTTTGTGTATCCGTCTAACTCCTACCTCCAACGAGGATGAGTTCTTTAGTAGTTTTCCCTCCGTACGTGGTCAAGGACCACTAGGGCCTTGGAGTAGTAGCCTTCGGCTACGAACCAAGTAAAACCCTTGTGTCTATTGTCTCGTTTGTTTTTTTTTATCTTCTGCTGTGTCTACTCGCATTTTAACGAACGATTTTGAACGAAAAATTTCTATCGCTATTCACCCCCCCTCTAGCGATCCGCTCGATCCAACAACTTGGTGATGGTGTAACTTGTAAGCCTGCCAACAGAGCCGGTCCTTACTGTTTATCCAACCTCGCTTCGTTCCGAGGAAATCCAACGATAAAGGAAGACAAAATAAGGTTAGAAAGATGCTCCCTCTTTGTCCCTTGCAACTGGATTCCAGAAAAAATGAAGAAAAGATGTCCCTTGCAACAGGAAGAAGAAGAGAGCGTGAGGCGGCGTGGCTGTGTGAGGATGGAGAGTTGTGAGTTTGGCTGTGCGTGGGATTGGAAGAAAATTAGGGTTTTTTTTAATATTTATATTGAAAATTAAAAAAAATTGGGCCCCTAAATGGACTTGGGCCCTGGGCAGGCGCCCTGGTTGCCCTGGCCCAGGGTCGGCTCTGGTCATAATGAGATGATCGGGGCAGGGCCACCATTTCTGGAGTCATAATGAGATGATTGAGACAAAGCCACCACGTGGCGAATCAACATGTCAATACATCTCCATTGATTAGAGGTGACTTTCTTACTGATGAGCTCACATTATTTCACTATTAAAGCCATATCCAACACATTAATAGGATAATGTCTCTTATCAACCATGCAGGGTGCATTAATAAAGTTTCATGTGTCTTTCATATTTAATAAGGTAATATCTCCCATCATTCTCTGTTATCAGGCTGTCATAATGAAGAACCTATATCCCAATATGAACCCGTTGAAATTCGTGTTGAAATTCGCATCGATCTCTTAGCTTATGTAAAGATAATTAAAGGGAGTTCAAGAGGATCTTCTTCTCCTCCGGCCTCCTCCTCTGTGTTTCTTCTCCTAATATTTTCTTTTTTTTTCCTGCTTCGGCCACCACTGACTTGAGCGTTAAAGAGGTGTCATTGAGATTCTTCTCGACGCCCTCCTTTACTTTTACTTTCTCTCCCTTAGGTCTTAGCTCCTAGCTGATCCGCTAGACGCCCACCAGTGTTGTTAGAGCTCGCCTTGCCATCCGGATCACCGCTTGGATTCCTCGTTGGAGGTGTGTTCATTTCTCCATCAAGTAAGCTTGTTGAATACAGTGGACCTACCTGACCGGTCGAGCCATCAGCTTCGCCGAATCACTCTCAGCCAGAGTCAACGGAACCTCCTTCCGAATCATTCTCATTCCAGCTAAGTCTTTCGTCTCGATATTTCAGCCCCAACAGTAAGCTTGTATATATCGATCCTTCTAACGCAATCTATCAGCATATATATAGCTCTCGAGTAAGTGCATGCATGCATGCACATCCAATTATGCGACAAATAAAAAATCGTGGAATTCCAGAATCTTAAGGTTGTTCTTTGATATATATATATATATATATATATATATTGTTTTGTCATCACTAGACATTATAGAATATTCTTGTCCAGTGAATTGCGATGGATGCATGGAATTACCTACGAGATCCCATAGATTTTTCCTATTTGGGGCACGTTGTTCATGTTTGGCCAAGCTTAGCTCGTAAGCTTTCCTCTTCGACCCATAATATCAGTGTCGTTATGTGTGCCTGCAGTTCTGTACAATGCACATGCTCAATAGGGTTGCGACACGACGTTCACGTCGACAACCTTCAATATATATATTTTCGGTGCTTAAGTGGAGCCCACGGGTCCAATAATTTTGAACCAATTACGATTGCCCGGGGCCGTGAGCAAGAATTCGGCCACTAAATTATATAACACGTGCATGAGTCAGATTTGGCACCGACGAGAAGGTGAGCATCATGACATGGCCCTCGGGGGGTGGTCGAAGAGCTTTCGAACGGTTGGTCAGTTGTACACGTCCTGAAACAGCAGAATAATATTTATAGCATAAAACAAAAATCAGATGCTCAATTAGAGGACCATTTTAAAATCGCGTAGTGAATCTGATGAACTCGAGATGATGCCATTGACTTGTCATTTGCTCAGTCTCCTCCATAGATAAATTGCCAAGTACCATACAACCATCATTATATATCTAGGATTTCGACTCCATTATTTGTGTCCCTAATTCTTCCCTCCCTCCATCACCATGTATATATCTAGGCCACCATCACCATACTATCTATCATTCATCGGCAGCATGGAGACTGAAAGCAAAAGGACTGACGCCCGTGATGACCTGACTCAGGAGGTAGAGTCGGGTTCGCTGGATCCGGAGAGGATGTTCGCCTGCAGCTACTGCCGGCGCAAGTTCTTCAGCTCTCACGCGTTGGGTGGGCATCAGAACGCGCATAAGCAGGAGCGGAAACACAGCAAGTCGACAAGGGAGCTAGCAGCGGTCATGCACGCGCAGTCTCCTCAGCCGTCTGCCGTCGTGGGCTCGCTGCTGTTGGTCGAACATCAGGTGAGAAGAAGGGGAGACGAGTTCAGCGGCGAGCTGGACTTGACTCTCAAACTATGACGACCTAGCTACTCGTGTTTGCTTTCTATCCATTCGGGCAAAAACTTTAAAAGCCATATTTTGCATCGCACCTAGATAGACCAAATGTGATCTTTGACTGTGCATATACACCACGAGTTTGCTAATGTTTAATTATGTTTTCCAAATTTTCTCCTGGAGTCTAAATTTCAACTTGCTTATTCATTTTTAGCTGTTTATATAAATAGGTCATTTTTTAAGGAGAGAGAGAGAGAGAGAGAGAGAGAGATTTGTGATACGTATGCCTCCGCATATAGATTTATCGTCACGAACAAGTTATGGTCCTGAAATTTTCTTTAAAAAATGGCTCACTTAATGAATTAGTTTTTAAGCCAGCGATTGGCCAATCCATTTCTAAATAGTTGCAGTATCCTTATACTGCCAATATTTTAATTAAAAGAAGGAAAAATATTGGGCACCCAGTCCCAGCCAAATATTTTAAATTTTCTCGAGGAACTAATTAATTTTTCACGAATGATAAGCTAGCACACGTACAAGGCACTCGATTCAAACCGACCAAGGCATTGTTTTGAAAACTTCAATTAGTCGTCGCTGCAGAAGCATTTCTGAAGTTTCAATAACAAATTTATGCAAATATGTAAAATTAAGTGCATAAGTTTGACCATACATCCAAATCTGGGCACAAATAAAATTACACAGGATTTAAAGTTCATTTGATAAAGCTACTGGAGAGATCCCTTGTAAACAACACTTCTCAAGCGGGGAGTATCCTACCTGCAGCGAAAGAGATGGAATCAATAGGTGTTGAATGTCTTTGTAAGAATCTTACCTAAAAGCAATGATCGTAAATGGTGACAAAAATGATTAAACATACCATGGTAGCTGCTAATTTAGTTCCTGATATATAAATGTCAAATCTACTGAATGTAGTAAACTAGTCGTGCTACAGTTCATGTATGGTTAAACATAATATGAAAATCTACTAGCAAGATGATGATCTCATGTTAATGATGCCAAAACTGCTGAACGTGCAGCAGTTTCTGGTTCATTGATTTTTTTTTAATTTATAGCTAGTTGGTATAAAACATCCACGGTTTCTCGCTCATCAATTTTTTTTTTTAATTTATAGCTAGTTGGTAAAAAACCTCCACAGTTCCTTGCTCATCAGTTTGTTTATAATTTATAGCTAGTCGGTATAGAACATCCACCAAATAGCACTTGATAAAACTTAGGAAAGAGGTCGGTTGGCATGGTGGCAATTGAAACGGCCAAAGGTCTCCTGCCTTCTTATCCCCTTGTGAGTTCGCAAGTGTGAATGATACCTAAAACGAGACTAAGGAAGCTAATGAATATATTTCACTAGGGAAGCAGCTAACTGAGACGGAGTTCATGACAAGAGGTGGAGTCGCCCTTGTGAGTTCTTTTGCGGGAGAAGATTCAACAACAAACACTAGTTCAAGGCGATATACAAACAAAGCTGATAAAGAATGTTGCCTACCGAACTGGTTGAAAGAGATCATTTATGCATTGCAGTCCGTCCCAGCACAAACCCATTCCATCTCCTAAAAGGGTAACAGGCCATCGGCAAATTAGTGAATCTACTACCGAATTTACAATCATTGATCCACTCCAGTAAGGTCCGCTGCATTATAGTCGTGCAGAAACACTATATACGTATGAATTGAGGCAAAATCCCAACTATTGATTATAGATTGTCGGCACAACCAAAATAAAAACATATGGAGAAATAAATAGATCTATCTAGTTAACAAAAGAATGGTTAAGATTGTAGAATTGTGGGGCCTTTGATTATTGTATTATTTACGAATACTAATAGACTTTTTTTTTTTTTAATCCCGGAGATGATCGATCCAACTCCACGGATCTCTAACGAGACGCTAAGTAACCTCTATACGAAATATGCTCCACCGACCACCAGGATAAATCAGGAAGTGCTCACATGAGCAACTTCAACAGCTGCAACACTCTTGGTTTGTTATCCCATTTGAAGAACAAATACGTCATGGTTGGAGATCAAACCGTGGATACCTGAGAGCCGAGTTGGACGCCCTAACATTGCACCGTAGCTTTGGAGGACTAATTATTTGTTTAGTTACATGAAGGAATATCAATTACCATGAAATGTTACCCCCTTATGATGCTCATTCCTTATACCACTCCAAGAAATACATAGTCCTACACAATTCCACTCTCAAAAATAGTTGGAACAACTAAATGGGTCTAGTAGGATGGATAAATTAAGCAGGATAGGCAAGATGAACTTGAGTGAACTGAGCGAGCTAGATGGGTCAAATGGTTAAAAAGACTTGGCAAAATGACAAGTCAGGCCAGGAAAAGAGTTGGAAGTGCCAAGTAGCCCAAATGGAATAGGCAATTTGGGCAGGCAGGAGTGTTGACAAAAATTTTTACAGACAAAAAATTGAACTGAGAATGGAACACTATGAAACAAACTATAGCGTAGGCATTCTATATCTAATGTATTTGATTACATGAGCAAGCCAAACTAATACATAATCCTATTGAATTTTTACTCTATTTCCTAGGGGATAAATAATAGAGTTACTCAATATGTTAGACAAACTTGGTGCTAGCAAGTTGCTCAATATGTTAAGCCATGGGGATAAATAAGCCATTGTTTCGTCATGGATTCCTGATAGCCCAGTGTGGAAAGGATGGCAAAAGTGGTATGGAGCAATCCAAAAGGGAATTCATTGATTCCAAACACCATGCTCTCATCTTGCTATACAATCAATAATAAACTTAGTTTCCACTGACTAGATGATTGAAGGAGCAAAAACTGTACAGTAGTCGATCCATTGCAGTTAATTTGATGTCTGATAGAGGATGCAACAACTATTATATAGTTTGTGCTTCTTGTTGAATCCTCTCTCAGACATCAAATTAATTATAGCTGGTCAACCAGTTAATTTGACGTCTATGAGCAGCATGCTTAAATGCAGCTTGGTCATGAAAAATCAGCTAATTTACTTTTAGCAAGGCCATAAAGCCAAGCTATTAGTTTATATAATTGCAGGAAACAAGGTTAATGAAAAAAATTGAAAGGCTGCATTAGCGTAATAAAAATAAAAAAATAAGACTAACCATCTTCCAGTCCAAGAGGATCAGTTGCTCACATGTAGAGTCCCTCTGGCACTCCTTCCTTCTTCTTAAACATTACCTTTTCTTTGGCCTTCTTGAAGTCTGCATGAGTAACCTGGGAACAGATGATTTTACAATGAGTTACCAATGTATAGCTACTATTATATATGACATTCACAAAGAATGCACATCCGAATAGGAATTCCACCAAGCTCTCATCAATCGAATGAAGCTCAGCCAGATAACGAAAGAAAGTTATATGGTTTTATTCTTTAGGAATCCATTAGGCAAACTTACCCTGTACCATCACTGCAATATTTTTTACCACAGCCCTACTTAATCTGCTGTCATATTATATACAGATCAACAGTTTCCATTTACATACGTTGGACATAATTCTCAAAATATCTCAAATGAAAATATTTTTAATGGTTTCACAGCAAGGTCTAAAATGTCAGGGTTTTTCCGTCCATTTCCTTGTGGACAATAAAGTTTCTTATCGTGCTATATCAGCCAAGCTTATAAACTTATTCTTTTTGTATGACTGGATACGGCACCATTAAAAAATTTGGAGTTGAATCCCTGAAATATGTCATGGTAGCCCCAATGATAGGCTTCCATAACTTCTCATTGCTTTAAGAAGATACCACAAAATCAAACAGAGGAAAGAAAAAATCAAGTAAAAATAGAAAGACTAATATCTCTAATGACCTAGCATAGTTATATTCTTCCAGGCAAGACTAACAACTGTATATTCTGGTAAGGCAAAACAAGAAATACGAGTTAGAGAAGGAGAGGATCCCTCAAACCATTAACACTATCAAGTATCTATTTGTATTACTTCAAAAACATGAGCGCAAAGTACCAAGGAGAGTGGCAAGATAGTTGTTCAAGTCAATCAGTTACCACAAAACCTTGCATGAAGGTAGCATAGACTTATGTTCAGAAACAACCAAACATGTCACACAGAGTTTCCAATATCTAACATATACACTATGCCTCAACAATGAATGATTTCCATTTACATTAGCATCAAGGTACTAGAAAGATAGTCAAATAGATAAACCAACAAAAAAATTAATGGAAGATTCCAGTTTTTACAAAATTAAATTTCTTCACCTTCAAAGAGACAAGTCAACAAACTGAACCAGGAATTCCATGTAGGACGATGATAAGTCAACTTTCATGTCCAGACTCAGTTCAACATTAATGGATTGATAAAAGCAAACAACTGAAGTATGCCCAAATTTGCTAATGGAAAACATATAATCATGTTTCACATGAACCACCATACAGAGACTACTAAATAACTCACCAGAATAAGTTAGAAGAAAAAGACATAACTATGCAGAATTCTTTCTGAAACCAAGTAGCATTTACCAGTTATCTATCACAATGATTAAGTTCTGAAAAATATGGCTGGGAACAGAAGAAAAAAAATCATAGTTTTCTTTGGAAATACGTAGCATCTATTTTAACAAATAAATTTAAAAACACACATAAATGTGGAATAATATTATCTGACAACATTACACTAAAAGCATTCCTCCTACTTATCATTTTCAAGAGAAAAGAGCAAACTAATCATGGCTTACCTTCATTCTACGTTCTCTTAAAGCTAGCAAACCAGCCTCAGTACAGATTGCTTTGATATCAGCTCCAGAAAATTCATCCTTTGTCATGACAAATTCTTCCAGGTTGACATCATCTGCCAGCGTCATTCTAGAAGTATGTATCTGAGAAATTGATAACAGAAAATCAGCTAGTTCCAGATATGGGACCACGTGCAGGAATAAGCATACTGCATTGGACCATAGCCCTATACTTAGCCATGAGAAATAACGCACTTGAAAAATTCTCCTCCTTGTTTTAATATCTGGCAGTGGGAATTCGATCTTCCTATCTATCCGACCTGGACGGAGTAAGGCTGGATCCAGACTTTCAATTCTGTTTGTAGCAAGGATGACCTTAACATCACCTCTTGAGTCAAACCCATCTAACTGGTTCAGCAACTCCAACATAGTCCTTTGTATTTCACGCTCACCACCAGAATGAGCATCATATCTAGAAACATCGCCAGAATTAGAAAAAATCATCATCAATGCTTGTACTGAACAGAAGTGCAGATTTTAATTCCCATTTAAATACCTTTTGGTTCCAACTGCATCTATCTCGTCAATGAACACTATTGAAGGAGAAAGTTCATCTGCAACTCTAAATAATTCTCGAACAAGTTTTGGGCCATCACCCAAATATTTCTGAATTAACTCACTGCCAACAACACGCAAGAATGTTGCTGAAGTTGAGTTAGCTACAGCCTGCAATTAGTAGACAATACTTAATGTGATGAAAGAGTTACAGAAGTTGTCAACAACATCATTAAAGTGATTAAAAAAATCTACATTACCAAAAGAAGGTGCACAAGATTACAATAATTTCAACAACCAAATTGACCATAAAAGGAGATATAAATACAGTAAAATTTTCAATAGGTATACATTTTGTACTATGGCTTTATGGGATGTAATCAATCAGCAAGAAAGATAATTTCACACTAAAATGAACCTCAAGTTTCTTTCTGTGAATAAACATCATCACAGGTATATCAAAGAGAAGAGAAATTCAAAAGAAATGTATATTGTGCAATGAATAAGTACAGCCATGATTATGCTCATTCCATAATCCTACTTTTACGAGTGATTTTAATCATACCAAAAGGTGACAGTTATACTAATCACAGTTTTAAATAATGGGCTGTCCCAAAACATCTGCACAAGCTGAGACAGGAAGGCAGCAATTTCTATAAAGGTGCCAATGGCAACAGCTCTGGTGAACTTTCTCTCTATTTTCTCCCTCTCCTCCTCCTGCTGCTAAGGTTCAACAACTGATCTCCACCCTCGTTTTTATTCTTTGGCGCTGATTGAAACCACCAGTCAGCATGCCAACATTGTACCAATAAGGAACCAACAAGCCAACTTGGAATGAAGCTTTAAACCAGGATACTAATCCATTCAACTCACAAACAATGACAGAGACACAAGTTTGGCAAAGAGATAAACCCAATCGATTATACAGATATAATTACACAAAATTATTGGTAAAAGTAACTAAGATATAGAAATGAGAAGAGACATCTGAATAGATCCAAGTAATGCATATGACATGATAATTTGTGAGTTACAAAATAATATGATCTCACCTTCCAGGTTCAATATGGTAAAAATGGCAAGCATAACCATAGAAATGAAAGGAAAAAAATATATGAAGATATCCAAGCAACAAAATGACATGATAACTCATGAGTCATAAAATGAATGGGAAAACAATACAATCTCTCACCTTTGCAAGCAAAGTTTTACCAGTTCCAGGTTCCCCGTATAGTATGACACCCTTTGGAGGCCTAATGCCAATATCTTCATATAGCTCAGGATGAGTCAGAGGAAGTTCAACAGCTTCTTTAATTTCTTGAATTTGTGCATCTAATCCACCAATATCAGCATATGATTCCAAAGGTGCCTTTTCAACTTTCATGACAGAAACCATTGGATCAACTTCATCCTGAAGAAGACCAACAACTGATAGGACCTGCAGAAGGCATTCTAATTAAATCATCAAAAAATCCACAAGAAATATGATACTATTAAATTGAATATTCAACTTATGAATCTGAGAGCCTACCAATTCGAAACAGATCCACATTTTAAATAAAAGCAAACACAGTACAGCAATTGCAATTGTAATGGCAGCAACATCAATATTCACGTGAGAATTTTTGTTTGAAAATAGATGTGTAAAGAGTTAAATGAGAAACATAATAAATATTCTCTATGTAATACCACCATAAAATGAAAGACAAAAATTTCTTTAAAAAAATGTTTTTTTTACTCGGCAATATTTCTCTACACTTTTTTCTTTTTAAACAAACCATAACATAATACCCAGGAATTGATCGAACATAAATAAAATATTTTACCTGATATATAATTATATTTCCTATTATTTTATATTGATATTCTTTGACAAAGAATTATAATCACTTACAACGAACTTAGTCTAGCATATTTTGCATGTGGTACATGAAGGAACTTGTTACAAATGCAAAGTCTTTAATAAAACATAATAGTTTATTTTAATTATTATCTTAAATTTGATAGAGAATTTCATTTTCAAAATAGAACATATTATGTGGTTATCAGTTAAACAGCCTTAATTTCCAATAGTAATTATGAAGTGTGTGTACAGTGTACGGCACTTGACATGATATGTTGACTAAATTGTAAGATCTCACAATCCTAAGTTTGCAGTTTCTTTGTTGCCCTCAAAAGTTATGATATGTAAGTTATTTGTTTAAATAATCTAAATTAAGGGCATAAGATATAGCAAAATACATAAAATCTGTTGATCACTTTGTTTACGAATTTTTAAAATTAATGACTCCTTGTTAGATATACCAACTACTATGCTTTGTTTAAACTAGTTAGTTTTAAACAATAATATTCTATATTGTTTTACCAAACCTAGAAGCAAGCATTTGGGAAAAAGAGGAAGATGATCTTATCACTAAGAGCAACTGTGTACCAGAAAAAGTGAACTAAACAAAAGTAAACTATCTTGTTGAGATGGACTAGATGATAGCAGCTAGTTCACAGATTGGAATATAAGGAGAAGATAAGTTTATGGTGATTGCAGAAAGAGTCGATTATAGGTGCTCATTGTAGGTGAAGACCTGAAGTCAGGCCTTAAAATCCAACAGAGGGGGATAAAAAAAAAGTAATTGTCATTTTCTTTCCAAGAGAAGAGGATGCTGCAATGATACAAACCTTCTATCATTGAATGTTGACTCAAAAGTGCCAAAAAAAAAGAGCAAAAAATAAGAAGGAATAAGTCCTACTTGTAAGTTCCAACTTTAACATTCTGTATGCCTGGACACAAGAAAAGAGATTGATGGAATACCAGCTTAGTGGAGTTATGATTTATAATTTCCTCCATCATTCAATCAAATAATTTAGCAACATTTAAATATAACAGCAAAATGATCACTTGGATGAACCGAACAAGAAGCAAAGAATCAGCGATCGACTCAATAGCCGTAAACTTTTTGCCTACCGTACTATAAAGTAGTACAGTTTCCCAAAAATATCGCTAGATAACCAGTCCAGAGATCTCGATTGTTTTTAACAGGCTAAAAATTGTCTCCCAGAACATCCAAACAACCACTACTCAAGGCATCAAATCAACAGCCCAACAAGTTCACGGAGATACAGTAGAAGTCTACAACATGTCAAATAGTTGCAGCTAAAAGGTTGAAAGGGGAGCCGGGATATCTATAACAAGATAGCAGCCTCAAATTTCACATAAAAAATAACAAAGGTTGGTGTCGATCTTACAAGGGAAAAAACACTGATGTCCCCAAACCCTAAAGTAGATAACAGATCAAAATAAAGACTAACCTTGTTGTGCATAAGGATGGCACAGCCAGGTTCCAGCTGATCCTTGTCGACAAAAGAAAGGATGCTAACGTAGTACTCCGGCCCGACGGACGACGAGACGATGGCATGGTTCTCATCAATAAGCTCCTCGAGGTTCCCCACGCTCATGGGCGAACCCCGAAGGTCGTCCACCTTGGACCGATCCTCCTCGTTCTTCTCCTCCTGGGGGCGGAGACGTTCCTGGTTAGCAACGAACTCCTCCTCCATGAGGAGATAATCCTTGATGCGGTCGAGCTTGAGGAGGCGGAGGCGGCACTTCGAGAGGGGGGTGACGGTAGGAATTCGGGCAGCGGCATCGGGGCCTTTCTGCTTGCGCTGCTTGCGGCCGACGCGAGATGGTGGCGCCGCTGGCTCGAACTTCTTGTCCTTCTTATCGCCGTCGTGCTTGCGATCGCCAGAGTGCCCCTGCTTCCCCATCCCTCCGGGGGTTCCCTGTCCCATGGATCCGAGGGGTTCGAAGATTCCGGCGGCCTTCGGAGGCGGAAAAGGCAAGGGCGAAGCAAAACGAAATCGAAGGACCGACGACTGCCGTGAGGAAAGGGCAAGGGCAAATATTTGACGTTTTAATCTAGAGACAACCTCTAGTTCGGGCTATTTTGGACTCAATTGGGCCTCTGTTTATCGCGGCCAATTTGGTTGGAATCCAGAGTTGCGGTCGAATTTTAATCGATTGGATTGAAATTTAATTATGATTCAATCGAAATTTAATTGTGATTCATTCGATGAAATTTAATTATGATTTAATCAAAATTTAATTGTGATTCGATTATTTAACGACGGTTGAATTGTTGGAACGCAGATACTGAAAAAAAAATTACTATATATATTTTTTTACTGAGCTCTCTCATATCCGAACGCACATACATCCGTCGTCGCCCAAGATGTCAAATTATTCTGAACCAAAATGTTCCAAAAAACAAAAAACAAAAGATTGGGCGGATTCCGTGCTTTTCCGGATGCTGCGGTGTGTACTTGGGAAGATGGCGATCTCTCCCTCGTCTACTAATCAACAGAAAAATGTGAAAAAACAGGGAGTCAAGTGGGTTCCGCTCTAATCCCCTGAATGAGAAAATTCAGAATGAAAAGATGAATATATCTTTTCTTTTTCTTTTTTACTAGTAATGCATATCTAAGCTTTAGACTCAATTAATTTTAAGAATAATCAATTATGTTCTATAAATTTTTTTTTCGTCAGTACAATAGAAAATAATTACTTAGACAATCTCAACGGTTAGAATGTTTTTAACTTATCATTCTATTTTTTTAAAAAAATCTTATAAATATATTTTGGAAATTGAATTGTGAAACTTGAAAATTGGATTGAACATTCTGCACCATAAATCTTAAGGGGCGGAATGAAAAAATGAAAAGGTCCTTTTTAAGATTTAATCTAATTTGCACCATCTATTTAATTTTTTTTTCCCATTCCTTTTTGACAATTCTTGACAATCCGTAGAAGATTAGAATTCGTCAATATAATAGTCTCTATCAATCTATTCCATGATTATTATAAGAGAGATAAATTACAGAGGATCTTATGAACTTTGACGTAGTGATCAAGATACGTAAGAACTATCTGAATCCAAAAAAAAATTTTAAATCTCCTTCGAAATCGATTCTTATCTTATTCACAAACTCCGTCGAACTTTAGCTATTATCATTTCATCCCGACTCTTTCTTAACAGTACCATAAATAATGCCTTGCAACTTCATCTTTATTAATTAATAATTACTTATTTTATATGCTAGGTATTATTAAATATTAATGTATTTTTATTGAATTGTATGATCTATTAGTTGTCCACTAAGCTCAAATTTAAATTGCAAACCTCTATTTTATACTCATATTATTTTTACGAATACAATTGGAATAAGTCCAGCCTCTACGAGGACTTAATAATTTATTAATTATATTGTGCATTTCCTTGTAATTAACGTATTAGTTTATATAGTAGATATATGTTCAACCCTTTTTTAATGTTCATTTAGTTAGATCTAACATTTCAATGAATCAACTCTTTTAAAAATGTCTATTATTAAATTAATTGAAATATGAAGAAACTGTTTTTAAAATTTTTTACATCATCGACTCTTTTAACAATATTTATTATTCAATTAATTGAAATATGAAGAAACTGTTTTTAAAAATTTCTACGTCTTTGGTGGGAAAGTATACGCAGGATAAGTAAAATTTTGATTTAATCAAAATAATCGAACAAATTCAATTAATTCAAAAATATGATTTTATTAATTTAAATTTTCATTTTTTTTTTCAAATCTCGATTATAAAATTCAAAAATCGATTAAACTAAACCAAATTTATATCAAAAAAGATATCGAGTTGAAATCTCTAATTGATAATCGTCGAATCCTCGAACATGAATCCTAGACCATGAACCTTTGTCTCGTAATGTCGCCTATCAACCCCATGCATCTCCTCTCAACTCTCACTCGAACCTTCGACCCTCATCATCACGGCCTCATAGCTTCAACTTTGACTCATCTTTTCTCCTTGCTATTTTCTATTGGTGCAATCGATCCAAATCATCATTGATCGGACTCGAGTATGACTTGAATAGGAATTTTGATGTTTAACAATAAGATTGTCAATGTGTTTATCAATATTATTTGACCATATGTTTAGTGGATGATTAGAATATCCAATGTTATATAAGGGAGATTGTGATTAGGAGATTGTTGGAGCAATCAACCTCAGGTCATGGTTGATCAAGCTCGAGTGAGACTCGAAGTAAAGTCCAACTATAGATATATACTTGACAATGAAAAGTCCAAGATTGAATTCTTGATAATAGAGAAGTCCAAGTTTGGATATTTGACAAATGAAAAGTTCAAGAGTCTAGTTTTGATCACGTAAGTCCGAGTGTATAGTTTTGACAGTGAAAGTCCAAGTTTGGATACTTGGCAAATGGAAAATTCAATGGTGTAGTATTGACTACGTAAGTCCAAGTGTATAATCTTGACGGTGAAAGTCTAAGTGTGGATACTTGACAAGGAAGTCCAAGAATAAAGTTTTAGCAGTATAAAGTCCAAGCGTGTAGTCTTGGTGGTATAAGTCCAAATAAACCTTGGCAAAGGAGACTCGGTTAGCATGACATACCGATGGAAGCATCTGAAGGCTAACGTAAAGGGTGAATGAGTCATGAAAGACTTGAATGAACCCTGAAGGCGTGATGCTGATGGAAGTAGCTAGAAGGCTTACGTCTAGACTAAGGGTACCCGAAGGCATGCCACAGTTGATAGAAGTATCTGAAGACTAATTATGTGAAAGGTGAATAAATCGTGGAGGACTCGGACGGATTCTGAGGGGCGTGAGGCTGATGGAGATGACTAGAAGGCTTAGGTCTAGGCCAAGGGTGGTTTATTAAGTATGAGAGGATCATATTTGGGTTAAATCTCATGTTTGAGATTAACCAATCGACTGACCAAGTGCACAATATTTGGGAGCCTAGTTTGACTCGAGCAGTTTTCTAGAGTTATGACCTAGTTGATTGACAGAGTAGTCAACTATAAAGCTGTCAAACGAGTTGACCCATGGCGGGGCAGGCTAACCCGTCGTAACAAATATTTAGCAGGGAGAGACGGGTTGATCCGCCATCTCGCCAGGTTGAGAAATCTTCAACCCAACCCAAAGCGGGTTGTGAATTAGGCAGGTCAACTCGCAGGCCAAAAAATTAAAAAAATATATCAAAAATTATTGAGACATTTAGGGCTTGAGATAATGATCGGTAAGACAGATGGAGTACCATAATTAAAAAAATAAACATTTAAAGTAACTAAAATCTTATAATTGAGATTCAATTATCAACTTATAAAGTTGAGTATCGATATTTTTTATTCCTTTCCAATGTTCCAAAATATCCAAATATTGATAATATGTAAATGTAAATTTCTGATCCTCCAAATAGAGATTCAAATGAGATTTTTTAGCTCTTGTAATTATTTGATTTTGATATGTCATTATTTCCTACATTGATCAGAATAGTAATGACAAAATAATATAAAACAATTAGAGTATAAAAAAAATAGAGTACTTCATTAAATATTCTTTTATTTTTTTCTTTTAACTTCTTTTATACTTTGTTGAGGTGTATGTGTGATAGAAGAAGATTGTGATGGTGAAAAACTTATCTTGTTAATATTAAAATATTGGTAAAAAAACTTATACAATTTTATTTTCACATGTTCCATCTTTTGACATTTCTCAACCTGCGGGCCAACCCGTGCCCACGACGGGCCGATCTGTCTAGACACGCAACTGGCGTGGGTCAATCCGTTTAGGCCTGTCAAAATGAGGGATTGATAAAATTTCAATCCAACCCACTTAAATTATTTGGCGGGATGGACCAACCCGACGGGCCTAATCCAACTTGACAACTCTAGTCGACTACAACTCGACTATTGTTGTAGCTCTAGCAGTCGACTATCATGGATAGACAATCGACTGGCCGTAAGGTGACATGACACAGAAGGTCTTGTAGTCGACTGGGTAATCGACTATTGGCTTGACAGTCGATTGCTGATAAGGACAGTCGACTGTTAGGGTATCCGTTGGGCGAAAGCCTACGTAGATTAGCCTGTTGTGAGACAACGGATAGGTGAGCATCAACTCGAGCCTTTTGGTAGTCGATTGTCAGGTGCAAAATTAGTCAACAACATGCTTTAAATGGAGCTCGAGATGGAGGATTGTGGCAGCTATTATTGGAAGCTTTTGGAAAGGAATTGTTACTGCATTCTAGATCTTCAAAAGACTTTCAAAGAAACCAAAGAGCACTCAAACAAAGTTTTATAGTGTAAAGTTTTCTTTACTTGTATTTTGCTTATTACATTGTATACTTGTATTTTATTGTAAAGCTTAGGTTGTAAAGAGGTTTACTCCACCTTTGCGCTTATCTAAAGGAGGAAGCTAGCGGAAGCTTGGAAGAGGAGTGATCCACCTTAAGGATCGTCATGGAGTAGGAGTTTTATCTCCAAATCACGTTAAATATTGTGTCATGAGTGTTTCTCTTTGTTTTTAGTTTATGTTTTATTATTTTCGTTGCACATAACAAGTTTTGTAGACGAACACGAACGAAATTGAAGCGACGCTATTCACCCCCTCTCTAGTGCATCAAATCGATCCCATCAATTGGTATCATAGTCGGGCTCGCTCGAAAGACCTGCAATTGGTATCAGTGAGGTCACTCTTCAAGGACTAATCGTCGTGAGAGCAAGTGCTAGAGGAGAAGAGAATATGGAGTTGTCTAATGATGGATTGAGTTACGACATCAACACTCTCATTCCGTATGAATTCTATGGACGAGAAGGATTTGAGCAATGTGCGGTGAGGATGAAATATTTTCTTATGTACAATATAGAAAATTGGATTAGTATTAAAGTAGGTTTCGAAGCGCCCGTGGATAAGAAAGGAAGAATCCTCAAGAGGAAGAGATGGACTGAGGAACAAATTTAAAAATTCGAGACCATTGTTAAGGTAACAGAAATGTTAATAAGTTTAATACCTAATGATATTTTGTGCAAGTTAGGGGATTACAAAGATGCCAAGAAACTATAGAGTAAATTAACAAAATTCCACGAAAATTCCTCACCGATTCAAGTACAAGAAGTAGAGGAGTCCAAGGAGGGAGAATCATCATCATCCTCTCTAGAACTTGAAGAATTGGAAGTTGAGAGATACCCAACATTCGAGGAGGAAGAGGAAGCCTTCACCTCTAGGATTGAGGGGAAGGAGAGACACTCAATACCAGAGCAAGAGCAAGAGGAACCCTCTACATCCGGGAATGAGGCAAATGAAGAACAAGCTCACTCTATAGGTAACTCAAATGAATGCATTAAAAATAAAAAACATATAACTTACTTTGAGTGTAGGGAAGTAGAACATTATAAGAGCAAATGCCTAAAAAGAGTCAAGAAGGTTCAATTGACACCAAAGGCGAAGAAGAAGGTAAAGGAAGCCAGTGCCCTGATCCGAAAGAGCAAAGAGCACATTGTGTGCTTCAAATGCAATCAAAAAGGGTATTATAAAAGTCAATGTCCTAGGGAGAGGGACTTTGGCAAGGACAAAGGAGGAGCTTCATATGTAGGGGGAGCTAAAGCAAATCCTAAGGTATATTTAATAATGTTCATTCTTTATGTAAGGATAAAAAGCATGCTAGGAATGATTTTAATTTAATAGCAATTGTTCATGATAAAAAGCATGTGAGTTGTAAGCCTAAGGATCAATCTAGCAATACATATTTTTGCTTAGGTATTAAATCTTATAACATTAAATATAAGGATAAATCTAAACCCATTAACTCTAGGACTAACACACCTAAGGATAGGAAGACAGAGAACCTAGGCATTAATCCTAAAAAGGGTAGGTATATGCCTAGAAAGATGAACCATGTTCAAAAATATAATGGGCAATTAAAATTGGATAAGTTAAAGGTAGAAAATCAAGCTTTAAGGTCTAAACTTAATAAATTAAAGGAGACCTTAAAAAGAATGCAAAATATGATTCAAGGGTCAAATATGCAAGGTCTAGATTCTAAAAGGCAAGAACCATCAAAAGACAAGAAAAGTTTGGGTTACACACCTAAGTCCAAAGAAATTAAGCCTTTTTACCATAGTGTTCTATTTGACTATGGAACCACCCCTAGGTATAGGAAGGTCAAGGTCATAAGGGAAGTCATTCATAGAGTTGACCATGGTAGATGTATAGTAGCTAAGATTTCAAAGAAACCTAAGAAAGCCACTAACAAGGTTACAAGGAAAGTTATTTCTATGATTAACCATGAAAATACCACAATGACCAATGCTTCCAAGCCTAGGAGGGTTATTAAAAAGGTACTAAGAAAAATTATCCCTAGTGAGTACCTAGTAAATCCAAGGAGCTCAAATAGATATTTGATTCCTTGGAGTATGATTCCAACCTTAAATGGAAGGGAAGTTAATCTAACCATGGTAAAGTCGACACTTTAGAATATTTTTAATGTTATGTGATACCTTAGAAATGAGTTTAGAAATTAATCCTAAAAGAATTTAGGATGTGCAAATAAAAATAATGAAGTTGAAAAGTTAATCATAATCGACACAAATAGATTAGAAGGTCATAATGTGTCATTTTGGATTTTGACACACTTGAGGGAAAATGAGCTATAAAATTACAATTAGGTTTAAAACTTAGGTATTTCTATACCTTAATATTATAAAATTATTATGCTTTGCTTGTCATATATTATGTCATGATATCATACTCATATTATTATTTTTAAATATCATGATAATGATTAGTTTAATTATATCATACTATGAAATCATATATCATTGGAAAATATGTTCAATTTATGCAATCATTTATGTCATAATCATTTTCATGCATTTTGATTAATTAAATTGAATTTAAGGACAACTCGCATAATTTGAAGTCATAGATAAAGGAATCACATTGGAATGCCTAGATAAAATACATGAACCCTTAGATTAAGGAAGAACAAAATTCACATCTCATAAAAATTATAAAGATGACGTGTGTGTATTGATACACCCTATACACATATGAGATGTTATGATAATGAGTTAAGTTCAAGGTATTTAAATGGTACATCAAAATGAGCTTAGAACTTATTGAATGATAATGATAAATCATGAGAAAAATTAATGTACAAGTCATGTACATTGAGTAATAAATCATGATTCAATATAAGATTTTAAAAATATTTTAAAACTATTTTGAAAAATCTTAGTGAAGTCTATCTTTTGACAACAATCACTATTGATAATGTTGGCACAAAGTTAGATAAAATATTAAAATATTTCAATACTTTTGAACTTTATATCAATCCTTCAAAATAATATATATTTTAATTTAAAATTATTTTCCACCATTGTCTTTAGCATAAGTAATATGTTTATGAAGTTTCAAGATTTTTCAAAAACTACGGATTTACTTATGTTTTTCAAAATTTCAGTATAAAAATTATTTTCTGCAATTTGTAGAAACCAGTCGACTGTTGCTTGGAGCAGTTGACTAGTGGCAATGTAGTCGACTATCGTGTCTGATATTGACTGAACAAGAATTGTTTAGCTAGTTGTCAGCACCCCTATTTATCCTAATGTCTCCTAACCCTAGGATATGCTTTGAAAAGCATTGGAAGAGTGAAATAATCATTGAAAATGATTAAGAGAGTTATTTAGGGTGAAATATTGAATTTTAAGGGAGGTTAAAGTTCAAGTTTGAACTTTTACCCTTATTTTTGATTGTTTAGATTTCCTATAGGCTTAGGAACTCTCCAAGGATATTGTTGGTGCAATGGTCAAGAGGGAGTAAGCCTTTAGGAGGAGTTTATCCATCAAGGGATGATGGATACATTTTTGACCAAATGGGGAGAATGTATGATCTTATTGGGATATAAGACATTGTAAATCTTTGATAGGCTTTTTGATATATGCCAAAAGGGGAGAAGCAAGGGTTTAAGTTAGGTAAACCTTCATTATGCTTTGGCATAAGAAGAGTTAAATTGGATTTATGGGATAACCTAACTTAAGTGTATTATCAAACATAAAAAAGGGGGAGATTGTTGGTGCAATCGATTTATGTCACGATTGACCGAACTCGAGTGAGACTCGAGTAGGGTTTTGATGTTTGACAATGGGATTGTCAATATGTTTATCAATCTAGTTTGACCATATGTTAATCATATGACTAGTGGATGATTGGAATATCCAAAGTAATATGGGAGAGATTGTAATGAGGAGATTGTTGGAGCAATTGACCTTGAAGGAAAGTCCAAGTATGGATACTTGACGATGGAAAGTCCAAGATTGGATTCTTGACAATGGAGAAGTCCAAATTTGGATACTCGACAAATGGAAAGTCCGAAGGTATAGTCTTAGTCACATAAGTCCAAGTGTGTAGTTTTGGCGGTGAAAGTCCAAGTTTAGATAATTGACAAATGGAAAACCCAAGGGTGTAATCTTGGCCATGTAAGTCTAAGTGTAGTCTTGGCGGTGAAAGTCCAAGTTAATGGAAAGTCAACTAACCTTGAATATTTTACAACGAAAACTCAATTCATGGAAATTTTTGTGATGAAAATAATTATTCATCGCCAAATTTATTTTTATTCATGAAAATATGTTTATTAGTCTTTTGCAACAAACTATGTTTTCGTCGCTAAATTTGGCGACGAATAATTATTTTTATCGCCAAATTTATTTCCGATGCAAAGTAATATGTAAATAAATGTATTAGTATTTTGCAACGAACTATGTTTCGTCGTCAAATTTGGCGATGAAAATAATTATTCATCGCCAAATTTGGTGACGAAAATAATTATTCGTCATCAAATTTTACGACGAGTTATTTTTGTTGTCATTTTTATCACTAAATAGCAATTAATTTTGCAACGAAAATTTTTTTCGTTGCAAATTTTACGATGATTTTTTTTTTTGTTGCAAAATTTTGCAATGAATTATTTACAATGAAAAATATTTCGTTGTAAAAAATTTTTGCAATGAATTTTTATTCAAAATTCGTTGATATATTTTTGTAGTGATTGACTATGTAAGTCCAAGTGTGTAGTCTTGACGGTGAAAGTCCAAGTATGAATACTTGGCAAGGAAGTCTAAGGATGAAGTTTTGGTAGTATAAAGTCTAAGCATATAGTCTTGGCGGCATAAGCCCAAATAAACCTTGGCAAAGGAGACCCAGTTTAGCATGATATAGCCGATGGAAACACCTGAAAGTTAATGTAAAAGGTGAAGGAGTCATGGAGGATTTCAATGGACCCTGAGGGTGTGATGCTGATGGAGGTTTTATGTCTAGGCTAAGGGTACCCGAAGGTATGATATAACTGATAGAAGCACTTAAAGACTAGCGCGAAGGATGAATGAGTCATGGAGGACTCGGACATACCTTGAGGGCGTGAAGTTGTTGGAGGTGACTAGAAGGCTTAGGTCTAAGCCGAGGGTGATTAATCAAGTATGAGAGAATCATACTTGGATTAAACCTCATATTTAAGATTTACCAGTCGACTGAGGTTGTAAACCAGTCGAATGACCAAGTGCACGACACTTGAGAGTCTAGTTTAACTCGAGCAGTCAATTGGAATTATGACCCAATCGACTAGAAGAGTAGTCGACTATAGCTCAACTGTTACTGTGGCTCTGGTAATCGACTGGTGTGTTATGTCAGTCGACTGATCACTGACAATCGACTGCCATGGATGGATAGTCGACTGGTCATAAGTGGATATGACACATAAGGTATCATGGTCGACTGGGTAGTTGACTACTGACTTGGTAGTCGACTGCTGGTAAGGGCAATCGACTACTAGGGTATCCCTTGGATGAAAGCCTACATGGATTAATCCGTTGTGAGACAACGGATAGACGAGCAGTCGACTGGGGCATTTTGGCAATTGACTACCAGACATAAAATTAACCAACAACATGCTTTAAATGGAGCTCACAATGGAAGATTTCGACATCTATTATTGGGAGCTTTTGAAGAGGAATTATTGTTGTATTCCAGGTCTTCAAAAGCCTTTCAAAGCAATTAAAGAGCACTCAAGCGAAGTTTTGTTGTGTAATTTTTTTTTTACTTATATTTTATTTATTACATTGTATACTTGTTGTATTTTATTATAAAACTCAGGTTGTAAAGAGATTTACTTCACCTTGGTGCTTACCTAAAGGAGGAATCTAGTGGAAGTTTGGAAGAGGAGTGATCCACCGTAAGAATCATCGTGGAGTAAGAGATTTATCTCTGAACCACATTAAATCTTATGTCGTGAGTGTTTGTTTTTGTTTTTAGTTTATATTTTATTATTTCCACTGCGCATAATAAGTTTTATAGACGAACATGAACGAAATCGATGCGACGTTATTCAACCCTTCTCCCCTCTAGCACGTCAAATCGATCCCATCACCTTTGAGTGAGAACTAGGAGGTTCCACCTTTATGTCATTTGGCCTCAAAGAGGTATCTCATTATTGATGCCTACGTAGCTACTTTGAAATCTCACCTTCATCTTTAGTTCATTCTCTTCCTCATGACCTTCGAGCAAGATCTCAGAGAGGTACCTATTATCAATAGGGGCATAAATGAACCAAGCATTCATGAATAAACTTGGTGTTTGATTAGGTAAGAGCTCGTTTACGTTCGTTCAATATGCATTAAAGTCAATTAATGAACAAACTTGAATAATTTAATAAATTAAATAAACAAACTTGAACGCTTATATGTTGGCTTATTAATATTCATGAACAATATTCATAAACAATGTTTATGATTATACTCATTTAAAAATTATTTGAGCTTATTTTTACTCATTTAAAAATAAGGAATAAAATATTAAAATTTTAAACAAACAAACAAACTTAACTTAAAAGTTTGATAACATTTAAATAAGTTAAACTTAAATAAATTTGAATCAAGCTTGAATCAAGTTTGATTAGAAGTTCGATAGCCATTAAACAAGCCAAACTCAATTTAAGCTCAAGTCAAACTCAATCTCAAAAAAAAAAAAAAATCAAACCAAGCTTGAATATGTTTTTTCAATAGCTTGGTTAATTTTAGGCTTGACTGGGCTTGGTTATCTTATCAAACAAGTCTGAACACTATAAAGCTTGACTTGAATCGTTTACCGCCCTAACTATCAATGACAAGCTAAAGTTGATGACATGTAAATTTATAGTCATATGTTCCTAAGAAATTAAATCATTATTGATACCAAAGGTAAATATTACATGTTGTACCTCTCAAGTAGCTGAACCCCCTTAGAAGATGGGTTGGACAACAATAGGACCAAAACCTTAGGGGGGAGCATCAGGAGTCAAGAGCACTGGGGTCGGGAACCCAAGGAGTCGAGAGGCCCGAGGGTCGGGCGCTCAGGAGCTCGGGAGTTGAAGAGTGAGTGTATAAGGAGTTGGACGTTGTAAGAAGTTTGGAGTTAAAGGAGTTGGGAACCCAAGGACCACAACAGAAATTTTTCTCAACAACTGTCACATTTTGTCACCTAACCCCCTCTTCCAATGATAGTACCAGAACACGTGACAAGTCAGATGGAGATTCCTTATATTGGTTATCCCCTAACAATCTATCAAAGGACATAGCTAGTGGAGAACCAAGAGGTGAGGTCGAGTCACTATATAAGGGTCAGTTGAGATAAAGAAAAGGGTTGATATCACTTTTGCTGCTAAGCAACATTTGATATTGTAGGATCGAGAAACGCTAGAGGGGGGTGAATAGCGTTCGAAAAACTTTTCTTTTCTTTTGTTTTAAAGCCTCGTAAAATGCAAAGGACTCACAGCGGAATAAAGAATCAAAACACACAAGTACACAAGAGGATTTTGTTGGTGCAATCGACGTAGGTCATGATTGACTAGACTCGAGTTTAACTCGAGTAGTGTTTTTATGTTTGACGATGAGTTGACCATTGTTTGACAATGAATTGACTATATGGTTGACATGAGGTTTACCACATGATAGAGAAGACCAAGTGGACACTTGGCATGGAAAGTCCAAGCATGAGTCTTGGCAAGGGAAAGTATAAGCTTGAGTCTTGACAATTGGAAAGTCCAACATGGGTTGGCACTGAAAGTCCAAGGGTGTAGTTTTGGCTACGTAAGTCCAAGGGTGGAGTCTTGGTGGTGAAAGTCAAAGTCATGGGTACTTGACATTTGGAAAGTCCAAGGGTTGATATTGGCGGCGTAAAGTCCAAGGATGGAGTATTGACAGTATAAGTCCAATGGTTAGCAGCATAAAGTCCAAATGTGTGTCTTGGAAGTGTAAGCCCAATGTGTCTTGGCGATGTAGACCAGCTTAGTATGACAATAGTCGATGGAAGTATCTGAAGACTAACGTATGGATGAGCAAGTCATGGATGACTTGGAGGGATCCAATAGGCGTGAGGCTGATGGAGGTGGCTAGAAGGCTTATGTCTAGGCTAAGGGTGGTCTAGCAAGTATGAGGGCATCATACTTGGGGCTAAATCTCATGGATGAGGGTAGTAGTCAACTGGGGTTATGGACCAGTCGACTGGTCAAGTGTTTATGGCAGAACGCTCGATAGCCGACTGAGCAGTCGGCTAAAGGCTTGAGCAGTCGACTGCCAGTGTATCCATTAGCTAAAATACGGATGTGGATCTAGTCCATTGTGAGACAATGACACTGTTGACAGCCGACTGTGAGGCAGAAATTTATTAGTAATATATGAGAGGTGTCCTAAGGCAATCGCCTTATGGTTGTACCATTTATATGATAAATAAAGATTCACTATTTGAGTATACATGTTGTCATGTATTTGATTAGATCTTAAACTCATTTACTGAATGTCCACAATACGATTCACAGCATGAGAGAATTTGTGATTGGATCACAACTAGTGAGTATCTCTACATGTGTAATTGTGATGTATTGGAATTATCCCTAGTCGATGAATTAATGGATTTAGACACCATCAATTCTGTCGAGACTAGCACGAGGTATACTCCTTGGTGTATTCAAGTAGTTAATTCTCACTGGCTGAAGATATTGTGATGTCCGGAGTTAATCGTGGATGTTAGTTATGGTAACTAGTTCATTGGAGTGACCAGCTGTAAGACTTCATATGGTTCACTGCATATATGGATATGTCAATGAAGTTCTTACTGTAGCTTAACTGTGATGTTCCTTTGACTTGCGGTATTCAAGTCATCTTGGTCATGAAGACTTATGATTTGACATCTTAAGCAAGCATCTCTGAAGAGATGTGGACCCGGGATGATTGAGTATAAGTTGAAGTGACCGAAGGTGTTTGAATAGCATATAAAGGATTCACCACTCCTTTCGAGGAGATGTATACTCATGGTCTCTCGTCGGATTGTTACTAAAGTCTTTGGCCAAAGCATTACATATTTAGAGTAAGATACTCTTAGATACATGTGCAGTAACTAGAATCTGTAGGACGAGAAAATGATACTTGGGCTAGGTGTAACATAGTCGACCTAGTGGGGACTAACACTATAGACCATGTCCTAAATCAAGTGGGTATAAGATGCGTGAAGAGAATGGGGCAAGATTCAATGCAGCTGCTGAAGGGTTTTAGAAATGGTTCTGGAATCAACTGTTGATTTTCCGGTTAATTGGGGATCATGATGTACTACTAGGTGTCACTCATGATCGTTCTATAATTAATGGTTAATTATAGACGACCAAGATAAATCGGGAACCTATTTAGTCACACGCACAACGAGCGTAATCCGAAATATTTAAAACGAGCTTGAGAATGAGATTTTCAGATTGAGAGAAACTAGGTTTGGTTGGACCAAAAAAGTAGCGAGCATGAAATTGTTTCAGTCGCAATGGAAGCATGGATGGGCTGAGTCTTATGAAGACATGATGGATGAACCAAATTGGTTTGGTTCTAATCCAATGGTGGAGAATAAACCAAAAGGGTTTGGTTTGTTTTTAAACGAATGAACTAAAGTTGGTTCAGTTCATTTTAACTTAAAATAGACCAATGCGGTTTAGTTTATTTGAACTTAAGTTATTGGAACGGGTTAACGGATTTTGGTTATGAACCAATAACCGTTAGGAGAATGTGTTCTCTATAAAACATGACTTAAGGGTTTTTCGTGGATAACTTGTGTGTTGGAAACCCTAGCCACCCAAGCCCTTCTCCTCTCCTTGCCGCCTAACAAGGTTGCTGCCTAACCTTGCTGGACGACGCCACCTGCTGCCGTCGGCCTCCAGCTACTGGCGGCTATCCTCCGGCGACCCTCTGGTGACATCCCTTGGCTCCAATGACCAAGGTGCAACCGACCTTCCTCCTTTGGGCCGGTGCAAATCCTCCACCAAGTTGTCCAATTTTTTGGACAGCTTGTTTCCTTTCGTGTCAGAGCATCGTTTAGACGAAGTTTGGAGCTTCGACAGTGGCTACCTTACCGGGGATTCGATCTCCGATAATCCTCATAGGCGGAGGACCAAGGACTCGTCAATCGGTTGACGAATACCTCTCCGTAGAAGCGAGTTTTAGGGACTCATTTTCGAATTCGAATTTTGATTCGGATTGTGATATTCTCTCAATCATGTCGTCTTTGACACGAGGCTAGTGACTCCTACAAAGACGAGGCTTGTAGCTTGGTGAATCTATCCCGATGGTACTCGGCGTGGATACGGATAGAGGCAATTATAGCGAGAGTTGCTCTGGTTGATGTCATTCCCGCTGCACGTGATACGTCAGGTATAACTACCGTAATTTCCTTTTATTACAAAATTTGAAATTGCGATTATGTCTACACATGTTGTAATTTGTATGCATGTGTTGTGTGTGTTGTAATAAATTAGATTTATTATTTTTAATTCTTTTTTTGTGCACATGTTTACGAAACATGTTCGAACACACACTCGCCGCAGTGCCGGAAATCCAACAGTGGTATCAGAGCCCAGATTGTGTTTTGACATAATCGTAAAATTATTTTGCGATAGTCATAATTGTATTTATGGAAATTTTCAATTTTTGGAAAGTTTAGAAGTATTTATGAAAATTTTTTAATTTTGAAAAGTTTAGAAGTATTTATGGAAATCTTCTACTTTTGGAAAGTTTAGAAGTATATATGGAAATTAACACTTTCCATAAATAAAATATATGATTAGATTTAGAAATTTATTTCCTAATTTAATCATGATTTGATTTGGAGAATCAAATCTAAAATATATTTTATTTTCATAAATATTTTATACAATTTAGGAAATTTGTTTCATAAATTAAATTTAACTTTCCTTAATTAATACTTTCCATAAATAAAATATATGATTAGATTTGGAAATTTATTTCCTAATTTAATCATGATTTGATTTGTGGAATCAAATCTCAAATATATTTTATTTTCATAAATAGTTATGACATATAAGGAAATTTTTGTGCATGCCATAATTGTATGTCTTGTAATTGCATTAGATGCATATCATTATGGCATGCATGTCGTGACATGTAGATGTATGTAATGTAGATAATAGTTATTTGCATGCAAAGAGAATGAGACATTAAAACCCTTACACAATATTAAAGCTTACACCTTCCATTAATATGGTTGGAACCAGAGTTTTATTTTTTGTTTGGATTGTTGGACTCTCTCCAAGCCCGGCTTGAACCTGAACATGTTCAAAACATGAAATAGTTTAATACTTATATGTTAAGAGTCAGAGGTCAATTGTTAACTTTGGTTGTTGGACTCTCTTCAAGCCGGGCTAATTGGTTGAATGCGCTCTAACCATATTAAAACTATTTCTCGATTAATGGGTTGACTTTAACCTGGAGCATCGGCTTGTTGGACTCTCTCCAAGGTCGATGTGAAGGGAGGTGAAGTTGGGTGTTATGCATATGATGCATACTTGTTAATGAGTTAACAACCTGATGTATGTGTGAATATTCAATTAGTTGATAGTACATTGTGATAGTTGCATATATGTGATATGCAATCGGTATACATGATACCTACCATTGTAGTTATGAATGCCTTGTTGGACTCTCTCCAAGGTTGTTCATATCTATGTTGGATATCAGCCCATTCGGAGATGAACCTACGATCTCCCAAAGTAATTTTGGGGTTTTTAAAATTCAAAAAATGAATGGGATTTGTAAATGTATGTTGATGCATTTTTCCATCTTTCTCATATATGCTCGATTTGTATTTCTAGGTTAATCACTTGATCATGATGTCTTTGAATTTGCGCTCTATTTTGAATTCAAATAAATTGACTGGGCCGATCTTCTTAAACTGACTTAGAAACTTGAGAATTATTCTTAAGGTGGAAAAGCTTGCGTATGTTCTTGAAGAGCCTCTTCCCACCCGTCCGAAAGACGATGCAACTCCAGACCAATTGTTGGCCTATCAAAAACATGTGACTGATTCTGAACTGGCGAGTTACATCATGCTAGCCGCGATGGTACCCAAGCTGCAGAAGCAACATGAGCATATGGATGCTCATACTGTAATCTTTTATCTCTATGAGTTGTTTAATGAGCAAGTGAGATTCGAAAAGTTCGAAGTCTCCAAGCTCCTCTTCACCTCTGAGATGCAAGAAGGTTCATCTGTGGTACTGCTCAACATGCTAAAGACTGTGGACCCTCCTATGAAGCATGAGCAGGGGATGGTGTTGTTAGTTGATTCATCGAAGAAAAGTTCTAAGAGGAAGTCAAAGGAACAACAGAAGGGGAAGAAGAAAAAGTCTAAAAGGGCAGAACCAGCTTAAAAGGGCACTTGCCATCATTGTGGCAAGGAGGGCCATTGGAGAAGAAACTGCAAGATTTATCTTGAGTCCGTGAAGAAGAATAAGGCATCAGATGCCCCATCTTCTTCATATATCTTCGTTATTGATTGTCATTTTATTTCCTCAAACACTTGGGTATTGGATATTGGGTGTGACTCACATATATGTAATGACATACATGGGCTAAGGAATAGAAGAAGATTCGTCAAGGGAGAGTCAAATTTACGTGTTGGGAATGGATCAAAGGTTGTTACACTCGTCATCGGAACGTATTTGTTGAAATTCCCTACAGGACTTGTTTTAGAACTAGACAATTGCTTTTATGTTCCTTCGTTGATAAAGAACATCATTTCTATTTCATGTTTGAATAGAAATGGGTACAATTTAACTTTTAGTAACAAATGTTGTTACATAACTTTGAATGACGTTCTTTATGGGACTGGAACTTTAAGCAATGGTATTTATACATTAGACGTATTCAGTGACATTTTCAATATTGAAGTGAGCAACAAGCGTGCTCGAAAGGATAATCAATTAGACTCCTATATGTGACATTGTCGTCCTGGCCATGCAAGCAAGAAACGCATGTTCGTATTACACCGATGTGGAATTCTGGAATCGTTTGAATTAGATTCATACGATACATGCAAATCATGCTTAAAAAGCAAGATGACCAAGTTACCTTTTACTGAAAAAGATGAACCGATGGGAGAGTTGCTTGGTCTAATACATACTGATGTGTGTAGACCTATGTCAACTCAACCTCTACGAGGCTATAGCTACTTCATTACCTTCACCGATGATCACTCATGGTTTGGGTATGTTTCTTGATGAAACACAAGTCTGAAGCCTTTGAAAGGTTCAAAGAATTCAGAAATGAAGTAGAGAAACAACATGACAAGAGTATTAAAATACTTTGATCGGATCGATGTGGTGAATACTTGAGTCAAGAGTTTCTTGATTATCTAAGAGACAATGGTATATTGTCTCAATGGACTCCGCCATATATACCACAACATAATGGTGTATCTGGGAGGCATAACCGGACCTTGTTGGACATGGTTAGGTCAATGATGATTCATGCGAATCTTTCCAAGTCCTTTTGGGGCTATGCACTTCAGACAACTGTTTACTTGCTAAACAGAATGTCAAACAAGGTAGTCTCCATTACTCCATATGAGATATGGAATAGTAAAAAACCTCATTTATCTTACTTGAAGATATGAGATTGTCCTGCTTATGTGAAGCGGACTGTATCAGACAAATTGGATGCTAAGTCTGATAAATATCTATTTATTGGATACCCTAAGGAAACAAGGGGTTACCAATTCTATCATCCTGTGGAACAAAAGATGTTTGTTTCAAGGCATGTTGTGTTTCTAGAGAAAGAGTTTCTCTTGCAAGAAAACAGTGAGAGTGTCATTGAGCTTGAGGAGGCTCGAGAGACTCAAATAGACATTGATGAGATACCTGGTGAAGCACCATGACCAATAACTCATAGTGATGAGCCATCAGCTGGACCTATTATGACACCACAACTTCGTAGATCTGGTAGAACATATAATATTCCTGAGAGATATGGATTTCTCGTAAGTGAATCGAACGACGTGTTACTCATTGATGATAAGGAGCCTACCAGTTATGAAGAAGTCCTGGAAAGTTCAGAAAGAGATAAGTGGTTTAACGCCATGAAGTCGGAAATGAATTCCATGTATAAAAATCAAGTTTGGAACTTGGTTGACCCACCTGAAGGCATAAAGCCTATAGGGTGAAAGTGGGTTTTTAAGAAGAAAACCAACATGGATGATAATGTGATTATCTATAAGGCTAGATTGGTGGCGAAAGGGTATCGTCAAAAGCAAGGTGTTGATTATGACGAGACCTATTCATCTGTTGCTATGCTTAAATCTATTTGGATGCTCCTGGTCATAGCAGCCCATTATGATTATAAGATATGACAGAGGGTTTCACATCGGTTGATAAAACCAAGGTATGCAAACTGCGACTGTCCATATATAGACTGAAGCAAGCATCCAGAAGCTGAAAGATCCATTTTGATGAGACAATCAAAAAATTTGATTTCTCACAAAATCCGGACGAACCTTGTGTGTACAAGAAGGTTAGTAAGAGTGCATTTGTGTTCCTAGTATTGTATGTCGATGAAATATTACTTATAGAAAACGATATTTCAGTCTTACAGTCAGTTAAAATTTGGTTGTCCAAGATATTCTCCATGAAAGACTTGGGAGAAGCAACCTATATCCTCGGGATTAAGATCTATAGGGATAGATCAAAATGGTTGCTTGGTCTTTCGTAGTCTACATATATAAACCGAGTGCTAAAGAGGTTTAGCATGTTGGAATTCAAGAAAGGTTTCCTACCCATCAGACATGGGATACACCTTTCGAAGTCTATGTGTCTGTGCACAGAAGACGAGAGAATTTGCATGAATAAGATTCTCTATGCATCCGCAATAAGATCTATCATGTATGCTATGTTATGTACGAGGTCTGACATATCGTATGCTCTGAGTGTCATGAGCAGATACCAGTCTGATCTAGGAATGGATCATTGGGTGACTGTTAAGACGATTCTTAAGTACTTGAGAAGAACTAAGGATGTGTTCCTAATATATGGAGAATGAGACATGGTGATACGTGGGTATACAGATGTCAGCTTCTAGATAGACAAGGATGATTCCAAGTCTCAGTCTGGGTATGTATTCACCTGGAATGAAGGCGTAATAAGTTGGAAAAGTTTCAAGTTTGACACTATAGAGGATTCTACCACTGAGGCAGAATACATTGCAGCTTCGGAAGCAGCAAAGAAAGCGGTTTGGATTAAGAAGTTCATTTCTGAACTTGATGTGGTCTCATTGATGATCCAAATATATGCTTCGCCGCTATCATCTGATCAGAGAGATCATAAGTAGGAAGGAAATACAAATCGAGAAGATTCCCACTGAAAGGAACTTAGCGAATCATTTAACTAAGGCCTTGCCTCAAAGTAAGTTTGAGGGTCATGTTAGAGCATATGATATTCTATGCTCTGAGGTTTAGCATGTCGAAATCCAAGAAAGGTTTCCTACCCATCAAACATGGGATACACCTTTCGAAGTTTATGTGTCTGCGCACAGAAGACGAGAGAATTTGCATGAATAAGATTCTCTATGCATCCGCAATAGGATCTATCATGTATGTTATGTTATGTACGAGGCCCTACGTATCATATGCTCTGAGTGTCACGAGCAGATACCAGTCTGATCCAGGAATGAATCATTGGGTGACTGTTAAGACGATCCTTAAGTACTTGAGAAGAACTAAGGATGTGTTTCTAATATATGGAGAAGTGGACATGGTGATACGTGGGTATACGGATGTCAGCTTCCAAACAGACAAGGATGATTCCAAGTCTCAGTCTGAGTACGTATTCACCTGGAATGAAGGCGCAATAAGTTGGAAAAGCTCAAAACTTGACACTATAGCGGATTCTGCCACTGAGGCAGAATACATTGCAGCTTCGGAAGCAGCAAAGGAAGCGGTTTGGATTAAGAAGTCCATTTCTGAACTTGATGTAGTCTCATCGATGATCCAAATATGTGCTTCGCCGCTATCATCTGATAAGAGAGATCATAAGTAGGAAGGAAATACAAATCGAGAAGATTCCCATTGAAAGGAACTTAGCGAATCCTTTAACTAAGGTCTTACCTCAAAGTAAGTTTGAGGGTCATGTTAGAGCATATGGTATTGGATACCGTGGCGATTGACATTAGGTCAAGTGGGAGTTTGTTAGTAATATATGAGAGGTGTCCTAAGGCAATCATCTTATGGTTGTATCATTTATATGATAAATAAAGATTCACTATTTGAGTATATATGTTGTCATGTATTTGATTAGATCTTAAACTCATTTACTGAATGTCCATAATATGATTCACAGCATGATAGAAGTTGTGATTGGATCACAACTAGTGAGTATCTCTACATGTGCAATTGTGATGTGTTGGAATTATCCTTAGTCGATGAATTGATGGATTTGGACACCATCAATTCTGTCGAGACTAGCACGAGGTATACTCCTTGGTGTATCCAAGCAGCTGATTCTCACTGGCTGAAGATATTGTGATTTCCGGAGTTAATCGTGTATGCTAGTTATGGTAACTAGTTCATTAGAGTGACCAGCTGTAAGACTTCATATTGTTCACTGCATATATGAATATGTCAATGAAGTTCTTACTGCAGCTTAACTGCGATGTTCCTTTGACTTGCGGTATTCAAGTCATCTTGGTCATGAAGACTTATGCTTTGACATCTTAAGCAATCATCTCTGAGGAGATGTGGACCCGGGATGATTGGGTATAAGTTGAAGTAACCGGAGGTGTTTGAATAGTCTGTAAAGGATTCACCACTCCTTCCGAGGAGATGTATACTCATGGCCTCTCGTCGGATTGTTACTAAAGTCTTTGGCCAAAGCATTATATGTTTAGAGTAAGGTACTCTTGGATACATGTGCAGTAACTAGAATCCGTAGGACGAGGAAATGATACTTGGGCTAGGTGTGACGTAGTCGACCTAGTGGGGACTGACACTATAGACCATGTCCTAAACCAAGTGGATATAAGATGCGTGAAGAGAACGAGGCACGATTCAATGTAGCTGCCGAAGGGTTTTTGAAATGGTTCTGGAATCAACCGTTGATTTTCTAGTTAATTGGGGATCATGATGTACTACTAGGTGCCACTCATGATGGTTCTATAATTAATGGTTAATTATAGATGACCAAAATAAATCGGGAACCTATTTGGTCACACGCACAACGAGCGTAATCCGAAATATTTAAAACGAGCTTGAGAATGAGATTTTCAGATTGAGAGAAACTAGGTTTGGTTGGACCAAACAAGTAGCGAGCATGAAATTGTTTTAGTCGTAATGGAAGCATGGATGGGCCGAGTCTTATGAAGACATGATGGATGAACCAAATTGGTTTGGTTCTAATCCAATGGCGGAGAATAAATCAAAGGGGTTTCATTTATTTTTAAACGAATGAACCAAAGTTGGTTCGGTTCGTTTTAACTTAAAATAGACCAACACAGATTGGTTTATTTTAACTTAAGTTATTGGAGCGGGTTAACGGGTTTTGATTATGAACCAATAACCGTTAGGAGAATGTGTTATCTATAAAACATGACTTAAGGGTTTTTCGTGGATAACTTGTGTGTTGGAAACCCTAGCCACCCAAGCCCTTCTCCTCTTCTTGCCGCCCAATAAGGTTACCGCCCAACCTTGCTGCTGCCCTCCTTGCTGGACACCGCCACCTGCTGCCGCCGGCCTCCAGCTACTCCCGGCTATCCTCCGGCGACCCTCCGATGACATTCCTTGGCTCCGGTGACCAAGGTACCGCCGACCTTCCTTTTTTGGGCTGGCGTAAATCCTCCACCAAGTTGTTCAATTTTCTGGACAGCTTGTTTCCTTTTGTGTTGGAGTGTCATTTGGAAGACGTTTGGAGCTCCGATAGCGGCTACCTTACCGGGGATTCGATCTCCGGTAATCCTCATAGGTGGAGGACTAAGGATTCGTCAATCGGTTGACGAATACCTCTCCGGAGAAGCGAGTTTTGGGGACTCATTTTCGAATTCGAATTTTGATTCGGATTGTGATCTTCTCTCGATCACGTCGTCTTCGACACGAGGCTAGTGACTCCTACAAAGACGAGGCTTGTAGCTTGGTGAAGCTATCCCAATGGTACTCGGTGTGGATACGGATAGAGACAATTCTAGCGAGAGTTACTCCTGTTGATGTCATGCTCGCTGCACGTGATACGTCAGGTATAACTAGCGTAATTTCCTTTTATTGCAAAATTTGAAATTGCGATTGTGTCTACACATGTTGTACTTTGCATGCGTGTGGTGTGTGTGTTGTAATAAATTAGATTTATTATTTTTTAATTCTTCTGTTGTGCACATATTTACGAAACATGTTCGAACACACACTCGTCGCGGTGCCGAAAACCAACAAAATTCAGGTCGTGCAAAGGCTTAAAAGGAGCTCGATGGAGAGGATTTTGATAGCGATTTCTTGGGCGATTTGCTGGTTTAAATCAAGGTTTTCAAGTGCGGTCCAAAACAATCAACAAGCAAGCATTCAAGTTCATATTTGTAAAGTTTTCTTTACGTTATTTTGTGTATTTTACTTGTATTTTATTATATCTTTTTCTTATTATTGTAAGATCGCTTGTACGAGGTTTCTCTACCTCCGACGTATTGTCGAGAAGGAGTTTATTGAGTAGTGGTGTGTACATCACTAGAGCTCATTATCAAGCTCGCCCCATGAAATAGGAACTAGGATTCCGAACCATGTTATATCGCTTGTGTTGATTGTATTGTTATGCTTGTATTTTGTTTATGCTTTTCTATTATTTTCGCTGCGTACTAATCAAATTGTAGCAAACACGCAAATGAATTCCATCAAGCGGACGAGAACGCGCCATTCACCCCCCTCTAGCGCTCACTGAAGTTCCAGCAATTTGTATCAGAGCTAGGAGCTTATATACGGATTAACAACCGGGGGCAAAAGTGCTAGAAGAGATGGAGCTATCTAAGGACGGATTGGGGTATGCCATCGACATTCCTTCACCATACGACCAAAAAGATTTTCTAGCATGGAGGGTGAGAATGGAAACATTCTTGATGATGGACATAGAGAATTGGTTTGTCATCATGGAAAGTTTCGAACCTCCAGGGATAAGAAGGGAGATATCCTCAAATTGAAGAAGTGGACCCAAGAGCAACGCCAAAAATTCAAGATTAAGGTTAAAGTAACAAAAATTTTGGAAGATTTAATCCCTAATAATATCTTGTTCAAGTTAGGTGAATACAAGGATGTCAAGAAGCTTTGGAGTGAATTGGCAAAGTATAATGAAAATCCATCACTGGCTCATGAAGTAGAGGAGGAGTCCGAGGAGAAGTGTTTATCCTCTCAAGCTCAAGAAAAAAGCAAGTATATCATCATCCCAAAAGCTTGAGGATTAAGAGTTTAAAAGGGAATCAACATTCGAATCAGAAGAGGTGAAAGAAGTAGGAGAAACCTCCACCTCTATGATTGAGGGGGAAGAGTGTTCGTCCTCAATGCCGGAGCAAAATCAAGAAGTAGCCATCATCTTCTGAAGAAGTGATGAAAAAGATCAAGAGGCTTCCACCACCATTGACCTATGTAACTCAAACACCTTAATAAATAATAAAAATTATATTGTGCATTTTAAGTGTAGGGAATATGGGCACTATAAGAGAAAGTGCTCTAAGAAGATCAAAAAGGCTAAACCGACACCAAAAGTTAATAAAAATTCAAAGGATACCGGAGTCCCCACTAGTAAGAGCAAGGAGCACGTGGTGTGCTTCAAGTGAAATCAAAGGGGATATTATATAAGCAAATGTCCTAGGGGGAGGAATCCTAACAAGGGTGAAGAAGAAGCATCAAATGTAGGGGGCTTCTAAAGCAAACCCTAAAGTAAATTTAAATAATGCTCATTCTTTAAGTAATAGGCAAAAGCATTCTATAAATAACTTTAATACTCTTGCAATTATGCATAATCATAAGGAGCATGCTAGAAATAATAAATTCTATTATTTAGGTGCTAAGAGTTGTAATTTTAGAACTAAGGAGAAATTTAGGACTAATAACTTTAGACCAATTCTACCTAGGGAGTCAATTAGAAATGTAGAAAATCATTTAGGCATTAACCTTAAGAAGGGTAGACATATGCCTAGAAGAAAAGGTAATGCCCAAAGACTAAATGAAAAATCAAAAATTGGGCAACTAGAATTAGAAAATCAAGTTTTGAGGTCAAGGCTTGAAAAATTAGAAAATACCCTTATGCAAAATCAATTGCAAGGGTCAAATAGTCAAAATCTAGGGTCTAGGAGGCAAGACTCATCTATGGGCAAGAAAGGTTTGGGTCACAAACCTAAGTCTAAGGAGACCTACCATAGTTTTTCATTTGATTATGGAACCATTCATAGGTCTAGGAAAATCAAGGTTACTAGGAAAGTTATCCCTAAGGGTAACCAAGGTAGGTATTTAGTGGCTAAGGTTTAAAGGAAACCTAGGAAAGTCACTAAGAAGGTCACAAGAGGAGTTACCCCTAGAGTTGACCTAGGCAAGACCTAAATGACTAAGGTTTCAAAGCCTAAGAGGATCATTAGGAAGGTATCTAGGGAAGTTATCCCTAGTGAATACCTAGTAAACCCAAAGAGCTTCAATAGGTATTGGGTTCCTAGGAGCGTAATTCCTTCACACTAAATGGGTTAGGTTGTGTCAACTTGAATTGGTAAGGTAGTTAACCTAATCATAGCAAAGTTGATACTTTAGGATATTTTCAAGATTATGTGATACCTTGGAAATGAAGTTTAATTTTATATCCTAAAAGATTTTAGGATGTGCCAATACATTTTGAGAACTATGAAAATTTGATCAAATTGACACAATTAGATTTAGAGGTCTTAGTGTGTCATTTTTGGGTTTTTGGCACACTTGGGATGAGTGGTATTATGGCAAAATGAATTTAATCCTAACAAAGGACAATTAATACTAAAACTTAGGTATTGTTATACCTTCATATTTTATTTGTCATGATTTGTTTGCCTTTGCCATGTCATGACATCATAGCTCTTTTAAATCATATAATATGCCATGATAATGCTTAGGTTTAAATTTTTAATCTCATGTATACTTAGATTTCACTTTATGCCATAACATCATGATTATTAACACATATTTATTTATGATATCTTATATGTCATAATCATTATTCATGCATTTAAATTAATTAAAATTGATTTAAGGACTATAACATGATTTGAAGTCTCATGTATAAGGGAATTAAATAGTGTTGCATAAGAGAATGCATGAGACCTTAGATTAGGAAGAACAAAATTCACATCTCACATCATATTGACATATGTGTGTATTGATACACCCTAGACACATGTGAGATGCTAGAAAATAAGTTAAGTTCAAGATGCATAGTTCTTGCATCTAGATGAACTCAAACTCATCTTATACCATGGATGAATAATGAGGAAAGCTTATGTACAAGTCATGTGCATTAAGCCCATAAACCATGGTTCAATATAAGGTTTTAAAATTATTTTGAAAAACCTTGGTGAAGTCTATCTTTTAATAGCAAACATCATTGATGGAGTTGATACAAAGTAGAGTCAAAACATTGAACTTTTCATTAGTTTTGAACTTTGTATCAATCTCACTATTTAATGGGAATTTTATTTTTCAAATATTTTTTTACCCATTATGATTGTTACAAGTATTATATATATGAAGTTTCATTATTTTTCAAATTATATATAATTATTTATATATTTTCGAAATTCATTTTTTGAATCTGATTTCTACACATGTAGAAATCAGTCGATTGTCATCCATGGCAGTCGACTGGCATTAAGGGTAGTCGACTGTTGACTGACAGAGTCGACTGCTAAATGCTGATTTCAGTTAAACAAGGATGTTTAGCCCATGTTTCAGCTATGTTAGGCTACCATAACTGCTTTTAATCCTAGGATGTTCTTTGGAAAACAGTATAAAGGGTAAAAATCCATTGGATATGGATTAGAAGAATTGTTTAAGGTGTGTGAAAGTTCAAATTTGAACTTTTGCCCTTAATTTTGATGGCTTAGTATTCTTATAGGCTTAGAGACTCTCCAAGAATATTGTTAGTGCAATGGTCAAGGGAGAGCAAGCCTTTAGGGGGAGGTTATCTATTAATGGAATGATAGATGTGTTCTTCCTCATAGGGGGAGAATTTGGAGAAGTGAGGATTGCCTCTCTTTAGTGATATGAGACTTATCACTAGAAAGATTGAATACATCCTAGATGTTTTTGGCTAAGGAGAGATTGTAAGATCTCATTGGGATAGGAGACATTAATACCCTTGGGGAGAGCCTTTTTGATGTATGTCAAAATGGGGGAGAATTTGAGTGAAAATTTGGAATTTCCAATTGGGAGGATTGGATTGAGTTAGTGTTTTAACTCAAAGGTGTTTCGTTTTTGTCAAATATCAAAAAAGAGAACCAATCGGCCCAGGTCATGATTGACCAGACTTGAGTTTGACTCGAGTAGTATTTTGATATTTGAAGATGAGTTGATCATTGTTTAAAAATGAGTTGACTATATGGTTGACATGGGGTTGATCATATGATGGAGAAGTCCAAGTGGGACACTTGATATGGAAAGTCCAAGCATGGGTCTTGGCAATGATAAAGTCCAAGTCATGAGTACTTAGCATAGAAAGTCCAAACATAGGTCTTGGTAAGAGAAAGTCTAAGTTTGAGTCTTGGCAATTAGAAAGTCCAACATGGATTGACATGGAAAGTCCAAGGGTGTAGTCTTGGCCACGTAAGTCCAAGGGTGAAATCTTGGCAATGAAAGTCCAAGTCATAGGTACTTGGCATTTGGGAAGTCTAAGGGTTAATATTGGCGGCGTAAAGTCCAAGGGTGGAGTCTTTGCAACATAAATCCAATGGTTGACGACGTAAAGTCCAAGCATGTGTCTTGGCAGCGTAAGTCCAATGTGCCTTGGTGGTGTAGACCAGCTTAGCATGACAATAGTCGATGGAAGCATTTAAAAGCTAGCATATAGATGAACAAATCATAGATAACTTGGAGGGATCCAATAGGCGTGAGGCTGATGGAGGTAGCTAGAAAGCTTAGGTTTAGGCTAAGGGTGGTCTAGCAAGTATGAGAACATCATATTTGAGGTTAAACCTCATGGATGAGGTGTAGCGGTTAACTGGGGTTATGGACCAGCCGACTGATCAATTGTTTGACACTTGACAGCCAAGTTGACACTGAGCAGTTGATTGTTGTGAATCGATTGGCATTCGACTGTCATGTATGGGCAGTCGACTGGCCATGAGTAGTCAACTGCCATGGAGGGCAATCGACTGTTGGTGGTTTTGGTCGCGAAGGCAGAACACTCAATAGTCGACTGAGAAGTTGGCTACAGGCTTGAGCAGTCGACTGCCAGTGTATCCGTTGGCTGGAATGTCGACATAGATCAAGTCTGTTGTGAGACAACGACATTGTTGGCAGTCAATTGAGGCTTTTTGATAGTCGAATGTCAGTCATAAATCCATATCGCACAAAGACTTAAAAGATGATCGACGGAGAGGACTTCGGTAGCGATTTCTTGGGCCATTTGAAGCGATTTTCTGGTGTAAATCAGGGTCTTCAAGTACAGTCCAAAGCAATCAACAAGCAAGCATTCAAGTTCACATTTGTAAAATTTTCTTTACATTGTTTTGTGTATTTTACTTGTATTTGTTTGTATCTTTTTCTTATTATTGTAAGATCGCTTGTACGAGGTTTCTCCACCTCCGACGTATTATCGAGAAGGAGTTTATTGAGTAGTGGTGTATACATCACTAGAACTCATTATCGAGCTCGCCCTGTGGAGTAGGAATTAGAGTTCCGAACCACGTTATATCGCTTGTATTGATTGTATTGTTGTGCTTGTATTTTGTTTATGATTTTCTATTATTTCTGCTACGTACTAATCAAATTGTATCAAGCATACAAACGAATTATGTTAAGTGAACGAGAACGCGTCATTCACCCCCTCTAGCACTCACCGAAGTTCCAATAGATTTTACTTGGTTTATAGCCCACCGACTGTTAATCCAAGGCCCTTGTGATCCTTGATCGCTTCCGAGGAGCAATCACTAAAATCGTCTCTTCCCCGTTAGAGGTAAGAGACCAATCGATTACAAATAATGTGGAGGATAAGATAACAAGATTACCTCTCCTCCTAACAATTAAAAAGTAAGGAACAAAAACAATAAGGAGGTACTGACTACAAGAAATGAAAGTTAGAAACTTTGTCGGCGTTATGATGTTGATGCACGGGGATGAGAGCTTCGGATTGATGGAGCACTTTGGGAGCCTTGTTGTAGGTTGAAGAAGGGTGTTTTACCTCTCCTTTTATAGCCTTTCAAACCCCATCTCGTTGAGTTTTAGATCTGAGTCAAACATCATCACCCACTCCTCCTTTTGTGGCTCTTATCTTAACTTTATTCAAAGTGTTTAGATTCTTTAGCAATCGACTGATGCTTCCAACAGTCGACTGATAATGATCCAAATGGACTGCTCTTTTCTTCCAGTCGACTGATGGCTTGAATAGTCACCTGCATTACATGGTTAGCACAAGAACTATATAGTGAGCAATGAGACAGTCCTGTATCGTCCGATCTCGACTTAGGTCTTTCTATGGAAGTCTTAGTCGGATCATCATCTATGGTTGTCTCCGTAATGAGGATGCGACCTATCCTCTTTGCACAAAATTCTTACCTTCCTTACCTTTAGTCCTTCTGACGTGTCGCTTAGCTTTCGGTCACTTGACCACCGAAGTTTCTCGTCCCGTCGAAATTCTCCTGGTGTCGGTTCATTGGATCACCGAGGTTTCTTAACTTTTCGAGATTCTCTTGGTGTCGTCAACCTTAGCAAAGCCTAATACCTTGCCTGCACACTCAATATAACACATGAGATAACAAAATATCTTAACTTTGAATCTTTGTCATTATCAAAACCTATATTTGATTATCTGGTGCCCTGCACCAACAGATATTGTTGGTGCAATCGGCCCAGGTTGACTCGAGCAGTACCTGGATAGTATTTTGATGATAGACAAAACTCATGACATGGGATTGTCATGGGAAAGTCCAACATGGTGTTGGCATGGAAAATCCAAGCATGGAGCTTGGTGTGGGAAAGTCCAACATGGGAAAATCCAAGCATGGAGCTTGGTGTGGAAAAGTCCAAAGCATTGCGAAGTCGTGCGCTTGGTGAGAAATGCATTGCGAAGCCGTGCGCTTGGTGCATATGGGAAGTCTTGAGGACTTGGTAAGTTCACTAGGCTCGGGGTCTTTGAGTCGGTGAAGGATGACATTGTGAAGTCGTGCGCTTGGTGCATTTGAGGGACAGTCGGACGGGGAGCGAATGGAGTGAGGCCCAAGGGAAGCATACTTCGAGGGCATGAGATGCGAAGGATGGTGTTGCGAATCCGTGCGCTTGGCGCATCCGAGGGACGTAGGCCGAGGGAAGAGAGCTTCGGTGGGGAACTCCATGAGGGATAAGGTGGACTTGGCCAAGTGGCTAAGACTGAGTGTCGGAGGCTCAAACTTGATGTTTGAGGGATTATCCGACGGTCGGATGCTCAAACAACTTGGTGTTTGAGGTTTTGCCCGACAACAGTCGACTAGCATAGGTGCTGGTTCGACTGATCCAAGTCGACTATGGTTCGACTAGTGTTAGACTGCAGGTTTTGTGCTTAGCAGTCAACTACCATGGGTAGCGATCGGTGATGTCGACGGTGATCAGCCTTAGAGGACAACGATCGGTGATGAGAGTGTCGCGAGCACAGAACGCTCCGTAGCCGATTGGGCAGTCGACTACTAGGTCACCAGTCGACTGATGGGCATGATCAGTCGACTGGTAGGTGATCCGTTGGAACTTATCCAATGTGGATCTGGCCGTTGTGAGACAACGACTACAGGGGCAGTCGACTGGGGCCTTTTGGCAGTCGACTGCTGGGCACGAAAACAGCTTGATGCAGGTTATAAATGGAGCTCAAGTGGGAGTATTTCGCCAAGACTTTTGTGAAGCTATTGGAGGGGAATTGCTGCTGCATTCCAGACCTTCAAGAGCCATCTAAAGCAAGCTACAAGCAAAGGGTTCAAAGCAAGCGTTGTAAAGTGTTCTTTACGTGTATTTCGTATTTGTCTTTGTATTGTTTGTATTTCATATATTACTTGTTGTAATAGCTTGTGAGAGGTTTCTCCACCTCCGACGTGTAGTCGAGAAGGAGTTTAGTTAGTGTCGTGCGCATAACTAGAGCTCGGTGAGCTCGCCCGTGGAGTATGAACCATTTGGTTCCGAACCATGTATATGCTTGTGTATTGCTTGTGATTGTTATGTGTTGTTAGTATTGTCATTATCATTGTTATTCCGCTGCGCTAACAACAATCGTAGACAAGCAACGCAACGAGAACGAGCAAATTTCACCATCGGACGATTAAGGGTTATTCACCCCCCTTTAGCCGACCACATACACACCGATCGATCCCCTACAAGTGGTATCAGAGCCAAGACGCTTGTCAAGGACTAACCGCTGACACAAGCACTACAAAATGGACGACTACAACATCCATCCACCGAAATTCGATGGAGATTTTGATTGGTGGAAGAAACGGATGGAGGTATATTTCGAAACCGATTTCGATTTCATGTTAATCATTGAAAATGGTTTTGAAGTGCCTAGGGACAAAGAAAATAAGCCACTAGAAAAATCAAGGTGGACCCAAGACCAAATGAAGGATTTCAAGACAAATCTCGAGGTAATTAAATTACTTAGTGATTTGATTCCTAACCATATTTGGTCTAGGCTAGGAAATTTTAGGGATGCAAAGGATTTGTGGAATAAGGTGGTTAAATTCCACAAGAATCCCGAATTGGCACATGTGGAGAAGAATGTCGTGGAAGAATTGACATCCACATTCGAAGATGTGGATGATTTAGTGGAGACCTCCACCTCTAGCATTGAGGGGGAGGAAAGAGTTTCTATTCCGGAGCAAGATCAAAATGAAACTTCTACCTCCGGAAGAAGTGAAGAGGCCTCCACCACCTCCCTAGGTAACTCAAGTGTTGTTATTTTAAATAAAAATCATATAATATATTTTGAGTGTAGGGAGAAAGGGCACTATAAGAGTAAATGCCCTAAATTGGCTAAGGAAAAGGCATCGACACCAAAAGTCAACCCAAAGTCAAAGGATGCCAGAGTCCCCTTAATTAAGAGCAAAGAGCACATTGTGTGCTTCAAATGCAACCAAAGAGAGCACTACCGAATCCAATGCCCTAGGGGGAGGAAGAAAGGACAAGAAGGTGTATCTCATGTAGGGGGAGCTTCCCAAGCTAACCCTAAAGTAAATTTAACTTATGCACTTTCAATTCCTAAAGTTAAAAAGCATGTTAAGAATTATTTTAGCTCTCTTGCAATCATTAATGAAAAGCATGCTAGTAGGAAGAAATATGTTTGTCTAGGTGCTAAGCATGTTAGTTTCTCTAAGGACAAACCCAGGACTCAAAACACTAGACCTATTTTACCTAAAGAGTCCATTAGAAGAGTTGAAAACCATCTAGGCATTAACCCTAAGAAGGGTAGACACATGCCTAAGAAGAAGAATATTTCTCAAAAGATTAATGAAAAATCAAAATTGGGAAAATTAGAGCTAGAAAACCAAGTCTTGAGGTCAAGGCTTGAGAGAATGGAGAAAACCCTTAGAATCATAGAAAATTCAATTCTAGGGTCAAATGCCCAAAAGTCAAGACCTAAAGTTCAAAAACGGTCTAAGGGCAAGAAAAGTTTGGGTCACAAACCTAAGCCCAAGAGGACTTATCATAATATTCCATTTGATTATGAAACTATTTCTAGGTCTAGAAAAACTAAGGCTAATAGGGAAGTCATCCCTAAGTCTAGCCATGGTATGTGTCAAGTGGCTAAGACCTCAAAAAAATCAAATGTAGCCACTAGGAAGGTCCAAGGAGGAGTCGCCTCTAGAGTTGACCTAGGAAAGATCCAAAAGACTATGACTTTAAAGCCAAAAAGGGTCATTAGGAAGGTATCTAGGGAAGTCATCCCTAGAGAATACCTTGTTAACCCAAGGAGCTCCAATAGATATTGGGTTCCTAAAAGCGTGATCGATTCACGCTAAATGGGTTAGGGTGTGTCAACCCTAAGTGGATGGGTAGTTAACCTAGCCATGGTGAGTTGACACATTAGGATGTGCCAATATGCCTTGAGAAGTTAAAAATGATTTAAATTGGCACAATTAGGTCTTAGAGGTATTGGTGTGTCATTTTGGGTTTATGGCACACTAGGGGGATAAATGGCTTTAAGGTAAAATGGAATTAATTCCTAGAAATAGCAACTTGGATTTAACACCTAGGTATTTTATACCTTAGTATATTTTACTTGTCATGATTTATTTGTCTTGCCATGTCATGACATCATTTTCATTTTTATCTCTAAAAGTGTCATGATCATGTTTTAGACCTATCTTTATATGTCATGTATGCTTAAATGTCATTCACATGCCATAACATCATGATTTTGGCACATGCTTAGTTAAATTATATTTATGTCATAATCATCATCATGCATATAATTAAAATGAAATTAAGGACTATGACATGATTTGATGGAAATCAAATAATATTGCCTAGAAATATGCATGAAACCATTAAAAGAACAAAAACCCACATCTCACTAAAAATTTGTCTTGTATGTGTTTTACGCATCTAGATATAAGTGAGATGTTTAGGAAAAAGAAATTAAAGGTTTCAAAAATATTTTGAAAAACTTTGGTGAAGCCTATTTTTTGATAGCTATCACCATTAAATAGGATGATACAAAGAGGGCTCTTTATTGAAGCTTTTCTTAACTTTTGGACTTTGTGTCAATCTCTTAATTTAGTGGGTAAAATAATTTTCAAATATTTTTCACCCATAGTGTTTATGGTAAGTAATATACATACCAAATTTCAAGATTTTTAAACCTATGTATATTTACTTATGAATTTCGGAAAGTCATTTCTGAAATTCAGAAATCAAGATTATCGAGTTATCACGACCGCCAGGAGGCCACGATCGTGATAGTGGCACCGACCGATTCGATTTCATGACCGCCTAAGCTGATTTCGGGTAAATCTTGTTGGTTAGGCCCATGTTCAGCTAGGTTAAGGTCCCCTAACCACTCCTAACCCTAGGATATGCTTGGGAGAGCATTAGAAATGGTGGAAATCCATTGGACATGGATTAGGAGATGGGTTTCAGGAGAGTATCAATTTTAAGGTAGAAGAGAGTTCATTGCTGAACTTTGCCTTAATTTTGATATGGTTAATGTTCCTATTGGCTTAGGGACTCTCCAAGGACATTGTTAGTGCAATGGTCAAGGGGGAGCAAGCCTCTAGGGGGAGGTATCTATCATGGGAAGATGAATATGTATTTCCTCATGGGAGAAAAATTGGGTTGCCTCTCTTAAGTGATGTGGGATCACTAGAAAGATTGTAGACATGTGTTTCCTCCAAGGGAGAGATTGTAAGATCTCATTGAGATATGAGACATTCATACCCTTGGGGAGGACCTTTTTGATGTAATGTCAAAAAGGGGGAGAAGTTACCAAGTTATCAATTAAGTTTGGAATTCTCATTTGGGATGTGAGAATTGCCAATATGGGAGAATTAGTAGACTTGAGATGGTAGTTTTGTCAATCATCAAAAAGGGGGAGATTGTTGGTGCAATCGGCCCAGGTTGACTCGAGTTTGACTCGAGCAGTACCTGAATAGTATTTTGATGATAGACAAAACTCATGACATGAGATTGTCATGGGAAAGTCCAACATGGTGTTGGCATGGAAAATCCAAGCATGGAGCTTGGTGTGGGAAAGTCCAACATGGGAAAATCCAAGCATGGAGCTTGGTGTGGAAAAGTCCAAAGCATTGCGAAGCCGTGCGCTTGGTGCTTGGTGAGAAATGCATTGCGAAGCCGTGCGCTTGGTGCTTGGTGAGAAATGCATTGCGAAGTTATGCGCTTGGTGCATGTGGGAAGTCTTGAGGACTTGGTAAGTTCATTAGGCTCGGGGTCTTTGAGTCGGTGAAGGATGGTATTGCGAAGTCGTGCGCTTGGTGCATCCAAGGGACCATCGGACGGGGAGCGAATGGAGTGAGGCCCAAGGGAAGTATACTTCGAGGGCATGAGACGCGAAGGATGACATTGCAAAGTCATGCGCTTGGTGCATCCGAGGGACGTAGGCCGAGGGAAAAGAGCTTCGGTGGGGAACTCCATGAGGGATAAAGTAGACTTAGCCAAGTGGCTAAGACTGAGTATCGGAGGCTCAAACTTGATGTTTGAGGGTTTACCCGACGGTCGGATGCTCAAACAACTTGGTGTTTGAGGTTTTGCCCGATAGTAGTCGACTGGCATAGGTGTCGGTTTGACTGATCCAAGTCGACTAGGGTTCGACTGGTGTTAGACTGCAGGTTTTGTGCTTGGCAATCGACTGCCATGGACTGGCAGTCGACTGATGTCAACAGCAGTCGATTGTCGAGGGACAACAGTCGACTGATGAGAGTGTCACGAGCACAGAATGCTCCGTAGCCGACTGAGCAATCGACTACTAGGTCACCAGTCGACTGATGGACATAATCAGTCGACTGGTAGGTGATCCATTGGAACTTATCTAATGTGGATCTGACCGTTGTGAGACAACGGCTACAGGGGAAGTCGACTGGGGCCTTTTGGCAGTCGACTGTTGGGCGAGAAAACAGCTTGATGCAGGTTATAAATGGAGCTCAAGTGGGAGGATTTCACCAAGACTTTTGTGAAGCTATTGGAGGGGAATTGCTGCTGCATTCCAGACCTTCAAGAGCCATCTAAAGCAAAGCTACAAGCAAAGAGTTGGAGGATTTCACCAAGACTTTTGTGAAGCTATTGGAGGGGAATTGCTGCTGCATTCCAGACCTTCAAGAGCCATCTAAAGCAAAGCTACAAGCAAAGAGTTCAAAGCAAGCGTTGTAAAGTGTTATTTATGTGTATTTCGTATTTGTCTTTGTATTGCTTGTATTTCATATATTACTTGTTATAATAGCTTGTGAGAGGTTTCTCCACCTCCAACGTGTAGTCGAGAAGGAGTTTAGTTAGCGTCGTGCGCATAACTAGAGCTTGGTGAGCTCGCTTGTGGAGTAGGAACCATTCGGTTCTGAACCACGTATATGCTTGTGTATTTCTTGTGATTGTTATGTGTTGTTAGTATTGTCATTATCATTGTTATTCCGCTACGCTAACAACAATCGTAGACAAGCAACGCAACGAGAACGAGCAAATTCCACCGTCGGACGATTAAGGGCTATTCACCCCCCTCTAACCGGCCACATACACACCGATTGATCCCCTTCAAATATTTCATCTTCTCCTGTTTGATTTAAGCATCTAAGGATTGTAGTCGGAGCATCAATTACCGTTTGACTGTGTTGACTTTGATAGGATTACAACCAAATTGTATTAGTTAACATCGTCTATGGAAACTCTCAGCAAGACATTGAGATGCAGCCCCCCCCCCCTGCAGGGAGGAACAACGCATCCCCTCTCCCAACCACATTGAATGGAGGATCAGGACCGGTCGACAAGGGGAGACAAACTCGCCCAACACATCCCACCATGTGGGAGGGAAGAATAAGAGGAAAAAACTTTGGATTTGGTACGCCACTAACTGTGAGTCTGAATGCACCTGGACTTGGATTACTCTTGTCACTCGGGCTGCTTGAAATCCTAACAATACTGCTTCATACTCGACCTCATTATTTAAGGCCTTGAACTCAAGCCCTATCACAATCTGCATCTTGAAATGCAAGAGTTAAAGGCAGAGAATGAAGAATTGAGAGCTCAAGTAACCATATTAGAGTAGTCGATACTAGATTTTATATCTCGTACAATATTATTTCAACAATTAGATCCTTTTTTCCCCCCAAATTTTTCTACGGCTATTTTTGATTCTCATGAGACTAATTATCATACTAATGAGTAGATTATATATGATTGTTTGAATATTTTAAAAATACTAAAATTATGTTGTGGAATTGTGATAACGATTGTCATGAGATTTATATTATAAATATTTTTGGATAATTATTTATATTTTGAAATGAATGCTTTAGATGTTATTATTAAATACTATTTCAATTGATATTAATATTAGTATAGATTTTATAAATATTAAGTTGTATTAAATTAAATTTATGTCACAAATTTAATGATTGATATAAAAATTCAGTGTTAATTTTGTGACTAATATTTTAAAAGTAGTCATTAATTTGTGGTTGAATATTAATTTTTTATTGCTAATTTAATTATTTATTGCATTCACCTACATTATTAATTTTGTGATCAATTTAAATTTGAACACTAAATTAACGATCAATTTAAATTTGATCGTTAAATTAATAAATGATCAATATATTCGATAGCTAATTTTAACAATTGATTTAAATTTATTAATTAATTTTAGCGATTGATTTATTATATTCCGTCACTAATAAATTTGATCGCTAAAATTAGTAATCGACCTATATATTCAATCATTAATTTTAATGATTAATTTATTAGAGATAAATAATTAAAGACCAATAATTTTATCACTAAATATATTCAATGATCGAATATTCGGTATAAAATGACTATTTCTTGTAGTCATTTTAACTTAAATTAACTTAAACTTAGTATATGTAATCTTAGCCCTAAGTGTGTATATATATATAATCTTTCGTATGATTTTAATTCATTTTAAATTTCATCATTCAAACTAATTCAATTAGGTTAACTATGAGAGCGTATCAACCATTATTTTTAAATTTTTTAAAATAAATTATTTGATTTTAATTATCAACTTCATTTAATAATGAGTTTTGAATTCGTTAACATTTCTTAAATTGCTATATTTTTCATTAAATTTTTTTATTCACGCAAACGTAGGAGATTCAGATGATTCATAGTGTATATATATGCGCTTAGGGTTTTTGCATTCTTCATTTTTGGCGATTCTGGTCTTTCTCTCTTCTTTTGTGTTTATATATCGTTTTGGATGGTTCATGTTGTGAGTTTCAGCGGGCGACGGCAGATCGCCGGGTTGCCTGAATCTCAACTGCCTATGCCGGTGAAACTTGAGGTGGAAGACCAATTGGAAGATGAGCACGGTCCTTGCAACAAGAGAATGAAGTCCGATCATTCTTCTCTCCAGGAGGTGGATGTTCAATCTTTTTCTTCTATACAAATGATTTCTCTGTTGCAAAACGTGCCATTGTAATTCTAAGTGGTTTGTTTCTTAATTTTGCATTTGTGGATTTCGGATAAGAGATGTTTCCGTCATCGCATTAATTGGTTATTAATTACGATCCGCCCATCTTTGACGATGGTTTATTTCCATGATATTAGCATAAGTTTTTGCAGTTTATAGATAGTTTTTGATCGACATTATTCGATCATCAGATAATGTAATTGCTGGTGGCGATACATGAATTCATCATTTTGTATCTTTCATAAGTACTAAAGGCATCCTAAAACTAAATGACGACGCTCCCTCAAGTGGAGTACCAATTTGAAGATTTCATTTCTTCTTCTTCTTTTTTTTCAGACAACTATCAATTCATCTGGACCTGCTGTGCTTGGAGATTTTCTCGTTTCCTTTATTTTATCACATAGAATTTATACTTACTGAAATTGTGGGATTACAGTTGGAAATTTGCACGAGTACACCTCCAACAGAGGTGTTCATGCAGCATGATCTACGTAATCAGTCAGGTCCGTTGGGTCTTCGCCTCCCGAAGACTCCATCATTTCTGGAACTTCTTCAGGTGCAATTGTCTCAACAACATGATGCAACTGTTAATTCTAATTTCCACAATAATAATGCCATCGCAAAAGGAGAAGCTGAAAAGAGAGAAGAAACTCAGTCTCCTGCATGTGCTTGTGCTGTGGCTACCATTGAAAAGATGAAAGCCTCAAATTTTACTGCTTCCCTGTTGAAGATTGGAGCTTGGGAGGTAAGCAAACGTGCATGAATTGCTTTTAACGAATAACTCAATATTGTGGACTGCAATTTATATTACCATCAAGAGAGCCAGATTTACATTCATGATCTGCATACATAAGGTACGTAGAATGAAGAATGATTGATTGGCTGCCTTCCTTGTTTTTCAGTATGCATCAAGGTATGAAGGAGATCTAGTAGCTAAGTGCTATTTCGCAAAGCGGAAACTTGTATGGGAGATCCTTGAAGGTGGTCTCAAAAGCAAGATTGGAATCCAGTGGTCAGATATTGCATCTCTCAGAGCTCTATGCCCTGAAGATGGACCCGCGACTTTGGATATAGTGGTAATTCAATTTCCTTTGTGCTGTTCCGGGATTTTTTCTTTGTAGATACAGTTTGACAAATTTGAAGCAGCTGTCTAGGCAGCCCCTTTTCTTCAGAGAAATAAATCCACAGCCTAGAAAACACACAGTATGGCAGGCAACAACAGATTTCACTGAAGGTCAAGCAAGCCTTCATAGGTAAAACAAGAGATTCATCATGTGTTGTTTGATTCATTATTCTTATTTTTCACTCTACATTCTCCTATTTGGTTTGGTTTGGTTTGATTTCTTCTTAATTCATATCAGATTATATTTTAAACTGACTGATTTTTTTTTTTTTTTGAATTGCAATGATAGATTTTCATCTGACATATTACCACATATATTCTATGTTACATCATAATCTAGCTAGCTTTCTATAAGCGTATCAATTAAAGATATTGAATGTAATAGCATTTTCCCATCGTCAATTCTATTATATGGTATCAGAGTTTTTGCTAATTCTCATTTAATCTTTTGAGCCGAGAGGAGGTTAGTGTGGTCTCCCCTCCAACATTATTGTGACCTCTAGGGCCTTATATTGTCCTCATTAAGCTCTTCCGTCGCATAACCATGCACTTATTGATTGCGCTGAGTTGCAGGTATTTCTTGCTATGAAAGATCTTGTGTCCCATGCATCCACCTCATTGTGGACGTTGCAACTCCAAAGATCTGATAGTAGGCTCCTGCCTTCGTTGCTCTTCATGAAAATAAAGCTTGTTGATATAAACTATGCATTTTTAACACGCACCATATCTCATTATCTCAAAATATGTGTGGATCATCAGAGACAAGACATTTAACATAGCTGCAGTACGTAATCATTAAACATCAAGTATCTGACATTTATCATCGTAGATAAAAGGAGGAAGATTTGTTTAAATCTTCTACCTAATTCATTCCAGTTTTTCTATACAATTTGGTTTGTTTATTTCAAATTCATCTCTAATTATTTCTCAATCCACCTCCATTTGCAATTAATTGTACATTTATGTTTAGCATATTAATTATACCCCATACGTATTTTCTATATTTTATGTTACAATTTCCATAAAATAGTGTTTTGTGTATTCATATCCAATGTAATAGTTCTATTCCACCATAATTTATTTTCCATTATTAATTCCAATAGAAATTTATTGTTGTTGAGATCCTTAATTAAGCCGAGTGTTAATTCAACAAAGAGATATACCATTACTGCTATTGCATTTATGCTTCTGTGTTTTAGCTTCTAGGCAGCGCTTTTCTTAAATTCTTACGTGAGTTTACTCATTGTTCATTATTTCTTCGGATATGCTCATGGTGTTCAATAGCCTCTCGAAGGGAAAGCCATTAAAAGGGAGTTTTGACATAAAGATAAAATTATTGTCCTGTGATTTAGAAATCAGATATTCAAATCTTGAAAATAATTTTTTGCAAAGTAAAATAAAACTGTGTACAATAAAACTGTGCAAACTCCACATGATCAAAATTTTATGACTACTCTTATACTCATATGTAGCCTAGAAGAATTATGGCACATTGCATTGACCGGAAAGATTGAATACCTAAAGTAATGAATTCAAGTCGCGTTCTGTATTGTTCTGATACCCCATATCAAATGAATATGGGTAAATGTTCTTGTGTCATTCAAGCCTACACAATTTTGGTGGTATTGCCTCTCTTGATTGGCACTATCAAGAACCAGTCGAGAAAGAAGGATTTTTTTTTTTTTTACAATGACTGATCCGTTCATTTTGTCAACTTGGGAAGGAGATGATATATTATAAAAAAGAGAGTGGAGGGAGAAAAGAAAAGTTCTGCTAGGTGCCCCAGCCATAGTAAAGTGGAGGGTTTTCAGAGTCAAAGAAATAGGCTGTATTCAGATATTATTAGTTAATTAAGATGCTGGATATATTTTAATTAGTAATTTGTTGCTTTATATAATTTTAATTCTTTCTAATTTTTCCATTAATTGTTATAACCGTATTATTTGGAAGTAAATAAATGAAGTAAAAAAGAATTGTATAGAAATATAATTAATACAGATTGAAGTTTATGACAGTATCAAAGTCATTCTGTCTCCAAACTCTAGAGCGGAGTGATATTTTTAACCTTGATTAGAGTAGCATATGTAGTCGTGAAATTGTGGATCAATGATGCATAATAATTATAATTTCATTACAGATTAAAGTTTGAAGCTTGTCTTTCTCTCTATCTCTTTGAGCCTTAATCATTCATTTTTGTAGTAGTACTTAACTAAAGTAGCTGTTTACGTGATCTTATAATTTCAGGCAGCATATTCTGCAATGCTCACAAGCTTCATTAGGCAAGCATTTGGAGAAGATCATACAATTTGATCAGCGTCTCCGACTGCTCAGTCAAGAACAAGACTTTGTCCTCGAAAGTCCATTTTTCAAATCTAAGTGCTCTGTGTTTGAAGATCTAGGCAACTCTAAATGCCATCCATTTGGTATGCTGAATGATAAACTTCAAGATGCTGCACTGCCTTGTATTGGCAAACCATTTGCATCCCTTGGCAACTTTGTAGATCAGAGTATTGGAGGACAGTACATGTCCAACACAGATGAGTTGGTTCAAAACCTTTTCAACGATTGCCAAACACTAGCCTCCGACGAGAAATTAATCATGTCAAAGGTGAATTCACTTGGTTGTCTGCTCCAGAACGAGGAAGGAAGCTCTGCAAATCAAAGTAATGATGTATACGATGGTAACTTTTCGACTGAATGGGAGTTCAACAGTAATGATGGCAGCACTATTTCAGTAGACATGTCAAAGGAAGCCTCTTGTGGAGATATGATGATGCATCTTCCCCATATTCTTCCGACGTTGTGGCTCTCGTACGATAACCTTCAAGAGGACGATGAATTTGAAAGGTTGATATCGAAGTGATCAGGCTTTCTCAGAGGATTAATATTGTAGCGTGTCCTGCCATGTACATAATTGAAGTCGAGTTGACATTAGGATTGTTGGTTTTGATAGTGTCGGCTGATCTATTTAGGAAAATTAATAATGTATATAGGTAGAGCTAGTTGTCCTCAGTTAGGATTAATTTGTTGGACGTTATGTTGGATGTTAATATGAAAATGATGATGATGATAATATATATCACTACAAAAAAATCCTTAATTAGAGACCGAAATTCGATCTTTAAATACATTTAGAAACTGATTAGAGATCAAAATATTCGGTCTCTAATTTAGAGACAGAAATTTCCATTCGGTCTCTAATTTAGAGATCGAAATTTTATTCGGTCTCTAAAATTAGAGACCGAATTTTTCATTGGGTCTCTAAATTAGAGACTGAATAAAATTTCGATCTCTAAATTAGAGACCGAATGGAAATTTCAGTCTCTAAATTTAAAGACCGAATGGAAATTTCGATCTCTAATTCAGTCTTTATTTCCATTTGATATCTATTTATACAAATTTTATAAAATTTTTAGTAATTAATATTAATCTCAATATTTACTAATCATAATATTTTCAAAAGTATACAATTACAATATAAATATTAATCAAATTTAATTTTATTAATATTCACATGTACACAATTATGATATAAAAATCTAGTGAAGTTTGTCCTTTGTATATGTTACTGGAAGTAGACTCGAGCAAATTGATTAATAATCCATTTTAATTGAATTAAATCAATTTTTTTAATAAATTGAATCGATCAAATTTTTCCATGAAAATTGAATAAATTGAATTAATAAAATATCAATATCAAAAATTAAAATAAAAATAGTTGAGTTGATGTCCCAATTCAGTTTATTGGTTTTAATCGATTTTTGAATTTCAAAATAAAAATTGAATCGAATAAATTAAAATAATCAATATTTTTTATGAAAAAAATAAATTTCTAAATTAACTGAACTAAACTTTCAATTTTAAACCCAAATTTGGAGAGAATAACATTCATAATAAATCCAATGGTTAACACTATTTTCGACTGTGTGCAAATGAATATATAGTTTTACAACAAGAACAAAAAAACTTGTCAATTTTGTGGGTAGTTTCTCAAGTATATAATAAATAAATAAAATATAAAAGCAAAGAAAGATGATAAAAAATAAAACAAATAAAATATTAAAGGAAGAAAATATCTCTTCTCCACGGAAACAACTTTTTCTAATAATTAAGTAATCATAAATAAATTAGATTATACAAAAGATTGGAACCGTCAATCTAACAGTCTCCATCCATTAATTGTTATAACCGTATTATTTGGAAGTAAATAAATTAAGTAAAAAAGAATTGTATAGGAATATAATTAATGCAAATTGAAATTTATGACACAGTATCAAAGTCATTCTGTCTCCAAACTCTAGAGCGGAGTGATATTTTTAACCTTAATTAGAGAAGCATATGTAGTCGTGAAATTGTGGATCAATGATGCATACTAATTATAATTGCATTACGGATTAAAGTTTGAAACTTGTCTTTCTCTCTATCTCTTTGAGCTTTAATCATTCATTTTTGTAGTAGTCCTTAACTAAAGTAGCTATTTACGTTATCTTATAATTTCAGGCAGCATATTCTGCAGTGCTCACAAGCTTCATTAGGCAAGCATTTGGAGAAGATCATACAATTCGATCAACGTCTCCGATTGCTCAATCAAGAACAAGACTTTGTCCTCGAAAGTCCATTTTTCGAACCCAAGTGCTCTGTGTTTGAAGATCTAGGCAACTCTAAACGTCATCCATTTGGTATGCTGAATGATAAACTTCAAGATGCTATACACTGCCTTGTATTGGCAAGCCATCTGCATCCCTTGGCAACTTTGTAGATCAGAGTACTGGATGACAGTACATGTCCAACACAGATGAGTTGGTTCAAAACCTTTTCAGCCATTGCCAAACACTAGCCTCCGACGAGAAATTAATCATGTCAAAGTTGAATTCACTTGGTTGCCTGCTCCATAACGAGGAAGGAAGCTCTGTAAATCAAAGTAATGATGTATACGATGGTAACTTTTCGATTGAATGGGAGTTCAACAGTAATGATGGCAGCACTACTTCAATAGGCATGTCAAAGGAAGTCTCTTGTGGAGATATGATAATGCATCTTCCTCATATTCGATCTTCCGACGCTGTGGCTCTCGTACGATAACCTTCAAGAGGATGATGAATTTGAAAGGTTGATATCGAAGTGATCATGCTTTCTCAGAGGATTAATATTGCAGCGTGTCCTGCCATGTACATAATTGAAGTCGACTTGACATTAGCATTGTTGGTTTTGATAGTGTCGACTGATCTATTTAGGAAAATTAATAATGTATATAGGTAGAGTTATTTGTTGGACGTTATGTTGGATGTTAATATGAAAATGATGATGATAATAATATATATCACTACAAGAAAACCCTTAATTAGAGATCGAAATTCGATCTTTAAATGCATTTAGAAATCGATTAGAGATCAAAATATTTGGTCTCTAAATTTTGGGTCTCTAATTTAGAGACCGAATTTCCACCATTCGGTCTCTAAATTAGAAACCGAATGGAAATTTTGATCTCTAATTCAGTGTCTATTTCCATTCGATATCTATTTATATAAATTTTATAAAATATTTTAATAATATTTACTAATCTCAATATTTTCAAAAGTATACCATTACAATATAAATATTAATCAAATTTAATTTTATTAATTTTCACATGTACTCAATTATGATATAAAAATCTTGTGAAGTTTGTCCTTTGTATATGTTACTGGAAGTAGACTTAAGCAAATTGATTAATAATCCATTTTAATTGAATTAAATCAATTTTTTTAATAAATTGAATCGATCAAAATTTTCCATGAAAATTGAATAAATTGAATTAATAAAATATCAATATCAAAAATCAAAATAAAAATAATTGAGTTGATATCCCAATTCAGTTTATTGGTTTTAATCGATTTTTGAATTTCAAAATAAAAATTGAATGGAACAAACTGAACTAAACTTTCAATTGTAAATCGAAATTTGGATGACGAGAATGAAAAGTCTCCTTTTATCAAATTAGTGAGTGTTATTATTTAAAAATATTATTAAAATAGTATTTTACTTATAATTTGACATTTAAAATATTTTTTTTATATTTTACTTTATAACAAATTTGATTAAAATTGAATGCTCTTAACAGTAATTGCCAAAATAAACACTATTATGCCAAAATAACGATCGAAATTACTGTTTATTTTGATCGTTTCAAATTAATTACTTATAACATAATATTTTCACTATTATGTTAGGATCAAAATCGAAATTACTTATAACAGTCATTTCGATCGTTTCAAATTAATTAAGATAGGAAGATAAAAATGAGTTCTACCCATTCTTTTTCAAAAAGAAAATTTTAAGATCTCCTATCGCAGCTAAACTGGATTAGAAAGATTTTAGAAAAATATTTTAATTCACAGATTACAATATAATAGCCGATCGAAGTCTCTTTATATATATATTTTTTCTTGATCTTCAATGGATCATAAAATTATTATTATGTAATTTTAAAATTTGTAATTCGAATTGTGAATTAAAACCTTTTGTAATATAAAATAAAATTATATATAATAAATCTAATTTGATCTTCAATGGACTATATACACTTTCTTAGTGGATAATAAGATTCAAATGATAATTTAAATGATCAATGAAATGTGCACCACTTTGATTAGTTTTTGGACGTCAAGTGAGTGCACGAGAATGTTTATTACAAGTTGTTATGGGGATGACGCGTTGGTTGGAACAATATGACATTTGCAGAATTGATATGGATTGATTCCAAGAGAAGGTCTAAAATTTCTCCTTGGACTCAAATGACCCCCCCACCACCCCACCACTATCTTTGACTAATGCGTCAAGGTCTAAAGGGCCTCCCGCAATTTACTTCTCTCACAATGACCGTAAGATAAATCGATAGGAGCCGCTAGATTGACAGTTCTAATCTTTTACAAAGAATGTTTATTACAAATTCTTATGGATTGACATAATTGATAACTACGTAGATACTTATCACATAAAATTTTAAAATCAATTTTTAATGAATGCAAAACAACATATATCGTTGAGTTCCTATTAATATGCAAGAATAAAATTCTGCGTGATTTATTATCGATTGACTATAAAAGATATTTTATGTAAATATTATCACATTTTATTACATGTGAATATTTATTACAAATCTAAATATTTTCTCTTTTCCACCACATGCAAGAAGTGTCGGCCCTTCCTACTTGCCTTATCTTTTCCCCTCCATTTCAACGGGAATGCACCAAATTTTTTGACGAGAAGATTTTCTTTAAAATATATATATAAAGAAACAAACCTAATGCATACACAATGTATATGAGCAATTTTCTATTTGTCCGGTAAATAAAGGAAGAATGTGGTATAATATAAAACAATGTCGTTTAATATGAAGATGACAAAAAAAACACTACTCTTATAACTTTTTAGATCGTATAATCCCTCTCTTCGAGCATAGCAATATAATTAACTAGTTTAAAGATAATATCCACATTTTTTCTTTCTTTCTTTTTTTTTTGCAAACTTCCTAACTTTGACCAAAACGCAAAATTAATGCAAAAGGTCTGTATTATGACAATTTTCAACTATGATTATTTGGTCTACAATAGGTTGTGGTCATTTATGAGGATCTAAAAGATGTTTGGTTTATAGAAAATTTTTTATTTTTTATTTTTATTTTCGGAGAAAATGAGAAAATTTAGGAAATGATGTTTCATTGATGTTTTTCATTTTCGTTTTCTAAAAAATAAAGGGGCATTTTTTGAAAATTTGAAAAATATAAAAAAATTGGTTTCTATTTCTATTTTTATTTTTCAAAAAATAAAGAAGTATTTTTTTTTAAATTATAAAATAAAAAAAAATCATTTTCTATTTTCTGAAAAAATAGAAATAAAAAATAAATTTTTTTCTACAGATCAAACGCTCCTTAAATTCTTATCATTTGATAGGATACCGCAGAGAAAGGATTTAATTTTTCATAATCCATCAGCTAATTAATATTGCGTGAATTAATTAAGGGGGATAAGCAAGATGCATTCTAATTGTCGATCAGTTATGAGGACCTTTTAATGCATGCTGAATTCTGTAATAGGATAAAGGAAAGATCGAGGCACTCGAAGTAGATTCGACGAGGAGTAATCTTTCCCTAGAGCCGTAATCACAGATGTAAAAAATTCATCAAGATTTAGCATAGTTATCAAGTTGGTTATACTACTAAAAAAAAATTTAGCGACTAAATTTATTCTATGTTAATCTAGAACGATTTTTGTCACAAAAATTAAAGTTGTCCTAAATTAACAATGAGTTTTGCAACAACAAAAATTATCATAAATTTAGCAACAAATTATAAATTCATTGTAGATTTTATAACAAAAAAAAATTATATATTCGTCGCAATATTTGCGACAAATTGAATTTTTATCGCCAAATCTGTAATGAAAAACTAAATTAGTCATAGATTTTACGATAAAAATTCAATTTGTTGCAAATTTTGCTTCAAAAATGCGACGAATTTAACTTTCGTCGTAGAATCTGTGACGAATTTTTAATTCATCATAGATTTTGCAACGAAAGTTAAATTTGTTGTAAAATTTACGACGAATATGTAATTCGTTACACATTTACAATAAATTCTACGACAAAAAATTTTCATCACAAACTATCCTTTAATTTCCAACATCCCTTTTCCTTTCGCTCACGATCTCCTTTGCGTTCTCTCTCTACTCCCCCTCTCTCTCTCTCTCTCTCTCTAAATATGATTATTCACCGTCGAAAAATGAATGAATCGCTGTCAATACGTCTTCAACCTTGCTCCCTCTCTCTAAATATGATAGTGAATCGCCGAATCTGCATAGATCCAACGGTGAATCGTCAGATCCGACGATGGATCACTGGATTTGTGCAAATCCAATGGCGGATCTTTGAATCTCCAACGGATCCAACAGCAAATCGTTGGATCTGCACAAATTCAATGGGAGATCGTCAGATAGATCCAACGACGGATCGCTAGATTTGTACATATTCGAAGATCCATCGTCAGATCTGCATAGATAGTTTAACAATAATGATGTTTTTCCCAATGAAAAAATAAAAAACCTAACATTCTTAGTCCAAATTCCCAAGCACAAGTTATAACCATTTGATTGTGCAAGTGAAGCAAAAAAAGATAAACCATACATGAGCATCTAACATCTATGCTGAAGACAACTTCCATAATAATCCCTAGTGGACCGGTCAACATGCTCTGTACTCCTCAAAGTCATCGTGAATCATAATAATATGTGAAGTCTCTAAGAGTGGCTGCCATATCTACCTTTTACGTTCCCAAATCCCTTTAAGAAATATTAATTAAACCAGCCTTTTGAATGCGTCTCCAGCCCAAATATTGTAGTGATTGACCTTGAACTACCATGGCGTCGCTTTGATTCGATTTCAAAATGGAGTGGGCAAATAGATTAAGGAATGCACATTAATTTATATATTTTCTTACAGAATTTCTTCTACCATTGATACGTTGGCAATAAGATCATGTTGGCGATTGCCCTGGATAAGCTATTATATTTCCGAGTGCTGTCAAAAGTATTAATGGCAATCCTTAAAGATGCCAGGCATTAGCGGGTGCTAGAAATAAGGATTACTTTTCATTGTTGGTGCAAATTCCTTTCTAAATAAAAATAAAACAAAGCAAAACAAATGGTTACAGGATGATCGATTGACTGACCTCGGAGCTCCACTGCCAGTTTGAATGGGGAAATTAAGTTGTTGTTCGACCGTCCTTCCGACCAATGGCAATACAGAAGGCCGTTGACAATGAAGTCTGGCCTAAAGTTGACAATGAAGAAGCTATATTCCGTTTGGCTGCCATCACCACTTGTGCTCATTGCGCTGCGGTTTTTTTTTTTTTTTACTAGTATCGAATATTCAAATTTTAGATCTGATTAATTCTAGAGATGATCGATTTTATCCTACGAAAATTTTTTATCGATCATCAAAATACAGAAAATGCTCACGTCTCAACAGCTATAACATTCTTAATTTATCACACTATTTGAAAAAAAAATCCTACAAATATATTATGAGTGGAGATCAAACTGTAGACATTTGAAAGCCGAATTGTTGCATCATAATCCTGATGGCAAATGTGCAAATGTACTCGTTGAACTGCTGCTTTTAATTGGACCGATGAAGGATCGATGGGTCCTATTCATGGTTTGTTGATTGAACAATTCCACCGGAATTCATCCAATAAGCCAACTGAACTTAATGTTCATTTCCATTACACGTAATACTAAGCTTGAATCTGATTCTTAGAAATGAAGAATGCAACAATAAGAGGTCTGCTTCGACTATGCTGCTTGATGAACTGGTTGCCTGATGACCTAACTGAAGTCATACGCTGTCAAATATATTTAGTGTCTTCCGTGTCCACGTGACAATTTCTGCACGAAATGATCTTCTAAATGAACCTATAAATATGCTTTAATAGGTCATGAGGCCTAATCTTAGGTATCATTGATGCATTGTTCAGAAGAATTACCCACTATGAATTATTCAAACCCTCCCAAAGTTCATATCCTCTTCATCCTCTTGTTTATTCTTCTTGTCATGCATCTCCACGCTGCAGATAACAATGACCGACGTGCTCTTCTAGAATTCAAAAGAGGCCTGCAGGATTCAGATAGTGTGCTCAGCAACTGGAATGATTCAACTCAAATCTGTCTCTGGAAGGGCATTCTCTGTGACAGAGGGAGGGTAATTGAACTTGAACTCTTTAATGCATCTTTGCATGGAACCATCTCGCCATTTCTATCCAATCTTTCTCAACTTCAAAGCCTTAATCTATCACACAATTCCCTCCAAGGGTCCATTCCTGATGAAATAGGTTCCTTATCTAACCTTGCTTGGCTTGATCTTAGTGATAATGAGTTGGGAAGTGGTTTACCTACTAGTCTTGGCATGCTTGCAAATCTTGTTTGGTTGAACCTTTGTGATAATGCACTAGGTGGAAATCTTACCACCTCCAACTTCCACAATTTTACCCGATTAGAATATTTGGACATTTTCAATACTAATTTGCATGGTCCGATTCCTCCACAGATGGGAAATTACCTTCAACACCTGCAAAAGCTTTTTCTTGGCAAAAACCAATTGACAGGGAGCATTCCAGCTTCTCTCTCTAACATATCCAAGCTTCGAATCCTCGATCTATCATGCAATTCCCTGTGCGGATCCATTCCTGCTGAGCTAGGATTTTTGTCTAACCTTAGTAGACTTAGCCTCAAGGATAACAAACTGAAACAAGGAATACCAGATAGTTTTGGCATGCTTTCAAAGCTAGTGTTTTTTGACCTTTCTGCAAATGCACTTGATAGCTACCTTCCCACCTCCGTTTTCTATAACTGTACCTTGTTGCAAACAATACTGCTTTATGATAACGCCTTAAGCGGTCCTATTCCTCCACAGATAGGATCTCATCTTCATGCTCTAGTAGAACTAATACTTCGAAACAATAGTTTGACAGGAGCCTTTCCGCCTTCTCTTGCAAATGCAACAAGTCTTCAAACAATAGATCTTGTCTTAAATCAACTTAGCGGTCCCTTGCCATCAGACATTGTAGCGCATTTACCTGCTCTGGATATACTGGCCATTTCGTACAATAATTTTTCTAGTGAGGAAAATCTTACCTACTTCTTGAGTGCAATTTCAAATTTAACTCGACTAGAGGAACTTGGGGCAGGAGGACTTCATCTCAGAGGTGAACTTCCCTCAACAATTTTTCTCTTAGATAATCTTTCCAACATCTTTCTGCAAGAAAACAAACTGCATGGAACAATACCGTCCAATATTTCAAATCTTCAAAACTTGGACATATTGAACCTTTCTGATAATCTATTAGAAGGCCCTATTCCAGTGGAACTATTCCTCATCCGAAAATTAGAGGGGGTGTGGCTTCTCAGAAACAATCTAGATGGCGAAATTCCTTCTATTCCACCTAATACTCAACTTGCAGAACTCGACATATCACAGAACCATCTCCACGGTAGCATACCATCATCTATATCAAATTTGCGAGCAATGAGGATCTTGCAATTGTCTGAAAACTTTCTGGGGGGGGCAATACCTTCAACCCTGGGTAGTATGAATCTGGAGCTCCTAAACTTGTCCTACAACTGTCTGTCTGGGCAACTGCCAGTACAAGTTGCAGCCCTGAGCACAATGAGCTCGACCTTTGACCTGTCACATAACTTGTTAGAAGGAGAACTTCCCTGGCAATTGAGCCAAATGAATAAGGTTCAGGCTATTGATCTGTCATCAAATAAATTCAATAGTACCATTCCTGACTTGAGAACTTGCTCGAGTGTTAAGGTTTTGAATCTATCTCACAATTCACTCCAAGGGCCAATCCCAATATCCTTTGGCAATCTTTTCAGCCTGCAGCGGTTGGATGTTTCCTCAAACCTCCTTTCTGGTGAAGTTCCTGCTTCACTGCAGCAGTGCAAGGAACTGAAGCAGCTTAACCTGTCATTCAACCAGTTCAGTGGCTCTCTGCCACATGGTGGTATATTTGATGCTTTGACCTTCGATTCACTCAAGGGAAACAAATTTTGCGGGTCAGAAGGATCTTCAAATTGCAGCTCAAGGACGAGTAGCATAACACATAGGCAGAAGTTCATCCTATTGCTGAGTATCATTGCCTCAATACTTTTCACTCTTATTGTTTTCTGCACCATAGCAGCCAAACCTTTCAGAGATACAGCATTGGGTCTGAGTAGGTACCCTTTTAACTTGATTAGTGATCATCCAAGAATGACTTACAGAGATCTTTGGGAGGCCACAGGAGGATTTGATCAACGCAGATTGATAGGGTCTGGTGGCTTTGGGCATGTTTACAAAGGCACACTAAGGGATGGAAGTCTCATTGCCATTAAGGTATTACATCAACATGACCACAATTCTTCTACGATGTTCAACAGAGAATGTCAAGTTTTGAAAAGAGTTCGACACAGAAACTTGATGAGCATCATCACAACATGCAGCAATCCAGAATTCAAAGCTATAGTGCTACCCTTCATGAGTAAAGGTAGTCTAGAAGATTATCTGCACCCTCAAGGAGATTCAGAGACATTTCTGAGCTTGACTGAAATAGTGAACATTTGCAGTGATATAGCAGAGGGGGTGGCATACTTGCACAATCACGCCCCAGTTCAGGTGATTCACTGTGATCTTAAGCCAAGCAACATTCTCCTTGATGAGGATATGACTGCAATAGTTTCAGATTTTGGCATTGCTAGACTTACTTATGCAACCACAGACAGAAGTGCAACAAATGATAACATTTCAACTTCAACAGCCACTTTTATACATGGATCAGTTGGATATGTTGCTCCAGGTAAAACATCAACTCTCTTAATCTCATTTGCAAATGTACTCTATGAATAAGCAATTAAATATTTGAGGCTGTACTTAAAGTAGGATAATGAACCAATTGAGCGATGCGCTAATTGAGAACAAATTTCTTGTTTGTGTGTGCTGAATGCCCTTTTTTTTCCCCTAGAGTACGGGTATGGTAGACAAGCATCAGCAAAAGGGGATGTCTATAGCTATGGCGTTATTGTGCTGGAAATGATCACTAAAAAAAGACCAACAGATGAAATGTTTGATGGGGGTGTGAGCTTAATCAAATGGATGAAGTACCAGTATGGAAGTCAATTAGAAAATGTTATAGATCCCTCACTAGCCAGAGAACTACAGGAAAAGATTCCAGAGGTTAAGAAAATATTTGAAGTAGCTATCATGGAGCTCATTGACTTGGGTCTTGTTTGCACACAGGAAACTGCTTCAACCAGACCATCTATGATTAGTGTTGCAGATGACCTCAACAAGATGAAACAGTATATTCGTGGTGATGAAACTGCAACCTTCACATCATCCCATGGTATGTCTTCGATCATTGAAACAGGAGACGATTGTTGGTTGGTGTGAAAGGCCATGTGTCTCATGTCTTCGACATGATTCATTGAAGAGAAGAAAACCAGTTTTTCATTCCTTTATGGTACATGATAGTAGCAAGAATTTGAAAGATGATCAAGTAATAAAAATATTCACTTGCATTGTAGAATATGTGTAGGAAAGTGAAAGGAAGAATGAATCAGATAAGCAATTCAAATATACTAGATTAAATTCTAGATTTACTTAAGCAAAACTATAAATTAATAATTTATTAAAAAAGAAAATAAAAAGTAAACCAGAATCCAGAAGCCCTAAAGTAGAAGAAGAGAGAGAAAAAACTCACATCCAGAGCTTACCTCTTCAAAGACACAAAATAAAGTTAAACAACCTTCCTAAGTGAATGATTTTTCTTGGGCACGACTGATTCTTTGATAGATTTTTTACTCATTGCAAAATCCATAACAATCACATAACTAGCAGTCTAGTAGGCCAAGCTTTGCTTCTTAGTGTATTAAGAAATCCTGATACATATTTTCATTGTGAAGTCCTTGATTCACTAGGCAACCATACTATTATCACCGCTTGAGAAAGATACATTACTCCAGTATAAGCACTTTAGTGAAAACAAAAAGTTTGCAAAGCTTGTTTGTGTTTGCAGATGAAATATTTCTCATATGCATAGTTTAAAATCTCGATCCGTTCCGGAAGGAATTTATCGTTCTGCCTGCTGTCCGACACCGGTACAGGTGGTACTGGTGGTCGCGGGGCCTCGCGCAGTCGTCGTGGCCTCGCACGCTCTGCGAGGGCTGCCGCGGCGTCGCACGACCTCCGCATTGGCTGCAACACCATCGCATGGCCTTCGTGTTGGCCGCGGTGGAGTTGCACGACCTCTACGTTGGTCGCACGATGTCGCCACGGGCCCGCTCGGGCGCCGCGATGTCCTCGAATCGCTGGCGTCAGCGTGGGCGTTGTGGCTCACAGAGGAGCGCCGGCGCGAGGAGGGAGTGCACACAGTGATTTTAATAATCAACTCCCCAAACTATAGTTCAACTATATGAAAAAATAATTAAAATTTAATAAATTTATCTAATTAATTTATTAATATTCATAAATTATTTTAAAATTTATTTTATTAATTTATATATTATGAATAATAATTTTACTATTATTAAAATTTATTTTATTTTTTAATCCTATTTAAATTAATTTTTTGATAATTTTCTTTCCATAATTATTTTGTTTATTTTTAATAATTAAATTAAAATTTTCATTTTTATATTTAAAAATTATCGATACAACACGATACGATATCGAAACTGTATCGTTCCGATCGCGAACCGAAACCTCGAGACGGGTCGAAATTTTAAACCTTGCTCATATGTAGCCTTATCATAGTAAGTAATCTATCTTGTTGCAATATCCAAAAGAAGACTTTTATTTAATTTTAGCAAACAGTTCTCATATACTACAAATGCCACGGTGAACTTCCAAAAATCAAAAGGACAAATATTACCATAGAACTGAACATCTTTTAGTTATCTCCAACTATTGATATTGCTCTCTTCTCATTCTTTTCATTCTATGTGTCTCCATACATTTCCTCCTGCAATATTTACCCTGCAAAACTCCAAAGTGTATCTACAAATGATCAATAGTTGTCACTATTTGGAATGGAAAACTATTTCTGATGATCCATTCTCTTCCGATGAGTTTCACCACGCAATGCCATTATCACAACCATGAACTGTCTACAAACCATGAAGCAAGTCTTGCTACACCTGTCTATGGTATCTAAGCACTGGTAGTTTGCATTCTAATGATTTGCCTATGATATCTAAGGAAAATTCATGTCACCATCTTGAGTGCGAACACCACTCCCTCCATTGGCCCGCATACATTTGATCTTTATATGCTATAGTTATACACACAAACACACCTACTTGGGCTCTTATAAGTACTAATACTATTGATTCATATGGCCCCTTCTACAATTGGATATAACCCCAATAATGTGGAATATGGGCAATGCCACAGTTGGTGATTCCTCATGTTATGCTCCCATGTCAATTTTACATAGTATTGAAAGCGGACCCCTTTGCCTAGCCAATAAGTGGTTCCCTTCAAATGGATCTTCTAAAATCAGCTTGGCCAGTCCCAGCAGATGGTCTGGGCAAGTTTATTCTTTTTTTTTCAAAAAAAAAAACAATTATTTGAGAAACTAGTTCTCTTGTAGTATCCCTTGCAATGTCTCAACATGATCTTAGTGTGAAATCTGATTTGATTGGATTGACATTGTTATGAACTTTGTGTTTTATTGTGTTTTATCTTTTCTTGTAGGTCCCAATGTGAAATGCAATGAGTTTTCTAGTTACTATGTGTTTATTTAACAATACCACTTGGTTACTTGTGATTATATATTTATTTCGATTAATTAACCTCGTTAGTTAATATGCTTGCCATTTTAAAAGTTAGTATCAATCTATTTAGTTTTAACATTGTTTAATGTCAAACACCCTCAACCTTCCTTATCGCCTAAGCGGTATGAAATGGGTTGCCGCATGAAATAACCTTTTAAATTTTAAATCCTTAATTTAATTTATGTCAAACTTGCATCAAAAAATGCAATGCTATGTTATTGAACCTTAGTATCTTATTTGTCTCTTTTCTTGTTGTCTCATTTATCGACATTTTGATCTTTTATACACAGTTTCTAGATTATCAAGTAACATTTTTGTCTCATTTTTAGCTACTTTATACATATTCAACTTATCAGCATTTCTGCAATTCTGCCAATCTTTTGCTTAAAATTCCCACCTCCCCTCTAGAATTGATCTTGTTACACCTCAATTTAAACCTCATCAACTTACAGAGAAATTCTAACAGATATAATACTTGAGGCATATTGTAGCTTGTTATTTTGGATAACTCATTTTTTTCCTTCTTATAAATAATTTTCAGGTCAAATCTGAACTGAATCAAATTAACCAATTAACTCTGGGTCGGGTCACAGAAAAATTAAAATTCCAAATTAAAATTCCATTTTCTTAGTAACCTGAAAATGTTGAAGCACACAAAATTTGGATTAACGTGAACTGGTCTGGCTCATGCCTGGCTAGGTTCATGGCCACACCTCAAAGAAACTCCTGTCTACTAGTACTTTATAGAAAAAATATATAATCCAGAATGATGATGAGAGAAATTTGAAATCAATCATGTATAAGGAGTAGCCTCAAATTGAAAGTCATTGCCATATCTTAACATATATATTTAAAATAGATTCATTTATGTCAAGAATGATGAAGAGAAAAGCCAGTATAGCTTGAAAACCATTACCATAATTTAAAGTATGCCTCTAAAACAGACTTCATTGGTGACAAGAGTTGCTAAGGGAGAAACCAATTAGACAGAGATTACCATATCATAAATTATGTATTAAAACAGCCTCATTTGATGTTGAGAGTTGCAAAGAAGACATCCCCAGCTATGCTTCCTTCACTCGGCAACAGCAAACATCATACTGAAATTAATACTTGCCACCTCTGAGAGCAAGCACAAGGTGGAGGACAGAACCACCTTCAATATTGTATTCCTTGGCAGTCTTGTCATCAGCTAGCTGCTTTCCAGCATATATAAGCCTGTACCAAAACAATGACAGATAGTTGCAACCACAGTAATTATTGTATTAAATAATGCTAAAACTTGGGCAACTAAATTTGACATGTCAGTCATGTCACACCACCATGACTAACAATTGGCATCCACAGTAGGGTCAGGATTAGAAAAAAATCCTGTTACCGCCATAAAATTATATTTAAGAGATGAGGCAACCAATACAGGGCAAATTTAACAAATTAAAGGGCATCCATCCAAGCCAATTCAAGAGAAATTTAATAGACTTAAACAATCAGCAGTAAGTTCAGAATACAATAATTACATTTGAAGCTTCTGCTATCAATTTGATCTTCGCATCCAAAACCTTGCTAGGCCAACAAATAAATAAAAGGACACAATTTGAAACACAAACTAACATGATCACATAGGTTTTCACAGGACAAAATACTGGTGATAAATTCAGAAAACGTTCTTCTAATATTTCCAGTTGCATAGTCTGTTCCAATTTTACTGAAAAATCAGCATATACAAGTAGAAGGCTATAGCTAAATTGAAATTTTCAAAATGTGTTGGGGCAATGATGTCCTATGCATATGATGTGCACATGATTTTAATGTTTGAGAAAATTTTAAATTAAGAGATGTTCATTGATCTCATATATGTATGTCAAGTGTACAAGTATAGTAAAGTACAGGAAAGTTTGAAAGTGTTGCAGGTGAAACAAATGAAAAGTTTGACAAGTGAAAGAGTAATAGATGTTAGTAATAGAAGTCCAAGCAAATTAAGGATGACTGAAAGCTTGACAAAGATAAAGCCCTAGAAGCTTGAGGTTGATTGTATGCTAGGCAAGGAGGTAAAGTCCTAGAGGCAAGAAGCTTATAGGGACATGATTAAGTCCTAGAAACTTGGAAAGCCCCTTGGCACAAAAGTAGACTCTATGAGGAAGAGTTTGAGTGAACATGTAAGCCTAGTTGGGTCGTATGGATTAGATTTAGTTGCAGACTGAACCTTAGAACTGACTGAAGTCCAGCTATCATTCGACTGGAAAGCATTTACTTTCTAGTCGACTAGTAAGTAGACTGAGAAGTCAACTGAGAATAAACAGAATCATTTCATTCCACCTGGTACATTTTTGTACGAGTGAGCAGTCAACTGGTGGCATGACGATAACCAAAAAAAAAAAAATATGACACCAATATAAAACGACAATTGTCAAATCAGCAATACTTGTCAACTAATGGTAATTAATAGTCGACTAATCAACAAAGAAAGAATCTAGAGCTATGGCTATGTATAATTTCTTGTAATCACTTTCTTATCTTGTAAAAGATATTTTGTAAGAGGTTTCTCCAATTTTGGTTGTTGACTGAGAAGGAGAGAGTTAGAGGTACATTCGAGGACTAAAGTATATGAAGAATTAATTATGCTGTTTTATTTCCATCAAGCAGTGTTTTGATAACAAAAGGAAACTAATAGGTATGCAAGTTCAGTGAATCAACTAAGGTCAAAATATATGAAATTTGGCGGTCCAAAATAGTCAAACATATCTTTCCAATATGCAAACAAACCTTTGCTGTACAGGTGGGATCCCTTCCTTCTCCTCGACCCGTTCCTTGATCCTATCAACTGTATCAGTAGGCTCAATGTCGATCTCTATTTCTTTTCCAGTTAAGGTTTTCACCTTGACCATCATTCCGCCACGAAGCCGGAGAACCAAATGAAGTGTTGACTCTTTCTGGATGTTGTAGTCTGCAAGAGTTCTACCATCTTCCAATTGCTTCCCTGCAAAAATCAATCTCTGTTGATCTGGTGGAATGCCTTCCTTGTCCTACAGCATCAATAAGTAGTCATTTAGCAATACTTGGGACTGGTTCATCAGCACAAAAGCTCAAACCTACATAATTTTTATGGTAATTTTTTGCAATTGTCATTTGGGACGGATTTACGTGAAAGGTAAGTAAACCACACCTAAAACCCAACGCATAAAATCAAATGATGAATATGGTATTGCCAATTGCAAAATTGCGTGATTGAGCAAATAATATGTCACGATTGTTTCTGCGAATTGAGAGCTGTTTTCAGACCAAAGATTTAACTTTTTCAATATTCAAAGTGATTTTTGAAGCATTGCAAAGTTAAAAATTAATCTTTGTCCAAAACCGATCATAGGAGTTACGCTACCAGCTAGGCGAAAGCAATATCAATTCTCCGCCATGTATCCCCAGAACAATCAACTGGGAAAAAAAACGAAATAGAGAACAAACAACCTACGGCATCCGAGTTGAGCACTGCCGGATAAAGAAAACCCTAGATTATACCCAAAAGACGAAACCAACAAGAGGTTGAGATCCAAGGAAAGGCAGGGAATACCTGAATCTTGGCTTTGACATTGTCAATGACGTCGCTACTCTCCACCTCGAGGATGATCGTCTTCCCCGTTAGGGTTTTTACGAAGATTTGCATCCCTGCTCGGCTCTACCGCGCTCTCCCCGATTCTCGTGGAATTTAGGGAGGGCTAGTTGATGATCTTATTTATACTTTCTCATTTTGTTTTTTCCCTTTGCATATTTCCATAGCGATCTTTTCATTAATTTTTCTCAAAGAAGGTTATAAGGATCATTTTACAATTAAAAAAATAAAAATTTAAAATAAAAAGGTGAAAAGAATTTGAGATATTTTTGTTCATGCATATTCATTGCCTTTTAAAAATATATATATCGCACATTACAAATTTGGAATTGTTTTTGACTTGTGAGTCCAAAAAAAAATCAGATTAGAACAACCGAATGATAATTGTGGTGCCATAGAATGAAACCGACTTTCATGGTTCACTTCTCGCACTTAAAGAATTTTATTTGTTTAGATTTTTTTTTTTTTTTGCAAAATATATAAACTATAATTTTATAAATCTAAACTTCAATAAAAGAAATTATATAAAATAATTTAAAATTCATTGTTTTAAATATTTTTAAAAAACACGGTGGTGAAGTTAGGGAGCCGCATAAACTATACAGACTTCTATTTGATGTTACACAAATAGAAATGCAAAAGCAGTTAAATATTTATAAAAATATAAATTATAAATAATAATATCAATAATTTATTGGGGAATGTAGAACAGTAACTTTATCCTGGAACGCACGAAAGAAATAATGTATAAAATAATTTATACTTCGTGAACAAGTAGAGCATAGTTTATAGGATCGTGATCCTATATAGGATCGATTTATGATCAGAATTGAATCGATTGAGATCGAATAATCTTACGATCTTATCAAAATCTGTTAGAATTTCATGGTTAAATATTATTATAATTAATTATACCTAATTAATACAATCAAATAGTTAAAAAAAAAAATTGCATTGACTATATATATAATAATTATTACAATCAAATTATATACTTCAACTCAAAAAAAATCTAAAATACACTCACCAAGACATTTTAAATAACTCTATCACTAATTAACCATCTAATTATCTATTTAGTCATTTCTCTATTTATTATATTTATATCACAATTATAAATTATATCTCATTTCTATTTCTTCTCCTTAACTTTATTTTCCTATTAAATTTTTATAAATTAGGATCCAACTTGGAAGATTTTTGTTTCCAATCTCAGCCTTAGAAGCCAACTCCGCTAGTATCACTTTTTTTTTTATTCCCTTTCAGTCTTTTCCTTGTATCTTCTAAACCTCATCGACTGTCTTAAATCAATTCATCAACGTGTTTCCTATTATTCCATCTGTTTTGTCCTTCTTTTACTTTTTTTTTTGTGTTCATCATTATCTTCTTCAATGTAGTTTAGTTGTTTCGATTTGAAATCGATTGGTTAATTAATCTCAAAGTTGAATATTTATTTTATTTTTGAGGAGGGATAAGGTGTTGTGGTCGATTTATTTTTTTATATCAATTTGTCTTTGTATGCGTAGATCGAACGATTTGAAAGGGGATAGCTCAAACTCCTCGAATGATGGTGGAGGAGCAGCATTTGCAATAGGGTCACTGTCTCTGCGACAACAACTGCAACTTCTTTGGGAGCCTCGCAATGATGAACCTCTATTTCAAGTGCTATTGGAGTACGCAATCATTTCCTCAAGGAGGTGCGACAGCGAAAACACAAACTCTCGTTGTTGAACTCTCTTAGTCCCTCCCCTTCTCCATCTCCTTGTCGACGTCCCTCGTTACCACGGGCGAGGTAACGAGTGCCTCCACTGTGATTGCCTCCCTTGTCACTTTGTTTTCTTTGACGAATGCGACGGAGGATGTAAAGGCTGCGGAAGAGAAAAAAGGTTTAAAAAAATATTTCAATTTGATAGGATCGGTTGAAACGTAGAATCGGTACGATCCCATTGATTATGAACTGTTAGTGAAAACCCTAGAGTCAATCATGTGATGATTGTTGTATGGACTTAATTGTATCATATTCCTATTTATAAAGGCATGGTTATTATATTTACTTGTATTGGTGCCAAATTAACTAAGTATAATAACATCCTTGAGTAGTAGGTTATTATCTATATCAATCGATTATTTGAATCGATAATGAGATGATATAGAGAACACTACTCTTAATCATTCCTAGTCAAGTATTAACATTCAGGGACAATGTTAATGCGTGAAGACTAGCATGTATGTCAACACGATGACTTGATCTCACAAGTCATGGATATGAGATATCAAGTTGACACATGAGTATGCATTGGAGAATGTATACTGAATAACCCACCATGAGAAAGTATCATGGATCGTTATATGAGTGTCATATACTTTCTCATGTGGCTATTAGTATGACTATTAGTCCTTAGACCTGAAGTCACCATGATTCCCTACATAAGGAGTTGCATACTTTGTCTTTGTCAAATGTCACCCGTAAATGGGTGGACTATAAAGGCGATTACTGGGTATGTAACAAATTATGCGGAGGGATGTAAGTGATGTAGATGAGATCTATCTCTCCTATATGATGGGAGTGACATCGTTATTCTTGATAGAGTGAGACCACGAAGTGCATGATCATGCCCAAATGAGTCAATATGAGATATTGAGCTCATTTGATTAGAGTGAATCTACTTGGAGTTCAAGATATAGATTGTACCGAGGATGACACGGTCTATGCCTCAATTGGTCAATCTAGATGTCAAGGATAGAGAGACATTGTCACATATTGTGAGAGTCACAATTAGTAGTCACAAAGGTGATGTTGGAGCTCAACATTCTTGTAACTTGGGTAGCAATGATGTATTGCTAGATACCGCTCATTGCTTATGTTCCTAAATCGGTTTAGGGACATTGCCAATGTTACAAGAACCTATAGGGTCACACACAAAGGGCAATTAGATGGAGATTAGGTTCATATGATGAACCATGAGGATTAGATTCATGGGATGAACCAAATTGGATTAAGAGTAATCCAAATTAGACTAATTGAGTTAGACTCAATTTAATTCAAGTGTTGAATGAGTCTAATTTAGATTTGATTCATTGAGTCAATTTAAATTAATGAATAGAGATTCATTAAATCAAATTGACTTGAATCAAGTGGTTAGATTTGATCAACCATGGGAGATAAGAGGTCAAGTTTGACTTGACTTGAGAGGGAAGATGAATGGTCAATTTTGACTTGACCAATTGTCATGTCATGGTGACATGGCATGGGGGTCGACCAATGATGATGCTCCACATCATCATGGACTTATCATGTGGTGCCACCTCATGAGGGAGACCAAGAGTCATTGACTCTTGAAGTTATATGCATGCATGTAACCCCCCAACTTGAAGTGGCCGACCACTATTCATCATGGTGGAATTCATTTGGTGAGTAACTCCATCTTCTTCTTCCTTGGATCATCTTCCTCTCAAGCTCTCTCCCAATCCTCTACTTTGGCCGAAACTTCCAAGGGGTGCTAGCACACTCTAGGTTGTTTTTCTCCACCATTTGTCCGTGTGAATACCAATAGAGGAGTGTACATTTGACACTCTTGAGTTCCGGCAAAGCATTTGGACGAGCTAGATAAGCAAAGGGCGTCGCTACGAGGGTAATGCTCTCATCTTGTAGATCTAAGGTAGATATAGGGTATTTAAACACATACATGTTTTATTTTTTTATATCTTCGCAAGGATACGTGGCGGGGCTTCCGAGGTTTCCGTAACGCAAAAAGCCATTTTTGCGGCTCGGAAAGTCCAACAGTGGTATCAGAGTCACATGCGAAGCATGTATGTGTTTCATATTTGTAGTTTTTGTATTAGATATAAAAATTACAGATTTTGAAGTTTCTGTAAATTTCCTATTTTTATAGAATTTTTGGGTATTTTTCTCGAAGAGTCGAAGCAACAAGTGTTGGGACACTTGTAGGCTTCAACCGCCGAGAAAAACTCTCCGAAACTGCGAGTTCTCGCTTTAGGTTTTTGGGACAGGGACTTAAGTCGCTGTAAGATCTAGTAGGGACACTCGCAAAGTTTATTTTTGCGAGTAGGGGCGCTGCCCCTATCCCCGAATGGGGCCTTGTCCCGCGATCACGCTCGGAAACTGCTTAGCGGGACCGTTACGGAGAGGTGACTCATAAAATTGAAAAAAAAAATAGGAAAAATTATAGAAATTTTCTGTAAAATATATAATTTAGTATTATGTATAATTCTGTGATGGTCATGTCCCAAGAACCCCAATATGATTGGATGATAATGTGTTGTAATTCATAATACGACCTGCGTGCCGTTTTTGTGGTTGTGCATGTTGTATAGGATATGCGACTTGCGCGTCGTGCCTCTTCTTTTAAAATTCTAGTTGTAAATAGTTTTAGACTCGAATGTAACTCGAGTTTCATATTTGTAATGTACAAAATGGAGCAGTGGAAAGTCCACTTGTAGACGAAGTTACGAGAAGGGTGTCGACGACACATGACGGTCAAAGGAGGCGCTTGGAGAAGCCGCTAACCCTAGGTTGACCGTCCGATCTTCTCATTGGCTTGAGAAGATTGTAGTAGGGTCATGACCACATCACAATTAATTATATATATATATGTTGATATATATATATTTGTTTTTGCTTGTATGTATGTGATGCATGCTAGTAGAATAATGCTTGTATGTATATGATGCATGTTAGGATATTTTTCTTGTATGTATATGATGCATGCTAGAATAATGCTTGTATGTATGTGATGCATTCTAGTATAGGATAATAAAGGTCTTGATGCGTATATGATACACATTCACAATTAGATTAGATCTTAATCGAATCAACTCGAAAATGCCTATCAAGTCTTTGATACCCATCACTACCTCGATCATTTGTAGTTGTTGAATCTGTCAAAGCAGAGCAATGCATATTATCTTGGTAGGGTGCAGAGGGACAATCTTGGTCCCGCCTATCACGGCTTGGGTTAGAGTAAGCTCAATTAGATTGAGTAAAACTAGTTAACTCAATTGGATCGAGTAGAACTATAGGCATATTTCAACCGTTGGAAAGATAGGATAAGATCGCATTTACACTAAATCTTGGGCGATTTAGCCAAAGTTAACTCAAGGTTTTTGTAAATGTGGGTCTTGATCCTATAAACAAGAGTTGCATAGAGATGTAATCGGTAATATATTACCCATCGATCATACTAAGTCTTGGGCGATTTAGCCAAAGCTAACTCAAGGCTTAGTATGATGTGGATCTTGTCCCGCAGGAATTATAACATATTTGTATGAATCTAGTAATGTGGTTTGACCACATCCATAACTCGATTCTACAAAAAAATTCCTATAATTCAGTGGGAGCATCATTTGATTAAAGGCCTAATTAAATGATAAAAGGAATATGATATTAATTTTTTGCATTGTATATGTTGTAGATTACTATGTTGACAAATACGAACACTCTCTCCCTGCGTTCTGTCCTTGAGAAGGACAAGCTCAATGGAGCAAATTTCCTGGACTTGTACAGGAACCTGAGAATTATTCTCACCCAAGAAAGAAAAATGTATGTCCTGGAGCAGCCCATTCCGGAGGCACCTCCTGCCACTGTCTCGCGAGATGACAAAGATGCTTACAAGAAGCATCAAGATGATGTATTAGATGTGTCATGTCTCATGCTCGCAACCATGAACTCTGAGCTTCAGAAGCAACACGAGTTCATGAATGCTTATGATATGGTTGAACATCTTCGTCAACTATATCAAGGACAAGCAAGGCACGAGAGATATGAGGTCTCTAAGGCATTGTTTCAGTCCAAGATGCAAGATGGGTCTCCCATAGGTCCATATGTACTCAAGATGATTGGGTACGTAGAAAATCTACAGAGATTGGGATTCCCCCTTGGCCAAGAGGTGGCCACTGACTTGATCTTGCAGTCTTTGCCACAAAGCTACAATCAATTTGTCATAAATTACAACATGAATGAAATTGATAAGTCACTGCTTGAGATGCTCAGCATGTTGAGAACTGCTGAGCTCAACCTTAAGAAGGGAAAATCTGACTCCATTTTGATGGTGCAAAAGAAGAAAGGCAAGGGCAAGCCTAAAGGTAAGGGAAAGTCCCAAGCCAAGGGAAAAGGCAAAGAACTGAAACCCAAAGGAGGGGTGGCCAAAGAAGGGGCTTGCTTCTACTGCAAGGAAGTTGGATACTGGAAGCGTAACTGCAAAGCATACCTGGAAGATCTTAAGAAGAAGAGAAGTGAGACTTTTACTTCAGGTATAAATGTTATAGAAGTCAATCTATCTATTTCTTCATCATGGGTATTAGATACCGGATGTGCATCTCACATTTGTACCAATGTGCAGGCGCTAAGAAATAGCAGAGCATTGATAAAGGGCGAGGTGGACCTACGAGTAGGCAATGGAGCAAGGTTTGCTGTTGTTGCTGTAGGAACTTATGATCTATCTCTGCCCTCTGGGCTTGTACTAGAATTAGATGAATGTTGTTATGTGTCTTCTTTAACTAAGAACATAATTTCGGTTTCTTGTTTGGACAAGAAAGGATTTACATTTATAATAAAGAACAAATGTTGTTCAGTTTATTTAAATGATATGTTCTATTGTAGTGCACCTCTAATGAATGGACTCTACTTTCTAGACTTAGAGAGTCCTATCTATAACATAAGTACTAAAAGGTTCAAGTCAAATGAGTTGAATCAAACCTATCACTGGCATTGTCGCTTAGGTCACATAAATAAGAGTCGCTTATCTCAGCTCCATAAGGATGAGCTGCTAGACTCATTTGATTTTTGAATCATATGAGACATTCGAGTCTTGCCTTTTAGGCAAGATGACCAAGACTCCCTTTAGTGGACACAGCGAAAGAACAATAGACTTGTTAGGACTTATACATAGTGATGTATGTGACCCTTTCAATGTTGCTGCTAAAGGTGGTTACAAGTACTTCATTACATTTACTGATGACTTCAGTAGATATGATTATGTGTATCTCATGACACATAAATCAGAATCCTTTGAAAAGTTCAAAGAATTCAAGAATGAAGTATAAAATCAGCTTGACAAGAATATTAAGATACTTTGATCAGATCGAGATGGTGAATACCTTAGTCATGAGTTTCGTGACTATCTAGCTGAGTGTGAGATTCTATCCCAACTCACTCCTCCTGGAACACCACAGTGGAATGGTGTATCTGAAAGGAGGAATCGTACCCTATTAGATATGGTACGATCTATGATGAGTCACACAGATCTTCCTATATCCTTTTGGGGATATGCTCTAGACACAGCAGCCTTCACACTTAATCGTGTACCATCCAAGGTTGTGATAAAGACACCATATACGATATGGATAGGGAGATATCCCAAGATGTCTTTCATGAGGATTTGGAGTTGTGAGGCTTACGTTCGACGTCAAGTCTCACACAAACTGGGACCCAAATCCGATAAGTGCTATTTTATTGGATATCATAAGGACACGAAGGGATATTACTTCTACATTCCCAGTCAACACAAAGTGTTTGTGGCAAAAACTGGGGTTTTTCTAAAAAGGGATTTTGTTTCTAGAAAAACTAGTGGGAGTACGTTTGATCTTGAAGAAATTCAAGAGAAGGACCATAGCACTGAGGCCTTGATGGAGGTTGAACAGGAACCACAAAGTGTTGTGAGTGATGAGATTGTTGCACAAAGAGTTGTGGAACAACCACCTGTTCAGGTAGACCTACCTCTTGAGTCGATAGGGTGCGTCGTCGGCTGAGAGATACTCATTTCTCTTGTCTGACCATGATGACGTTATGCTCATTGAGAATGAGCCTACCTCCTATCAGAAAGCTGTGATGAGCCCAGACTCTGAGAAATTGCTAGAGGCCATGAGATCCGAGATGGAATCCATGTACACCAACCAAGTATGGACTTTGGTTGATCCACCTGAAGGGGTCAAACCCATTGAGTGTAAGTAGGTCTTTAAGAGAAAGACTGACATGGATGAACTTACACATACCTATAAGGGTCGATTGGTGGCTAAAGGTTTCAAGCAAATTCATAGTATTGACTATGATGAAACCTTTTCTCCAGTGGCGATGTTTAAGTCCATTCGGATCATGCTTGCTATTACATCATACCACGATTATGAGATCTGGCAGATGGATATCAAAACTGTGTTTCTGAATGGAAACATACTCGAGGATGTGTACATGATACAACCTGAGGGTTTTGTAGATCCATAGCATATTGGGAAAGTATGCAAGCTGCAAAGGTCTATTTATGGGCTAAAGCAAGCTTCTCGGAGTTGGAATCTTCGATTCGATGATGCGATCAAACAGTTTGGTTTCATCAAGAATGAAGATGAACCCTGTGTCTACAAGAGAGTTAATGGGAACATAGTTGTCTTCCTTGTATTGTATGTGGATGACATACTACTCATTGGGAATGACATCCCTTCGCTACAGTCTGTGAAGACTTGGCTGGGGACGTGCTTCTCAATGAAGGATTTAGGTGAAGCAACCTATATTCTAGGCATCAAGATCTATAGAGATAGATCTAAGAGATTGTTTGGCCTAAGTCAAAGTACATATATTGACACGGTATTACTACGGTTTGTCATGCAGAATTCCAAGAAGGAACTTTTGCCAATGTCACATGGTGTTAGTCTTTCGAATACTCAAAGTCCTTCTTCTAGAGAGGAGAGAAACCGCATGGATAAGATCCCTTACGCATCTGCTATAGGATCTATCATGTACGCCATGTTGTGTACTCGTCCTGATGTCTCGTATGCTTTGAGCATGACGAGTAGATACCAGTCAGATCCAGGTGAGCGTCACTGGATAGCAGTCAAGAATATTCTTAAGTACTTGAGAATGACTAAAGAATATTTCTTGATATTTGGAGGCGATGAGGAGCTAGCTGTAAAGGGTTACAGCGATGTCAGCTTCCAAACTGACTAGGATGATTATAGATCGTAGTCAGGGTTTGTGTTTTCCTTGAATGGTAGCGCTATGAGTACCCACAGAGGCTAACATCGCAGATCCCTTGACCAAGGTTTTGGCACAGAAAAAGCATGATGGTCACACTAGGTCATTGGGTATTAGATACTACGGTGATTGACACTAGTGTTAGTGGGAGATTGTTAGTGAAAGCCCTAGAGTCAATCATGTGATGATTATTGTATTTACTTAATTGTATCATATTCCTATTTATAAAGGCATGGTTATTATATTTACTTGTATTGGTGTCAAATTTACTAAGTATAATAACGTCCTTGAGTAATAGGTTCTTATCTATATCAATCGATTATTTGAATCGATAATGAGATGATATAGAGAACACTACTCTTAATCATTCCTAGTCAAGTATTAACATTCAGGGACAATGTTAATGCGTGAAGACTAGCATGTAGGTCAACACGATGACTTGATCTCACAAGTCATGGATATGAGATATCAAGTTGACACATGGGTATGCATTGGAGAATGTATATTGAATGACCCGCCATGAGAAAGTATCATGGATCGTTATATGAGTGTCATATACTTTCTCATGTGGCTATTAGTATGACTATTAGTCCTTAGACCTGAAGTCACCATGGTTCCCTACATAAGGAGTTGCATACTTTGGCTTCGTCAAACGTCACCCGTAAATGGGTGGACTATAAAGGCGATTACTGGGTATGTAACAAATTATGCGGAGGGATGTGAGTGATGTAAATGTGATCTATCCCTCCTATATGACGGGAGTGACATCGTTATTCTTGATAGAGTGAGACCACGAAGTGCATGGCCATGCCCAAATGAGTCAATATGAGATATTGACCTCATTTGATTAGAGTGAGTCTACTTGGAGTTCAAGATATAGATTGTACCGAGGATGACACGGTCTATGCCTCAATTGGTCAATCTAGATGTCAAGGATAGAGGGACATTGTCACATATTGTGAGAGTCACAATTAGTAGTCACAAAGGTGATGTTGGAGCTCAACATTCTTGTAACTTGGGTAGCAATGATGTATTGCTAGATACTACTCATTGCTTATGTTCCTAAATCGGTTTAGGGACATTGCCAACGTTACAAGAACTTATAGGGTCACACACAAAGGGCAATTAGATGGAGATTAGGTTCATATGATGAACCATGAGGATTAGGTTCATGGGATGAACTAAATTGGATTAAGAGTAATTCAAATTAGACTAATTGAGTTAGACTCAATTTAATTCAAGTGTTGAATGAGTCTAATTTAGATTTGATTCATTGAGTCAATTTAAATTAATGAATAGAGATTCATTAAATCAAATTGACTTGAATCAAGTGGTTAGATTTGATCAACCATGGAAGATAAGAGGTCAAGTTTGACTTGACTTGAGAGGGAAGATGAATGGTCAATTTTGACTTGACCAATTGTCATGTCATGGTGACATGGCATGGGGGCCGACCAATGATGATGCTCCACATTATCATAGACTTATCATGTGGTGTCACCTCATGAGGGAGACCAAGAGTCATTGGCTCTTAGAGTTATATGCATGCATGTAACCCCCCAACTTGAAGTGGTCGGCCACTATTCATCATGGTAGAATTCATTTGGTGAGTAACTCCATCTTCTTCTTCCTTGGATCATCTCCCTCTCAAGCTCTCTCCCAATCCTCTACTTTGGCCGAAACTTCCAAGGGGTGCTAGCACACTCTAGGTTGTTTTTTTCCACCATTTGTCCGTGTGGATACCAATAGAGGAGTGTACACTTGATACTCTTGAGTTTCGGCAAAGCATTTGGACGAGCGAGATAAGCAAAGGGCGTCGCTACGAGGGTAATGCTCTTATCTTGTAGATCTAAGGTAGATCTAGGGTATTTAAACACATACATGTTTTATTTTTTTTATATCTTTGCACGGATCCGTGGTCGGACTTTCGAGGTTTCCGCAATACAAAAAGCGGTTTTTACGGCTCGGAAAGTCCAACATGAACGATCCTAATGCGATCCCATAGCAAAAACGATCCTATATGATCCAGGAGCGTTTTGATATTTCGGATCGTAAGATCGTACGATCCTACGATCCAGGATCGCGATTCTGCAAACCATGAACTAGAGTTATCAAATAATTTTTTTAATTAACAGTACTGACCTTTCCAATTTATAATGTCACAACAACAAATTTAATTCATCTCTCTATTTAAAAAAATATCAATAATATATAGGGAGAGTTTTGATATCCTAAGCGGTGCAAAATATTGACTTGTGCGCGACAGCGAAGAATACACAGTAACCACGACCAACGTCGCTCGCACCCGCCACCCTCCCATCGGATTCCGACCACGATCCAACCGGAATTCGACGGTGGTGCGGTCGGAATCCAATCAGATTACGGCCAAAATCCAACCGTATTCCGGTCGGAATATGACTGGATTACGATCAGAAACGGTCGGGCTCTAGTGCCTGCAAGATCGTGACCAGAATTCTATCGAATTCCAATCGACCGACAGTGAAATCGCGACGGAGAAGTTACTATGTATTCCTCATTCAATGTGCAATTGCGATAATCAGACAACTGAGAAGTCGTCGCACATGCGTCATGCATTTGCGCGCATTCAGGATATCAAATTCGTGTGTATATGAGTTTGCACTACTGTTGCGCGCTACCCATCCGCTGCGAGGAAATTGGCCGACGTGGCAATCAAATGCCACGCGCAGTCCTCACGCGACGCAGCACACAGCAGCGCATGAAGCCTCTTCTATATATATATATATATATATATATATATATATATATATATATTATGCTACACATGCCATTCGTGAATACCTCTATTATTCATCGTTCGATCTCTTAGGGTTCAAAGATTGGACTATAGTATTTATCTGATCGGACGATAAATAATGAAAATGTTTATGGATGAATTATGTAGTATAATATTTCTTATATATATATCCATTAATTTTTAAAAATTAACAATTGAATGACAATTAATTTTTAGCCATTAAATAATGATTAATTTTTACCGATTAAAATTTCATTTATTTAATTTTATTTTTTTTTCAAATAAAAATAAAAATTATAATTATAAAATTATTTTATTTTATTTTATTATTAAACTAAAGAGCTACTGTCTAAAGCTTGCTCTCATTATAGAAGCAACTATGAAGCGAAGCTATGGATCGATTTCGAAGAAGATTTAAATTTTTTTTTAAAGTCAGATGATTTTTATATGTCTTGATCATCATGTTAAGGTCTATAGGACTAGGGCTGACCATGGTTTCAAAACCGTCGATTTCAATTTTGGAATCATCGGTTCCGATTTATCATCCAATGAAACTGGAACCGAACCGCTCATCAATGGTTTCGGTTCCAATTTCGAAATCGCCTGTTTCGATTCCTTACGGCTCGGTTTTGATTTTAAAACCGCCGGTTCCAGTTCAACATCCACCGAAATTGGAACCTAATCGTTAATCGACAGTTTTAGTTCTTTACGATTCGATTTCGATTAAAATCGTTTAAAATCGAAATTTAAATTATTTAATTTTAAATTTCTTATTTTTTTTAATAAATGATATAAATATATTATTTTTTAATTTATTAATTTGGTAGATTTATTTTAATTTAAATTATATTTAAATTTAAATTTTATACTTAGAGATTTGACTTATATCGATTTATTTATTTATATAATTCTTTAAATCAAATATTTATCATAAAAAATTATCATTTAACATATTTAAATAATAAATTCATATTAATAAATTAAAAAAGAAAAATATATTATTATTATTATTATATTTTACTTCTCTCCTTATTTGATTTAACACTTAAAAGAAAGAAAGAACTTAAACTTAATTTATATAAATTAAATTGTTTAAGTATCTTTTTGAGGTCTGAAGGAATCAAAATCATCATACTTCGCTTAACATTTAAATATTAAATTATTTTTAAAAATTCAATTTCGATTTTAACAAAAAAAATACTCAGTTCCGATTTAGATTCTGATCCGATTCCGATTTGATTTCGATTTCGGTTCGGTTCCGTTTCGATTCGGGTTCCAAAAATTTAAGAACCGGAACCGAACCGTATGCCTCCGATTTCAATTTCGGTTTCAGAATCAGAATCGAAAAAGCGGTTTCGATTCGATTTTTTGGCCATCGGTTCCAGTTCGATTCATGGTTCGAATCAAACTGTGGTCACCCCTATATAGGATCCTTCATGATTTATCTTTTTCATAATGACCATAAAATAAATCGATAGAGATCTCTAAATTGACAATTCTAATTTTCACAAAACTAGAAAGCGGAGCTCTTTTATTTGTACATGTAATCCATGACGAATTTCCGTGGAATGTTTATTAGCACAAGAGATTTCAAATAAAAAATACAATGGATTTTATTTGTAGTAAATGTTTTATTTTACTTTTTGACAAAAAATATTTAATAGACCAAAAAGTTAAAATTTAAAACAAACCATAAATAAAGTCTATTTGATTATGAATTCTACGAAGTATTTAATGAAAATAAAAACTAACCTATTATTTTTAATAATAGTATTTAAAAAAATATTTATTTTTTGATAGAAAACAAAAAGATGCCCATCGGAAAAATTAGAAGTTTTTCTGTAATTTTTTATGGAAAAAAAGATTGGCAAAGAAATTTAAAATGGGAGGAAGGGTTGAAAAGAATAGTTAAAAAGCCATAACTTATATTCATAAATTTTGATAATCCTCGTGTCTTTTTTCAAGAGTCCAGTGATAGCATATATTTATAACTTTAAAATTATTAAAAATTCTATAATTTCAAGGGTGTAAATTAATTTCTTTATCAGCTGCTTGCTCTTTAAAGATAATGGATAAATTTTCATCGGCAAATTGAAATTATTAACAGCATTTAAAAACTACAGCAAAATGAAAATTTATATTCTTTAATATTTATTTTCCATTATTGTTTATCTCTCATTCTTTATTTTCATTTTCGATTCAGTCGAGCCGCCAGTCGAGTATACTCGATTCTGTAGCAGGCCAAATATCTAGCAGTCGAGTCGTCAATCCCGTCAGTCGACTGATGATTAAATATTAGCAACGAAAATATAAAAAACATCGCTAAAGTAGTAAATATTAGCGACGAATATAGTTAATTCGTCGCTAATTTCCACAGAAAACCCTTGCCCGCGCTGACTCCCCCATTTTCTCAGCGCGACTTCCTCTTCCGGCGATTCTCCTGCTCTCTGGCGATTCTCCGACGACAAGCTCCGCGTGAATCTTCCTTCATCTCCGTGCTTCGCCTCCGACTCCGGCTTCTCCGTGCTCCGACTTCTCTTCTCCGATGCGTGCCACTCCTCTTCTCCGGTGCGTGCGACTTCTCTAGCTCCGGCAACAGCTCCGGCGATTCTCCAACTCCGGCAGTAGCTCCGACGACTTCTTCTCCAGCTCCGACTTCTTCTCAGCACCATCTCAAACTCATCCTTTAGCTCCGACTTAAGTTTATACAAATTCTTTCTTCAAAGTTTTACAATAAATTTAGGGTTTTTTATATTATTGTTATGATTGTTATAAGTAGATGATAAATTTAGGGGTTTGTTATACTCAGACGATGAATTTAGGATTTTGTTAGGGTTTAAGGTTATTGTAGATTATATATACGGTTGTTAGGGTTTTGTTAGCAATTAGACGATGAATTTAGGGTTTTTTTATCATTTAGATTTGGACGTATTCATGGTAATCAAGCAATAACTTATTGCCTAGATGATACATTCTTTGATTTGTTGTCAATTAGATGGTTTTAGGATTATTTTGCGATTAGAGGATAAGGTTAGGGTTTTCTGATTTTTAAATTATAATGTTTGATGATAAACATAGGGTTACAATGCAAATTGTAGGTTATAAATTGTTTGATTATTTTGTATGTGACAACTAAATTTGAGTTGCTAAATTGCTTTTATTGAAAATTAACATTAAAATTATTTTATATATATTTAACCAGGGTTTAAAAATATTGATAAAAGTTGGATAACGATTCAGAATCGAATTAGTCCTAAATATATCAATGAGTTGAATCAGTTTATAAATATTGCAGAAAATTACATGATCAGTTTGAATTTATCGAAAATCAGTTATCCATGTCGACGACGTGACAATTTGTTTCAGTATGAATTGGATTATATGCAATGACATCTGTATAGATGGGGATTCGATACACTATATAAAATCTGGAACTTTCATGGAGAAGCTTCTACATCATCCGGTAGTATAAATATTGTCAATCAATATGAGAATGATTTTGATGTTGACGTAGATGAATTCGAATACGATTTTGAAGACATGTTTACTGATTTACAAAATATAGAAAATATAACCAACAATGAGCCTCAATCAGATGATATAAATGTAAACACAAATGCAAATGATTGTAGACAAAGTTATATTTCAATGTTGGAAGAAGCACAAAAAGAATTCTATCCCAATTGTACTAAATTTTCGATTTTCATTTTTGTGGTGAAGCTAATGCATGTGAAGGTGTTAAATGGCTGGAGCAATAAATCTTTTGATGTGTTACTTCAGTTATTGCAAGAGACATTTCCTAAACCGAATGCGATTTCAAACTCTTATTATGAAGCCAAAAAATTATTAAAAGTGTTAGGATTGACATATGAGAAGATACATGTCTGTAAGAATGATTGTATATTATTTTGAGAAGAGCATGAGAATAAGGATGCATGTCCAGTATGCAAGGAGCCCAGATACAAGTACGAAGGGATGAATAAGAAAAAGAATCCTCACAAAATTATTTTCCTCTGAAATCGAGACTTAAGAGGTTGTTTATTTCGAAGCATACAACCAAAGAGATGATGACATAAAGAAAAGCGAGTTGAAACAGATGGTATATTAAGACACCCAGCTAATAGTGAAGGTTGGAAAGAATTTGTCAATGCACATGAAATATTTAAGGTGATCCACGAAATATTCACTTAGGGTTGGCTACTGATGGGTTTAATTCATTTGGAAAAATGTCAAATGCTTATAGTATGTAGCCTATTATACTTGTGAATTATAATTTGCCACCATAAAAAATGATGAAGCCACCATATATGATTATGTCTCTTTTAATTCCTGGGTCTAAATCACCTAGCAAAGAGATAGATGTATACCCAAGACCTCTGATAAACGAACTGAAGGAGCTCTGGGATGACGGAGTGGAAGCATATGATGCATCAATTGAACAAGTATTTCAATTACATGATGTTGTGACGTGGACTATTCATGACTTTCCAGCATACGGAACAGTTTCTGGATAGAGTACAAAGGGCTATAAGGCATGTCCAGTATGTCTGAATGAAACCAAATCTCAAGAATTAAGGAGTAAAATGTAAAATACGGTAAAAAAAAAATTTATGGATTAATCCCTTTAATTAATTGGGTTTAATTAGTGGATTAATTGGGCTTAATTAGTGGGCTAAGGAGGTTGATTAGCTAGTTGGATGGAGTCCATTGGGCTGGAAGTGGGCTTGAACCGGATTGGGCTGGAATTGGGCTTGAATTGGATTGGGTTAAATCAATTTGGCTTGAACCGGTGGATTGGAATCAATTCGCTTGAATCAATTCGCAAACGGTGCTTAAAGGCCTAAAAACCCGATCGCAGCTCTATTCTTCTCCATCGCGATTCACCCTTTCCTCACGCTGTCTTCTTCTCTGAGCGATCCTGCCGCCCGATCTCAGCTCGCCGACGTCCTTGGGAGAGCGGCCCGGCAATGTCGCCGCCCTAGATGAACTCCGATCGGAGGTCAGCTGGTTCCTAGCCCTAGAGACCTCATCGATTCTTCCATTCCTCTTCCTTCGCGAGGCGGCTGCTGCCGACGCACTTGAGGTGGAGGATCGTGTCGCTGGAAGGGATCTCTGATTTCGGGTTTCCGAGCTTGATTCCGGTGAAGAGTCCTCACTGGGAGCCAAGGGTCAGCGGTGGAACTACCGGGTCTCCGATCGTGAGCTGGATTTCACGATTTCTGCCGAGGGTAGGTAAAGGTCTATTTTCTTCCTCTTGTGAGATGAGATCTCGATGTGGGTTTCTGATTTATCTTGGATCGGTTTGGCAGTGGTGGAGCTCGGTTGTTCCGGTGACCAAAGCAACTGGGGGAGGGGTGCTGCCGGTGAGGAGTTGGCTGGTAAGCTTTGATTTCACCTTTCGTTTCCATCTGGTAAATTTTGTATGCAGTGTTGTCGATGGATGAGTTGGGTAGATTTCTTCGATCCAGTGAGGAGGGAGCTGTGGATTGTGCTTGAGGTGAGTTTTGATTGTGGTTTTCGTTCACAGCAGTAGTATATGGTTGGTGTGTTTTCCTCATTGTGAGATTGGGTATTGCCACCTTTGTTTCTTGCCGGGGTGTCCGAGATCCGCCTGTTTGGGGTGGTAGTCGATCGGTGCGTGTGGAATACGAAGGGGAGCTAAATTACAACTCTGATTTTAGATGTGATTAGATTTCGTTTGTTGTTGCTGTTGATCTTAGAATGGTCATTGATTGACTGTGGTGATTTGGATGGTGAGGTAAGCTTGGATTGTTCCGAGTGTTGTTTAGATATGGGAGTATGCAATTTGATTGGAGTGTGTTTAGATCTATTTACTTTAATGGATCTTTGGATGTTGGTGATCTATTGTGAGTGTGGTTATGGTGTTGCAGATTGGGATAATCGGGATTTCTAACTCGTAGACGGGGAAGGGATGCGAACATAGAAATGAAGTAGTGTTTTGTTCGTACACTTATCAGAGACTTGTACTTAATCATAGTTTGTTATTATTGTGCAGGTTTGGGATACGAAGCAGGTCCACGATTGTGAGGATTATTCGAGCTTCGTATCAGGTGGGTAATATCTACCTGGTCCGGTAGTTTTGATCAAATTCTAGTGCATGAATTTGGATATATGTTTATACCTGTTTACCTTAAATCCACTCTTATTTAATCATATGCTTGTATTGCCTTGACCTTTGAGATATATACTCTGTTACTTCATTGATTATCTAGCACAGATAAGAACTATAAACCCTATTATGTCCTAACTGATAGATGTTCAGTAAGTACATGTGGTTAGGGTTATCTTTGTGACCTTAGATTGGGTTACTGTGTTACATCACTAGGGTTAGGTGATGGATTGAATTATGGAGTCGATTGTTATATCAAACCCTTATTAGTGGTGCATCTATGGTGGATCTAGTTGTCCGTGTATAGATAAATGTGTGTGGTTGTCAGTATGTGGTTATGGACTAGAGGTCCTAGCATGATTGTATATCCATTGTGTATGGTTATACGGATTGGCCGATAGTATATCACTACCGACTAGAGGTCTTAGCGTGGTTCGATGTCGGATGAGTATGACTCTTTGCGACAGAGAGAGAGTCTTGTGGATCAGAGTCCTTGTATAGTTGACTTTTGGTTGACCGACTCCCGTGGATAGGGAGTGTTGCGAGGATACTTGTGTGGAGCTATGCATCATTACATTGCATGCATGCTGTTGACTGGGCCTCCCTTGTGGTTGAGACGGGTCATCAATCATCCTGCCTCCCCGACCACTCGGGGTAGTGGTAGCAGGGTTGAGAGCAGAGTATTGGATGTGCTGCGCTTGGCCACTATGGATGGTGGTAGCTGGAGACGCGACCGCCAGCGGCAGTGGTGTGCACTCGCCCACTATAGACGGGTGTGTCAGCGACGTGTCCGTCTGCTGACGCGCTTGTCTACTCATGGGTAGGGACGCGTGGATTGCAGAGGACCCTAGGAGTAGTTAGCTCTTTACGCTTATATGCTACTCATTCATACTACCCAACTCACCCACCGAGAGTAGTGGTAGTTGGAGCTGAGTTGTCATGTCGTGCCACCCCGCCACTGGGTCGTGGTCGACGGTCCGCAACATGGACCATGCATATGCATCTGATATATATGTATGCATGTATTTGATATATGTTTTACATATGCCCGTGAGATCGCATTTGATTGAGCTATGATTAGATATGGTTGTTCATCATGATACATGTCATCCGCATTTTATATACTACTATGTTGAGCATGATACATGTGATTTGATCGTCAGATGATTGTATTTGATTAACATCATGTCATTGTGTGGTACGGACCGGGTTGTTATTACAGGTGATCATATACTGTTCATATGTTGGAGTATTGGTCAGGTATGGGATTGACTTAGTACGTTATATGAGTTATGTTATTGTATGTCTATTCAGGATGATATAGCATATGATGTTGCAGACCGTCAGGTACGTTGGTACATTACTTCATGTTCAGCTGATCAGTTTAGTATATACATTGAGTATGACTATACTGTGGTTACTTGTTATTAGATTTGGATAGGACTGTATGTCTATTGGACTCATGTTGTATACCTGTAGATCTTCACATGTATACTTGTAGATCTCTTTACCCTATATGTTCATGCACTTTCTATATATTACCCCTGAGTTTATACTCACCACCCCTAGACCCTGGGTTTCCTATCGCCCAGATAACAGGTAGAAGATTCCTTGGACGTTCGGAGCTCTGCCAGCTGATCTCATCTCACACCGAACAATTGGGGTTTTTCCACGTATTTGCTTCCACTGTTGTTTTGTATTATAGCCATGTATAATCAGTGTTGTATTTGGCTGTTGGTTGTATGTTGTTTTTGTGTAGTATGTTAGAGTCGCACCGGTGCGCACCTTTTGTGTTGTTGTGGATGTATTGTTTGGTATTGTCCATATATATGTCATGTTGTTGTGGGCCTACGGGCCTTGTATTAACCCGATATGTTGCCGCGTACAGGGGAGATGTCGTCCGTTTGCTTTTCGGCACAGCATACTCTCGGGGCGTGACAATTTTATTGGTATCAGAGCCCTAGGTTGCGAAGTCCATTTTCGGATTTTATTTCGTTCGGGCATCGAGTTTTGCTTTACTCGGTTTTGGTTTTGTGAGTTCTGGGATCTGGCTATTGCAGACATCTCCGAGCTACAAGGTTTAAGGTATGTTAAATGTTATTACATATCCTTCTGTTGGCTATGCATTTAGTTGCTTATAACATGGATGACTTATAGGGTGTTGGTTAGTATTCGTAACCGTGGTTTGAGTTGACCACGGGAACGACATATTGAGGTTATTAGACATGTACCTGCTGTCGAAAAGGTGAATTACCTTTGAGAGCCGACTGATACCGAGTCGGATAGCAGTGGTTAGTAGTCACATCTCTTGTGGAGATCAAGGATTACGGTCCTAAGATTTTCACTAATTATGTTAGTCAGATCATTACCTATGGGGTAATGAACTGAGCGAGTATACTATTACCGATGCGATAGTAGAGGATTAGTATAGATATTCATAGGGATTTTGATCCTGATTGGTCGCTCTAGGTTGTATAACATTGGGAGTACTTTTGAGTACTTAACTGTGGTTATAATGAAGATAGTAGTGTTAGTTGAATACCATTATCCTGGATTTAGCCACTTGGTGGAAGATATAGGAAAGTAACCTATGGGAAATAATGTATCACTTGGTCACGTCAGTGATGTTGTGAGAGAGTATTTTCCCACGTCATTTTTGACTCGTCGTCAGGGAATTTTTGGGCATCGAGTAGGGTGATCATTTGGTAATGGGAGTACCATGCAGAGTCGTTAGACTTGCGAAGGTTACGACCACCTAATAGCTCGAGAATGTGATCGACATGTCTTAAGCCACCTACGGTTTATCGGTTGACATCTTAATCAGGATGTTTGGATTTTCTATCAGATCCTACCGGAAGTGTATAGACCGAGTCATGTGTATAGAAATGACTCCGTAGCAAGTGTTTTAAGAGTTGGAGATTTGATAAGCATATATTGCAAGTCAAATTATTGGAATTAGAAGTCTCCGAATGTTGGATAAAAGGAGCAAGATTAAAGTCATGAGTCACGAGCGACTATTGGAGAGTTTTCCGATCATAGAAGACCGATTGCAGATTGTCAGCAGCTTCTCATGTTTATCAGTGAAATCAGAGGAAAGACTCCGAAGGGAGATGATGTGCGTGCAGTGCGGGTTACGACGAGACACAGAGCCAGATTATCCGATAGACCATTGTATCTGTTTCTACTATAAGCAGCCGGTATCTACGAGGAGAGTATGTACTTTGAAGACTCAGTGGAAGACTATGGATGATGCTTTCGAGCGGACGATCCACAACCTCGGAAGCCGAGATCATGACAGAAGAATGGAATATCATATCAGCAACGATCTACTACCCCAGATATAGTTGGAGCTCTTTGATACTTTCATCCGGAAGAAGTAAATTACTCAGTAGTATCAGCCGAAGACATCTCAGAAGACTCAGATGTTCAGACAACAATTGTTACCTTCCCAAGCGTAGTTATGATTTGTTCAGAGGAGAGAGAGTATACGACGATGGTCGTATCTATGCCGTATTCTTCGGGTGTAGCTATATCTTTCACAGAGATGGAACATGCTATGATGTTGACAGTTCTTCAGTATTATACAGCCGGATGTGTATCCTTTGCCAGTACAACAGTGTTTACCATCTCCATTGCAGTTGTTTCAGTTGTACCTCAATTCCAGCAGTTGATTTCAGTTCCTCCATGATAGTCTTTGCATCTACATGAGCTCAGCCGTCCAGAATAGATGTTGGACAAGTTTACATGATTACTCGGGAAGAAGTATAGAAGACCGAAGGATCGGTCCTTCGGGGTATTACTTTAGGTTATCCTATTTGCGGATATATTGGGAGATACTGATAGTCACAGGTAGCCAGGTCTAGAACATTCTTAGATAGGATTAGATGGGTTCCTATCGACTTATGGATTGGTGGTATCTCTACCGTCAGGTGAGATGTTGATCAACAATCAAGAAGTCAAGGGATACCCTTAGCCTTTGCTAGACATACCTCCACTATAGACATATCCTTATGGATAGTTAGAGCGTTGGAGCGTTGGTATACTAGGACTCTCGGATGTACGTATAATCCGAGAGTATTCGGATGTAGTTACGGATGAACTCTCGGGCTGGTCACTGCATGGGCAAGTGGAATATACGATTGAGGTGATTTCGAGAATAGTCCTGATATTGGGGACCTCATACCGGGAGATGATTTTATGGGTATCAATGTTGCTAAACACTATGGGAGATTTACCTGCCTCAGTGTTTCTTCTTGAGAAGACTTGTAACTCTTTGTTAGAAGAGAGTTAGACCTTGAGTCTATGCATCGATTATCGATGATTAGAATGCAGTAGTTGCTGTGAATGAATATCCTTCGTTTCGAATACATGTGTATACTCTAGGGTTGATCTACGATTGGAGTGTTGATATTGTAGTGACTTGGTGTCATACAGTTATTGATATCAGTGTGATGATTGAGCTATCATCAGCTTAGAGTAAAAGGATGCAGGTGTGTAGAAGACGACATGGTATTTAGGATTGATTGTCATCATATCTGTGGATGATATATTTTTGAGATATATTCATGATCTTAAGGGAAGTTATGTTTCCCTAGATTGATTTGGTGTTTACCAGAGATAAAGATAGGATGTTCTAGTGATACTATACTGCCGACTTGTTGGACCAAGAAGGTGATGGAAATCACCTGGTCAGAAGTTTGTGGAGCTAGGTATCAAAGCTTAGACGGTAGCTGACTTTTGCGTCAGTGTTAGTAAATCCGTCCGATATGGATGGAAGAGTATTGTACGCAGATGCATCATTTCAGGGATTGGAACGATTCCGATGCAGTTGTATGAGACATTTCTTATGCCTACGTCAGTTGACGTGGAGCTTAGCAGTTATTATCTTGATTGTAAATGTATGGAGCGGAAGTGCTCATATAGTTTTGGCTAGCTACTGTGTAGCTGCTATAGGGTTACGTACCGTGATGAAGTGGGAGCCTAGTACGTTAGACTGTGTTGGGAGATTATCTATAATTCGGAAAGGATTTGATAGGATTTGGAGAGTCGATGATCGATTAGCTAGGTCCGCTCATTTTCTTCCGAGCCATAAGATGGATTTCGTTGGATCGCTTGACGGAATTATATTCATGAAGTATCCTTGAGTATCATTTCCGATATTGATTCATGATTCACCTTACGATTCTGGCAAAGTCTCCCACCGATTACGGGTATAGAGCTCCACTATGGTACAATTATTTACCTTTTAATAGGTCGGTTGAGAGTGTATATATGAGCTGAAATATAATATTCGAGCTCAATATTCCACTTAGTCACTTAAGGTGTGTGACTTTTCTTCAGATATTTGAGATGATTGTTGTGACATCTCGTACTCGTACATAAGTCGGAAATTTGGGGACCAAATTTTTTATAAGTGGGGGAGAATGTAAAATACGGTAAAAAAAATTTATGGATTAATCCCTTTAATTAATTGGGTTTAATTAGTGGATTAATTGGGCTTAATTAGTGGGCTAAGGAGGTTGATTAGCTAGTTGGATGGAGTCCATTGGGCTGGAAGTGGGCTTGAACCGGATTGGACTGGAATTGAGCTTGAACTGGATTGGGTTAAATCAATTTGGCTTGAACCGGTGGATTGGAATCGATTCGCTTGAATCAATTCGCGAATGGTGCTTGAAGGCCTAAAAACCCGATTGCAGCTCTATTCTTCTCCATCACGATTCACCCTTTCCTCACGCCGTCTTCTTCTCCGAGCGATCATGCCGCCCGATCTCAGCTCGCCGGCGTCCTTGGGAGAGCGACCCGGCAATGTCGCCGCCCTAGATGAACTCCGATCGGAGGTCAGCTGGTTCCTAGCCCTAGAGACCTCATCGATTCTTCCATTCCTCTTCCTTCGCGAGGCGACTGCTGCCGACGCACTTGAGGTGGAGGATCGTGTCGCTGGAAGGGATCTCTGATTTCGGGTTTCCGAGCTTGATTCCGGTGAAGAGTCCTCGCTGGGAGCCAAGGGTCAGCGGTGGAACTGCCGGGTCTCCGATCGTGAGCTGGATTTCACGATTTCTGCCGAGGGTAGGTAAAGGTCTATTTTCTTTCTCTTGTGAGATGAGATCTCGATGCTGGTTTCTGATTTACCTTGGATCGGTTTGGCAGTGGTGGAGCTCGATTGTTCCGGTGACCAAAGCAACTGGGGGAGGGGTGCTGCCGGTGAGGAGTTGGCTGGTAAGCTTTGATTTCACCTTTCGTTTCCATCTGGTAAATTTTGTATGTCGTGTTGTCGATGGATGAGTTGGGTAGATTTCTTCGATCCAGTGAGGAGGGAGCTATGGATTGTGCTTGAGGTGAGTTTTGATTGTGGTTTTCGTTCACAGCAGTAGTATATGGTTGGTGTGTTTTCCTCATTGTGAGATTGGGTATTGCCACCTTTGTTTGCTGCAGAGCTGGGAGCTGGGGTCTGAGATCTGCCCTGTTTGGGGGTGGTAGTCGATCGGTGCGTGTGGAATAAGAAGGGGAGCTAAATTACAACTCTGATTTTAGATGTGATTAGATTTCGTTTGTTGTTGCTGTTGATCTTAGAATGGTCATTGATTGACTGTGGTGATTTGGATGGTGAGGTAAGCTTGGATTGTTCCGAGTGTTGTTTAGATATGGGAGTATGCAATTTGATTGGAGTGTGTTTATATCTATTTACTTTAATGGATCTTTGGATGTTGGTGATCTATTGTGAGTGTGGTTATGGTGTTGCAGATTGGGATAATCGGGATTTCTAACTCGTAGACGGGGAAGGGATGCGAACATAGAAATGAAGTAGTATTTTGTTCGTACACTTATCAGAGACTTGTACTAAATCATAGTTTGTTATTATTGTGCAGGTTTGGGATACGAAGCAGGTCCACGATCGTGAGGATTATTCGAGCTTCGTATCAGGTGGGTAATATCTACCTGGTCCGGTAGTTTTGATCAAATTCTAGTGCATGAATTTGAATATATATTTATACCTGTTTACCTTAAATCCACTCTTATTTAATCATATGCTTGTACTGCCTTGACCTTTGAGATATATACTCTGTTACTTCATTGATTATCTAGCACAGATAGGAACTATAAACCCTATTATGTCCTAACTGATAGATGTTCAGTAAGTACATGTGGTTAGGGTTATCTTTGTGACCTTAGATTGGGTTACTGTGTTACATCACTAGGGTTAGGTGATGGATTGGATTATGGAGTCGATTGTTATATCATACCCGTATTAGTGGTGCATCTGTGGTGGATCTAGTTGTCCGTGTATAGATAAATGTGTGTGGTTGTCAGTATGTGGTTATGGACTAGAGGTCCTAGCATGATTGTATATCCATTATGGATTGTATGCCTGTGTATGGTTATATGGACGGTCGATAGTATATCACTACTGACTAGAGGTCTTAGCGTGGTTGACTGTCAGATGAGTATGACTCTTTGTGCGATAGAGAGAGAGTCTTGTGGATTGTAGTCCTTGTATAGTTGACTTTTGGTTGACCAGGACTCCCCGTGGGATAGGGAGTGTTGCGAGGATACTTGTGTGGAGCTATGCATCATTACATTGCATGCATGCTGTTGATTGGGTCTCCCTTGTGGTTGAGACGGGTCGTCAGTCATCCTGCCTCCCCGGCCACTCGGGGTAGTGGTAGCAGGGTTGAGAGCAGAGCATTGGATGTGCTGCGCTTGGCCACTATGGATGGTGGTAGCTGGAGATGCGCACCTGGCCACTGTGCAGAGTGGTGTTATCACTCGCCCACTATAGACGGTGGTTGTGTTACGTGCAGTTGTCCTGTGTGCGGCGTTTGTCTACTCATGGGTAGGGACGGCGTGGCTTGCAGCAGGGACCCCTAGGAGTAGTTAGCTCTTTACGCTTATATGCTACTCATTCATACTACCCAACTCGGCCACTCGAGAGTAGTGGTAGTTGGAGTCGGGCTAGTTGTCATGTCGTGCCACCCTGGCCACTCTGGGGTTGTGGTTGGACGGGTCCACAAACAGTGACCATGCATATGCATTGCTGATATATATGTATGCATGTATTTGATATATGTTTTACATATGCCTGTGAGATGCTGCATTTGATTGAGCTATGATTGCTGCATATGATTGTTCATCATGATACATGTCATCTGCATTTTATATACTGCTATGTGTTGAGCATGATACATGCGTTGATTGATGTTTGATTAGCATCATGTCATTGTGTGGTACGGACCGGGTTGTTATTACAGGTGATCATATACTGTTCATATGTTGGAGTATTGGTCAGGTATAGGATTGACTTGGTACGTTATATGGGTTATGTTATTGTATGTCTGTTCAGGATGATATAGCATATGGTGTTGCAGACCGTCAGGTACGTTGGTACATTACTTCATGTTCAGCTGATCAGTTTAGTATATACATTGAGTATGACTATACTGTGGTTACTTGTTATTAGATTTGGATAGGACTGTATGTCTATTGGACTCATATTGTATACCTGTAGATCTTCACATGTATACTTGTAGATCTCTTTACCCTATATGTTCATGCACTTTCTATATATTACCCCTGAGTTTATACTCACCACCCCTAGACCCTGGGTTTCCTATCGCCCAGATAACAGGTAGAAGATTCCTTGGACGTTCGGAGCTCTGCCAGCTGATCCCATCTCACACCGAACAATTGGGGTTTTTCCACGTATTTGCTTCCGCTGTTGTTTTGTATTATGGCCATGTATAATCAGTGTTGTATTTGGCTATTGGTTGTATGTTGTTTTTGTGTAGTATGTTAGAGTCGCACCGGTGCGCACCTTTTGTGTTGTTGTGGATGTATTGTTTGGTATTGTCCATATATATGTCATGTTGTTGTGGGCCTACGGGCCTTGTATTAACCCGATATGTTGCCACGTACAGGGGAGATGCCGTCCGTTTGCTTTTCGACACGGCATACTCTCGGGGCGTGACATAAAATATGCTACACATGTCACCGTCGATTCTTGGATGTGCACCACCCATGGCGTAAAAATAAAGATTTCAATGGAAATGTTGAAAAAGAAGGACCACCACGATTAATGAATGGATATGAGATTTTAGCGTAGTTAGACGCGTTGCCCCAAGTGACATTCAGTAAGCATCCTTTATTCAGTAAAAAACGGCAGCGATCTTCAGATGATACAAATTGGGTAAAGAAGTCTATATTTTTTGAGTTACCATATTGGTCAGGTTTAAAGCTGAGACACAATTTAAATGTGATACATATTGAAAAGAATGTCTGTGATGCTTTAATTGGCACATTATTAAATATAGACGGAAAGTCAAAAGACACTCTCAAAGCAAGATTAAACTTGTAAGATATGGGGATAAGGAGTGAGTTGCATTTACAGTCGGTAGGAGACAAATTCAAGAAGTCGTATGCAAGTTACACGTTGACATTGGAAGAAATGCGTGAATTTTGTCAATTTTTGAAATCAGTTAAGTTTCCAGATGGTTATGCTGCAAATATATCTAGACATGTGAATGCGAATGAAGGAAAGATATATGGACTAAAATCACATGATTGTCATGTATTGTTGCAAAGAATACTTCCAGTTGTTGTACGTAAATTGTTTCCAAAGGACATATGTAGCCCATTGATTGAGCTATGTGATTTCTTCAAAAAGATCACTGCAAGATCTTTACACACAATGGACATATGTAAAATGGAGGAGCAAATACTCCTAATATTGTGTAAGATGGAATGGATATTTCCTCAGACATTTTTTGACATTATGGTCCATTTGACAGTCCATTTACCTCGTGAAGCTATATTGTTTGGGCCAGTTTCGTCATGATGGATGTATCCCATTGAGCGATATTTGGGAAGGCTAAAAAAATATATTCATAATAAAGCACGACCTGAAGGATCTATTGCAGAGGGGTATATTGTAAATGAGGTCTTGACTTTCAGTTTGTTATATATGAGTCAGATTGAGACAAGTTTTTCTAGGCTGAAACGAAATAAAGATGTTCAACCATCAAAATGTAAATTAAGTGTTTTCTCACAGGAAACAAGAGTCTTTGGCAACCAACAAAGTCTAAAATTGTCATTGTCATTGTTTAAGAAAGCACATTGGTGCATTCTGAACAATTGTAAAAAAGTCGACCGATATTGAAAGTAAGTATTTACATTAAGTTATTACTTTAACTCTATTTCATTCACAAAGTTTAAATTGATTAAGTTTTATACAGTGAGCATCTACAACTTGTGTCCCCAAAGGTTCATACTGATCAAGTGATGCAAAATCACGAGCGAGATTTCCCACTGTGGTTTAGGGATAAAATTGTAGCGCTAAAAAATTTAACAAATTCAAAGATCACAAATGAGTTGTATTATTTAGCAATGGGACCTGATGCTGAAGTTCAACTATATGATGCATGCATAGTAAATGGAATTCGATATCATACGATGTCTCATGATTCACGCAGAACTACTTAGAATAGTGGGGTCAGTGTACCATCCTCTGACGATGGGAACAATTTGGATTTTTTTTGGTGTGTTGAAGGATGTGATCCAAATATTTTACTCTTTCAGATATAAAGTTCAATTATTTTTGTGTGAATGATTCCAATGAAATCCAAACAAAAAAATCGTTGGTGGAAGAGTATAATCTCACGTGCATTGACACTTCTAAAATATGGTATGATGATGACCCAATCATTTTGGCAAACCAAGCAAATCAAGTATACTATTTGAATGATATCAAACGTGGAGGTAACTGGAAGGTCGTACAAAGGGTTCACCACCATGATATATACGAAGAAACTGAAGTTGATGAAGTATCTGAAGATTTTGAGGGTAGTAATATATTGATCTGGAGCCAAACCAAGAGATTTCATCCAATGATTCAACTTCAGTAGTCGGTGAAGACTTAGCAATAACTCAACTTTGTCGATTAGATATTGAGCATCACCAAATTAATATGGCAAATGCACAAGTGGATCTAGATATGAGTGCTCAAAGTAATCGTATTGTCGATGGTGAAGATAGTAAAATTGACAGTGAGACGGATGATTATTTATCCTTTTCAGATGATGATAGTGATTAGAAGTATTTACACGATATTTATATTGTTCTTCATTTTTATTTCATGTATTTAATATAATCTTTTATTATACGTCGATCTGTATATAATGCTTATATCACAGCTATGCTGCCTAAGAGAATTGAGCACCCCCTAGTAGTGCCTACGTCTGACGATGACAGTACTCCTGCTCCTACTGGTTAGTTATGTGATTTTAAGTATGTATATTTTGTTTCCTATATATTTAACTTGTTAATTGTTAACATTATTTGATTTACAGTTCATCCTACACGTAGAGAGACACGAGACACACACTCCGATCGGCTCCGACGGCAAATCGAAGAACGGGGTAGATTACCCATTACATTTTGTAAGAGCGATGGTCACCCTATCGGGACCAATGCGGCTGCTTTTATGACAGAGTTAGGTCTGTCAATTAAGAAGTTCGCTCCCCTATAAGCTAAGAGTTGGAAGCATATCCCCGCAGATAATAAACAGATGATATATGACCGAGTATCTGTAACTACGAGTATTTTTCTATTTAAAGAATCAACCATCATTCATTATTAAAATTCGATATTGGTATTTTTTTCAGGCTGCTTTCGATATTAGTTTTGTCGATGAGACAACGTCAGTAAGGAAGGAGACCAACAGATTAATGAGTGCAAGGTACAGAGATAATCGAAATAAAATGCATACTCATTATAAGAGTCTACTGCATCTTCCCCCCATCGAGCGGCGACATCATATGCCAATCGAGTTTTGTGAGATGCAAGAAGATTGGAACTATATGTGCGATATATTTGAATCGGAGAAATTTCAGGTAACTCAATCTATACCAATTATCTGAGTTATATATAAATTAAAATATGTGCAACTCATGTTTTAAGTTTTATCTTAACAAATTTTGATATTGTTGACCCGATCGACAATAAATGCCCAAAATCGAGCACAATTACCATTTACCCATCGAGGTGGCTCAAAATCATTCATCCAATACAGTTACGACAGTGTAAGCACAAATTTTATAGGTACAGTATATTAGTTGATATTTTTAATATTAATATATTATAATATTTTTTAGACCAATCAGTCTCAGAGAAAAGATCGGATTACTGCCTTTAATACAACCCACTTGTTGGGATGTATACTGAAAAGTCTATCTTTTGTATGAACATCTTTATTTTGAAATAAGAATCACATGATCATTGTTTGTACATTTTTTAGGTTATGTATATTGTCTAATACATTACATTGTAGATAACATGGTGTGTGGTGTCACACGAGAGATCATGTTATCGGCTCCTTGTAAAGTATAAGTATAGACTCACAACCGAGATGACTTTGGACAAACCATTGGTATGGTTGTAGTGTGATTTAGTATTGATTTGTCTTAACCATAGAATCACACTAGTACACTTTGTGTGTATTGAGCAGGATCGACTTAGAGGTGATTCGATTTATTGCTGACTACATAATCGAATCGGACCTCAGATATTATTTTGTACATGCTCTTAATCCCGATATAATAACGGACACATATACTTAGTGTTCATTTCTTTGATTTACCAATGGGCGAGATTTATAGATTAAATTGATAGGCTCGGTAAGTTGGGAAATGATATTATTTATATGGTGTGACGTTGATTATAGGAGAAAACTGTGTCCTATATATTAGGATGATGATGTCCCTTTGAGGAGCTCATAAGGTTCATCATGTAAACCCTGCAGGTAGACTTGGTCCGGCATGATGAAAAGGTTGAGTGGTACTACTCATGGAGTTAGATGTTGATTAATTAATGGTCAATAAATTAATTAATCGACGGACATTCGAGATCTTAAATACGGGGAGAAAATGTACAGATAATATATGGAGCTCATATTAACTTATGGGGGTTAGTGAGGTAGATCAATGATAATCCTTTAGTTGATTGGATTATCATTAATGGATCGGACTTTATGTGGGCTTGATCCATTGGGTGGCCAAGATCCAACTCCTCCTCATGGCCCCTATTGTAGCCTATTAATACCTCATGAAGCCTAGATCCAAAGGATAGAAACAAAACTCTAAATCCAAAGGTAGAGATTAAATCTCTAGATTCGACGGTTGAGATTAAATCTCTAGATCCGACGGTTGAGATTAAATCCCTAGAACCAATGGTAGAGATTAAAACAAGGCTTATCCCTAAACTCTATAAAAGGAGCCTTTAGGGTTGGCGTGGAGATCAATCAAGGGAAGCAAGGGTGTTAGGAGTTGGCGGCAAGAGAAAGGAGCTAGGGTTTGGAGCTTGGCGGCACCAAATAAGGAAATACTTTCCTTCTCTTCTTCTTCTCCATTGGTGGTCGGCGTCCATACAACCCCTCTCCCCTCTTGGCCAGTGTCCAAACCTAGCTCTCCTCTTCTCCTTGGCCGGTGGAACCAAGGCTTAGGGTCCTCCCTTGGAGCTTTTGGCTGGCAACCATTCTTTCTCCTTCTCCTTGTTGGCCGGCGGCAAGTAACTTCCTTGTTGCTTGTTGGTTGGCTAAAGGAAGGAGAAGGGTCTTGTTTCTATTCTTCCTCTTGCTCGAAACGAGCAAGGAAGGAAGATTGGTGATCTAGGAGCTTCAACTTTTGGTAGATCGTCGCCCACACAACGTCCGAAAGGAGGAAGGTCATACAATAGAAGATCGAGAGGTATATCGATTCTCTATTTTCATTTGTTACATGTTTATATTTGCTTTTCAATTATATGCATGATATATATTCTGTTTTATGGCTAAATATACTTGGACCCCGAACATAAACACAAAAGTCGGCGATCCGTACATCGTCTATTCCGCAGCTATTCGTAGAATAGAGGTTGGTCGCTTGAATAATAAGTTTGTTCAAGTGACTACTCTAATCGAATAGCACGGCGATGACAAGGTTGCTTGGGCAATCCCTCTTGTCAAAGATAAATTTTTTTATCCGGGGACGTAGAAGGGATCGCCATGAACAAGCGACCGAGTTGAAGTGGGAAGCGAAGTTTCCCCTCCCAACAAGTGGTATCAGAGCTTCCGAACAAAACCCTTCAAGTGGTATCAGAGCCACGATTTCCGGTTTTATGTGTTTAGGATTCGGTTACTCTTATGCATTTTTCATATATTATATGTGTCGGATAATAGTAGGATATGTGTAGGTTAACTCTTTAGTTGCAGGCATAAGATCCGACTATTATGGTCATATGTGTGTATGTAATTGTATGTGTGTAATAGTATATTTTGTTGAATTCTCGGGGTTGACGAGGCTAGTATTTATTTTTTCGTAAATTAGATACGGCATTGTTTATCCACTCTTTTTATTTTAGTTTACTTTTGATCTAGATTTCATGTACACTCCCTCGTGGAGTATAGGATCGATGGATGTAAATTAAAATAGTTTTTAGTCTCGGCTCGGATCTCCAGATGGCTCGTACATGGCGTAGGAGGAGCGGACGAGAAGGCGATACGACGGGAGACATATTGAAGACAAAAGTCATAATAGTTGGAAAATTTTTATTTTTCATATTTATTGCTTATTGTTTGATATGCATGTCGTAGGCTAGAAAATTCCTCAATTTCAAATTACTAAGTAGGAGAGGGAAATTTTTATAAATTCCCACGGCCTCCATTACGATTTGACAAGTGATGGAAACAAACTTGCGCGTCGACTCTGAGTGCCTTCCTCCCCATTGGATGAGTTTGTTTGCGGATCACAAGGTCGAATATGGTTATAGGAAATTATTAAGGAGTGTGTGTACTTCCCCATCGGAAGGCACATAACCCAAGATAATTACCTTGGTACCGAGTAATGATGAACACTTAGATACAAATATAAGTATCCTCCCCATCGGAGTCATTGCTTTTATTTGTAGGGCCAAAGAGGAACCAACTATGAATTTTACTTGTCAAAAAGTTAGGTTGACAAGATAGTAAAATTAATAGGTAAAACCTTCTCTTACAAATGTAGAATTCGTATACGTCCACACTATCGTGGCATACGATATTCTCGGTGTTTTAAGGTATTGGTTGATTTTAAAATTTTATTGTTTGAGGAATCAATAATTTTTTGAAATCTAATGTTTTGATCTATGTGATTCTCAGGTTTTCTTTCAAAATGACTTTCAACCCGCTTACTGTGATACTGAAAGAGAATAAATTTACTGGACCCAACTATGTTGATTGGAAGAGGAATCTTGACATTGTCTTGACTGCTGAGGAATACAAATATGTACTCCTCGAAGAGTGTCCTCCTAAGCCTACGGATGATTCTGGGGAAAAGGAGAGAGAGAGTTATAAGAAGTGGATAAAGGCTGATGAGATGGCGCGGTGTTACATTTTGGCATCTATGTCAAATGTACTGCAACATCAGCATCAAGCCATGCCCACTGCTTATGACATGATGCTCAATCTCAAAGAGCTTTTCGGACACCAGAATCGGGTTACAAGGCAGGAAGCCATGAGGAACTTGATGATGACCACCATGATCGAGGGAACACCCATAAGGGATCATGTTCTCAAGATGATGGCTCATTTGAATGAGTTGGAAGTCCTCGGAGCTAAGATCGATGGGGAAACCCAGGTCGATATCATTCTCCAGTCTCTACCTAGGAGTTTTGAGCAGTTTCGCCTGAACTACAACATGAACAAGAGGTTGTATTTGTTGGCGGAGCTTCTGACAGAACTCCAGGCGGCAGAGGGGCTATTTCGTCAGAGTGCTCAGGCGCATGCCATGGTGACCCAAAAGGTTTCTACTTCTAAGCCGAAAGGCAAGAAGAAGAAGAAACAAAATGGGGAAAAGGCGGTGGGAGGAACTCAGGGAGGAGTGAAGAAGCCAAAAGGCAAGTGCTTCACTTGTAAGCAGACTGGAGACTGGAAGAAGGACTGCCCCAACCGCAAGCAGAACAAAGGTATATCTTTTGGTCTAGTTGTTGAAACATGTTTAGCGGTGTTATCTACCGGCACCTGGTGTGTAGATACGGGAGCCACTGATCATGTCTGTAATACTTTGCAGGGGTTCCAGGAAACCAAACGACTGGCTGAGGGGGAGATTACCGTGTACTTAGGTGATGCCACGAAGGTGGCGGCTGTTACAGTGGGAGACGTTCATTTATTTTTTGAGAAAAATAAAGTTTTGGTTCTTAAGAATTGCCTTTATGTACCTTTATTTAGAAAGAATTTAATTTCGGTTTCTAAATTATTTATGGATGGATATTCTATTTCTTTTAATGACAGAGTTGTTATAAAAAGGAATAGGGACATTATCTGTTCAGATGCATTGATAGGAAATCTATACACACTTGAACCAAAACCTTCCACGATGCAAATTGAAGTTAATAACTCATATTCTAATTCCAATAAGAGAAAAGAACCTTCGAAGATGAACCAAACATATCTTTGGCATCTTAGACTTGGTCATATTAACCTAAGCAGAATTCAAAGGTTGATAGCTGATAGACCTTTGGGTTCATTAGTGGTGGAAGATTTCCCAACCTGCGAATCTTGTTTGGAGGGTAAAATGACCAAGAGGCCTTTTAAGGCCAAGGGGTATAGAGCTAAAGATGTGTTAGAATTGATTCATTCTGATTTGTGTGGTCCTATGACTATCCAGGCTAGAGGTGGTTTTGAGTATTTCGTCTCTTTTATAGACGATTATTCGAGATATATATACATTTACTTGATGCACCGCAAGTCTGAATGTTTTGACAAGTTCAAAGAATTCAAGGCTGATGTGGAGAAACGTCAAGGTAAAAGTATCAAGACACTACGATCTGATCATGGTGGTGAGTACCTCTTGGGAGAGTTTAGGAATTACTTATCAGAGGCTGGGATTCAATCCCAATTATGCACTTTGCTGCACACCCAGTGAGAATGGTGTAGCGAAGGAATATGACTCTTATGGAGATGGTTAGATCGATGATGAGTTATTACGAGTTGCGGTTCGTTACGGGGATATGCTCTAGATCTGGCGGTGTACATTACGAACTTGGTTCCATCTAAATCAGTGCCTTCTACTCCCACAAAATTATGGACTGGGCGAAAGCCTAGTCTAAGACATATTCGGATATAGGGAGTCGGCACATGTCTTTGAAGGCGGATCTTTGGTAAGTTGGAACCTCGTCTGAAAGTGCATGTTCATTGGCTATCCTAGAGGAAGCGAAGGTGGTTTTGTTTTATAGTCCTAGAGATCGGAGGGTGATCGTTAGCACATGCAGATTTCTAGAGGAAGACTATGTGATGAACCACAAGCCCATGAGTAAGATTGTTCGGAGGAAATAAAGGGGAAGTCACTTCTTGATTACCACGTACTGAGAGGATATACCAAGTCAGCAGCGTGTGTCACGGAGGATACACGTGATACCTCGTCGTAGTGGGAGGGTTGTGAGACATCTGATAGATTCATGTTCTTGGGAGAATCTTACGATTTGGTCACTGGCGAACATGAACTGATCCTGGACATATGACGAGGCAATCCAAGATAAAGATCACTATCTTGGCAAAGTGCAATGAATCTTGAGATTGAATCTATGGATTGAATCAGTCTGGAGCTAGTAGAACCACTGGATGGTGTAAAAACCATTGGATGCAAGTGGATCTACAAAGAAAGAGAGGAATAGATGGGAAGGTTGAGACCTTGAGCGAGGCTTGTTGCGAAGGGTATACTCGGAAAGGGTATCGATTATGAGAGACCTTTTAATGCGGTAGCCATGCTTAAGTCTATCCGGATTCTCTTATGCATTGTAGCTCATATGGATTATGAGGTGTGGCAGATGGATGTCAAGACAGTTTTCCTTAATGGAAGTCTTGAGGAAAACATCTATATCAAGCAACCAGAGGGGTTCATTGCGAAGGGCAAAGAGCATCTTGTATGTAAGCTTAATCGGTCCATTTATGGATTGAAGCAAGCTTCGAGGTCTTAGAACATCCGATTTGATGAAGTAATCCAGTCTTATGGATTTATTCAAAGTCCAGATGAGTCTTGTGTATACAAGAGATGTGACGGAAACATAGTGGTACTTCTTGTACTATACGTAGATGACATTTTATTGATTGGCAATAATATCAAGGTGTTATCGGACATAAGGGTATGGTTGTCCAAACAGTTTGATATGAAGGACTTGGGAGAAGTGGGATACATCCTTGGGATCAAGGTTATAAGGGATCGCAGGAAAAGAATATTGTGCTTGTCCCAAGCTTCATAAATAGACACGATTATGGATCGTTTTAGCATGCAGAACTCCAAGAAGGGTTTTCTACCTTTCAGGCATGGGGTTCCTTTATCTAAGGAGATAGAGGAGATGAAGGTGGTTCCTTATGCCTCAACAGTAGGAAGCTTCATGTATGCGAAGCTATGTACGAGACCAGATATCTGCTTTACCGTGGACATGGTCAGCATATATCAGAGTAATCCAGGACAGGGACATTGGACTGTGGTAAAGCATATATTGAAGTACCTGAGAAGGACTAGAGATTATATACTGGTTTACCTGGCAGACCAATTACTCCCTGTGGGTTACACGGATTTCGACTTCCAATCTGATAGGGATAACAGTAAGTCTATCTCAGGTTTTGTGTTTACTTTGGGAGGTGGAGCCATTGTATGGAGGAGTGTCAAGCAGAAATGCGTGGCGGACTCCACTATGGAAGCTGAGTATGTGGCAGCCTCTTAGGCGGTCAAAGAAGTTGTGTGGCTCAGGAACTTCCTGATGGACTTGGATGTGATTCCTGGTTTGCCCAGAACTATCACAATTTATTGTGATAATAGTGGTGCAGTTACAAACTCAAAGGAATCACGAGCCCATAAGGCTAGTAAACACATAGAGCATAAGTACCACCTGATACGAGAAATCGTAAAGAGAGGAGAAGTTGTTGTGGCCAAGATTGCATCGGAGGATAACCTGGCAGATCCTTTCACTAAGGCCCTTCCGACGAGAGCTTTTGATAGGCATGTGGAGGGAATGGGGATTAGTTGTATGGCAGTTTGAGGACAACATAGTCTTTTAGTATAAGTGGGAGATTGTTGGAATGTATACTGAAAAGTCTATCTTTTGTATGAACATCTTTATTTTGAAATAAGAATCACATGATCATTGTTTGCACATTTTTATGGTTATGCATATTGTCTAATACATTACATTATAGATAACATGGTGTGTGGTGTCACACGGGAGATCATGTTATCGGCTCCTTGTAAAGTATAAGTATAGGCTCACAACCGAGATGACTTTGGACAAACCATTGGTATGGTTGTAGTGTGATTTGGTATTGTTTTATCTTGACCATAGAATCACACTAGTACACTTTGTGTGTATTGAGAAGGACCGACTTAAAGGTGATTCGATTTATTGCTAACTACATAATCGAATCGGACCTCATATATTATTTTGTACATGCTCTTAATCCCGATATAATAATGGGCACATATACTTAGTGTTCATTTCTTTGATTTACCAATGGGCGAGATTTATAGATTAAATTGATAGGCTCGGTAAGTTAGGAAATGATATTATTTATATGGTGTGTCGTTGATTATAGGAAGAAACCATGTCCTATATATTAGGATGATGATGTCCCCTTGAGAAGCTCATAAGGTTCATCATGTAAACCCCACAGGTGGACTTGGTCCGGCATGATGAAAAGGTTGAGTGGTACTACTCATGGAGTTAGATGTTGATTAATTAATGGTCAGTAAATTAATTAATCGACGGACATTCGAGATCTTAAACACGGGGAGAAAATATACAGATAATATATGGAGCCCATATTAACTTATGGGGGTTGGTGAGGTAGATCAATGATAATCCTTTAGTAGATTGGATTATCATTAATGGATCGGACTTTATATGGGCTTGATCCATTGGGTGGCCAAGATCCAACTCCTCCTCATGGTCCCTATTATAGCCTATTAATACCTCATGAAGCCTAGATCCAAAGGATAGAAACAAAACTCTAGATCCAAAGGTAGAGATTAAATCTCTAGATCCGACGGTTGAGATTAAAACAAGGCTTATCCCTAAACTCTATAAAAGGAGCCTTTAGGGTTGGCGTGGAGATCAATCAAGGGAAGCAAGGGTGTTAGGAGTTGGCGGCAAGAGAAAGGAGCTAGGGTTTGGAGCTTGGCGGCACCAAATAAGGAAATACTTTCCTTCTCTTCTTCTTCTCCATTGGTGGTCGGCGTCCATACAGCCCCTCTCCCCTCTTGGCCGACGTCCAAACCTAGCTCTCCTCTTCTCCTTGGCCAGTGGAACCAAGGCTTAGGGTCCTCCCTTGGAGCTTTTGGCCGGCAACCATTCTTTCTCCTTCTCCTTGTTGGCCGGCGGCAAGTAACTTCCTTGTTGCTTGTTGGTTGGCTAAAGGAAGGAGAAGGGTCTTGTTTCTATTCTTCCTCTCGCTCGGAACGAGCAAGGAAGGAAAATTGGTGATCTAGAAGCTTCGACTTTTGGTAGATCGTCGCCCACACGATGTCCGAAAGGAGGAAGGTCATACAATAGAAGATCGAGAGGTATATCGATTCTCTATTTTCATTTGTTACATGTTTATATTTGCTTTTCAATTATATGCATGATATATATTCTATTTTGTGGCTAAATATACTTGGACCCCGAACATAAACACAAAAGCCGACGATACGTACATCGTCTATTCCGCAGCTATTCGTAGAATAGAGGTTGGTCGCTTGAACAACAAGTTTGTTCAAGTGACTACTCTAATCGAATAGCACGACGATGACAAGGTTGCTTGGGCAATCCCTCTTGTCAAGGATAAATTTTTTTATCCGGGAACGTAGAAGGGATCGCCATGAACAAGCGACCGAGTTGAAGTGGGAAGCGAAGTTTCCCCTCCCAACAAGTGGTATCAGAGCTTCCGGACAAAACCCTTCACCACTGTACCTCGTCAAAAGGATGGAGTGGGGGGAGAGCTGAGGCTGCATACGTAAGATATAATCCATAAAATTTAGTAAAGTTATTTTTAAATATTAGTAATTCTTTGTAAACATATTGATAATGTGTTTTGTTATTCTTAGGGTGAAACTGCAAGATGAACACATCCAGTCACAAGAAATCGAAGATGACATCGATGCAATTCAGATTACAGATCAGGTGTGTGATCAAGTACTCGATGTTCACTCTGGATATATTAGAGGACTTGGAAGTGAGCTAAAACCAGTTAAAACCACTTCTTCAGATGTCAGCTCCTCCTCCAAAACAACTAACGTAGCACTGCGTGAACAACTTCAGTTCACCCAAGAGGAGCTAGCAAACACTCAAGCTCGATTAGCTAGCATCCAAGATGAGTTGGCATCAATGAGATCAAGACAAGATATGTTCGAAGCAATTCTAAATCGGCTTGCACTTGGAGCATTACAATCATCGATGCATGAGTCATCTTCAGCTCCACCTCCTCCTCCACCTTAGAGTTTGTGAACATTTATGTTTTGAGCTAGTGAAATTGTGTTCGATTTGAATGTGTTTGCATTTTAATACTATGAATTTATGAAAATGGATGTTTTGGACTTTAAATTTGATGTTATGTTAGTTGTTTTTAAATGTATATGTTGGTTTTATTATTTCGGTTATATGTTGTTAAGTTAAATTATGTGGTTGATATTGTATTATAGGATTTTGAATACAAATAAAATAAATTTTGGAAATCTATATTTTTATGGTTAGCGACGATTTTTTTAATATTTCATTGCTAACGGTCGATATACAATTTCAGATTTTGAGGGTTAGCGACGAAATTTATAGTTTCGTCGCTAAATTTGGGGTATCAATCGAGTCGTCAATCGACGCGTTCGACTATTGTAGGAATTTAGCAACGAAATTTGTACATATCATCACAAAAGTATCTTCAGTCGAGGCGCCAGTCAAGGTGCTCCCGCTTCTATGGCTGGCCAAAAAATAGATATTAGCGACGAAAGTTATTAATATCGTCGCAAAAGTATCTCCAGTCGAGGCGCCAGTCGAAAGGCTCCCGCTTTTGTGGCTGACCAAAAAATAGATTTTAGCGACGAAATAAGGTATTTTGTCGTTAACTTCCAGTCGAGTTGCTAGTCGAGTTACGGTCGACTGATGTTTAGCGATGATTATTTATATTTCGTCACTAATATCGGTGATTTTTCTATTTTTCGATGTCGAGATTTTGCGACGAAATCTTTATTTTTGGTAATGTTTCCATTTTCGTCGCTAATATTAACGACGAAAATATTTTAATTCATCGCTAATTTATCTTAGCGACAAGCTTATTACGACAACTCTAGCGACGAAAGTTTTTCATCGTAAAATGTATTTAACGGCGAAGTTTTGGTATTAGCGACGAAAATGATTCGCCTCTAATTTTCCTTCTTCTTGTAGTGCCACCAAGGTTCTCCTGACGTCTTTTGACCTGGTCAATCAACTATCAAGGTTTCTTGTCCCATCGAGATCCTCCTGGTGTCGGTTCATTCGATTACCGAGGTTTCTCGACTTCCTGAGATTCTCCTGGCATCGTCGACCTTAGCAAAGCCTAATACCTTGCCTGCACACTCAACATAACATATGAGATAACAAAATAATTTAACTTTGAATCTTTGCCATTATCAAAACTTAGGTTCGATTATCTGGTGCCCCTCCACCAACAGATATTCCATCTTCTTCAGTCTGACTTAAGCATCAAAGGATTATAGTCGGAGCATCAGTTACCATTTGACTGTGTTGACTTTGGCAGGATTACAACCAAACTATATCAGTTAACATCGTCTGTGGAAACTCAGAGCAAGACATCGAGATGCAGCCACAAGGAGTTCCCTCAAGAGCCTCTATATCGAAGGAGGCCTCCATCACTTTGACACACAGTCAATTGGCCATGATAGTGGAGAAAGTGGTAGAAGATGCATTAGCACGAGAAGGTAGGAGGGACAAACATCTCCAACCCAACTCTGTGGAGCAGCGAAGAAGAGTACCCCCATGCGGGGAGGAACAATGTATCCCCTCTTCTAACCACACCGAATGGAGGATCAGGACCAGTCGGCAAGGGGAGACAAACTCGCCCAACACATCCCACCATGTGGGAGGGAAGAATAAGAGGAAAGAACCTTGGATTTGGTATGCCACTAACTATGAGTCCGAATGCACCTGGACTTGGATTACTCCTATCACCCAGGCTGCTTGAAGTCATGACAATATTGCTTCATACTCGACCTCATTATTGAAGGTCTTGAAGTCAAGCCCTATCACAATTTGTATCTTGAAATGCAAGAGTTAAAGGCAGAGAATGAAGAATTGAGAGCTCAGGTAACTATATTAGAGTAGTCGATACAAGATTTTATATCTCGTACAATATTATTTCAACAATTAGATCCCTTTTTTGTTTTTTTCCCAAACTTTTCTACGGCTATTTTTGATTCTCATGAGACTAATCCTACTGATGAGTAGGTTATATATGATTGTTTGAATATTTTAAAAATACTAAAATTATGTTGTGGGATTGTGATAACGATTGTCATGAGATTTATGTTATAAATATTTTTGGATAATTAATTATATTTTGAAATGAATAATTTAGATGTTATTATTAAATATTATTTTGATTTATATTAATATTAGTAAAGATATTAATATTTCGATCACAAATTTAAGGATTGATATAAAAATTTAGTCACTAATTTTGTGATTAATATTTTAAAAGTGGTCATTAATTGATGGTTGAATATTAATTTTTCATTGCTAATTTAACTATTTATTAATTGCATTTGGCTAAATTATTAATTTTGTGATCAATTTAAATTCGAACACTAAATTAACGATCAATTTAAATTTGATCGTTAAATTAACAACTGACCAATATATTCGATAGTTAATTTTAATGATTGACTTAAATTCGTTAACTAATTAGTGATGGATTTATTATATTCCGTCACTAATAAATTTGATCACTAAAATTAGTAATCGGCCTATATATTCAATTATTAATTTTAATAATTGATTTAAATTCGATTGCTAAAAGTTTGAGATATATAATTAAAGACCAATAATTCTATCACTAAATATATTCAATGATCGAATATTCAGTATAAAATGACTATTTCTTGTAGTCATTTTAACTGAAATTAACTTAAACTTAGTATATGCAATCTTAGCCCTAAGTATATATATATATATATATATAATCTTTCGTATGATTTTAATTCATTTTAAATTTCATCATTCAAACTAATTCAATTAGGTTAACTACGAGAGCGTATCAACCATTATTTTTAAATTTTTTAAAATAAATTATTTGATTTTAATTATCAACTTCATTTAATAATGAGTTTTGAATTCGTTAACATTTCTTAAATTGCTATATTTTTCATTATTATTTTTTTATTCACGCAAACGTAGGAGATTCAGATGATTCATAGTGTATATATATGCGCTTAGGGTTTTTGCATTATTCTCTTTTGGCGATTCTGGTCTTTCTCTCTTCTTTTGTTGTTATCGTTTTGGATGGTTCATATTGTGAGTTTCAGCGGGCGACGGCAGATCGCCGGGTTGCCTGAATCTCAACTGCCTATGCCGGTGAAACTAGAGGTGGAAGACCAATTGGAAGATGAGCACGGTCCTTGCAACAAGAGAATGAAGCCGGATCATCCTTCTCTCCAGGAGGTGGATGTTCAATCTTTTTCTTCTATACAAATGATTTCTCTGTTGCAAAATGTGCGATTGTAATTCTAAGTGGTTTGTTTTTTAATTTTGCATATGTGGATTTCGGATAAGATGTTTTCGTCATCGCATTAATTAGTTATTAATTACGATCCTCCCATCTTTGACGATGGTTTATTTCCATGATATTAGCATAAATTTTTGCAGTTTGTAGATGGTTTTTTGATCGACATTATTCGATCATCAGATAATGTAATTGCTGGTGGCGATACATGAATTCATCATTTTGTATCTTTCATCCGTACTAAAGGCATCCTAAAACTAAATGACGACGCTCCCTCAAGTGGAGTACCAATTTGAAGATTTCATTTCGCACATGTTTTTGATTTCATTTCTTCTTTTTTTTTTTTCAGACAACTATATTAATTCATCTGGACCTGCTGTGCTAGGAGATTTTCTTGTTTCCTTTTATTTTATCACATAAAATTTATACTTACTGAAATTGTGCGATTACAGTTGGAAATTTGCACGAGTATGCCTCCAACAGAGGTGTTCATGCAGCATGATCTACGTAATCAGTCAGGTCCGTTGGGTCTTCGCCTCCCGAAGACTCCATCATTTCTGGAACTTCTTCAGGTGCAATTGTCTCAACAACATGATGCAACTGTTAATTCTAATTTCCACAATAATAATGCCATCGCAAAAGGAGAAGCTGAAAAGAGAGAAGAAACTCAGTCTCCTGCATGTGCATGTGCTGTGGCTACAATTGAAAAGATGAAAGCCTCAAATTTTACTGCTTCCCTGTTGAAGATTGGAGCTTGGGAGGTGAGCAAACAGACTGTAATTTATATTACCATCAAGAGAGCCAGATTTACATTCATGATCTGCATACATAAGGTAGAATGCAGAATGATTGATTGGCTGCCTTCATTGTTTTTCAGTATGCATCAAGGTATGAAGGAGATCTAGTAGCCAAGTGCTATTTCGCGAAGCGGAAACTTGTATGGGAGATCCTTGAAGGTGGTCTCAAAAGCAAGATTGAAATCCAGTGGTCAGATATTGCATCTCTCAGAGCTCTATGCCCTGAAGATGGACCCGCGACTTTGGATATAGTGGTAATTCAATTTCCTTTGTGCTGTTCCGGGATTTTTTCATTGTAGATACAGTTTGACAAATTTGAAGCAGCTGTCTAGGCAGCCCCTTTTCTTCAGAGAAATAAATCCACAGCCTAGAAAACACACAGTATGGCAGGCAACAACAGATTTCACTGAAGGTCAAGCAAGCCTTCATAGGTAAAACAAGAGATTCATCATGTGTTGTTTGATTCATTATTCTTATTTTTCACTCTACATTCTCCTGTTTGGTTTGGTTTGATTTCATGGAGCGGAGTGATATTTTTAACTTTGATTAGAGTAGCATATGTAGTCGTGAAATTGTGGATCAATGATGCATAAAAATTATAATTTCATTACAGATTAAAGTTTGAAGCTTGTCTTTCTCTCAATCTCTTTGAGCCTTAATCATTCATTTTTGTAGTAGTCCTTAACTAAAGTAGTTGTTTACATGATCTTATAATTTCAGGCAGCATATTCTGCAGTGCTCACAAGCTTCATTAGACAAGCATTTGGAGAAGATCATACAATTCGATCAGCGTCTCCGACGGCTCAGTCAAGAACAAGACTTTGTCCTCGAAAGTCCATTTTTTGAACCCAAGTGCTCTGTGTTTGAAGATCTAGGCAGCTCTAAACGCCATCCATTTGGTATGCTGAATGATAAACTTCAAGATGCTACACTGCCTTGTATTGGCAAGCCATCTGCATCCCTTGGCAACTTTGTAGATCAGAGTACTGGAGGACAGTACATCTCCAACACAGATGAGTTGGTTCAAAACCTTTTCAGTGATTGCCAAATACTAGCCTCCGACGAGAAATTAATCATGTCAAAGGTGAATTCACTTGGTTGCCTACTCCAGAACGAGGAAGGAATCTCTGCAAATCAAAGTAATGATGTATACGATGGTAACTTTTCGACTGAATGGGAGTTCAACAGTAATGATGGCAGCACTACTTCAGTAGGCATGTCAAAGGAAGTCTCTTGTGGAGATATGATGATGCATCTTCCCCATATTCTTCCGACGCTGTGGCTCTCGTACGATAACCTTCAAGAGGATGATGAATTTGAAAGGTTGATATCGAAGTGATCAGGCTTTCTCAGAGGATTAATATTGCAGCGTGTCCTGCCATGTATATAATTGAAGTCGAGTTGACATTAGGATTGTTGGTTTTGATAGTGTCGACTGATCTATTTAGGAAAATTAATAATGTATATAGGTAGAGCTAGTTGTCCTAAGTTAGGATTAATTTGTTGGACGTTATGTTGGATGTTAATATGAAAATGATGATGATGATAATATGTATCACTACAAGAAAACCCTTAATTAGAAACCGAAATTCGATCTTTAAATGCATTTAGAAATCAATTAGAGATCAAAATATTCGGTCTCTAAACTTTGGGTCTCAAATTTAGAGACTGAATCTAACATTCGGTCTCTAAATTAGAGATCGAATAAAATTTCGGTCTCTAAATTAGAGACTGAATGGAAATTTCAGTCTCTAAATTTAGAGACCGAATGAAAAATTCGGTCTCTAATTCAGTCTTTATTTCCATTCGATATCTCACTACAAAAAAACTGCTTTTTGACGACGAACTTTGGCAACGAATTATTTTCGTTGCAAATCTGCAACAAAAATAGCGACGAATTTTATGTTTCGTCGCAAATTTGTAACGAATTTTCCGACGGACAAAAATTTGTTGAAAAAATTAAAAAATTTCCAACATTCAAGAATTCAAAATTCATTAAATTTGCGGAATTTATTTTAAATGTCATAAAATATTATGCGCAATTTTTAATTTATTTTTCGTCGCCAATGATTTTAAAATATTTTTCGTCATGTAATTCGACGGAAATAATTTTCGTCAAGATAATTAGCATTTAATTCGAATTCGTCGCAGATATTTATTTTATTAAAAAAAAATAGAAAACAAGTTCTCGTGAACGAGTTTATTTTTAAATATTTTGCAACGTATTCGTGGATTCGTTGCTATTTTGCAACGAATCCGAGAATTCGTTGCTGATTTTGCAACGAATCCGAGGATTCGTTGCAAACTCTTATTTTTAGAAAAAAAATTAAAAATTCGTCGAACCCGATTAAGTGACTTAGAGAGTTCGGAATTAGATGAAACAAGTTCTATATGGTCGTCTAGTTTCCTTGATTATATATATATTTTTTAAAATAAATTTTACCGAAAATATTGCGATATGTGATTTTTTTAACGTGAATTAGATTTCTTAGACAGACCGATATTAGAAAATTCGCAGATTAAAATATTTTTGACGATGTTTATATAATGAGGAGAACTAGACGAACATATTAGCACTGATTTTATCTCATTCGGAGATCTGTAAGTTAGTTAACGAGTTTCGACTATTTTATTTAATTTAAAATAAAAAATTATTTGCAACGAATCTTTGCTAATTTTGCAACGAATCCATAGATTCGTTGAAAACTCTTAATTTTATAAAAAAATTTAAAAAATTCATTTAACGATTTTTAAATTTTTAAATTTTTTTTCAAAAATGATTTGCAACGTTCAAAAATGATTTTAAATTTTAATATTTTTTTAATGGGGCACGCGATCGACGAGGGGCGGCGGCGAAGCTCCTCGGCGGCGACGGGCCGGGCTCGAGCGGCTGTCGGCGGCAGCGACGGGTCGCCGGCCACCGAGGCACGCGGTTGACGAGGCGGCGGCCGCGGCATCGGGCCGGGCTCCGGCGGCGGCGACTCGGGCGCTAGCCTCGGCGACGAAGCGCGGCGGCGGCTCGAGGCGCGATGGCTGGTGCGCCGGCTGGCTCGAAGTGGCGACGGGCGGTTCGTGGCCGGACGGCATGCAGGCGCGACGCGAAGGGAAGAACGGCGACGGATCGTGTCGGGCGCGACGCGAGGGGAAGAAACGAAGGGAATTAGGGCATCGGGAATTAGGGTTTCGGGTAAGTTAAAAAAAATTTGCAACGAATCCAAAGATTCGTTAAAAAATACAGCATTAGTGCTATCTGCAAAGAAAATTCTATTTCAAATCGTATGGAAAATAAGCATTAGACAACAATCAATTGCCTGCTACTTGAATGGTAATCATACATAGTGCACAAATGTTTGATCTCTAATGATCACTGAAATGTTCAGTGTTAGTTGCAACATGATTTTCATAACGAAAGTTTAATTGGCAAGTACTGATAATTAGAAATTCAAAGAACTACAGACTCAGCTTGTTAAATGTCATAAAAGCAGGAGATGCAAAGATCTACAAACTCAACATGTTGAATAACTATGTGCACCCTCCTCTTGATAATTTTTTCTTGATTAAGAAAATTATTGAATTGTTAACTTGCAAATTTAATAGTCCCAGATGCATTTGTATGGATTCCTCATAACTCTCAAAAGCAAAATATCATTATGAACTTGATATTCTCCTAAACTTGAATGAATAACACTAGCCACAAGAATAATTCCAACATCAACCCCAAGTATCATTTCTGAATTCTTCCCATAGCTAGAGTACACCATAGCAATTGATTGAGAACAACCTAATCACTGCCAAATCACTGCTGCTTTTCATGCCTAATAAGCACATATCAAATATAGAATGTGAATCAACAATCACTCACTGCATTGCTTTGCTAGAGGGAAAGTATGACAACCCTGTACGAAGCATTTGGCAACAATATGGTATAAACTAATTTTCTTGAACATTAATCTCATGAATACAAATCATTATTGACACAGGATCTTATCATTATTAATAGAACTATGATATTAACTTCCACTCAAACATTAATTTTCTAATCAGGCATGCACAATAAAAGAAAATTAGACTAGAAAAGCAAGAAGTTTTAAATTTACATTTCATTATGCTTACTCAAGCCACTTAAAGTTAGATAGAAAATTCTTCAAGGGAAGGAGTCGGGTCCAATTTTATCTTCCATCATATAATAGATACACCTACAAAAAAAATATAAAGATAACTCATTTAAAGTGTCTTCGTGATGCACTTTTAGAAGTAAAATCATCAATAATAGCATCATATTCAATGTTTTCCAAAATGTTCTTTTCAATGCATAAAATTGCTAATCCATTTAGTCTATCTTGAGTCATTGTGGTCTGTAAATAAGATTTTATTAATTTTAATTTTGAAAAGCTTCTTTCGGATGCCATTTATCGCAGTATTGTCAATAATATTATATAAGCAATCATTACATTTGGAAACATATCCATTGTTTTTAAAAACTCTAATATTTGAATGGAAGACCATTTTTTATTTGTTTCATAAGATTCACTTGGCAACATTACTTGTAAAACTTGTAATTCTGAAAACATATATTTTGCATCAATATCAGAAGTGTCACCATTTCTTAAAGTATTTTCAAGATTCATACAAGAACTCATCAATTCATTATCATCCAATGAAACTAATTTTGCAACATCATACAAGAACCCAAATATAGATTCAAAATATTGCAACTGTTCAAACCTACTCTTTAATTGTCCAAGAGCAATATCGACCACTAAGATAAAATAATCTATTCGAAAAGATTCTTTCGGTGATTGATTTTCCCTTTCAGTGTTAGTAATCTCATCAAAATGTCTTTTTCTACAAATTTTACGTTTTGTAGGAAATATAGGTTCAATTTCCATATCAGATGCTATTTTTTTTGCATCAACCATAGCAGAAGCAAAACCATTTTCTCTATATTTTTTAAAAAAGGAAATAAGACTAGACAATTGTTTTACAGCAACATCAAGATGCATATCCTCTGACTGTAATTTTTTACTAACTAAGTTAATTTTATGCAAAATATCATGCCAAATAACAAGACTTAATATAAATTCAAAACTCGAAAGTTCACCAGATGCTAAAGTTTCAGCATCTCTACTTAATTTGTTGTCTTCACTTATTTCTGCTAATTTGAATAAAACTTCTCTAATTTGGGATGCTTGAGATAGTATTGCTTTGACCGTTTCAAGATGACTTTCCCATCTTGTAGTTGACAATGATTTTAAAGTTAATCCATCAATATATTCAAGCAAAATATTCCATCTTTTTGTTGAATTAGAGAACACGGTGTACATACATTGACATGCTCCAAAAAATGATTTTGCTTTAGTACAAGAATTTGTCATGTCACAAACAACTAAGTTAAGAGAATGAGAACCACATGACATATAAAATGCTCTAGGATTAATGTCAAGCAATCTCTTTTGCACACCTTGATTTTTACCTTTCATATTAGATCCATTATCATAACCTTGTCCTCTCACATTATCAATATCAAGTTTTAAAGATTGTAAAACAACTTGTAATTCATTGAAAAGACCTAAACCAGTTGTATCTCCTACATTTAAAAATTCTAAAAAGTACTCTTCTATTTTAATTGGAGTGTCTGAAACATCTACACATCTTAATATGAGAGTCATTTGTTCTTTGTGACTTGCATCTGGTGTACAATCAAGAATTAGTGAAAAATATTTTGCCTCTTTTATTTTTTTAATTATTGCATTTTTAACTTTGGAAGCTAGAATAGATATTAACTCATTTTGGATTTTATGACTAAGATAATGATAATGAATCTTTTTATCTTGAATGAGTCGAAAATGCTCTTGCATTATTGGATCAAAATCTGTAATCATTTCAAGTAGACCCAAAAAATTATCATTACCATCTTCATCAATTTTGTCATGTGAACCACGAAATGCCAAATTATGTATAGCAAGACATTTGACAACAGCAACTATTCTTAGCATAACATGTTTCCAATGTTTTGTATCCTTTTTAATTTGTTCTTGCATTTCCTTGTCAATTGTTAATATTTTCTTTAATCTCATTTGTAGTTCAATAAAAGCTCTCAGATTAGTGAGGTGTTCAATACTATTTTCATGTTATTTAAGTTTCTCATATAAATGTTTCCAATCATTAACTCCTCTTGCTAAATTACTTTTCGTGTGTATTACTTTAAATAATTTACAACAAATACAAAATACTTTGTCCAACTCCTTCGAGTACACTAGCCATTTTCGATCACGAGTTTCACCATTTGGTAACATTTGAACATAGTAAGTATGAGAAAAGTGTCGAGATTCTTTATCTAAAGGAAACTTAAGAATATCTTCTCTCTTAGAACCACTTTCCACAAGTAAATCTCTCATTTTTGTATCAAGATTATCCCAAACTCTTGGATCGAATATGTTTAAATCATATCTAGGTGTCAAACATTAATGTTCGTTTGTATGTTTACCATCATAACAATTATCAATATCTTTAATTTCGTCAATTTCAATTTCATTTAAATCATTAAAATTTGTATTCTCTTCGTTCTCATTTTTTACAAATTTCTCATTCTCATCATTTTCCTTTCTCACAAATTCTTCATTTTCATCATTCTTGTTTTCAACAAATTCTTCATTTGTATTTGATTCATTGGTTAAAATCTGAATTAAATTTTCCGTTGTATCATGTGATTCTTTACTAAAATACTTATTCAATGAACCTCTTAAGCTTTGGGTTATCTCTTCTTCTTTTTTTTTTGTCTTTTTTGATATCCAGAAAGCTGCTTCATGATGATAAATAATTATAAACAATAAGTAATAATCAAAGAACAATAAAACCTGATATCACTACAAAAAAAACTGCTTTTTGGCGACGAACTTTGGCAACAAATTATTTTCGTTGCAAATCTACAACAAAAATAGAGACGGATTTTATGTTTCGTCGCAAATTTGTAACGAATTTTCCAACAGACAAAAATTTGTTGAAAAAATTAAAAAATTTCCAACATTCAAATTTTGTTGCGAAATTCGTCGCAAATATCTGCAACGAATTCTTTTTTTCATCGCATAATTTAGCGACGAATTCAGAATTCATCGCAGATATTTATTTTATTAAAAAAAAATAGAAAACAAGTTCTCGTGAACGAGTTTATTTTTAAATATTTTGCAACGAATTCGTGGATTCGTTGCTATTTTACAACGAATTCTGATTTTGCAACGAATCCGAGGATTCGTTGCAAACTCTTATTTTTAGAAAAAAAAATTAAAAATTCGTCGAACCCGATTAAGTGACTTAGAGAGTTCGGAATTAGATAACAAGTTCTATGTGTTCGTCTAGTTCCCTTGATTATATATATATTTTTAAAAATAAATTTTACCGAAAATATTGCGATATGTGATTTTTTAACGTGAATTAGATTTCTTAGACAGACCGATATTCGAAAATTCACGGATTAAAATATTTTTGACGATGTTTATATAATGAGGAGAACTAGACGAACATATTACCACTGATTTTATCTCATTCGGAGATCTGTAAGTTACTTAACGAGTTTCGAGTATTTTATTTAATTTAAAATAAAAAATTATTTGCAATGAATCTGTGCTAATTTTGCAATGAATTCATAGATTCGTTGAAAACTCTTAATTTTATAAAAAAAATTTTAAAAATTCATTTAACCATTTTAAAGTTTTTAAATTTTTTTTCAAAAATGATTTGCAACGTTCAAAAATGATTTTAAATTTTAATTTTTTTAATATTTTTTTTAATTTAAAAAATTGCAATGAATCCACGGATTCGTTGCAATAATTTTGCAACTAATCCGTGGATTCGTTGCAATAATTTTGCAACGAATCCATGGATTCGTTGCAATTTTTTAAATTTAAAAAAAAATATTAAAAAAATCAGTTAACGTTTTCAAATGTTTAAATTTTTTTTTAATTTGCAACGAATCTGTGATTCGTTGTAAATTTGCAACGAATCACAGATTCGTTGCAAACTTTTAAAATTTTTCTATTTTTTATTTAAAAATTTGCAACGAATCTTTGGATTCGTTGTAATTTTTTTTTAACTTACCCGAAACCCTAATTCTCGATGCCCTAATTCCCTTCGTTTCTTCCCCTTGCGTCGCGTCCGACACGATCCGCCGCCGCTCTTCCCTTCGCGTCGCGCCTGCACGCCGTCCGGCCACGAACCGCCGTCCGGCCGACGAGGCAGCCGGCGCGCCTCGAGCCGCCGTCGCCAGACCCGCCGGCCCTTCGTCGGCCGGCCGCGTCGCCGAATCCAGCGCCGCCGCGAGTCGGCCGCCTGGCCCGCCCGCCACCCTCGTCGTACGCGTGCCCCCAGTGCGGCCGGCCGGCCCGCGCCCGGCCAGCCGTCGTCCAGGCAGCCGCCGATCCGGCCTACGGCTCGCCGCCGCCTCGTCGGTCGCGTGCCCCGGTGCCGCGAGCCCGCCTTCCGGCCGCCTCGCCGCCGTCGGCCGCCTCCCTGCCAGCCGTGGCCGCCAGAGCCTCGCCATTGTCGAGCCGCCACATCCGCCTCCCTGCCCCGTAGCCTCCTCCTGCCCGGCCGCGAGCCTCCTGCCGGCCGGTGTCAAGCGATTCGCCACCGCCGCGCGACCACCAGCCGTGACCACCGGCGGTGTCAAAGGCCCGCGTGATCGCCGCGACCACGCCGCCGACCACACCGACCGGTTAGGTCTCGTCAGAGGTCCGTGATCGCGAGTCGCCGTGACCACCAATCGCCGGCTCGAGGCCGCGGCCACCAGTGGTATAGTATTTTTTTTTTTTAAATCAGTGTTATTTTTTATATTGAAATTTATATTATTATTAATTTTCTGTGTTGATCTAGAGTGGTATGGTATAGGTTGCGCCCGATGCATTCTATTCAAAATCATACTGGGACTCCATGATATTACCATAATCTTGCAGCTTTTTATGCCTGGGCCCAATTCATTGACACCTTAATGTCATGGTGGTTAGCATAAGATTGTGAGATGTATTTTTATAACAAAGGATAATGTATACTAAATGCAATAATACATGGAAACATATTATATGTTTTTTGAAACATTTTGCAAACATGCAACTCATGTAACATATATAATATAAGTTTTCAAGCATGATAAAATTCAAGGATATGACACATAACCATTTCATAAACATTCACATACACCATCAGAATCTGCAACCCATTACAACTATTTTATATTTTTGCCAAACGTTATGCATTCTCGAAATGCAAAATACCTTAATTACATTCAAACTGTGCTATTGATTTGTTGACGTCTATGGTCCTATGCATCTGCAAAATCTGTTGACAATGACATTCAACAACATGGTTTTGTGTGTGTCCTCTCATCCCCATGAACAAAAAATTCTCTTTCCATATCAATTACGTGTTAGTTCTCCTCAATGTTGTTAGTTTGCCAAGGAGGCCACACTATGTTCTGAACTGTTGTCTTTCTTCGTTTCTGTTTAAAGATAGTTAAACATAGTGAATTCATATGTGAACTAACTGTATATTCGTATTATTGTATTTTCTAGGAGTTTATATTAATATAATTGATTGAAAACAGACATAATGCAGCGTGAAAGGAGTTGGATGTATAATAGGAATTTACCTGAACGTCGGGGTTTAACTGATGAATTTATGAGTGGGTTGAAAGAGTTTTTAAATTTCGCAGCTAGTAATGTTGAGTTTATGGATGATCAGATAAGGTGTCCGTGCAGAAAGTGTCACAATGGTAGATTTTTATCGTCTAGCAAAGTTTCAGAGCATCTTTGTAGATTTGGATTCGTTGCAAATTACTATAACTGGACATGTCATGGTGAACCATTTATATCTGATGAAGATTATCATAGACACAACACACAAGTCTCTAGGGATCAAAGTGATTATAATCAATTAAATCCATATCAGAGGATGATATATGATGTAGCGGGCCCAAATTTGATTCCCCAATCACAAGGTGCAACTTCAAGTTGTCCTCCAACAGTTGAGTAAATGTTTACTAATGCATCACCCTTGGAAGAGGTACAAGTAACACATATCGGTCAGAATATGAATAATGAAGCATATCTCAAATTTTAGGAGGTGTTGAGTGCTGCAGATGAACCTTTATGGGCTGGTTGTGAGACTCACACTAAACTATCGTTCACCGCAAGACTGTTGAATGTCAAGGCAGAGCATAATGTGTCTGAAGATTGTTTTAATAATTTTGTTCAAGCTTTTGAAGAGGCATTGCCGCATGATCATATACTGCCCAATGATTTATATGCGATGAAAAAATCATGAAAGAATTAGGTCTCCCAATGGAAAGAATTGATGTGTGCAGAGATGGTTGTATGTTATATTGGGGAGATGATGCAGATGTAGATGTTTGTAAATTCTGTAATCAAGATAGGTACAAGAGCACTAGTAGGAGGTAGCAATGACGTAAATCATATAGTCAGTTGTTTTATTTGCCTTTAACTCCTATGTTACAAAGGCTTTATGCATCAAAGACAACTGCTGAACACATGACTTGGCATGCAAATCATCGAATGTAAGAGGACTAATGTGTCATCCATCGATGCGGAGGTGTGGAAAAATTTTGATAGAACATATCCTGATTTTTGCGAAGGAGACTCAAATATTAGGTTAGGTCTCTGTCTTGTGGATTTGCTCCATTTGGTAAATCAGAAGACACTATTCTTGTTGGCGATATATTAACTCGTATAATCTTCCGCTTTGGGATGTGCATGAAAACACCGTATATGTTTTTAACATTGATTGTGTCCGCCCAAAAATCCGAAGAAGTTAATAGATGTTTATATGCAACCATTGATTGCGAGCTAAAACAACTATGGGATGAAGGTTTTTCTACATCGGACGTTCATACTAATCGGATGTTTGTAATGAAGGTGCTCTTCTTTGGACCATAAATGACTTTCCAAACATGGTATGCTATCGGGTTGGAGTATTGCATGGATCTTAGGATGCCCAATATGTATGGAGAGATCAAAGTCGATTAGATTGAAGCATGGTAAGAAGAGTTATTTTGATTATAGACAATTTTACCACTAAATCATAATTTGGAAGGAATAAAGATGAATTCACTAGGAATCGAATGAAAGAACACCTCCGCCATTGAGATTGTGGTCAAGATATTTGATCTGAGTTCTTCACTTTCCATCTGTTATTGAAGAGCCACATGGTACAACTTATGAATATGGAAGCAACCATAAATGGACGAAGAAGTATATTTTGTGAGTTACCGTATTGGTTTAGTAATTTGATTCATCATAATCTCGATGTTATGCATATTGAGAAGAATATTTTTGATAATCTGATAAATACAGTGATGGATATCACCGGAAAAATAAAAGATAATCTGAATGCAAGAAAAGATATGTGACTCATTTGTAAACGACCCACCCTTGATGTTGATGAAAATAGTAGGGGACCAAAACCAAAGGCAGTTTATACATTGAATAAGGAACAGAGACGTGTTGTTTGTGAATGGTTGAAGTCATTGAGATTTTCTGATGGGTATGTTTCTAATCTTGGGAGATGTGTCGATATGAAGGAATGCAAATTGATGGGTTTGAAAAGTCATGATTGTCATATATTCATGGAAAGACTAATTCCTATTGCCTTTAAAGAACTCTTACCGAATTTTGTATGGGGTGCCATTACAGAGTTAAGTATTTTTCTTCATGATATATGCTCAACAGTTTTGGGATATTCACACATGGAGAAGTTAGATAGAGACATTCCAATAATTTTGTGCAATTTAGAAAGGATTTTTCCGCCAGCATTTTTTGATTCAATGGAACATATTTTGGTTCACTTGTCATATGAGGCCAAAGTTAGAGGACCAGTTCATTATTGATGGATGTATCCTTTTGAAAGGTATAATTCGCATATTCTATACTTCGTTATTATTGCATAAAAATGTATAATTTTTTTATATATTCATTTCTAATACAATTTGTTATATTACAATCAGATTCTTATATCATTTGAAGAAAAAAGTGAAAAATAAGGCACATGTTGAAGCCTCTATTGTGAATGCATATATTGTGGAGGAAGTAACAACTTTTGCATCATATTATTTTGAGCCTCATGTTCAGACCAAAAGATGGAAATCCGGAAGGAATGATGAAGGTCTTGTCGATCCCAATTTGAATTCATTCTCAATTTTTAATTATCTTGGTCGACCAAGTGGACCGTGTAAGCAACGATACTTAACTGATCAAGAATGGCGGGCAGCCCAGACATATGTTTTACTTAATTGTCCAGAAGTATCGTCATATTTCGAGTTAGTATATATTTTCTATTTCTTCGTTAAGTGTTAATTTTTTTATGTTATAATTAAATTTTTTATTATAGGATTTTCCAAAACTTATATTCTGAAATCCCGACACGTGAGTTTGATCACTTCTACGATCAAGAATTTGCACCATGGTTCAAATCATATGTAAGCAGTTTTAATTACCTCATTTTTGTTTACACATATCTTAGCTTTTAAATAAATATCATTTTCATTTGAGTATAGGTTTATGCTAATCAAACTCACATTCAGCAAGAATTGCTAATCCATCTATCATGGGGTCCAAAATCAATGCTACGCACTTGGCCAGCATATTTCATAAACGACTATAATTTCCATACTCAAGAATATGGAAATGGAAAGAGTACAATGAATAGTGGAGTATGTGTTCAGTCTTCCAATGATGGAGGTGCAAGCAATAAATTTTATGGTTTGCTGGATGAAATTATAGAGATTGAATATCTTGGTCCAGAAATGCGAGTTATCTTATTTATGTGTCGCTGGTTTGACCCCGTCAGAGGGATGAAGGTGCATCCACAGTATAATTTGGTTGAAATAAATCATAAAAGATTGTATAAGAGATATGAACCATTTATTTTGGCACAACAAGCGATTCAAGTTTTCTATGCTCCATATCCTAGTTTGAGGCGTGACAAAAATGAATGGTGGCTTTGTAAAACAAAAGCACGGAAAAAAAAAAGAGCGCTGGCAAGACATTGCATATCAACAAGACAAAGTTACAAATATGTTTCATACCGAGGAATATATTATTCCAACGTTACGAGATCCCAGCGGAGTAGTGATAAACGTGGATGCAACTGAAATTGATGAGGAGGAGGAGGGGGACGAGGAGGAGGGGGACGAGGAGGAAGAGGAGGAGGAGACCGAGAATGAGGAGACTGATGAGGATGAGGAAGATGATAATGAGGACTTTGAATTTTGACGTCTAGGGTAAGTTTTTTTATATATAATTTTAGTTTTAAACTATAATTTTACCAAATTTCTTAGCTCAATTATTTGTTTATATAATGTCTTATTGTTAAATTTATATCTTTTGTCTCTGTATGTTGTGTATATTTTGTTCTTATAGGTTATCAGAGGTGACATCATCGTAGCTTCTCGCAGTCTCTCATATCTTCATTATGAATATTGTAAGTTTTTCATGTTCTTCATTAAGCATAAAAGTTTTATTTGCTTTATTCTAATTTTGATTTTGGTTGATAGTTTGGCGTGGTGGCGAGGCGACACTAATAATCGGTCAAACCGATTCACGTCTGCCGACTATACCTACATGCCCCCTGATCATTTGGACCTTCACATGATCAGTTAGCGATTATCTCATTCGCCAAGCGGCCTTCCCATTCGATTCACCTATACCGCGGACACTCCTCTACTGAGAACATCGAAAGTCGACCGTATATATTTCCGATTGGAGATTCGTAAGTAATATAAATATTATAATTTTTAAACTATCTTAATTATTTATTCAATTTTTTTCACTTTATCGTAGGTTTGAAAATTTTGTAACTGTTATTCGCGAGATCAATAAAATCGTGAATAACTATTGGAGAGGAGACTCTTTGTCATACTCAACTACGCCAGGACCTATAAAAGAACTATGGTGGTGCGAGTTTAAGGTATAATTGATTCATTTTATATATTAAATAAGTGATTATATAATCAATTATTTTTTTTCCATCTCAGCGGACATTTATTTGGGACCCTACTCAAGACTTGGAAGTTAAAAGAATTTTTAAAAAAAAATGTGGCGATCATATCCGGCATGTATTGAGTCATGCCAAAAGTACTGGAAAAAAATCAGCCTGTGTCACGTCGGAAAATTAGAGTAAAATCTTCAATTATTGGCAATCTGATGAGAGCAAAAAAAGGAGTCAACAGAATAAATTAAATCAAGCATGTAATTCTGGAGACTTATCTGCAACATATGCGGGAGGATCTATAAATATCGATGAGCATTCACGTAGATTGGTAATTTTTTAATTCTACAATTAGTTTTTAAATTTATTTCAGATTATTATTTTATTTCTAACATTCTTATATTTAGTCTAAGGAATTGGGAAAGGAGCCAGAATTTATAGATACTTTCGTTCGCACTTTCCAAAAAAAAAGATAAGACTTGGAGTGGAGATAGAGCTAGAGAAATTAAGGTTTGAATTAATCTTTAAACTTACTTTATAACTTTAATTCTGTTAGTTATGTAAATGCTCTGATTAAAATTTTAATTTTGTGTATGAGAGATATGATCAGTTATCCTCATCTCAGAGAATTTCAGGAGATGACAGTGATACTGAGGGATCTGAGTCATCTGTTAGTAATAATTTGGATTTATGGCTTGAGGCGAGTGGAGGATCAAAAGGGGGAAGGATATTAGGTATGGGTTCTCTGAGCAGAATGCATAATGCTCCTCGTAAATCTATTTCTTATACTCCACGTGATGGCAGCGGATACATAACTTAACTGAGGAGGTTAGCAATTTGAAGGGCATAATACTTGAAAGAGATCAGCAAATTCTAGAAATACAACAACAAAACTCACAAAGGGATCAAGAAATGATAGAAATGCGACGACAACAAGCCTTTCTTATGCACGTGATTCAAAGAATTTAGTTCTGGTCCAAGTCATATTCCTCCGAGTAATGACGATGATGGTGGCGACGATGATGATATTGTATGCATGTTTGTAATTAGTCCTTTTAAAAATTTTTAGTTTATTGAGTTTGTTAATCCTTCATTTTTTTAATTTTTGATTAGTACTTTTTATTTTGCTTTAAATAGGAATGATCGATGAAGTCAATCCTTATGGCGGTTGAAAATGCACATCATTGTAAGTCTTTGCATATTTATTTTCGTGTTAGTATATAGTTTTTTTTTAATGTATGATACTTTTTGTTTGTTTCTTTTCTAATGCAGGTAGAAGAATGTCGGCGATTGCTTACCAGATTTTTTTTTCTTTTTTCTTTCGCATATGTTGAGATCTTTTATGTGGACATTGTTATTTGGATATCAGAACTATGTTGATGTTTGAAATATTGTAGGATATAACTTTTTATTTGGAATGTTGTATTATTCTTAACTTATTGTGTTACTTTGTATTTATTTGGATATGAAATATTTTTGGATATTATTGAATATTATTTTGTTGTATTGAATGTGTGTGTGTTTTGTTTGTATTGAATGTATTTATTTGGATATTAGAACTTATTGTGTTTTGTTTTGTGTGTGTGAAAATTTGTATATACGATAGAATATCGAAACGGATGAAATCTGTTAAAAAAAAATTTATTTAGCGACAAAAATACAAATTCGTTGCTAAATTCTGAGAATTCTGCGACGACTTCTGCTACGAATTTTATTTTCGTCGCAAATTAGCGACGAATTTAGCAACGAAACCAACTCATGATAAATTCTCGCGAATTAATTTTATGAAAATTTAATTTGTCGCAAATTTTTGCAACGAAAAAAGAATTCATCGTAAAATATGGTTTTTGCGACGAATTCAGCGACGAAATTTGTGACGAATTTGTATCAGTCGCAAATTTACCAACGAAATCATTATTTCGTTGCGAATTTTCTGCGATGAATTTATTTTTTGTCGACGATTTAATTTTTTTCGTCGCAAATTTTTTAATTAAAATTACGACATTTAATTTTTGAATTCTTCAGAATCAGAATAAAATTAGCTAATTTAAAATTTAAATTCGTCCCTAATTTTCATCGCAAAAATTCGTCACTATTTTTGTCGCTAATATTTGCGACGCTTTATCCGCAACAAAAATATTTTTGTCGCTAAATTCGTCGCTAATTTATTTTGCAATGATTTTTTTTTAAAATTCGTCGCTAATGACTATTTTTTTTGTAATGTCTATTTATATAAATTTTATAAAATATTTTAATAATTAATATTAATCTCAATATTTACTAACCTCAATATTTTCAAATGTATACAATTACAATATAAATATTAATTTAATTTAATTTTATTAATATTCACATGTACACAATTATGATATAAAAATCTTGTGAAGTTTGTTCTTTGTATATGTTGCTGAAGTAGATGTCCCAATTCAGTTTATTGGTTTTAATATCAATATCAAAATCAAAATCAAAATAGTTGAATTAATATCAATATGAAAATTGAATAAATTGAATTGATAAAACATCAATATTAAAAATCAAAATAAAAATAGTTGAATTGATGTCCCAATTCAGTTTATTGGTTTTAATCGATTTTTGAATTTCAAAATAAAAATTGAATCGAACAAATTAAAATAATCAATATTTTTTATGGAAAAAATAAATTTCTAAATTAACTGAACTAAACTTTCAATTGTAAACCGGAATTTAGAGAGAATAATATTTATAATAAATCCAATGGTTAACACTATTTCGACTGTGTGCAAATGAATATATAGTTTTACAACATGAAAAAAAAAATTTGTCCATTTTGTGGGTAGTTTCTTAAGTATATAATAAATAAAAAAAATATAAAAGCAAAGAGAGATGATAAAAAATAAAACAAATAAAATATTAAAGGAAGAAAGTATCTCTTCTCCACGGAAGCAACTTTTTCTAACATTAAGTTATCATAAATAAATTAGATTATATAAAAGATTGGAACCGTTAACCTAGCAGTCTTCAGTCTCCATCGGTTTGTTTCACGATCATTATGAGAGGTAAATTACGAAGGATCTTATGAGCTTTGACGTGGTGAACAAGATATGTAGGGATCATCTGAATCTAAAAAAAGACTTTAGACCTTCTCCAGAATCGATTCATACCACTTCTGCAATGTCTTAATCATTATGTCATCTCCATGGAAACTAAATGAATTAGGTTCGATTGATAAAGAATTGTTTAAAATTATGAATATACGCATAAAAAAAATATATTCAAATGCTGACAGATTTATATGTATGATTATTTATCATTTGATGCATGTGTTTATATAACCCGATTTGGTGGTAAGTGAATTCGAATGGCAGAGAATGAAAAAGTCTTCTTTTATCAAATCCGTGAGTGTTATTATTTAAAAATATTATTAAAATAGCATTTTACTTATAATTTGACATTTAAAATATTTTTTTATATTTTACTTTATAACAAATTTTGATTAAAATTGAATGCTCGTAACAGTAATTGCCAAAATAAAACAATATTATGTTATTTCTATAAGGGACATATTAGTCATTTCTGTCGTTTCAAATTAATTTTGGGTCTCTAATTTAGAGATTGAAATTTTTATTTGGTCTCTAATTCAGTCTCTATTTTCATTCGATATCTATTTATATAAATCTTATAAAATATTTTAATAATTAATATTAATCTCAATATTTACTAATCTCAATATTTTCAAATGTATACAATTACAATATAAATATTAATCAAATTTAATTTTATTAATATTCACATGTATACAATTATGATATAAAAATCTTGTGAAGTTTATTCTTTGTATATGTTGCTGGAAGTAGATGTCCCAATTCAATTTATTGGTTTTAATATCAATATCAAAATCAAAATAAAAATAGTTGAATTAATATCAATATGAAAATTGAATAAATTGAATTGATAAAACATCAATATCAAAAATCAAAATCAAAATGAAAATGAAAATAGTTGAGTTAATGTCTCAATTCAGTTTATTGGTTTTAATCGATTTTTGAATTTCAAAATAAAAATTGAATCGAACAAATTAAAATAATCAATATTTTTATGAAAAAAATAAATTTCTAAATTAACTGAACTAAACTTTTACTTGTAAACCGGAAATTGAAGAGAATAACATTCATAATAAATCCAATAGTTAACACTATTTCTGCTGTGTGCAAATGAATATATAATTTTACAACAAGAAAAAAAAAATTTGTCCATTTTGTGAGTAGTTTCTCAAGTATATAATAAATAAATAAAATATAAAAGCAAAGAGAGATGATAAAAAATAAAACAAATAAAATATTAAAGGAAGAAAGTATCTCTTCTCCACGGAAGTAACTTTTTCTAATAATTAAGTTATCATAAATAAATTAGATTATACAAAAGATTAGAACCGTCAACCTAACAGTCTTTAGTCTCCATCGGTTTGTCTTACGATCATTATGAGAGAGATAAATTACGAAGGATCTTATGAGCTTTGACGTGGTGGACAAGATACGTGGGGGTCATCTGAATCTAAAAAAAGACTTTAGACCTTCTCCAGAGTCGATTCATACCACTTCTATAATGCCTTAATCACTATGTCATCTCCGTGGAAACTAAATGAATTAGGTTCGATTGATATAGAATTGTTTAAAATTATGAATATACGCATACAAAATATATTCAAATGCCGAGAGATTTAGATATATGATTATTTATCATTTGATGGATGTGTTTATATAACCTGAGTTGGTGGCAAGTGAATTCGAATGGCAGAGAATGAAAAAGTCTCCTTTTATCAAATCCGTGAGTGTTATTATTTAAAAATATTATTAAAATAGCATTTTACTTATAATTTGACATTTAAAATATTTTTTTATATTTTACTTTATAACAAATTTTGATTAAAATTGAATGCTCGTAAAAGTAATTGCCAAAATAAAATACTATGGCTACGTTTGGTATGGGTAATCAGACTTGTAATGTATTCAGGATTACATTACAAGATGATTTACTTTGTTTGGTAATATTTCAAAGATATAATGTAATATAATTACATTACAAAATAAGAGTCAAGATCCGTAATCTCGATTACAAAGGAAAAGCTATGTAATCCGATTACATTACGGACTAAATATTTATCATGACAAATATATTCTTCTTTTATTTTTCTCATTGCTTCCCGGCGCTCGTCGATGACGACCACCGGCGACCACTGGCGACGATTGCCGGCCGGTGATAGTGGTCGGTCGGCGACCGACCACCGGCCGATGGTCATGACGGCCGACGGCCGTGACCGATCGACGATCGGCGGCGACGGCGACGGGCGACCGACGATCGGTGGCCGATCTCGATCGACAACGGCGACAGTGGCGACCGGTGGCCGCCGATAAGCGGCGACGTCGGACGATGGCGGCGACCGTCGACGACAGGCGGCCGATCACGACGACGGTGGACGATCCCGACGATGGTGGCGATCCGACGACGGCGGCGGCGACCGACGACCGGCCACGACGACGGCGATGACCGGCCACGACGACGGCGATGACCGGTCGGCGATCAACCGACGACCGGCGGCGGTGGCCAACGATCGGCGGTGACCGGCCAGAGGCGACTGGCGATCGGCGACCGACGACCGACCAGCGACCGACGATGACCAACCGGCGATCGCCCGACGATTGGTCGGCGACCGACCGACGATCGACCGACGACGGCCGACCGACGACCGACCGATGGCCAGCAATCGACGATCGGCGACTAAGAATTATATTACCTTAATAAGAAATTATATTAAATACTGAAATACGAAATTAAATGGCCAAAATTTCGGGGAAATAATTCTAGGGATTATTTTCGAGATTTTTAGGGAATTTTTTCGGAATTTTTCTGGATTTAAACGGAGTCTGTACAAGATTATTACGGGGACAAAATAATTAGGTTTTAGGTGGGGTCTATTTAAGGGGATTAATACGCGATAGTAACCTAAGTTTATATATTTCCTCTTTTTATTTTCCCCGCCGCGACCCCTTTCCTCCTTCTAGGTTCTCGCGCGCTTCCTTCCGCGCGCATCTCCGACGACCTCTTCCTTCTCACCGCGCCTGTGGTGACCTCTTCCTCGCAGCCGCGTCACGGGATCGCCAGAGCCCTTCCGTTCCCAAACTCGCTCGAGCCTTGCGGCCGCGCTCAAGCAGCGGCGCCGCCGTCTCCTCGCCTCGAGCCGCCGAGCTCTTCTCCGCTGACGACCGTATCGCCACCGCAGCCGTCCAACGCCGAGGGCGCTGTGCCGCCACGCCACCGGCGGCCGCCTTCTTCCTCGCGTCGTCAGACACGCTCGCTGCCTCGTTGCGCAGCCAGCGCTCAACGCGACCGGCCAGGCGTCGTCGGACACCACAAGCAGGGGTCAGCGCTGTGTGTGTCACCGTCTCACACCACCGCGCTGTCGCCGCCTCCGTTGGGGGTTGTGGTCTCTCCGGTGGTTGTTGGAGAAGGTGATTAGGGTAAATCGAGTGGAGATTTCTGCCGGTGGGGAGCTGCCCTTCTGGCCGAGCATCGCCGGAGCAAGGTAAGGGGTCGACTTGTGTTTTGTCTAACCCCTGCGGTATTTTCCGCGATTTGACAGTGGATTGTGTTTGGACAGCGATTTAGGACAGCGGCTTGGAGCGTGCACCGGTAGTGTTCCGTTCGGAACTGTTCAGGAGCCGTGAGTCTCAATCGGAGCAAGGTAAGGGTTTACTTTTGTCTTAATTTAGATAGGATTTTTAGATCTGTTGTGGATCATATTTATTGGTTGCCGGTGGGATCCAAGTGTTGGATCGTGTTTGTGGTAAGGTTTGATTGAGTTGTGAATTAAGCTTGAGGAAAATGAAGGATTTATTTAGGATGTTGTTAAATTCCATTGTTGCAATGGGGATGACTGTGATTGATTGGTTGGATTACATACAGGATGATTATAACTTAATTACAGGTTATTAACAGTGGTTGTCTGTATTTTGGTCATATGATTTGGGTGTGAGTTAATTCTTAGTGATCTATGGTTGGTTGGATTGTTGAGTTCGGTGTGATGTTGATCGGTTCTGTAATTATATATGGAGGATGGATTAGGTTGAAGAGGATAATTAAATCAATCTAGTGGATCAGATATGAGGTCGATGTAGGATTCGATTTGATTAATTGCAAGGATATGTTCTTGGATTGAGGAGTTAATCACAATTTTTGACCTAGGGGTTGAGGGTCTACTTGGGGATACATAGTAGTAATTTAGCACGTTGTTGTGTGCTTGGATTTGATGGATTTACTTTGGATTAATTGGTTATGGAAGGAATCGATTAAGTATTCGATTTGTCGGTGAATGGTATTTTGTGCTTAACAATAGTTATGTATTATGCAGGTTTCGGTCACGAGGCAGGTTCACGGTCGTGACGATCGGGTTTTTTTTGCGGACATTTTATCAGGCGGGTATTTTGACTTAGCTTTTAGATATAGGCAAGTTGATATGCTAGTTAGGATAGCTTGCAATAATTTTCATGTTTATATGCCTAGCATATTTTTGGTGACTACTTGATACATGCATGTGATAGGTTATAATTATACCTTCCCTGTTTTATTTTGATCATAGTTACTTGGATTATGGATATGTACATATTGTTTGTGCATATTATTCGGATAGGTGTATTTAGTTGGATTTACATGCTTTAGTATCATGCACCATCTTACATGATTGCATGCTGGCTGGACGGGGTTCCTTTATAGTTGAGTCTGCAGCCAGTTACATGGCCTGCACACACTGTCACTCATGGGTTAGTGGTACATCAGGAGGGTGTGTGCAGTTGCTCTGTCAGGCTCCGCTCATGGGTAGCGATGAGGCAGCGTGGTAGCGGGCAGGGATCCCTCCTCTGATCTATGACACCGTGAGATGAGAGTTTACCTCCCCCACTCTGTTTGGGGCAGGAGGATAGGTGTACTCCGATAGCATCTCCGCTCATCGCTCTGGAGCGATGAGAGTGCAGCTTGTCATAGCCCTACCCACTCGGCTTCACCATCAGCGTGTGAGACGGTTGGTAGCGTCGGTGACCCATGTCATTTGCACGACATGCACTTTGCACGGATCGCATTTGTATTGTGTTTGCTGCATTATTTTATTGATGCCTTGGATGTTGCATATGATTGTCATGCATACATGATTCATATTCGTATATGGTGATGACTTTATCTCTTATAGTAGGGCACATACTCTTATATCAGGGTAGGAGATTCAGGTGAGTACAGTCTTTTTGCATTTATTTCTTGCTTACCCTATATGTGAGACTGTACTGACATGATTTTTATTGTTAGCTATATCTTACTTTGCATATCGACTATACCCGCTGAGTTCTTTGAATTTACCCCGTTGATTTATATCTATTTCAGGATGAAGCTGTCAGGAAAGTCTAGCTGTCAAACCCCACTCGTCGTGAAAGTTCTATTTGTTATTTGTGTTTACGGTTTTGGATATTTTGATTAGAATATATGTTTAGGACTAGAGTTGGATATTTGTACTTGTGGATGTTTTGGTATGTCCTTAAGGACCTTTGATCGGATTTATTTCGATTGGTTTTGGTTGGGTATACCTACCCAGATGGCAGAAGGGGTAGGTTTAATTCTGATATACTTTTGGTTATATCATTTGATAGTTGGCCAGAGGCCTAATTTATTATCTGCGTGGGTTGTTTGGATTCCGATCGTGTTGACCGATGTATAGTGGTCGTGTAGGCCTTGTATGTAAATTGGTATTGTCACCTGTACAGGGGAGATACTGTCGGATTTTTATCTGGCGGGGACTCCATCAAGGCGTGACAAATTATAAGGGTATTTTTGTCATTTTATAATAATATGAATTACATTCCTTACAACAAATATGGATACCAAACAAACGAATGTAATCACTTTTGTAATCAAAGATTACACACCAATCGCTAACCAAACATAGTAATGTAATACACATCACATTACATTATAAATTTGATTACATTACAAGATTGATTACATTACCCCGTACCAAACATAGTAGTTATGTTATTTCTAGAAGGGACATATTAGTCATTTCTCTCGTTTCAAATTAATTAAGATAGGAAGATAAAAACGAGTTCCAGCTATTCTTCTTCAAAAAGAAATTTTTAAGATCTCCTATCGCAGCCAAACTGGATCAGAAAGATTTTAGAAAAATATTTTAATTTACAGATTACAATATAATAACCGATCGAAGTCTCTTTATATATATATATATATATATATATATATATATTCTTGATCTTCGATCATAAAATTATCATTATGTAATTTTAAAATTTGTAATTCTAATTGTGAATTAAAACCTTTTGTAATATAAAATAAAATTACATATAATAAATCTAATTTGATCGACTCTCCTGTGAGATTCACGTTTAGTTTCGTACATGGACTATATACACTTTTTTAGTGGATAATAAGATTCAAATGATAATTTAAATAATCAATGAAATGTGCACCACTTTGATTAGTTTTTGGACGTCGAGTGAGTACATGAGAATGTTTATTACAAGTTGTTATGGAGATGACGTGTTGATTGGAACAGTATGATATTTACAGAATTGACATAGGTTGATTCCAAAAGAAAGTCTAAAATTTCTCCTTAGACTCAGATGACCCTCCCTACTATCTTTGACCAATGCGTCAAGATCCAAAGGGTCTCTTGCAATTTACTTCTCTCGCAATGACCGTAGGACAAATTGATGGGAGCCGCTAGATTGACAGTTCTAATCTTTTACAAAGAATGTTTATTACAAATTCTTAAGGATTGACATAATTGATAACTACGTAGATACTTATCACATAAAATTTAAATATCAATTTCATTGTTGAGTTTTAGTCAATATACAAGAATAAAATTTTTCATGATTTATCAATGATTGACTATAAAAGATATTTGATAAAAATATTATCACATTTTACTACATGAGAATATTTATTACAAATCTAAATATTTTCTCTTTTCCACCACATGCAAAAAGTGTCGGCCCTTCCTACTTGCCTTATCCTTTTCCCTCCATTCCAACGGGAATGCACCAAATTTTTTGACGAGAAGATTTTCTTTAAAAAATACATATAAAGAAACAAACCTTACAAAATGTATATGAGCAATTTTCTATTTGTCCGGCAAATAAAGGAAGAATGTGGTATAATATAAAACAATGTCGTTTAATACGAAGATGACAAAAAAAATACTACTCTTTGAGCATAGTCGGAAACAATTCATTCTCATGCTTTCTCCAAGGACTAACAGCAATATAATTAATTAGTTTAAAGATAATATCCACATTTTTTCTTTCTTTCTTTCTTTTTTTTTTCGCAAACTTCCTAACTTTGACCAAGACGCAAAATTAATGCAAAAGGTCTGTAATATGACAATTTTCAACTATGATTATTTGGTCCACAATAGGTTGTGGTCATTTACGAGGACCTAAAAGATGTTTGGTTTATAGAATTTTTTTTTTTTATTATTTTTATTTTTGAAGAAAATGAGAAAATTCAGGAAATAATATTTGGTTGATGTTTTTCATTTTCATTTTTCAGAAAATAAAGAAATATTTTTTGAAAAACAAAAAAATATAAAAAAAAATTATTTTCTATTTCTATTTTTATTTTTCAAAAAATAAAAAAGTATTTTTTAGAAAATTAGAAAAAAAAAATCATTTTCTATTTTCTATAAAAATAAAAAAAATTCTAGGAATCAAACGCTCCTTAAATTCTTATCATTTAATAGGATACCGTGGAGAAGGGATTTAATTTTTCATAATCCAACAGCTAATTAATATTAAAGTGAAATCAGAATTGCGTGAATTAATTAAGGGGGTAAGCAAGATGCATTATAATTGTCGATCAGTTATGAGGACCTTTTAATGCATGATGAATTCTGTAATAGGATATAGGAAAGATCGAGGCACCGAAGTAGACTCGACGAGGAGTAACCTTTCCCTAGAGCCTTAATCACATATGTAAGAAATTCATCAAGATTTAGCATAGTTATCGAGTTGGTTACACTGCTAAAAACAAAATTTAGCGACGAAATTTATTCTATATTAATCTAGAACGATTTTTGTCACAAAAATCAAAGTAATCTTAAATTACAAAAAAAATTTATCATAAATTTAGCAATAAATTATAAATTCATCGTAGATTTTGTAACAAAAAAAAATTGTCGTTATATTCGTCGCAATATTTGCGACAAATTGAATTTTTATCGCCAAATCTGTAATGAAAAACAAAATTAGTCATAGATTTTATGACGAAAATTCAATTCGTTGTAAATTTTGCTTCAAAAATGCGACGAATTTAACTTTCGTCACAGAATCTGTGACGAATTTTTAATTCATCATAGATTTTGCGACGAAAGTTAAATTCGTTATAAAATTTACGATGAATATATAATTCGTTACACATTTATAATAAATTCTGCGACAAAAAACTTTCGTCGCAAACTATCCTTTAATTTCAAACATCCCTTTTTCTTTCGCTCACGACCTCCTTCGCCTTCTCTCTCTACTCCCTCTCTCTCTCTCTAAATATGACCATTCATCATCGGAAAACGAATGGATCGCTGTCAGTACGTCTTCGACTTCGCTTCCTCTCTCTAAATATTGCGGTGGATCGTTGGATCTGCATAGATCCAGCGGCGAATCGCTGGATATGACGACGGATCTATGTATATTCAGTGGTGGATTGTCGAGTCTACGCAGATCCGACGACGGATCACCATATTTATACAAATCCGATGGCAGATCACCGGATCTACGCAGATCCGACGGTGAATCATCGGATTTGCTCAGATCCGACGACGAATCGTCGAATCTGCTCGGATCCGACGGTGAACCGTCAAATCTGCACAGATCAGATGGGGGAGGGTTAGATTTGGTCAAATCCGATGACGGATCGTTGGATCCAACGATGGATTGCCGGATCCGACGACGGATCACTAGATTTGGATAGATTCGAAGATCTGCCGTCGGATATGCATAGATAGTTTAACAATAATGATGTTTTCCCCAATGAAAAAAATAAAAATCCTAACATTCCTAGTCCTAATTTCCAAGCACAAGTTATAACCATTTGATTGATACATGAGCATCTAACATCTATGCTGAAGACAACTTCCATAATAATCCCTAGTGGACCGGTCAACATGCTCTGTATTCCTCAAAGTCATTGTGAATCATCATAGTATGTGAAGTCTCTAAGAGTGGCTGCCATATCTACCTTTTACGTTCCCAAATCCCTTTAAGAAATATTAATTAAACCAGCCTTTTGAATGCGTCTCCAGCCCAAATATTGTAGTGATTGACCTTGAACTGCCATGGCGTCGCTTTGATTCGATTTCAAAATGGAGTGGGCAAATAGATTAAGGAATGCACATTAATTTATATATTTTCTTACAGAATTTCTTCTACCATTGATACGTTGGCAATAAGATCATGTTGGCGATTGCCCTGGATAAGCTATTATATTTCCGAGTGCTGTCAAAAGTATTAATGGCAATCCTTAAAGATGCCAGGCATTAGCGGGTGCTAGAAATAAGGATTACTTTTCATTGTTGGTGCAAATTCCTTTCTAAATAAAAATAAAACAAAGCAAAACAAATGGTTACAGGATGATCGATTGACTGACCTCGGAGCTCCACTGCCAGTTTGAATGGGGAAATTAAGTTGTTGTTCGACCGTCCTTCCGACCAATGGCAATACAGAAGGCCGTTGACAATGAAGTCTGGCCTAAAGTTGACAATGAAGAAGCTATATTCCGTTTGGTTGCATGTCAATGCATCACCACTTGTGCTCGTTGCGCTGCGGTTTTTTTTTTTAACTAGCATCGGATATTCAAGTTTTTATATCCGATTAATTCTGAAGATGACTTAATTTATCCTACGAAAATTTTCTATCGATCACTAAAATACAACAGGAAATGTTCATATGGAAAGTCCCAACAGCTACAACATTCTTAATTTGTCATATCATTTGAAGGAAAATCCTGCAAATATATTATGACTGGAGATCAAATTTTAGATATCTGAACACCAAATGTGCTCGTTGAACTGCTGCTTTTAATTGGACCGATGATGGATCGTTGGGTCCTATTCATGGTTTGTTGATTGAACAATTCCACCGGAATTCATCCAATAAGCCAACTGAACTTAATGTTCATTTCCATTACACGCAATACTAAGATTGAATCTGATTCTTATAAATGAAGAATGCAACAATAAGAGGTCTGCTTCGACTATGCTGCTTGATGAACTGGTTGCCTGATGACCTAAATGAAGTCATACGCTGTCAAATATATTTGGTGTCTTCCGTGTCCACGTGACAATTTCTTCACTAAATGATCTTCTAAATGAACCTATAAATATGCTTTAATAGGTCATGAGGCCTAATCTTAGGTATCATTGATGCATTGTTCAGAAGAATTACCCACTATGAATTATTCAAACCCTCCCAAAGTTCATATCCTCTTCATCCTCTTGTTTATTCTTCTTCTCGACCAACGCATGCATCTCCACGCTGCAGATAACAATGACCGACGAGCTCTTCTAGAATTCAAAAGAGGCCTGCAGGATTCAGATAGTGTGCTCAGCAACTGGAATGATTCAACTCAAATCTGTCTCTGGAAGGGCATTCTCTGTGACAGAGGGAGGGTAATTGGACTTGAACTCTTTAATGCATCTTTGCATGGAACCATCTCGCCATTTCTATCCAATCTTTCTCAACTTCAAAGCCTTAATCTATCACACAATTCCCTCCAAGGGTCCATTCCTGATGAAATAGGTTCCTTATCTAACCTTGCTTGGCTTGATCTTAGTGATAATGAGTTGGGAAGTGGTATACCTACTAGTCTTGGCATGCTTGCAAATCTTGTTTGGTTGAACCTTTGTGATAATGCACTAGGTGGAAATCTTACCACCTCCAACTTCCACAATTTTACCCGATTAGAATATTTGGACATTTCCAATACTAATTTGCATGGTCCAATTCCTCCACAGATGGGAAATTACCTTCAACACCTGCAAAAGCTTTTTCTTGGCGAAAACCAATTGACAGGGAGCATTCCAGCTTCTCTCTCTAACATATCCAAGCTTCGAATCCTCGATCTATCATTCAATTCCCTGTGCGGATCCATTCCTGCTGAGCTAGGATTTTTGTCGAACCTTAGTAGACTTAGCCTCAAGGATAACAAACTGAAACAAGGAATACCAGATAGTTTTGGCATGCTTTCAAAGCTAGTGTTTTTTGACCTTTCTGCAAATGGGCTAGATAGCTACCTTCCCACCTCCGTTTTCTATAACTGTACCTTGTTGCAAACAATACTGCTTTATGATAACGCCTTAAGCGGTCCTATTCCTCCACAGATAGGATCTCATCTTCATGCTCTAGTAGAACTAATACTTCGAAACAATAGTTTGACAGGAGCCTTTCCGCCTTCTCTTGCAAATGCAACAAGTCTTCAAACAATAGATCTTGTCTTAAATCAACTGAACGGTCCCTTGCCATCAGACATTGTAGCGCATTTACCTGCTCTGGATATACTGGCCATTTCGTACAATAATTTTTCTAGTGACGAAAATCTTACCTACTTCTTGAGTGCAATTTCAAATTTAACTCGACTAGAGGAACTTGGGGCAGGAGGACTTCATCTCAGAGGTGAACTTCCCTCAACAATTTGTCTCTTAGATAATCTTTCCAACATCTTTCTGCAAGAAAACAAACTGCATGGAACAATACCGTCCAATATTTCAAATCTTCAAAACTTGGACATATTGAACCTTTCTGATAATCTATTAGAAGGCCCTATTCCAGTGGAACTATTCCTCATCCGAAATTTAGAGATGGTGTGGCTTCTCAGAAACAATCTAGATGGCGAAATTCCTTCTATTCCACCTAATACTCAACTTGGAGAACTGGACATATCACAGAACCATCTCCACGGTAGCATACCATCATCTATATCAAATTTGCGAGCAATGAGGATCTTGCAATTGTCTGAAAACTTTCTTGGGGGGCCAATACCTTCAAGCCTGGGTAGTATGAACCTGGAGCTCCTAAACTTGTCCTACAACTGTCTGTCTGGGCAACTGCCAGTACAAGTTGCAGCCCTGAGCACGATGAGCTCGACCTTTGACCTGTCACATAACTTGTTAGAAGGAGAACTTCCCTGGCAATTGAGCCAAATGAATAAGGTTCAGGCTATTGATCTGTCATCAAATAAATTCAATAGTACCATTCCTGACTTGAGAACTTGCTCGAGTGTTAAGGTTTTGAATCTATCTCACAATTCACTCCAAGGGCCAATCCCAATATCCTTTGGCAATCTTTTCAGCCTGCAGCGGTTGGATGTTTCCTCAAACCTCCTTTCTGGTGAAGTTCCTGCTTCACTGCAGCAGTGCAAGGAACTGAAGCAGCTTAACCTGTCATTCAACCAGTTCAGTGGCTCTCTGCCACATGGTGGTATATTTGATGCTTTGACCTTCGATTCACTCAAGGGAAACAAATTTTGCGGGTCAGAAGGATCTTCAAATTGCAGCTCAAGGACGAGTAGCATAACACATAGGCAGAAGTTCATCCTATTGCTGAGTATCATTGCCTCAATACTTTTCACTCTTATTGTTTTCTGCACCATAGCAGCCAAACCTTTCAGAGATACAGCATTGGGTCTGAGTAGGTACCCTTTTAACTTGATTAGTGATCATCCAAGAATAACTTACAGAGATCTTTGGGAGGCCACAGGAGGATTTGATCAACGCAGATTGATAGGGTCTGGTGGCTTTGGGCATGTTTACAAAGGCACACTAAGGGATGGAAGTCTCATTGCCATTAAGGTATTACATCAACATGACCACAATTCTTCTAGGATGTTCAACAGAGAGTGTCAAGTTTTGAAAAGAGTTCGACACAGAAACTTGATGAGCATCATCACAACATGCAGCAATCCAGAATTCAAAGCTATAGTGCTACCCTTCATGAGTAAAGGTAGTCTAGAAGATTATCTGCACCCTCGAGGAGATTCAGAGACATCTCTGAGCCTGACTGAAATAGTGAACATTTGCAGTGATATAGCAGAGGGGATGGCATACTTGCACAATCACGCCCCAGTTCAGGTGATTCACTGTGATCTTAAGCCAAGCAACATTCTCCTTGATGAGGATATGACTGCAATAGTTTCAGATTTTGGCATTGCTAGACTGGCTTATGAAGCCACAGACAGAAGTGCAACAAATGATAACATTTCAACTTCAACAGCCACTTTTATACATGGATCAGTTGGATATGTTGCTCCAGGTAAAACATCAACTCTCTTAATCTCATTTGCAAATGTACTCTATGAATAAGCAATTAAATATTTGAGGCTGTACTTAAAGTAGGATAATGAACCAATTGATCGATGCACTAATTGAGAACAAATTTCTTGTTTGTGTGTGCTGAATGCCCTTTTTTTTTTCCCCTAGAGTACGGGTATGGTAGACAAGCATCAGCAAAAGGGGATGTCTATAGCTATGGCGTTATTGTGCTGGAAATGATCACTAAAAAAAGACCAACAGATGAAATGTTTGATGGGGGTGTGAGCTTAATCAAATGGATGAAGTACCAGTATGGAAGTCAATTAGAAAATGTTATAGATCCCTCACTGGCCAGAGAACTACAGGAAAAGATTCCGGAGGTTAAGAAAATATTTGAAGTAGCTATCATGGAGCTCATTGACTTGGGTCTTGTTTGCACACAGGAAACTGCTTCAACCAGACCATCTATGATTAGTGTTGCAGATGACCTCAACAAGATAAAACAGTATATTCGTGGTGATGAAACTGCAACCTTCACATCATCCCATGGTATGTCTTCGATCATTGAAACAGGAGACGATTGTTGGTTGGTGTGAAAGGCCATGTGTCTCATGTCTTTGACATGATTCATTGAAGAGAAGAAAACCAGTTTTTCATTCCTTTATGGTACATGATAGTAGCAAGAATTTGAAAGATGATCAGGTAATAAAAATATTCACTTGCATTGTAGAATATGTGTAGGAAAGTGAAAGGAAGAATGAATCAGACAAGCAATTCAAATATACTAGATTAAATTCTAGATTTACTTAACCAAAACTATAAATTAATAATTTATTAAAAAAGAAAATAAAAAGTAAACCAGAATCCAGAAGCCATAAAGTAGAAGAAGAGAGAAAAAACTCACATCCAGAGCTTACCTCTTCAAAGACACAAAATAAAGTTAAACAACCTTCCTAAGTGAATGATTTTTCTTGGGCACGACTGATTCTTTGATCGATTTTTTATTCATTGCAAAACAAAGTTCCAATGTATACTGTAGCAAAATCCATAACAATCACATAACTAGCAGTCTAGTAGGCCAAGCTTTGCTTCTTAGTGTATTAAGAAATCCTGATACATATTTTCATTGTGAAGTCCTTGATTCACTAGGCAACCATACTATTATCACTGCTTGAGAAAGATACATTACTCCAATATAAGCGCTTTAGTGAAAACAAAAAGTTTGCAAAGCTTGTTTGTGTTTGCAGATGAAATATTTCTCATATGCATAGTTTAAAATCTCGATCCGTTCCGGACGGAATTTATCGTTCTGCTTGCTGTCCGACACTGGTATAGGTGGTACTAATGGTCGCGGGGCCTCGTGCAGTCATCGTGGCCTCGCACGCTCTGCGAGGGCCGCCGCAGCGTCGCGCGACCTCCGCGTTGGCCGCAGCACCGTCGCATGGCCTTCGTGTTGGTCGCGGCGGAGTTGCACGACCTCTATGTTGGTCGCACGACGTCGCCACGGGCCCCGCTCAGGACGCACGATGTCGTCAAGGGGGTCGCAACAGCGTCGCGTGGACGTTGTGGCTCCGCAGAGGAGCGCGCCGGCTTCGCGAGGGAGCACAGGGAGTGCACACAGTGATTTTAATAATCAACTCCCCAAACTATAGTTCAACTATATGAAAAAATAATTAAAATTTAATAAATTTATCTAATTAATTTAAAATTATTCATAAATTATTTTAAAATTTATTTTATTAATTTATATATTATGAAAATAATTTTATTATTATTAAAATTTATTTTATTTTTTAATCCTATTTAAATTAATTTTTTGATAATTTTCTTTCCATAATTATTTTGTTTATTTTTAATAATTAAATTAAAATTTTCATTTTTATATTTAAAAATTATCGATACAACACAATACGATGTCGAAACTATATCGTTCCGATCGCGAACCGAAACCTCGAGACAGGTCAAAATTTTAAACCTTGCTCATATGTAGCCTTATCGTAGTAAGTAATCTATCTTGTTGCAATATCCAAAAGAAGACTTTTATTTAATTTTAGCAAACAGTTCTCATATACTACAAATGCCACGGTGAACTTCCAAAAATCAAAAGAACAAATATTACCATAGAACTGAACATCGTTTAGTTATCTCCAACTATTGATATTGCTCTCTTCTCATTCTTTTCACTCTATGTATCTCCATACACTTCCTCCTGCAATATTTACCCTGCAAAACTCCAAAGTGTATCTACAAATGATCAATAGTTGTCACTATTTGGAATGGAAAACTATTTCTGATGATCCACTCTCTTCCAATGAGTTTCACCACGCGATGCCATTATCACAACCATGAACTGTCTACAAACCATGAAGCAAGTCTTGCTACACATGTCTATGGTATCTAAGCACCGGCAGTTTGCATTCTAATGATTTGCCTATGATATCTAAGGAAAATTCATGTCACCATCTTGAGTGCGAACACCACTCCCTCCATTGGCCCGCATACATTTGATCTTTATATGCTTTAGTTATACACACAAACACACCTACTTGGGCTCTTATAAGTACTAATACTATTGATTCATATGGCCCCTTCTACAATTGGATATAACCCCAATAATGTGGAATATGGGCAATGCCACAGTTGGTGATTCCTCATGTTATGCTCCCATGTCAATTTTACTTAGTATTGAAAGCAGACCGCTTTGCCTAGCTAATAAGTGGTTCCCTTCAGATGGATCTTCTAAAATCAGCTTGGCCAGTCCCAGCAGATGGTCTGGGCAAGTTTATTCTCTTTTTTAAAAAAAAAACAATTATTTGAGAAACTAGTTCTCTTGTAGTATCCCTTGCAATGTCTCAACATGATCTTAGTGTGAAATCTAATTTGATTGGATTGACATTGTTATGAACTTTGTGTTTTATCTTTTCTTGTAAGTCCCAATGTGAAATGCAATGAGTTTTCTAGTTACTATGTGTTTATTTAACAATACCACTTGGTTACTTGTGATTATATATTTATTTTGATTAATTAACCTCGTTAGTTAATATTCTTGCCATTTTAAAAGTTAATATCAATCTATTTAGTTTTAACACTGTTTAATGGCAAACACCCTCAACCTTCCTTATCGCCTAAGCAGTATGAAATGGGTTGCCGCATGAAATAACCTTTTAAATTTTAAATCCTTAATTTAATTTATGTTAAACTTGTATCCAAAAGTACAATGCTATGTTATTGAACCTTAGTATCTTATTTGTCTCTTTTCCTGTTGTCTCATTTATCGACATTTTGATCTTTTATACACAGTTTCTAGATTATCAAGTAACATTTTTGTCTCATTTTTAGCTACTTTATACATATTTAACTTATCAGCATTTCTGCCAATCTTTTGCTTAAAATTCACACCTCCCCTCTAGAATTGATCTTGTTACACCTCAATTTAAACCTCATCAACTTGCAGAGAAATTCTAACAGATATAATACTTGAGGCATATTGTAGCTTGTTATGTTGGATAACTCATTTTTTCCCTTCTTATAAATAATTTTCAGATCAAATCTGAACTGAATCAAATTAACCAATTAACTCTGGGTCAGGTCACAGAAAAATTAAAATTCCAAATTGTGTTTCTTAGTTACCTGAAAATGTTGAAGCACACAAAATTTGGATTAACGTGAACTGGTCTGGCTCATGCCTGGCCAGGTTCATGGCCACACCTCAAAGAAACTCCAGTCTACTAGTACTTCATAGAAAAAATATATAATTCAGAATGATGATGAGAGAAATTTGAAATCAATCATGTATAAGGAGTAGCCTCAAATTGAAAGTCATTGCCATATTTTAACATATATATTTAAAATAGATTCATTTATGTCAAGAATGATGAAGAGAAAAGCCAGTAGCTTGAAAACCATTACCATAAATTAAAGTATGCCTCTAAAACAGACTTCATTGGTGACAAGAGTTGCTAAGGGAGAAACCAATCAGACAGAAATTACCATATCATAAATTATGTATTAAAACAGCCTCATTTGATGTTGAAAGTTGCAAAGAAGACATCCCCAGCTATGCTTCCTTCACTCGGCAACAGCAAACATCATACTGAAATTAATACTTGCCACCTCTGAGGGCAAGCACAAGGTGGAGGACAGAACCACCTTCAATATTGTATTCCTTGGCAGTCTTGTCATCAGCTAGCTGCTTTCCAGCATATATAAGCCTGTACCAAAACAATGACAGATAGTTGCAACCACAGTAATTATTGCATTAAATAATGCTAAAACTTGGGCAACTAAATTTGACATGTCAGTCACGTCACACCACCATGACTAACAATTGGCATCCACAGTAGGGTCAGGATTAGAAAAAAATCCTGTTGCCGCCATAAAATTATATTTAAGAGATGAGGCAACCAATACAGGGCAAATTTAACAAATTAAAGGGCATCCATCCAAGCCAATTCAAGAGAAATTTAATAGACTTAAACAATCAGCAGTAAGTTCAGAATACAATAATTACATTCGAAGCTTCTGCTATCAATTTGATCTTCGCGTCCAAAACCTTGCTAGGCCAACAAATAAATAAAAGGACACAATTTGAAACACAAACTAACAGGATCGCATAGGTTTTCACAGGGCAAAATACTGGTGATAAATTCAGAAAACGTTCTTCTAATATTTCCAGTTGCATAGTCTGTTCCAATTTTACTGAAAAATCAGCATATACAAGTAGAAGGCTATAGCTAAATTGAAATTTTCAAAATGTGTTGGGGCAATGATGTCCTATGCATGTGATGTGCACATGATTTTAATGTTTGAGAAAATTTTAAATTAAGAGATGTTCATTGATCTCATATATGTATGTCAAGTGTACAAGTATAGGAAAGTACAGGAAAGTTTGAGTGTTGCAGGTGAAACAAATGAAAAGTTCGACAAGTGAAAGAGTAATAGATGTTAGTAATAGAAGTCCAAGCAAATTAAGGATGACTGAAAGCTTGACAAAGATAAAGCCCTAGAAGCTCGAGGTTGATTGTATGCTAGGCAAGGAAGTAAAGTCCTAGAGGCAAGAAGCTTATAGGGGCATGATGAAGTCCTAGAAACTTGGAAAGCCCCTTGGCACAAAAGTAGACTCTATGAGGAAGAGTTTGAGTGAACATGTATGCCTAGTTGGGTCGTATGGATTAGATTTAGTTGCGGACTGAACCTTAGAACTGACTGAAGTCCAGCTATCATTCGACTGGAAAGCATTTACTTTCTAGTCGACTAGTAAGTAGACTGAGAAGTCAACTGAGAATAAACAGAATCATTTCATTCCACCTGGTACATTTTTGATTGAGTGAGCAGTCAACTGGTGGCATGACGATAACCAAAAAAAAAAACCCATGACACCAATATAAAATGACATTTGTCAAATCAATAATACTAGTCAACTAATGGTAATTAATAGTCGACTAATCAACAAAGAAAGAATCTAGAACTATGGCTATGTATAATTTCTTGTAATCACTTTCTTATCTTGTAAAAGATATTTTGTAAGAGGTTTCTCCAATTTTGGTTGTTGACTGAGAAGGAGAAAGTTAGAGGTACATTCGAGGACTAAAGTATATGAAGAATTAATTATGTTGTTTTATTTCCATTGAGCAGTGTTTTGATAACAATAGGTATGCAAGTTCAGTGGATCAACTAAGGTCAAAATATATGAAATTTGGCGGTCCAAAATAGTCAAACATATCTTTCCACTATCTTTTTTTCTTAATTGGATTAGTTGGAAAAAATTGCTCATCCAAAGTCTTGAAGAAGAAATTATTCTTATCCATTTATTTATAAACAATGAGGGACTTTTGACAGTTTCAATGAGTTAGAATAAATCCATAATTATCAGATAAATTCAATCTCATTATGTTTCCATTCAACAGAAATGCAAACAAACCTTTGCTGTACAGGTGGGATCCCTTCCTTCTCCTCGACCCGTTCCTTGATCCTATCAACTGTATCAGTAGGCTCAATGTCGATCTCTATTTCTTTTCCAGTTAAGGTTTTCACCTTGACCATCATTCCGCCACGAAGCCGGAGAACCAAATGAAGTGTTGACTCTTTCTGGATGTTGTAGTCTGCAAGAGTTCTACCATCTTCCAATTGCTTCCCTGCAAAAATCAATCTCTGTTGATCTGGTGGAATGCCTTCCTTGTCCTACAGCATCAATAAGTAGTCATTTAGCAATACTTGGGACTGGTTCATCAGCACAAAAGCTCAAACCTACATAATTTTTATGGTAATTTTTTGCAATTGTCATTTGGGACGGATTTACGTGAAAGGTAAGTAAACCACACCTAAAACCCAACGCATAAAATCAAATGATGAATATGGTATTGCCAATTGCAAAATTGCGTGATTGAGCAAATAATATGTCACGATTGTTTCTGCGAATTGAGAGCTGTTTTCAGACCAAAGATTTAACTTTTTCAATATTCAAAGTGATTTTTGAAGCATTGCAAAGTTAAAAATTAATCTTTGTCCAAAACCGATCATAGGAGTTACGCTACCAGCTAGGCGAAAGCAATATCAATTCTCCGCCATGTATCCCCAGAACAATCAACTGGGAAAAAAAACGAAATAGAGAACAAACAACCTACGGCATCCGAGTTGAGCACTGCCGGATAAAGAAAACCCTAGATTATACCCAAAAGACGAAACCAACAAGAGGTTGAGATCCAAGGAAAGGCAGGGAATACCTGAATCTTGGCTTTGACATTGTCAATGACGTCGCTACTCTCCACCTCGAGGATGATCGTCTTCCCCGTTAGGGTTTTTACGAAGATTTGCATCCCTGCTCGGCTCTACCGCGCTCTCCCCGATTCTCGTGGAATTTAGGGAGGGCTAGTTGATGATCTTATTTATACTTTCTCATTTTGTTTTTTCCCTTTGCATATTTCCATAGCGATCTTTTCATTAATTTTTCTCAAAGAAGGTTATAAGGATCATTTTACAATTAAAAAAATAAAAATTTAAAATAAAAAGGTGAAAAGAATTTGAGATATTTTTGTTCATGCATATTCATTGCCTTTTAAAAATATATATGTCGCACATTACAAATTTGGAATTGTTTTTGACTTGTGAGTCCAAAAAAAAATCAGATTAGAACAACCGAATGATAATTGTGGTGCCATAGAATGAAACCGACTTTCATGGTTCACTTCTCGCACTTAAAGAATTTTATTTGTTTAGATTTTTTTTTTTTTTGCAAAATATATAAACTATAATTTTATAAATCTAAACTTCAATAAAAGAAATTATATAAAATAATTTAAAATTCATTGTTTTAAATATTTTTAAAAAACACGGTGGTGAAGTTAGGGAGCCGCATAAACTATACAGACTTCTATTTGATGTTACACAAATAGAAATGCAAAAGCAGTTAAATATTTATAAAAATATAAAATATAAATAATAATATCAATAATTTATTGGGGAATGTAGAACAGTAACTTTATCCTGGAAAGCACGAAAGAAACAAGGTATAAAATAATCTATACTTCATGAACAACTAGGGTTATCAACTAATTTTTTTAATTGACAGTACTGACCTCTTCAATTTATAATGTCACAACAACAAATTTAATTAATCTCTCTATTATAAAATAGAGAGAGTTTTGATATTTTGAGCGACGCAAAAAGTGTGACTCGTGTGCGACGGTGAAGAATACATAGTAATCATGCTCGATGTCGCTTGCACCCGCCGCTCTTCCGTCAGATTCCGCCCACGATCTAGTTGAAATCTGACGGAGTCCGACTTCGATCCAGTTAGCACTGAAGCCCGATCGAAATCTGATCGGATTACGGTTGGAAACGACGAGGCTCCGATGTCAACCGGATCGTGGTCGGAATTCGGTCAGATTCCGATCGATTTGGCGGTGAAACGATGGAGAAATTATTGTGCATTCTTCATTCACGGTGCAATCACAATAATCGAACGATTGAGAAGTCATCGCACATGCATCGCACATTCGTAAACACTCGGAATATCAAATATATATATATATATATATATCGTTCGATCTCTTAGGGTTCAAAAGTTAGACTATAGTATTTATCGGACAGTGGATAATAAAAATATTCACGGATGAATTATATAGTGTAATATTTCTTATATACATATCCATTAATTTTTAAAAATTAACCATATTGAATGACAAATATTTTGTAGTCATTAAATAATGATTAATTTCTACCCGTTAAAATTTCGTTTTTTTATTTTATTATTTTTTTTTCAAAAAAAAAATAAAAATTATAATTATAAAATCATTTTATTTTATTTCTAAATTAAGGAGCTACTATCTAAAGCTCTTTTCCATTATACGAGCAACTAAAACAAAGTCATAGATCGATTTCGAAAAAGATTTAAAATTTTTTTTTAAATTTAAATAATTACTATATATTTTGATCATCATGTTAAAGCATATAAAATTCATCGTAATTTATCTTTCTCATAATAATTATAGGACAAATCGATAGAAATCATTATATTGACGATTCCAATCATTACAGAACTAGAGAAAGTGAAGCTCTTTTATTTGTATATATAATCCATGAAGAATTCCCAACGTGGAATGGTTATTAGCACAGAGAGATTTCAAATAATTTGTGGTAAATGTTTTATTTTACTTTTTGACCAAAAATATTTGATAGGCCAAAAAGTTAAAATTTAAAACAGTATCATATTCTATTTATAATTATTATATTTACTAAATAACTAAATATAATAATCGATAATGAGATGATATAGAGAACACTACTCTAATCATTCTCGAGTATTAACATTCAAGATGACTTGATCTCACAAGTCATGGATATGAGATATCAATTATATATTATGCGTTGGAGAATGATATCTTGAATGACCGATGAAAAAAAGTCGTGGATCGTTATATGAGTGCCATATACTTTCTCATGGCTATTAGATATTAGTCCTTAGACTCAAGTCACCATGTTCCTACATAGAGTTATATTATTTCACAAACGCCACCCGTAAATGGGTGGACTATAAAGCGATTCTTGGGTATGTAACGAATTATGCGGAGGAGGTGAGTGATGTAGATGGGATCTATCCTCCCATATACGGGGTGACATCGATATTCTTGATAGAGTGAGACCAGGAAGTGCATGGCCATGCCCAAATGAGTCAATATGAGATATTGAGCTCATTTGATTAGAGTGAGTCTACTTGGAGTTCAAGATTTAGATTGCACAGGATGACGGTCATGCCTCGATTAGTCAATCTAGATGTCTGATAGAGGACATTGTCACATATTGAGAGTCACAATTAGTATACACAAAGGTGATGTTGGAGCTCAACATTCTTGTAACTTGGGTAGAAATGATGTGTAGCTAGATACAGCTCATTTCTTATGTTCCTAATCGGTTTAGGGATATTGCCAACGCGTTACAAGAACCTATAGGTCACACACATAAGAGCAATTAGATGGAGATTAGGTTCATATGATGAACCATGAGGATTAGGTTCATGGGATGAACCAAATTGGATTAAGAGTAATCCAAATTAGACTAATTGAGTTAGACTCAAGTTGATTCAAGTGTTGAATGAGTCTAATTGAGATTTGATTCATCAAATCAATTTAAATTAATGAATAGAGATTCATTCTATTAAATTGACTTGAGTCAAGTGGTTAGATTTGATCAACCATGGGAGATTAGATCGAGTTTGATCTAGAGAAGATGAAGGTCGAGTTTGACGACCAAATGTCGTCATGATGATGATAGGCATGGCCACCAATGATGGTGCTCCACATCATCATTGACTTTTAAAATTAACCATCATGAGGAGACAAATATTTTGGGAGTTACATGCATGCATGTAACCCCCCCTCCATGAAGTGGCCGGTCACTTAGGGGTTATGGGTGGTGAATTCATTTGAAGAGTAACTCACAATTACTTCATCTTCAACCTTGGAACTTTTTCTCTCAAGCTCTCCCTCTCCAACCTTATCTTGCCGAGACACCATAGAGGAGTGCTAGCACACTCAAGTGTCTTTTTCTCCACCTATTGCTTGTGTGGATACCATAGAGGAGTGTGCACTTGACACTCTCGAGTTCCGGTGGACTTTTGGACGAGCGGGATAAGCGAAGGACGTCGCTACGAGGGTAACGTTCTAACCTCATAGATCTAAGGTAGATCTAGGATTTCTGTAAGCACATACATGTAATTATAATTTTATATATAATCCATGAAGAATTCCCAACGTGGAATGGCTTCCAGAGAGATTTCAAATAGTTAGCAGCTTTTGACCAAAAATATTTGATAGGCCAAAAAGTTAAAATTTAAAACAAAACATAAATAGAATCTATTTGATTACGAATTCTACGAAGTATTTAATGAAAATAAAAAATAACCTATTATTTTTAATAATAGTATTTAAAAAAAATATTTATTTTTTGATAGTAAACAAAAAGATGCCCATCGAAAAAATTAGAAGTCTTTCTGCAATTTTTTATGGAAGAAAAGATAGACAAAGAAATTTGAAAAGGGAGGAAGGGTTGAAAAGAATAGTTAAAAATCCATAACTTATATTCATAAATTTTGATAATCCTTGTGTGTTTTTTCAAGAGTCCAGTGATAACATATATTTATAACTTTAAAATGGTTAAAAATTCTATAATTTCAAGGTTGTAAATTAATTTTTTTATCAGCTTGCTCTTTAAAGATAATGGATAAATTTTCATCGGCAAATTGAAATTATTACCAGCATTTAAAAACTACAGCAAAATTAAAATTTCTATTCTTTAATATTTATTTTCCATTATTGTTTCATCTCTCATTTTTTATTTCCATATTCGACCCTTATTCTAATCTCTCGGTATCATTCTCTTCCATTTTCATATCTCGTTGTCATTATGTTTCAAATCCCTATATTATTCGGTATCCAGATGGCATTAAATTGGTGTTATTTGATGAGGACATAAATAAATCCCAATTTGAGGACGATAAAAGATCGCGATGATTAGACGCTTATGACTGCACAATCACAATTACGTCATAATTTTCAGTTCTCAATCGTCATGCAACGGGGATTTTTGAACCAAGGATAAAACTGATGAGAATGAACCTAGATCGAACATTTTGAATTGAATCGATGATTTCTTGCAGTTCTAAAAAGATCCAACATTGGAATAACGATTCCTCGTAGTTTCATTTCAGATGAGATTTAGTGATCAAAGCCACCGAAGAACAATTGTGCTTGCGATAAAAAAAAATTAAAAAAAAACTTAAAGAAACAAATGAAGAAAATCAACCTTCGTAGTTCAAAATCAAATGCAATCTGTAAATTGATCGGCGAACCGCAGAACCTAAATTCGTAATCTTATATACAATTCCGCATGAAAGAATCGAAGGAGAAAGAATAGGGAAGACTCGCCGGATTCCTTAAGCATCGACGACACCGGCGGACACAGGGTGCAAAGGTGATGGCGGAAGGCGGGACAAGAAGCCCCGGGGCAGGAACTCGCCTCTGCCGCCGGAGCCCTCGTCGCTGTCGTGCCCCTCGTCGAAGTTGAGGGCGTAGCTGAGGGGATCATAGCCGAAGTGGCGGCGGGAGCGATGGTGCCGCCTGATCCGAGACGCCAGGCTCCGGCATTTCCCTCCGACCTTGAGAAGCTCCTGCGCCTTGCGCCGGATCCACGCTGCGGACACCCGAATGAGCACGCCGGGCCGATCATCCTCTCCGTCGCCGCCCGAACCACAACCGGCGAAGCAGCAGGACAAGTCGATCGAGGTGCGGAGCCGGTGCACGAGGGACGGAGGCGAGGAAGCGGAGATGTGGTGATCGAATCCCATTTGGATTTAGGGAAAGAGTAGGGTTAGGGTTTGCGAGAACCGAGTGGGTGGGGGGGATCGAGGGAGAGAGTGGGCGACGCTGGTTAGTGAGCGGAGTGGCTGGAGCCGTATTTATTGGATCTTGAAGCGGGGCTCCGTGGCGGGTTTTCTCGCGCCCAACCTTGGCCTTTGGTTGGAGACTCTCCGCGTCCTCGGAGAGCTCTGAGTGGAAATGCGCGTTTCAATGAGTAACAAATCTGAAACAGATAAAAAATTATTTATTGGGTGTTTATTAATTATGAAAGTTTTTTTTTAATGAAAAACCTCCGGATTCTATGCGGACAAAGTGATTAGCACATTATAAATACGAATACGGATTAATCTGATAAGATTTTAATTTTTTAATAAAATCGAAGATATTTATTTTCTCTTTTCACTATGAAATCGAAGAGATTCTTAGGGGAAGAATTTCCCTGCACAATGAATGAAATTTGATAGGGTTATAAATGAAATGACCATTGCTGAAAAAAAAATACTTTTTAAATTTGGATTAGTATTTAGTTTGATAAAAGATGATAAATAAATAAAGAATAAGAGACAATTTATATTATCAAATTCAATAACTAATTAGTTAATCAAATAAGTTTGAATTAATAATTGATAATATCTAAATAAATTTTTTCTCCAATTTAAATTTTAAATTTCTGTAAAATTGAGAAAGACTCGAACATTAAATAAATGAGTCAAAATCTTTTTGATGCATCACTCTATAAAAAAAATAAAGAATAAAACTACTGAAAAAAAATAGATTAAAACTATCAGAAAAATATTATTGCAAAATCAGATGAAAAAAATGTAGAAAACAATTACTTTTTTCCATATTTTCGTTTTGATCAAAGAAAATAAAACGTTTACATTATAGTTTTCTCTTTTACTTCCTTTTTAAGAAAATATTTTATTTGGAGATATTACGGGCCCCTCAAAATCTATAAATTTGCTTATGCTCAAAATTTAAATTTACGTGAAAATAAAATATGAAAATCTCTAAACCATGATTTTAGTAGATAGTAATAAATCCAAAAATCAATTAAAACGAGTCGCAAAAATTAGCTTATGTTTTTTTATTAGTACTATATATTAGTTTTAGGATGATCTACTCATTTTCATGGATTTTTTATGAAGCGCTAAGAAATCCATTGAACATTAAGACTACGTTTGATTTGGTAAGATGTAATGTAATATAAATTATAATGGAATTCAAATTGTAATAGAATACAATGTAATCTTGATTACATTATAATATTTGGATAAAAAATATATGTAATCTTAAATTACAAAAGCAATTACATTCTTTTGTTTGGTGTCCATTACAAAGACGGTGGAAATCGATTGACGACGATGACGATAGCGAGGACGCCGATGACGACGAGGACGATGGTCGAGGGGGAGGGGGAGTCCCGCGGTCGATGACTGGCGATCGACGGTTGACGACCGGTCGTCGTCGATGGCGGCAACCGATTGATCGGTGGCGATAACAGACGACAACGATTGACTTCGATTGTTGAGCATCCAACACTTTTCAAATTACGACTTGTAATGTAATCTAGATTACATAGATTTTACTTTGCAATATAGATTATAAAACTTTAGTGCATTTTGTAATTCAGATTATATTACATTACACTTTTAAGACAATAACAAACAAAGAAATCTACTTTATAATATAATCTGGATTATATTACAAGACAGATTACGACATACAAAATGCAGCCTAAGAGTATATCAAAAAGTGTTCACAGCTCGTCTGGCGATGTAGTCATGTCTTTATGTAAAATAAGTTCGATATTAAAAATATATTCCGTCCAACAAAAATAAACTTTAAATTTGTATCAAATTCAGAATTGTCTATTATTTTTTTTTAAAATTCAAAATTAAATTTATTTTAATAAAAAATTAAATATATTAATTTATGAGATATCGATACATTTTATTATTGCAGGGTGCACATGGGGCACAAAAATCAATTTGTTTTTGGATGATAGTTAAGAAGTAGAGGTCATCAATTTTTTTATGGCTGGAATTTGCTTTAATAAAAATCGAGGGGGAAGGAAAGTCGCCTCGACCCTGATGGCTTCGACGGCGGAGGAAAAGAACCTGGTCGAGATACTCGACGCCTCCTGCGGCCCGATCGACACAGCCAGGTTCGTCGACTTCGTGCGCGACCCCGCGGCGGGCGCGATCGCCACCTTCGAGGGCACAACACGCGACACCTTCGAGGGGAAAAGCGTGGTGGAGCTCCGCTACGAGGCCTACGTGCCGATGGCGGTGCGCCGCCTCGCCGCAGTCTGCGCCGAGGCGAGAGCGTCCTGGCCGCTCCTCCGCCTCGCGGTGGCGCACCGCCTGGGGACGGTTGGGGTGGGGGAAGCCAGCGTGTTCGTGGCGGCGTCGGCGGTGCACCGAGCGGAGGCGATGGAAGCATGCCGCTACGTGATCGACGAGGTGAAGGCGTCCGTGCCGATCTGGAAGAAGGAGGTGTACGAGAACGGTGAGGTGTGGAAAGAGAACAGGGAATTCCTAGAGAGGAGGATGGTCCATCACGAACATGGCCCAGCCCAAAAACACGATAAGACATCCAACGGCTGCTGCGGCGGCAAAGTGAAGGTGGATAGCGATGATCACAGGAAGAAAGAAGGAGATGAAGCCAAGACCGTCTGATGTGCATTGAACGATGGCTACTGTATTTTACGTTTGCTCGTGTTGACGACTAAGTATCAAAATAAACTTCACTTTAATTTTTAATTATCATGGAGATTAGTTTTTTTTTATTAGCATGGAGTATTTAGGCCGATTGATTAATTCTGAGATGATCTATTTAATCCATAATTTTTTAATAGAATATTGAATAATTTAATTGAGATATGATCTATCGTTAGAATAAATTAAAAAAATATTTACAATTCAACGGTTAAGTCCAATTATATAATTACGTTGTCTCTTAAAGTATATTTGATGTTAAAAATATATTTCATTAAAAAAAAATAAATTTTTGATTTGCATTCTAGAATCATCTGTTTAAATTTTTTCAAATTTAAAAGTCAAATTTATTCCAAAGGAAAATCGGATGTGTGAATTGTAAGATATGGTACTATTTTATCGCCGGTACCCTGGGCGAGATTAGGCTTCTTTGTTATGCTATTTGTACATATAAAATTGATAATAATTGCAGGGTGATATTAATTTGATACTACGAAGAAATTTTAAAAATTTAAATATCGACTTGAAATATAAAATTACTGCTGATTTATATAAAATAAAAATAATATTCGAGCTTATTGTCTTAAAATATTTGTTGCAGTTAATTACCCATTTTGCGTACTGTATGCTTGGGCAATTGGGCTACAGTATAGGCCCAATTTTGAAATCCTCCTATAAACCCTAGCGGTTGTTCGATCCCACGCGCAGCGACAATGGCTTCCCTCGCAGTGGCTCTACTGATGCGACGCGTCCCCTCCCTCCGCGCCCGGGCCCTTTCTGTGACATTACCTTGGCGATGGTCTTCGAGCTTATCCTGCGACAGTGATTCCGACTCTGTGGCCGCCGCCTCGTATGGGAGCGAGAGCGGTTCGGACGAGCTGTCAACGTCGTTGAGGGATAAGGAGAAGGAGATCATGAAAGACATTGAGCCTATCCGGACTCTCACCAAAGATATTCTTCACTCTAAGAGGTAATTGTTGTGGTTCAAATCATTAGAGCGATGGCAGGAAGGTAGAAGTTTGCTTTACCTAACTTATTTCATTACACTGCTGCCTGCTCTCGTCTGGTGTATTTGCTATCCTAGGATGTACTTTGGAATGTAAAAAAACAACATTTTGTTTTTTTCCCCACTATAATTTGGCATTGTGAGATTTGAATCTGCTCTTTAATTCTATGGTTACTCATTGAATTGTCAAGAGGGTAGGCCGATTAGAAAAGTACAACCATTAAGTTTTTTCCTTTACTTTTTTGTGGGGAGAATGGAAGTGAGTGTTTATAAGAAAAAGATACATATCAAACTGAATCTATCATCTCCACTCTCAAAAGAAACCGGATGAAAATTCTGCTTACTACTCGCCTATGTACTTTGGAGTGCTATCATCTAAAGTGGTTACTCTTTAAGTTTTTTCCTTTACTTTTTTGTGGGGAGAATGGAAGTGAGTGTTTATAAGAAAAAGATACATATCAAACTGAATCTATCATCTCAACTCTCAAAAGAAACCGGATGAAAACTCTGCTTACTACTCGCCTAAGAAAAACCAAGTTCACACATCTAAACTGGAAAGAAAATAAATCAATATAACGAAATGGCACAAAGACAGCAATACCATATCCTCTCACATGGCCTTCAGCTTTCATAGCAGTCATATCAAGTGATATCACTCAACGTTGATACCTTTCTAGCTCACAACAGCCATATCAATCAGGGTGAGGAACAACTTTTAGTTTAACTTAAGATCATTGGCAAATAAATAGACCAACTCTTTATTGTTCCCAAATTTTTACAAGACATTGGTTTACACAGCAAAGATTTTTTCTTTGAATCCTGAAGTCACTTCACACTGTTGTTTTAGCTATTCTAATGAATTATCACCTTCGGAGCACAGCCATGTCTGCAAACTTGTCTAAGATAATTGGTGCTTTGATGGAGTAATCTTGCAACTACTTTCTCCTGTCCTCTCTCTATATCTATCTATCTAATTGAAAAGCAAGTGGGAATTGCATAGTGTACATTTCAAACTTGTGGGAACGCTAAACCTGCAAAATCTATGGATATCTGGTAGCAGTTCAGTCATGGCCTTAGTCTTGTATTTAAATCGTGTATGATTGTTAATGTTTTATCATCACCAATTTTTTTCTGATCATTATTAATAATAAATTTTGTTTTCTCCTTTATTAATTTTTGTTGGTAGTTTTCTTCAGTTTCATTAACGCATGATTCTCCTTTATAATAATAAGTTTTGGATTTATTCTTTGCTCAATGCCCTGCAGATACAGAGATGGGGAATGTTTGAGCGCTGAAGATGAAAAAGAGATCATAGAAAAAATTCTCCATTATCATCCACATTCAGAAGATAAGATAGGCTGTGGCCTCTCTTATATAGTGGTATACATGAATCTTTTAACTTTGCAATTATATATTTTTCAACGCTGTTGTCCACACTGTGACGCTTAATTCATAAACTATGCAACAATTTGCTATGCTACGGAAGTAAGATATATCCATTGATTGTCTTGGAGATGTTCTCTCAACTGAAACATAAGACAGAAAAATCTAGAGGTGCATTATTCGGCCATTCCTTTTACAATTTGAAGCGGAAAGTAAGTCTCTTTATTCTTCTAGCTTTAATTGGAAGGCAATAAAATGAATGTTAGGTTTAGGGATAATTTCACCATTGTTAGAAATAGGATCAGCTAGGTGACAATGAGCTTGTGTGGATAGATCTGAATGGCCTGGTTGAATAGGTTTGAAGTTAAGAGATCATCTTGCTTTCTGTTAGCAAGAAAGTAGTTAGTCTTTAGCAGGTTGCTTTTGCTGATTCCACTGAGGTTGCTATTTAGGATCTCTGTTGTGACTAGGAAGATAGCTGATGAAGAAGCAACATGTGTTCCACTTCTCTTGTTCCACAAGGTGATTTCAATACTGTATTGAATTGGGTGTTCTAGAAAATGCAAATTTTAAAATTGAGCTCTCTGTTCCAGTCCTCTTGTTCCTCAAGGCGACTTCAATATTGTATTTATTCCGGAATTGTCTAGAATTTAGTTCATTTGTCCAATTTAGATAAGAGGAAAGACAGTCTACATTTCAATTGGATACTCTTATCATTGCATCTATTTAGTAGGGTTTTTTTTTTCTCTCTCTTTTGTGTGATGCAAAAGAAACAACGTAACTGAAGCTTACCTAATTTCTTGTGCAGGTTGATCGACATCCAGAGTTCAGATATTCTCGCTGCTTATTTATAGCACGAACTGACGGTGATTTGGTAGACTTCTCTTACACCAAGTGTCTCAAAACTTACGTCCGAAATAAGTATCCATCGCATGCTGAATGGTTTATTGGCAAGCATTTTGCACGGAAATGATCGGAATGTTTTCCATCTCCGGTCAGAGAGATGAACTTCGATTGTCGATGCCAGTGTCTATCTATATAGACCTTTTTTTTTTTTTTTGCAGTTGTGATGTTATTAGTTGTTGGGTGAAAAAATTATAGACCTTTTTTCTTGACAATTATCTTGTCAATCCAACTGATCGAAGCAAACTCGAAAAATTAATTTTGGTGAATTTAGCTAGTAACAATCGTTTTCGATTAAACTGAAGTTTGACTGCAGTAAAACAAATTTGCCTAATTGCTTCCGTTTTGAAAGTGTTGATGATCAGTCTTATTTGTTCCTAGCTATATATGAATATTCTCTGTCAAACTGTATGCATCAGAGTCACTAGAAATATCTAAATTAATTAAATTATTAATTTTTGTTATTCTTTATATTTTCGTCTTAATACCGTCAATTCTTTTATTTATCAATTGTTCTTGTTTATGTTTATGTATTATTTGTACCTATATGTTCTTTTTCCTCTTCACCTATATGTTTTTGATTTTATTGGAGATTTTTAGACCACTATTTTGGAACCCCCCTACCTACCACAAATCGAACGACCAAACATTCTTATAATTTAAGCTTTTGACGAAGAATTAGGTGATGTGAAACAGATCCAGAGAACGTTTTTAATCTTTGGATATTTAAAATTATCAATTGACCAAAATATTTTTATTACGCAAAATATTTTAAAATATAAAAATTATTTTTCTTAAAAAATTGTGAAACCTATTGCACTTTATTATATTCAATGAAATGACATGCTATTTCGTGCCTTAAAGTTTAAATATAAAAAAAAAAACCATTACCTACTACATGATTGAAGAACAGGACGAGATCGGCCACCAGCTATTCGACCACCATTTCTTTTCTTGGTTGGTGTTTTTTTTTCTTAGCGGAAAATCAAAAGAGGGCTTTTAATTACCTATATCATTAAAAAAATATTTCTCTTTTAAAAAGTATTGAAACAATACTTTATTTATTCGTAATTTGATATTTAAAATATGCTTCGGCATTCGATTTTAAAATAATAAAATGAAGACCTTTGAAAATAAAATAACTCAGTAATTTTAGTTGGCCAAAAGTATTCCATATAGTGCGTAAAAATTTAAAAATTCATCAATTTAATAATTTTTATCTAAGAGAGATAAATAATAATATTTGTGAGAGATTAAATGGTTAATATTTACATGTATTATCTTTCCAGTTTAGAGAGAGTGTGTTATAATAATTTTAACTGAAGTTGCATATTTTATAGTAATTTTAGAGCATTAAGTCCTAAAACTGAAAAAATGGGCCAAACTGGATGGAATTTGATCAAGAGCCGTTCACTCAACCCGAGCCGGTACGGTGAGCTATAAATGCACACTTCTGAGTCTAAGCCGGCCGCTACGGTCCATTTTCTAGATCTTCGGGCTTGTCAAGGTGCCACCCCTCGTTCGACCAACTCCGATGGCGGCCGCCACCGAACCCATCGCCGATCCTTGCCTCCGCCTCCGCCACTTCTCTTCCATCTATCGCCGTCTGTTGATAGTTCCTTCTCGCCTCCACCCTGCTCCTCTTCTCCGCCACCGTCTCCCGTGCCTCGTCGCGATGGCCGGAGGATCGGACCCGAAGCCGAGGGTCCTGGTTGCCGAGAAGCTCGGCGATGCTGGTGTGGAGCTTCTCAAGGGAGAGGTCGACGTGGAATGCTCCTACAACCTCTCCCCTGAGGAACTCTGCTCCAAGATCGCGCTTTGCGATGCTCTGATCGTGCGCAGCGGCACGAAGGTCGGCCGCGACGTGTTCGAGTCCTCCGGAGGCAGGCTTCGGGTCGTCGGACGCGCCGGGGTGGGGATCGATAACGTGGACCTCGCAGCCGCCACAGAGCACGGATGTCTCGTTGTGAATGCGCCCACTGCGAACACGGTGGCCGCGGCAGAGCATGGGATTGCTCTGCTCACCGCCATGGCCCGTAACATCGCTAGATCTGATGCTTCCATGAAATCTGGTATGATCTTTAGTCCTCTCTGATAGTCTCGTTTGAACATTTCGAATGTCACTGGTTTGTCTCCTACGGCAAGCAACGAAAAAATGACGGCTTAGTTTTCATAGGAAAGGAGGACAATTTGAATCCTTTATGTGAACCAGAGAACACCACCGAAAGTTCTAAATAATTACAGGAATATTGGGAATTACACAAACCTACCATCTAGTTTTCAAGAAGTCATTCCTTTTTTATCTTCCTAGTTCCTACATGAGTACATGGTAAATGCTGTATCTTATGGAAGAAAGGTTTAATAATTTATTTTGGTTTCCATGTTACCTTTTTTATCTGTGATTAATTGGAAGTCTCAAAATGTACATGTTTGCTATATGAATGTACTAAATTTTGTACCCATGTTGCTCTTTTCATTCTTGACTAGCTTCTGTGATCTTATACGTACTTGTTATAGCCCTCTGTTGTCTTTGAAACTAATATGGTAATCATTTGACCAGCCATTCAGTTACACATTTGTTTAGGAAACCTATCTTTTTTGTTAAGAGGAAACGGCACATAGTTAATGTACTATGCATTACATATCAAGCTGATTAAATAGCGTGTCCTGCTCCAGGCATTACATATGTAGCAGCATCACAAGAAAAGCATGCTGTGAATCCCAACTCTTTGGGTTAACTATGTATGTACTATGCACTATCATTACTTGTTTTTGATCTTTGAATTTGCACACAAGCCAATCAATTTATTGCTTTTTTTTTTATCTTACTTCTCCTCATCCAAAAATTCTTTCCCTTGTGGAAATTTTGCTTAATATGCAGAATTTATAGTCCTATTTGATGTCAATGAGTTGCTGAATATTGTATGTGTGCAAATTGCATTGTAATTAATTCTTTATTATTTATCAGCATATAACTTAACTGCAAAGCACATGTCTCTCCCTGGGCTAGATCTCTACTGTGCACGAATAAGTTTGAATTTACAATTGCACACAAGGAAGTTCATTGTTGGACAGCTGAAACTGAAGGAGAGTTCTGTTGAACTTACCTTAGGAAAATAGATCTAATTATTGAATGAATGATGAAGGAACGCTGTCATGCATAAAGCTACTACGAGGATAAAATAACAACTTATAATCCTACTTGGTGAACCTATATTTTCTTCATGAAGAAGAATATGGAGATTGTTTACACACTTGGAATTATGCTTCTTCATGCTTTTTCTTTCATTTATTTGTTCGATTCTTTTCTTCAATGATTCTACTGACTTGGTTATCTTGTTATATATGAGTTTGATTTGGTTTGTTTTTCAGTATGTCTCTCAGCAGTCTATCAATTTATGACAATTAGGTTTGCATATATCAGTACATGGCCTTACCAGTGATATTTTCTTGGTGGTTTAAAGTTTAAACCATTTATAAAGCAATGTGAGACCATTCCTTGTTTGGTGAGGTAGGGACAGGATTAAACCCTTACCAATAGTGATGTTGTATGATTCATACTCAGCACATGTTGGCAAAAAGTCCTCAGGTTTCTAACTCTCTGACTATTAGACCAAGCAAGAGTTCATGCATTGTATGTCCTTTTACTGTGCATTTGTATTGTTAGCCTATCTAATCTGGCAATTTATTAGCAAATTAACATCCAGCAGATAAATGGTTGTATTGGATATGTCACTCTTGCATGGAAATGAAATTAATCTTGGCGCCTTCTCAAAGTATCTGTTCATACATTATCATGCTTTATTAAATTCTCAGGTAAATGGGAGCGCAACAAATATGTTGGTGTATCGCTTGTTGGCAAAACACTTGCTATTTTGGGGTTTGGGAAAGTTGGATCTGAGGTAGCACGTCGTGCCAAAGGGCTCGGAATGCATGTCATTGCACATGATCCATATGCGGCTGCAGATCGAGCTCATGCTATTGGGGTGGAGTTAGTAACCTTTGATGAAGCATTAGCAAGGGCAGATTTTATCTCACTGCATATGCCTCTGACTCCTTCAACTTCTAAAATTCTTAATGATGAAGCTTTGCAAAGATGAAAAAAGGAGTGAGGATTATAAATGTTGCACGCGGTGGTGTGATTGATGAAGAAGCTTTACTAAGGGCATTGGATTCCGGAGTTGTTTCTCAGGTGCTTATCCTATTCTTTACCCATCTCTTTTTCCCTTAATTTTGTTTTCCTTACAGTTGACTCTGTTTGGAAGCTAAATTGTGTTGTGAGATAGCTTAAAACTTTGTAAGTTTATCAGGCTGCTTTAGATGTATTCACCAGAGAACCCCCATCAGCCCAAGACAAGTTGGTTCTGAATGAAAAAGTTACAGTCACACCACATCTTGGTGCCAGCACCGTAGAAGCACAGGTTAGGAAAATCATGTTGCTGCTCTTACTTTACTATAGATTGCAGATTCAGATAGATGAAACCTAGAGGTATTTATTTTATTTATTCATTTAGATTCTTATGTTTAAGTTGAAAACCAGGAGGAAGTGGCGATTGAAATAGCTGAAGCTGTTCTTGGAGCTCTGAAAGGAGAGCTTGCTTCTACTGCAGTAAATGCTCCAATGGTTCCTGCTGAGGTATGTTTGCTTGGTGTTCTGAACTGTGCATCTAATATCCCTAGGAACAAAGAGGCATATACCAAGATGTTAAATCACACTTTCTTTTCTTATCTGCTACTAAAAACTATGACATGACTTTGCTCTTACTGTTGGCTTAAAAATGTTGATCAAATACAGTGCAACTGATATGAGTCCACTATGAAATTTCCGACGGACATGCTAACACTCATACGTGAAATGCGTGGTTTCTTTAGTCAGAATCTTAATGATGCAACCTCTTATCACAAAGCTAAACTATAATCTAGTTCTTGGTATAGGCAATATTATGTTTTGGATTCTTCATGGTATTTGATATAATTTCCTTTTGTTCTTTCTAGGTCATGTCTGAGCTTTCGCCATTTGTTGTCCTAGCTGAGAAACTTGGAAGGTTAGCTGTACAACTTGTAGCAGGAGGCAGCGGTGTGAAATCAGTAAAGGTGACCTACACATCAGCAAGAACTCCTGGAGATCTCGACACTAGATTGCTCCGAGCCATGGTCACCAAGGGTCTCATCGAGCCCATATCTGATGCCCATGTTAACCTCGTGAATGCCGACTTCATTGCCAGGCAAAGAGGCATTCGTATCTCGGAGGAGAGAGTTTATTTGGATGGTTCTCCGGAGGATCCTTTAGAGTCCATAATGGTTCACATTGCCAATGTTGAATCTAAATTTCCCACAGCTATGTCAGGAACTGGAGAAATAACAGTGGAGGGCAGAGTAAAGGATGGCATACCCCATCTGACCAAGGTTGGGTCATTTCAAGTGGATGCTAGCATGGAAGGAAATCTGATACTCTGTAGGCAGGTTGATCAACCTGGGATGATCGGATTCGTGGGAAGTATTTTGGGTGAACAGAATGTCAATGTGAGCTATATGAGTGTCGGACGGATTGCTCCTCGTAAACACGCAGTTATGGCTATCGGTGTCGACGAGGAACCCTCCGACGAAGCTTTAAAGAAGATTGGAGACATCCCAGCGATTGAGGAGTTTGTTTTTCTCAAACTGTAAGACTATTTAATCTAAATGTAATAACATCTGGATATGTCCTATTTTCTACTTGTTTTGTGGTTCTTCTGAGTTGATGAACTAGATAATTTTTCAATATGAAGGTTTTCTTGATTCATTAGTTTCTTTTCTGAATAGTTATGAGGATTGTGTTGCCTGTTTGGATAAAGTAACTAGTTGATTCCTTTTATTTTTACTTGAGAAATATTATTTTATCCAATTCATTGGTGAGCATTCATATATAATTTTTATTATTCACTATCTAATCGTTTGTGTATTATAATTTAATTTTTAAATCATAAAAGATCGGACGGATAATAAAAAATATATATATATAAAATAGGCAAACTCAAAATACATTAACAATGAATAATGTTTCGGAAATGTGCATTTGAAGTGTAAAAATATTCCATATTAGAAAATATCGAGTTTTTTTTGGACTAATATGTAATTTTCAAATATTTATATATTAAAAAAAATGTCCTGTTCATTAAATTGAGAAATTAACTTTTAAAATATTTATGAGAAACCAGCTTTGTCGTCGTTATCATCATGGTCACCGTTCTAAATCTTTTCCTCTCCAAATTTTCTAGCAAAGAAGATTATCAAAGAGAATAACACTGAAATAAAGAAGACAAATAGAGATTAAAAAAAGCCTTATATACCATTATATTAGCAATCTCATATGACTCTTTCATATTTTTAGGAGAAAAATAAATCAAAAATCGATGTTAATATTAGATCTTGCACTTATCAACCCTAAGTACTGGGGGCTAAAGAAAGCCTTAAAGCTCTTATGTGATATTTAATTCATTTTAAATTGTCAAAAATTTTCAAACAGCCATTTTTTTATAAATAAAATGTCCCTTTAAAATTACTAATAGTGTAGGAGTATGTCCTTTAAATTAATTAAAAAGGAATATAATTAGTTGTTTTTAAATAAAAAAACACCAACAAATACAAATTGAACAAGCTAATTGGTTACACTGGCCAAAATTAATCCGACCGATTATATATTTACATATTAACCTATTGAAAATCTCCTTATAAAAAATCATAATTATACCTGACAGACAAATTTTTTTTTTTTAATAATAGCACTTGAAGGACAAAGATTGATAGTAAGGGTGGGAGGAGAAGGAACTACAAGAATTCTTAGAATGAGATTTCAAATCATCACCTTATAAAATTTTGAGAAGAGTTGGCAGTGGTTTATCCTATGGCGAATGACAACAATTTGAGCCCCCCTAATCTCCAGCTTGTCAACTTAACTAATATTATAATAGCACCTAAATTTTTTCCAGTTTGGCAGTTCGATATATGATTTTTCATTCGTGGATTCTTAGGATAGCAAAAGCCTTAGGGTGCATTTGGTTGGGATGATTTATGATTATCTTAGTCTAGTAATCACATAATTAAGATTATGAGAAATTGTTTAATATTATTTGATTTAATCTTAAGTAATGAGATAAAATATTATTTGTTTGAAGATTTTAATGTATTACTTATTTTGATATTTACAATATTACTCATAATCAAATCGACGGCGACCGAGCCGATCGGCGCGATTGACGATCGACGGCGACCAACGATCGACGACGGCCGATGGCAGCGTCGATCGATCGGCGATGATCGATGGCGAAGGCGGCGACAATCGATCGGCGATTGAGGGGCGATGACGATTGACAAGCGATGGCCGACGACGATCGATTATCGACGGCGACCAACGACGATCGGCTAGTCGACAGCGAACAACCGGTCGACGACGGCGATTGGCGATTGCCGGTGAGTGACCAACGACGACGATCGACGACAGCGATAACCAACCGACAATCGATCAGATTGTAATTTGATAAATTGATAAGGATAATTTCGTCCTAAATGTTAAAAATCAAAGGATATTTTTGGAAGAAAAAAATTTATAACTAAGGGAATACAAAAAAACTAAAGCTTCTTGGAGATTTTCCAATTCCCCCTACATAATCCTTTTGCGGACGTGACTTGACATGTCGGACATCCATCATTACTTGGTAATCGATCAAAACTTAAACCAAATAAAATTTTTATTAATAACTTTGAATGAATAACTAAGATTATCCTGAATAACTCCCAATCAAACACACCGGAAAGGATTACAATGGATACCCAAAGACTAGAAAAGACAGTAAGCAACCAAATGCTTCAGGAAGTAAAAAATAAGCATAGTTTCACCCTTTTGAATTACTGTCGAATCCATGGGCAACAGTGGCAAACTAAAAGTCAAACTGACTCAAGATCAACAAGTAAGCAACTGTGGGTGAATCAGATTTTGACACACAGTCCAAATCAATTGATACGTCAATCAAAATTATTAGAATTAGGCTTAAGTTGACTAAATATTTGGATAGGTATAGAATAGACCAAAACCAAACAGTGAACACAAAAACATCCAACTACACCCACCCAACACAATAATGAGACAAGGGATCGGCAAGGAACAAGTACCAACCAAACAATATGATGCTTTGACTATAACATCTCCTCACCTTTAGCACTTTCAGCCTCTGGTCAAACCATAAAAAGAAGGTTGATTCTTCCCTTCTCGTGCTTGACTTGTAGCCTCTGTTGGCATTTATATCTTCGCGCATCCTTCGTCAACTTCCTGTTCACTGTTATGTTGTATGGATTAGTGTATCAGAATGTATTAGCAGAACTGCACTTCCAGGCCATGGACGAGAAGATTGAGTCTCTAGAAGCTGAAAATATAGAAATAAAGCAAGTAGTTAGGTTACGAAAACTTGCAGAGTATATTCACAGCCAAAGAAAATTGAATTACAGCTAGAAATCACAAAAGGAAGAAGTCGGTCTACACCTCACTCCGTCTGCGAAAACTTACCCAGAACTGCATTCGGATTGCAGACCTATGAGAAAAAGAAAAAGAAAAAAAAAAAAGGTAAACTAACGAAGAACAGAGAGTTTCTTCTGGGTCATCTTAAGCTCTATTATCAACCAAGAGTTCAAAACTTCTTTCCCCTTGCTACTGGCTGCTCTTAATCTCTGTTGATACAAATTGAAAAGTTGCCGGCAGATGAAATAAAAAAAAAAGGTTGTGATCTTCCCCTCACATTCTTAATTTTACCAAGTCAATTTTCTCAACCAAAACCAAGTGAATGAATCATTATCATTATTGTCATCAAGCCTGTGCTAGCCCCAACTAATTAAGATTGACAGGAATTTTTTCCCTCCATCTAATAAAATAAATAAACTGGATAGCTTTAATTATCATAGGCATGAGTAAAACTGTATGAAACATAACATTTTGCAAAGGTCTATCTATACCATGTTTAAAATGGAAATAACAAAAAAAAAAGAAAAGAAAAAATAAAAGTGTAAACCATAGCACTCAAACATAAAAGAACTGGATACAATTTATCAGGAAACTTTTACAAGCAAAAGAGCAGAAAAATGCCCCAGCGTTCATGATTCCTACTCCTGTAGGGACTGGCTCAGAGTATTAATCCTTAGCCTGAGTGATGGTTGTGTATTAGTGTGTACCTAAAGGACAGGTGACTGCAATCCAACCACATAATAAATTGAACAAAGAAAAACATGCCGACTAACTTTTCAATACTAAACATAGGGAACACTACGGATGAGAACACAAGGAAAAGTTGAATACAATTGTGATGGACACGTAGGTTATATTAAATTCATTTGACTAAAGACATTAATCCATGAAACCATATTAGTTGTAAATCTATCATGTGTACATCTAGGTTTAATCAGAAAAGGATGGTATGTATATCCTATAAATCTAAGCATAATCCATAAATAAATTTCCTAGATGATAAAAAGATGCCCAAGAAATATATTAAAATTCACGACAAGTCCAAGGCAACTTGAGACAAGTGATGTAATACATCAAGAAATATATTGATAAAAACTGACAAAAAATGCATTTTAAATATCATCTAACCATATACTAAAATTGTTAGAAATATCACGAGCAATAGACAGAACAAAAAATAAGACTTTTGAACTATGAATGTTTCTTATCCAAAGTCACAGTTGATCGAGATGTAACACAGAAAATTTAAATTTTGATTAATAAATATCTTACGACACAGCAACCTCAAACAACAGCAACAACATCACAGCCTAACTGATTGGGGTCAGCTAATTTTGTGACATTAAACTATAAGAAAGGCTTCCCATGAAAATACAAAAAGATATAGACTTTTCATCATTGAGAATGTCAAATTAGTAGCCTATGAGTTTATCCCAAAATTACGACACTTCTACAATAAAATTGTCCAAAGAGCAAGCCATCCCCACAAAAAATTTAATGAAACTGTTGTGCATTCCACAATAATAGTTCAACCTCCAAATCCCAATAATTTGGTAAGCGACCAATACACACTAGAGAAGATATAGAAGCAAACTATTCCAACCATACAATTGGAAGAAGCGTTTGTAACTTCCAAAATCTGGATATTAGACAAACATGAAAACATAATAACCAATACTCAAGAAGAAGCAGAACAAACAATCATATTCACCTAAACAACTAAAATAAAGAAAGGCAAGTGAATCCTCAATCAGCAGTCCCTGCAAAATTCCCATAAGACTATGAATATCCACTGTGCAACTCATACTGACCAAGCACTTTTCCTCTGCCTTGATGTCGCTAACTCTTTAGAGATCAATAATTAAAGGATCGATAACTCTAAATTTGATTGATCTTTCCATTTTTCGGTCATTTCTTCTTCGTAGAATGTTAGTTCTTAAAATAGATTTCACTATGACAGCATTTATACATAGGAGATCCAACTCAATAATAAAAAATTTCTAGTTCAACATAAATAAAGTAATGTAGCTACTATATCTAGAGGAAGAAAAACAGATAGAACAATTTCTATGGATACTGTGGAATAATCATCTTAATCAAATGAAACCACGACATAGATCTGGATCAAAAAGAAAGTATGTAAAAGGCTGCAACGATCGATGGTGTTAAAGAGAGGGGGAAACGAACGGACTCTTTTAGCAACGTTCTCTTTGCTAGGTGTTAGATCAGGATGTCAGAGGCGGAGAATCGTGGCTTGGAGGTCATCATCTGGTGGCGGGAGAAGGTTAAGATCAAATGGCAGTGTGTGCTGGTACGCGGAAGAGATATCACGCTCGTCGTCGACGACAGAGGACGACGACCCGCAGTCACTGTGACAGTCGTCGTCGCCGTCTAGAACTCTCTGGGGTTGAGGTTTGGCCTGCCTCCCCAGCTGCGACATACGCCGATGGCTCAGCCCTGCCACCGCCGGCGGAGGAAGACGCGGCCCGCTGAAGGACTCCACGGTGCTGCTGTGGCTGCTCGACGTCGGCCGCTGCAGCGACGGAGGCTGGGGGTCACGGTGGCCGTGGCCGAAGGGAAATCGGGAGGCGAAAGGGCGGCGTAAGGCAGGAGTAGGGGAGGGGAAGGCAGCGGCGGCAAGGGGGAAGTTGGTTTTGGCCTTGGTACCCCGGAAGGCGCGAGCAGCGGCGTCGTACGCCAGTGCGGCGGCCTCGGCAGAGTCGAAGGTGCCGAGCCACACCCTGGCCTTCTTCCAGGGATCCCGGATCTCGGCCGCAAACCGTCCCCACGGGCGCTTGCGCACACCGCGGAACCGCGTCCCCGCTGCTTCCACCGCCGCAGGCTGCACCGGAACTTGTCCCTTCCGCATCAGGCCAACGGATCGAAGGAATGAGAAGGGAGAAGCGAAGGAAGGAGGGAGATGGGATCAAAGCAGGAGGAGTGTTGAATTCGCCATGTCGAATTGTTCAAAATTAGGGGGATAAATTGTCTGGTTGATTCATCGATGGTGATCGATCGCCACACAAAGAAGGGAAGATGATTTGTTTGTAATGTTCTGTGAGGGGTCACGTCTCCGTCTACATCTCTCCGTCTCTTCCCTTTCCTTCTCTTTCCTTCCCCTCCGCGCCTCCTCCCCTTCCCCAGCTTTTTCTCTTTCCGGATGTTTTCTTTTCTTTTCTAATCGTCTTTCATTTTCGAAATGACTATCCTGCCCTCCATGTAGTATTGTGTTTTTCAGCTAATTTCAAAATAAAGGCAGGGCGCCTTTTATTGCGCTTTATTTTGAAAAAAAAAAAATATTAAAACGTTCTAATAAGTAATACCCTCTCTCTCTCTCTCTCTCTCTCTCTCTCTCTCTGACACTGCTATAAAATATAAAAATTTCCATAAAAAAAAAATATTATACACGTAACAGGTTTAAATAAATCTAATCAAAATTATTATAATATTATTAAAATAATTTTAAATAAGTTAAAATTGTTTCAGTATTTTTAAAATAAAAAATAAAATAGAATGTTATTTTAACATTTTTTTTCAACGCCTTTTTAATAATAATAATTATTATTATAATTATTGTTATTATAAAACACTCTTTTAATTTTTATCCTATATTATTTTTAAAGTGGTCCTAGGAATTTTTTATCCTCAAAATTACCCGATTGTAATCGACATTTTATTATTTTATTTAATAGAATAATGATGTGATGTTTTAGCAACTACAGCAAAATGATTCTCACATATTTATCGTGTTATCCAACGAAATGAACTTCTAATGATTAAAGGGGTAACATTTAAATAAATAAATAAATAAAAGAATTTTGTTTATTTTAAATTTAAAAAATCATTTTAACAATCAGACAAATTATAGAAGGATATCAATTTTCTTGTAAAATTTCACTCGTATTTGCCTCAATATTTGTTTATACTAATTATTGAATATTTCTTATTTAGAATAGAAATGTTCTTATTAATATAATTAAAGCTGTTTAGAAAGGAATATTTCTTAAAACTCTCTTTTTATTCTTTTTATAATTTATATTATTAAATATCAATTTCGTTCGAATACAATAAAATCCTAGTAGATCGTCTACGATGACCACCGCTATAGTTGGTTCCCAATCAAGCGATCATTGGTGTCATTGATCGTTGACTGTCGGTGTCATCAATTGTCGATGGTCGATGTTGTCGGTCATCGATCAATGGCGGATGGTCGATGATCATCGATTACCGATCGTCAGGCGTCGATTTTTGATCGTCAGTCGTCGACCGTAGATCTCAAGTTGTCGATCGTCGATCGCTAGGCGACGGTTGTCAGTGTCATTGTGCGTCGATCGTCGATCATCAGTTGCTATCACCAACTGTCGATTGTCGAATGTTGGTCAGTGGCGATCGGTCAATGGTTGTTGGCCTTCAATCGTCGATTGTTGATCGTCGATCGTCAATCGTCATCCGTTGATTATCGATCATCAATCGTCGATCGTCGATCGTAGATTGCTGATTTGATCGAAAAAACGAAGGCTAAAACATGAATATATTTGATATTTAAATTTTTGATCGGATTACATAATTTTAATTTTATAATTTAAATTACGAATTATTATTCTCTTTTATAATGCATATTATATTATATTATAATTGAAAAATAATATCAAATAAATTAATCTATCTAGACTTAGGAGAGAGGAAATAATATTTGTATGATTAATTTAAAAAAAAAAATCTTTCCCATGATCTTAATAAAAAAAGTGTCCCTTTATTTGTAGCTCTTAAAATGTTAATGCTATTGAAGTAGGTATTTTTATGCTCGGAAGTACGATGGAGCACTCAAATAGTACAACATCTCGTGAGTTAGTGAGCTAATGCGGTTTAATTTTCTATGGGTACAAGTTTAATTTTAAATTTTAAAAAAATTTAGATAGATGATTCTAAATTTAATATAGTTCACGAGTTTATCTTTTTGAATGGGTACATTTCCAACATTAAATTTATCTTATAGAGATAATATGATCGCATCGTGAAATTTAATTGTTGAGTTATAATCGCTCCTCTAATATATTTTGATAGTCAATAGAAATCTTATTTGAAAATTATTTAATATTCAATAAGAAATCTATCGGTCCAATCAGTCATTTTTAAGTTTAATCAAAACTAAAGATTCGGACATTTTGTACTAATTTAAAAAAAAAAATCGGAGTTTTTATTTTTTTTTATTTTTCAACAAAGTCCTTTTGCCCTTTTGGCCTTTGTAAGGAAGTTATAAGCATTTTGGATGACTCAATCCGCAACCTTATCAATTCTTTGTTTTTCCTGCAGTGTCCCACCGTTTTGGACCACAACTCCTTCAAGTTAGTTGCGTAGTAGGAAGTTGTTTGGCACATAATTGCCATTGTCAATACAGGAATGCCAAAAAATTTTGGTGATTCATGTTTTTTCATTTGTACGTCGACATTTGTATATTGCTGATAAAGGTCTTCGAAGAACGTAACTCTACTAATTTTGTACAGGGGTGGCATCAAACAAACGCCGTAACGGTGTCAGAAAGTAAAAGTGGAGGATTTAGGGAGGTTTTTTTTTTCCCCTGCAGAAACACTACCATACTGTGAGAAAGAATGGATCAGTACAGAACTGGGAAGCAGTGAAATGCCAGGGCGGTGCTTTAGGGAATGCGAAAACTTGAACGAGCCTTCAATATGTTTTCTGACAGTAAGTTTTATTTTATTTTATTCTCAAGAAGTCTTCAGTTGTGTGGGTCCTGATTTAAAAATTAAAATTTAAAATCTCAAATGAAATTTAAAAATTAGATCATATTTTTCAGTGTACCACTTAAATATTGAAATTTAAAAATTTTTGAATCCATAAATAAAAATCTTAATAGTCTTGACTCGAGAGACTCTGATAGGATATAATGCATGTAGAAGAAATTTAGAGGGCGTTTGGTTCGTATAAAATTTTTTATTTTTTATTTTTATTTTTTGAGAAAATAAAAAAATAATGTTTGATTTATGTTTTCCATTTTATTTTCTGAGAAAGAATTTTTTAAAAAATTAGAAAACAAAAAAAAAATTATTTTTTATTTTCTGAAAAATGAAAAATACGGTTGCTGTCAAACCCAGCCTTAGATAGCATTGGTTTGGAGAAATTTTTTTATTTTTTATTTTTATTTATTGAGAAAATAAAAAAAAATATAAAAAATCATATTTGATTGACATTTTCCACTTTTATTTTTCACAAAATAAAAAAGTATTTTTCTGAAAAATTTAAAAAATATACAAAAAAAAAATATTTTCTATTTTAAAAAATAAAAAAAAATAAAAAATATTTTCACGGTCATATCTACGAATCTGTCTGTACTGATTATCACAAGGAATTTTCTTTTTCCAGCTTTCAGATTTGCGTAAGAGGAATTCATTCGACAGCTACATAATTTTCTTCCTTTTCATTGTCATTTTTAGATATACTGAAACAGGTCAAATTATGAGGTTGCCCAACACGTCAAACCTTTCATAACATCAGTATGGTAACAAAATTTTCTTCATTTATGCACGTTTTTATCGCTCTCTAATCGAACAAAATTTTACAAAAATAAAAATAATAAAAAAGAAAGGCTAGAGGCAATTTTGTAACCAGCTTCCGATTCTACCTTTTTTTTGTTCATTTTGTTTTTTAAATAATTCAGATGTCCGCCGAATTAATTTTAAAAATAAATGTTATTTTTGCTGATTGATAAATTCAAAATATATCTCGTACAAAAAAAAATTCGGAATATTCCCGTAATTCAAATTTTAGTCTTCTTGAATGAGACGAGGGCAAATAAGACGGTCCACGTGGCGTTGTCTAAATTCTATCATCGGTGATGAAACAATGATACAAAGGTTGAAATCTATCAATCTAATGGTCTTTATCAGTTCGTTCTTGGACCATCGTAAAAGAGATAAATCACGGTAAACTTTTGACCTCTGAGACTAATAATTAACATATAGAGGGACGATACCTTCGCATTTGTGATGGATTAATCCGTTGCCCTATGATATAATATCTACATGTGCTAGTCACTAGATCCTTTCTGCAGAGACATCGGTGATAAAACAATGATCAATAAACACATCACATAGGAATAAGAGAGTCACACAAGACTCAGTGAAAGTCATAAAGAATTTGATAAGAATCATAAAAAATTCAACATGAGTAAACAAAAATCAACAAGAATTATAAAGAATTTGACGACCATCAAAGCCTCGACAGGAGTTAAAAAGAACTTGATGAGAATTATAAAGGATTTGACAAGAGTCATAAGACCTATTCAAGAGTCGCAAATGATTTTGTCCCGAAAGACTCGACGATAGTCCTAAAGGCAACATAGAATTTAAGTAAGACTCCGTCCAAGCTTGTTAGGGTATAAATACTACCTTCAATCCTAATCATTAACTTGTTTAGGAACGACATTAACAATGGATTAAAGTCCGTAAAAAAGGTCCATTATACTAATCTATAACAAGTACAATATCAGCACATATTTATATGTCTACTTAGGAAGTTTCGAAATCCACGGCGTCGCCCTTCGTCACTTTCGGAATGTCATACATTATCACTATAATATATTCGGCAATTTACCAAACACAGCAGCCGAAGTTCGGATTTGTCCAAATCGCGCACTATAGTTTCAGAATGACCAAATCGCGCGCGTAATTCCCAAAATACCCCTCCCGCCAAACAGCATTTTTAATGCAAAGATCCCGCATGCATCCAAGGCACATTTCTAAATCCCGAGCCATCGAAACGTCCCGTCCAAACAAGTCACCACATTACCGTCTTCGTGTCTTCAGCTTCCGGGAAATCTTCGAGCGCACAAAAACTTGGAAAAGCTTAGACTCCATTTTTCCTCCTGCTTCATTACGTTAGTTTCCGAGTTCTTGGAATTTCGTCGAGACGCTTCGAGGTAATATGGTGTCGTCCTCTCATTTAACTAGAGTTTTACCCATTTCTTACTCGGTTTTAGGGTTTCCGTTGAAAGGCGTATATCTCATTGGGTTTTTTTCTACCATTTCGTGTTGCAGAATGAGTCAAGCATCCGGCTCAACCTCTCCTTCACCGCCAAGGTATGTGTCGCATTCCTTGCTTTAGTCCAATAAAGTATGCCATATGTTTAAAATGATTTCTCCGCTATGGTTTTGGAATGGTTTCAAAAATTCAAATTCAAATGGACGATCTCTTCAATCTGTATATGAATTAGATAAATAGAACCGTAAATTCCCAGCACCGTGGTAATGGGATTAAAACTCCCAGCACCAGGGAGATGAACTAGTCAAGAAAAATCGTGGTGCTCGGAATTTATATCCCAGCACCACCGTGGTAATGGGATTAAAACTCCAGCAACACTATGGTGCTGGGAATGTAATTTCCAGCACCATGTACATATAAGTTGCCGGAGTTGTTGGTGGTGCTGGGAATTAAAACCCCAAAGAACACAAAGTGGTTCTCAAGGCTTAAAAATCTCAAAGACTGTGGAGATGAACTAGTCAAGAAAAAAGGTGGTGCTGGGAATTTATATCCCAGCATCATCATGGTAATGGGATTAAAACTCCCAGCAACACCATGGTGCTGGAAATGTAATTTCCAGCACCATGTACATATAAGTTGCCGGATTTATTGGTGGTGCTGAGAATTAAAACCCCAAAGAACACAAAGGGTTCTCAAGGCTTAAAAATCCCAAAGACACTGTGAGAGAACCAACCAAGATAAATGGTGGTGCTAGGAATTTATATCCCAGCACCACAGTGGTAATAGGATTAAACTCCCAAAGAACACCATGGTGTCGAATCTAATTTCCAAAGACCATGTACATAAAAGTCAGAATTGTTGGTGGTGCCGAACTAAAACCCCAAAGAACACAAACGCTGGTTCTCTGCTTAAATATTTCAAAGACACTGTGAGATGGAACTCGTCGAGATAAATGGTGGTGCCGGGAATTTATATCCCAAAGACCACTGTGGCCTGATATAAATTTCCAAAGACTACGGAGAGGGAACTGCCGAAGAAAAAGTGGTGATGTCAATTTTTTTACAGATTATTGCAAAGAATTGAATCTCAAATTTGTTTTTACAATTACAAAATGAAAGAATAAATTATGTATTTTGTAATTGTTAGGGAAATAATGAGTGTCTTGAAGAAAGCAATGAACCGTTGTTTTAGGCCACTTTATTGAATTTTTGGAGGTCCAAGTGCTAAAGGAAGCAACGTCGTCGGTTTGTTTACATGAAAGGCACAGAGAGATAATTAAACAAACCTCATTTCTTTTTTTTGAATATACAAGACATTCCACAAATCCATGGAATATTGGTCAATATATTTCAAAGTTGGGATTCGACAGTCAAAGCTTTAAGTTTTCAATGTGCGATTGCTTTCACGTAAGAGATGTGTCCCTTTTGCTCAGATTGCAGATAGAGGGGCTTATGTTCCTATGAATTCAACTAATGCATCAGTGCTCTTTTCAATTCTCGATTCTCCAAAAAGAACCAACTAGATCGAGGTTAGAGTTTTTGCTTAAAACCTTTGCTACTAGAGTAGAAGTAGATGAAGATGTTTTGGTATTTTGTAAGTTGTATGTATTGTATATATTTGCTTGTGTATGTGTTCGTACTACTACATATAAGGTCCCCATAGGTCTTGTAGATATTGTAGATGATTTTGACAACATAGGTAGTTTGATTGGGTGAAGCCATCCATGATTTATGGCTCCACAATTGCCTACTATTGGAGATATATGTTTATCTAATAATCTGATTCTTGTGAAGAGAATTCCTTATCTAAAGGGTTCAGGCCTTTTGGTACGTAAGTTCTTTCTTACTAAATAATTTTTCTTTTATATTTACGTAAGTATGTAACACTTTCGATATGAAGCGGGCTTGGTTTTACGGAACATGTCCCAATCCAGAGACCGTGCATAATCATCGAAGGCCCACGAATAAATAAGTGGAGGGCAACTCCTTCACATATTAGCAAGGTCGAATTTATTGGAGCAAGTCTCCTGAGCAGTAAATAGAAGACCACAACTTAGCAGTTTTTCATTTTCGTTATCTAAATAATTGTTGATTTTTGATAGGTCATTGTTGATCTAGTATGTACCCGTAGTGAAAATATATTGCTTGATAAGGTTGACTATTATATTGAAAATACTCCTCATCCAATAGAGACATCATCATCATAAACTATACAAGAAAAATACCCTACTAGTGAATGCCATGAGTGTTTAGTTTATCAGAGACAACTCAAAGAGTTAAGAATGGAAAACATGACACTAACTGAAAGGGTAAAAGAACTAATGGAAATTATAGGAAGAGAAGGTAAGGCTTTGAACCAAATAAGCTGAAGTTGACCTTGACCTCAACGGAACCAATTGCCGGTGAACAAGGCGGCGAGATAGAACCCGCTATGATTACGGGATACTCCGTTGATAGTCCACGTGAGGCAAAATTGGTACCTCAAAGCAAAAGAAAAAGCGAAATTTACGATGTTGAGTTATTAGAAGGGCAACTGATAAAGTGTAAAAGAAGTAGAAGTGTTTGACAAGAAAGGCAAACAAAAATTGGTATGGATGAATTGCGAGGGAATACTATCTGTATTTTGGAAGAAGATGAAAAGATCTTGTGACAGGATGAAGCAATAATTGATAAGCTCAACCAAATGAGAATGGAAGTCATTGCGGTTAGTCAGAATACTTCCCAAAATTAGTTTGTGTTATTTTATTTAAATAACTAATATTATTTTTGTATTATAGTATGTCAAGAAGAAGTGTAAGACAGCAAAGAACCAGAAACAAGATGTTGATGTGACCTACTTGCTAAAAAGTTTAGAAAAAATAAAGTATGATAGTTACATCCACCATTACATTCAAAAATTTTATTACAATATTATAAAGTGCAAATATTTATTTACGATTAAATTTTTTGTAGTAGATAACGAGTTATGTTTGGGAGGAAGGTCCTTTTCATTAACTCAATTCTTTATACTGAGTTAATGGATCATTTTCAGCAGATGGGAGGTTATCGATACATTTTGCTCAATTCTTTTTAGGGGCCTCCTCTTCATGTAGGTCATATAACAAGTCGTATTGCTCATCCTGCTCATTGTAAGAGAGTTAAATTATCTTGTATTTTCACGACATTTGATGTTATACTAACTGCTTTAAATATTTTTCCTCTACACACAATTTCAACATTAAGATTATCGTGGAAGACGCCACAAGACAAATCATAAACACGGACATGAATGATGGAGAGGTTAGATATATTTTTATACCTCTAAATCTTGACCAAACTCACTTTCACTGTTGTGTATCGACACAAAAGCAATGAGTTTCAATCATTACAACTCCATTTCATATGGTGGCAAAAGTCGATTTTGAAGCGGTGAGTAGTTAAATATTTTAAATATAGATATTCCATCAATTTAACTTTGTTATCTGTTAATGAATAGTTATGTTAACTTAGTCATCGTTTAATTATAGATATCCCAATTTAAAGGATATTCACCTAAGGAGCTTGCAGCAATTCATCCATGTTTACAAGGCTATTACCCCATCGGCAATTTGGGTTTATATCTGATTGTCCCCGACAAGTGGCAAGGTACTAAAAGAAAAATCTTGAACGTGAAAATTATACTTTTGAATTGAAATATAAAATTTTTCTTTGCATGTTTACAGATGATTGTGCCTTCTTTGTGATCTGATACATGAGATGTACCGCTTTATGGTGAGAAGATTGACTTCAAACAAGCGGACATGACCAAATTCGAGAATAAATGTCTCTGTCTCGATTTTAAGGGATGAGTTCTTCCCGATGTAATTTTAGAAGTGTTCAGGTGGGAGTATGACAATGCATTGTTGTAATTAATGAAATTTGCTAATTTGTAAATGATACTGCTTCCCATAGATCAACAGTGACTGTAAATATGTTTATTGTTTGTGTTTGAGCTTTAATAAATGTTATATAATATATTGTTCAATACTTTCTTGGTGTCGACAATGAAATCCGAACACAATGACCACGGGATTAAATTTTGCATTCTGTGGTTACGGGATTTTAATTTACTGACACGCATCTGATTTCGAACTCACCGAGAAATACGGTGGTCTTTGAAATTTAACTCGAGAACACGGTGGTGGTGGGAATTAAAGTCGACACCGTATCAATTCGAATCAGGCGAGAAATAAGGTGGTCTTTGGGAATTAAAATCCGGGAACTCAATGATCTTGAGATTTTAATTCGGGACCACGTCTGATTTCGAACTAGTCGGGAATACGGTGGTCGGGAATTTAACTCGAACACAAGGGTGTTGGGAAAAAAGTCCACCACCACGCATGCTTTGAATCGGGCAAGAAATAAGGTGTCCGGAATTAAATTCAGAACACAATGGTCTGGGATTCTAATTCCGGGACCACGAACAATTTCGAATCGCCAAGGAATATGGTGGTAGTAATTATAATCCCGAAACTTCGGTGGTCTCGGGAATTTATTTCCCGGGACCACGCATAATTTCAAATGAGAGAAATAAGGTGGTCTGATTTCAATTCCTGGGACCACGCATAATTTAGAATCGGGGGAACACAGCGGGTCCTGGGATTTCAATTTCGGACCACATACATTTAGAATCGATCGGGAACACACGGTGGTCCTGTGATTTCAATTCGTACCACGTACACTTTCAAATAGGAAATAAGGTGGTGTGTGACAATTTAAATTCTAGGAACACTTGGTCTCGTGTAGGCTATCAATGGATTTTGGCCAAAACCCGTTGATGGACCTACATGAGTCAAATTCGAAATCTTTACATCGGTTGAAAGACTAACGACACGGTGTTGCCGAGGAAACTTCCTTCCGATCCTCCTACCTCCCTTTGACGCGTGCGGTTAGCGCACGGGCTGATTTAAAATTGGGTGTAAACCTAATCTCGCCTTGAAAATCGAAATTTTGGACACGATACGAGAGGGCAAGTCCCAAAGCCACCGGAGTTGGTTTGGACCGAAGTTGAGGTGACTAGGGCCATCATAGGTTTTGGCCGAAACCCGTTGATGGACCTCTGAGTCCAAATTCGAATTCTTTACATCATTGAAAGACCTAACGGCTACATGTTGTTGCGTCGAGCAAACGTTGTGATCCTCCCGGCTCCCGATTTCGGCCTTGTGCCACTTGCACGGGCACGATTTCTGAAAATGTGGTCTGGGAATTAAATCGAGAACACAGTGGTCCCGGAAATTTAATTCCCGGGACCACGTCCGTTCTTGACCGGTCGAGAAATAAGGTGGTCTTTGGGCATCTAAACCCAGGGAACACCGTGGTCGTAAGTGAATTCTCAAAGACCACGTGCTGATGATCGAATCGACGAGATAAAATGTAGTCCGGGAATTAAATCTCAGAACACGGGTCTCTGAAATTTAATTCGACCACGTCCATTCGCATGGCCGAGAAAAGGTGGTCTTTGGGAATCTTAATCCCGAGAACACGTTAGTCTTTGGAAAGTGAATTCCCAATCCTCGTCTGATTAATTGGCCGAGGAATACGGTGGTCCGGGAATGTAACTCCCAGAACACGGTGGTCTTGGAAATATAATTCTCGGGACCACCGTCCCATTTGCGAATCGCCGAGAAATAAGGTGGTCTTTGGGAATCTTAATCTCAGAACACGGTGGTCTGAAATTTAATTCGCACTGCGTAGAAATCACATCACAAAATCATAAAGTCGAAGTGGTTGAAATATTTAACAAAGTATATATATTCCATAATCACAGATACTACACAGATTGCAAACACCTTTGCAGCTAACTAATGACTTTTACAGGCAGGCACCTTGGTGTTGTTACATATCTAAAACTCTGTATAGTCTTACAACATATCCCACTATACAGCACAGTCATAATTGCAAACAAAATTGTGAGCTGCGCATTATTCTATTCCCCACGAATCTGAAGCTCCTCATATCCTGCTGTCTGAATCTTTTAGGGTACCCAAATAGTAGGCTCTCAATGTATCGTATTATAAAAAATGCGCAATCATAGCTGTAAAAAATTAAAAATTATTAGTCCAATGCTAGCTTATAAAATATGGTATTTACAAAGATTATTAGATGTCTTACGAAGAGCTTTGTCTGGGACCCTGGACTCGACGCACGGAAAAGTTTGCATTACAAATTTTTTCAGCCAGATGCCAGCTTATCATAATATCTGAAGAGTGCATCTTTTAAAGAATTTAACACAGGACCGAAATAAATGCTATGAATCCTCCATACACAAACAGTTTATTTAGCTGAAATCTAATCTAATGCTTACTGTTTCTTCAAATTGAGTAGTGTAAGCCTTCCTGACGGACAAGGAGTTGTAGTGGATGAACTCTGAAATTTCCAAGTCGGCCACTAGTAGGTGGCAGTGATCGTCACGGATTATTGGACAAAATATGTATCTGATTGGATTGCCTGGGGTTTTAAAAGTTTGCTCGAATGCTTGGGCGTACATAATATTAAACATATCCTGTGTATAAAAATCATTAAAAACACCGCCGTAAAGTTTACAATTCCTAAAACTTACCGAATCCAAATTTACGTAAAATTGAGTTATAGTACGACTTATCAGTCACCTTGCACTGCTCAGCTAAGACTGAAAAATATGCGCTTATGCAATCCCCATGTGTCAAAACATTCCAATCAAATATTGTAAGGAAAGAGTCCATGTATAAGTTGATAGCATCGTTCTTCCACACTGGTCCTGATACTGTCACACTACACAAGGAAAGGGTTATTAGCAACTCCCAAAACATAAGATGAAAGCTATATACAAAGAATATAAGATTGTCTTACTCTATTTTTTTAGTTTCAATAAAGACTCTCGACGCTTCGATATCTTACCAACAAATTCTTTATAAGCTTCTTTGTATACAAAATAAAATTGTTGAGTTTGAAATATTTTGTCGAAAAATAGGGAGGACAGGATAACTTATGCTCACCTCCAAAATCCTCCTTGGCGTCGTCAGTGTTGATTGTTTTTGTGGAGACTTGTGTGCGATCGATATTTGGGTTCACCCTCCTCGGCAATTGATTTCCCTTTTTATCTGGCACGACTCACGCTTTCGATGTTTGGCTCAGAGGAGAGATATTAGGGTCTCTTGAGGATACTCAATAGCCTTGGTGGGGACAATTAGAGTTTCAACTCTCCTTCTTTTAGGGATGTTTGAAAACCATGAAGGAGGGAGGCTTCTAAGGCTAGGGGGTGATAGGCGTCAAGAGCCTTCTTCCTCACACAAACCTTCCGCCTAGTGTAGAAGAATTTGTTGGGTTTATGCAGCTTAGTATTTGTGATTGTAACCCCTCTACATCCCGGGATTGTAAATTGAGTTGAAGCTCTAGTATTAAACTGTCTTTTTCAGCGATTAATGCTTCTTTTTCAACAATTATATCATCCCTTTCACTTATCTCGTTGTCCTTCCTCTTCCTGACCTCCTCTAACTCTTGAAGAAGCTCCTGTATTGTCTTTTCTTGTTGTTCGATGGTCGCTTCCTTAAGTAGGGAGGTGCTTTCAAAATCACACCTTGCTTCAACTAGCTTGGTGCTTAGAGTAGATACAATTCTGCATTCTCTGGCATCCGGATAGGTAATTCCTCTTGCGTCGACCTGAGTTTCGGGTTGAGGAGTTGATGCAGAAAATCTAGGTGGGGAAGCGGTATGTACCAAATGCAGCTCTGACTGTGCTGGAATTAGATCGACAATTATTTTGTCAGGTACGAGACCATCTACCATCTTCTTAACGACCCTTACATTTGTGGAACTCCACCTCCATCTCAGCATTCTTGGCAAAGCATGAGGGACGTGTGGAGGTAGGATACACAAATGCTCGCACATCCATACCTGGAATGACAAGATTAGTTGTTAATAGACAGATTTATCTATACTATTTACGGAAGACATAAAATATATTCACTCACAGCCAATAAGTGTGCGAAACCCTTAAGCATTGGTCTGGTGGATCCACCTACGACGTCTGCTTTTGGTCGCAATATGACTCCCATACCAATTGACTCCATTTGAGGAGCCATGTACGTATAAAGTGCTTCGCACCAATTGTACCTGCCTAAGTTATCAAAATCCTCTACACAATCTATAAGTGATCGCATAGCTATTCTAGGCTTACTGCTGGTGGTAGTAAAAAACACACAAGAGAAAAAATATAAAATAAACAACTGACAATAAAGTTTTGCAGATCCTAAATTATCTAGAGATGCGAAGTCTTGATAAATCCTCGGATGCTTGTTGAGCAATCGACTTCCACGAAATATTGAATATATAGTGTCTGACGAGCTTCATTATTCATAGGAACTTGAGTCCATCATCCGGTAGACTAAGACGAGGAGACATCCGTCTTTGTGAAATGTAATTTCTTGTCTTGGAATATAAAACATTTCTCCGCATTCCCAATTATCAAACATATTCGAAGCAGGGGTCCGACATGGGTAATATCCGGAATGTCCAAAACCCACGCAAAGGGGAGCTCGAATAAGCGTTTTCTTCCACACTCTACGGCACACTTGCAATAAATTTTTAAACTGGGAAAGCGTTGCTTTTCCAGATTCATTCTCTAGTTCTTCCTCGCATCAACGCACGGGTTCTTGCAGAAGTATCGCTTGATGATTCACCAGTTGAAGCCATCGTTAACTGAAAAAATTTCCCTAGGTTAACAACCAAATGCATTGTAATACAGCAATTTTAAACTGATAGATGAAATGGATTGAAACATGTGTGATGATACAAACAAACGTTACCTCTGCTTAAATGGTAAAGCCTAAAACCCTAAACCCTATCAGGCCCGAGTTTAAACGAGATCGTGAACGGAAAAAGGAAAAAACCCTAGATAGATCGGAAGAAACGATAGCGACACAGAATTTAAGAAATCTACAAAACTTACTTAGGTCGAAAAAGGCGTTGAGATGGTGTTGAGCTGGTGTTGAGATGTTTTAACTCGCACCGGGGAGGTTTAACTGACACGGGGGGGTTTTGACTGGCACCGGGGAGTTTGAACTGGAACCGAAGAGTTTGAACGGCCGCCGGGGAACGGAAGCGGAATTCCACAGAGACAGAACGCAAGGAGCGATAGAGAAATGAAATGTGGTGTTGAGATGTTTGAACTTCCACCGGGGAGTTTTATATTAACGGGTCGGGTGCGGTCGGACGGATTTAGAATACTTTGGTGCTGGTAATTATAATCCCAGAAACAAAGTGGTCCTGGGAATTTATTTCCCAGCACCACGTACAATTTCGAAATAGCTAAGGAATAAGGTGGTGCTGGGATTTCATTTCGACCACGTCTGATTTAAGTGGAAGGGAACACACTGTGGTCCTGGGATTTCAATTCCCAGGACCGCGTACAATTTAGAATTGGCCGGGGAACACACCGTGGTCTCGGGATTTGATTCACGACCGCATACACTTTCAAACAGTAGGAAATAAGGTGGTCTTGGGATTTGATTCCCGGGACCACGCATAATTTAGAAGTGGTCGGGAACACGGTGGTCTGGGATTTCAATTCCCGTGACCACGCATAATTTAGAATCGTTGAACACACGGTGGTCCTGGGATTTCACCCACACCACGTACACTTTCAAACAGTAGGAAATAAGGTGGTCTGAGATTTGATTCGAGACCACGCATGATTTAAGTGGCCGAGGAACACACGGTGGTCCGGGATTTCAATTCGGGACCACGCAATTTAGAATCGTGGGAACACGCGGTGGTCTGGGATTTTAATTCGATACCACGTACACTTTCAAACAGGCTGGAAATAAGGTGGTGTTGGCAATTTAAATTCCAGGAACACAGTGGTCCTGTGTAGGGCCATCAATGGATTTTGGCCAAAACCCATTGATGGACCTACAGGAGTCCAAATTCCGAAATCTTTGCATCGATTGAAAGACCTAACGACTTCACATGTTGTTGCATCGAGGAAACTTCCTTCTGATCCTCCTACCTCCATGTTTCGGCCGCGTGCCACTTGGCACGGGGCCTGATTTCTGAAAATTGGCTGTGTAAACCTAATCCTGCCTTGAATATCGGAAATTTTGGACACGATACACAGAGATATTGAGATTACAATTTTGCAAACTAACGTAACAAAATTTTCCATTACAATTCTGCAAAATAGCTTAACATTAACATTAGCATTGACATTGACATTGACATTAACATTGTTTCCTTTAAAAATATTTACACAACCACAATAAACATACTTAGGAATTAGTAGCCGGTGGCATTCTACAAGACCTCCTATTATGCCCAAGTCATTATTTGCATCTGTGCATTTATTTTTCACCCTCCCAGTATGTTTGGACTCTATGCGTGCCTTTTTTCTTCGCCTGCACAAGGCTACGAGGAGGTAGAACTCCGAAAATTTTGTCACCATTAGGCCAAAATTTCTTACTTCGACATGGGTAAATACGATCCATGTAAGTGGCCTCCCAGGTTTCCCTTAGAAAATAATGCTCGTAGTAACGGTATGGATCCATGTTAGATATATGATGGCTATGATAGCATGCGAGCAAGGAATTCACGAAATTTGAAACTCACCGCAGATGCACCGCTTTATCGAATCAACAATATACGAAGATGCTATTGTTTGTACTTCCATTTCCGTTTGTGAATATGGAAATACCGAATATAATAGAGTTCTTTCTCTCCTTTCATCAATCTCTTTAATGGCATAAGGTGTTAGAAAACCTGACCTTTTTGAAGATTCTTCCCTACGGTTATAGAACCATTGAACAAGCTTTCTTCTAATATTGTCAATTAAACTGGTGATGGGGAGTTCACGTGCTTCCTTGAATAATGCATTTAAACTCTCAGAACAATTAGTGGTTAACATTGTGTACCTCCTGCCAGGAAAGTGTGCATTGGCCCATCTTTTTGGATCGATCTTTTGTACGATATGCTTCCTTGTGTTTGTCATGCGTATTGCGTGCATTAATCGATCAAAGTCAACTCTTGTATTTGCTCTTGCTTCTTTGCCCAAAATAAACCTAATGAGGATCTATCCGGGTATCTCTACCATGTTACAAGACAAGTGATAGCAACAAAACCATGATGGGCGATAGATACACTTTGTTAATCACGATATAATCCCCGATGTCTATCTCGAGACAATGCTCAATGACTCGGGCAGACATCAAGGAATGTCTTTACATGATCCAAAAACCACTCCCAGCAGATCCACATTCAACTGCAATTCCAAATGCAATCGCATAATTTTTGCATGACATCACAATCAGCGGTAACCATTAGCAAAACACGAGGATACTTGCAGTCATATGTATAGCATCAATTCCAATTAGTTTTCGCAAATACAACTGAATACTCTTGACAAGCACCAAATGCCCAAAAACATCGGAATTGATTTTCACCATTTCTTAATCGCAACATATGTATCAGGATCTCTAACTCTTAACTCACGCAAGTACATTGGAAGATCAATATAGGCCTGATCAAAATCACCTACCACTCTTTTTAATGCTTTCTGTCTGGCTGTGTATGCTTTCTTGTATGAAATGTGAACACCAAACCTAGCTTGCATTACTCTTCGAATTGAACTTGCTTTGTAATCATCTCTGATACAGTTTACAAATATGTGGATGTCTGGCATGGTGATCTGTTTCTAACACCGCACACTCATGCTTTACATATTTTGTGACAGTGAACTCCACGTCTCCACTTGCAACTAGATTCCATGAACAAGGCTGACTAAAGTAAATAACTTTAATTCTATTGAGTCTGGTGTCAACTGGCTTGTATCTGAAGTTTTTTAGCATCGCATGCCTTACTAGTGCATCTTTAAACTCGTGTCGAGAGGAAAAACACATCGTGAAAAATCATTTGGATCGATGAACCGACATCCGCCAATAGTCTTATTTATGGATTTAAAACATAGGGATCATCAACAATTGGGAACACTTCCTCTAAGTCACTGTACTGATCTGGATTTAACTCACCTTCTTCATGTTGGATATCATCAGCGAAGAATTCTTCCGAAGAATTTGTATATTCTAACTCTTCTATCCCATGTATATCACTTACCTCCTCTTCACTCCATGTTTGTTCAAAATATTCATGATCTCTTGTGGTAGCGGTGATAAACTCTTCTTGAGTATGGAAGAAGCGTCTCATTTATATCAAGGTGTTGATCACTTTGGTAATTCTATTGCCCACATCAAGAACCGAGATGAAGATGGAATATTACTTGAGCCGCATTTATGGAATCTTGATAATCTAACTCTCTATCCTTCAAATTTGATTCAATGGTTTCCAAAAATGTTAACACTTCATCGGAAGGGGTCATCCTCGCAAATATTTTTAAAATCAACACTATTATATGTAGTGTGCTATGAAAGTAAGCTGAATTTTTTTAACTAGGCTTTAGAAGTCTGAAGACAAGTGGAGGATGAGAGTTTATGGTTAGGTTTCCCAATTATGCACTTAACTAATTATAACATTTGATGTTGATAGATAGGGCCATTAATGGGTTTTTAACGAAACCCATTGATGGACCTTTCAATGTTGAAATTATGAGCGGTTTTATATGGAATGGAAGAGGAAGACATTTGGGTTTATGCGAGAGAGGATACTTAGTTCCCACACTCCTACTGACGATTATGGAGTGCGTGCCAATTGCACGCGCATGATGCCAATTCACTCGTCGAATGTTGGCACGAGCATTAATTTTCATAACTACTGTTTGGAAGCATAAGGAAAGGTGGAGAATGATAGTATAGGTCACGCTTGGACTCGACCCGCCTAGACGACTTTATTTATCGCCAATATAAATTGATAGCACCACTCTTTTTCTCAGCCAGGTTCCCTCTCCATGGTGCTGGAAATTTATATCCTGGCCAGGTGGTCTTTGGGATATAAATTTCGACCACCATTTATCTCGACAGTTCCATCTCACAGTGGGGATTTTTAAACGCAGAACCACTGTGTTGTTGGGGTTTTAGTTCCCAGCACCACCAACAATTCCGGTAATTTTTATGTACATGGTGCTGGAAATTTCATTCACAGCACCATGGTGTTGCTGGTGGTTTTAATCTCATTACCACGGTGGTGCTGGGATATAAACTCCCAGCACCACCATTTATTTGGACTGGTTCCATCTCCGATCGAGATATTTAAAGAACCACTGTGTTGCTGGGGTTTTAGTTCCCAGCACCACCAACAATTCCTGCAATTTTTATGTACATGGTGCTGGAAATTTCATTCCCAACACCATGGTGTTGCTGGTGGTTTTAATCTCATTACTGGGTCTTTGGGATATAAACTCCCGACCACCATTTATCTGGTAGTTCCATCTCCTAGTCCGGGATATTTAAACGTAGAACCACTTTGTGTTCTTTGGGGTTTTAGTTCGACCACCAACATTTCCGCCAACTTATATGTACATGGTGCCGAAATTACATTCCCAACATGTTGTGGGGTTTTAATCCCATTACCATAGTAGTCTTTGGGATATAAATTCCCGACCACCATTTATCTCGACGATCGATGCCAATGGTGTTGGGAGTCTTATTCGCGAGGACCATAGTGTTCTTTGAGGTTTCTAATCGGCACCACCCTTAATGTTGACCACTTATATCTCCTTGGTCTAGTGAATTAGATTCCCAGCACCAAGGTGTTGCTGGAAGTTTGAATCTCATTACCATCGTGGTGCTGGAATATAAATTACCAGCACCACAATTTATCTCGACAAGTTCATTCCCGTGGTCTTTGGGAGTATTAAACTCAGCACCACGGTGGTGACTAGATTTAAAGGCCCAGCACCATATTTTATCCCGAATGTGTTGAACCTTAATGGTCGAGAATTTGCACCCCGTGATATTACCGGGATTTAAATTCCAACATCACTTTTTATTGATCACCGAGCTAGGAATTTCATCACGGACCACCTACTCTCCCATGGTCGGGATTTTAAATTTTAGGAGGCGGTGGTCTTTGGGAATTTCATTGCCAGCACCACCTACTCTCTCGGACAGATTGAATCTCCTACTGTTGGGAATATCAATCAGGGAACTTCAGTAATCGTGGGATTTAATTGAAAGCATCATCTTTTAAGTTAGGTGGAATTTGTTTAGGTGGCGACAAAACTTGGTTATGAATCTCCTGCATCGCAATTATGGGTGCATTGGTCTACTTTGGTATGATATGTCTACCTTGTATTTATGGGTGTGTGGCAAACTTGGCTATACAACCACCTACAATGCATTTATTAACCTCATAACAGTCTCAAGAATAAAAACACATACATACATGATAATACTATGTGAAGCGACTGGTGAGTGAGCTGCGCCAACTTCTGGATTAACTGCTGATAAATTCGTGGGAGCAGTGATGTCGTTGATAACTACTAGGGTTTCATCAAAAATGGTGTTGCTCAGTTGGTTTGCGGAGGAAAGGCTGCGTGTGGTGCTCATCATCCAGCGGGTGGGCGCTCCCACGTGGTTGGAAGAGGCGTTTGGATGGCTCGGGATTTCGGATGTACCTCGGATGGATGCAAACCTCTCTCTGCATTAAATTCCAAAGCTGTTTGGCGGGAGGGGTATTTTGGGAATTACGCGCGCGATTTGGTCATTATGAAACTATAGTGCGCGTTTTGGGCAAATCCGAACTTCGGCTGCTGTGTTTGGTAAATTGCTGTAATATATTTTAGCATCTCCACTCCTCCATTTGTACATACATGATTTCATTATCTTTGTCTCCGTGGGAAGACCCTAATAGTTACCGTATACAAATGTTACATCATAGAATAACAGATCAATCCCTCGCAAATGTGAGGGTGTCATCCGGCTTCCATACGTTAGTTATTAGTCTCAAGAGTCAAAAGTCTACCGTAATTTACCTCCCTTACGATGGTCCAAAGACAGACTGATAGGGATCGCTAGATTGACGAATTTCAATCTTTGCACCGTATGATTTCACTATCTTTCCTCGTGTATACAAGTAGAATCCACTTCGCATAGAAAATGAGGGTAGGTTTTTCGAACTCTCGTCTTCTTTATTTTTTCTCATTCTAATCTACAATGACTTGAGCATCGGAGAAGATGATGTGATCCCTTCTTACATTAGCATATTACGATGAAAACTTCTCAATTGTGTCGGCGTGATGTGAAGCACTTTGTGATGTCTCAAACTGTATCTCTAGTTACGTTCTCAACCGACCGAAACATTGCCTTTTTGCCCAGGGGCCATATTTTATAAGTTTTTCTTTGAGGTGAGTATTAGTCAAATTGAAGTCTGAGTCAGGAGCTGCGCCCTCGCAGTGCGGCTGTGGGGTTGGCGCTCGCTGCGGAAGTCGCTGAAGCAGGCGGTGCTAAGCGCATGGGTGACGACATTTGATCGACAACCTGCAGAAGAAGTCGCCGGAGGAGCGGTGGCGTAGGCGGTGCGAACGGTGGAGCAGGAGGTCGCTTGGGACAAATTGGCAACGCTGGTTCGCGTTGGAACAGGAAGCAACGCAGGGGCCGATCGACAATAATGGGGTTTCAAGCATCTGGCAGGCGACAGGGTCTTGATGGAAACACAGCAGTCGACGCGGACGGATGCAAGGATCGGCGCTGAGGAGCATGGTGGCATCCACAAGTCGGGCGACGACTTCGACCCAGATCTGGGTCGCAGTTGTTGGAAGATGCGAATGGAAAATTGATGGAAGAATAAAAGAGACTTTAATTCCATCTTAAAAATTTCAAAGATAATTGGTATGCGAGCGTGACTTATGCTCGTCGGTTCACTACTGATTCGACCACTCAATTCAGTTTAATTGTTATAATCAATTTAAGTCACTTAACATGCATGTTTAATTTGAATTATTTTTCAAATCAAGACGTTCCTGGTATAGGCTCTAATATTTACCCGGGTTAATAATTAGATTAAAAATTAATCCCGGATAAGGTATAAATAAAATCAAAATTTTTATACAGTCAAATAAAGAGAAAAAAATTTTACTTGAGCTAAAGCCAGGTAAAATTATGCTTGGCTCCGCCCTTGGTCGGAACGGTCACAGCATCCATCGTGGGTGTCTCCGTTTCCGTTCAAAAATACTTTTGTTTTTATTTCAGAATGACCGCAACATTATCTCTTCTTTATTTTTAGTCATCATCGATTCATCGTCTTCATCTCGTTGTCTTTCTTAGAACGTTACTGAAAATTTAGAACGACCGAAGGTGTTCTAGTTTAGGAACGAACGTTCCGGTTTCGAAATGGACATTTCGGCCGTTTCGTGTCCGTCCTGACGAACCGTGGCTCCAACAGCAGTTGCTTCACGGCTATTGTGGTCGCTGGGAACAAGAGGCCCGGCTGAAGCCCTCGGTGTTGATCGGAGGCGACAGAGGAAAATATTCTGCAGTGACGAGGGAGAGGAATTTCCAGGAAATGGAGTATCAGATACCGAAGAGGAATTAACCTCAGTCTCAACTGATGTAGCGCGTGGCTCGCCGGCGCCGGCGAACTGAGGCAGCAGTGGGAAGGATTCCAACGTCGATACGAAGGTCAAACAAAGGTCAGAGGAAGATCAAAGCGAATCTTTCCAATCCAAGAACAAATCTACTGGCTCGCTCAGACGAAGGACAGAGCCAATCTAGCCATCTTAGTGATAATGCAGATTCTACCATCCAGACACGAAAACACCTGCCAGCTCCTACCATTGCGCGCTGAACTCTAGCTGATAGTTATCGAGATCTCAGTACGCAATATAGTAATAGAAGAAATGGGGCCAGAATCTCTCTCTACTAGGACTTAAAGCCAAAGGGTCACCTATCTTTAACGATGATGCAGACTCCTCGAAAAGAAGCTCCAGAATTTACAAGGCAAAAGCAAAATCATGCTGGACAGAGTCATCCATTCCGGGCCAAGGATAAAACACTGGGGAAAGGAGACACAAGAAGTGCAAAAGATCTCCACTCAAAGGTGCAGGGAAGAAAGTGCCACTGCCTATAGCAAGAGCTGATTACAGGGTTCTTCTGCAAAGATCACTGTTAGGCCTTCGAACAAAGATATACACACACATTAGCCATGCATATTTTAGAGATGGATTAATAAATTATATTTCAAATTTATCGGATAATTGAATAAAAAAAGAGAATCTATTTTTAGAATTAATGAGGCAAAATTCGAATACTAAATTATCAAAAATATAATAAAAAATCGTCGTCTTGTTAAAATCTTTCAGTTGTGCATGGATTGGATGAAGATATTATGTCTATACGAGGATGACGTGGTAACTAAAGTACGATGATGATTACGAATAAAATATGAATCAATTTTGAAGGAGGTCTAAATTTTTTTTTGAATTTAGATGACTCCCATATATATTGACCACCACGTCAAGACTCATAAGATTCTTCGTGATTTATCTCCCTCACAATAGCCGTGGGACAGATCTAGACATGCTTATCGGTTCCTCGGTTCTGGTTCCGATTCAGTTCTGATCGATTCCAGATTTGTCGATATTGGAATCGGTTCCGATTCCGAACCAGTTCCGATTTCGAATCGGTTTCGGTTCCGAACCGATTCCGATTCTAAAGTTTTAACTTTGGAACCAATTCAATTCGGACTGATTCCGAATCGGTCTATTCCGAAATGGTTTCGGATCACCTTCCTCGAATTTGAACTTCCAAATTCATCCAATATGCTAGTGATCCTATTTTTTCTATCGCAAAATAATTTTGTAGACATGTTAACATGTTAAGAATTTTCACCTTTAAATTAGCAACCGAAATCAGATCCAAATCGGAACCAAAATCGATTCCGAATTGGTTCTAAAACGATTCTGAATCAATTTCGAAATTGATTGGAACCGAACCGAATCGGAATCGGAACGGTTCTGGTTTAGTTCCAGAATTAGTTCATTTGAATCGGTTCCGATTTCGAATTTAATTGATTGGTCACGACTCGATTTCGGATCGAACCAATCCATTAAGCATGCCTCACATATCGGTGGGAAGTCGATGAGAGTCACTAGATTGACGGTTCCAACCTTTTACGGATGAAGATATTTAAGGAAAGGAAAATGGCGTTTGGTAGAGAGAAAATTTTCTATTTTTTGTTTTCATTTTCTGAGAAAACGAGAAAACACGTTTGGTTGGTGTTTTCCATCTCCGTTTTCTGAGAGAGAATTTTTTGAAAAACTGAAAAATAAAAAAAAATTATTTTCTATTTTTCAGAAAATAGAAAATGAGAATGCTGCCAAACGCTCCCTAAGCTTCTTGCGCTACACTAAGGAGAAATGATTGAATCAATAGACAACGAATGGAGCTAGTAATTAAGGTTAAGTGAACCTCTTGAGATTAAAGGAGTTAAACAAATCGACAAACTCATGTACATTTGCAATTATTGGTTGGAGTCTCTCCTAAACACGCAGTCACGTGGGCAATAGAGCACCATTTTTAGAGCGAGTGGGATCGAAGCAAACTCACCCGAGGAACAAAATTTGTCTTAGCTAGATTATCAATGCAATATAATAAAAAATTGATTCCATGAATTATGAGTTTATCTCTAATTTTCATTAGAATAAGTTATGAAGAATATAATATGTTTTTTGTTTGTTCTTTGCAAATTTCTCTTCATGATCACTCTAGGAAACTTTTATTATCTCGATTAATTTCCTACATTATTTTCAGTGTTGGTTGCGGAGGTCTTTGGTCGATGGAAATTAGAATGACTACGCTTAGCAAAAGATTTCTTTCATTCAAAATCCAACAAAGGTTCTTTTTAATTAGTCATCGCACATATCATGCATAAATTTTAAAAATACTTTAATATGATATAAACATCATAAACTATACGAAGGTATCTTGGAAGATATTTGGTTGAAAACTTGAAATAATGAATGAAATAAAGGAAAACACTTGTATTTTACTATGAACATTGTAAATTAAATGGAATCACTTGCTAAATTAAGGCATCTAGTAAAATTATTGATACGAAGAGAATAATACTTACACTTGAATTAAATGATAACACACGTTGAATTAAAAGAAGATACTTGATTAATAAAATAAAAGCGATCTACTAAAACTAAACAATGAAAAAAAATATATAAATAATGACAATTTAATATCCTTGCATAACTACTAGCTAGTTCTATCATTATCCTTGGTGGAATGACCATTTGAAATATTAAGTAACAGAGGAGTAAGAGTTATTATTGGAGTAGTAGCAAATGCTAAAATTTTACTTGCACGATTTTACTTTTTCTTCCTATGAAAACTTTGTGACTACTCACGTTCTATATATAATAAATCACACCATATAGAAACTATAGAACAATTAGCTCTTTCTCATTGGATTTATACTTATCAATCAATGTTTATTCCCAAATGAATAAAAATAATAATAATTATTCATATCACTTACAATAGTAATAATTATTTTTGAGATAAATTAATTTAATTAATAACTTCAATAAGGTTTTTTTATTCTGTTTTTAGATTTTTAAGTAGTTACACACTATTTTTTTTAATTTTGCAACGAATTTTACAACGAATTTTGAATAAAAATTTATTATAATTTTTTTTTACAATGAATTTTGCAATGAAAATTTTTTTGTCCCAAATAATTCGCCGCTAAATTTTGCAACAAAAATTAAAAATTCGCCACAACAATTACAACGAATAAATATTTCGTTACAAAATTAATTGCAAAATAGCGATAAAAATAGGAATGAAAATATTTTCATCGCAAATATCTGCGATGAAACAAATATTCGTCGCTCATTTTTGGCAACGAAAACAATTTTTGTCACCAATATTTGCGACGAAAATATCTTTCATCGCCAAATTTTCGACGAAAATTATTTTCGTCGCAAAAAATGTGCGACGATTTTTTCGCCAAAATTTGCAATGAAAATAGTTTTCGTCGCAGATATTTGCAACGATTTTTTTTTGTCGCCAAATCAGCCACTAAAATATGTTTCATCGTAAAACACCGATAAATTTATGAACCATATTTTTTAAAAAATTTGACGACGAAAACAAAATTCGTCGCCAAATCCACGAAGAATTGGGTTTTCGTTGTAAAATATTTAACGTCAGTCGACTATATGTAGCCATCAGTCAACTAACCTAGGACCAGTCGGCTGAATAAGGTTCTGTGAATTGATACAGTATTATTAGTTGACTGATGACACTTAATTTGCAATGAAAATAAATTTCGTTGCCTAATCCACGACGAATCGAGTTTTCGTTGTAAAATATTTAACGTTAGTGGACCACATGTAGCCATCAGTCGACTGACTCTGGACTAATCGACTGACTAGTTGACTGACCATTCGACTGATCAGTCGACTAAATAAGGTTTTGTGAATCGATCTGATTATTAGTTGGTGATGGATACTTCGGTCATGATGACACTTAATTTGCAACGAAAACAATTTTCGTTGCCTAATCCGCGACGAATTGAGTTTTCGTTACAAAATGTTTAACGTCAGTCGACTGTATGTAACCATCAGTCGATTGACCTTGGACCAGTTGATTGACCAATCGATTAAATAAGGTTATGTGAACTGATACAGTATTATTAGTTGATTCATGGATACTCCAGTCGACTGATAGAATCATATCATGTCATAGATATTTTTTAGTCAACTGGTCAATCATCAGTTGATTGATTGATTGAGGGCTATTGCTACTCATTTTTACAGCGAAAATTTTTAAATCGCAAAATCTGCGACGATTTTTTTTCGTCTCCAAATTTGCGATGAATCTTATTTTCGTCGCAATTCTGAAAAAAATTGGGAACAAATACCATACTAAATCCTACTGTTTTTATCTATTTTTCAACAAGCACATCTAACAATATAAACTAATTGATATATCAAACTTCATAAACATATAATCACTCAAAATGATTCAATACTAAGTCATTACAGATAACAAATATAATTCATTATACGAAATGTAACTAATAATATAAGGATATCAAATGGCACAAGTCAGGTAAGATTTAGAGTTAAAAATTTAAACATAACTACCATCATCAAAAAATTCATCTTCATTGTCATTATTACAAGCATATGTAGGAGGAGATCGAGAAGAAGGAAGTTGACTCGAACCAAAGGATAATTGAAGATGCTGTACGATTAACATCTGTTGTCTGCGAAATTCGTTCATATGGTTATTTAATTCCTTGACTTCCTGATCTCTTTGTCTTGATTTATTTTTCTTTTACGTTAGTAACTCCTTCAAATGGCTTAGCTCTTCGGTCAATAGATTTATTTCTGCTCTTACTGCCAGTGAGGATGAAGAAGAAGCACTAGAGACTTTATAAGTTCGGCTCAAAGAACCTAGTCTAATTATTCTTCCACCTTTCGACCCGCTAGTCACTTCGAGCCATAGATTCATATTTCCAACAGATGACTTAGATTCGACTGCATCATCACTTGCACTCAAATTTCTCTATTCAAGTTCATCATATTTCTCTTGTTTTGAAAGAAAGAAAGTTAAATACTAACATACGAATTTAAAATTTTGAAATTATAAACCTTTATTATTCTAGTTCTCTCCCCACTCCACATCTTATCTTTCTTTTAGAATGTACGGATGAAAGTGTCTATGAATAATGACTCAACCCTTGTTTCTTGGGCTTAAACAAACATCGTTGTAAATAATAAATTAGTGTGTATTAGATTCAAAAATTAGGATTTGAAAAAACTCACTAATCGATGTCTATGTTCATCGATATTGATTGAGCCACTCGCATACATCACAGACAAAGTGCCAGAATTAAAAGTTTAATTTTTCTTATTTTATTCACTCCGTCGTTTGCTATCCTTCGATGCTCAATATTCAATAATATTATTCTAATTCTCTTTGGTTATGCAATGTGACTTTTTACCTCTTATTTTTACATGATTTAATATAATTCTGATATGATCGCCACACTTTTTCTTAAAAATTCTTCTTATCTCTAGTATTTCATATTCCTCCTAAATAAATACCCGCTGCAATAGAGAAAAAATGAATTGATTATATTAACTATATTTTTATATATAAATTGATTTATATAACTTACCTTGAACTCATTCCCCCACAGATTTTTCATTTTTTCCGACGTGCTCGTACGTATAAGTTATCGAAGCTCCGCCCCAATGATTATTCACTAGTTTATTCACCTCGTGAATAATATGTACAGAATTTATAAATTTATCATAAAATAAAAACAAACCATGTTAGATATTTATAAAAAATATATTTTATTAAAAACATAGATAATTTAAAACTTGAATACTTATGAATCTCTATGCGGGGCTATCAATTCTCGCATACCTTCCCTCTCAACGGGTGATTATTGTACTGGAGAAGATACATTAGCAGGTGTTTATTGAGAACTAGAAGATCCTACAACTGGAGAAGGGGTCGAGGGCATATTTCCTACAAGAGAATCAGACTGTGCAGGGGCTGAAGCAGAGGAAGATTGTGATCTTCCATTGCTATTCCGTCTATGACCGCCACGTCGAAACTAAAAATCATAATTATTAGAAAATGAAAGTAAAAAAAGAATTGCATTTTCATATCGGATTTATAATATGAACAATACAAAATTTTTTTACCATATTTGAAGCAACTGGATAACCTATAAAAAAAGACAGTTCATTAATATATCAAATATATGAAATTTAGAATTAGACAGTAAATAGAAACATAATTGATACTGAATAAAAATTACCTATAATTATAAATCGAAGTTCTCATTGTCATTTTCATCCTCTTCAATCTCATCATCCTCATCCTTATTATCATCGTCATCCTCATCCTCTAAATTAAATTCCTCATCTTCATCTTCATTTATTTCACTTGCATCAACGTCTATTACTACGCCGCTGGGATCTCCTAACGTTGAAATATTATATTTTTCAATCTAAAATGTATTGACAACTTCATCTTGTTAATATGTTATGTCTTCCCAACGTTCCTCAATTTTTCTTCCGTGCTTTTGTTTTACAAATATGTTAGTAATATATGAGAGATGTCCTAAGGCAATCGCCTTATGTATGAACCATTTATATGATAAATGAAGATTCACTATTTGAGTATACATGTTTCATGTATTTGATTGTATCTTAAACTCATTTACTGAATGTCCACGATACAATTCATAGCATGAGAGAATTTGTGATTGGATCACAACTAGTGAGTATCTCTACATGTGTAATTGTGATGTATCGGAATTATCCCTAGTCGATGAATTGATGGATTTGGACACCATCAATTCTGTCGAGACTAGCACGAGGTATACTCCTTGGTGTATCCAAGCAGCTGATTCTCACTGGCTGGAGACATTGTGATGTCCGGAGTTAATGGTGGATGCTAGTTATGGTAACTAGTTCATTGGAGTGATCAGCCGTAAGACTTCATATGGTTCTTTGCATATATAGATATGTCAATGAAGTTCTTACTGTAGCTTAAGTGCGATGTTCCTTTGACTTGCGGTATTTAAGTCATCTTGATCATGGAGACTTATGCTTTGACATCTTAAGCAAGCATCTCTAAGGAGATGTGGACCCGGGATGATTGGGTATAAGTCGAAGTGATCGAAGGTGTTTGAATAGCCTATAAATTATTCACCACTCCTTGCAAGGAGATGTATACCCATGGCCTCTCGTCGGATTGTTACTAAAGTCTTTGGACAAAGCATTACATGTTTAGAGTAAGGTACTCTTCGATACATGTGCAGTAACTAGAATCCGTAGGACGAGGAAATAATACTTGGGCTAGGTGTAGCGTGAGTCGACCTAGTGGGGATCGGCCACTATAGACCATGTCCTGAACCAAGTGGGTATAAGATGAGTGAAGGGAATGGGGCACGATTCATTCGAGCTGCTGAAGGGTTTCAGAAATAATTTTGGATCAACCGTTGATCTTTTCGGTTAATTGGGGATCATGATGAACTACTAGGTGCCACTCATGATCATTCTATAATTAATGGTTAATTATAGACGACCAACATAAACCGAGAACCTATTTGGTCACATGCACAACGAGCGTAATCCGAAGGATTTAAAACGAGCTTGAGAATGGGATTCTCAGACCGAGAGAAACTAGGTTTGGTTGGACCAAACAAGAAGTGAGCATGAAATCATTTCAGTCGCAATGGAAGCGTGGATGGGCCGTGTCTTATGAAGACATAATGGATGAACCGAAATGGTTTGGTTCTAATCCAATGGAGGAGAATAAACCAAAGGGTTTGGTTTATTTTAAACGAATGAACCAAAAGTTGGTTCGGTTCGTTTTAACTTAAAATAAACCATCATGGTTTGGTTTATTTTAACTTATATTAATGGAGCGGGTTAACGGGCCTTATGGTTATGATCCAATAACCATTAAGAGAATTAGTTCTCTATAAAAGAGGGCTTAAAGGTTTGTTAAGCCCTAATCCAAAAACCCTAGCCTTAAGTTGCCGCCCACCTCCTCTCCTTGGAGATTTCGGCGCCAACCCTAGGCTGCCGCCCATCTTCTCCAACCGGCCACCAGCTGCTGCCGTCTTCTCCCATTGCCGGCGTCGAGCTGCTGCCGGAAGAGTTCCGGTGATCCTCCTTGGCTCCGGCGACAAGGTGAGCAAGCCGCTTTCCTTATTTGGCCGGCGTAAGGTCTCCACCAAAGCTGTCCAGTTTTCTGGACAGCTTGTTTCCCTCTCGTCGGAGTATCATTTGGACGACGTTTAGAGCTCCGACAGCGGTAGCCTTGCCGGGGATTTGATCTCCGGTAATCCTCTGAGGTGGAGGACGAAGGATTAAATCAAGCGGTTGTGAATACCTCTCCGGAGAAGCGAGTCTTGAGGACTTGTTTTTGGATCCGAATTTGGATTCGGATCGTGATCATCTCTCGATCACATCGTCTTCAACACGAGGCTAGTAACCCGTACGAAGACGAGGCTCGTGACTTAGCGAAGTCATCTCGAGGATACTCGGCATGGATACGGATAGAGACGATTCTAGCGAGGATCGTTCCGGTTGATGCCGTTCCCGCTACACGTGATACGAAAGGTATATGTAGTTAAATTTCCTTTTATTGCAAAATTTAAATTTACGGTTATGTCTACACATGTTGTACTATGCATGCGTGTGATGTGTGTGTTGTAATAAATGTAGATTTATTATTTTTTTCTTCCGCTGTGCACATGTTTGCGAAACATGTTCGAACACACACTCGCCGCGGTGCCGGAAACCCAACAAAATAGCCTGCCAATCAATTTTGTCACGTCTCAGACTAAGATATGAAGCATAAAATACTTGAATTGCTTGTTGTGCTAACACAAATGGTTCATACATCTTGTATAATTTTTTGTAATTTATTTCAACCAAATTAAACTATGGATGCACCCTCATGCCTTTGATAGGGTCAAACCAACGACACATAAATAAAATAACTCGCAAATCTGATCTTGAGTACTCTACCTCTAAAATTTCATCTAGTAAACTATAAAAATCATTCCTTGCACCTCCATTATTAGATGACTAAACATAAACTCCACTATTCATTGTAGCTTTTCTCATTCCATATTTTTTAGTATGAAAATTATATTCGTTTACAAAAAATATCGGCCAAGTTTTCACTATTGGTTTTGAACCCCATGACAGATGGTTTACTAATTCTTGCTTAATGTGAGCATGATTATCAAGAACCTAAAGTCAAATAATTATGTGTTAAAGTCAAGATTTAATCAATTTATTATTATAGACTATTTACATATTTTTTGAACCATGGTGCAAATTCTTCATCGCAGAAATGATCAAACTCATGCTTTGGAAGCTCAGAATATAAGGTTTGAAAAATCCTACCATAAAAATAAATATAACATAAACAATAATTTACAATATATGAAATATATAATATAACACGTATATACTCACTTGAAATGCGGTGTTACTTCTGGACAGTTCAGTAAAATATATGTGTGGGCTGGTCGCCACTCTTGACCAGTTAAGTATCTACGTGTACAAGATCCACTCTAAGTTAAAAATTGAGAATGACTTCAAATTTGGATCAACATGACCCTCATCTTTTCTTTTTGCTCCCCGCCTTTTGCATTGAACATGAGGTTCAAAATAATATGATGCAAAAGTTATAACTTCCTCCACAATATATGCATTAACAATAGAAATCTCAACATGTGTCTTATTTTTCACTTTTTTTTTCAAGTGATAAAGGAATCTAATAGTAATAAAACAAAATGTATTAAAAATTAACTTACACTAAAATTAATCAAATGCACTAACAACAATAAAAAATAAATAAAAAGTTCACATTTCAAATGGATACATCCATCAAAATTGAACAGGACCTCCAACTTTGGCCTCATATGGCAAGTGAACCAAAAGATGTTCCATGGAATCAAAAAATGACGGTGGAAATATTCTTTCTAAGTTATACAAAATGATTAGAATATCTCTCTCTAATTTCTCCATGTGTGAGTGACTCAATACTGTCGAGCAAATATTATGAAGGAAAATGCTTAATTCCGTAATTGCACCCCATATAAAATTTGGTAACATTTCCTTAAAGGCAATAATAATTAGTCTTTCTATGAATATATGACAGTCATGACTTTTCAAACCAATCAATTTACATTCCTTCAAATCTACGCATCTACCAAGATTAGAGACATAATCATCAGGAAATCTTAATGATTTGAACCATTCACAAATAATCCATCTCTGATCCTTATTCAATGTATAAATTGCTTTTGGTTTTGGTCCCCTACTATTTCATCAACATCAAGGGCAGATCGTTTACAGATGAGACACATATTTTTTTTTGCATTCAGATTGTCTTTTATTTTTTCAATAATATCTATCATCATATTTATTAGATTATCAAAAACATTCTTTTCAATATGCATTATATCAAGATTGTGATGAATTAAATTACTCTTTCAATACGGTAAATCCCAAAATATACTATGTTTAGTCCATTTATGCGTACTTCTATAGCCATATGTTGTAGCATTTGGTTCTTCAATAACAGATGAAAAATTAAGCACTCTATGCCATAAGTATTCACTAGTTAATCTCAATGGTGGAGGTGTTCTTTCAATTCTATTCTTAGTGAATTCTTCTTTATTTCTTCTGAATTTATGATTTGACAGTAAAAATTGTCTATGACAATCAAAATAACTCGATTTCTTTCCATGTTTCAATCTGAATGACTTTAATATCTCCATACATATTAGACATCCTAAAATCCCAGCGGTACTCTATCCTGATAACATACCATAAGCAGAAAAATCATTTATGATCAAAGAAGCACAACTCTCATTAAAAACATCTGATTAGTATGAACATCATATGTAGAAACACCCTCTTCCTATAGTTGTTTCAGCTCGGTAATCAGTGGTTGCATGTAAATATCTATTAACTTCTTGGGATTATGCAGGCCAAGAACTCAAACTTTTATTAAGTTTATTTTTTATTCTCATAACGAATAATCACCCTACTAATGTAAGAACTTTCATCTTGTTTAATATCATTCAGTTCTAGGTTGGATTTATTTTGAAAAAAAATTATTTCAACAGTTTTTAACCCTATTTAGTACAGGAGTTTTTACAATTAGAAGTATAAATTAATGTGTTTGTAAAATGAGACAAATATTTTTCTCTCACGTATTATCCTAAATGTTTCCCTCAAGTGTTCGTTTAACATTCAAAACCTCAAATGGATTTTTATATTGAGGATTTGTGTTTGTTTCATTGTATTTTGTCCATATGAAAATAGAAGTCACAAAGTATGCATGTTTGCAAACTTTTATAAAAGTTATTTTCTCTTCTCAATATGTATATTCGTTTTACTAATGTAAGGACTTTCATCTTGTTCGATATCATCCAGTTTTTGGTTGAATTCATTTTGAAGAAATTTTTTCAACACATCAAAACTCTCTCTACTTCAACAATATTGACAACTAAATGTATTAATTAATGCGTCATTAGGAGAAATCAAATATTCTCTACAAAACTGGAATCCTTAAGCAAAAGCGATTGATAACCCTCATTACTTCCCCTTAAACGTGTTATTTTGAATGTTGCCCTTTAGTGAACGTTGATCGTTCAAAAGCTCAAATGGATTCTTATATTGAGGATTAACATTTCTTTAATTGTATGTTGTCCATTTGAAAGCAGAAATCACATAGTATGTTTGTTAACAACTTTTTTAAAGGTTATTTTCCATCCTCATAACCAATACTCACCCTACTAATATAAGAACCATCATCTTGTTCGATATCGTCCAGTTCTTGGTTGAATTTATTTTGAATAAATTCTCTCAAGACATTTTAACTCTATCTACTTCATGAGTTTTGATAATTAACAGTATACATGATTGTGTCCGTAGAAGGATACAAATATTCTTCTAAAACATATTATCTTGAATGTTTCCCTTAAGTGATCGTTGTGCATTTAGAAGCATACATGGATTCTTATATTGAGGATTAGTATTTGTTTTATTGTATGTTGTCCATATGAAAATAGAAGTCACATAGTATGCATGTTTTCAAACTTTTATAAAGGTTATTTTCTATTCTCAATATGCATATTCATCCTACTAATATAAGAACTTTCATCTTGTTCGATATCATCCTGTTCTTGGTTGAATTCATTTTGAAGAAATATTTTCAATACATCAAAACTCTCTCTACTTTTGTAGTATTTACGACTAAAAGTATAAATTAATGTGTCATTAGGAGAAAACAAATATTCTCTTCAAAATAGTAATCCTTAAACAAATGTGATTGATAACCCTCGTTACTTCCCCCTAAACATGTAATTTTGAATGTTTCCCTCTAGTGAACGTTGATCGTTCAAACGCTCAAATTGATTCTTATATTGAGGATTAACGTATCTTTTATTGCGTGTTGTCCATTTTGTAAAAAAAATAATAATTATATATGGATTAAACCCTTTAATTAATTGGGTTTAATTAGTGGGCTAATTAGCCTTAATCAAGGAATTGGTTAAGAAGTGGGCTTAGACTATCTAATGGGCTGAATCCATTGGGCTGGAATTGGGCTTGGGCTGGAATTGGGCTTGGGCTGGTTGGCTTGAACCAATTTCACGAACGACGTTTAAAAAAAAACCGAATGAATAGCGATCAGCTCCTCTTCCATCGCGATTTCTTTCCTTTCACAGCCGCGATCCTTGATTTTTTCTCCTTCCCGATTGCCACCCTTTTCGTTGCAAGCGACGGCCTCGCTGCCGCCACCTGGTCGCCAGAGGTCATTGGAGGTCGCCTCGAGCGAAAGACTGTCGATTGTTGACCACCATGAGCTGGAGCTGCTACTGCCATCGTTGACCTTTCATCTGCCGTCGTCGACCCCTTAATCGAGAGGCCAACTCGACAACGTCTTCATCGGTGAAGCTCAGATCAGTCGCCGCCCTTTTCGTCACATCGCAAGGATGGTCCAACTGCCGCCTGAACCTAGCTTGTCGTTGATATCTCTGTCGACGACGAGGGAAGCCGGATCGGCTCCATGGATGTCGCAGCTGGGTAAGCACTGGTATCGCCATTTTCCTTAGGGTAGCGTAGTGATCGGGCTTCAGTTGATTTGGTTTTTCCCCTCTGTTAGCGATCATTGCAGCGACCAATGAGGGTTGGAGTTGATCATCTACGGTGGTTTTCTGATCTAGGTTACAGTCACTTCCATCGGCAGCTTAGCTCACCTGTTCGTTGATAGCTCGCCTCGCATTTGCAGAACCAGCTTGTCGTCGCATGACATGATGTGATCAGTTGTCTTGTGTTGCAACCAGTGATCTGCAGTCCTTGTGTTTTAAGGCTTGGCTCTGTGGATATCTTGTGGTTGTAGGCATTCGACTGTGAGGTTGCTATAACAGAGAAGGAATACCACCATTGCGGTTCACAGTGGTTGGGGGGTGCAGATCCATGAATTGGTCAACTTATTCGGACATCTTATTGTTGGAGATCGACAGTGGATTTATTTTCTAGATAGCCTAGTGCATGTGGGAACTACACCAGGTAAGTGTAGATTTTGGAATACTAGTTTCACAATGGATTTATTATTGGTATGATGAAATGTGGTTAATTGTTCAGATTGGATATTGCTAAGTGGGTCAAGAAGCAGTATAGAGAAAGCTCAATTTGGTAAGTTTCAATTTGGATTCAGCTAATTGTACCATAGAAGAGTTATCTATATAATTGATTAATTGGGGTGAATCTATGATAACTGTCTAGACTTAATCTGGGTAATCATGTGAAAATAATGGATGGTGAGGAAGTGTATGAGTTTACACTACTATGGGATTTGGTTAATCAAATCAGGAATTAAGATTAAGTTAGATACCTACCGGTTGTTTACATTCGTGTTTGGTTATATTCTGTGTTATTTACAGGATCTTGATTTGGGATAGATTTGCGAACGTAAAGACAGCTGGTGGTTCACATATTAGGTGGGTAATATCTACCTGGTCTGGTAGTTTTGATCAAATTCTAGTGCATGAATTTGGATATATGTTTATACCTGTTTACCTTAAATCCACTCTTATTTAATCATATGCTTGTACTGCCTTGACCTTTGAGATATATACTCTGTTACTTCATTGATTATCTAGCACGGATAGGAACTATAAACCCTATTATGTGTTAGCTGATGGATGTTCAGTAAGTACAGGTGGTTAGAGTTATCTTTGTGACCTCATATTTGGGTTACTGTGTTACATCACTAGGGTTAGGTGATGGATCGGATTATGGAGTCGATTGTTATATCATACCCGTATTAGTGGTGCATCTATGGTGGATCTAGTTGTCTGTGCATAGATAGTGTGTGGTTGTCAGTATGTGGCCATGGACTAGAGGTCCTAGCGTGATGGTATATCCATTATGGATCGTATATATGTGTATGATTATATGGATTGTCGATAGTATCTCGCTACTGACTAGAGGTCTTAACGTGGTTGATTGTCAGATGTGTATGACTCTTTGTGCGATAGAGAGAGTCTTGTGGATTGTAGTCCTTGCATAGTTGACTTTGAGTTGACCAGGACTCCCCGTGGGATAGGGAGTGTGGCGAGGATACATGTATGGAGCTATACATCATTACATTGCATGCATGCTGTTGACTGGGTCTCCCTTGTGGTTGAGACGGGTCGTCAGTCATCCTGCCTCCCCGGCCACTCGGGGTAGTGGTAGCAGGGTTGAGGGCAAAGCATTGGATGTGCTGCGCTCGGCCACTATAGACGGTGGTAGCTGGAGATGCGCACTTGGCCACTGTGCAGAGTGGTGTTAGCACTCGCCCACTATAGACGGTGGTTGTGTGACGTGCAGTTGTCCTGTGTGCGACGTTTGTCTACTCATGGGTAGGGGCGCGTGGCTCGCGAGGACCCTAGGAGTAGTTAACTCTTTATGCTTATACGCTACTCAGTCATACTACCCAACTCGGCCACTCGAGAGTAGTGGTAGCTGGAGTCGGGCTAGTTGTCATGTCGTGCCACCCTGGCCACTCTGGGGTCGTGGTTGGATGAGTTCGCAGACAGTGACCATGCATATGGATTGCTGATATATATGTATGCATGTATTTGATATATGTTTCACATATGCCTGTGAGATGTTGCATTTGATTGAGCTATGATTGCTGCATATGGTTGTTCATCATGATACATGTCATTTGCATTTTATATACTGCTGTGTGTTGAGCATGATATATGTGTTGGTTCAGACTGTTGTATGTATTTGATTAGCGTCATGTCATAGTGTGGTATGGACCGGGATGTTATTACATGTGATTATATATTGTTCATATGTCTGAGTGTTGGTCAGGTATGAGACTGACCTTGTACGTTATATGGGCTATGTTATTGTATATCTGTTCAGGATGATATAGCTTATGGTGTTGCAGACCGTCAGGTACGTTGGTACATTACTTCATGTTCAGTTGATCAGTTTAGTATATACATTGAGTATGACTATACTGTGGTTACTTGCTATTAGATTTGGATAGAACTGTATGTCTATTGGACTCATGCTGTATACCTGTAGATCTTCACATGTATACTTGTAGATCTCGTTATCCTATATGTTGTTCATGCACTTTCTATATATTACCCCTGAGTTTATACTCACCACCCTGGACCACAGGTTTCTGTCGCCCAAATGTGTAGAAGATTTCCTTGGGCGTTAAGCTCGCGGTGATCCCATCTCACACCGAACAATTGGGGTTTTCCACGTATTTGCTTCCGCTGTTGTTTTGTATTATGGCCATGTATAATCAATGTTGTATTTGGTTGTTGGTTTGTATGTTATTTTTGGTGTAGTATGTTAGAGTCGCACCGGTGCGCACCTTTGTGTTGTTGTGGATGTATTGTTTAGTATTGTCCATATATATGTCATGTAGTTGTGGGCCTACGGGCCTTATATTAACCCGATATGTTGCCACATACAGGGGAGATGTTGTCCGTTTGCTTTTCGGCACGACATACTCTCGGGGCATGACACATTTGAACCAAAGTCACATAGTAAGCTTATTCACAAACTTTTATGAAGGTTTTTTTTTCATCCTCATAATGAATACTCGCCCTACTAATGTAAGAACTTTCATCTTTTTTTATATCATCCAGTTCTTGGTTAAGTTTATTTTGAAGAAACTCTTTCAACACCATTTAACCCTCTCTACTTTAGAAGTTTTTACAATTAAAAGAATAAACTAATGCATATGTAAAAAAAAGATAAATATTTTTCTCAAACGTATTATTTTAAATGTTTCCCTCGAGTAATCATTGAACATTAAAAAGCTCAAATGGATTCTTATATTGAGTATTAGTGTGTCTTTCATTGTGTGTTGTCCATCTAAAAACAGAAGTCACATATGTTGGGACAGATTGATGCGCTAGGGGGAGGGTGGTGAATAGTATTTTGTGATTTCTTCAATTGCATTCATATGTTCATCTACAAATGGTCAGTATGCAGTGGAAATACAAGCATACACAATAGAAACATAGACAATTACAAAAATAAGACAAGATTTTAGGTGGTTCGGAACCCTAGTTCCTACTCCACGATCGAGTTCTAGTGTCCACACCACTAATAACTCTTCTCCTTTTCGAAAACACTCCGTAGGTGGAGAAACCTCTTACAATGGTCTTACAATAATAAAAATACAATCAAATATGAAATACAAGAACAATAAACTAAACATTTTACAAGAAGTGACATTTGTTTGGTTGATCTTTTGGTTGCTTTGTGAATCCGAGAGAGGGGGTGAATCTCGGAGATTATAAAAATGTTATTTTTATACTTTTGCAAACTATTCTTTTGCTTTTGAAAACTTAGAGATATTGCAGCAAAATTAAATAAAGTAAAATGCCAATTTTTTTTACTTGGTTCACAATCCGAACCAGATTGCTACTCCAAGGCCCATAGCTCTCCGACAACTACCTCGATGGGAAATCCACTAAAGATCCTCCGAATCGAGAACTCTCGATCTTGAAGGGTTTCACTTTTTACAAATAGTATACGATAAGGTACAAGCTACCTATCCTTTTGAAGTTAAGTACAAGCAAAGCAAAATTACAAGAAAAAATATAATATATCGACACTTCCTTGATGATTGAAATGTAGCTTGGAGTATCAGGGTTGTTGCGCGTACAATTGTGACATCACTTGGACATAGTTGAATTCTCTTATTTGGAGTTGGTGCTTCGTTTCTTATATAGACACTTTCTAGTTGACTGGAACACCCTCTAGTTGACTCCAAATCAGCTTGTTGATTTGGTATTTTGGCCTCTCCAGTCGACTCCAGGTCATCTGGCTCCGTTCCTTCACAGTTCAAGAAATTCCATATCCCAATCGACTGGATTTCTTGCCTTTTCGATTGTCAGATCTTCAGTCGATCACCAACCTAGTTGACAATTGGGTATCCAATCGACTGGGTTGGAGTCGACTGGAAACATCACAGTCGACTGGAGATCTGCAAAATGAGATTAGCCAAAATACATAGTATGAAAGGGACTGACAGTAGTAATATTGTCCGATCTTGATTTCTTAGTCCCACATAGACTATTCATCGGATCAACGCCTACCTTATCCCCCTACAGAGAACTCGATATCACCTCTTCACTCGAGGCTTACCTACCGATTGTTCTGTCCAACTTACCATGCTTGACATTCGATCTGACCCACTAGGGCTTTCCGCCAGTTGTCCGGTCTTCCTGACTCAGCTGGACTTCATGCCAGTTGTTTGGCCTCCTGACCCACCGATCTTCTGTTAGATGTCCGATCCATATGACCTATCTAGACTTTCTGCCTGGTGTCCGACCCTCGTGATCTGTCAAGTCTTCTGCCTAGTATCTGGTCTGCCTGACCTACTAGGACTTTTACTCAATGCCTAGTATCTGGTCAAGCCTGCACACTTAACATGTATATTAAAACACAAGTAGGCTTTCGCCCTACTTGCACCAATATTCTAACTTTAAATTATAGTTTATACATCAAAACTAAGGAGTGATGCTCTCTGCACCAATATAATCCATGTAGGCTTTCGTCCAGCGGATACCCTAGAAGTCGACTGCCCTTATCGATAGTCAACTACCAAGTCAGTAGTTGACTATGAGACATTCTGTGCCCTGACTACTTATGACTAGTTGATTGCTATACCCTAGTAATTGACTGCTTAAGTTCATTCGACTGTCCATCCATGACAATCGATTGCCAGTGGCCACAACAACAGTCGATCTACAATCGACTACACACCCGTCAATTGAATCATAACCCCAGTCGATTGCTCCGAGTCAACTGAGTCTCCGAGTGTCGAACACTCGATCAGTCGACTAGCCAAAGCTATTAGTCGACTGGTACACTTCAAAACTGAGGCTTAACCCAAGTATGATTCCCTCATACTCGACACTCACCCTTAAGCCTAGACCTAAGCCTTCTAGCTACTTCCATCAGCCTCAAGCCCTTGGCTCGAGTCCACACTCCTCACCCTTGGCCCTAGCTTTTAAGTGCTTCTGTCAGCCAAGTCATGCTACCGTATCTTACACCGCTAAGACTATACACTTGTACTTATATGCACGCCACCAAGACTACACACTTGGACTTACATGACCAAGATTAAACCCTTGGTCTTTTCCTTTGCCATATATTCATATTTGGACTTTCATCGCCAAGACTACACCCTTGGACTTACGTGGCCAAAACTATACCCTTGAACTTTTCTATTGCCAAGTATCCATACTGGAACTTTCCCTTACCAAGTACCCAATCTTGGACTTCTACATGCCAAGTATCCATACTTGAACTTCTACTTGAGTCTCACTCGAGCTTGGTCAACCTTGACCTGAGGCAGATTGCTCCAACAATCTCCTCATCACAATCTCCCCCATATGACCATGGATATCCCAATTATTCACTAGTCATATGTTGAGTCAAACTATATTGGCAAACATCAAAATACTACTTGAGTCCCACTCGAGTCTGGTCAATCGTGACGTGGGCCAATTGTACCAACAACATAGTATGCTTGTTCACAAACTTTTAAGCAGGTTTTTTTTCATCATCATAACGAATACTCACCCGACTAATGTAAGAACTTTCATCTAGTTCGATATCATCCAATTATTGGTTGAATATATTTTGAAGAAATTCTTTCAACACATTTTAACCCTCTCTACTTTAGATTTTTTTACAATTAAAAGTATAAATTATTATGTCTGCAAAAAGAGATAAATTTTCTTCTCAAATGTATTATTCTGAATGTTTTCTTCAAGTGGTCGATGAACATTCAAAAGCATAAATGAATTCTTATTTTGAGGATTAGTGTTTGTTTCATTTATGTTGTCTATCTGAAAATTGAAGTCACATAGTATGCATGTTTGCAAACTTTTATAAAGGTTATTTTCTATTCTCAATATGAATATTTGGTCTATTAATGTAAAAACTTTTCATCTTGTTCTATATCATCCTGTCCTTGGTTGAATTCATTTTGAGAAAATTCTTTCAACACATCAAAACTCTCTACTTTAGTAGTATTTACAACTAAAAGTATAAATTAATGTGCCCTTAAAAGAAAAGAAATATTCTCTTCAAACTTGTAATCCTTATGCAAAAGTGATTGATAACCCTCGTTAGTTCCCCTTAAACGTGTAATCTTGAAAGTTGTCCTCGAGTGAATGTTGAGCGTTTAAAAGTTCAAATGAATTCTTATATTGAAGATTAGTGTCTCTTTCATTGTATGTTGTCCATTTGAAAAAAAATGTCACATTGTATGCTTGTTCACAAACTTTTAGAAAGGTTATTTTCTATCCTCATAATGAATACTCATCATACTAATATAAGAACTTTCATCTTTCTTCGATATCATCGAGTTCTTGGTTGAATTTATTATTAAGAAATACTTTCAACACATTTTAACCCTCTCAACTTCAGGAGTTTTTACAATTAATAGTATAAATAAATGTGTCCGTAAAAGGAGGTAAATATTCTTCTCAAACTTATTATCCTGAATGTTTCCCTTGAGAGATCATTGAACATTCAAAAACTCAAATGGATTTTTATATTGAAGATGAGTGTTTTTTCATTCTATGTTGTACATATAAAAATAGAAGTCACATAGTATGCATGCTGTTGGTGCAACAATGCCCCAAGCATTTATATATATTTTGATGTTTGGATAATCATCTAAGTTAGGCAATGTTTTGTGATCTAATTGTATACATGTTTAAGTGACAGGAAAATCCAAGTATGAAGACTTGGTAAAAGACAAGTCCAAGTGTGATCTTGGCAAAGAGAAGTCAAGGAAAGGTCTTGGCAGCATAAGTCCAAGCATGTAGTCTTGGCGGCGTAAAGTCCAAGCAGTCCTTGGAAAAGGAAGACCAAAGGAAAGTCTTGGCGGCATAAGTCCAAGCATGTAGTCTTGGCGGCGTAAAGTCCAAGCGTACTTTGGCAAAGAAGAAACCCAAAGCATGACGAAACCGAAGGAAGCTTTTGAAGGCAAGCGCATGGATGGAGTCGTGGACTCAGAGAAATCCTAGAGGCGCAAGGCTGATGGAGAAGCTAGAAGGTTAAGTCTAGGCTTAGGTTATGTTTTCAAGTATGAATTAGTCATACTTGGAGTGTGCCAGTCGACTGGAACATGGTGTCGGTCGAACTGGCCCTTAAAATACAGCATTAGAGGTTGGAAGGTTGTTATCAGTCGATCGGGTTATCCTATGAATCGGTGATAGTCGACTCGAACTGATCGGCAGATACAAGCCGCAATCGATCGCACAAACAGAATGGCCAGAATCGATCGCTGGCTATGAGCGATCACCGAATCGCCATCGCTGGCAGCCGATTGATAGTCTTCCGTTGGTGATGACGCGACAAATCCCGCAATCCGATCGCTCGGCCGTTAGAATCGGCAATGATCGATGTAAGTCATCAGTCGACTGATAGACCTCCAACGGGAAAAAGAGGCTCTTTCCTATAAAAAGAGCCCAAGGGGAGCAAGAAGGGGCTAATGCTTATATTCTGATCTTTCTTCTAAGCTCCTACAAGTTTTCCAAGCTTTCTAAGTGTATTAATCTCCTTTCTCCTCTCAAATCTTCATTGTCATCTTTTGTAAGAAGAGGAGGTCTTTGTAAAGAGAAAGCTTCTTAGTGAAATTGCTTGGGTTGATCCACCTTAAGGATCGCGTGGAGTAGGAGTTATCTCGAACCACATAAAGGCTTTATTAGCATTGTTTTTGTTTTACATATATTATTTGTGTTTGCTTCCGCTAATTACTCTTGTAGAAACGAAAAGCGCTATTCACCCCCCCTCTAGCTTTCAAACGATCCCTAACAAGTGGTATCAGAGCCCGGATCGCATCGGAAGATCTAGCAATCAACCAGAGCAAAGATGACATTTTAAGAGGGGTATAGCACTGCGAGGCCTCCGTTCTTAATGACAGTTGGATATTGGAAAGGTAGGATGGAGTATTATTTAATGAACGATATTGAAAATTGGTTTAGTATTGTAGATGGTTTTGAGAAGCCGGTCGACGAATTCGGAGCACCACTACCGACAAAGGATTTGACAAGAGAGATGGCCAAGAAAGCACAAGCGAATGCAAAAGCAACGACCACACTTCAATGTGGTCTATCCAAGGAGCAACTATCTAAGGTCGGGCCATTCAACTCCGCAAAAGAGCTTTGGGAGAAGCTCATCGAACTCAACGAAGGATCCAAAGAGACAAGAAGGGCCAAGAGGGATCTTTTGATTGGCCAACTCCAAAGCTTCACTATGAAGACAAATGAAATGGTGAGCCAAATGCACGGGCGCTTCAAGGAGGTAGTCAACGGACTACACGTTATAGGTGAAAAGGTCGACAACCGAGACCTTGTGAGGTATGTACAAGCCTTCCTAGGACCACCTTATGGGCCTCAATGGTAGATGCCTATAAGGTCTCTAGGATCTTTCATTAGTTAAATTAGATGAGTTATTTTGTGAATTTCAATTGCATGAACAAGCTAACACTTCATCCAAAGAGAAGGGTATAGCTCTTGTTGTAGGAAAGAAGGAGAAGAAGAAAAAGGAAAAGAAGGAGGTGTCTTCCTCATCCAAATCCGAGGAGGACTCATCAAGTAGTGAGGATGAGTTGTCGGCAAGTGAGGTAGCACACTACGTCAAGAAATTTGGTGGGAAGTCAAGGAGGCTCACCAAGAAAGATGTGAAGAGGATGTTTCAATCCTCAAGAGGTAAATCTTTTAACAATTCAAATTCTATTTCTAACGTGTTTTGGTTGCAACAAGAAAGGGCATATAAAGCCCAATTGCCCGGAACTAAAGAAAAAGGAGGAGAAGGATAATAAGAAGAAGGAAAAGAAGAAGAAGGAGGTGATGATGGCACAAACGTGGGACACTCTAAGTATGGAGGAGTCTACCGACGATGAAGAAGTTTGCCATTCAACCCGGAACTTAGCCCTCATGGCATTGGAAGAAACTGAAGCTCGGCGAGGAGTCTTCTTCCTCTTCAGTGATGAATCATCATCAAGTGATGATGATGAGGTAAATGACTCACCCAAAGTAGATTTACTTTATAAGACTATTGCATGTTTACAAAATGCTTTAAATAGATCAAAAACTAGGATTAAGGATCTAAAATTAGAAATCAAATTATTTAAGAATATAGATGCATCATGTGATAAACCATCTAGTGATGATGATTGTACTCTTAGGGATGAAAATGATGAGTTAAGAAAATAAATAAGTAAATTAAGAACATCCCTAGAAAAGTTCACTAATGGTTCCAAATATCTAGATATGATTATTAAGGACCAAAGGGAAATTTACAATAAGGCCGGTTTAGGATATAGACCTAAGGAGAAAGAGGTAGCATTTGCATCCCTAGTTAGTAGAAAATCCATGATTAAAAGCAAGGGGAGAAAAGCATGGGTACCAAAGAAATTTATAATTAATGCTAGTGGTCCTAAGATTTGGGTACCTAAGGATTGTATTTTTCATGTGACATAGGTAGAAGAACCAAGCTTGTGGATAGTTGATAGTGGGTGCTCAAAGCATATGACCGGGGATGAGAGAAAATTCTCCACTATCAACCACACTAGCCAAGGAAAAGTGTCTTTTGGTAATAGCGACAAACTTAAAATTTTAGGAAAGGGCACCATTGAGGTATCTCCCAATCTTGCTATTCATAAAGTTCTATTAGTTAAAAATATGAAATTTAACTTACTTAGTGTAAGCCAATTATGTGATGCAAATTTTGATGTTAAGTTTGATTCCTCAAAATGCTTTATAAGACACAAAACTATAAATGATTGCATGTTAGTAGGCTTTAGAAAATCAAATATATATTATGTTGATTTATCTTATGCTACTAATCCTTCCACTAAGTGTCTTATTGCAAAAGAGGAAGAAAGTTGGCTTTGGCATAGGAGACTAGGTCACATAAACATGAAGAATATAGCCAAAATAGCAAAATTGAAGCTAGTCAAAGGATTGCCTAGAGTCAAATATCTCAAGGACAAGATGTGTGATGCTTGTCAAGAAGGGAAACAATCAAAAACATCACACAAAGGTAAAAATTTACTTAGTACCGCTTTACCATTAGAATTACTACATATGGATTTATTTGATTGCCATAGTACCCATCTATAATTGGTAGTAAATATTGGTAATAGTAGATGATTTTCTAGGTTTACTTGGGTGTTTTTCTTAAAAATAAGAATGAAACCTTAGAAATAATCATAGGATTTAGCAAAAGAGTAGAAAATGAAAGAAAACTCAAAATCAAGGATCCGTAGTGATCATAGTGGAGTTTGAGAATTCTAACTTTCAACTTTTGCTTAGAACAAGTACAAGCATGAATTTTCTTGTCCTAGAACACCCCAACAAAATGGGGTTGTGGAAAGAAAAATCGTGCCTACAAGAAGCGGCTAGGACAATGCTTAATGCATATTCCTTACCTAGCTACTTGTGGAAGCCGGTTAATACCGCTTGCTATATCCAAAATAGGGTATTAATTCATAGATTTTTAGGAAAAACTCCATTTGAATTGTGGAATGATACAATTCCAACAATTCATTATTTTAAGGTCTTTGGATGTAAAGTCTATATCTTAAATACCAAAGACAACCTAAGTAAGTTTGAGTCCAAAGCGGATGAGGGAATCCTAGTTGGATACTCATCCACTAGTGTAGGATATAGAGTTTACAATAAAAGGACTCAAAAGATTGAAGAATCTTCAAATGTTCAATTTGATGAAACTTCAAATACATACCCTAGAAAATCCCCTATTGATGATGACATAAATAATGAAAATCAAGAAATTACCAAACAATTTCAAGATTTAAACTTAGGGGGTAATAATCAAGGGGGAGGATTGGATCAAGGGGAAGTAAGGGATGATTCCGATAATGAACATAGAATTGAAGTAAATCATGATCAAACTCAACTTGATACACCTCCTAGAACCATAAGAGTTCATCAAAGTCACCCATTAGATCAAATTGTGGGTGAATTATCTCAAGGAGTTAGGACTAGGTCATTCCATAGGGACCCCACTAGTCATATAGCTCTAATTTCTCAAATTGAGCCCAAAAACATTAAAGATGCATTACTTGATCCGGATTGGATCTTAGCAATACAAGATGAATTGGCTCAATTTGATAGGAGTCAAGTGTGGGAGTTAGTTCCTAGACCAAGTGAAAACACTATTATTACTACAAGATGGGTCTTTAGGAACAAACTAGATGACCAAGGTAATATCACTAGAAATAAAGCACGATTAGTTGCAAGGGGTTTTAATCAAGTTGAAGGACTTGATTATGATGAAACATATGCCCCGGTTGCTAGATTAGAGTCCATTAGAATACTTTTAGCATATGCCTCCTATATGGGTTTCAAACTCCATCAAATGGATGTCAAATCGGCATTCCTAAATGGGTTTATTAAGGAAGAGGTGTATGTAGAACAACCTCCTGGGTTTGAAAATATGGACTACCCAAACCATGTATACAAACTTAGGAAAGCCTTATATGGTTTGAAACAAGCTCCCCGGGCTTGGTATGAAAGATTGTCAACTTTCCTAATCTCTAAGGATTTCAGAAGGGGTAGTATAGATCAAACTCTCTTTATAAAGTCAACATCTAAGGACATTTTTGTAGCCCAAGTATATGTTGATGACATTATCTTTGGGTCAACAAATGATGAGCTTCTTGAAGACTTTATTCAAAATATGGAAAAAGAGTTTGAGATGAGTCTAGTTGGAGAATTAAATTTCTTCCTAGGTTTGCAAGTTAAACAAACTAGTGAAGAAATTTACATTTATCAAACCAAATATGCTAAGGAAATGATTAAGAAATTTGGTTTAGAAAATGCTAAGGTAGTGTCAACTCCAATGGCAACCAATACCAAAATAGATAGTGATAGTGAAGGAAAACAAATAGATCTTACCCTTTATAGGAGCATGATTGGTAGCCTCTTGTATTTAACCGCTAGTAGACCCGACATATTATTTGCGGTTGGTATGTGTGCTAGGTATCAATCATGTGCTAAGGAATCTCATTTAGTTGCCGTTAAAAGAATTTTAAGATATGTCAAGGGCACACTAAATGTAGGTCTATGGTACCCTAGGACTAGGTGTTTTGATTTAATTGGGTACACCGATTCCGATTATGCCGGTTGCAAATTGGATCGGAAGAGTACTAGTGGTGGATGCCAATTCCTTGGGTCCTTCCTAGTGAGTTGGAGTAGTAGGAAGCAACCTTGTGTTGCTTTATCCACCACCGAATATGTTGCTATGGGTGGTTGTGTAGCTCAACTATTATGGATGAAACATATCTTAGAAGATTATGAGCTAACTTACTCCAACATGAAAGTACTTTGTGATAATGTGAGCACCATTAACTTGACCAAAAATCCGGTGCATCACTCTAGGACCAAGCACATTGAAGTGAAACATCACTTCATTAGAGACCATGTGGCTAAGGGGGACATTGAGCTTAATTACATTGAATCTAAGTCCAACCTAGCCGACATATTTACCAAGCCTCTCCCCGAAATAGAATTTTCATCACTTAGGAGAGAACTTGGGATGTGCTTTGTAGAATAGAAGTGTAGTTTTGCATGATTCTATAGAAATACTAGGATTTATACCTTTAACCATCTCATAAAACACTTAGGAAACCATGATTTTTGTATTGAGCCACCTAGACAACATGTGAGATGTTAGGAAGATGCACTTGGTTCATCATGCTTGTTATGATGCATTACTATGAACCAAAGTGTCATCTAGAAACATTAATCCTTCATTGGACCAATCATTAGGAAGGCCTATGTACAATTAATGTGCATATAGCTCCAAGAATATGATTGGAAATGTCAAATAAAATAAAATATAAACTATGTCTATCAAACCTTGAGAAACAATTTCCTATTGATAAGCCAAAGTGATACAGAGTTTTGCAAAAATATCATAACTTTTGCAAAATCTCAAGATTGTGTCAATATCAAAATCTAGAGGTAATATAATTTTAAAATAATTTTTTCTTGATAGGAAATGATCTAACAATATTACCCACAAAATTTCGTGATTTTTGATCTTTATTGAATTAATTATGAATTTTTAAATCTGGCGAAAAAATTATCGGTGATATCGATTGGTAGTACCTACTTGCTTGATTCGGTGTCTGGCATATCGCTCAAAGACTTACGGTTGTTATCGGTCGGCCGCCATTTATAGCGGTCGGCTACTCTGAAATCGTTCGTATCGGTATCGATTCGGCCGATAACCATCGATTCGTCGCCATTTATAGCGATCGGTCTCTGAAATCGTTTGTATCACGATTTCTCTCTTCTTTTCCTCTTAAACGACCTTCCACTGCACCTCTTAGCCGTTCTCCTTAGTTTTTCGGCGACTTCATCGAAACGAGATAACATTTGGAGTGCAATACAACTCGAGGAACTTCTCTTGTCACTCCGTTCGCGCTCTAGTTTCCAAATCCTTTCGGCTAGGGTTTCGTGGTCCGGCACTGATCTTTGTTCACCATGCCGCCTAGGTATATTTTCATTCCTGATCAATGTTTGTTTTGTTCCTATGATTGTATTTCACTAACCCATGCTTGTCTTGTTGTCTCTGTCCATGCATCATCAACCTACATTGTGCATTTTTTTTGTGTTGTCTTTTCACCCATTTAGAATTAAGCACTTTGCTACTAAGCGCACCCGGGCACCTCCGACCAATGAGGGCCCGTCAAACCCTCAACCCTCTGTTGATCCTCGATTTCCAAATTCCGCCCTTGAAAGTGCTTTCCATAAAAACAAATTCCAACTTATTCCACCTAGATCAATGGATTCCAAGTTTCTTAAAGACTACTGTTTCGACATTGTTCAAATCATCCAACATTACAACCTTGAGTCTTTAGTTTTCTGTGAACATCACGTAAATATCACCCTTCTCTCTGAATTTTTCAACAACCTACCTTGGAGATGGGTGAGATACGGACTCGCGTTGCTCATTGTGATCTGGATTTGATCCCAGATCTGGACCGATTTTCTCGGATGTCTTCTTCCGAGAATGATTTCACTCTATATCCATCTTGGAGTGAACCTCTTCCATCTCCTTTGAGGAGATTTCTTTAGATTCCTTCATGATACTTTCTATCACTATCCTCGACCTTTGAACACCAATTTATTTCAATCACAAGAACTTTCGCCTCGACAATGTCCTTTATAAGGTCGTTGCTCATTGTCTTCTCCCATAGTTACCGTGGTTTGGCCTTGGTTCAGCCCTCACACTTACTTCTCATGCATTTCTTTCACAATACTTAGACATTAACATTGGTCTCAATACCTTCCAATGCATCATTCATTTCATAAGGCCAAACAATGGGAAGATTCACATACCATTTGGAAATGTCCTCACTCGATGGCTCTCAGTAGGCATTGATGTCAATATAAGTCATTAAAGTCATGAATAGGAAATATGATCAGATGACTCGACGGAGTTTCTCATTGGCGGGCCTGAAGGCTGACAGAGGATCCGTCTTCTGGGACCCAGCACGGCGGGTAGTAGGTGCCGCTCCGACACCAGAGGATGCCGCTGTGGAAGGAGTTCTTGAGGTAGTCTTTGCGAGTGTTCTTGAGGGGATCGATCGGGGGAGCTGCTGCGAGCGATCTTTGTTCTACCAGACACATCCCTCAGTGCCCGCTTCGATGCTTTTGCGGAGCGGGTGGACACACGTTTTGAGGAGTTGCGCCTAGAGCATCAGGAGCTCCTCTCCCTCGTGAGAGAGGTGCATCGCAGCGGGACATCTTGGCGATTCTCACGCCTTTGCACTGGACACCCACCTCACGATGGTTTCGTCATCGACCGATGGATCTGAGGCTTGTTTTCTTTGTTATTTTCTTTTTGGCGTATATGCGGCATAAACTCCTACTTATGTAATGACTTTTGATTAATGAAATGAAATTGTGTTTTTTTATTCACTTCTATTAGTGCCTACAATTTGTTATTTGTCAAGTTTAGAAGTTGAGCATATAGTACGAAGTTATGAATATTGATACGATACAATTACACTTTTTGCGTCATAATTTTGTTATTTTAAATATCGTATCAATCCATTAATCTGATGAACATGTTTTTCGTCTAATATTTTTCATATGTTATATTAGTCGAATAAAATGTGTATGCCAAGTTTCGTGATTTTTAGACACCCACGTAATTTTCTACGCATTTTCAAACCTTGACTGAAAAACTCGAAATTCAGATTTGTGCGATATCGATCATTGCCATTATTGGCGATCATTTATTCGGCTTGATAGCGATTGGAAAGCGGTTTTTCATCGGTTAAAAGGTTCAATTTTGGACATTATACAATTTCCACAGTATATACATGATACCTTGTATGGAAAGGCGGATTTTCTTGGTGCACTGGTTTAGGGGGAGCTACATCCCTTATTTATATAATTGTTGGTGCAAGGCTAGGACATATTTGCCTATTCTATTGCTTATGTTTTGTTTCACATGTTATTTACACATCATGAAACATGTCTTGGATTTAGGGGGAGCTTCATATCAATTTTATACCTTTGTTCAAGATGTGTCAATTATAATTCCTTCCTGCACTTATTGGATAACCTCTTCTCTTTTTGTTGTATGTCAAAGGGGGAGAAGGGATATTTAAGTTAGAATTCATATTGAAATATGTTTATGTGTTAAAGACCTAACTTAAATGATTGCCAAACATCAAAAAGGGGGAGATTGTTGGTGCAACAATGCCCCAAGCATTTATATATATTTTGATGTTTGGACAATCATCTAAGTTAGGCAATATTTTGTGATCTAATTGTATACATGTTTAAGTGACAGGAAAATCCAAGTATGAAGACTTGGTAAAAGACAAGTCCAAGTGTGATCTTGGCAAAGAGAAGTCAAGGAAAGGTCTTGGCAGCATAAGTCCAAGCATGTAGTCTTGGCGGCGTAAAGTCCAAGCAGTCCTTGGAAAAGGAAGACCAAACGAAAGTCTTGGCGGTATAAGTCAAAGCATGTAGTCTTGGCGGCGTAAAGTCCAAGCGTACTTTGGCAAAGAAGAAACCCAAAGCATGACGAAACCGAAGGAAGCTTTTGAAGGCAAGCGCATGGATGGAGTCGTGGACTCGAGAAATCCTAGAGGCGCAAGGTGATGGAGAAGCTAGAAGGTTAAGTCTAGGCTTAGGTTATGTTTTCAAGTATGAATTAGTCATACTTGGAGTGCCGATCATTGGAACATGGTGTCGGTCGGCCCGCCCTTAAATACTGACATTAGAGGTTGGAAGATATTGCGATCGGTGGGGTTATCGGTCGGGCGACCGGTGACTCGACTCATTGCAACATACAAGATGGTCGATCGCGCCATTATTGGCGATCGATTGCCTAAGCAATGGCCCGTAGCCGATGGCTGGTCGACTCTGGCGATATCGATCGAGCGCCTGTTGGCGATCCGATAGTCTTCCGTTGATAATGACGACGGCAAATCCACAATCCGGACATTGAAGCCGTTAGAATCATGATCGTGATCATATGTAAGTCATCAGTCGACTGATAGACCTCCAACGGGAAAAAGAGGCTCTTTCCTATAAAAAGAGCCCAAGGGGAGCAAGAAGGGGCTAATGCTTATATTCTGATCTTTCTTCTAAGCTCCTACAAGTTTTTCAAGCTTTCTAAGTGTATTAATCTCCTTTCTCCTCTCAAATCTTCATTGTCATCTTTTGTAAGAAGAGGAGGTCTTTGTAAAGAGAAAGCTTCTTAGTGAAATTGCTTGGGTCGATCCACCTTAAGGATCGCCGTGGAGTAGGAGCGTTATCTCCGAACCACGTAAAGGCTTTGTTAGCATTGTTTTTTGTTTTTACATATATTATTTGTGTTTGCTTCCGCTAATTACTCTTGTAGAAACGAAAAGCGCTATTCACCCCCCCTCTAGCTTTCAAACGATCCCTAACACATGCTTGTAAACTTTTATAAAGATTATTTTCTATTTTCAGTATGCATATTCGTTCTAGTAATGTAAGAACTTTCATCTTTTTCGATATCATTTTGTTCTTGGTTGAATACATTTTGAATAAATTCTTTCAATATAACAAAACTCTCTCTACTTCAATATTTTTACAACTAAAACTATAAATTAATGTGCCCTTAGGACAAAACAAATATTCTCTTCAAAGATGTAATCCTTCAAAAGCGAATTATAACCCTCGCTACTTCCCCTTAAATGTGTAATCTAGAATGTTGCCTTCTAGTAAACATTGACCATTCAAAAGCTCAAATGGATTATTATATTGAAGATTAGCGTCTCTGTCATTGTATGTTGTCCATCTAAAAATAGATGTCACATTGTATGATTGTTCATAAGCTTTTAGAAAGGTTATTTTCTATCCCCAATGAATACTCGTCATACTAATGTAAGAACTTTCATCTTGTTCAATATCATCTAGTTTTTGGTTTAATTTATTTTAAGAAATTCTTTCAACACATTTTAACCCTCTGAACTTAAGGAGTTTTTACAATTAAAAGTATAAATAAATGTGTCCATAAAAGAAGGCAAATATTCTTCTCAAACGTATTATCCTAAATGTTTCTCTCGAGAGATCGTTGAACATTCAAAAACTCAAATGGATTCTTATATTGAGGATGTTTGTTTGTTTCATTGTATGTTGTCCATCTGAAAATAGAAGTCATATAGTATGCATGTTTGCAAACTTTTATAAAGGTTATTTTCTATTCTCAATATGCATATTCGTCCTACTAATGTAAGAACTTTCATCTTGTTCAACATCCTGTTCTTGGTTGAATTGATTTTAAAGAAATTTTTTCAACACATCAAAACTCTCTCTACTTCAGTAGTATTTACAACTAAAAATATATTAATGTTTCATTCAGAGAAAACAAATATCCTCTTCAAAATTGTAATCCTTAAACAAAAGCGATTGATAACCCTCGTTACTTCCCCCTAAATGAGTAATCTTGAATATTTCCCTCTAGTGAACGTTGATCGTTCAAATGCTGAAATGGATTCTTATATTGAGGATTAACATGTCTTTCATTGTGTGTTGTGCATCTGATAACAGAAGTCACATAGTATAGAAGTTACATAGTATGCTTGTTCACAAACTTTTATAAACATTTTTTCCCATTGTCATAACGAATAATCACTTTACTAATGTAAGAACTTTCATCTTGTTCGATATTATCAAGTTTTGGTTGAACTTATTTTGAAGAAATTCTTTCAACACATTTTAACCCTCTCTACTTCAGAAGTTTTTATAATTAAAAAAATAAATTAATATGTCTGTAAAAGGAGACAAATATATTCTTCTCAACGCATTACCTCGAGTGATCGTTGAACATTAAAAAGCTCAAATGGATTCTTATATTGAGTATTAGCATGTCTTTTATTGTGTATTGTCCATATGAAAATAGAAGACACATAGTATGCTTGTTCACAAACTTTTATAAATATTTTTTCCCATTCTCATAACGAATACTCGCCCTACTAATTTTAAAACTTTCATCTTGTTTAATATCATCCAGTTCTTGGTTGAATTTAGTTTGAAGAAATTCTTTCAACACATTTTAACTCTCTATACTTCAAGTTTTTTTTTACAAATAAAAGAATAAATTAATGTGCTCGAAAAAGGAGATAAATATTCTTCTCAAATGTTTTATTCTGAATGTTTCTCTCGAGTGATCGTTGAACATTAAAAAGCTCAAATGGATTCTTATATTGAATATTAGTGTTTGTTTCATTGTATGTTGTCCATCTAAAAATAGAAGTCACATAGTATGTATGTTTGCAAACTTTTATAAAGGTTATTTTCTATTCTCAATATGCATATTCGTCCTACTAATATTAAAACTTTCATCTTGTTCGATATCATCATGTTCTTCATTGAATTCATTTTGATGAAATTCTTTCAACACATCAACATTCTCTCTACTTCAGTAGTATATACAACTAAAAGTGTAAATTAATGTGCCATCAGGAGTGTAACAACCCAAATTTTAGTTTCTATACTTTTATTTATTTATTTAGAAAAAAAATAGAAATAAGAATAGGAAGGAAAAAAAAAGGGAAAAAAAATCGGGTGGTTGGCCACCCCGGGCTATTATGAAAGCGCGCATTGGTACTATACCGGGCCCATATCCAAGATGATTATTATTTTGAAGTATCAATATAAGTATAAGTAAAAGTTTTCAAAGTTAATCATTCCAGTTTAGATACACTATTTACAAGTTTTAAAATACTTAAGAGCATGGTTTATACAAGAGACGTATTCAAAATTATGATTTCCAGTTATGCTTGCATGTGTATCAAGGGTAAGAGAACTAGTTGCATGATTTCATATGTTGCATATTTTTGTGAGGATAGAAAGTACTTACTAAGCGTTATTGCTTATAGTTTGCATTTCCTTATACGGGAGATAAAGATAAAGAAAAGTTTCAGTGAGGTGGCATGGCGGACGAAGTGCTTGGAGTGTGTGGCGACGGAACAGTGGAAGTAAAAGATCCTGAGTGCATGTCACGCCCCGAAGGAGACCCCACCAGACGAAAATCCGGCAGCATCTCCCCTGTACGGGTGACAATCCAAATTTTACATACAAGGCCTACACGGCCACTATACATCGGTCAACACGACCGGAATCCATACTCACACGCAGTTATATAGATTGGCCTCAGGCCATCAACCAAAATAAAGGATAAGCAGTCTACCATAAATCGACTTACCCCTTCTGCCAACTGGGCAGGAATAACCAACAAAATCCAATCAAACTAAAAATCCGAATAAGATCCACAAGGACACCAAAATCCAAATACAAATCAATCTCCAAAATCTATACATGTCTTCTAACCAAAATATCCAAACCATAAAGCAATTATCCAAAAATAAAACATCTACGACGAGTGGGGGGTCCGGCAGCTGCACTCTCCTGACAGCTTCATCCTGAAATAGATATAAACCAACGGGGGTGAGTTCAAAGAACTCTGCGGGTATAGTAGATATGCAAAATCAGGTATAGCTAACAATAAAAATATCATGCCAGTACAGTCTAACATAAATAGGGTATGCAAGCAAGAAATACAAAATGACTGTACTTACCTGAATCTCCTACCCTGATATAGGAGCATGTGCCTGACTAGAAGTAATAAAGTCCTGATCATATATAAGCATGTATCCTGTATGCATGACAATCATATGCACATCCAAGGCATCAATAAAAATCGACAAACACAATACAAAATGCAATCGATTGCAAAATGCATGTCATGTCGTGATGACATGGTCACCCCAGCCGATCGGTCAGCCTCACGCAATGGTGAAGCCGAGTGGGTAGGGCTATGACAATATGCACTCTGCCATCACGCTCTGGTGGCCAAGTGGACGAGGATCTTTGTCGGTACACCTATCCTCCCGCCCAAACATAGTGGGGAGCTAAGCTCTCATCTCCGGTGTCATAGGCGGAGGAGGATCCTGCCGCTACCACGCCTCGTCGCTACCCATGGCGGACCGGCGAACTGAGCAACTGCACACACCCTCCTGATGTACCACTAACCCATGAGTGGCAGTGTGTGCAGGCCATGTAACTAGCTGCGGGCTCAACAATAATGGAACCCCGTCCAGCTAGCATGCAATCATGCGAAAATGGTGCATGATACTAAAGCATGTAAAACCTACTCAAAATATCTATCCAAATGATATGTACAACCAATATATATACATATCCCTAATCCATGTACTATGATCCATATCAAACAGGTAAATATAATCATATCCTAACACATGCATGTATCTAGTAGGCACCAAAAGCATACTAGGCATATAAACATGAAAAATTATTGTAAGCTATCCTAACTAGCATATCAATTTGACTTAATCTAAACGTTAAGTCAAAATACCCGCCTGAATATATATCCGCAAGAAGAACCGAATCGTCACGACTGGGGACCTGCCTCGTGACCGAAACCTGCATATAGCATAATTATAGTCAAGCACAAAATATACAATTCAATGACAAATCGAATAATTAATCGATTTCCTTCATATCCCAATTAACCCAAACCAATTTCCAAATCAATTAACCTAATTCATCACTTACAAAGATATCCTCAAGATCAAACAATATCACCCAAATCCCATATCCTCCGAACCATACCGATCAACCGAATAACTCCGGAATCAACCCAAATCGACCAATCAAGTCACCCGCCCTAGGAATTCCATCCACAGCCATTCCTTTCCCAAATCAGATCTCCAAGTCAATTTACAGCGGCTCAAACATTATTCACAGTCATTTACGCGACCATCTCCCAAAACAAAACCCTTACAGCCCCTCTCGGTAGTCCCCATTCCTTGCTGCCCTAATCACTGCCCCCACCAAACCCATAGAATCCCTGAACATCAAGAACACAAGAGAAAATCTAGGTATTTACCTAAACTCCACCCTCACCGGCGACACTAGGGGAGCTTGCGGCGGCGGAAGGCAAGGGGTGGCCGGCGCTTGCGAAGGGACATGTGGCGCGAGGACTCGGTCATGACACGAAGAAAAGTAGCCAAGCGGGCTGCAGCGGGAAGGCGGCAACGTTCGCCGGCGCTTGCGGAGAAGAGGTGTCGAGGCGGTTCTGTCGCGGCGGCCGGTCTGTGGCCGCGATGGTCGCGAGGAAGAACGGCGCGATCGTCGGCCGCGGAGGAGGTTTGCGACGGCAATGAGGGTCGTCGAGAACCGGTGGCGCGAGAAGAAAAGGCTCGCGCGGCAGCGAAAGGCAAGGCTCGCGACAATCCTTTAGCACGGGTGTGGTCGCGAGATCGTCGACGGAGGAAGAAGCGCTGGCGGCCGTCCGAGGAAGAAGGAAGGCTCGTGGAAGAACTCTCGCGAGAAGGAATTGAAGTTAGCGGCGGGGAAAAGAAAGAAATAGAAAATAGAAATTAGGGTTTTCCGTGTCTTTATCCCCTTTAAATAGATCCCTCTAAAGCCCCTTTACTTTATCCCCGTAAAACTCTCGTACAAAGTCCGTTTAAATCCAGAAAAATTCCGGAAAAATTCCTAAAATTCCCTAAAAATCTCGAAAAATTTCCAGGCTTATTTCCTTAATTATTGGGCCATTAAATTTAGTATTTTAAATCCCCGTATTTAACATTCTCCCCCACTAATTAAAATTTGGTCCCCAAATTTCCTACTCAGATGCATAACGAGTAAGAAATACCATAAGTACTGAAAATACACCTCACGTACCTCAAGTAAACAAGTGGGGGTATTGAGCTCTAATCTTTTCCTCGAGCTCCCAAGTAGCCTCCTCGTCGGTGTGGTGACTCCACCCGACCTTGACAAGTCGCACAACCTTGTTCCGCAACTGTCGTTCCTTGAAATCCAAAATCCGTACCGGAACCTCTGCGTACGTAGCATCAGGTTGAATGGAACCTGATACATCTGATAGAATATGTGTAGAATCTGGCACATACTTCCTCAGCATAGACACATGGAATACATCATGTATACTCGTCAAAGATGGTGGTAGCGCTAGACGATAAGCAACTGCTCCGATCTTCTCCAAAATCTCAAACGGACCGATATATCTAGGAGCAAGCTTACCACGGAGTCCAAACCTCTTCACCCCTTTCGTGGGTGAAACTCGCAGAATACATGATCACCAATGAGAGAACTCCAAAGGTCTCGTCTCACGATCCGCATAACTCTTACAGCGATCCTGCGCCTCTCTGTCATCCTACGTCGATAGTACGGACCAACTCTGCCTCATACTGAGCTCTCTGGGGTCCTAGCAACTGGCCTCCCAACCTCCTCCCAGAGGGTGGGTGTACGACACTGCCTACCATACAATGCCTCATACGGGGCCATTTGGATAGCCGAATGATAACTGTTATTGTAGGCGAATTCCACTAACGGTAAATGATCCTCCCAGTTGCCTCCGAAATCTATAACACAGGACCTCAGCAAATCCTCTAGTGTCTGCAGATGGTCCGCTCGGTATCCATCTGTCTGCGGATGGAATGCAGTACTAAACCGAAGCTGTGTGCCTAAAGCCTGCTGCAGACTCTGCCAGAACCTAGAAGTGAACCGGGGATCTCTATCTGATATAATGCTCAAAGGAACACCATGCAATCTGATGATCTCCCGACAATATAGCTCTGCCAACCGATCCGATCCAAGAGTCTATCTTCCGAATCGATAAAGTGCGCGGATTTGGTTAGTCGGTCTCGACTACCCAAATCGTCGCATCATAACTTGAGCGTGTCCTCGCAAACCCATCACAAAATCCATAGTAATATGATCCACTTCCCACTCGGGAATAGGAATCCTCTCGAAGTAATCGGTGGTCTCGGTGCTCGGCCTTGACTCTGTGACAAATCGGACATCTAGCTACAAAATCGCGATGTCTTTCTTCATACCGTTCCACCAATACAACGCTTTAAATCTCGATACATACGGGTTCACTTTGGGTGGATCGAAATCGAGCGATGTGCCTCCTGTAACTCCTCCATGCAGGGTGAGGATAATCTACCTCGGAAATATATAATACCCTCATATCTAGGGTGAACTCATCTGCTCCGAAGTGATCGACTACCAATGAAGCTGTAAATCTTGATCATTTGGCCTAGCCTCCGGACTCTCGTCCGGATAGGCAGTGAGCAACCATGGTAACTAGAGCATACGCTCTGTCGGTCCACTGCTCCTCTAAGCTCAACTCGGAGAAACCACAGAATCAAATCCGTGACCAAACTTCGGAAGAAGCTAAAGTCCCTCGGGACTTAGGCTAAGTGCATCGGCAACCACATTGGCTTTCCTGGGTGGTAGGCGATGGTACGATCATAATCCTTCAGAACTCCATCCATCTCCTCTGCAGCCGGAATTGAGTTCATACATAACAGATATTTGAGACTCTTATGATCGGTAAGAATCTCAAAGCGTAATACCATATAAATGATGCCTCCAAATCTTGAGGCATAGATAATAGCGGCAAACTCTAAATCATGGCGGGTAGTTTTTCTCATGATCCTTCAGTCGAGAAGCATAAGACTACCTGCTCTTTGATCATCTTTGCGCTAAACCTGTAGAGGCGCATCGTATAAAGAACGAAACCATCGTCCCCCGATGGCGATACGAGAATCGGGTCGACACCAATCTCCTCTTCAACTCCTGAAAACTAGTCTCGCACGCCTCTGTCCACGTGAACTTCACGCCCTTCCTAGTAAGGCGTGTCAATGGCATAGCAATGCTCGAAAAACCCTCAACGAACCGTCTGTAATATCCGGCCAAGCCTAGGAAGCTGCGAACCTCCTGAACTGATCTCGGCTGCTCCCAACTAGTGACAGCCTCGATCTTCTGGGGGTCAACCGAAATACCTCTACTCGAAACCATATGTCCCAGAAAACCGACTGAGTGTAACCAAAAGGCGCACTTATTGAACTTCGCATATAGTCGCTTTCGAGCCTATAACAAGGCGAAGATCTTTGCGCGTGTTCCTCCTCGGAACGAGAATAGACCAGAATGTCATCGATAAAAACAATGACGAACCGATCTAGAAAATCCATAAATTCACGGTTCATCAAATCCATGAATACCGCTGGAGCATTGGTAAGCCCAAATGGCATTACCAAAAACTCATAATGTCCATATCTGATGCAGGCCTGTCTTACGAATGTCGAATCTCTAACCCTTAATTGATGATATCCGGACGCGGATCAATCTTAGAATAGTGATGTACCTGCGGTGATCAAACAAGTCCTCAATCGTGGCGGATATTTATTCTTGATAGTAATGGCGTTCAAGCGCTGTAGTCGATGCGGTCTGTCATCGAACCATCTTTCTTCTTCACGAAGAGAACCGAGAACCCTGTGGTGATGCACTAGGCGAATAAAACCTCTCGGCCCAAAAGTTCCCGGAGTGAACCTTTAACTCATCCAACTCTCTGGCCATACGATAAGGAGCTGGCGCCGCGCCGCCCTGTATTAACTCAATCATGAACTCCACTTGCCTTCCGGGAGGCGACTGTGAATTCCTCCGAAAGACATCCGATACTCTGACAATAGGGATGTCCGCGATCCGAGAGTCACTACCGCCTTTCTACATTGATCATAGATAATAGAAAACCCCGCAACCGCAATAAAAGCTTCGAGCCTCAATCGCAGAATGGTCGCTATACCGCCGTCCCGGATGCCGTGAAATCCCAATGAGGGTTGGTTCGAGGTCCAATGTGACCACCCTCGTCTCGACAATTCGCGGGCATGATATGTCGACACCAATCCATGCCAAGAATAATATCGAACTCGACCATATCCAAGACCAATAAATCTACCGTAAGAATGATGTTACCAAAATCTAAAGGACAACCTGACCTCCCGGTAACATCCAATGTATTGCCAGATGGTAGGAGACGACTAATCTCGTGATCTACTAGCCGATAATCTACCAATCTCTCTCATAAAAGTACGAGAAATAAACGAATGCGAACTACCAAGATCAACTAGCATAATAGCCGAAAATGCATAAAGTGAAACCGCATCACAAATACGGATTCGCTTGGCTCGCGCATCCTCTCTGGTAATCGCATGAATCCGCCCAGTCTCCGGTGGCGGTGGAGGTGGTATCACTGCCAAAGGTGGATGTGCCTGAGCCTGAGACTGATACGAAGACTGGTACGAAGGCTGATAGGAAGGCTGGTATAACGGCTGCGATCGCATCGCACGCGCGCCACCGATCTCGAACTAGTGGCGGCGGCCGCACTGATATCAGATCGTGGCGTCGCTGCGAATGGTACTGCAGTGGCCGATCGATCGTATCGCATCGCGTCCTCAAATCAACCTCGTGACACCGTCACGGCAATCGTGTACTCGCCCATGAATACCATAGGCGACTCAAGGGGAGCTGCCTCGCGGCGCGCGAAGGTCCGGCCGTTCGCCCCTCTCTCGAGTCCTGCATCGACGAACGGCCTCCCTGAATAGAAACCCCGGAAGCCACATGCTGAGCCTTCAACGAACAATCTCGGCTCATGTGTCCAGTGCAATAATAATAGCAAACCGCCGCCCCAAGGTGCAGCCGAGATGATATGCTCTTCGATCCACAACGAATACAATAGAGGTGTCGCCAATGGGCGGTCTCCGTCACAAAAGACCGCGAGGGCCCACCAAGATCGCCCCGATTTCGAGGCTAGATGCCCTGAATGACTCGACCCGTGATCGACCACTCCCGATGTCCGAGTCCGGGTGGCTGGTCCGACTGTAGATCTTTCACCGCTTTCCTCTTCCCGCTCAGATATAACCCTCTGTTGAGCCGACTGATCAACAAAGCTCTATCCAACGCCTCTCGGTAGGAAGAACTACCAAATCCTGCCATCCTGACCTGTAAATGCCCATCTAGTCCCTGTACAAACTGCATCATCCGTGACCTATCCTCAGCAACTAACTCTGGGCAAAACTCGCTAACCGATTAAATTAGTATTATACTCCATCACTGAGCGATTATTCTGTCTTAGACTCAGAAAATCCTGACGTCTCATCATCTGATATGCCCGCGGGAAATACTGACTCTCAAAAGCCTCTCTAAATCTCGCCAGTAACCTCGCCGCCGCCAATAATCGAGCCAGATATCCACGGATCTCGGCCTCGCCTCGTAAATGGAAGGCCGCTAACTCGCTTTCTCCCACTCGTGAGCGCACTATAGTAGAAGGTACGCTCCATCGCTCGATCCAAGATCGAGCCACGATCGGATCGCCTCCGCCGAATAAAGTGAACCGGCTCTTCATCGACTTAGCCAATCCCGGAATCCGAGCTCAGGCCGCAGCCTACATGAGGGGTAAGTAGGGCCGAGCATCGAGTGAGGGTCGACCGGCCTACCGATGGGCCTGCCGGGTCTGTAGTAGAAGGTCCTCGGGGGTTCTGATGTGTAGCAAGAGGATCTCCCGCCGTACATCGGATGCCCAGAAGGGGTATCTCGGGAGGAGGATCCGCCGAGGATCGAGGATCCACTACTCAAAAGACTGTGTGGAATCGACCTCGATCAATATGCTTACCTCGGTAGATCTCTCGCAAGTCACCACCAAAGATCTCTGGGTCCTTCCGGGCGTGGCTGCCCCACACCACGCCTCGGCGCAAGTATACGCCCACCTCGCCTCATATCTGTTAAATGAATACAGATATTACCATAAATAATAAAAACATATCAAATTTATCATCATACCTATTTCACCGTCAGAGAGGTCCAGAGCCAAAACCCCATATTAATCTCACAAAAATCCTCGAATTTCAAACATAAAATCGCCAAATCCATACCAATCCAAAATTTCCAAATTACTCGCAAAACCTCGCCAATACATGGCGAACTCCGAAAAATCCAAAACCCCTAGGAACTCAAAACCTAGGCGCTCGATACTCAAATAAATTGTCATGCCCTCAAGGAGACCCCACTGCATTTAAAATCCGGCAAAGATCTCTGTACGGGTGACAATCCAAATTTATATACAAGGCCTACACGGCCACTATACATCGGCCAACACGACCGAATCCATACTCACACGCAAGATATATAGATTGGCCTCGTGCCATCAACCAAAATAAAGGATAAGTCTACCATAAATCGACTTACCCTTCCGCCATCAAGAATACTCAACCAAAATCCAATCAAACTAAAAATCCGAATAAGATCCACAAGGACACCAAAATCCAAATACAAATCAATCTCCAAAATCTATACATGTCTTCTAACCAAAATATCCAAACCATAAAGCAATTATCCAAAAATAAAACATTTACGACGAGTGGGGATCCTAAACTCTCCGGACAAATTTTCATCCCGAAATAGATATAAACCAACGGGTGAGTTCAAAGAACTCATGTATAGTAGATATGCAAAATCAGGTATAGCTAACAATAAAAATATCATGCCAGTACAGTCTAACATAAATAGGGTATGCAAGCAAGAAATACAAAATGACTGTACTTACCTGAATCTCCTACCCTGATATAGGAGCATGTGCCTGACTAGAAGTAATAAAGTCTTGATCATATATAAGCATGTATCCTGTATGCATGACAATCATATGCACATCCAAGGCATCAATAAAAATGCAGCAAACACAATACAAAATGCAATCAGTGCAAAATGCATGTCGTGCCAATGACATGGTCACCCCTGACGCCAGTCAGCCGCCTCACACGCAATGGTGAAGCCGAGTGGGTAGGGCTATGACAACTGTGCACTCTGCCATCACTGCTCCTGAGTGACCGAGTGGACAGGATGCTGTCGGAGTACACCTATCCTCCTGCCCCAAACATAGTGGGGGAGCTAAGCTCTCATCTCCCGGTGTCATAGACCAGGGGAGGGATCCCTGCCCGCTACCACGCTGCCTCATCGCTACCCATGAGCGGTCCAGCGGAGCCTGACAGAGCAACTGCACACACCCTCCTGATGTACCACTAACCCATGAGTGGCAGTGTGTGCAGGCCATGTAACTAGCTGCGGGCTCAACAATAATGGAACCCCGTCCAGCTAGCATGCAATCATGCGAAAATGGTGCATGATACTACAGCATGTAAAACCTACTCAAAATATCTATCCAAATGATATGTACAACCAATATATATACATATCCCTAATCCATGTACTATGATCCATATCAAACAGGTAAATATAATCATATCCTAACATGCATGTATCTAGTAGGCACATACTAGGCATATAAACATGAAAAATTATTGTAAGCTATCCTAACTAGTATATCAATTTGACTTAATCTAAACGTTAAGTCAAAATACCTACCAATATATATCCGCAAGAAGAACCAAATCGCCACGATCGGGACCTACGCGTGATCAAAACTCGCATATAGCATAATTATAGTCAAGCACAAAATATACAATTCAATGACAAATCAATATTTAATCGATTTCATTCATATCCAAATTAACCCAAACCAATTTCTAAATAAATTAACCTAATTAATCACTTACAAAGATATCCTCAAGATCAAACAATATCACCCAAATCCCATATCCTCCGAACCATACCGATCAACCGAATAACACCGGAATCAACCCAAATCGACCAATCAAGTCACTCTAGGAATTCCATCCAATTATTCCTTTCCCAAATCAGATCTCCAAGTCAATTTACGCTCAAACATTATTCACAGTCATTTACGACCATCTCCCAAAACAAAACCCCATACCCTCTCTCGGTAGTCCCCAATTCCTCACGCCTAATCACGCCCCACCAAACCCATAGAATCCCAGAACATCAAGAACACAAGAGAAAAACTAGGTATTTACCTAAACTCCACCCTCACCGGCGACACTAGGGGAGCTTGCGGAAGGCAAGGTGGCCGGTGCGAAGGGACCCACGCAGGACTCTGGGTCATGCGACACGAAGAGTAGCCGACGGGCTCGAGCACCGGAAAGCGGCAACGTCACGGCACTTACGGAGAAGAGGCGTCAGGCGATTAGGTTGGCGACCGGCGGCGCGCGGCATCTGGTCGCGAGGAAGAGAACAGCGGTCGATCGTCGGCCGCGGAGGGAGGTTGCGGCACGCGTCGAGAACCGGTGGCGCGAGAGAAGAAAAGGCTCGGCGACGACGAAAGACGCCGGCTCGCAGCAATCCTTGGTGTGGCGTCGGTGGTCGAGGAAGCGGAGATCGTCGACGGAGGAAGAAGGTGGCGGCGGCGGCGTCAGTGCCATGAGGAAGAAGGAAGGCTCGGCGGAAGAACTCGCGAGAAGGAACTAGGAAGTTAAGCGGCGGGAAAAGAAAGAAATAGAAAATAGAAATTAGGGTTTTCCGTGTCTTTATCCTTTAAATAGATCCTCTAAAGCCCCTTTACTTTATCCTGTAAAACTCTCGTACAAAGTCCGTTTAAATCCAGAAAAATTCCGGAAAAATTCCTAAAATTCCCTAAAAATCCCGAAAAATTTCCAGGCTTATTTCCTTAATTATTGGGCCATTAAATTTAGTATTTTAAATCCCCGTATTTAACATTCTCCCCCACTAATTAAAATTTGGTCCCCAAATTTCCTACTCAGATGCATAACGAGTAAGAAATACCATAAGTACTGAAAATACACCTCACGTACCTCAAGTAAACAAGTGGGGGTATTGAGCTCTAATCTTTTCCTCGAGCTCCCAAGTAGCCTCCTCGTCGGTGTGGTTACTCCACCCGACCTTGACAAGTCGCACAACCTTGTTCCGCAACTGTCGTTCCTTGAAATCCAAAATCCGTACCGGAACCTCTGCGTACGTAGCATCAGGTTGAATGGAACCTGATACATCTGATAGAATATGTGTAGAATCTGGCACATACTTCTCAAAGATAGACACATGGAATACATCATGTATACGTCCAAAGATGGTGGTAGCGCTAGACGATAAGCAACTGCTCCGATCTTCTCCAAAATCTCAAACGGACCGATATATCTAGGAGCAAGCTTACCACGGAGTCCAAACCTCTTCACCCCTTTCGTGGGTGAAACTCGCAAGAATACATGATCACCAACGGAGAACTCCAAAGGTCTCCGTCTACGATCTTCATAACTCTTCTGGCGATCCTGCGCCTCTGTCATCCTACGTCTGATAGTACGGACCAACTCTGCCTCATCGAGCTCTCTGGGGTCCTAGCAACTGGGCCTCCCCAACCTCCTCCCAGAGGGTGGGTGTACGACACTGCCTACCATACAATGCCTCATAAGGGGCCATTTGGATAGCCGAATGATAACTGTTATTGTAGGCGAATTCCACTAACGGTAAATGATCCTCCCAGTTGCCTCCGAAATCTATAACACAGGACCTCAGCAAATCCTCTAGTGTCTGAATGGTCCGCTCGATCGCCCATCTGTCGCGGATGGAATGCATACTAAACCAAGGCTGTGCCTAAAGCTGCTGCAGATCGCGAGAACCTAGAAGTGAACCGGGGATCTCTATCTGATATAATGCTCAAAGGAACACCATGCAATCTGATGATCTCCCGACAATATAGCTCTGCCAATCGATCCAGAGAGTCGGTCTTCCGAATCGATAAGAAGTGCGCGGATTTGGTTAGTCGGTCTACGACTACCCAAATCGCATCATGGCCTTGACGTGTCCTCGGCAAACCCATCACAAAATCCATAGTAATATGATCCCACTTCCACTCAGGAATAGGAATCCTCTGAAGTAATCGGTGGTCTCGGTGCTCACCTTGACTACCGACAAATCAGACATCTAGCTACAAAATCCGCGATGTCTTTCTTCATACCGTTCCACCAATACAACCGCTTTAAATCTCGATACATACGGGTTCCGCCTGGGTGGATCGCAAATCGAGAGCGATGTGCCTCCTGTAGTAACTCCTCCATAACCGGGTGAGGCTGAGGTACACATAATCTACCTCGGAAATATATAATACCCTCATCATCTAGGGTGAACTCATCACGTCTCAAGTGATCCGACTACCAATGAATCAGAATGCCGATCATCTTTGCTAAGCCTCCCGGACTCTCGTCCGGATAGACGACTGAGCAACCATGGTAACTAGAACGCCCTGCTCTGTCGGTCCCTGCTCCTCTAAGCTCAACTCAGAGAAACCCTGAATCAAATCCGTGACCAAAACTCGGAAGGAAGCTAAAGTCCCTCGGGACTTGGCTATGCCGAACCACATTGGCTTTCCCGGGTGGTAGCCGATGGTACAATATAATCCTTCAGAACTCCATCCATCTCCTCTCATCGGAGATTGAGTTCCTTCTGTGTAAACAGATATTTGAGACTCTTATGATCAGTGAGAATCTCAAACATAATACCATATAAATGATGCCACCAAATCTTCAAGGCATAGATAATAGCAGCAAACTCTAAATCGTGAACTGGGTAGTTTTTCTCATGATCCTTCAATCGCCGAGAAGCATAGGAGACTACCTCGCCATGTTGCATCAATCGCGCCTAAACTCGTAGAGACGATCCAGTATAAAGAACGAAACCATCGTCCTCGATGGCAATACCAATCGTGGCCGACACCAATCTCCTCTTCAACTCCTCGAAAACTAGTCTCGCACGCCTCTGTCACGCGTGAACTTCACGCCTTCCCGTAAGGCGTGTCAATGGCATATAAATGCTCGAGAAACCCTCAACGAACCGACTGTAATACCCAGCCAAGCCTAGGAAACTGCGAACCTCTGAATCGATTTTACGCTCCCAACTAGTGACAGCCTCGATCTTCTGGGGGTCAACTGAAATACCTCTACTCGAAACCACATGTCCCAGAAAACCGACTGAGTGTAACCAAAATGCGCATTTATTGAACTTCGCATATAGCCGCTTTTGTCGGAGCCTATCGAGAACAAGACGAAGATGCTGCGCGTGTTCCTCCTCGGAACGAGAATAGACCAGAATGTCATCGATAAAAACAATGACGAACCGATCTAGAAAATCCATAAATTCGCAGTTCATCAAATCCATGAATACCGCTGGAGCATTGGTAAGCCCAAATGGCATTACCAAAAACTCATAATGCCCATATCTGGTACGGAACGCTGTCTTCTGAATGTCAGAATCTCTAACTCGTAATTGATGATATCCGGACCGCAGATCAATCTTAGAATAGACTGATGTACCTCTGAGCTGATCAAACAAGTCCTCAATACGTGGCAGGGGATATTTATTTTTGATAGTGACGGCGTTCAATTGCCTGTAGTCGATGCACAGTCTCATCGAACCATCTTTCTTCTTCACGAAGAGAACCGGAGAACCCTGTGGTGATGCACTAGGGCGAATAAAACCTCTGTCCAAAAGTTCTTGGAGCTGAACCTTTAACTCATCCAACTCTCTCGGGGCCATACGATAAGGAGCTTTCGATGCCGGCGCCGTCCCAGGTATTAACTCAATCATGAACTCCACTTGCCTTCTGGGAGGCAGACCCGGTAACTCCTCTGGAAAGACATCTGGATACTCTCGAACAATAGGGATGTCCGCGATCTGAGAGTCACCACTGTCTTCTACATTGATCATAGATAATAGAAAACCCCGCGCAACCGCGCAATAAAAGCTTACGAGCCCAATCGCGAAATGGTCGCTATACCGTGTCGTCCGGATGCGATGAAAATCCCACGAGGGTTGGTTCGAGGTCCGAATGTGACCACCCTCGTCGACAATCCAACGTGGCATGATATGCGCGATACCAATCCATGCCAAGAATAATATCGAACTCGACCATATCCGATACCAATAAATCTACGTAAGAATGATGTTACCAAAATCTAAAGGACAACCTGACCTCCCGGGTAACATCCAATGTATTGCAGATGGTAGGAGACGACTAATCTCTGTGATCTACTAGCGGTAATCTACCAATCTCTCTCATAAAAGTACGAAATAAACGAATGCGAACTACCGATCAACTAGCATAATAGCCGAAAATGCATAAAGTGAAACCGCATCACAAATACGGATTCGCTTGGCTCGCGCGCATCCTCTCGTAATCGCATGAATCCGCCAGCCTCCGTGGCGGTGGAGGTGGTATCACCGCCAAAGGTGGTTGTGGCTCGAGCCCGACCGATACGAAGATCGTACGGCGCCGATAGGAAGGTCGTATAACGGCCGCGCGATCGTACTGCATCGGCTGCGGCCGATCTCGAACTAGTGGCGAAGGCCGCGCCGAGCATCAGACGTGGTCGGTGCCGCGAATGGTACTGCATGCTGGCCGAGATCGCCGATCCGCATCGCGTCCTCAAATCAACTGTGACACGTGACGGCATCGTGTACTCGTCCATGAATACCATGGCGACTCCGAAGGGGGAGCCGCCTCGCGGGCGTTGCGAAGGTCCGCCGCTCGCCCTCTCCGAGTCCTGCATCGACGCAACGGGTCCTCCCCGAATAGAAACCGGAAGCCACATGCCGAGCCTTCAACGAACAATCTCGGCTCATGTGTCCAGTGCAAATGCAATAATAGCAAACTGGCTGTCCCAAGGTGCAGGCTGAGATGATATGCTCTTTCGATCCACAACGAATACAGTAGGTGTCGCCAATGGGCGGTCTCCGGCTCTGCTGAAAAGACCGCGAGGGCCCAGCTGAAGATCGCCCCGATTTACGAGGCTAGCTAGATGCCCTGTAATGACTCGACCCGATTGATCGCGCCACTCTGGCGATGTCCAAGAGTCCGTGGTCGATGGTCCGACTGTAGATGTTTCACCGCTTTCCTCTTCCGTCAGATAACCCTGTGAGCCGACTCGATCAACAAAGCTCTATCCAACGCCTCGGTAGGGAAGAACTACCAAATCTCGCCATCGACCAGAAATGCCCATCTAGTCCTCAGACAAACCTGCATCATCCGTGACCTATCCTCAAAGAACTAACTCGGGCAAAACCTCGCTAACCGATTAAATTAGTATTATACTCCATCATCGAGCGATTATTCATCTTAGACTCAGAAAATCCTGACGTCTCATCATCTGATATGCCCGCGGGAAATACTGACTCTCAAAAGCCTCTCTAAATCTCGCCTGTAACCCGCCGCCGCCAATAATCGAGCCGATATCCCACCGTGATCTCGGCTCACCTCGTAAATGGAAGGCGCTTAACTCGCTTTCTCCCACTCGTGAGCGCACTATATAGTAGAAGGTACGCTCCATCGTCTCGATCCAAGATCGAGCCACGATCGGATCGCCTCCACGAATAAAGTGAACCGGCTCTTCATCGACTTAGCTAATCCCGAATCCGAGCTCGGCCGCAGCCTACATCAATAGGATAAGTAGGGGCCGAGCATCGAGTGAGGGTCGACCGGCTCAATGGGCCTGTGGTCGTAGTAGAAGGTCCTACCGCGGGGTTCGATGTGTAGCAAGAGGATCTCCCCGGTACATCGGATGCCCCAAAGAAGGGTATCTCGGGAGGAGGATCCGCCGAGGACCGAGGATCCACTACTCCCAGCACCTGTGGAATCTCGACCACTGATCAATATGCTTACCCTCGGTAGATCTCTCGCAAGTCACCACCAAAGATCTGGGTCCTCCGGGCGTGGCTGCCCCACACCACGCCTCTCGCAGAAGTACGCCACCTCGCCTCATATCTGTTAAATGAATACAGATATTACCATAAATAAAAAACATATCAAATTTATCATCATACCTATTTCACCGTCGAGAGGTCCGAGTCGCCAAAACCCCATATTGATCTCGAAAATCCTCGAATTTCAAACATAAAATCGCTTGAAATCCATACCAATCCAAAATTTCCAAATTACTCGCAAAACCTCGCCAATACATGGCGAACTCAAAAAATCCAAAACCCCTAGGAACTCGAAAACCTAGGCGCTCTGATACCAAATAAATTGTCACGCCCCGAAGGAGACCCCGTCAGACAAAAATCCGACAGCATCTCCCCTGTACGGGTGACAATCCCAAATTTACATACAAGGCCTACACGGCCACAATACATCGGTCAACACGACGAATCCAAACTCACACGCAAGCTATATAATTTGGCCTCGGCCATCAACCAAAATAAATGACAAACAATCTACCATAAATCGACTTACCCTTCTCGCCATCCAAGGTGAATACTCAACAAAATCCAATCAAACTAAAAATCCGAATAAGATCCACAAGGACACCAAAATCCAAATACAAATCAATCTCCAAAATCTATACATGTCTTCTAACCAAAATATCCAAACCATAAAGCAATTATCCAAAAATAAAACATTTACGACGAGTGGGGGGTCCGGCAGCTGCACTCTCCTGACAGCTTCATCCTGAAATAGATATAAACCAACGGGGGTGAGTTCAAAGAACTCTGCGGGTATAGTAGATATGCAAAATCAGGTATAGCTAACAATAAAAATATCATGCCAGTACAGTCTAACATAAATAGGGTATGCAAGCAAGAAATACAAAATGACTGTACTTACCTGAATCTCCTACCCTGATATAGGAGCATGTGCCTGACTAGAAGTAATAAAGTCTTGATCATATATAAGCATGTATCCTGTATGCATGACAATCATATGCACATCCAAGGCATCAATAAAAATGCAGCAAACACAATACAAAATGCAATCAGTGCAAAATGCATGTCGTGCCAATGACATGGTCACCCCTGACGCCAGTCAGCCGCCTCACACGCAATGGTGAAGCCGAGTGGGTAGGGCTATGACAACTGTGCACTCTGCCATCACTGCTCCCGAGTGACCGAGTGGACAGGATGCTGTCGGAGTACACCTATCCTCCTGCCCCAAACATAGTGGGGGAGCTAAGCTCTCATCTCCTGGTGTCATAGACCGAGGAGGGATCCTCGCCCGCTACCACGCGCCTCATCGCTACCCATGAGCGGTCCAATGAGCTCGACAGAGCAATCAGACACACCCTCCCGATGTACCACTAACCCGTGGCGGTGTGTGCGAGCCATGTAACTAGCGGGCTCAACAATAATGGAACTCCCACTAGCATGCAATCATGCGAAAATGGTGCATGATACTACAGCATGTAAAACCTACTCAAAATATCTATCCAAATGATATGTACAACCAATATATATACATATCCCTAATCCATGTACTATGATCCATATCAAACAGGTAAATATAATCATATCCTAACACATGCATGTATCTAGTAGGCACCAAAAGCATACTAGGCATATAAACATGAAAAATTATTGTAAGCTATCCTAACTAGCATATCAATTTGACTTAATCTAAACGTTAAGTCAAAATACCTACCAATATATATCCGCAAGAAGAAGAACCGAATCGTCACGATGGGGACTCGCTCGTGGATCAAAACTCGCATATAGCATAATTATAGTCAAGCACAAAATATACAATTCAATGACAAATCGAATAATTAATCGATTTCCTTCATATCCCAATTAACCCAAACCAATTTCCAAATCAATTAACCTAACAATAACCAAATCTCACCCCCTAATCCATCTAATCAACCCAAATCACTCTCAATTCTACTCCTCTACACTTAAACAAAACCCTCCATAACTCCCAATCCCCAATCGAATCTACACTCCCCATCCACACCTAGAATCCACCTACTAAATCAACACTCAACAGAAAATCCTTACACCTCTCAAAACACTGGTTGCGGGCGGCGGCCACAGGAAAGGCGAAGGCAACTAGATGGCGAGGAAACACGGAGGCGTAATCGCGGACTGGCGACGGCGGCGAGGGCGGCGGTGGCGAGGAAGGCGGCTCGTGATCGCAGGCGTGGCGGGCTGGCAGAGGAGGCGTGGGTGCGAGAAGAAAGGCGGCCGACGGGACGCGGGAATCCGGCGGCAACGGCTTCGGGTGGCCGAGGCTGCGCGGAGATGAGCGAGGCGCGGCATCGGGCGCGCGAGAGAAGGAAGTCGCGAGAAGAACTCGCCAAGAAGGAAAGGGAAGTTAGCGTGGGGAAAAGAAAGAAATAGAAAATAGAAATTAGGTTTTCCTTCGTGTCTTTATCCCCTTTAAATAGATCCTCTAAAGCCCCTTTACTTTATCCTCAGAAACTCTGAGTCCGCTTAAATCCAGAAAAATTCGAAAAAATTCCTAAAATTCCCTAAAAATCCCAAAATTTCGGGATTATTTCCTTAATTATTGGGCCATTTAAATTTAGTATTTTAAATCCAAGATTTAACATTCTCCCCACTAATTAAAATTTGGTCCCCAAATTTCCTACTCAAATGCATAACGAGTAAGAAATACCATAAGTCTGAAAATACACCTCACGACCTCAAGTAAACAAGGGGGTATTGAGCTCTAATCTTTCCTCGAGCTCCCAAGTAGCCTCCTCGCTCGGTGTGGTTACTCCACCCGACCTTGACAAGTCGCACAACCTTGTTCCAACCCGTTCCTTGAAATCCAAAATCTGCACGGAACCTCTCAGACGTAGCATCAGTTGAATGGAACCCGATACATCCGATAGAATATGTGTAGAATCGCACATACTTCTCAAAGATAGACACATGGAATACATCATGTATACTCACAAAGATGGTGGTAGCGCTAGACGATAAGCAACTGCTCCGATCCTTCTCCAAAATCTCAAACGGACCGATATATCTAGGAGCAAGCTTACCACGGAGTCAAACCTCTTCACCCCTTTCGTGGGTGAAACTCGAAGAATACATGATCACCAACGAGAACTCCAAAGGTCTCCGCTCACGATCTTCATAACTCTTCCGCGATCCCGCGCCTCTGCTATCCTACGCCGATAGTACGGACCAACTCGCCTCATACCGAGCTCGGGTCCTAGCAATCGGGCCTCCCCAACCTCCTCCCCAGGGGTGGGTGTACGACACGCCTACCATACAATGCCTCATAGGGCCATTTGGATAGCCGAATGATAATCAAGTATTGTAGGCGAATTCCACTAACTGTAAATGATCCTCTCCAGCTTGCCTCCAAATCTATAACACAGACCTCAAAGAAATCCTCTAGTGTCGAATGGTCCGGCCAGATCGCCCATCTGCTGGATGGAATGCGATTAAACCGGTGTGTGCCTAAAGCTCCGCTGCAGATCGCTGTAACCTAGAAGTGAACCGGGATCTCTATCTGATATAATGCTCAAAGGAACACCATGCAATCTGATGATCTCCCGACAATATAGCTCAAAGGAACACCATGCCAATCGATCCAGAGAGTCGATCTTCCGAATCGATAAGAAGTGCGCGGATTTGGTTAGTCGGTTCACGACTACCCAAATCGCATCAGACCTCGACGTGTCCTAGGCAAACCCATCACAAAATCCATAGTAATATGATCCCACTTCCACTCGTGAATAGGAATCCTCAAGTAATCCACTGGTCTCGTGCTCACCTTGACTCCGACAAATCCGACATCTAGCTACAAAATCCGCGATGTCTTTCTTCATACCGCTCCACCAATACAACCGCTTTAAATCTCGATACATACGGTTCCGCTGGGTGGATCGCAAATCGAGCGATGTGCCTCCTATAGTAACTCCTCCATAACCGGGTGAGGCTGAGGTACACATAATCTACCTCGGAAATATATAATACCCTCATCATCTAGGGTGAACTCAACTCGTCCCAAGTGATCCGACTACCAATGAATCAGAATGCCGACATCGGCTCGAGCCTCCCGGACTCTCGTCCGGATAGACGACTGAGCAACCATGGTAACCAGAACGCCCTGCTCGGTCGATCCCTGCTCCTCTAAGCTCAACTCAGAGAAACCCTGAATCAAATCCGTGACTAAAACTCGGAAGGAAGCTAAAGTCCCTGACTTCCGGCTATGTGCGCAAGAACCACATTGGCTTTCCCGGGTGGTAGCCGATGGTACAAATATAATCCTTCAGAACTCCATCCATCTCTCTCATCGGAGATTGAGTTCCTTCACAGAATAGATATTTGAGACTCTTATGATCGGTAAGAATCTCAAACGTAATACCATATAAATGATGCCTCCAAATCTTCAAGGCATAGATAATAGCAAAACTCTAAATCATGAATCGGGTAGTTTTTCTCATGATCCTTCAATCGCCGAGAAGCATAGGAGACTACCCGCTGCCGCATCAATATGCGCCTAAACCTCGTAGAGACACATCAGATAAAGAACGAAACCATCGCCCCTCGATGGTAATACCGTGGACGGTCCGACACCAATCTCCTCTTCAACTCTCGAAAACTAGTCTCGCACGCCTCGGCCCACGTGAACTTCACGCCTTCCCGGTAAGGCGTGTCAATGGCATAGAAATGCTCGAGAAACCTCAACGAACTGCTCGTAATACCCGCCAAGCCTAGGAAATCGCGAACCTCTCGAATCGATTTCTACGCTCCTAACTAGTGACCTCGATCTTCTGAGGGTCAACTGAAATACCTCTACTCGAAACCACATGTCCCAGAAAACCGACTGAGTGTAACCAAAACGCGCATTTATTGAACTTCGCTTATAGCCGCTTTTGTCGGAGCCTATCGAGAACAAGACTAAGATGCTGCGCGTGTTCCTCCACGGAACGAGAATAAACCAGAATGTCATCGATAAAAACAATGACGAACCGATCTAGAAAATCCATAAATTCATGGTTCATCAAATCCATGAATACCGCTGGAGCATTGGTAAGCCCAAATGGCATTACCAAAAACTCATAATGTCCATATCCGTACTTTAACGCCGCCTTCTCAATGTCGTAATCTCTAACTTAATTGATGATATCCGGACCGCAGATCAATCTTAGAATAGACTGATGTACCTCTGAGCTGATCAAACAAGTCCTCAATACGTGGCAGGGGATATTTATTCTTGATAGTGACAGCGTTCAACTGCCTGTAGTCGATGCACAGTCTCATCGAACCATCTTTCTTCTTCACGAAGAGAACCGGAGAACCCTAAGGTGATGCACTAGGCTAATAAAACCTCTCGCCCAAAAGTTCCCGAGAGCCAACCTTTAACTCATCCAACTCTCTCGGGCCATACGATAAGGAGCTGTCGCGCCGGCCCCTGTATTAACTCAATCATGAACTCCACTTGCCTTCCGGGAGGCAGATCTGTGAACTCCTCCGAAAGACATCCGATACTCTGACAATAGGGATGTCCGCGATCCGAGAGTCACCACCGCCTTCTACATTGATCATAGATAATAGAAAACCCCGCAACCGCAATAAAAGCTTCTCGAGCCCAATCGCAGAATGGTCGCTTATACCGTCGCCCCTGATGCCGCAAGAAATCCCACGAGTGGTTGGAGGTCGAATGTGACCACCCTCGTCGACAATCTCGTGGCATGATATCTGACGATCCATGCCAAGAATAATATCGAACTCGACCTATGTCCAGATGCAATAAATCTACCATAAGAATGATGTTACCAAAATCTAAGGGACAACCTCGGACCTCTGGTAACATCCAATGTATATGCCGGATGGTAGGAGGCGACTAATCTCTGTGATCTACTAGCGGGTAATCTACCGATCTCTCTCATAAAAGTACAAGAAATAAGCGAATCACGAACTACCGGTATCAACTAGCATAATAGTGAAAATGCATAAAGTGAAACCGTCATAAATCTGGATTCGTTGGCTCACGCGCATCCTCTCTGTGTCGCATGAATCGCCCGATCTCGGTGGCGGTGGAGGTGGTATCCGCCAAAGGTGGATGTGCCTAAGCACGGTAATCTACGGTAGTACGGTGATAGGAAGGCTGGTATAAGCAGTGCGTAGTGCATGCGATTTGGTGATCTGAACTAGTGGCGAAGGTGCGGTGATCTTATGTCGATGGGCGATCTGCGAATAATCTTGTACCCGATGGCTAGGCGCATCTGATGCTGCGGTCCTGGCCCGAACCTGTGACACGTGCGGCGCTGGTGTACTCCTGTCCATGAATACCATAGGCGACTCCTGAAGGGGGAGCTGTCCTCTGCGGGCGTTGCGAAGGTCATGCTCGCCCCCTCTCGAGTCCCAGGTGGCCTTAGCGGTCCTCCCTGAATAGAAACCCCGGAAGCCACATGCTAAGCCTTCAACGAACAATCTCGGCTCATGTGTCCAGGCAACTTGCAATAATAACAAACTGGCTGTCCCAAGGTGCAGGCTGAGATGATATGCTCTTTCGATCCACAATACAATGGGTGTGCTGATAGGCGGTCTCGCTCTCTTGAAAAGACCGCGAGGGCGGTGAAGATCGTCACGATTTACGAGGCGCTAGATGCCCCGAATGACTCGACCGTCATTGCGGCCACTCTGCGATGTCGATGATGGTGCTGGTCGACGACTTGTGTTTTCTGTTTCCTCTTCACATGCGTATTGACCCTCTGTTGAGCCGACTCGATCAACAGAGCTCTATCCAACGCCTCTCGGTAGGAAGAACTACCAAATCCTGCCATCCTGACCTGTAGATGCCCATCTAGTCCCTGAACAAACTGCATCATCCGTGACCTATCCTCAGCAACTAACTCTGGACAAAACCTGGCTAACCGATTAAATTATGTATTATACTCCATCATCGGCGATTATTACCGTCTTAGACTCGGGAAAATCGGCGTCGCATCATCTGATATGCCCGTGGGAAATACTGACTCTCAAAAGCCTCTCTAAATCTCGCCCAGGTAACCTGCTGCTCGCCAATAATCGAGCGCTGCATATCCCACCAGATCTCGGCCTCACCTCGTAAATGGAAGGCTGCCAACTCTGCCTTCTCCCACTCGGAGCAGACCATATAGTAGAAGGTACGCTCCATCGTCTCGATCCAAGACTGAGCTACACTCGGATCAGTCTCTCCTGAATCTGTGAGCCGGCTTTCATCGACTTAGCCTAATCCTGAAATCCGAGCTCGTGTCGCAGCTACATCAATAGGATAAGTAGGGGCCGATCTTGAGTGGTCGGCCAGCTCCAGCGATGGGCTGTCGGGTCTGTAGTAGCAGGTCCTACTGGCGGGGGTGTCTGATGTGTAGCAGCAGGGTCTCCCGCTGGTACATCGGATGCCCCAGCAGTGGGTATCTCGGGAGGAGGATCCGCCGAGGACTGAGGATCCACTACTCCCGCAGCACCCTGTGGAATCTGACCCTGATCAATATGCTCACCCTCAGTAGATCTCTCTGGCAAGTCTGTCGCCAAAGATCTCTGGGTCCTCTGGCGTGGCCGTCCCACACCACGTCTCGGCGCATCGCCCACCTCGTCTCATATCTCATTAAATGAATACGGATATTACCATAAATAAAAACATATCAAATTTATCATCATACCTATTTCACCGTCGAGAGGTCCGATGGCCAAAACCCCATATTAATCTCGTCAAAAATCCTCAATTTGAAACATAAAATCGAAATCCATACCAATCCAAAATTTCCAAATTACCTGCAAAACACGCCAATATACGAACTCGAAAAATCCAAAAACCCTAGGAACTCGAAAACCTAGGCGCTCGATACCAAATAAATTGTCACGCCAGAAGACCCACCGGACAAAAATCGGCATCTCCTGCATGCGGGTGACAATCCCAATTTACATACAAAGCCTACCACGGCCACTATACATCGGTCAACACGGCCGGAATCCAAACTCACGCGATTATATAATTTGGCCTCGGGCCATCAGCAAAATAAATGATAAGCGATCTACCATAAATCGACTTACCCTTACGCCCATCAGGCGGGAATACTCACCAAAAAAACCAATCAAACTAAAAATCCGAATAAGATCCATACGGACACCAAAATCCAAATACAAATCAATCTCTAAAACCTATACATGTCCTCTAACCAAAATATCCAAACCATAAAGCAAATATCCAAAATAAAACATCTCGATGAGTGGGGGTCGGTGCACTCTCTCGACTTCATCACGAAATAGATATAAATCAGCGGGGTGAGTTCAAAGAACTCTGCGGGTATAGTAGATATGCAAAATCAGGTATAGCTAACAATAAAAATATTATGCGATGCTGATCTCACATAAATAGGGTATGCAAGCAAGAAATACAAAATGGCGTACTTACAGAATCTCCTACTGATATAGGAGCATGTGCACGACTAGAAGTAATAGAGTCTCGACCATATATAAGCATGTATCACTGTATGCATGACAATCATATGCACATCAAGGCATCAATACAATAATCAAACACAATACAAAATGCAATCTGTGCAAAATGCCAATGACATGGTCACCCCTGACGCCAGTCAGCCGCCTCACACGCAATGGTGAAGCCGAGTGGGTAGGGCTATGACAACTGTGCACTCTGCCATCGCTCTGGTGGCCAGTGGACGAGGATCTTTGTCGGAGTACACCTATCCTCCCGCCCCCAAACATAGTGGGGAGCTAAGCTCTCATCTCCGGTGTCATAGACCGAGGAGGATCCACCGCCGCTACCACGCGCCTCATCGCTACCCATGGCGGACGGCCAACTGACGACAGAGCAACACACACCCTCCTGATGTACCACTAACCCATGAGTGGCAGTGTGTGCAGGTCATGTAACTGGCTGCGGGCTCCACAATAATGGAACCCCGTCCAGCCAGCATGCAATCATGCGAAAATGGTGCATGATACTAAAGCATGTAAATCCTACTCAAAATACCTATCCGAATAATATGTACAACCAATATGTACATATCCTAATCCATATATTATGATCCAACTCAAACAGGAAAATACAATCATATCCTATCACATGCATGTATCGAGTAGGCACCAACAGTAGACCAGGCATATAAACATGAAAAAGTTATTGTAAGCTATCCTAACTAGCATATCAATTTGACTTAATCTAAGCGTTAAGTCAAAATACCGCTTTGAATATATATCCGCAAGAATGAAAACCAAATCGTCACATTTGGGGACACGCCTCGTGGCCGAAACTCATAAAGCATAATTATAGTCAAGCACAAAATATACAATTCAGACAAATCGAATAATTAATCGATTTCCTTTATATCCCAATTAACCCAAATCTCATATCCTCCGAACCATACCGATCAACCAAATAACTCGGAATCAACCAAATCGACCAATCAACCAAAACCCCAAGTTCAACCCAAATTGACCACAACTCGACTCAACCCTTGTTTTCCACAGTAGCCACATCCACCCACAGCCCACTACCATCCGACCTTGCGACCACTCTCGGTAGACCCAAATTCCTCGCTGCCCTAATGAATAACACCATCCATACTCACCGTCGACCAAAAGCAAAAGACCCTTACCTACTCCGACCAGCGGCGGAAATCACGCGAAGGGAAAAATCGAGTGGCTCGTCGCGGCGGAGTTACATGGCGAAGGAAATCGGCACGCATGGCCGTGCGGCGGGGAGTCGACGCTGCGGCGTGGCGGCTGGCGGCTTAGCGGAGGAAGAGGAGGCGTCAGCGATCTGGTAGAGGCCGACGGCGGTTGGTCGCGAGAGGCGGGAACGGCGTCATCGCCGAGGCGGCGGCGGCGCAATGGCACGGCGGCGGTGCTCAGCGAGAGGATGGCACCGTCGCCGCATAGGAGGCCGTGGCGAAGAAGAGGCGAGCCTGTGGGATCGCCAGCGAGGAGCGTGGAGAGGGCTCGCAGAAGGGAAGAAGGAAAGAAGTCACTGGAAAAGAAAGTAAATAGAAAAATAAAATAGAGATTAGGTTTTCCCGTGTATTTTATCCCCTTTAAATAGACCCTCTAAAAAGCCCTTTACTTTATCCTCAAAATCTCTAGTCCGTTTAATTCTAAAATTCCCTAAAAATCGAAAAATTTCGATTATTTCCTTAATTATTGGGCCATTAATTTAGTATTTTAAATCCCGTATTTAACATTCTCCCCACTAATTAAAAATTTGGTCCCCCAATTTCCTACTCGGATGCATAACGAGTAAGAAATACCATAATCTTGAAAATACCTCACGTACCTTAAGTAAACAAGTGGGGTATTGAGCTCTAATCTTTCCTCGAGCTCCCAAGTAGCCTCCTCGTCGGTGTGGTCACTCCACCCGACCTTGACAAATCGCACAACCTTGTTCATAGCTGTCGTTCCTTGAAATCCAAAATCCGTACCGGAACCTCTACGTAAGTAGCATCAGGTTGAATGGAACCTGATACATCTGATAGAATATGTGTAGAATCTGGCACATACTTCCTCAGCATAGACACATGGAACACATCATGTATACTCGTCAAAGATGGGGTAGCGCTAGGCGATAAGCAAGCTGCTCGATCCTCTCCAAAATCTCAAGCGGACCGATATATCTAGGAAGCAAGCTTACCACGGAGTCAAACCTCTTCACCCCTTTCGTGGGTGAAACTTCGCAGAATACATGATCACAGCGAGAGAACTCCAAAGGTCTCGTCTACGATCTGCATAACTCTTACAGCGATCCTGCGCCTCTGTCATCCTCGTCGATAAATGCGGACCAACTGCGCCTCATCTCAGGCTCTCGGGGTCCTAGCTGGGCCTCCCCAACCTCCTCCCGGAGGGTGGGTGTACGACACGCCTACCATACAATGCCTCATAAGGGCCATTTGGATAAGCCAATGATAATCATATTGTAGGCGAATTCCCACTAACGTAAATGATCCTCCCAGTTGCCTAAATCTATAACACATGACCTCGGAAATCCTCTAGTGTCTGAATGGTCCGCTCGTCGTCCATCTGCTGCGGATGGAATCTGATACTAAACCAAGGTGTGCCTAAAGCTGCTACTTTGCGAGAACCTAGGTCGATATAATGCTCAAAGGAACACCATGCAATCGATGATCTCCGCAATATAGCTCTGCCAATCGATCCGAGAGTCGGTCTTAGAATCGATAAAAGTGCGGGATTTGGTTAGTCGATCTCGACTACCCAAATCGCATCATCTTGGCGTGTCTAGGCAAACCCATCACAAAATCCATAGTAATATGATCCACTTCCACTCGGGAATAGGAATCCTCTGAAGTAATCGGTGGTCTCACGGTGCTCGGCCTTGACCTGTGATCGAACATCTAGCTACAAAATCGCGATGTCTTTCTTTCTAGTTCCACGATACAATAGCTTTAAATCAATCTCGATACATGCGGGTTCCGCTGGGTGGATCGCAAATCGGAAGCGATGTGCCTCTGTAGTAACTCCTCCATGCGGGTGAAAGGTGAGGTACACATAATCTACCTCGGTAATATATAATACCCTCCTCGTCTAGGGTGAACTCGGTCTATCCGGTGATCGACTACCAATGAGCTGTAAATCGATCACCTGAGCCTCCCGGACTCGTCGGATAGGCGGTGAGCAACCATGGTAACCAGAACACCCTGCTCTGTCGGTCCCTGCTCCTCTAAGCTCAACTCAGAGAAACCCTGAATCAAATCCGTGACCAAAACTCGGAAGAAGCTAAAGTCCCTCGGGACTTAGGCTAAAATGCATCGGGCAACCACATTGGCTTTCCACTGGATGGTAGGCGATGAATGCAGTCATAATCCTTCAGGAACTCCATCCATCTCCTCTATCGGAGATTGAGTTCCTTCTGCGTAAACAGATATTTGAGACTCTTATGATCAGTAAGAATCTCAAACGTAATCCCATATAAATGATGCCTCCAAATCTTCAAGGCATAGATAATAGCGGCAAACTCTAAATCATGAACTGGGTAGTTTTTCTCATGATCCTTCAACTGGCGAGAAGCATAAGAAACTACCCTGCCGTGTTGCATCAATACTGCGCCTAAACCCTGGAGAGACACATCTGTATAAAGGACGAAACCATCATCCCCTGATGGTAGTACCAAAATCGGTGCTGACACCAATCTCCTCTTCAACTCCTGAAAACTAGTCTCGTACGCCTCTGTCCACGTGAACTTCACGCCCTTCCTGGTAAGGCGTGTTAATGGCATAGAAATGCTTGAGAAACCCTCAACGAACCGTCTGTAATACCCGGCCAAGTCTAGGAAACTGCGAACCTCCTGAACTGATTTCGGCTGCTCCCAACTAGTGACAGCCTCGATCTTCTGGGGGTCAACTGAAATACCTCTACTCGAAACCACATGTCCCAGAAAACCGACTGAGTGTAACCAAAATGCGCACTTATTAAACTTCGCATATAGCGCACATCGGAGCCTATCGAGAACAAGGCGAAGATCTTTGCGTGTTCCTCCTCGAGCGAGAATAAACGAGAATGTCATCGATAAAAACAATGACGAACCGATCTAGAAAATCCATAAATTCACGGTTCATTAAATCCATGAATACCCGGAGCATTGGTAAGCCCAAATGGCATTACCAAAACTCATAATGTCCATATCTGATGCAGACGTCTTACGAGATGTCGGAATCTCTAACCCTTAATTGATGATATCCGGACCCAGATCAATCTTAGAATAGACTGATGTACCTCTGAGCTGATCAAATAAGTCCTCAATACGTGGTAGGGGATATTTATTCTTGATAGTGACGGCGTTCAATTGCCTGTAGTCGATGCACAGTCTCATCGAACCATCTTTCTTCTTCACGAAGGCAGGAGAACCCGGGGTGATGCACTAGGCGAATAAAACCTCTGTCCAAAAGTTCACATGAACCTTTAACTCATCCAACTCTCTCGGGGCCATACGATAAGGAGCTTTCGATCGTGCGCCGTCGGTATTAACTCAATCATGAACTCCACTTGCCTTACGGGAGGCGGACCGTAACTCCTGCGGAAAGACATCCGGATACTCTCGAACAATAGGGATGTCCGCGATCCGAGAGTCACCACTTCTACATTGATCATAGATAATAGAAAACCACGACAATGAGTGCAATAAAAGCTTACGAGCACGAATCGCGAATATGGTCGCTATACCGTCGTCCGGATGCAGTGAAATCCCGAGGTTGGTTTCGAGGTCGAAATGTGACCACCCTCGTCGCAATCTCGTGGCATGATATCGACCCAATCCATGCCAAGAATAATGTCGAACTTCGACCATGTCCGGTACCAATAAATCTACCATAAGAATGATGTTACCAAAATCTAAGGACAACCTCGGACCTCACTGGTAACATCCATGTATTGCCGGATGGTAGGAGGCGACTAATCTCTGTGATCTACTAGCGGGTAGTCTACCAATCTCTCTCATAAAAGTACAAGAAATAAGCGAATCACGAACTACCGGTATCAACTAGCATAATAGTGAAAATGCATAAAGTGAAACCGTCATCGCGAAATACGGATTCGTTGGCTCATGCGCATCCTCTGTAATCGCATGAATCGCCGATCTCGGTGGCGGTGGAGGTGTATCCTTTGCCAAAGGTGGATGTGCCTAAGCACGGCGATCGACGCGTGGATAGGAAGGTGGTATAACGCGGCCGCGATGCATGCGATCTGCGGCGGTGATCTGAACTAGTGGCGATGCGGTCTTGTATCGATGGGCTTCGCGAATAATGATGGTACTGGCTAAGGCTGCATCTGTCTGCGGTCCTAAAATCAGAACCTGTGACACCGTCACGCACTGGTGTACTCCTGTCCATGAATACCATAGGCGACTCCTGCAGGGGGAGCTGTCCTCTGCGGGCGTTGCGAAGGTCTGGCTGTCTGGCCCCCTCTCTGAGTCCCAGACTGACGCAACGGTCCTCCCTGAATAGAAACCCCGGAAGTCACATGCTGAGCCTTCAACGAACAATCTCGGCTCATGTGTCCAGGCAGCTTGCAATAATAGCAAACCGCTATCCCAAGGTCTTGGTGAGATGATATGCTCTTTCGATCCACAACGATCTGATGGGTCGCCAATGATAGGCGGTCTCGGCTCTCTTGAAAAGACCGCGAGGGCCCGGTGAAGATCGCCACGATTTACGAGGCCGCTAGATGCCCGAATGACTCGACCCATTGCTGCGACCACTCTGCGATGTCCGATGTCTGGTGAGTCGTCGACTGTAGATGTTTCTCTGTTCCTCTTCTATGCATATTGACCCTCTGTTGAGCCGACTCGATCAACAACGCCTCTCGGTAGGAAGAACTACCAAATCCTGCCATCCGACTGTAGATGCCCATCCGATCCACTGAACAAAGCGCATCATCCGTGACCTATCCTCGGACTAACTCTGGCAAAACACGCTAACCGATTAAATTATGTATTATACTCCATCACTTTGGCGATTATTACATCTTAGACTCGGAAAATCGGCGTCTCATCATCGATATGCCCGTAGGAAATCTCGGACTCTCAAAAGCCTCTCTAAATCTCGCCCGGGTAACTCTTTGCTCGCCCGATAATCGTATTGCATATCCCACGGATCTCGGCCTCGCCTCGTAAATGGAAGGCGCTAACTCGCCTTCTCCCACTCGGAGCGGAGACCATATAGTAGAAGGTACGCTCCATCGTCTCGATCCAAGGCGAGCTACATCGGATCGGTCTCTCCGGCGAATAAAGTGAGCGGCTCTTCATCGACTTAGCCTAATCCGGAATCCGAGCTCGTGCATGCGGCTACATCGATAGGATAAGTAGGGGCCGATCTTGAGTGAGGGCCGGCTCAGCTGGGCACAGGGCTGTCGGTAGTAGAAGGTCCCTCTTGGCGGGGTTTACGATGTGTAGTGGATCTCCCCAGTACATCGGATGCCCGGTGGGTATCTCGGGAGGAGGATCCGTCGAGGACTGAGGATCCACTACTCCCGCAGCACCCTGTGGAATCTGACCCTGATCAATATGCTCACCCTCAGTAGATCTCTCTGGCAAGTCAGTCACCAAAGATCTCTGGGTCCTCTGGCGGCGTAGTCACACCACGTCTCGTGTGATCGCCCACCTCGTCTCATATCATTAAATGAATACAGATATTACCATAAATAAAAACATATCAAATTTATCATCATACCTATTTCACCGTCGGGAGAGGTCCGATGTACCGAAAACCCCATATTAATCTCGTCAAAATCCTCGAATTTCAAAACATAAAATCGTCAAATCCATACCAATCAAAATTTCCAAATTACCTCATAAAACACTTGATACATGGCGAACTCGAAAAATCCAAAAACCCCTAGGAACTCGAAAACCTAGGCGCTCACGATGCAAATAAATTGTCACGCCCGAAGGAGACCCACGAGACAAAATCCGGTGACATCTCCCCTGTGCGGGTGTGACAATCCAATTTACATACACGGCCTACCCGGCCACTATACATCGGTCAACACGGCCGGAATCCAAACTCACGCGCTTATATATAATTTGGCCTCGGGCCATCATCAAAATAAATTATAATCAGTATACCATAAATCGACTTACCCATACGCCCGTGGCGGGAATACTCAACAAAATCAATCAAACTAAAAATCCGAATAAGGTCCATAAGGACACCAAACATCCAAATACAAAATCAATCTCCAAACCTATACATGTCCTCTAACCAAAATATCCAAACCATAAAGCAAATATCCAAAATAAAACATTTCGATGAGTGGGGTCCATTTGCACTCTCTACGACTTCATCCTGAAATAGATATAAATCAACGGGGTGAGTTCAAAGAACTCTGCGGGTATAGTAGATATGCAAAATCAGGTATAGCTAACAATAAAAATATCATGCCAGTACAGTCTCACATAAATAGGGTATCTGCAAGCAAAAATACAAAATGGTGTACTTACAGATCTCCTACCACGATATAGGAGCATGTGCACGACTAGAAGTAATAAAGTCTGATCATATATAAGCATGTATCCTGTATGCATGACAATCATAACATCAAGGCATCGATAAAAATGCGACAAACACAATACAAATGCAATCCGTGCAAAATGCATGTCGTGCAAATGACATGGTCACCCCTGACGCCAGTCAGCCGCCTCACACGCGATGGTGAAGCCGAGTGGGTAGGGCTATGGCAACTGTGCACTCTGCCATCACTGCTCCTGAGTGACCGAGTGGACAAGATGCTGTCGGAGTACACCTATCCTCCTGCCCAAAACAGAGTGGGGGAGCAAAACTCTCATCTCCCGGTGTCGTAGACCAGAGGAGGGATCCACGCCCCGCTACCAGCTGCCTCGCCGCTACCCATGGCGGTCCGGTGACTGACAGAGCAAGCGCACACACCCTCGATGTACCACTAACCCATGAGTGGCGGTGTGTGCGAGCCATGTAACTAATTGCGGGCTCAAATAATGGAACCGTCCGGCTAGCATGCAATCATGCGAAAATGGTGCATGATACTAAAGCATGTAAAAACCTACTCAAAATATCTATCCAAATGATATGTACAACCAATATATATACATATCCTAATCCATGTACTATGATCCATATCAAGCGGTAAATATAATCATATCCTAATCACATGCATGTATCTAGTAGGCACCAAAGCATACTAGGCATATAAACATGAAAAATTATTGTAAGCTATCCTAACTAGCATATCAATTTGACTTAATCTAAGCGTTAAGTCAAAATACCGCTTTGAATATATATCATGAAGAAGGCAGATAAATCACATTTGGGGACGCCTCGTGGCCAAAACCTACATATAGCATAATTATAGTCAAACACAAAATATACAATTCAATGACAAATCGAATAATTAATCGATTTCCTTCATATCCCAATTAACCCAAACCAATTTCCAAATCAATTAACCTAATTCATCACTTACAAAGATATCCTCAAGATCAAACAATATCACCCAAATCCCATATCCTCCGAACCATACCGATCAACCGAATAACTCCGGAATCAACCCAAATCGACCAATCAAGTCACCCGCCTAGAATTCCATCCAGCCATTCCTTTCCCAAATCAGATCTCCAAGTCAATTTACAGCGGCTCAAACATTATTCACAGCCATTTACGCGACCATCTCCCAAAACAAAACCCTTACAGCCCCTCTCAGCCGTCCCCAATTCCTTGCTGCCCTAATCACTGCCCCCACCAAACCCATAGAATCCCTGAACATCAAGAACACAAGAGAAAATCTAGGTATTTACCTAAACTCCACCCTCACCGGCGACACTAGGGGAGCTTGCGGCGGCGGAAGGCCAGGTTGGCCGGCGCTATGAAGGACCTGAGGACTCGGGTGGCTGCGGACACGAAGAAGAGTAGCCGACGGCTCGAAACCGGAAGGCGGCAACGTCACGGCGCTATGAGAGAAGAGGCGTCGGCATTCAGTGCACGCGGCGACCGGCGCTGGCGATGGTCGGCGAGGAAGAGAACGGCGGCCTGATCGTCGGCCGCGGAGGGAGGTTGCGACGACGGCGGTCGTCGAGAGAACCGGTGGCCGCGCGAGAGAAGAAAAGGCTCGGCGCGACGACGAAAGACAGCCGGCTCGCGGCAATCCTTTAGCTGGCGGCTACAGATCGGTCGGCGGCGATGATCGTCGACGGAGGAAAGGGCGCTGGCGAAGGGCGCGGCGGCGTCGGGCTGCCGCGAGGAAGAAGGGAAGGCTCGGCGGAAGAACTCTCGCGAGAAGGAACTGCCGAGGAAGTTAGCGGCGGGGAAAAGAAAGAAATAGAAAATAGAAATTAGGGTTTTCCGTGTCTTTATCCCCTTTAAATAGATCCCTCTAAAGCCCCTTTACTTTATCCCCGTAAAACTCTCGTACAAAGTCCGTTTAAATCCAGAAAAATTCCGGAAAAATTCCTAAAATTCCCTAAAAATCCCGAAAAATTTCCAGGCTTATTTCCTTAATTATTGGGCCATTAAATTTAGTATTTTAAATCCCCGTATTTAACAGTGCAGATGTCTAAATCAGATTTTAAGTTTTTAATTGTTTTCTTTCTGATATTGTTGGAGTTCAATTGGATTGCTTATGGTTGAGACCAAAGAATGCTAGAGTCATGTTGGGTTAGTTTTAATACTCGCACGTTATGTGAAGATTTTGAATTGGTTATTGTTTAAGTGATGATTAAAGTATAGTGTCAAAGTAAGATCAGAAAGAAAATAAGAATAAGACAGTAAAGTAGTGACATCTCCCCTAATAGAGAGTGGAAAGACTAGGGGGGTGTATCAAGATAAGTTTTGGGCTGTTACAATCCCTTATACCTTATAAAAGTTTCATCCTCGAAACTTAGAACAGCACAGGATATTTTTGCTTCATGTCATCCTCACATTCCCAGGTTGCTTCTTCAAACCTTTGACTTTGCCATAAGACTTTTACTAATGATATTTCTTTATTTCTTAGTTTCCTGACTGTTCGATCTATTATCTGAATAGGTCGACTTTCATAACTTAGATCTGTCTGAATCTGTACCGTCTGTGGCTCAATCACTTGGTTGGGGTCTGAGACATGTTTCTTAAGCATTGAAACATGAAATACATTGTGGATAGCTGACATTTCCTGTGGTAGCTCTAGCTCATAAGCTACCTTACCAACTCTCTTGGTGATTAAGTAGGGGCCTACATATCGGGGACTTAACTTGCCTTTCTTCTCAAATCTCATTACCCCTTTTATAGGAGCTACCTTAATGAACACTGAATCTCCGACTTGGAACTCTAGGGGTCTGCGTCGGACATCGGTGTAACTCTTACGACTCAGGCGACCTCTATCCTTTGGCGTATGTTCTTTATACTTTGGTGGCGTCATTTATAAAATCAGTCTTAAGTCGCATTTTTTTCTTCTCGCCACCCTCATACCAACAGATAGGTGATCTACATCTCCTTCCATACAAGGCTTCATAAGGTGTCATTCCAATTGTGATTTGATAACTATTATTATAGGCAAACTCTGCCAAACACAAATATTTGCACCAGCTTCTTTAAAATCTAAGGCGCAAGCTCTGAGCATGTCCTCCAAAATCTGATTCACTCTTTCTGTTTACCCATCTATCTAAGGATTAAATGCAGTGCTGAATCGTAGCTTAGTGCTGAGGGCTGTCTGAACACACTCCCAGAAGTGTGAAGTGAAGCGACTGTCTCTATTAGAGATAATGGTCTTAGGTACTCCATGCAGTCTAATCACTTCCTTGACGTATAACTGGGCTAACTGCTCCATGGAGTATGATATTCTGATAAGCATGAAGTGAGCAGACTTTGTCAATCTATCGACAACTACCCAAATAGAATCGTAGCCATTGGTTGTTTTGGGATGTTACAAGGAGAAAACAAATATTCTCTTCAAAACTGTATATTTAAGAAAAAATGAATGATAACCCTCGTTACTTCCCCTTAAATATGTAATCTTGAATGTTGCCCTCTAGTGAACGTTGATCGATCAAATGCTCAAATGAATTCTTATATTGAGGATTGACATGTCTTTCTTTGTGTGTTGTCCATATGAAAATAAAAGTCGCATAGTATGCTTGTTCACAAACTTTTATAAAGGTTATTTTCCATCCTCATAACGAATATTCACCCTACTAATATAAGAACTTTCATCTTGTTCGATGTCATCCAATTCTTGGATGAATTTATGTTGAACAAATTCTTTCAACACATTTTAAGCCTATCTACTTCAAGAATTTTTACAATTAAAAGAATAAATTAATGTGTCCATAAAAGGAGACAAATATTCTTTTCAATGTTTCCCTCTAGTCATCGTTGAACATTCAAAAGCTCAAATATTTTCTTATATTGAGGATGAGTGTTTGTTTCATTGTATGTGTCCATCTGAAAATAGAAGTCACATAGTATGCATGTTTGCTCACTTTTATAAAGGTTATTTTCTATTCTCAATATGCATATTTGTCCTACTAATGTAAGAACTTTCATCTTGTTTGATATCATCCTGTTCTTGGTTGAATTTATTTTCATGAAATTCTTTCAACACATCAAAACTCTTTCTACTTTAGTAGTGTTTACAACTAAAAGTATAAACTAATGCGCCATTAGGAGAAAACAAATATTCTCTTCAAAACTGTAATACTTAAACCAAAGCGATTGATAACCCTCATTACTTCTCCTTAAACGTGTAATTTTGAATGTTGCCCTCTAGTGAAAGTTGACCATTTAAAAGCTCATATGGATTCTTATATTGAGGATTATCGTGTCTTTTATTATATGTTGCCCATCTGAAAACATAAGTTGCATAGTATGCTTCACAAACTTTTATAAAGTTTATTTTCTATCGTTGTAGCAAATAATCACCCTACTAATGTAAGAACTTTCAACTTGTTCAATATCATCTAGTTCTTGGTTGAATTTATATTGAAGAAATTATTTCAACACTTTTTAACCTTCTCTAGTTTAGGAGTTTTTAAGATTAGAATTATAAATTAATGTATCCATAAAATGAGACAAATATCCTTTTCTCACGTATTATCCTGAATGTTTTCCTCGAGTGTTTGTTTAACACTCAAAGGCTCATATGGATTCTTATATTGAGGATTTATGTTTGTTTCATTGTATGTTGTCCATATGAAAATAGAAGTCACAATGTATGCATGTTTGTAAATTTTTATAAAAGTTATTTTCTATTCTCAATATGCATATTTGTTCTACTAATTTAAGAACTTTCATCTTGTTCGATATCATCCAGTTTATGGTTGAATTCATTTTGAAGAAATTTTTTCAACACATCAAAACTCTCTCTACTTGAGTAATATTTACAACTAAAAGTATTAATTAATACGCCATTAGGAGAATTCAAATATTCTCTACATAATTGTCATCCTTAAGTAAAAGTGATTGATAACCCTGGTCACTTCCCCATAAATGTATAATTTTGAATGTTGCCCTTTAGTGAATGTTGATCATTCAAAAGCTCAAATAAATTCTTATATTGAGGTTTAGCGTTTCTTTAATTGTATGTTGTCCATTCGAAAATAGAAATCACATAGTATGCTTGTTAACAAACTTTTATAATGGTTATTTTTCATCCTCATAACCAATACTTGCCCTGCTAATGTAAGAACTATCATCTTGTTCAATATCATCCAGTTCTTCGTTAAATTTAGTTTGAAGAAATTCTTTCAGCACATTTTAATCCTCTCTACTTCAGGATTTTTTACAATTAAAAGTATAAATTATTATGTCTATAAAAAGAGACAAATTTTCTTCTCAAATATATTATTTTGAATGTTTCCTTCGAGTGATCATTGAACATTTAAAAGTTTAAATGAATTCTTATTTTGAGGATTAGTGTTTGTTTCATTTATATTGTCCATCTGAAAATTGAAGTCACATAATATGCATGTTGCAAACTTTTATAAAAGTTATTTTCTATTCTCAATATGCATATTCGTAAGAACTTTCAACCCGTCGACTGTCGTCATTGCCGAGGAAGACCCTTGTGGGCAATAAGCTCAAAGGAACCTCTGCCTTCGTTCTTCGTTAGCTTCTTAGCTTTTATTTTTCGAGAGCATTGTGCTTTTATTTTTCTAGATCTTACTAAATTCTGAAAGTGGACATCTAATTTAAGCACCAATACCCATCTCAGTAATAATTTAAACACCACACACATCTAATTTAACATCGAATTTTGATTGTTTGAGAATCCATCGCACTGTGTCCTGAAGGCTTTTTAAGAAGCCTTTCTAGATTATATAACAAGGTAGGCATGGATACCATATATATATGCTTTAGCTCGAAAACAGTGTTGTTATTCAAATAGAATTAGTCAAGTTTGAAGGTTATAAATAAATTCAAGTGGCAAACATGCCTAAGAACGCAGTTCATGAGAGTTTCATTATACATAGCATGAAAAGTGAAATGAACAACTCGACCCAAAGTTATTTCTCAGGAAAAAGCAACGCAAGTCTTAAATTATGAGCTAAAGATCACAGATTGGCATTGTCACTATTTTAAAATTTTGTCCTACTTGACGCTGAGCTTGGGAAACTGGCTGGGATCTTCAATAGATGGAGCAGCATCCACAAGGCTTGAGCCTCGGCCACGTCCATGGCTAGCAGGACTGTAGTATTGTTTACCTTCGCCAGTCGTGAAGAACTCATTGATATTCAGAGGTTAACAAAGAAGAAACTTTAATAATTGATGGGGAGAAAAAAAATCTAACGCAGTAATATCTTATGAAAGAGTGTTCAAACTTTTTTGCTCCGATCATCGCGATCAACATTTTCGTTCTTTTTCCTTGCATCTTTGTCAAAACCCTGAAAGATAAAACACATATGCGTAGAGAACACAGAGATTAGCAGCAATAGTGATTGGAAAGGGAAAAAATATATTAGATAACAGGGCTTTGCGGCAAGCATACCAATTTAACAAAAATAGGGTCAATTTCTTTCTTTGTTGTTAGTAGCTGCACAGACTGCAACTCCTTGTCGATTTCAACCTTCCTCTCCTCAGCTTTCAATGCAAGTAAGGATTTTCTTTTCTCCTCTTTTTTTCTTCTCATATTCTTCCAAAGTCATCTCCTATACAATACAATTCGACGATAGCCGACGGGCAATGGCCGCGACGGCGGAGAAGATGATAGTGGTGGAGGAGCAGCAGATAGAGAGAGCGGAGGAATCAAGAGCCAATGGGAATGAATCTTAAATTCACCCCTCTCTTTTGGTTTTGTCCATTCCTAAATAATTAGGAATGATTCTATTCCCTCAATTCCTAAACTGATTAACCAAACACTTTATATTTCTATCATTCCATTCCCTCATTCCCAAACTCCTAAACTAAACGACACCTAAGTGTTTGTTTCATTGTATATTGTTCATCTGAAAATAGAAGTCACATAGTATGCATGTTTCAAAACTTTTATAGAGTTTATTTTGTATTCTCAATAGACATATTCGTTCTACTAATGTAAGAACTTTCAGCTTGTTCGATATCATCATGTTCTTGGTTCGATTCATTTTCAAAAAGTTCTTTCAACACATTAAAATTCTCTATACTTTAGTAGTATTATAAACTAAAAGTATAAATAAATGTGTCATAATTAAGAAAACATATATTCTCTTCAAAACTGTAATCCCTAAGCAAAAGTGATTGATAACCCTCGTTACTTCCCTGTAAAAGTGTAATCTTGAATGTTGTTCTTTAGTGAACATTGATCGTTCAAAAGTTCAAATAAATTTTTATATTGAGGATTACACCTTTCATTGTTTTTTGTCCATATGAAAACTGGAGTCACTTAGTAAGCTTTTTAACAAACTTTTATAAAAGTTATTTTGTATTCTTATAACGAATACTCGCCCTACTAATGTAATAACTTAGAAGATTTTATAAAAGTTCTTGGTTGAATTTATTTTGAAGAAATTTTTTCAACACATTTTAACTCTCTCTACTTTAGAAGATTTTAAAATTAAAAGTATAAATTTATGTGTTCGTAAAAGGATACAAATATTTTTCCCAAACATATTATCCTGAATATTTTCGTTTGAGTGATTGTTAAACATTCAAAAGTCCAAATAGATTATTATATTGTGGATTAGTATTTGTTTCAGTGTATGTTGTTCATATGAAAATAGAAGTCACATAGTATGAATGTTTACAAATTTTTATAAAGGTTATTTTTTATTTTCAATATGCATATTCATCTTATTAATATAAGAACTTTTATCTTGTTCAATATCATCTTGTTCTTAGTTGAATTCATTTTGATGAAACTTTTTCAACACATCAAAACTCTCTCTACTTCAACAATATTTACAACTAAAAGTATAAATTAATGTACCATTAGGGGAAAACAAATATTTTCTTAAAAACTATAATCTTTAAACAAAAGCAATTGATAACCCTCGTTACTTCTCCTTAAACGTGTAATCTTGAATTTTGCCCTTTAGTGAACGTTGATCATTCAAATGCTCAAATGGATTATTATATTGAGGATTAGTGTGTCTTTCATTGTATGTTGTCCATATGAAAATAGAAGTCATAAAGTATGTTTGTTAACAAACTTTTATAAAGTTTATTTTCTATCCACATAACATATATATACATGCTCTACTAATATAAGAACTTTCATCTTGTTCAATATCATCCAGTTATTGGTTGAATTTATTTTTTAGAATTTTTTCAACACATTTTAACCCTCTTTACTTTAGGGGATTTTACAATTAAAAGTATAAATTATTATATCTATAAAAAGAGACAAATTTTCTTCTCAAATGTATCATTCTGAATGTTTCGCTCAAGTGATCGTTGAACATATATTCAAAAGCTCAAATGAATTATTATATTGAGGATTAGATCTTGTTTCATTTATGTTGTCTATCTGAAAATTGAAGTCACATAGTATGCATACTTGCAACCTTTTATAAAGGTTATTTTCTATTCTCAATATGCATATTCATGCTACTAATGTAAGAACTTTCGTCTTGTTCGATATCATCCTATTCTTGGTTGAATTCATTTTGAAGAAATTATTTTAATACATCAAAACTCTCTACTTTAGTAGCATTTACAACTAAAAGTATAAATTAATGTACCCTTAAGAGAAAAGAAATATTCTCTTCAAACTTGGAATCCTTATGCAAAAGCGAATGATAACCCTCGTTAGTTCTCCTTAAACGTGTAATCTTGAATGTTATCCTCTAATGAACGTTGAACATTCAAAAGCTCAAATGGATTCTTATTGTCACGCACCGAGGGAGTCCCCGCCAGACAAAAATCCGACAACATCTCCCCTGTACGAGTGATAATACCAATTTTCATACAAGGCCTACACGTCCACTATACATTATACAACGACTAATCTAAACACACACGCAGTAATAAAATAGGCCTCGCCAACTATCACATGATAAATGGTAACCATCACTAGACTTACACTTCTGCCATGCAGAATGAATCGAACCAAATCAATCGAAACAAAATCGAATAAAGGTCCATAAGGACACCAAAAATCCACGAATACAAATATCCAACTCCCATCCTAAACATGTCTTCTAATCAAAATATCCAAACCATAGAAACAAATAACAAATAAAAACTTTCAGTGGGTGGAGGCTGTTGTAATTGGCGACCCTCTATTCGACGGACGACGCCTGGCGGACGGACGAATTTGGTCGACGATCGCCGCCTGTTGGCGTCGTTACTCACTGGACTTCCCACCGAAGTGGGTTTTGCCTTCCCGATAGAACTCTAGACCTCCGTGCTAAGTACTAAAGTTTATGGGCAGCCAACAGCTGAAGGGACGATATATGTCAATAACAGGCGACGGCCGTCGACCAATAAGTCGTCGAATTCATAGCCCGTTCGTTACAATAAAAAGGCGCCTTTTTATTGTAACGACCGGGGCTTTATTGGCACTCACCACCTATTGGCGAATTGGCGACTTATCGGCGCACCGTCGCCTGTTGGCCCGTCGTTACACACCTGGTCTTCCCACCCCTGGAAGTGGGTTTTTGCCTTCTCCAGGATTCGAACTCTAGACCTCCAGGTTAAGTACTAAAGTTTATGAATCCTGGTAACCAAGTGATCAAGCATTTCGGGTTTTGACGAGGCTTCTTTATGTTCTGGTGTTAGTCATACCGGTATGCACTCTGTGGGATTGTATTGTTGTGTTGCTGTGTCTTGTGTAGTTTTGTTTTTATACATATATATTGTTGTTATTGTGGGCCTACGGGCCTTGTATTAACCCGAAATATTGCCACGTACAGGGGAGGTGCCGTCCGTTTGATTTTCGGTTCGGCATGCTCTCGGGGGGTGACAACTTTAGTGGTATCAGAGCCCAAGGTTCTGCGATGCCATGTTATGTTGTTTTTGAGTCGAGTCCTGGATTCTCGGGAGTCGATTTATTCGGTTTTGGTTTTTTTTGAGATGAGATGGGCGGCCTCGAGCTCCAAGCGAGAGGTAAGAATTCTGAAAAACTTATGGTTTAGTAGATATCTATCTAAACTTGATCGATGGTGTATACTGATAGAGTTATGACACTGTGTAGACTTTTAGTAGGGTCGCCCACCGAGACGACCAACCGGAGTTACCTTAGTGTTTATACTCCCGGTTTATTGCCTATGCATTTAGATGCTTATAACAGAAATAACCGTAGTTTGTTGGTTATTGTTTGTAACCGTGGTATGTATTGACCCCGAAAATGACCTGTTGAGTCTGTGAGTCTTGAACCTGTGTCGAGAAGGTAATTTACCTTTAAGAGCCGATCGAGTCACCAGTAAAATCATTTATTATGAAAATCGAGACTACAGTCTTAGAGATTTCCACTAAGCAGCTAGTCGGATCATTACTTGTGGGTAATGAACAGACTTGTAGACTATTGTTGATGCAGATAGCGGAAGGCTAGGTTATGGAGTTTCATAGGGATTTTATCCCTGAGTTGTTCGTACTGAGTTGTATAACTTTGAGAGTACTTTTAAGTACTTACTCATGTTATACCGAGAAAGTAGAGTTATTTGCATACCATTATCGGGGTTAGCGGTATTTGGTGATAAATCGAAAATAATCTTCAGAAATAATATATCACTTGATCATGGATTAGTGATGTTGAAGAGAATATTTCCCGTGTCACTTTTAGTGACACCTTGTAAAATTCTTGAGCTTTAAGAAAAATAAAAGGGTGATCGGTAATAGTGTATGTCTTGTGCGAGTCATGAGACTTGCAGAGGTTACGACCACCTAATCGCTCAAGAAGATAAGTGGATGATTTAAGCCACCCAGAGTTATTGGCTTATAGTTGGATTAGGATGTCGGGATCTTCTACCAGATCCTGCCGGAAGACGTTGGATTGAGACGGGAGTTTAAAAATGACTCCGTACAAGAGTTTAAGAGTTGGAGACCGATAGACAACTATTGCAGGTCAACTGATTAGAGTCAGAAGTCTCCGACTATTGGATAGAAGGAGGAAGATCAGAGTTATAGGCTTTGAGCTATTTTCCGATTATAGAAGACCAATCGCAGATCATCAGAAGGTTCTTGTGGATATCAGCAAAATCAGAACAAAGACTCCGAAGGGATTGTGTGCGTGCAGTGCAGATCATGAAGACACGTGAAGCCAGAATATCTATTGGAAGCGATTCATTTGTTGCTATTTATCGAGCAACGAGACAGGAGGTGTACCTTGAAGATTGATTGAAGACTACCAATGACGCTGTTAGGAGGATGATGCACCGTCTCGGCAGAGATCAACACGAAGATTGGGTTATCTCAACAAAGAACAACCTACTACCTCGGGCGTGGTCGAGTTCCTTGATACTACCCTTCAAAGAAAGATCAAAGATCGGCCTGAAGCGACATCGAAGACATCGTAGAAGATTCATGCGACAACAACAAGCGATTACCTCGGATGCGTGTTTGCTTAGTACGGAGAGAGTATCGACAAGGTCGTATCTATTCGGTATTCTACATTGCGGCTCGTAGGATTAAGTAATGTGATCGGATGATCTAGCATGATCCTCGGATCATTCATCGCGAAATCGGCGCTTTGTCGTGGGTATTGGATCGATCTTTTCTCTTGGAGAAAGGCGAGACTGTGGAGCCTTTTAGATCGGATCAACAGATATTTGATCGTTCAGGGTATTACTCTAGTTTTACCCTCTGGATTAATATATTGAGAGATGCTTGTAGTTACAGGTATCTGTGTCTAGAACATTCTCAGTTGGATTAGAAGGGTCCTTTACATCGACTTGTGGGTTGATGGTATCTCTACCATCAGGTGAGATGAGGATCAACAATTAAGAAGTCAAGGGATGCCCTTAGACTTTGATAGACATACTTTTATTGTAGACATATCCTTATGGATGGTCAAATTGTTGGAAGTATGGTACGATATGTCTCTCGGATGTGCGTATAATCTGAGAGCTTTCGGATGTAATTTTGGATGAACTCCAAGGCTTGCCGTTGCGTAGGCAAGTGGAGTAGGCGTTCGAAATGATTGCGAAAATAGTCCGGTATCGAAGATCCTATACCGGGTGATAATTTAACTGGTATCAGTGTTGTTAAACACTATGGAAATTGGAAGAACGTAAGTTGTGATCATAGGAGATGTTGGAGGGGATATTTATCTATCCCAGTATTCCTCCTTGAGAAGATCCGGAACTCTTTGTTGAAAGAGAGATGGACCTTTGAATTATGCATCGATTATCGATGATGGAATCTGATAGTTGTCATGATAAATATCCTTGTTGTGGATAGATGATCTATTTAGATCAGCCAAAGACACCTGTGTATACTCTAAGGTTGGTTTACGACTGGAGTACTGATATTGTAGTGACATGATGTCATACGATTATCATTGTTGATGTAATGATTAATATATATCATCAGCTTAGAGTAAAGGGGATGCAGGTGTGTAGATACGCCAATTTCATACTTGGTATGAATTTTTATGAGTTTTGATTAAGTTGTTAGACTAATTAACGATTTAGTCACCACTGGATTTGAGAATCGTGTATCTTGGACACGATTGGATCAGTTGGTAGTTGTTGGAGTTGCGTAACCTGGCCACTGTTGATTGTGGTAGTTGGAGTTGCGCACTCGACCACCGTAGATGGTGGTTTTCCTTGTATGTTTTGGTTAGTACTGTAGATGTGGATAGAATGTTTGGCATTACTATACCACAGACTTGTTTGACAAAGGTGATGATGGAAATCATTTAGTCAGAAGCTGGTGAAACCAGTTTACATGACCTAGATGACGGTTAACTTTTACGCAAGTATTAGTTAATCCTTCTGGAATAGATAAAAGGATGATGTACGCCGATGCGTCGTTTCAGGGATCGGAGCGAATCCGATACAGTTGCATGAGACGTATCTTATGCTTACGACAGTTAAGAAACTACGAGATAGTCTGTCATATACATGACGTGACTTTAGTAGTTATTATCTGGATTTGTAGTTGTATGGAGCAGAAGTGCTCATTGAATTTAACAAGCTACTGGGTAGCTACAATAGAGTTGCTGGAGCGCGAACAGTTGCAACAATTGCAACAAAGGAGATTGATTGCTATAGTCTTCCATGCACTTACAGAGTGTGTGGTAGAGGGGATCTTGAATGGTTGATGGACTTCTCTTTTGAGAAGATAATTCTCCTTCTCTGATAAGGATAGTGTTAGGACACGCATCATGGAAGAGTCGTTACAGATAGCACATCATTCGAGATGGACTATACCTTGGTGGTACTTGGATGTCGAGATTGAAAGCGTTTATCTTGGTGAAATGGTATAAAGAGAGTTATAGCGATTTTCTTGCTCGATGTTAGTATACGCGAGTGAAAGGTGAACATCAGAAACTTGCTAGATTGCTCTAGAAAATTCCGATTCCGAAATGGAAGTGGGAGCATATCACGATTGATTGCGTTACGGGATTGCCTAGAACCCGTAAAAGACATGATGCGATTTGGGTATTTGTGGGTCGACTAACCAAATCACTCATTTCCTTTCTATTCGTGGGTCGTACTTGTTGGATCATTCGGTGAGTTGTATTACCGAAAGATTATCGGATTGCGTGGGGTACTTTTAAGTACCATATCGGATAGAGATTGATTTACCTCGCGATTTTGATGAGTCTGCACCGGACTATGGGCGCAGCTTGGCTTAGTCGACATTTCATCCATGACAGGATGGGTAGCAGGTGTATCATTTAGACGTTGGAGGATCTATTGGATCTTGTGTAGTGGATTATGGAGGTGTAGCTTATCGGTTGGCTTTACCTCGACACTTGCGGTGCTCTAGCGTATTTCCTGTTGTTATCTGAGGAAATACGTGTCATGTTGATTATGTTACGAAGAGGTTAGAATTCTACCTCGTCTAATGCGACTTACGAGGTGATTCGGTGGAGCACAGGTCGAGGAAGCGATAGTAGTGGGATGAAAACCATCGACTCGTAAGGTTGGATGGCGACATCATCTGGATAGGGAGGCTATGTGGGAGTGGAAGATGCTATCAGTTCACTGAGGCATGTAGTAGTTCAAGAAATCTCCTGAGTTGGTTCTCGTATGTTAGTATGAAATTTGGGGACCAAATTTTTATTAGTGGGGGAGAATGTAAAATACCGCAGGAAAAATAAATAAATAAATAAATAAATAACTAGGTATATGCATTAAATACCTAAGTAGCTATTTGGGGGTTTAAACATGTGGTTGGATCAAGTCATTAGCTTGAATTTAACCTAGGTTAGCTTAACCACAAGTGAATGACTTATATAAGACTTAAATCCAACCCGTTATTTAAAACCTAACCCGTTTAGCCAAGCGTTTGCGTCCGCTTCTCATCGCGATTCAGTTTTCCTTTTTCCTTTCCCCGATCGTGTTTCTTCTCCGAATTTCTATCGCCGCACGCCCATTTCTCTCGGTCCATCTCCCGTGCCCTAGTTCTCCCGATTCGGCCGCCGCCTTCTTCCTTGCGTCGCCGCCCCTGTGCGTCTGGATCTTCGGCGGCCCGTTGGCGACCATCACCGACGACGACGACGATATCTCATCGTGGCGTATGTCGTTCTCGCTTCTTCTCGCGCCCGGCAACGCCGCCGTTGCCTCGCTGCGCCTATCATGCGCCGCCGCCCTTGCGTCGGCCGGCCCCACCTTCGCACACATCGCCGCTGGATTGTTGCTGTCGCCGCCGCGATACGGCGCCCACCACTCTGCTCGACGCCCTGAACCACGATCGAAGCTTCGATCACCACGCTTTGCCGCTTGGATCGATTGTTGACCCCTCTTAGTGTGAGCTCGGTTTAGTGATGCCATCACTGTACCTGATCATCGCCGTCACCACACTTCACTCACCGACCACCGGCTATGAGCATTGATCGCCAAGGCAAGAGGAGTTGGGCATTTAGCAGCAAGCTCTGACGAATTCCCTTGGCTGTGTTCAACTAATGCTAAGCTAGATTGGATTTCCTGCCAGATGAAGAAGCCGTGGAGGAATGAAACGAGTTTGGTAAGTATGAATCGAATATTTATGAATGCATAATATTGATAAGTGGTTGGATGGATCTATGGATTTGTTGGAAATGCATGATGGGCGTAAGGTGAATTGCATAGTTAAGATTTTTGATCAGTATAAAGTGGGTGATGAACTGTATGTGACTACAGGTTTTAACACTGGATTTACTTCTGGATTCTTTGTGAGGAAAGTGGAACGACGCGAGGTAAGTATAGATTTGGTCGTTCATAATTGTGTATCAGTTATGTTTAATAAACTGATCTGGATATGCTATAATTATGTAGTGATGATAGTACTTGTTCATTACATGATGATGTTTGATTTATTTAGATTAAATTGAGACCGGACTCTTACAAAGAGATTAAGAAGTGGTTGAGATGGGAACAACGCGAGGACTTTGATATGAGGTCGGTTCGGATGTGGAGACAACTTGTATTCTCAGACAAGTCGTCAAAATAGGTGGGTAATTTCCTACCTGGTCCGGGTAGTTATATTTCATTCAGATTTAGTCATTGATATGAGCATGTTAGGTGTCCATATTACCTTGACCCTGTTCTTTTTATCGCATGCTTGATCTTCATCCGGCTATTAACTCCATTGCTGATATCATGTTTATTTTATCATGATTAGGAGTTATACATATAGATGATGTAAATAACTTAGAATTTGTTTAAGTTAAGTGCAAATAGTAAAGTCCGGATGACAACTTGATTGTACTTTGGGAAAAAAGGTCATCCGTAGGTAGATAATGTCTTTAACCTAGGATTAGTTCTAGTACCCTTAAGTTGTATGTTACCACGGAACTTGTATTGTGTAAATGGTCGAGGAATGATACTTAGGGTATCGCTACGGACCGATGGTCCTAGCTTGTTATAATCGATAAGTACTGACTTTCTACAGTGATAGAGAGTGTGTCCATTAGTTGAGTACAACTCTCATGTGATAGAGTGTGTCGCTTAGATTGGTATGACTCTGCTGTGATAGAGAGTATTATGGATCGATTGAGTATGACTCTCACAGGATAGAGAGTGCGTAGATCTGTTAGTATGATTCTCTCAGAGAATGAGAGTCTATGGTGGATGTCGGTATGTGAGACATTGCATTCATGCATTTACATGCACGCGACAAGGTCTCCCTTGTGGTTGAGTGTCGCCACCATCCCGCCTATGGTTACTCATAGGAGGAGTCACCCATGTGAGGGCAGAGCATTGAGGTGCCGCACTCTATCACTATAGACGGTGGTAGTTGGATTTGCGTCCGTAGTCCCGCGTGTGGTACTCGACCACTCATGGGTAGTGATCGCCGAGTGACCAACAAAGAGGGACCCCCATCGTGTAGCTTGCTCTTTACGCTTATATGCTACTCGATCATATCGCCCACTCGCCACCGAGAGTAGTGGTTGGTGTTGAGTTGGGACAGCTTGTCATGCTCGAGCCACCGAGGCCACACCGGGTCGTGGTAGCTTTAGGGTGAGCCGACATGACCATGCATGCCGCATACAGCCAGATTCGATGGCGCTTTGCATATTACTATATATATATACATATATGCATGTATATATATATATATGGATGGTTGAGATTAATATATATATAGATACAGTCTATATATATATGATTATTGTGATGTTGCATTTGTTTGTACTATGCTTGCTCGTGATTTAGGTGGACATCATATTCATGCATGTTTCTTGCATATGTTATACAGTTGTGTCAGATATTGATATGTGTTGGATAGACCATAGATACCTTGACCTGTAGCTAGAGTATATTTTGAGTTGATCTACTATTCCTGTTATATATATATATATGTTGGATATATGTTCAGGTTGGATCAGAGTAGCGTAGCAGACTTCAGGTATGTCTGCATTTTATGTTGTTCATTCAGTTAGACGGTATAAGCTTGTATTTATATACTATGCTGATATACCTGTTGTACATCTAGATTATGTTGTCGAAATACATGTGATATTACATATATACATGTTTTCTATTACCTGCTGAGTTTTACTCACCACCCTCGCGGACCCTGGGTTTTCTGTCGCCCAGGTAACAGGTAGCCGACTTCGTGATGGACTTGGAGCACCGCTGGCTGGCATCATCTCATCTCAACTCCGAGAGTCCGGATTTTTGGTGTTATCATTTGTATTCCGTTATGGATTTGTGTTATGTGATGTACGCACATGTTGGTGCGGGTTTTGACGAGGCTTCTTTATGTTCTGGTGTTAGTCATACCGGTATGCACTCTGTGGGATTGTATTGTTGTCGTGTTGTTTCCGCTGTGTCTTGTGTAGTTTTGTTTTTATACATATATATTGTTGTTATTGTGGGCCTACGGGCCTTGTATTAACTCAAATGTTGCACGTCTGAGGAGGTGTCGTCTGCTTTGATTTTGGTTCTAAGATGCTCTGGCGTAGCATTTAAAATTGGACTCTCCTAACAGCTTCATCCTGAAATAGATATAAATCAACGGGGTAAGTTCAAAGAACTCAGCGGGTATAGTCGATATGCAAAGTAAGATATAGCTAACAACAAAAATCATGCTAGTACAGTCTCACATATAGGGTAAGCAAGAAATAAATGCAAAAGGACTGTACTCACCTGAATCTCCTACCCAGATATAGGAGCATGTGCTCTACTATAAGAGATAAAGTCATCACCATATACGAATATGAATCCTGTATGCATGGCAATCATATGCAACATCCAAGGCATCAATACAATAATGCAGCAAACACAATACAAATGCGATCCGCAAAGTGCATGCCGGTAAATGACATGGTCACCCTCGACGCTACCGCCGCCACACGCGATGGTGAAGCCGAGTGGGTAGGACTATGACAACTGTGCACTCGCCATCATCGCCTCCCGAAAGTGACCGAGTGGACGAGGATCTGCCGAGTACACCTATCCTCCCGCCCCAAACAGAGTGGGGAGTTAAGCTCATCTCCTGTCATAGACTGCAGGAGGGATCCTCGCCCACTACCACGCGCCTCATCGCTACCCATGAGTGGACTAATGAGTCGACAGAGCAATCGCACACACCTCCCGATGTACCACTAACCCATGAGTGGCGGAGCTGCCATGTAATCGATCATGGCTCAACTATAAAAGAACCCCGTCCAGCTAGCATGCAATCATGCAAGATGGTGCATGATACTAAAGCATGTAAATCCAACTAAAAATACCTATCCGAATAATATGCACAATCAATAAGTGCATATCCATGATCCAAGTAACTATGATCCAAATAAAACAGGGAAGATATAATCATACTGATCAAATGCATGTATCTAGTAGGCACAATAACATACTAGGCATATAAACATGAAAATTATTGTAAGCTATCCTAACTAGCATATCAACTTGACTATATCTAAAAGATAAGTCAAAATACCCGCCTGCTATAATGATCAAAATCATGAACTCTTCACGCCAGTGGACCTGCCTCGTGACCGAAACCTGCATACAACATAACTATCATTAAGTTCTAGCACACAACAACGTGCTAAATTACTACTATACAGTTTCTATATTCGCATTCTTTTATCGATTACGAATTAGAAACTCTCACTTGTACATCAAACCCAATCCCATTAGGATTTCCATATTAACTCACCTTCCATATTAAACTCCCTAATTCATACACCATAATCAACACCCCTTTTAGCCTTCATAACCATTTACAATCATTTCTAGATTACCCATTTCCATCCTAAACCTCAATGCCAACAACCTATAAACAACTTCTTCAAATAACATTTAATTAGTAACTCAATGCCAAACAACTATAACCATAGTATATCTATCACGATAGATTCAAACCGAAACTTACCAAATTCTGAATCCCTGTTCATCGCATGCAGCCTAACACCAAAACCAGATTCCTCCCACAATTCCCTTGTTCTGATGTAGCACGCGATGAACATCTGGCTAAGAAGTAAGTTGCAGCGAATCTGAGCACAAGAGAAACATAAACAGACCCAAGATCAAAATCAAATTGGAATCACCGAAAGCACTATTGCTGGACAAAACTCACGATGCAAGGAAGCAGTGATTATGGAGCTGATCGTGGCAATCCAGTCGGCGACAGCGTTGATCAGATATAGTAGCACATCAAATCCACCGCACGTGCGAAGAAAAACGGCGATGACGAAGAGATAGAAGGAAGCTGCGATCGGGCTAGCTACTGTCAGCATTCGACGGGCTAGCAACCGATGGGCACCTCCGGCAAGGCTGGCGACCAACGAGTTGCCCCGACGACACTCGAGGATACCACAAACTGGCTCAGGGAGGCAATGATGGCCGACGGCACGAGCTCGGGGAAAGCAGAAGACATGATCAGCCTCAGATCAACCTCGCGGCGACCGACTTGGCGACGACGACAGGGCGAGCTCAAGCGACGGTGATGGTTAGGGCACAGGAAGGCAGTGCAAGCTCGAGCAATTAAGTTTAGGAAGAAGAACGATGAGCACCTTTGATCGGCGGAGGAAACAACCGGAGATGGGAGGTCGTGCACGGGAGAGGAAGAGAAGAGGCAGCGGATTGAGCTCGCGAGAAGGGAGAAGGCTGCGCGTCGAGGAGTTTGCGGCGGAAGAGATCGGGCGGAAAATAGGAAAATGTAAACCTAAGGTTTAATATCTAATTAACCCTAGGTAAATTAAATCTATTACCCCTTAAAATATCATAAGACATCCCGTTTAATTTTAAAAAAAATATATATGGAAAATTCCAATGGGTATTTTCCAAATTAACCAACAATGCTTTTTTTTTTCTCGGTGTCTTACATTCTCCCCCACTTATAAAAATTTGGTCCCCAAATTTCCTACTCAAATGCATAACGAGTAAGAGATTCCACAAGTACTAAAAATATATCTCACGTACCATAAGTAAACAGGTGGGGGTATTCAACTATGATCTTTTCTTCAAACTCTCAAGTAGCCTCCAGATCGGCTGATGACTCCACTCGACTTTAACCAATGCCGCATACCTTGTTCTCAGAATCGCTGCTCAGATCCAAAATCTGCATCGAACCTCTCGTAAGTAGCATCAGTTGAATGGAACCCGACATCCGATGTAATATGTGTAGAGTCCGCACATACTTCTCAAAGATGGACACATGAAACACATCATAAATACTCACAAAGATGGTGGTAGCGCTAGACGGTAAGTTTAACGCCCGATCCTCTCCAAAATCTCAAACGGACCAATGTATCTAGGAGCTAGCTTACCTCGGAGGCCAAATCTCTTCACCCCTTTCGTGGGTGAGACTCGCAGGAATACATGATCACCAATAGAGAACTCCAGAGGTCTCCATCTCCGATCGACATAACTCTCTGACGACCTTGCATCTCGACCATCCTTTGTCTGATAGTACAGACCAACCCTGCCTCATGCTGAGCTCTATGGGGTCCTAGCAACTGGTCCTCCCTAACCTCCCCCCAGAGGGTGGGTGTCCAACACCGACTACTATACAATGCTTCAAACAGTGTCATTTGGATAACCGAATGATAGCTGTTGTTGTAGGTGAATTTCACTATTGGCAAGTGTTGCCCCCAAAAAATCCATAACATAAAACCTCAGCAAGTCCTCTAGAGTCCAAATGGTCCGCTCAGACTATCCATTGGTCTGAGGATGGAATGTTGTACTAAAACGGAGCTGTGTACCTAAGGCCTGCTGTAGACTCTGCCAGAATCAGGACGTGAACCGAGAATCTCTATATGATATAATGCTCAAAAGAACACCATGCAATCTGATGATATCCCGACAATATAACACTGTCAAACGATCCAAAGAGTTGGTCTTCCGAATTGCTAAGAAGTGCGTGGATTTGGTTAGTCGGTCAACGACTACCCAAATCGCATCATAACTTGGCAAACCCACCACAACATCTATAATAATACGCTTCCACTTCCATTCCGGAATCGGAATTTCCTGAAGCATCTGTACCTTAAACTAATGCAACTCCGAAAACCATTATCCTCCTCGAAGTCAGAGACGGTAGTCCATCTACCGTCCAAAATCCACTCCACCACACACTCTGTAAGTGCATGGGAGGCTATCGTGACCAAACTTCCTTGTTACTACCATTCGTGTTCCAGCTACTCTATAGTAGCTATCCAGTAGCTAGCCAAAACTCCATGAGCATTTCTGCTCCTCACTTCTTCAAAACAACATAATAACTGCGAAGTTCACGTCATATGTATGACGGCTTATCTCGCAGTTCTTTAATTGCCGTAAGCTAGGATACGTCTTATTCAATAGCATCGGAATCGCTCCGATCCCAGAAATGATACATCCATGTACACTACCCTTCCATCTAAACCAGAATGATTAATCAACACTGACGTAAAGGTCAACCATCGTCTGAACCCTGAAACTAGTTTCACAAGCTTCAGACCAAGTAAATTCCATCACCTTCCTGATCCATCCGGTCAGCGATATAGTACCGCTTGAGCATCCTATCCATATCTATAGTAATAATCAAATCAATACCAAGAAAACTACCATTAATGGTGACCGAGTGCACAACTCCAACTACCACCCTCAACAGTGGCCAAGTTACGCAATCCAACGACCACAACTGAGCCAATCGTGTCCAGAATACATGACTTCCCAAATCCCTGGACGACTAAGTCGTTAATAAGTCTAATAAGATAATCACAAGCTCATACAATTCATACCAAGTATGAAATTGTCGTCGCTATACAACTGCATTCTCTTTACTCTAGGCTGATGATATAACAATCATCACAACGACAATGATAATTGTATGACACCATGTCACTACAATATCATCACACCAGTCATAGATCAATCATAGAGTATACACCGGTGTCCTATAGCTGATCTAAATAGATCCTCTATCCACAATGAAGGATATTCATTTCCTTCCACAACTACCGCATTCTATCATCGATAATCGATGCATAACCTCAAAGGTCCATCTCTCCTTTAACAAAGAGTTCCGGATCTTTTCTAAAAAAAAACTGGGACAGATAAATATTCCATCCAACACCTCCTATAATAAGAAAAAATGATCTTTCATCATCTTAACCAGTGTAGACATACACGCCTTATCCATAACCAAATCACTTTTAGTAGGGACTGATATTTTCTGAGGGTTTACTCCTTGTCCTTCAAATTGGTGGCCTACAGGCCAAATCCCTAGCATCTTAATTCGACATCAGTCGGCACCTCTATAGAGTTCGTACTTATGAAATCATCGTTAGGTTCTACAAGGTCACCACGTCCTCGACCTCGTCCCCGACCATGAGTAGGGGCAATTTCACTTAAGTCAATACTCTTCCTAACCACAAAAGTACCGTAACTACTAAAGACAACACTTTACCTATAGCTCAGAGATATCCTTCAGCTTGCTTGATCCCAAAACATGAGAACACCCAAAAACCCAAGGAAAAGAAAATCCTCGATACACCAAAACTCACAAACCAATAAAATTGTCACGTCCTGAGGGCATATTCGTCATCCAAATGACGGAGGAGCCCCTTAGTGACAATATTCCGAAATACATAGACCGGATCCGTAAAACCTCAAAATACTTATAGAAATACAAGTATTTTAATAACTGCATGCATGCACGACTAAACATATATCCATTAAAGTAAAATAGTTTTTATGACACCAAAACAAATTGCGACAAAATCCAAAGTGCATAACCAAAATGCAATACCGATAAAGTAAACAAAGCGGCATCTACGATGATGCAAAGAGAACACGGCAAGGAACTCTCTGAGCAACACAAGGTAGGTCAACATGACACGTCCTCCATCAGTTAACTTAGAGGATAAGTGAGGAGGGGGTGAGTACAACCACTCTGTGGATGTATAGAAAATAGTGCATAATCATAATGCACATAATGGAAGTCACATGGAACAAGCTAGAGTAACCCAACCCTCAGAGTACCAATATCAGTCTGCAACTAACCTAATCAGCAGTATAATAAATATACCTGCAACATACACAACCACTGCAACAAGCAGTGCACATCCGGATACCACGACAAAGCCTCGTGGCTCTCGCACAAAAAGGGAACTATCTATGAGCTACCGCGAACGTAACCCATGGGCCGACAATCAATAGCACGGTCTACGCGCAACTATATGCTACCATGAATGAGACTCGTGGATAGACAGACAGTATATAAATATCTAATTATTGACTGCACGCACTAGCATACTACCATCAATAGGTCACATGAGCAGTCGATTATCCTAGGTTGTTAAGCCTAGGGTTATCCAATACATCCAGCATAAATCGACTTTCAACGTCGACAAAGATCAACGATCTACAATTAAACCCATTGAGGCGATCAAGCGAGGGTTTCAACACCTCTAATACGAACTGTTTACCAAAGTCGGTAAAGATCATCGACTTATAAATAAATAAGTCGAGATGGTTAAGTCTAGGGTTCCAACCCTTCTAACATGAACGGTTATCAAGGTCGATAAAAATTATAAGTCCCCTAATAATCACGTTGAGACGATTAATCATAGGATTTTGTCCCAACTAACAGGAAACGCCTATCAAGGCCAATAAGGACCACAAATCTACTATCAAGCCCGGCAAAAGGGTTAAGCCTAAATTATATCATCCTACCAGTTCAATCATGCATGCCCCAACCTGCTACCACGAACATATCTCGTGGGTACTTAAGATGTAAAGTAGCTATCTAGCTACCAGCGTCATACGAATCCGATTATTACCAACTCCAAACGAATAACGCAAGAATATAACCTTACAGTAGGTCATCTCAACCATGATTGGGAGGCATGATTGACCACATGTATATAAAGCACCTACCTATAGAGAGACTCTACCGCAGACTCTCTCTCTCAACCAAGAATGGGAGATATAGTAAGGATTAATCGCATCCTAACCATTCAACTCTACTAGTCCGATCACCATATCACCGAAATAGTAAATGGATAAACATATTTCATTTAGCCCATCCAGGTTATTAAGCCTAAGGTTCCAACACTAGGGTTCCACTAATATTGTTTCATTCCTGAGATCCACTCCTAAAGAATAACCTCATCTAAGTTATTCTACCTATACTAGTCTTAATCATGGTATCCACCGCAAAAACTCATAACCATATAAACATATAACACGCTGTCTAATAAACGACAGCATAGTCATACTAACAGGAATCAATGGCTGAAATTAAACTAAAGGGTAATGCCAGAACAAAGTCAAGGCAATACTAACTAAAGCATCAGATGCCTATATATACCATAAGCTATGTAAGCAATGTAATCATGTCCTCATGCACTAGGATCTAGAGAGTCAAAGAACCTCTATGTATGCCTTCTACGAATTTATCCATCTTAGTCATATTATTCAACTAGTCTAATCCTAATACTAGTCCAATCTTAATACTAGTCCAAAAAGTAAGAGGTAAACATCTACCAATAATATCTAATCATTTATATCACAATGATAACTAACTACGTATAGCAGTAATAACAATTAATAACCATATGCTAACGATAAACCAGCCACCTAAAAATCTAACAGTCTAACAGATATCAGGTTAAAACAATACTAGACAAAACATGATACTACCGCATAACAAATATAACTAATACAAATATGCACTAAATCTAGAAAATTTTCTAGAATTTATTTACCTGTTAGCCGTCTAGAGATGTCCTGTCGCCGCCAAATCCCTAAATTGACCTCGTCACTAATACCTCGAATTTTCGAAACATAAAAATCGTCGAAAATCCGTACAACTCCAAAAATACCCCAGTTAACCTGCCAAACATGGCGAACTCCGAAACCCAAAGACCCTAAGGAACTCGGAAACCTACGCTCTGATACCAAATAAATTGTCACGCCCTGAGGGAGTCTCGCGATAAAAATCGGTCTAAAGATCTTCCTGCACGGGTGACAATACCAATTTTATACAAGGCCTACACGACCACAATACATCGGTCAACACGACCGAAATCCAAACACATGCACGATAATAAAATAGGCCTCAGCCAACTATCTAGGTAAACAAAAGTCTACATAATAACTAGACTTACCTCTTCGCATCCGGCAGAATACCCAACCAAACCAATCAAAACAAGATAATAAAGGTCCATAAGGACACCAAAAATCCACGAATACAAATATCCAACTCCCATCCTAAACATGTCTTCTAATCAAAATATCCAAACCATAGAAATAAATAACAAATAAAAACTTTCACGACGAGTGGGGTTTGGCAGCTGGACTCTCCTGACAACTTCATCCTGAAATAGATATAAATCAACGGGGTAAGTTCAAAGAACTCAGCGGGTATAGTCGATATGCAAAGTAAGATATAACTAACAACAAAAATCATGTCAGTACAGTCTCACATATAGGGTAAGCAAGAAATAAATGCAAAAGGACTGTACTCACCTGAATCTCCAACCCTGATATAGGAGCATGTGCCCTACTATAAGAGATAAAGTCATCACCATATACGAATATGAATCATATGCAACATCCAAGGCATCAATACAATAATGCAGCAAACACAATACAAATGCGATCCGTGCAAAGTGCATGTCATGCAAATGACATGGTCACCCCTGACGCCAGTCAGCCGCCTCACACGCGATGGTGAAGCCGAGTGGGTAGGGCTATGACAACTGTGTACTCTGCCATCACTGCTCCTGAGTAACCGAGTGGACAGGATGCTGTCAGAGTACACCTATCCTCCTGCCCCAAACAGAGTGGGAGAGCTAAGCTCTCATCTCCCGGTGTCATAGACCAGAGGAGGGATCCCTGCCCGCTACCACGCTGCCTCATCGCTACCCATGAGCGGACCAGCGGAGCCTGACAGAGCAACTGCACACACCCTCCTGATGTACCACTAACCCATGAGTGGCAGCGTGTGTAGGCCATGTAACTGGCTGCGGGCTCAACTATAAAGGAACCCCGTCCAGCCAACATGCAATCATGCAAGATGGTGCATGATACTAAAGCATGTAAATCCAACTAAAAATACCTATCCGAATAATATGCACAATCAATAAGTGCATATCCATGATTCAAGTAACTATGATTCAAATAAAACAGGGAAGATATAATCATACTGATCAAATGCATGTATCTAGTAGGCACAATAACATACTAGGCATATAAACATGAAAATTATTGTAAGCTATCCTAACTAGCATATCAACTTGACTATATCTAAAAGATAAGTCAAAATACCCGCCTGCTATAATGATCGAAATCATGAACTCTTCACGCCCGTGGACCTGCCTCGTGACCGAAACCTGCATACAACATAACTATCATTAAGTTCTAGCACACAACAACGTGCTAAATTACTACTATACTGTTTCTATATTCGCATTCTTTTATCGATTACGAATTAGAAACTCTCACTTGTACATCAAACCCAATCCCATTAGGATTTCCATATTAACTCACCTTCCATATTAAACTCCCTAATTCATACACCACAATCAATACCCCTTTTAGCCTTCACAACCGTTTACAATCATTTCTAGATTACCCATTTCCATCCTAAACCTCAATGCCAACAACCTATAAACAACTTCTTCAAATAACATTTAATTAGTAACTCAATGTCAAACAACTATAACCATAGTATATCTATCACGATAGATTCAAACCGAAACTTACCAAATTCTGAATCCCTGTTCATCGCACGCAGCCTAACACCAAAACCAGATTCCTCCCACAATTCCCCTGTTCTGATGTAGCACGCGATGAACATCTGGCTAAGAAGTAAGTTGCGGCGAGTCTGAGCACAAGAGAAACACAAACAGACCCAAGATCAAAATCAAATTGGAATCACCGAAAGCACTATTGCTGGACAAAACTCACGATGCAAGGAAGCAGTGATTATGGAGCTGATCGTGGCAATCCAGTCGGCGATAGCGTTGATCAGATATAGTAGCACATCAAATCCAGTGCGCGTGCGAAGAAAAATGGCGATGACGAAGAGACAGAAGGAAGCTGCAATCGGGCTAGCTACTGTCGGCGTTCGACGGGCTAGCAACCGACGGGCACCTCCGGCAAGGCTGGCGACCAACGAGTCGCCCCGGCGACACTCGAGGATACCGCAAACTGGCTCAAGGAGGCAATGATGGTCGACGACATGAGCTCGGGGAAAGCAAAAGACATGATCGACCTCAGATCAACCTCGCGGCGGCCGACCTAGCGATGGCGGCGGGGCGAGCTGTCACGCCCCGAGAGTATGCCGTGCCGAAAAACAAACGAACGGCATCTCCCCTGTACGTGGCAACATATCGGGTTAATACAAGGCCCGTAGGCCCACAACAACAATATGATATATCATCATATCAAACATAATAAACACAGCAGAAACAATACAAATAGATCAACAAGATACAATGATCCAACTGTGCACTCCGGAGTGACTTGACACAACAAGAAACATAATAGAAGCAACAGCGAAAGCCAAATACATACAATACGTCCGTATATCACAGATACGGAAACAATACAGGTTAAAACCACAAAACGACAATCCATAGTAATACAACAATACGGAAAACAGGTCCATTCGTCCGGTGTGAGATGGGATCAGCTGACGGAGCTCCGAACGTCCAAGAAATCTTCTACATTATGCAGGCGAGGCCTGTGGAGTATAAACTCAGGGGTAATATATAGAAAGTGCATGAACAACATATAAGGATAGATCTACAAGTATACATGTGAAGATCTATAGGTATACAGCATGAGTCCAATAGAATTATATCCTATCCAACTCTAATAACAAGTAACTACAATAAAGTCATACTCAATGTATATACTAAACTGATCAACTGAACATAAAGTAATGTACCAACGTACCTGACGGTCTGCAACACCATAAGCTATATCATCCTGACAGATATACCATAACATAACCCATATAATGTACCGAGTCAATATGCACGATAATACCGGACATATGAACGATATGATCACCAGTATAATAACCCGTCTGGCTAATCAAATGCATATAACAGTCTGAATCAACGCATGTATCATGCTCAACACATAGCAGTAAATAAAATGCAAATGGCATGTATCATGATGTACAAGCATGTGCAACAATCATAGCTCAATCAAATGCAGCATCTCACAGGCATATGTAAAACATATATCAAATACATGCATACATATATATCAGCAATGCATATGCATGGTCACTGTCTGCGGACCCGTCCAACCACGACCCCAGAGTGGCCAGGGTGGCACGACAAATGACAACTAGCCCGACTCCAGCTGCCACCACTCTCGAGTGACCGAGTTGGGTAGTATGACTGAGTAGCGTATAAGCGTAAAAAGCTAACTACTCCTAGGGGCCCCTGCTGCAAGCCACGCTGTCCCTACCCATGAGTAGACAAGCGCGCATGGGACAAGCGCTCACACAACCACCGTCTATAGTGGGCGAGTGCTAACACCACTCTGCACAGTGGCCAGGTGCGCATCTCCAGCTACCACCATCCATAGTGGCCGAGCGCGGCACATCTAATGCTCTGCCCTCAACCCTGCTACCACTACCCCGAGTGGCCGGGGAGGCAGGATGATAGCGACTTGTCTCAATCCACAAGGAGACCATGTGATGATGCATAGCTCCATACATGTATCCTCGCGACACTCCTATCCCACGAGTCTGGTCAACTAAAAGTCAACTATGCAAGGACTACAATCCATAAGACTCTCTCTATCGCAAAGAGTCATACTCATCGATGACAACCACGCTAAGACCTCTAGTCGATGGCGATATACAATCGACCATCCATATAACCATACAGGTATACAATCCTAATGGATATACCATCACACTAGGACTTCTAGTCCTGGTCACATCACGGGCAACCATACAATTATCTATGCACGAGACAACTAGATCCATCATAAATGCACCACTAATACGGATATGATATAACAATCGACTCCATAATCCAAACCATCACCTAACCCTAGTGATGTAATCTGATAAACCAATGATCGAAGTCACAAAGATAACCTAACCATGTACTTCTTGAACATCTATCGGCTAATACATAATAGGGTTTATAGTTCCTATCAGAGCTAGATAATCAATGAAGTACGAGTTTATATCTCAAAGGTCAAGGCAGGTACAAGCATATGATTAACATGAGTGGATTTAAGGTAAACAATATAAACATATATATCCAAGATCATGCACTGGAATTGATCAAAACTACGGACTGTAGATATTACCCACGATACATCGAATAATCCTCACGACCATGGATCCCCCCAAACCCAAAGCAATAATAACAAACGGTTAAATACGGTCTCTAATAATCATCTAACAAAATACCAATTAATTACATAATAATTACATTCCTTCCAGAATACGTGTTAAAACTCCGATTATCCCTAGATCAATTAAGATAAATAGATCTAACAATACTCCCAACAAATCCAAGCTAACCTCAATCTCCAAATCACCATATCTAAACAATATCTAATTCATTATATCCTACTTGTCAACCAGCTTTAGCCAACTCAATACACAAATAACATCACCAATTCTACACAATCACCAACAACTTATCTCTCCACACAAAGCACAATCTAAACTTAGAAATAATCCATCGTATATCGGGTAGAAAACTCAAACACATCAACAACACGACAACTTCCGATCTACACACAACACAATGATCCATGAATAGAACCCATTATAATCTCAACAAGATTGACACATCCATCAACATCACCCAATTACCAATCAACCAAAATCAACCAATCCTAAGTAACACTCAAATCAGAATAACAATTTATCATTGAAGAAGAGATCTCAAGATACCAACCAAATCCCTCATCCCTTCGCCATCCAATCGGCTTGACCTCAGCGGTCAAATCCAAATCGTTATCTGGCAATACGCTACCCATCCATGGAGTCGATCCGGCTTCCATCCATACCATCCCGAGCTTCAGATGAAGGCCCGAGTTGGCCTCTCGAATAAGCGATCGATGATGGAGTCGCGATGGTGGCGACATCTAAGAGAGCGAATCGAGGGTGGTGAGTCGAGTGGCGATCGACGATGGAAAAGCGAGGAAAGAAGAAGAGAAGAGGCGATCGCATGGCCCGCTCGGTTCAATTCCTTTAAAAGTCATTCCATCCGGTTAAATTCATTCAAGCCCGATTTAAGCCCAATTTCATCAAGCCCAATTTCAACAATACAAAATTTAAATATTTAACCCATTAGCCCACTAATTATGCCCAATTAATCCCTTAATTAATCCCAATTAATTAAAGGGGTTTAATCCATATATAATTTTTTTTTTCTGTATTTTACATTCTCCCCCACTTATAAAAATTTGGTCCCCAAATTTCCGACTTATATACTTGTCCGAGATGTCACAATAACCATCTCAAGTATCCGGAGAAAAGTCACACCTCAAATGACTAAGTAAGCTCGAATATTACATTCAATATATACTCTCTATATCAAAGCTCTATACTCAGTGAATCATGAATCACTATATCAGAAATGATACTCAAGGTTACTCCATGGATATAATTCCATTAAGTGATCCAACGTAGTCAATCTTACAGATCGGAAGGAAATGAGCGGACCTAGCTAATCGATCAACGATTACCCAAATCACCTCAATTCCTTTTCGAGGTCTAGATAATCTCCCAACACACGCCTAACACTAGGCTCCCACTTCATCACTATGCGTAACCCTACCGATCACAATATTCCACCTTTGCTTGTTGGCATACCCAACATCAAACTACGAAATCAACCGTGCACTACGTTCCACCATAAAGGACGCCTCAAACTATTTTCGGATATACTCCGAATAAATCATCACTCTCGAATGAAGAGTCTCCTGAAACAACTCTTCCTAAAGCGAATGCAACTCTGTAACCCACTATTCTCCTCGGAAACGGAGAATTACTTTCTCCTGCGAAACCAATCTACTGTTCCAAAATTCATTATATCACCCAGAACTGAAAGTAACTGGAAGACTATAATGACTAATCTCGCTGATTTCTCAACCAGCATACACATAATATACGTCTCATTCAACTGCATCAGGATCGTTCCTAATCCCTAAAATGATGCATCTACGTACAATACCCTTCCATCCATATCGGACGGATTAACTAACACTGACACGAGAGTCAGTCACCGTCTAGGCCCTGAAACCTAGCTTCACAAACTTTCGACCAGGTGATTTCCATCACCTTCTTGGTCCAACAAGTCGACGGTATAGTATCGCTAGAACGTCCTATCCACATTTATGGTGAATCCCAAATCAATCTAGGGAAACCACAACTTTCCTCAAGATTGGGAATATATCCATAAATATATCATCCATAGATATTATGACAATCGGTCTCAAATACTCCAAGAGTACTTGATTCCTCAAATCCATAAACGACTAAAGCGTCGATAAGTCTAACAACATTATCAACATCTCCTAAAATTCATAACAAGTATGAAACGTCGTCTTCTACACACATGCATCCTTTTACTCTAAGCTATAGATAGCTCAATCATCACACCGACAATGATAATTGTACGACACTAAGTCACTACAATATCAAACCTCCAAATGAGGCCAACCCTAGGATATACACAGGTGTCATTTAGCTGATCTAAACAAATCATCTATCCACAACGAAGGATATTCATTCACAACAACTACTGCATTCCATCATCGATAATCGATGCATAAACTCAAGGTCTGACTCTCTTCTAACAAAGAGTTACAAGTCTTCTCAAGAAGAAACACTGAGGCAGATAAATCTCCCATAGTGTTTAGCATCACTGATACCCATAAAATCATCTCCCGGTATGAGGTACCCTATTTCAGGACTATTCCCAAATCACCTCAATCGCATATCCCACTTGCCCATGCAGTGGCAAGCCTAGGAGTTTATCCAAAACTATCTCCGAATACTCTCGAATTATACGTACATCCGAGAGTCCTAGTATACCAACGCTCCAACAATCTAACTATCCATAAGGATATGTCTATAGTAGAGGTATATCTAGCAAAGGCTAAGGGTATCCCTTGCCTTCTTGGTTGTTGATCAACATCTCACCAAACGGTAGAGAAAATCACCAACCACCAGTCGCTAGGAACCCTTCAAACCCTTATCAAAGAATGTTCTAGACAAAGATACCTGTAAACTACCAGTATCTCTCGATATATCTGCAAATAGGATAACCTAAATTAATACCCCGAAGGACCGATCCTTCGGTCTTCTATACTTCTTCTCGAGTAATTATGTAAACTTGTCCAACATCGGTTCTGGACGGCTGCGCTCATGTAGATGCAAAGACTATCATGGAGGAATAAATCAATCTTTGGCGAGGTACAAATCAAACAAATGCATGGAGATGGTAAAATCTGTTGTATCTTGGCAAAATGATACACATCCGATCGTAAAATATCAAGAATCAACATCGTAGCACGCTCCATCTCTGTAAAAGGTATAGCTGCAACTGGAGAATACTGCATAGATACGACTATCATCGTAAAATCTCTCTCCTCTGAACAAATCATAATCCCGCCTAGAAAGGTAGCATTGTATGCAGGAAGGTAATAGCAGTTGTCTCAATGTCTCAATCTTCGAGATGTCTTGGTGATCTTCTTTGAGTAACTTACTTCTTCCGGATGAAAGTATCAAAGAACTCCAACTATATCTGGGGTAGTAGATCGCTGCTGATGTGATAACCTAATCTTCTGTAATAATCTCGGCTTTCGAGGTTGTGGATCGTCCGCTCGAAAGCATCATCCATAGTCTTCAACTGAGTCTTCAAAATACATACTCTCCTCGTAGATACCGGCTGCTTATAGTAGAAACAGATACAATGGTCCATCGAATAATCTGACTCTGTGTCTCGTCGTAACCCGCACTGCACACACATAATCTCCCTTCGGAGTCTTTCCTCTGAGTTCACTGATAAACATGAGAAGTTGCTGACAATCTGCAAACGGTCTTCTATGATCGGAAAACTCTCCAATAGTCACTCGTGACTCATTACTTTAATCTTGCTCCTTTTATCCAACATCCGGAGACTTCTGATTCCAATAATTTGACTTGCAATATCTGCTTATCAAATCTTTAACTCTTAAAATACTTGCTACAGAGTCATTTCTATACAAATGACTCGGTCTAATGCCTTCCGATAGGATCCGATAGGAGACCCAAACATCCTGATCAAGATGTCAGCCAATAACCTGTGGGTGGCCAAAACCAACCCAATCACATTCTTGGGCTATTAAATGGTCGTAACTTTTGCAAGTCTAACGACTCTGCATGGTACTTCCATTACCAAATGATCACTCGACCTAATGCCCAAGAATTCCTTGACAATGAGTCAAAGAAAATGATGTGGGAAAATACTCTCTCACAACATCACTGAACTGTGACTAAGTGATACGTTATTTTCCATAGGTTATTTCCTATCTCTTCCACCAAGTACCGGCTAAATCCGGATAATGGTATTCAACTAACACTACTATCTTCGTATAACCCGAGTCAAGTACTCCAAAAGTACTCCCAAAGTTATACAATCCAGAACGATCAACTCAGGGATTAAAATCCCTATGATACATCGCAAACTAATCTTCTACTATCTGCACCAGCAATAGTATGCTCACTTAGTCCATTACCCCATAGGTAATGATCTGACTATATAATTAGTGAAAATCTTAGGACCGAAATCCTTAATCTCCACAATAGATGTGAGTACCTAATCCCTACTTTCCGACTCGGTATCAGTCGGCTCTTAAAGGTAATTACCTTTTTCGAAACAGGTACATATCTAATAACCTCAACATATCGTTCCCGTGGTCAACTCAAACCACGGTTGCGAATACTAACCAATATCCTATAAGTCATGCACTGTTATAAGCAACTAAATGCATAGCCAACAGAAGGATATGTAATAACAATTAACATACCTTAATCCTTGTAGCTCGGAGATGTCATAGCGGCGGATCGAACTCACAAAACCAAGACCGAGTAAAGCAAAACTCGATGTCCGAACGAAATAAAATCCAAAAATGGACTTCGCAACCTAGGGCTCTGATACCAATAAAATTGTCACGCCCCGAGAGTATGCCGTGCCGAAAAACAAACGAACGACATCTCCCCTGTACGTGGCAACATATCGGGTTAATACAAGGCTCGTAGGCCCACAACAACAATATGATATATCATCATATCAAACATAATAAACACAGCGGAAACAATACAAACAGATCAACAAGATACAATGATCCAACTGTGCACTCCGGAGTGACTTGACACAACAAGAAACATAATAGAAGCAAATGAAAGCCAAATACATACATGTCGTCCGTATATCACGGATCACGGAAACAATACAGTTAAAACCACAAAGCGACAATCCATAGTAATACAACAATACGGAAAACAGGTCCATTCGTCTGGTGTGAGATGGGATCGGTGTGGAGCTCGAGCGTCAAGAAATCTTCTACATTATCAGGCGTGAAGCCCGAAGTCGAGTGGTGAGTATAAACTCAGGGGTAATATATAGAAAGTGCATGAACAACATATAAGGATAGATCTACAAGTATACATGTGAAGATCTATAGGTATACAGCATGAGTCCAATAGAATTATATCCTATCCAACTCTAATAACAAGTAACTACAGTAAAGTCATACTCAATGTATATACTAAACTGATCAACTGAACATAAAGTAATGTACAGCGTACGGATGTCTGCAGCACCATAAGCTATATCATCACGCGGATATACCATAACATAACCCATATAATGTACCAGGTCAATCCTATACCTGACCAATACTCAGACATATGAACAGTATATGATCACCTGTATAATAACCCGGTCCGTACCACATAATGACATGATGCTAATCAAATGCATATAACAGTCTGAATCAACGCATGTATCATGCTCAACACATAGCAGTAAATAAAATGCAAATGACATGTATCATGATGTACAAGCATGTGCAACAATCATAGCTCAATCAAATGCAGCATCTCACAGGCATATGTAAAACATATATCAAATACATGCATACATATATATCAGCAATGCATATGCATGGTCATTGTCTGCGGACCCGTCCAACCACGATCCAGTGGCGGGGTGTACGACAAATGACAACTAGCGACTCGGTGCCACCACTCTCGGTGGCCAGGTTAGGTAGTATGGTGAGTAGTGTATAAGCGTAAAGCTAACTACTCCTAGGGGCCCTGCTGCGACCATTGTCCTACCATGAGTAGACAAGCGCGCGCTGCAGGGACAAGCTGCACCTCACACCACCGTCTATAGTGGTGGCGAGTGCTAACACCACTCTCTGCACGGTGGCGGTCGCATCTCTCGGCTACCACCATCCATAGTGGTAGGCGCGGCACATCAATGCTCGCCCTCAACCTGCTACCACTACCCGAGTGGCGGGAAGGCGGGATGGTGACGACTTGTCTCGATCCACAAGGAGACCCGGTCAGCGGCATGCAATGTGATGATCGTAGCTCCATACATGTATCTCGCGACCTCCCCATTCCCACTGGGAGTCCTGGCCAACTAAAAGTCAACTATGCAAGGACTACAATCCATAAGACTCTCTCTATCGCATAAAGAGTCATACTCATCTGACAGACAACCACGCTAAGACCTCTAGTCAGTAGCGATATACAATCGACCATCCATATAACCATACACAGGTATACAATCCCTAATGGATATACCATCACACTAGGACTTCTAGTCCCTGGTCACATACGGGCAACCATACAATTATCTATGCACAGACAACTAGATCCATCATAAATGCACCACTAATACGGATATGATATAACAATCGACTCCATAATCCAAACCATCACCTAACCCTAGTGATGTAATACAGTAAACCAATCTGAAGTCACAAAGATAACCCTAACCACATGTACTTACTGAACATTATCAGCTAATACATAATAGGGTTTATAGTTCCTATCCGAGCTAGATAATCAATGAAGTACCAGAGTTTATATCTCAAAGGTCAAGGCAGTACAAGCATATGATTAACATGAGTGGATTTAAGGTAAATAGGTATAAACATATATATCCAAGATCATGCACTGGAATTGATCAAAACTATCGGACCAGGTAGATTTTACCCACCTGATACGAAGCTCGAATAATCCTCACGGCCATGGATCTGCTTCGTATCCCAAACCTGCACAATAATAATAAATTACGATTAAATACCAGTCTCTAATAATCATACGAACAAAATACCAATTCGTTCTATAATTCACATTCCTTCCCGAATACGTGTTAAAACTCCGATTATCCCTAGATCAATTAAGATAAATAGATCCCAACAAATCCCAGCTAACCTCAATCTCCAAATCACCGCATCATAATCGAAAGTCTAAACAATATCTAATTCATTATACCTACCTACTTGTCGACTGAGCTTCTTAGCGTCAACTCAATCTACACAAATAACATCACCAATTCTACACAATCACCAGCTGCAACTTATCTCTCCACACAAAGCCGACACAATCTAAACTTAGAAATAATCCATCGCATATATCAGATAGAAAAGGCCTCGAACCACGGTAATCAACAACAACACGACTTGCTCCTTTGAACAACTCAAGCTTGTGCCACACAATGATCCATGAATAGAACCCATTATAATCTCAACAAGATTGACACATCACAGAACATCACCGCAATTACCATCAACCATTACCAAAATCAACCAAATCCCTAACGACCAATTAGCTAACACTCTAAATCAAACTGTAACAACAATTTATCATTGAAACTGAAAGAGATCTCAAGGCTTACCAACCAAATCACTACTGGCAGCCATCCCCTTCATCGTTCCCTGTTCACCGACGAAATCCCAGCTTGACCCTCCGGTCAGCGGCGACGATCGCTAACAGAGGGAAAAACCAAATCAATTGAAGCCATATCACTATGCTACCCTACGAAAAATGGCAATACCAGTGCTTACCCAGCTCCGACATCCATGGAGTCGATCCGGCTTCCCTCGTCGTCGACAGAAATATCAACGACAAGCTGGACCATCCGCGCGATGCGACGAAAAGGGCGGCGACTGATCTGAGCTTCACCGATGAAGACGCCGTCGAGTTGGCCTCTCGAATAAGCGATCGACGACGGCAGATGGAAGGTCGGCAGTCGCTCGAACTCTCGGCCAGCGACGATGGTGGCGACATCCAATGGAGCTCGCAGCGGTGCCGATGACCTAGCCGAATCGAGGGGTGGCTGAGTGCTGAGTGTGCGGCGGCCAAAAACATCGACGAGCACCCGATCTGACGACGGAAGAAACAGCGGCGCGAGGAAAAGAAGAGAAGAGAAGAGGCGATCGCGACGAATGGCCCGCTCCGTTCGTTCAATTCCTTTAAAAGTCATTCGTCCCATCCGGTTAACCCAGCCCAATCCAAACCCAATCCGTTTGGATTCAGCCCAGCCGCTTCAGCCACTTAACCCCAGTCAAATCCAATTCCAATTCAAGCCCGATTTCAGCCCAAGCCCAATTTCAGATCAAGCCCAATTTCAACCCAAGCCTAATACAACCCAATTTCAGCCCAGCTAAATATTTAACCCATTAGCACACTAATTATGCCCAATTAATCCCTTAATTAATCCCAATTAATTAAAGGGGTTTAATCCATATATAATTTTTTTTTTCCGTATTTTACACGAGCTCAAGCGGCGGCGATGGTTAGGGCACGGGAAGGCAGTGCGAGCTTGAGCAATTAAGTTTAGGAAGAAGGACGATGAGCACCTTTGATCGGCGGAGGAAACAACCGGAGATGGGAGGTCGTGCACGGGAGAGGAAGAGAAGAGGCGGCGGATTGAGCTCGCGAGAAGGGAGAAGGCTGCGCGTCGAGGAGTTTGCGGCGGAAGAGATCGGGCGGAAAATAGGAAAATGTAAACCTAAGGTTTAATATCTAATTAACCCTAGGTAAATTAAATCTATTACCCCTTAAAATATCATAAGACATCCCATTTAATTTTTTTTAAAAAATATATGGAAAATTCTAATGGGTATTTTCCAAATTAACCAACAATACTTTTTTTTTCTCTCGGTGTCTTACACTTATATTGAAGATTAGCGTCTCTATCATTTTATGTTGTCCACTTGAAAATAGATGTCACATTGTAAGCTTGTTCACAAACTTTTAGAAACATTATTTTCTATCCTCATAACGAATACTCGTCATATTATATTAAGAATTTTCATCTTGTTTGATATCATTAAGTTCTTGGTTGAATTTATTTTTTAAGAAATACTTTCAACACATTTTAACCCTCTCAACTTCAGAAGTTTTTACAATTAAAAGTATATATAAATGCATCTGTAAAAGGAGGCAAATATTCTTCTCAAATGTATTATCCTGAATGATTCCCTCGAGAGATCGTTAAACATTCGAAAACTCAAATGGATTTTTATATTGAGGATGAGTGTTTGTTTCATTGCATGTTGTCCATATGAAAATAGAAGTCACCTAGTATGCATGTTTGCAAACTTTTATAAAGGTTATTTTCTATTCTAAATATGCATATTCATTCTGCTAATGTAATAACTTTCATCTTGTTCGATATCATCCTGTTCTTGGTTGAATTCATTTTGAAGAAATTCTTTCAACATATCAAAACTCTCTCTACTTCAGTAGTATTTACAACTAAAACTATAAATTAATGTGCCCTTAGGAAAAAATAAATATTCTCTTCAAAACTGTAATCCTTAAGCAAAAGTGAATTATAACCCTCATTACTTCCCCTTAAACGTGTAATCTTGAGTGTTGCCCTCTAGTGAACGTTGAGCGTTCAAAAGCTCAAATGGATTGTTATATTGAAGAATAGCATCTCTTTTATTGTATGTTGTCTATCTGAAGATAGGCGTCACATTGTATGTTTGTTCACAGACTTTTAGAAAGGTCATTTTCTATCCTCATAATGAATACTCATCATACTAATGCAAGAACTTTTATCTTGTTCGATATCATATAGTTCTTGGTTGAATTTATTTTTAAGAAATTCTTTCAACACATTTTAACCCTCACTACTTCAGAAATTTTTACAATTAAAAGTATAAATAAATGTGTCCATAAAAGAAGTAAAATATTCTTCTCAAACATTTTATCCTGAATGTTTCCCCTCAGAAGATCATTGAACATTCAAAAACTCAAATGGATTCTTATATTGAGGATGAGTCTTTGTTTCATTATATATTGTCTATCTGAAAATAGAAGTCACATAGTATGTATCTTTGCAAACTTTTATAAAGGTTATTTTATATTCTCAATGTCACACCCCGGGGGAGTCCCCGTCAGACGAAAATTTGGCAGCATCTCCCCTGTACGGGTGACAATACCAATTTGCATACAAGGCCTACACGACCACTATACATCGGTCAACACGATCGGAAACCAAACTACACACGCAGGTCATAAATAGGCCTCAGGCCAACAATAAGAAGAAATAATAAAAGTCTATCACATCTAGACTTACCCCTTCTGCCATTTGGGCAGGAATACACAACCAAATCCAACCGAACAAAAATCCTAATAAGGGTCCATAAGGACATACCAAAACATCCACGAGTACATAAATCAGACACCAGTCCTAAACATATCCTCTAGTCAAAATCCAAAACCATAAATCAAATAACAAGAAAAACTTCCATGACGAGAGGGTTTGGCAGCTGGACTCTCCTGACAGCTTCATCCTGAAATAGATATACAACAACGGGGTAAGTTTAAAGAACTTAGCGGATAATAGTCGATATGCATAGTAAGATATAACTAACAATAACAATCATGTCACTACAGTCTCATATATAGAATATGCAAGAAAGAAATACAAAAGGACTGTACTTACCTGAATCTCCTATCCTGATATAGGAGCATGTGCCATACTATCATAAATAAAGTCGTCCGATCCAACTACAAATATGTATCATGTATGCATGATAATCATATGCAACATCCAAGGTAGCAATCAAAATGCAACAAACATAATACAAATGTCATCCATGCAAAATGTATGTCGTGTAAATGACATGGTCACCCATGACGCCAGTCAACCGCCTCACACGCGATGGTGAAGGCGAGTGGGTAGGGCTATGACAACTGTGCACTCTGCCATCACTGCTTCTGAGTGACCGAATGGACAGGATGCTGTCGGAGTACACCTATCCTCCTGCCCCAAACAGAGTGGGGGAGCAAAACTCTTATCTCCCGGTGTCATAGACCAGAGGAGGGATCCCTCCCCGCTACCACGCTGACTCAACGCTACCCATGAGCGGACCAGCGGAGCCTGATAGAGCTACTGCACACACCCTCCTGATGTACCACTAACCCATGAGTGGCAGCGTGTGCAGACCATGGAACTGGCTGCGAGCTCAACTACAAAGGAACCCCGTCCAGCCAGCATGCAATCATGCAAGATGGTGCATGATACTAAAGCATGTAATACCAACAAAAATACATATCCGAATAATATGCACAACCAATAAGTACATATCTATGATCCAAGTAAAACAGGAAGGGTATAACTATAATCTAATCAAATGCATGTATAAAGTAGGCACAATAACATATAAGGCAGATAAACATGAAAATTATTGCAAGCTATACTAACTAGCATATCAACATGACTATATCAAAAAGATAAGTCTAAATACCCACCTGATATAATATTCAAAAAATGAAATCTTCACGCCAATGGACCTGTCTCGTGACCAAAACCTGTATAAAACATAATATACTCAGATTATGTTGCCAACCCTAATAGCAAATCCAAAACCTAATGGACTAAACCATCCACCTAAATGATCACTCACTGTCGTATCAAAACATAATTCCTTCCCAAATCAACTCCTAATTTCACAAATTATCTAACCTTTTCATAGCCCCTTCGCGGCCAAGAACAACCTCATTCACAACCAATCACAACACTCCACAACTTCATAACCGACAACACCCAAATAGAACCTCACCGCCCTCTCAATCGACAACAAACTCCAATCATAGCCGCACAACAACACACACACATCCGTGCACAGCCGTTCAAAAACCTCACAGTCGACAGATTTAACAACAACGAGGAACGAAGGAGATGGGTCAAGCTTACTAGTTCGATTAACTCCCCCAAATAGCTTGGTTCGTCGAAACACCCAACGCCAACCTCTGCCCTAAACTTTCGCGAAAATCCCCTGTTCACCGACCCAAGGTCAACTACCCAATCACAGATCCAATTCAACCAAAGGAAACCACAGTAGGGATTTCGTTCGGACCTTACCTAGCTCTGACAGAGATCACAACCTCTGATCAAACACGCTGCAGACGCCACCTAGCCGCTGCCAGCCACCATCTACTCCGGCAGAAAAGGTGGGTCGGAGGAGCTATGTAGCATGTGACAAAATCAAGCCCGTGATGGATGGCAAAGGCGCCCACCGTGTGGAGGGTCAATGAACAGAGCACTCCGCCGCCAACGCTCGTTGAAAAGTACAACTCGAGGTGTGGCTGGCTTGGCCGCTGGCACTGGGACGACATTGATCGGGCAAGGCGACAGCGAATGGCACGGGGAAGGCAGTGTGAGCTCGAGCAATGAAGTTTAGGAAGAAGGACGCCGAGCACCTTTGATTGGCAGAGGAAGAAGTCGGCGATGGGAGGTCTCGCACGGGAGAGGAAGAGAAGAGAGAAGGCATGGGACACGATCGGGAATGAGGAAGGGAAAAAGAAGGTTTTGCGTGAGAACTCGGAAGAGGGGAAAAAAATACGGCGTGAAGGAATGAAATAAAACCTAAGAAATGAAACCTAAGTTTAGGTATTTAAAACCTAGGGTAAATTAAACCCATTAATTTATTAACTAGATAATTAAATTTTTTTCTTCATATGTTAATAGAAATTCCATTTAAATTCAAATAAATTTCCAAAAAAAATCTGGAAAATTCCATAAGATATTTTCTTAATTAACAAGTATTCATTTATTATTATTATTGTTTTTCCAGTATCTTACATTCTCCCCCACTAATAAAAATTTGGTCTCCAAATTTCTTACTCAAGTACCAACAAGCAATGTCACACTGCTCAACTCAAGTACTTGGGGAAAACCACACATCAAGTAACTAAGTGGGGTACTGAGCTTGAATATTATATTCCAGCTCTCACATAGTTTCCAAAAATCTATCGTTCATACTTTCAACAGTCCTTCTAAAATATGAATCATACCTTCTGTCTAACCAACTACCTGAGGGTGAACAACTGCACTAAGGTGGTGCTCTATACCTATGACTCATTAGAAACTTGCCAGAATCGTAAGGTAAATCCTGAATTGCTATCATATACGATACTCAAAGATACTCCATGAATTGGAAATCTCCACAGTATAAACCTATCCAGCGATCCAACAAACTCATCTTATGGATCGGAAGTAAATGAGCAGATCTTGATTAATCGACCACCGATTATCCAAATCGCATCAAGTCCTTTCCAAATTCTAAAGAATCTCTCAATATAGTCCATCGTACCTGGCTACCCCCCTCATCTCGGTACATAACCCTATTGGTCACTAATATTCCACCCTTACTTGTTGGCACACCCAACATCAGACTACGAAATCAACTAGGTCCTACATGTTGTTCTACCACGAAAAATGTTTCAACACTCACTATTTTTTTTTTTGGATTCACTCCGAATAAACCACCCATCTCGAATGAGAAGTCTCCTGAAACAATTCTTCCTGTTTCAGATGCAACTACCAAAGCTCTATTCTTCTCAGAGATAGGAAATTATCTTCTCACAAGAGAAGTCCATCTTGTAGGGGATCGGATGGCCGACTAGAGGGGGGTGAATAGCCCTCGTACGTTGGACGTCGTAAATTGCTCGTCTACAAAAGATTAGCGCAAGCGGAATATACAAATACAAAGCAAAAGACAAACAATAAAACAAACGCTAACACGATGGTATAACGTGGTTCATGGCTACGCCGCTAATCCACGGTCCCCGATTCGTCCTCGGTGAATCACTCCGTTAAACCAATCCACTAAATGGTCTCTCCTTTGCACCAAGCTAGGTGGAGGTAACCTTTACAACCAAGATCACTCTTCTTACAATAGGATTGAAGTAAAGACAAGTAAGAAGAGTTTAAAGCTTGTGGGGCACTAGGAAGATCGTTTGGAGTATGAGCATTAGCCTCTCAAAGGCTTACACCCTCTCTTTTTATAGAGGGTCGCTTTCTTCTGTTGGCCGCCATCGATCATTGCGCCCTTGGCGATCATTGCCAGTCTCTACGGCCTCCGAACACGCGTCGGATCCCGGCTGTAGTCAACGGAACTCTTGGCGATCAATCGATGGACCTCATCATCGGTCGATGCCTCTCCGTCGATCGGCGCCCGATCGGCTCGAACGGCGTTATATGGTAAAAACCTATTGATCGATCCGCCGCCTTGATCGGTGATCATCTTAGCGATCGCGCCCGCGTATGTGATCGAATGCGCCACAATCCGATCGATCGTATACCGGTCGAACTCACTCGGACCGAAGCGATCGCCATGACATGGCGATCGGGTGTCGAAAAACCCATCCGACACTTGGCCAAATGGCCAAGTTTCACCTAAGAGCTACCCTTCCCGGGGTACAATCGCTCACTCTCATTTCTCGGAGTCCCTCGCCGAGTTCTCTTCGTTCTCGGCCACGTCCTCGGCGACATCGGACGGCTCTGCAATGCTCCTTCGTCTCTTGCCTCAAGTCTACTTCCTCCGGCTTCACTCCAAGCTTCTCGTCCGGCGGTCCTCGGATGCTCCAAGCGCCGCGGCTTCCGCAAAGCTATCCTTCACCGACTCAAGGCACGAGTCATGAGATGTGAAACTCGCCACGGCTCCATGTGCGAATTACTAAGTCCTGCACGACTTCAACGCACATATCACATCAACATATCAAACTAACTTAAACCTTTTGCCACACCATCAAAACCATATTACGGCAAGAGATTGCCCTAACAATCTCCCCCTTTTTGATGTGTGGCAATCCGTTTAAGTTAGGTAAAAACATTTGATATAAATTCTAAGGTAAGAAAGCATGTAAAGATAAACATGATATAGCAACATGCAACTCCCCCTTAATCCATGAAACTCTCTATGCAAATTTTTTCTCCCCTATCATATATTTCTCCCCCTAAAATATATTTCTCCCCCTAAAATATATTTCTCCCCCTAAAATAATTAACTTAAACATAATTATTTCTCCCCCTTTGACACCATCAAAAAGATTAACACTAAGTTATAAGCTCATGGCATCAAGTATAATGGAGGGAAGATATGACAAGTTGATTTAAAATTGGGTATCACTTGTTGGTTTACAAACTGAATTCGGCCTTCAATGTTCTGATTCTGAGCCACGATCATTCTATCGGTATGGCGATGAGCACAAAGAATCCAATTTTGATTTTTGGGCCAATTTGAAATGCATTATAAATTCCAGAAAATTCGAAAAATCGTGAAATTTGGGGAACATATTTCTTTTAAGTATATCTATCAATGAAAAATAGTTTTTCATGAAAACTCATTATATTTTCTTGTTTTTGCAAAAAATCCAAAAGCTCTAAAAACCACTAGGTTTTTTGATCATTTTAGTATCAAGTTAGCTACCTAGTTTTGCATCCAATTGTTTCAAAACATGAATACATGTATTTTAAGGTAAGAAATTGTTTTGAAACCATATGAAATATCCAACCATGATCTTTGGGCAATATGTCTATGAATTAAACATAAGCCTTCCCCATGATTGGTCTATTATTGCTATTTTGATGCTTTAAATGACCATCTAAATGCCATAGGCATTAGTGGACATTTGTATCATCCTAACATCTCACCCATGCTAAGTTTGCAATCAAGTTAGCCTATAGTGAGTGTGAGATGTATCCTAGGGGGTATTTGTATATACTTAACCCATATATTCATGCAATTCTATCATGGTTAAGTATCAACCTAACATCCTACATGATCATAATGACATATATCAATTAATTCTACATTATGATCATGAAATGCATGTTTTCATCAATTTATAGTCATGCATTAGGTATTATATGATGATAATAAACAAAGTATCACCTAAAGCATGATTCAAACCTATTTCTCATGATAACATGCCAAATATCAAAAACATAAATCATGATTGTAAATATACATAGGAATTACATCAATCATCATGATTTAGGCATTATTACCTATTTATGGGCACGTTATCATCACCCAACACTATCTAAAAAATGTTGTCCCGTCATCCTAAGTCAACCAAAATATGATATAGGTCAAGTTCATATGGTTGACTACCCTAGGGTTATCCTAACCCTTAAGGATGGATTTTGGAACCCAAAATAGATTCTTTCCTATTGGGTTCACTAAATACTCCTTGGGGATCCATTTCCTAGCAATTACTTTCTTTTTATCTTGTCCCCTAGCTATTAGGCATTTATAGGCCTTTTCATTTTTCTTTTCTTTGTATCCTAGGCCTTTCTTGTTGAAACTAGCTCTTTGGCTCCCTAAGATCATGTTCAATGTGTTGGAGCCAATAGTGAATTTCTCTAGGGCTTTGGTTAAATAATCTACCTTTTCCCTTAAGGCCCTATTTTCATTCATACATGCATCACTAACATCTAATGGCACATAAAGGTCATGTGAGCATGCTTCATTTAAGCTAGAAGAAATATTATCATTTAAGCATGCATTTTCTAGTTTATTTTCTAGGTCCTTAATTTGATCTAGCATGCTTTTGTTTTTCTTCTTAGCTCTAAATAAATCTCTAGTTAAGCTAGAAACCATGGAAACTATTTTCTTAGGGGTTAGATTTGTTACCATAGTTTCCATGTCCTCTTCTTCTGAGGAGGATGTAGAAGCTCCCCCTTCATTTGAGCTCTCCCCATTTGAGCTTGATCCTTCATTTTCGGATGAAGAGCAATCCAAGTCATCAAAGGCCATCAAAGCCAAATTGGTGACAAAGGCATTCTCCTCATCCGATGATGAGGAGGAGGATGAGGATGGATCATCCCAAGTCCTTGCCTTGAGAGCCTTAGCCTTTCCCTTCTCCTTTGTCTTCTTCTCCTCTTCCTTCTTTTTCTTGCTCCCCTTTTTCTTCTTCTTTTCTTCTTTCTTTTTCCTTTCTTCCTTGCTCTTGTTTAGGAGAGGACAATTGTCCCTTATGTGCCCTTCTCCTTGGCAATTGTAGCATATGACCTTCCCCCTTGATCTTCTATTCCTATCATTAGATTTATCAAACCTAAAATTCTTAAATGCACGTCTTACCCTCCTTACCATATAGGCTTCTTCGGTGCTATCCATGGAGGAGGAGGAAGATGCTTCGTCATCGGAGGAGGAGGGGATTTCCATCTTCTTCTTCCCCTTATTTGCCAATAATGCTACTCCTCTTGAGGGTTGAATTTTAGGCTCCTCTTGTATTCCCTCAAGCCTAGTTTCGTGGAGTTCCATTGTTGAGAAGAACTCCTCCAAGGTGCTCACTTCTAAATTCTTTGAGATATAGAATGAGTCCACCATGGAGCTCCACTTTGAGGACCGGGGAAAGGCATCTATGGCCTTCATTACCATATCCCGGTTTGATAGCTTCTCACCTACACTTGTTAGTCCATTTAAAATTTCTTTGAATCTAGAATGCAAAGAAATTACCTTTTCTCCCTTTTCTAATTTGATGTTGGATAGTTGGGAGCGGAGGAGATCTCTCCTTGCTAGCTTTGCCTCGGATGTGCCTTCATGAAGCTCAATTAGCTTCTCCCACATCTCCTTGGCGCTTAGGCATTCTCCTATTCGGTTGATTTCTTATTGGGGGAGCACATTGAAAAGATGATGTTTTGCCTTTGAGTTCGCAAGGTGCTCCTCTCTTTGCTTCTTAGTCCATCGTGATTTTTCGATTGGTTTCCCTTCTTCATCCCTAGGCAAAACGAAACCGGATTCCATTGTAATCATTATATCAAAATCCGTTTCGAAAAATACCTCCATTCGCTTCTTCCACCAAGCGAATTCTCCTTCAAACTTCGGAGGATGAATGTTGGAGCCGGCCATTTTGAAAATTGCTTGTTGTGGCGGTTAGTCCTCGACAAGCTTTCTCGCCTCGATACCACTTGTAGGGGATCGTATGGCCGGCCTAGAGGGGGTGAATAGCCCTCGTGACGTTGGGCGTAAATTGCTCGCCTACAAAAGATTAGCGCAAGCGAATATACAAATACAAAGCAAAAGACAAACAATAAAACAAACGCTAACACGATGGTATACCGTGTTTCACGGCTACGCCGCTAATCCACGGTCCCCGATTCGTCCTCGGTGAATCACTCCATTAAACCAATCCACTAAATGGTCTCTCCTTTGCACCAAGCTAGGTGGAGGTAACCTTTACAACCAAGATCACTCTTCTTACAATAGGATTGAAGTAAAGACAAGTAAGAAGAGTTTAAAGCTTGTGGGGCACTAGGAAGATCGTTTGGAGTATGAGCATTAGCCTCTCAAAGGCTTACACCCTCTCTTTTTATAGAGAGGGTTGTTTTCTTCCGTTGGCGCCATCGATCAGATGCGCCTTGGCGATCGTCATTGCCTACAACGCCTCCGAACACGTCGGATCCCGGCCGTTGTAGTCAGCCAACTCTTGGCGATCGGCCCGATGGACCTCATCGCCGATCGATGCCTCCGTAGTCGGTGCCCGATCGGCTACGAACGGTTAATGGCCGAAACCCTATTGATCGATCATTGCGCCTTGGATCGATCGTGTCTCTTGATCGGCCCGCCGCGTATGGCGATCGAATCGCCCAATCCGATCGATCGTATACGGTCGAACTCACTCGATTCGGAAGCGATCGCCATGACATGGCAGTCGACTGGTGTCGGGAAAACCCATCCGACACTTGGCCAAATGGCCAAGTTTCACCTAAGAGCTACCCTTCCCCGGGTTACAATCGCTCACTCTCATTTCTCGGAGTCCCTCGTCTTCGAAGTTCTCTTCGTTCTCGGCCACGTCCCTCGGCAGCATCAGGCGCACGGCTCTGCAATGCTCCTTCGCGTCTCTTGCCTCGAAGTCTACTTCCTCCGGCTTCACTCCAAGCTTCTCGTCCGGCGGTCCCTCGGATGCTCCAAGCGCATGGCTTCCGCAAAGCTATCCTTCACCGACTCAAGGCACGAGTCATGAGATGTGAAACTCGCCACGGCTCCATGTGCGAATTACTAAGTCCTGCACGACTTCAACGCACATATCACATCAACATATCAAACTAACTTAAACCTTTTGCCACACCATCAAAACCATATTACGGCAAGAGATTGCCCTAACACATCTACCGTCCAAAATCCACTCCACCACACTCTGTAAGTGCATGAGAGGCTATCGTGACCAAACTTCCTTGTTACAACCGTTCGTATTCCAGCTACTCTATAGTAGTTATCCAGTAGCTAGACAAAACTCCATGAGTATTTCTGCTCCTCACCTATTCAAAACAATATAATAACTGCGAAGTCCACGTCATATATATGATGGCTTATCTCGCAGTCCTTTAACTGCCGTAAGCTTAGGTTACGTCTTATTCAATAACATCGGAATCGCTCCGATCCCCAAAATGATGCATCCATGTACACTACCCTTCCATCCACACCAGAATGATTAATCAACACTGATGCAATAGTCAACCATCGTCTGAGCCCTGAAACTAGTTTCACAAGCTTCAGACCAAGTAAATTCCATCACCTTCCTGGTCCAACCAGTCAGCGATTGTAGTATCGCTAGAGCATCCTATCCATATCTATGGTAATAATCAAATCAATACCAGAAAACCACCATCTACGGTGGCCGAGTGTGCAACTCCAACTACCACCATCAACAGTGGCCAAGTTACGCAACTCCAATGACCACATCTGATCCAAAATATATGACTTCCCAAATCCCTGGACGACTAAGTCGTCAATAAGTCTAATAAGATAATCATAAGCTCATACAATTCATACCAAGTATAAAATTATCGTCGCTACACACCTGCATTCTCTTTACTCTAGGCTGATGATATAACAATCATCACAACGACAATGATAATTGTATAACACCATGTCACTACAATATCAACACACCAGTCATAAATCAATCATAGAGTATACACAGGTGTTCTATAGCTAATCTAAATAGATCCTCTATCCATAATGAAGGATATTCATTTCCTTCCACAACTACCGCATTCTATCATCGATAATCGATGCATAATCTCAAAGGTCCATCTTTCTTTTAACAAAGGGTTCCGGATCTTCTCTAGAAAAATACTGGGACAGATAAATATCCCATCCAACACCTCCTATAATAAGATAAAACGATCATTCATCGTCTTGACCAGTGTAGGTATACACGCCTTATCCATAACCAAATCATTAATAGTAGGGACTGATATTCTCTGAGGGTTTACTCCTTGTCCTTCAAATTAGTGGCTAGCCGGCCAAATCCCTAGCTTCCTAATTCGACATCAGTCGACACCTCTAAAGAGTCCGTACTTCCAAAATCATCGTTAGGTTTCGCAAGGTCAATACGTCATCGACCTCGTCCCCGACCATGAGTAGGGGCAATTTCACTAAGTCAATACTTTTCCTAACCACTAAAGTACAGTAACCACTAAAGATAATACTTTTCCTATAGCTCAAAGATATCCTTCAGCTTGCCTGATCCCAAAACACGAGAACTCCCAAAAATCCAAGGAAAAGAAAATCCTCGAAACACAAAACCCACAAACCAAAACCATAAACCAATAAAATTATCACGTCCTGGGGGCATATCCGTCATCCAAATGATGGAGGAGCCCCTTAGTGACAATATTCCGAAATACATGGACCAGATCTAGTAAAAACCTCAAAATAATAATAGAATTACAAGTATTTTATTAACTGCATGCATGCACGACTAAACATATATCAATTAAAGTAAAATAGTTTTATGACACCAAATTAAATTGCGACAAAATCTAAAGTGCATAAACAAAATACAATACCGATAAAGTAAATAAAGCAGCATCCCGACGATGCAGGGAGATAAGCACAACAAGGAACTCTCTAAGCGACACAAAGGTAGGTCAACAGGACACGTCCTCCATCAGTTAACCTAGAGGATAAGTGCGGAGGGGGTGAGTACAACCACTCAGTGGATGGATAGATAACAGTGCATAATCATGCACATAATGGAAGTCACAGGGAACAAGCTTGAGTAACCCAACCCTCAGAGTACCAATATCAGTCTGCAACTAACCTGGTCAGCAGTATAACAAATATACCTGCAACATACACAACCACTGCAATCTACATGCAATGCACATCCAGATATCACGACGATGCCTCGTGGCTCTCGCACACAAAGGGAACTGTCTATGAGCTACCGCGAATGTAACTCGTGGGTCGACACTCAATAGCACTGTCTACGCGCAACTACATGCTACCGCGAATGGGACTCGTGGATAGACAGACAGTATATAAATATCTAGTTATTGACTGCCCGCACTAGCATACTACCACTAATAGGTCGCGTGGGCAGTCGATTATCCTAGGTTGTTAAGCCTAGGGTTATCCAATACATCCAGCATAAAACGACTATCAACGTCGACAAAGATCATCGATCTACAATTAAACCCATTGAGGCGGTCAAGCGAGGGTTTCAACACCTCTAATACGAATGTTTACCAAAGTCGGTAAAGATCATCGACTTATAAATAAATAAGTCGAGATGGTTAAGTCTAGGATTCCAACCCTTCTAACATGATCGGTTATCAAGGTTGATAAAAATCATAAGTCCACTAATAATCACGTCGAGACGATTAATCATAGGGTTTCGTACCTGCTAACAGGAAACGCCTATCCAGGCCAATAAGGACAACAAATCTACTAACAAGCTCGTCAAGAGGGTTAAGCCTAAATTAGACCATTTCTACTAGTTTAATCATGCATGTTACAACATGCTACCAAGAACAAATCTCGTGGGTGCTTAAGATGTAAAGTAGCTATCTAGCTACAGACGTCATACGAATCTGATTATCACCAACCCCGAATGGATAACGCAAGAGTATAACCTTATAGTAGATTATCTCAACCATGCATGGGAGACATATTCGACCACAAATATACAAAGCAACCATATAGAGACTCTACTGCAGACTCTCTCTCAACCAAGAATGGGAGATATAGTAAGGATTAATCGCATCCCAACCATACGAACTCTACTAGTCCGATCACCATATCACTGAAATAGTAAATGGATAAACATATATCATTAAGCACATCCGGGTTATTACGCCTAGGGTTTCAACACCTAGGGTTTTACTAATGTTGTTTCATTCCTAAGATCCGCTCCTACAGAATAACCTCATCTAAGTTATTCTATCTCTACTATTCTTAATCATGGTATCCACTGCAAAAACACATAACCATATAAACACAGAACACGTTGTCTAATAAATGACAGCATAGTCATACTAATGGCAAACAATGGCTGAAATTAATTAGGGTATAACTAAAGGGTCATGCCAGAACAAAGTCAAGGCAATACTAAATAAAGCATCAGATGCCTATATATATCCTAAACTACGTAAGCAATGTAATCATGTCATCATGCACTAGGATCTAGAGAGTCAAAGAACCTATTTGTATACCTTCTACGAATTTATCCATCTTAGTCATATTATTCAACTAGTCTAATCCTAATACTAGTCCAAATAGTAAGAGGTAAACATCTACCAATAATATCTAATCATTTATATCACAATGATAACTAGCTACGTATAGCAGTAATAACAATTAATAACCATATGCTAACAATAAACCAGCAACCTAAAAATTTAACAGTCTAACAGATATAAGGTTAAAACAATACTAGACAAAACATGATACCACTTAAGTAAACCGCATAACCAAAATAACAAATACAAATATGCACTAAATCAAGAAAATTTTCTAAAATTTATTCATCTGTTAGCCGTTTGGAGATGTCCTATCACTGCCAAATCCCTAAATTGACCTCGTCAATAATACCTCGAATTTTCGGAATTTTCGAAACATAAACAATTGTCAGAAATCCGTACCAATCAGAAAATACCCTAGTTAACCTGCCAAATGTGGCGAACTCCTAAAACCCAAAGACCCTAAGGAACTCGGAACCTATGCTCTGATACCAAATAAATTGTCACGCCTCGGGGGAGTTCCCGCCAGACAAAAATCCGACAGCATCTCCCCTGTACGGGTGACAATACCAATTTGCATATAAGGTCTACACGACCACTATACATCAGTCAACACGATCGGAAACCAAACTACACATGCAGGTCATAAATAGGCCTCAGGCCAACAATCAGAAGAAATAACAAAAGTCTATCACATCTAGACTTACCCCTTCTGCCATATGGGCAGGAATACACAACCAAATCCAACCGAACAAAAATCCTAATAAGGGTCCATAAGGACATACCAAAACATCCACGAGTACATAAATCAGACACCAATCCTAAACATATCCTCTAGTCAATATCCAAAATTATAAATCAAATAACAAGAAAAACTTCCATGACGAGGGGGTTTGACAGCTGGACTCTCCTGACAGCTTTATCCTAAAATAGATATATAACAACGGGATAAGTTCAAAGAACTTAACGGATAATAGTCGATATGCATAGTAAGATATAACTAACAATAACAATGTCAGTACAGTCCCATATATAGAATATGCAAGAAAAAAATACAAAAAGACTGTACTTACCTGAATCTCCTATCCTGATATAGGAGCATGTGCCATACTAGCATAAATAAAGTCGTCCGATCCAACTACAAATATGTATCCTGTATGCATGACAATCATATACAACATCCAAGGCAGCAATCAAAATGCAGCAAACACAATACAAATGTCATCCATGCAAAATGCATGTCGTGCAAATGACATGGTCACCCCTGATGCCAGTCAACCGCCTCACACGCGATGGTGAAGCCGAGTGGGTAGGACTATGACAACTGTGTACTCTGCCATCACTGCTCCTGAGTGACCGAGTGGACAGGATGCTGTCGGAGTACACCTATCCTCCTGCCCCAAACAGAGTGGGGGAGCAAAGCTCTCATCTCCCGGTGTCGTAAACCAGAGGAGGGATCCCTCCCCACTACCACACTGACTCAACGCTACCCATGAGCGGACCAGCGGAGCCTGACAGAGCTACTGCACACACCCTCCTGATGTACCACTAACCCATGAGTGGCAGTGCGTGCAGACCATGTAATTGGCTGCGGGCTCAACTACAAAGGAACCCCGTCCAGCCAGCATGCAATCATGCAAGATGGTGCATGATACTAAAGCATGTAATACCAACAAAAATACATATCCGAATAATATGCACAACCAATAAGTACATATCTATGATCCAAGTAAAACAGGAAGGGTATAACTATAATCTGATCAAATGCATGTATCAAGTAGACACAATAACATACAAGGCAGATAAACATGAAAATTATTGCAAGCTATACTAACTAGCATATCAACATGACTATATCAAAAAGATAAGTCTAAATACCCACCTAATATATTGTTCAAAAAATGAAATCTTCATGCCAGTGGACCTGACTCGTGATCGAAACCTGCATAAAACATAATATACTCAGATTATGTTGCCAACCCTAATAGCAAATCCAAAACCTAATGGACTAAACCATCCACCTAAATGATCACTCACTGTCGTATCAAAACATAATTCCTTCCCAAATCAACTCCTAATTTCACAAATTATCTAACCCTTTCACAGCCCCTTCGCGACCAAGAACAACCTCATTCGTAACCAATCACAACACTCCACAACTTCATAATCAACAACACCCAAATAGAACCTCACCGCCCTCTCAACCGGCAACAAACTCCAATCACAGCCGCACAACAACACACACACATCCGTGCACAACCGTTCAAAAACCTCACAGCCGACAGATTTAACAACAACGAGGAACGAAGGAGATGGGTCAAGCTTACCAGTTCGATGAACTCCCCCAAACAGCTTGGTTCGTCGGAACACCCAACGCCAGCTGCTGCCCTAAAATTTCGCGAAAATCCCCTGTTCACCGACCTAAGGTCAACTGCCCAATCACAGATCCAATTCAACCAAAGGAAACCACAGTAGGGATTTCGTTCGGACCTTACCTAGCTCCGATAGAGATCGCAACCTCCGATCAAACACGCTGCAGACGTCGCCTAGCCGCTGCCAGCCACCATCTACTCCGGCAGAAAAGGTGGGTCGGAGGAGCTATGCAGCATGTGGAAAAATCAAGCCCGTGATGGATGGCAAAGGCACCCACCGTGTGGAGGGTCGATGAATAGAGCACTTCGTCGCCAACGCTCCCTGAAAAGTACAGCTCACGGTGTGGCTAGCTTGGCCGCTGGCATTAGGACGACATTGATCGGGCAAGGCGATGGCGAATGGCACGGGGAAGGCAGTGCGAGCTCGAGCAATGAAGTTTAGGAAGAAGGACGCCGAGCACCTTTGATCGATAGAGGCAGAAGCCGGCGATGAGAGGTTGCGCACGGGAGAGGAAGAGAAGAGGCGACGGCGAGTGGCGAATCGGGCGTCGGCGATGCACAGAGCGGCAGAGAAATGTTACGAACACGAGAGAGGGAAACCGGTGGATGATGAAGGCAAAGGCATGGGACACGATCAGGAATGTAGAAGGGAAAAAGAAGGTTTTGCATGAGAACTCAGAAGAGGGGAAAAAATATGACGTGAAGGAATGAAATAAAACCTAAGAAATGAAACCTAAGTTTAGATATTTAAAACCTAGGGTAAATTAAACCCATTAATTTATTAACTAGATAATTAAATTTTTCCTTCATATGTTAATAGAAATTCCATTTAAATTCAAATAAATTTCTAAAAAAAATATGGAAAATTCCACAGGATATTTTCTTAATTAACAAGTATTCATTTATTATTATTATTATTATTTTCCAGTATCTTACACTCAATGTGCATATTCATCCTACTAATGTAAAAAACTTTCATCTTGTTCGATATCATCCTATTCTTGGTTGAATTAATTTTGAAGAAATTTTTTCAACACATCAAAACACTCTCTACTTCAGTAGTATTTACACTTAAAAGTATAAATTAATATGCCACTAGGAGAAAACAAATATTCTCTTCAAAATTGTAATCCTTAAACAAAAGTGATTGATAACACTCATTACTTCCCCTTAGATGTGTAATCTTGATTGTTTCTTCTAGTGAATGTTGATCATTCAAAAGCTCAAATGGATTATTATATTGAGGATTAGCATGTCTTTCATTGTGTGTTGTCCATCTATAAGCAGAAGTCACATAGTATGCTTGTTCACAAACTTTTATAAAGGTTTTTTTCCATCCTCATAACGAATACCCACCCTACTAATATAAGAACTTTCATCTTGTTTGATATCATCCAGTTCTTGGATGAATTTATGTTGAACAAATTCTTTCAACACATTTTAACCCTCTCTACTTCAAGAATTTTTTACAATTAAAAGAATAAATTAATGTGTCCATAAAAGAAGACAAATATTCTTCTCAATGTTTCCCTCGAGTGATCGTTGAACATTCAAAAGCTCAAATAATTTTTTATATTGAGGATGAGTGTTTGTTTCATTGTATGTTGTCCATCTGAAAATAGAAGTCACATAGTATACATATTTGCAAACTTTTATAAAGGTTATTTTCTATTCTCAATATGCATATTCATCTTACTAATGTAAGAACTTTCATCTTCTTCGATATCATTATGTTCTTGGTTGAATTTATTTTCATGAAATTCTTTCAACACATCAAAACTCTCTCTACTTCAATAGTATTTACAACTAAAAGTATAAATTAATGCACCATTAGGAGAAAACAAATATTCTCTTTAAAACTGCAATCCTTAAACAAAAGTGATTGATAACCCTCGCTACTTCGCCTTAAACGTGTAATTTTGAACGTTGCCCTCCAGTGAGGGTTGATTGTTTAAAAACTAATATGGATTCTTATATTGAAGATTAGTGTGTATTTCATTGTATGTTGCCCATCTGAAAACATAAGTTACATAATATGCTTGTTCAAAACTTTTATAAAGTTTATTTTCTATCCTCAAAACGAATAATCACCTTACTAATGTAAGAACTTTCATCTTGTTCAATATTATTCAATTCTACGTTGAATTTATTTTGAAGAAATTATTTCAACACTTTTTAACCCTCTCTAGTACAAGAGTTTTTACAATTAGAAGTATAAATTAATGTGTCCGTAAAATGAGACAAATATTCTTCTCTCACGTATTATCCTAAATGTTTCACTCGAGTATTCATTTAACATTCAAAAGCTCAAATGGATTCTTATATTGAGGATTGTGTTTGTTTCATTGTATGTTGTTCATCTGAAAATAAAAGTCACAAAGTATGCATGTCTGCAAACTTTTATAAAAATTATTTTCTCTTCTGAATATGCATATTCATCCTACTAATACAAGGATTTTCATCTTGTTCGATATCATCCAGTTCTTGGTTGAATTCATTTTGAAGAAATTTTTTCAACACATCAAAATTCTCTCTACTTCAGTAATTTTGACAACTAAAAGTATTAATTAATGCATCATTAGGAGAAATCAAATATTCTCTACAAAACTGTAATCTTTAAGCAAAAGCGATTGATAACTCTCGTTACTTCCCCTTAAATGTGTAATCTTGAATGTTGCCCTTTAGTGAATGTTGATCGTTCAAAAGCTCAAATGAATTCTTATATTGAGGATTAACATTTCTTTAATTGTATGTTGTCCATTTGAAAACAAAAATCACATAGTATACTTGTTAACATACTTTTATAAAGGTTATTTTTCATCCTCATAACCAACACTCGCTCTACTAATGTAAGAACTATCATCTTGTTCGATATCATCGAATTCTTGGTTGAATTTATTTTGAATAAATTATCTCAAGACATTTTAACCCTATCTATTTCATGAGTTTTTACAATTAACAGTATAAATTATTGTGTCTATAGAAGGATACAAATATTCTTTTGAAATATATTATCCTGAATGTTTTTCTCGAGTGATCATCGTGCATTTAGAAGCACACATGGATTCTTATATTGAGGATTAGTGTTCGTTTCATTGTTTGTAGTCCATATGAAAATAGAAGTCACATAGTATGCATGTTTTCAAACTTTTATAAAGGTTATTTTCTATTCTCAATATGCATATTCTTCCTACTAATCTAAGAACTTTCATCTTGTTCGATATCATCCTGTTCTTGGTTGAATTCATTTTGAAGTAATATTTTCAACACACCAAAACTCTCTCTACTTTTGTAGTATTTACGACTAAAAGTATAAATTAATGTGTCATTAGGAGAAAACAAATATTCTCTTCAAAATAGTAATCCTTAAACAAATGTGATTGATAACCCTCATTACTTCCCCTTAAACGTGTGATCTTGAATGTTTCTGTAAGATATCGGAAAATAAATAAATAAATAAATGCTCGTTATTAAATTAAGAAGTTATCTTAATGAAATTAAACCTAGCTTATATAAGAGGCCAAAAAAAAAATCAGAAATTTAAAACCTAAGTTTCATTTTTCCCCTATTCCCTTCTCGCGCATGAGCTACTGTCACCGCCGTTCTGCCCTTCGAGTGCACTCGCAGCCATCGCCGCAAGCGATCGCCGCAAACCACCACCGCTTCTTCCTCCCCCGCGTGACAGCCAACAACCACGATTCTGGTCATCACTGCTTGTCGTTCGACCTCGAGGTCGCGCCAGCAGAATTGTCGCCACGCCGCTCAAGCTTCGACGCTACCACTGCCCGTTGCCCTTTCCCCGCGCGCCGCCCAAGGCCAGCTCGCCGTCGCTGCCTCCTCCCGATTTCTCCTCACGTGGCCACACCGCCGCCTTCTTCCTCACGTCGCCACCCACAGCACCGCCGGTGCCTTCGCCCTTTTTGCGAGCTCAAACTATAGCCGCCCATTGTCCCTCTCCCGACCTCACCAACGTCGCAGCCTTACTGCCGTTCACTGCTGTCCAACACCACCACAAGCCGTCGCTGACCCGTCGCCTCATCTTCCCCGTGCTCCACTGCCGGATGTCCTCTCCCGAGCGTGCAGCAAATCTCCGTCGCTGCTGGAGGTGGGGGGGCAGTCGGTTGCTCCGGCGAACAGCGAGATAGGGGAAATAAAGAAGCTGTCGATGAAGATACAGATTTAGGTATAGCTTCTGATTTCTTCTTCTTGCATCTACCATTAAGTGTTTTGTAGGTAATGGTGCTCGGTTTTGGAGGTTGAATGGTTGTTGGTGATCGAATGCAGGTTGTTTATGGCTGGAATTGGGGTAAGTGGAGGTTGTTTTCTCCGATCGTATCTTATCCTTGTAGCTCCTAAGTTCGTGGTAATGGAGTAGCAATAGTTTCCAGTGTTTGAGCTGGTCATGTGAAATAGAGGGAATTTGGGGTTTTGCAGGCTGTGAGTGAGGGTGATTGGAGGGATGGTTATGGGTCATATTATTGTGTTATTCGATTAATTGTAATTGTTCAGTGGAGATTAGATTGTTAGTTGATTTCAGATAAATTTTGATCTGTGGGATGGATCTACTTTGAGTGGGTTGGCTGTGAGGGTTGAGGTGTTCTATTTGGGTGGTTTTGGTCGACTGTGTAAGGGTTGGATAAATTAGTGAAATTGGAAGTTGATTTGGGTTAATTGGATTATGTAAGAAATCGATTAAGTATTCGATTTAGGCGAGGATTGCATTTTGTGCTTAACAATAGTTATGTTGTATGTAGGTTTCGGTCACGAGGTTGGTTCACGGTCGTGACGATTTGGTTGTTTCTCGAGCATTTTATTCAGGCGGGTATTTTGACTTATCTCCTAGATACAGTCATGTTGATATGCTAGTTAGGATAGCTTGCAATAATTTTCATGTTTATATGCCTAGTATGTTTTTGTGTCTACTAGATACATGCATTTGATCAGTATGATTATATCTTCCCTATTTTATTTAGATCATAGTTACTTGGATCATAGATATGTACTTATTGATTGTGCATATTATTCGGATAGGTATTTTTAGTTGGATTTACATGCTTTAGTATCATGCATCATCTTGCATGATTGCATGCTGGCTGGACGGGGTTCCTTTATAGTTGAGCTCGCAGCCAGTTACATGACCTGCACACACTACCACTCATGGGTTAGTGGTACATCAGGAGGGTGTGTGCAGTTGCTCTGTCAGGCTCCGCTAGTCCGCTCATGGGTAGCGATGAGGCAGCGTGGTAGCGGGCAGGGATCCCTCCTCTGGTCTATGACACCGGGAGATGAGAGCTTAGCTCCCCCACTCTGTTTGGGGCAGGAGGATAGGTGTACTCCGACAACATCCTGTCCACTCGGTCACTCAGGAGCAGTGATGGCAGAGTGCACAGTTGTCATAGCCCTACCCACTCGGCTTCACCATCGCGTGTGAGGCGAATGACTGGCGTCATGGGTGACCATATCATTTTGCACGACATACACTTTGCATGGATAGCACTTGTATTGTGGTTGTTGCATTTTTATTGATGCCTTGGATGTTGCATATGATTGCCATGCATACAGGATTCATATTTGTATATGGTGATGACTTTATCTCTTATAGTATGGCACATGCTCCTATATCAGGGTAGAAGATTCAGGTTAGTACAGTCCTTTTGTATTTCTTGCTTGCATACCCTATTTATGAGACTATACTGGCATGATTCTTATTGTTAGCTATAGCTTGCTATGCATATCGACTATTATCCGCTAAGTTCTTTGAACTTATCCCGTTGCTTTACATCTGTTTCAGGTTGAAACTGCCAGGAGAGTCCAGCTGCCAATCCCCCCTCGTCGAAATGGATAGGTTTTATTGGTCTTATGGTTTTGGTTTTTAACTAGATAAAGTGTGTAGGATTTGTGTTTATTTTGGTTATGTACTGGTGGAGGTTTGAAGATATTTGTTGTGTCCTTATGGACTATTCGATTAGTTTGGTTGTATATTCCTGCTCAGATGGCAGAAGGGGTAAGTATAGATATAGTAGACTGTTGCTATTTACCTAGATTGATAGCCTGAGGCCAATTTATTATTTGCGTGTGTAGTTTTTGTTCCGGTCGTGTTGACCGATGTATAGTGGCCGTGTAGGCCTTATATATAAGTGTGGTATTGTCACCCGTACAGGGGAGATGTTGCCGGATTTTTGTCTGGTGGGGACTCCCTCGGGGCGTGACAGTTTTCCTCTAGTGAACGTTTATCGTTCAAATGCTGAAATAGATTCTTTTATTGAGGATCAGCGTGTCTTTTATTGTGTGTTATCCATTTAAAACAAAAGTCACATAGTAATCTTATTCACAAACTTTTATAAAGTTTGTTTCCATCCTTATAACGAATACTCGCCCTACTAATGTAAGAATTTTCCTCTTGTTCGATATCATCCCGTTCTTAGTTGAATTTATTTCGAAGAAACTCTTTCAACACATTTTAACCCTCTCTACTTCAGAATTTTTGACAATTAAAAGAATAAATTAATGTATCTATAAAAAAAAGACAAATATTCTTCTCAGACGTATTATTTTGAATGTTTCCCTTGAGTGATCGTTGAACATTAAAAAGCTCAAATGGATTCTTATATTGAGTATTAGCATGTCTTTTATTGTGCGTTGTCCATCTAAAAATGCAAGTCACATATGGTGGGACCGATTTGATGCACTAGAGGGGGATGAATAATATTGGGAGTATGGGGAATACAATCAAAGTCTCACATTGGTAAGACATGGAAAATATCATGTGCTTATAAGATAAAAAGATATCTCCATTGGTATGATATCTTTTGGGTAAAGCCCAAAAATAAAACCATGAGGGCTTAGACCCAAAGTGGACAATATCATTCCATTATGGAGATATGTGAATCTTAAATGCACTAACAATTGGTATCAGAGCTATGGTCCATGTCAAACCATGAACCTCGAACGAAGGAAGTGGAGCTCCCATGTCCAGATCAAGAGAATCAGACACTAGGCAGAAAGTCCAATTAGGTCGGGGGGACCGAATAACTGGCTGGAAGTCCAGTTGGGCCAGAAGGGTTGAAAAATTGGCAGGATTCCATCTAGGTCAGGAGGACCAGACAATTGGCAGGAAGTCCTTGTAGGTTGAGGATCGGACATCAAGCAGAGGAAGTCCTTTAAGGACAGTTAGGCTTGGGGGGGGGGGGAGAGTTCAATGTGGTCCTTCATTTAAGGGGGGATTGTTGAGAGTATGGGGAATACAATCAAAGTCTCACATTGGTAATACATGGAAAAGATCATGTGCTTATAAGATAAAAAAATATCTCCATTGGTATGAGACCTTTTGTCACGCCCTGGGGGAGTCCCCGCCAGACGAAAATCCGACAGCATCTCCCCTGTACGGGTGACAATACCAATCTTGCATACAAGGCCTACACGGCCACTATACATCGGTCAACACGACCGGAACATACCACAATACAATATACATAATATACAGCCTCAGGCCATCAACCAAAATAAATAAAAGATCTAAAACATCGAGACCTACCCCTTCTGCCATCTGAGCAGGAACGCACAACCAAAACATACCGAATACAAGTCCGAATAAAAATCTAAAACACCAATCCTACACATGTCCTCTAATCAATGTCAATGAACCATAACCATAAGACCCAAAGTAAGACCAATTCGACGAGGGGGATTGGCAGCTGGACTCTCTTGGCAGTTTTATCCTGAAATAAATATAACGCAACGGGGTAAGTTCAAAGAACTCAGCGGATAAAAGTCGAATGCATAGTAAGATATATCTAACAATAACAATCATGTCAGTACAGTCTCATATATAAGATATGCAAGAAAGAAATACAAAAGGACTATACTTACCTGAATCTCCTATCCTGATATAGGAGCATGTGTCATACTAGCAGATATAAAGTCGTCAGACCAAATACAAATATGTAACCTGTATGCATGTAATCATATGCAACATCCAAGGCAGCAATCAAAATGCAGCAAACACAATACAAATGTTATCCATGCAAAATGCATGCGATGCAAATGACATGGTCACCCCTGATGCCAGTCAGCCACCTCACACGCAATGGTGAAGCCGAGTGGGTAGGGCTATAACAACTGTGCACTCTGCCATCATTGCTCCTGAGTGATTGAGTGGATAGGATGCTGTCGGAGTACACCTATCCTCCTGCCCCAAACAGAGTGGGGGAGCAATGCTCTCATCTCCCGGTGTCATAGACCAGAGGAGAGATCCTTGCCCGCTACCACGCTGCCTCATCGCTACCCATGAGCGGACCAGCGGAGCCTGACATAGCAACTGCACACCCTCCTGATGTACCACTAACCCATGAGTAGCAGCGTGTGCAGACCATGTAACTGGCTGCGGGCTCAACTACAAAGGAACCCCGTCCAACCAGCATGCAATCATGCAAGATGGTGCATGATACTAAAGCATGTAATACCAACTAAAATACATATCCGAATAATATGCACAACCAATAAGTACATATCAATGATCCAAGTAAAACAGGGAAGATATAACTATAAACTGATCCAATGCATGTATCAAGTAGGCACAATAATATACAAGGCAGATAAACATGAAAATTATTGCAAGCTATAACTAACTAGCATATCAACATGACTATATCAAAAAGATAAGTCAAAATATCCGGCTGCTATAATGCTCGAAACAATGCAATCGTCACGCCCGTGGACCTGCCTCGTGACCAAAACCTGCATACAACATAACTATTGTTAAGCACTAAAATACGATCCACTGTCAAATCAAATCCTAAGCCGATTTCGGACATAACCCAATTAACCCAAATGCTTAATAAAATTTCGGTCAACTAGATTGATCTAGTTATCCCATTAACCTAATCAATCCTCCATATTAATCCCTATCAACCATTCACCACTCATACACAACCTTCACTGCTCATGCACAGTCGTTCACATCTTTAAACGGAACCTCACAGCCGACTCCATCAACAGTAAACTCCAATCACAACCGGAGTTTCCCCCAATCTGCTTGGTTCACCGGAACACCCACGCTAGCCGCTGCCCTAACTCCTAATTGGCTCCAACGCCCCCCTTCCTTGATCACAAAATCCCTAGAAACATCGGACAGAAAAGAATAAGGGAAAAAAATGAGATATTTATCGAAGCTTCAACCTCATCGACAGAACTTCCCTCCCAACAGCTCTGTTCGCCGGAAGAAGAAGACGACGATGAGGAAGACAAGGATTTAGACATAGACTGCAACCAATTCGAATGATCAGCCATAAGTTCAACGACCTCCCTAACCTCGATCGACGTGTGATCGATCGACTCTAGGGTTCAGAGGCCGAGTAGCATATCCGACGGCGAAGAGATGGACGAGTAGCAACCGATGGATCGATACCCAAAAGTCGATCGAAGTGGCGGAGGAGCTGCGACAGAGGTCGGCGACGACGAGAGAGCGGAAGGAGAATCGGGATTAGGGGGGAAGAAGGCATTGCGAGAGAAGAAACCGCCGTGCGGCGCGTTCGAAGTAAATCGGGGAATTAGGAATAGAAAAAAAAAACCTAAATTTATAACCTAGATTAATTAATTCTATTAACTAATCTAAACAGGTCCTTTAAAAACCTATTTTTCTTATCCCCGTATTAATCTCGTACAAGCTCCGTTTAATTCTAGAAAAATTCCAAAAAAAATCCTAAAATTCCCTAAAAATCCCAAAATAATTTCCAAGATTATTTTTCTTAATTTTTGGCCATTTAATTTAGTGTTTTAAATTTTCCATATTTAACACCTTTTGGGTAAAGTTCAAAAATAAAACCATGAGAGCTTAGGCAAAGTGGACAATATCATATCATTGTGGATATATGTGAATCTTGTAGGCACTAACAAATAGCATTTTGTGATTTCTTCGATTGCATTCGTATGCCCACCTACAAATGGTTAGTGCATAGCGGAAATACAACCTTACACAATAGAAACACAAACAAAAACAAAAACAAGACAAGATTTTACGTGGTTCAGAACCCTAGTTCCTACTCCACAACCGAGTTCTAGTGTCCACACCACTAATAACTCTTCTCTTTCTCGGAAACACCCCGAAGGTGGAGAAACCTCTTACAATAGTCTTACAACAATAAAAATACAACCAAATATGAAATACAAAAGAAATACAAGAACAAAGAACTACACACTTTACAAGAAGTGAGTTTTCCTTGCTTGATCTTTTTGTTGCTTTAAGTGTCTTTAAAGGTCTGGAAAGCAACAGTATTTCCTCTCCAAAAACTTCAAGAACCGAATGCAAAATCCTTCATCTCGAGTTTCTTTTATAACTTGCATATGGCTGGATTTCTGTCTAGCAGTCGACTGTCAAAAGGCACCAATTGATGACTCCCTTATTCGTTATCTCACAACAGACTAATTCACATAGACTTTCACCCAACAGATACACTTGCAGTTGACTGCCCTTACCAGCAGTCGACTGCCAAGCTAGTAGTCGACAATGACGATTGGTACACCTCAAAATTGAGGCTTAACCCAAGTATAATCCTCTCATACTCGACACTCATCATTAAGCCTAGACCTAAGCCTTCTAGCCACTTCCATCAGCCTCAAGCTCTTGGTTTGAGTCTACGACTCCTCACCCTTGGGCCTAGCCTTCAAGTGCTTCTATCGACCTAGTCATGCTAATGAGTCTTACACCGTCAAAACTACACACTTGGACTTACACATACGCCGCCAAGACTATAACTTAGCTTGAACTTACACGACCAAGACTACACCCTTGGTCTTTTCCTTTGCAAAATATTCATATTTGGACTTTCACCGTCAAGACTACACCCTTGGACTTACGCGGTCAAAACTACACCCTTGAAATTTTCCATTGTCAAGTATTTATACTTGGACTTTCCCTTGCTAAGTACCAAATCTTGGACTTCTACATCCCAAGTATCCATACTCAAGTCTCACTCCAGCTTGGTCAACCTTTACCTGAGGCAGATTGCTCCAACAATCTCCTCATCACAATCTCCCCCATATGACATTTGATATCCCAATCATCCACTAGTTATATATTAAGTTAAACCATATTAGCAAACATCAAAACACCACTCGAGTTTGGTCAATCGCAACCGGGGTTGATTGCACCAACAACATAATATGCTTGTTAACAAACTTTTATATAGGTTTTTTCCCATCCTCATAACGAATACTCGCCCTACGAATGTAAGAACTTTCATCTTGTTCGATATCATCCAGTTCTTGGTTGAATTTATTTTGAAAAAAAATTCAACACATTTTAACCCTCTCTACTTTAGGATTTTTTTATAATTAAAAGTATAAATTATTAAGTTTGTAAAAAGAGATAAATTTTCTTGTCAAATGTATTATTCTAAATGTTACCTTCAAGTGATCATTGAACATTCAAAAGCATAAATGAATTCTTATTTTGAGGATTAGTGTTTGTTTCATTTATGTTGTCCATCTGAAAATTGAAGTCGCATAGTATGCATATTTGCAAACTTTTATAAAAGTTATTTTCTATTCTCAATATGCATATTTGTTTTACTAATGTAAGAACTTTTCATCTTGTTCGATATCATCCTATTCTTAGTTGAATTCATTTTGAAGAAATTCTTTCAACACATCAAAACTCTCTACTTCAGTAGTATTTACAACTAAAAGTATAAATTAATGTACCCTTAAAAGAAAAGAAATATTCTCTTCAAACTTGTAATCCTTATGCAAAAGCGAATGATAACCCTCGTTAGTTCCCTTTAAATGTGTAATCTTGAATGTTGTCCTCTAGTGAACATTGAGCGTTCAAAAGTTCAAATGGATTCTTATATTAAAGATTAGCATCTCTTTCATTGTATGTTGTCCATCTGAAAATAGATGTCACATTGTATGCTTGTTCACAAAATTTTAGAAAGTTTATTTTCTATCATCATAACAAATACTCATCATACTAATGCAAGAACTTTCATCTTGTTCGATATCATTGAGTTCTTGGTTGAATTTATTTTTAAGAAATACTTTCAACACAATTTAACCCTCTCAACTTCAGGAGTTTTTACAATTAAAAGAATAAATAAATGTGTCTGTAAAAGGAGGTAAATATTCTTCTCAAACGTATTATCTTGAATGTTTCTCTCGAAAGATCGTTGAACATTCAAAAACTCAAAAGGGTTTTTATATTAAGGATGAGTGTTTGTTTCATTGTATGTTGTCCATCTAAAATTAGAAGTCACATAGTATGCATGTTTGCAAACTTTTATAATGGCTATTTTTTATTCTTAATATTCATATTCGTTCTAGTAATGTAAGAACTTTCATCTTGTTCGATATCATCCTGTCCTTGGTTGAATTCATTTTGAAGAAATTCTTTCAACAAATCAAAACTCTCTCTACTTCAATAGTTTTTGCAACTAAAACTATAAATTAATGTGCCCTTAGGAAAAAACAAATATTCTCCTCAAAGCTATAATCCCTAAGCAAATGCAAATTATAACCCTCGCTACTTTCCCTTAAACGTGTAATCTTGAATGTTGCCCTCTAGTGAACGTTGAGCATTCAAAAGCTCAAATGGATTCTTATATTGAAGATTATTGTATCTGTCATTGTATGTTGTTTATCTAAAAATAGATGTCACATTGTATGCTTGTTCACAAACTTTTAGAAAGGTTATTTTTTATCCCTAATGAATACTCATCATACTAATGTAAGAACTTTCATCTAGTTCGATATCATCTAGTTCTTGGTTTAATTTATTTTTAAAAAATTCTTTCAACACATTTTGAACCTCTAAACTTCAGGAGTTTTTACAATTTAAAGTATAAATAAATGTGTCTATAAAAGAAGGTAATTATTCTTTTCAAACGTATTATTCTAAATGTTTCCCTCGAGAGATCGTTGAACATTCAAAAATTCAAATTGATTCTTATATTGAGGATGATTGTTCGTTTCATTGTATGTTGTCCATCTGAAAATAGAAGTCACATAGTATGCATGTTTACAAAATTTTATTAAGGTTATTTTCTATTTTCAATATGCATATTCATCCTAATAATGTAAGAACTTTCATTTTGTTCAATATCATCCTCTTCTTAGTTGAATTCATTTTGAAGAAATTTTTTCAACACATCAAAACTCTCTCTACTTCTGTAGTATTTACATCTAAAAGTATAAATTAATGTGTCATTCAAAGAAAACAAATTCTCTTCAAAACTATAACCCTTAAACAAAAGTGATTAATAACCCTCATTACTTCCCCCTAAATGAGTGATCTTGAATGTTTCCCTCTAGTGAACGATGATCATTCAAATGCTCAAATGGATTCTTATATTGAGGATTAGCGTGTCTTTCATGTGTGTTGTCCATCTAAAAATAGAAGTCACATAGTATGCTTGTTCATAAACTTTTATAAAGGTTGTTTTCCATCCTCATAACGAATACTCACTTTACTAATGTAAGAACTTTCATCTTGTTCGATATCATCCAGTTTTGGTTGAATTTATTTTGAAGAAATTCTTTCAACACATTTTAACCCTCTCTACTTCAGAAGCTTTTATAATTAAAAAAAAAATTAATGTGTCTGTAAAAGGAGACATATATTCTTCTCAAACGTATTATTCTGAATGTTTCCCTCGAGATATCGTTAAACATTAAAAAGTTCAAATGGATTCTTATATTGAGTATTAGCGTGTCTTTCATTGTGTGTTGTCCATCTGAAAACAGAAGTCACATAGTATGCTTTTTCACAAACTTTTATAAAGTTTTTTTTCATCTTCATAACGAATACTCACCCTACTAATGTAAAAACTTTCATCTTGTTCGATATCATCCAGTTTTGGTTGAATTTATTTTGAAGAAATTCTTTCAACACTTTTTAACTCTCTCTACTTCAGGATTTTTTACAAATAAAAGAATAAATTAATGTGTCAGAAAAAAGAGACAAATATTCTTCTCAAATGTTTTATTCTGAATGTTTCCCTCGAGTGATCGTTAAACATTAAAAAGATCAAATGGATTCTTATGTTGAGGATTAATGTTTGTTTCATTGCATGTTGTTCATCTGAAAATAGAAGTCGCATAGTATGCATATTTTCAAACTTTTATAAAGGTTATTTTCTATTCTCAATATGCATATTTGTCTTACTAATGTTGTCACGCCCCGAGAGTATGCTGAGCCGAAAAGCAAACGAACAACATCTCCCCTATACGTGGCAACATATCCTGTTGATACAAGCCTTTTGACCACATCCACACAACATAAATAAATATATCTATATTAAAACACAGCGGAAACCATCACAACATAATAACAAACTCACAACAACGCATACCGACATAAAAACAATATGAACAACACAGGTGTACACCAACCAACAAGTCCACAACACGAAACATCACATAAACTCCAAATACATACTAAAGTATACGAAAAATCCAAAATATCCACAGGAGCCTCGAAAGTGAGATGGGATGGATCAACTAGTGATGCTCCAAGCTGTCACCAAGACTTCTATCTGTTACTTGAGCGACAAAAAAATCCAAGGTCTATGGTGGTAAGTATAAACTCAGCGGTAATATGAAAGAACATGTATATATCAAATATCACATGTAATTCAATAATATAAACTAAAGGTACATTAGGTATACACCAGTATATATATATATACCAACTAAACAAATGAACAATATAAAGTACAGACATACCTGAAAGTCTGCTATGCTACACTCATCCAACTTGAGCATTATATCCACAATATACAACAATAAATCTGGTCTAACTCATACTACATCATGATACTAGTCAAAGATATGCAATAGTCTGACCAACTCATACACAGATATCCCACTACACCATATAACAAATGCAAGTATCATGTATGATAATGTACAAACAAATGCAACATCACAATAGGCATATATATAGACTGCATCTCTCTCTCTCTCTCTCTCTCTCTCTCAACATATATCACACAACATATATATATAGGCTCATCGCTGGCACCTGCGCTTTGCGTGCCCAGTGAGTGCACCTTTACCTTGCATAGTGCGGGTGAGCGCTCACACAGGGCGCCCTATATATATATATATATATATAAGAACACGACAATACAGAATGCATGGTCATGCCTGCTCACCCTAACCGCTACCACGGCCTAGTGGCTCGACATGACAACTGTTCCAACTCAACACCAACCACTACTCTCGAGTGGCCGAATGGGCAGTATGAACAAGTATCATGTAAGCGTAAAGAGCTAGCTACACAATGGGGGTCCCTATTGTTGGCCACTCCGGCAGTCACTACCCATGAGTGGTCGAGTGTCACGCACGCAGGACAACTGCACGCAACTCTAACTACCACCGTCTATAGTGGCAAAGTGCGACACAACAAATGCTCTGCCCTCACACCAGCTACTACTACCACGAGTAACTACGGAGGTAGGATGACTGACGACTCTCTCGATCACAAGGGAAACCAAATCACTAATATGCATGTAAATGACATGAATGCATAGTCACACATACAAACATCCATCACAAACTCTCTATTCTACAGAGAGTCATACTAATCTGATCAACACACTCTCTATCCTATAGAGAGTCATACTTAATTGATCACAACTAAGCTAGGACCATCGCCCATAGCGGCGCACTATCCACAATCCATATGACCATATATAAACACATGATCTGAAATGAGTACACAATATAAGGATTTATCATAAGATTTAATTCTATGTTCATAACATTACCCACTCCCCCAGATGACCTTTTATCCCATTTACAAATCAAGTCTTCATCCGTACTCTACTAAATACACCTAATTGAACAACTATAGGCTTACATGCATCACATATATAACTCATAATCCTGATGAAGGAAAATGTGATAACAACAATAGAGTATTTAAAAGGGCAAAGACTAAGTATCAAGCATTAGAAAAACTAGAGTGGAGTCAACTACCTGACCAGGGTAGGAAATTACCCACTTGATAGTAGTTCATGCTAGCAGTCCATACATACAAGCATTTGTCACCAATCGAAGTCCTGCAAGACAACAAGAACTACACTTAAGTTCCAACATACGATAAATGATCAAATTGAATCCTACATCGATCTCATATTCAAATCAATTATCCCAATACTAATTAAAGTCTCGATCACACATCCAACATCACCTCGGCTATATCACCGTAAGTATACACACTAGATCCAATTAACAATTCACAACAATCCAAATCAACACTCAAATCAACAATTAACTACTTCCCTTCCACATATCATTGTTCACCAATCTTCCAGTATCAACCAACACCGTAAACATGAACAAACTCATACTTTCCAACCATTACACTAAACCATTATATCATTCCTTTAATATCTTCCTCCACCTACCATCTCACAAATATATAAACCACAATCTAGATCTGCAAACACCCATCAGAACTTAACTTGCACTACAAACTTAGATCCCACTTCCCCATTCAATTCCAAGCATCACAACGACTCTATAGCCACCATCAACTGCCACTATCAAGCCTCCACCCAAACAATAATTTGTCGATGCACTAGATATGAGCCCTCACGCCCACAACTCTTCATCACAACCATCACCACACACTCACAGCCCTACACAGTCGGCAAGTCCCTTGCTCACAGTCGCACAATCGGCATCAGACCCATTCACAACCCATAACCGAACACGCACCGCACCCCTGTCCAACTTGATGGCTGATCGACATTCACCATCCTCTTTGCACTCAGCAAAACAATCGACAACAACCCTCCATTCAAACACAGCTGACCACAACTCCAACACCAGCCAACCTTACAAAACATATCATCGATAGAACACTAAATGGACAGAAAAAGGAGAAGAAGACAACGATGCTATACCCGAATCTGTATCTTCACCGGCGGCACTTCCTCCCCAATTTGCCCTATTTACCGAAACAACCCAACGCCATCCTACTACCCAAATCAAACAGATCATGTTAAATGAGGGAAACCATGACTAGGAGTTCGATCTTTGTCCAAAGTAAGGCGACGATGAGATCTTACCTAGCTTCGGCGCTGATCGACAATGAAACCACCCTAAATCGGCGGCTCTACTCACTATCGCCGCCTAGCCACTGCCAACCACCATCTACTCTGGCAGAGATCTCATCCCCAGTTCAACACGCGGTGCCGACTCTGCTGACCCAAACTCCCGGCCACGCGCACGCTCGCTGTCAGCGCAAGCTTCTAATCGCACACACCAGCCACCCTAGCTTGTCGGTGGAGATTGTCCAAGCCGACGAATGTTGCCTGCCGCGAGGAAGAAGAACTAGAGGGAGAGACGGAGGGTTGGGCGCGGCAAAGAGAAGATCGCGAGAAGAGGAATTGTGGCTGGAAACTAAAGAGTGTGGTGTAGAAATGCTCGGGAGGAAGAAAATTCGACGGTGGGGAAGAGGTGAAGTTGCCGAGCTTGCGATGAGAAACACAGAAACGGAAAAGAACGCTCGGCATTAAGAGACGGGTCGGGTTTGAAACAATCGGGTCTAATAACGGGTCGGATTTATTTATAAATGGGTCGGGTTTTAATTAATCCATAAGTTTTAATTAAAACCTAGGTTAAGCCCAACTCACTCAAACCCTAAATCTGCATACCTATTTTTTTTCACCGTATCTCACAAATGTAAAAACTTTCATCTTGTTCGATATCATCCTGTTCTTCGTTGAATTCATTTTGATGAAATCCTTTCAACATATCAACACTCTCTCTACTTCAACAGTATATACAAATAAAAGTGTAACTTAATGCGCCATCAGGAGAAAATAAATATTCTCTTCAAAACTATAATACTTAAGCAAAAATGAATGATAACTCTCGTTACTTCCCCTTAAACATTTAATCTTGAATGTTGCCCTCTGGTGAACATTGATCGATCAATTGCTCAAATGGATTCTTATATTGAGGATTAGCGTGTCGTGTGTTGTCCATATGGAAACAGAAGTCACAAAAAGTTATTTTCCATCCTCATAATGAATACTCGCCCTACTAATATAAGAACTTTCATCTTGTTTGATATCATCCAGTTCTTGGATGAATTTATGTTGACAAATTCTTTCAACACATTTTAACCCTCTCTACTTCAAGAATTTTTACAATTAAAAGAATAAATTAATGTGTCTATAAAAGAAGACAAATATTCTTCTTGACGTTTCCCTCTAGAGATTGTTGAACATTCAAAAGCTCAAATAATTTCTTATATTGAGGATGAATGTTTGTTTTATTGTATGTTGTCCATCTAAAAATAAAAGTCACATAGTATGCATGTTTGCAAACTTTTATAAAGGTTATTTTCTATTCTCAATATGCATATTCGTCCTACTAATGTAAGAACTTTTATCTTGTTCGATATCATCCTGTTCTTGGTTAAATTTATTTTCATAAAATTCTTTTCAACACATCAACACTCTCTCTACTTCATTAGTATTTACAACTAAAAGTATAAATTAATCTGCCATTAGAAGAAAACAAATATTCTCTTCAAAATGGTAATCCTTAAACAAAATCGATTGATAACCTTCGTTACTTTCCCTTAAACATGTAATTTTGAATGTTGCCCTCTAGTGAAGGTTGATCATTTAAAAGCTCATAGGGATTCTTATATTGATGATTAACGTGTCTTTCATTGTATGTTGCCCATATGAAAACATAAGTTACATAGTATGCTTGTTCACAAACTTTTATAAAGTTTATTTCCTATCCTTATAACGAATAATCGCTCTACTATTTAAGAACTTTCAACTTGTTTAATATCATCCAGTTCTTGGTTGAATTTATATTGAAGATATTATTTCAACACTTTTTAACCCTCTCTAGTTTAGGAGTTTTTAAAATTAGAAGTATAAATTAATGTGTCCATAAAATAAGACAAATATTCTTCTCACACGTATTATCCTGAATGTTTCCCTCAAGTGTTTGTTTAACATTCAAAGGTTCAAATGGATTTTTATATTGAGGATTTGTATTTGTTTCATTGTATGTCATCCATTTGAAAATAGAAGTCACAATGTATGTATGTTTGTAAACTTTTATAAAAGTTATTTTCTATTCTCAATATGCATATTCGTCCTACTAATGTAAGAACTTTCATCTTGTTCGATATCATCTAATTCTTAGTTGAATTAATTTTGAAGAAATTTTTTCAATACATCAAAACTCTCTCTACTTCAGTAATATTTACAAGCAAAAGTATTAATTAATGCGCCATTAGGAGAAATCAAATATTCTCTACAAAACTGTAGTCCTTAAGTAAAAGTGATTGATAACCCTCATTACTTCCCCATAAACGTGTAATCTTGAATGTTGCCCTTTTGTGAATGTTGATCGTTCAAAGCTAAAATGGATTCTTATATTGAGGATTAGCGTGTCTTTAAATGTATGTTGTCCATTTGAAAATAGAAATCACATAGTATGCTTGTTAACAAACTTTTATAAATGTTATTTTCCATCCTCATAACCAATACTCACCCTGCTAATGTAAGAACTATCATCTTGTTCGATATCATCCAGTTCTTGATGTTGGAGGATCGTTGGCCGGCTAGAGGGGGGTGAATATCCCAAATCGCGTGTACGGTGGAAATCGTCTGTTCGTCGCATGCTCGTCTACAATACTCATTAATGCACAGTGGAATAATAGTAATGAAAATGAATACACAAGCACACACACAATACACGGCAATATACGTGATTCGAAACTTTAGGGTTCCTACTCCACGGGGTGAGCTCAACGAGCTTGTGTTATACGCACGACACTAACAACAATTCCTTCTCGACAACATGTCGGAGGTGGAGAAACCTCATACAAGCAATTACACTAAGTAATGCAAGCAAATACAGATACAAGAAGAAATACAAGTAAAGAACACTTTACAAAACTTCGCTTTGATCACTTGCTTGTTGCTTGCTTTGGATTGCTCTTGAAGGTCTGGAATGCAGCAGCAATTCCCCTCCAAAATTGCCCTAAAACTCTTGCAAAATCCTTCATCTCGAGCTCCATTTATAACTTGCATCGAGCTGATTTCGCGCCTGGCAGTCGACTGCCAAAAGACCCCAGTTGACTGCTCCTATAGCTGTTGTCTCACAACGGTTCGATCCACACTGAAAAAACTCAATAGATTCTTCATCGGATCGGTGATGGCCTCGTTCTTGGCCCGATCGGCTCTGAAGCGATTCTGTCGCGACACTTCCATCGATCGATCGTTCATTCCTTGGCGATGGTTATTCGACACGATCAGCTGCCATCCTCGACGATCAGCCATCGAGGCCACAAAATGCTTAGAACACTATTCGAACATTGATCGAGTCCAATCGACCTAGAGTAGTCGACTAATACATATATCAGTCGACTGATGTCGAGTAAAACCTCAAACACCAAGTTGTTGTTGGTGCAATCGACCCAGGTTGACTCGAGTTTGACTCGAGTAGTATTTTGATGATAGACAAAACTTATGACATGGGATTGTCATAGGAAAGTCCAACATGGAGTTGGCATGGAAAATCCAAGCATGGGGCTTGGTGTGGGAAAGTCCAAAGCATTGCGAAGTCGTGCGCTTGGTGTAAAAAAAAAATTATATGGATTAAACCCTTTAATTAATTGGGATTAATTAGGGGATTAATTGGGCTTAATTAGTGGGCTAATGGGTTAGTTATCTAGTTGGGTTAAATCCATTGGGCTTGGCTGTATTGTGCTTGGGCTGGATTTGGGGCTTGGGCTGAAATTGGGCTTGAGCTAATTGGCTTGAACTGGCTGAGCCAAACCCAATTAGATTGGGTTTGGATTGGGCTGGGCTAACCGAATCACTCGAATGGCTGTTAAAAGCTGCAGAATAAACCAATTTCCTCAAATCACGATTTTTCCTTTCCGATCGCGCGATTCCTTCTTCTTCTTCTCTCTCGCGACGCCGATTCTTCTCTGCCGCGAATGCCTTTTCTCTGAGCTTCCTCCCGTTGGTTCTTCTTCCTAATCTCCACTGCTCGAGCTCGGGAATCTGTTGCCTTGCCTTTTTCTACCGCATTATCACCGCTGTCGGAGCTGCTCGTCGATGCCAGTTTCGTCGGATGCCGCAAGCGCCAACCTCCGTCGACCCTGCTCGCTGTGAGGTCGATCTGCCACCGTCGACGCTCAAGCTCAGCTAGCCATCGCCTTTCTCCATCGCAGCCGTCGCCTTTCCCATTTTCGAACACTGTAGCGGCGACATCGGCCCGATCCGATCCGCCGAGGCGAGCTTGACCTCGCCGCATCAGTTGGTTGTCTCTGCCCGATCTCCACCATAGCTAGATGTGTCGGCTAGTCTCCGTGGGTCGTGCCTTCTTTTCCGATTCGACAACAGCAGCAATGCCATCGCTCCACCGCCCCATCCCAGCATCGATCTGCGGCGGATCTGGGTGTCGTCGGTGTTGATCTTCCACGAGATCGTTGCCTATCTGGCGCTTGACGGGCGGTGCACCTTCAGCATCGCGGTAGCCTTTGGTCTCACGGATCGACCATCAGCCACGTTGGTGTTCTTCCCTTTCATTTATTTTCGTCGCAGCGATCGATTACGATCGGGAGTTTTTCGGATTTTGGTGAGTTGATCTAGAGATCGAGTGGTGAGGGGCTGCAAACACTCAACTCCTCAGTAGCTTCACCGGTGAAGTTCAATTTGGTATAAATTCTATTTTATTCCCTTTATTTTGTTCTGCTCATGAGATTTCAGATCCATTTCGAGATGAGGTGGATGAATGCTACTCTTGTAGCTCAATGGCAGGCTGATGGATTTGAAGGTGTGTGGGTGATGGTAAGCAAGATCTAATACCTATACATGGAATTAGGCGGTGTGATTGTGATTGGTGCATTAGTTGAGCTACGGTTGCAGGTATTGACAATAAGGTATTATGAATTGGTTCGTTGAAGTGAATTGGTTGGAATGAAGTAGGAGGTTCATTGATTTAAATTTAGTTGTATGTTGTAGGATTGTTGTTGCGATGTTATTAGTTGAATCGCAGTTTCTTTCGGGTGAGCAAGCAGGGAGAGATTAAAGCAACATGAAGTAAGTATATATCTAAGTGATATAGATACTTACTGTATTTGTAGTTGATTGTGAATAGGATAGGAGTTATGGATTTGGTTAGCTTGATCTATAGCTAATTAACTGTTAATGTGCAGGTTTGGGATACGAAGCAGGTCCACGACCATGAGGATTATTTCGAGCTTCGTATTAGGTGGGTAATATCTACCTGGTCCGGTAGTTTGATCAATTCCAGCGCATGACATTGTATATATGTTTATACTTGTTTACCTTAAATCCACTCTTATTTAATCGTATGCTTGTACTGCCTTTGACCTTTGAGATATATACTCTGTTACTTCATTGATTATCTAGCACGGATAGGAACTATAAAACCCTATTATGTGTTAGCTGATAGATGTTTAGTAAGTACATGTGGTTAGGGTTATTTTTATGACCTCAGTTAGGTTCTTGGGTTGCATCACTAGGTTAGGTGATGAGTCAAATTATGGTCGATCGTTGTATCGTATACATATCAGTGTGTTAGTTTGACGGATCTATTTATCTGTACATAGGTAAATAGGTTGTGATTACGGATTTGTCGTCCTTGCATGGTTGACTTTTGGTTGACTAGGTCTCCCCGTGAGTTAGGGAGTGTTGCGAGGATTTGTGTGTGAGCTATGCATCATTACATTTCATGCATCTTGTATTTGGAGTGCGCCTTGTGGTTGAGGCAGGTGTCGATCATCTACCTCCCGACCACTCGGTAGTAGTTGTAGGGTTGAGGCGAGCATTGTTGTGCGTGTCATTCTAAACCACTATGGATGGTGGTAGGCGGAGATGCGCACTTGGCCCTTTGTCTTGGAGTGGTAGTTAGCGCACTCACCCACTATAGACGGTGGTCGTGTGATGTGCAGTTGTCCTGGGTGTGGTGCTCGTCTACTCATGGGTAGGGACAGAGCGGCTAGCAGCAGGGACCCCCGTGTGGGTAGCATATAACTCTATGGCGGGCTAGCTACTATTTCATACTACCCAACTCGATCACTCGAGAGTGGTGGCGGTGAGTCGGGATAGTTGTCATGTCCACCCACCTAGGCCACCTTTGAGTCGTGGTAGCGAGTTGGGTGCACAGGCATGACCATGCATATGCATTGCAGATATATATGTATGCATGTATTTGATATATGTTTTACATATGCCTATGAGATGCTGCATTTGATTGAGCTATGATTGTTGCACATGCTTGTTTATCATGATACATGTCATTTGCATTTTATTTACTGCTATGTGTTGAGCATGATACATGCGTTGATTCAGACTGTTATATGCATTTGATTAGCATCATGTCATTGTGTGGTACGGACCTGGTTGTTATTACAGGTGATCATATACTGTTCATATATTGGAGTATTGGTTAGGTATGGGATTGACCTGGTACATTATATGGGTTATGTTATTGTATATCTGTCAGGATGATATAGCTTATGGTGTTGCAGACCGTCAGGTGCGTTGGTACATTACTTTATGTTCAGTTGATCAGTTTAGTATATACATTGAGTATGACTTTACTGTAGTTACTTGTTATTAGATTTGGATATGACTGTATGTCTATTGGACTCATGCTGTATACCTGTAGATCTTCACATGTGTACTTGTAGATCTATCCTTATATGTTGTTCATGCACTTTCTATATATTACCCCTGAGTTTATACTCACCACCCCGGGACCCTGGGCTTCCTGTCGCCCAGATAACATGTAGAAGATTCCTTGGACGTTCGGAGCTCCGCCAGCTGATCTCATCTCACACCGGACGAATGGATATGTTTTCCGTGTTGTTGTATCCTTACGGATTGTTGGTTTGGATTTTTACCCTGTATTGTTTCCGTATCTATGATATACGGACGTGTTGTATATATTTGGCTTTCGATGTGGCTTCTATTATGTTTCTTGTGTCAAGTCACTCCGGAGTGCACAGTTGGGTCATTGTATATTATTTTATCTGTTGTATATTTCCGCTGTGTTTGATATGTTGATATCTTTATATATTGTGTTGTTGTTGTGGGCCTACGGGCCTTGTATTAACCCGATATGTTGCCACGTACAGGGGAGATGTCGTCCGTTTGCTTTTCGGCACCCGATATAATCAGCTTGATGCAGGTTATAAATGAAGCTCAAGAGGGAGAATTTCGCCAAGACTTTAAGGGTGACAATGGAGGGGAATTGTTGTTACATTCCAGACCTTCAAGAGCCAACCAAAGCAAGCAACAAACAAGCGATCAAAAGCAATCGGTGAAAAGTGTTCTTTGTATTGTATTTGTATTCTTGTTTGTATTTCATATTACTTGTTGTAATAGCTTGTACGAGGTTTCTCCACCTCCGACATGTTGTCGAGAAGGAGTGGTTTAGTTAGTGTCGTGCGCATAACTAGAGCTCGGTGAGCTCTCCCGTGGAGTAGGAACCATTCGGTTCCAAACCACATACATCTTTGTGTATTGTGTGCGATTGTATTGTTGTTGTTATTTCTATTATTTTCGCTGCGTATATTAATGACAATTGTAGACAAGCACACAAGAACGAACGAATTCTGCTCATACGACGAAAGAGGGCTATTCACCCCCCTCTAGCCGACCATTGATCCCCTACAAGTGGTATCAGAGCCAAGTCGCTTGTCGAGGACTAATCGCCGCAACAAGCACTTCATCAAAAGATGGCCGGCTACAACCTCCAACCACCAAAATTTGAAGGAGATTTTCAATGGTGGAAAATAAAAATGGAGGTATATCTAGAAACCGATTTTGATATTATGTTAATTCTAGAAAACGGTTTCGAACTGCCTAGGGATGAAAGCAATAGGAAAATTGAGAAGTCAAGGTGGACCCAAGACCAAATCAAGGACTTCAAGACAAATCTCAAGGTAATCGAATTACTTAGGGATTTGATACCTAACCATATTTGGTCTAGATTAGGAAGTTTTAGGGATGCAAAGGAATTATGGGATAAGGTAATGAAATTCCAAGAAAATTTTCAACCGGCACAAGTAGAGGAGATTGCCGAGAAAGAAGCACCCACCACATTTGAAGATATTGATGACTTAGTGGAAACCTCCACCTCTAGCATTGAGGGGGAGGAAAGGGTCTCCATTTCGAAGCAAAGTCAAAACGAAGCATCTACCTCCGGAATATGTGATCAAGAGGCTTCCACCACCTCCCTAGGTAACTCAAGTATTTTGATTTTAAACAAAGATCATATAATATGCTTTGAGTGTAGGGAGAAAGGGCATTACAAGAGTAAATGCCCAAAATTGGCTAAGGAAAAGGCATCGGCACCAAAAGTCAACCAAAAGTCAAAGGATGCTGGAGTCCCCACAACTAGAAGTAAAGAGCACATTGTGTGCTTCAAATGCAACCAACGGGGACACTACCGAAGTCAATGCCCTAGGGGGAGGAAGAAAGGGCAATAAGGTGTATCTCATGTAGGGGGAGCTTCTAAAGGTAACCCTAAGGTAAATTTAGTTAATGCACCTTCAATTCCTAGGGTTAACAAGCATGCAAAAAACTATTTTAGCTCTCTTGCAATTATTAAAGAAAAACATGCTAGTAGGAAGAAATATGTTTGTCTACGTGCCAAGCATGTTAGTTTATCTAAGGACAAACCTAGGACCAATAACACTAGACCAAGCTTGCCTAGGGAGTCAATTAGGAGAATTGAAGAAAACTTGGGCATTAACCCCAAGAAATCTAGGCATATGCCTAAAAAGAAAAACAATTCCCAAAAATCCAATGATAAATCAAAATTGGGAAGATTAGAGGTGGAGAATCGAGCCTTGAGGTCAAGGCTAGAAAAATTGAAAAAGACCCTTAAAATTATGACAAATACAATTATGGGGTCTAAGGACCAAAAGTCAAGACCTAGGGTTCAAAAACGGTCTAAGGGCAAGGAAGGTTTGGGTCACAAACCTAAGCCCAAGAAGACTTATCATAATGTTCCATTTAATTATGGAACAATTTCTAGGTCTAGAAAAACCAAGACTAATAGGAAAGCTATCCCTAAGACTAGCCATGGTGTTTGCTTAGTGGCTAAGGACTTAAGGAAAACCAAGAAAGTCACTAAGAAGGTCAAAGGGGGAGTTACCCCTAGGTTTGACTTAGGAAATACCCAAAAGACTATGACTTCAAAGCCTAAAAGGGTCATTAGGAAGGTATCTAGGGAAGTTATCCCTAGTGAATACCTTGTTAACCCAAGAAGCTCCAATAGGTATTGGGTTCCTAGGAGCGTGATCGATTCATGCTAGATGGGTTAGGGTGTGTCAACCCTAAGTGGATGGGTAGTTAACCTAGCCATGATGAGTTGACACATTAGGATGTGCCAATATGCTTGAGAAGTTGAAAAATGGTTAAATTGGCACAAATGGATCTTAGAGGTATTGGTGTGTCATTTTGAGTTTATGGTACACTTGGGAGATAATAGTATTAAGGCAAAATAGAATTAACTCCTAGAAATGGCAATTTGGATTTAACACTTAGGTATTTTATACCTTAGTATATTTTACTTGCCATGATTTATTTGCCTTGTCATGTCATGACATCATTTTCATTTTTATCTCTAAAAATGTCATGATCATGTTTAGACTTATTTTTATATGTCATGTATGCTAACATTTCATTCACATGTCATGACATCATGATTTTGGCACATGATTAGTTATATCATATATATGTTATAATCATATCATGCATAAAATAAAATTGATTTAAGGATCATTGGCATAACTTGAAGTCTCATGCATAAGGGAATCAAGTAGAGTTGCCTTAAAATATGTATGAGACCATTAAAGAACAAAAACCACATCTCACTAGAATATTTGACTTGTATGTGTTTTACACATCTAGATGCAAGTGAGATGTTTAGGAAAAAGAAATTAAAGGTTTCAAAAATATTTTGAAAAACCTTGGTGAAGTCTATCTTTTGATAGCTATCACCATTGAATGGGATGATACCAAGAAGTCTCAATATTGAAGCTTTTCTTAACTTTTGAACTTTGTATCAATCTCGCTAATTTATGGGTAAAATAATTTTCTAATATTTTTCACCCATTATGATTATAATAAGTAATATACGTACAAAATTTCATGATTTATCAACGTATGTATATTTACTTACGAATTTCAGAAATTCATTTCTGAAATTCAGAAAACTACAAATGCAGTTATCAGTCGACTGCCAGGGAGGCCAGTCGACTGATGTGGGAAGGAGTCAGCTGGTGTTAGTAATATATGAGAGATGTCCTAAGGCAATCGCCTTATGTATGAACCATTTATATGATAAATGAAGATTCACTATTTGAGTATACATGTTTTATGTATTTGATTGGATCTTAAACTCATTTACTGAATGTCCACGATACGATTCACGGCCATGAGAGAATTTGTGATTGGATCACAACTAGTGAGTATCTCTACATGTGTAATTGTGATGTATCGAATTATCCTAGTCGATGAATTGATGGATTTGGACACCATCAGATTACAGCCGAGACTAGCACGAGGTATACTCCTTGGTGTATCAAGCGGTGATTCTCCTTTGGTGGAGATAGTGTGATGTCCGGAGTTAATCGTGGATGCTAGTTATGGTAACTAGTTCATTGGAGTGACCAGCCGTAAGACTTCATATGGTTCTCTGCATATATAGATATGTCAATGAAGTTCTTACTGTAGCTTAAGTGGGATGTTCCTTTGACTTGCGGTATTCAAGTCATCTTGATCATGAAGACTTATGCTTTGACATCTTAAGCAAACATCTAAGAGATGTGGACCGAGATGATTGGGTATAAGTGAGTGATCGAAGGTGTTTGAATAGCCTATAAAGATTCACCACTCCTTGCGAGATGTATACCCATGGCCTCTCGTCGGATTATTACTAAAGTCTTTGGCCAAAGCATTACATGTTTAGAGTAAGGTACTCTTCGATACATGTGGAGTAACTAGAATCCGTAGGACAAGGAAATGATACTTGGGCTAGGTGTGACGTAGTCGACCTAGTGGGGACACAATAGACCATGTCACAGACCAAGTGGGTATAAGGCAGTGAAGGAATGGGGACGAATCATTCGAAATCTTGAAGGGTTTCAGAAATAGTTCTAGATCAACCGTTGATCTTTTCGGTTAATTGGGGATCATGATGTACTACTAGGTGCCACTCATGATCGTTCTATAATTAATGGTTAATTATAGACGACCAACATAAACCGAGAACCTATTTGGTCACACGCACAACGAGCATAATCCAAAGGATTTAAAATGAGCTTGAGAATGGGATTCTCAGACCGAGAGAAACTAAGTTTGGTTGGACCAAACTTAAAGCGAGCATGAAATCGTTTCAGTCGCAATGGAAGCATGGATGAGCCGTGTCTTATGAAGACATAATGGATGGACCAAAATGGTTTGGTTCTAATCCAATGGAGGAGAATAAACCAAAGGGTTTGGTTTATTTTAAACAAATGAATCAAAAGTTGGTTCGGTTCGTTTTAACTTAAAATAAACCATCATGGTTTGGTTTATTTTAACTTATCTTAATGGAGCGGGTTAACGGGCCTAATGGTTATGATCCAATAATCATTAAGAGAATTAGTTCTCTATAAAAAAGGGTTTTAAGATTTGTTAAGCACTAATGAAGAGGCAACCCTAGTTTGGCCGCCCACCTCATCTCCCCTTTTGAGTTGGCGCCAACTTCTCTTGCCGCCCAGCCCATAGCTCCTCCAACCGGCGTCCAGAAGGCTGCTTCCTTCCTCCTCGCCGGCGTCGAGCTGCTGCCGGAAGAGTTCCGGCGATCCTCCTTAGGTTTGGCATCAAGGTGAGCACTTGGCTTCCTTGTTTTGGCCGGCGCCTACTCCTCCACCAAGCTGTCCAGTTTTCTGGACAGCTTCTTCTCCTCTCGTCGGAGCGTCGTTTGGACGACGGTTAGAGCTCCGACAGTGGATAACTTACCGGGGATTCAATCTCCGGTAATCCTCTGAGGTGGAGGACGAAGGATTCGTCAATCGGTTGACGAATACCTCTCCGGAGAAGCGAGTTTTGAGGACTCGTTTTGGATTCGGATCGTGATCATCTCTCGATCACGTCGTCTTCAACACGAGGCTAGTAACCCGTACGAAGACGAAGCTCGTGGCTTAGCGAAGTCATCCCGAGGAACTCGGCGTGGATATGGATAGAGACGATTCTAGCGAGGATCGTTCCGGTTGATGTCGTTCCCGCTACACGTCATACGAAAGGTATAACGTAGATAAATTTCCTTTTATTGCAAATTTAAATTTACGGTTATGTCTACACTTGTTGTAATAAGCATGCGTGTGTTGTGTGTGTTGTAATAAATAGGAGTATTTATTATTTTTATTGCTTCCGCTGTGTTCATGTTTACGAAACATGATCGAACACACACGCCTTGTGTCGGAAACCCAACAGTGGTATCAGAGCCCAGGTTGTGTTTCGACATAATCGTAAAAATGGTTTTGCGATAGTCATAATGTATTTCTGGAAATTTTCTAATTTTTGAAATTTAGAAGTATTTATGGAAATTTTTCAATTTTGGAAAGTCTAGAAGTATTTATGGAAATCTTCCACTTTTGAAAAGTTGGAAGTATTTATGGAAATTGATATTTTCCATAAATAAAATATTTGATTAGATTCTGGAAATTTGTTTCCTAATTTAATCATGATTTGATTTGGGAAATCAAATCTTAAAATATTTTATTTCCATAAGTAGTTTTAATGATTCAGGAAATTGGTTTCCTAAATAGATTTTCCTTAATCAAATAATTCCATGAATAAAATATGTGATTAGATTTGGAAATTTGTTTCCTAATTTAATTATGATTTGATTTGGAGAATCAAATCTTAAACATATTTTATGTCCATAAATAGTTATGACATATAAGGAAATATATACATGACATAATTGTATGCCATGTAATTGCATTAGATGCATAACATTATGCCATGCGTGTCGTGACATGTAGATGTATGTCATGTATGCCATGCCATGTAGATAATAGTTATTTGCATGCAAAGAGGATGAGACATAAAACCCTTAAACAATATTAAAGCCTACACCTTCCATTAATATAGTTAGAACCAGAGTTCCGTTTCTTGTTTGGGTTGTTGGACTCTCTCCAAGCCCGGCTCGAACCCGAATATGTTCAAACCATGGAATAGTTTAATACTAATATGGTAAGAGTCAGAGGTCAATCGTTAGCTTTGGTTGTTGGACTCTCTCCAAGCTGGGCTAATTGGTTGAATGCACTCTAACCATATTAAAACTATTTCCCGATTAATGGGTTGGCTTTAACCTGGAGCATCGATTTGTTGGACTCTCTCCAAGGTCGATGTAAAGGGAGGTGAAGTTGGGTGCTATGCATATGATGCATACTTGTTAATGTGTTAACAACCCGATGTATGTGTAAACATTCAATTAGTTGATAGCACATTGTGATAGTTGCATATACGTGATATGCAATCGGTATAGTTGATACCTACCGTCGTAGTTATGAATGGCTTGTTGGACTCTCTCCAAGGTTGTTCATAACTATGATGGATATCAGCCCATTCGGAGATGGACCTACTATCTCCCGAAGTGATTTTGGAGTTTTTTGAAATTCAAAAAATGAATGGGATTTATAAATGTATATTGATGCATTTTAAAAATCATCTTTCTCATATATGCTCGTTTTGTATTTCTAAAATTGATCATGTTGTCTTTTAATTTGCGTTCCATTTTGGATTCGAATAAATTGACTGGGCCGAACTTCTTGGACTGGCTTAGAAACTTGAGAATTGTTCTCAAGGTGAAAAGCTTGCGTATGTCCTCGAAGCGCCTCTTCACTTTGTCTAGTAGTGATGCAACTCTGGACCAATTGTTGGCCTATCAGAAACATGTGAGTGATTCTAAACAAATGAGTTGCATCATGCTAGCCGCGATGGAACCCAAGCTACGAAAGTAGCATGAGCATATGGATGCTCATATCGTAGTCCTTCATCTTTGTGAGTTGGTTGATGAGCAAGTGAGATTCGAAAGGTTCGAAGTCTCAAAGCTCCTCTTCACCTCTGAGATGCTAGAAGGTTCATCTGTGATAGTCTTGCTCGATATCTTTGAAGGCTGTGGAGTCTTACGAGAAGCATGGCGAGGGCGGTGCTATTAGTTGATTCCTCGAAGAAAGGTTCTAAGAGGAAGTCAAAGGAGCAGCGAGAAGGAAAGAAGAGAAAGGCTAAGAATGTAGAACTAGCACAAAAGGAAACTTGCCATCATTATGGCAAGGAGAGCCATTTGCGAAGAAAGTGCAAGATTTATCTTGAGTCCATGAAGAAGGATAAGGCATCGGATGCCCCATCTTCTTCAGAAATCTTCCTTATTGATTATCATTCTATTTCCTCAGACACTTGGGTATTTGATACTGGGTGTGCCTCACATATATGTAATGACATACATGGGCTAAGGAATAGAAGAAGACTCGTCAAGGGAGAGTCAAATTTACGTGTTGGGAATGAAGCAACGGTTGCTGCACTCGCCATCAGAACGTATTTGTTGGAACTCCCTATAGGACTTGTTTTAGAACTGGACAATTGCTTTTATGTTCCTTCGTTGATAAAGAACATCATTTCTATTTCTTGTTTAAATAGAAATGGGTACCATTTGACTTTTAGTAACAATTGTTGTTACATAACTTTGAATGGAGTTCTTTAAGAAACTGGAACTTTAAGCAATGGTGTTTATACGTTGGACGTATCCAGTGATATTTTCAATATCGAAGCGAGCAACAAGCGTGCTCGAAAAGATAATCAATTAGACTCCTATATGTGGCATTGTCGTCTTGGCCATATAAGCAAGAAACGCATGTCCGAATTACACCGATGTGGAATTCTGGAATCGTTTGAATTGGATTCATACGATACATGCGAATCATGCTTAAAAGGCAAGATGACTAAGTTACCTTCTTTGGAAAGGGTGAGCAGTGGGAGAGTTACTAGGACTAATACATACTGATGTATGTGGACCTATGTCAACTCGAGCATTAGGAGGCTATAGCTACTTCATTACCTTCACCGATGATCACTCACGGTTTGGGTATGTGTTCTTGATGAAACACAAGTCTGAAGCCTTTGAAAGGTTCAAAGAATTCAGAAATGAAGTAGAGAAACAACATGACAAGAGTATTAAAATACTTCGATCGGATCGAGGTGGTGAATACTTAAGTCAAGAGTTTCTTGATTATCTAAGAGACAATGGTATATTGTCTCAATGGACTCTGCCATATACACCAAGGCATAATGGTGTATCTGAGAGGCGTAACCGGACCTTGTTGGACATGATCAGGTCAATGATGAATCATGCAACTCTTCCCAAGTCCTTTTGGGGCTATGCACTTCAGACAGCTGTTTACTTGTTAAACAGAATGCCTACCAAGGTAGTCTCAACTACTCCATATGAGATATGGAATAGTAAGAAACCTCATGTATCTTACTTAAAGATATGGGGTTGTCCTGCTTATGTGAAGCGGACTGTATCAGACAAATTGGATGCTAAGTCTGATAAATGTCTATTTATTGGATACCCTAAGGAAACAAGGGGTTACCAATTCTATCATCCTGTGGAACAAAAGGTGTTTGTTTCAAGGCATGCTGTGTTTCTAGAGAAAGAGTTTCTCTTGCAAGAAAAAAGTGGGAGTGTCGTCGAGCTTGAGGAGGCTCGAGAGACTCAAATAGACATTGATGAGATACCTGGTGAAGCACAACAGCCGACAACTCATAGTGATGAGCAATCGACTGGACCTATTGTAACACCACATCTTCGTAGATCTGGTAGAACACGCAATATTCCTGAGAGATATGGATTTCTCGTAAGTGAATCGAATGATGTGTTACTCATTGATGATGAGGAGCCTACCAGTTATGAAGAAGTGCTGACAAGTTTAGAAAGGGATAAGTGGCTTGGTGCCATGAAGTCGGAAATGGATTCCATGTATGAAAACCAAGTTTGGAACTTGGTTGACCCACCTGAAGGGATAAAACCTATAGGGTGCAAGTGGGTTTTCAAGAAGAAAACCGACATGGATGGTAATGTGATTACCTATAAGGCTAGATTGGTGGCGAAAGGATATCGTCAAAAGCAAGGTGTTGATTATGACGAAACTTATTACTTTGTAGCTATCTTAAATCCATTCGGATGCTCTGGCCATAGCGGCTCATTATGATTATGAGATATGGCGGATGGATGTAAAACGACTTTCCTTAAATGGAAACACCTTTCGAGAGCGTGTATGATATAGCACGAGGGTTTCATCGGTTGATAAAACCAAGGTATGCAAATTGCGGCGGTCCATTTATGGATTGAAGCAAGCATCCAGGCTGGAATACCGTTTTGATGAGACAATCAAAAGTTTGATTTCTCACAAAATCGAGCGAACCTTGTGTGTACAAGAAGGTTAGTGGGAGTGCGATCGTATTCCTAGTATTGTATGTCGATGACATACTACTTATAGAAATGATGTTTCAATCTTACGATCGGTGAAGGTTTGGTTATCCAAGACATTCTCCATGAAAGACACAGGAGAAGCAACCTACATCCTCGGGATTAAGATCTATAGAGATAGATCGAAGCGGTTGCTTGGTCTTTCGCGATCTACATATATAGGCCGAGTGCTAAGAGGTTTAGCATGTCGGAATCCAAGAAAGGTTTCTTACCCATCGGGCATAGGGTACACCTTTGAAGTCTATGTGTCCGCGCCACGAAGGCGAGAGGATTTGCATGAGTAAGATTCCCTATGCATCCGCAATAGGATCTATCATGTATGCTATGTTATGTCACGAGGCCCGATGTATCATATGCTCGAGTGTCACGAGCAAATACCCGATCCGATCCGGGAATGGATCATTGGGCTGTTAAGGCGATCCTTAAGTACTTGAGAAGAACTAAGGATGTGTTCTAATATATGGAGAAGGGTACATGGTGATACGTGGGTATCACGGATGCGACTCGAGACGAGGATGATTCCATGTCTTTGTATGCAGGTATGTATTCATCTGGAATGGGCGCAATAAGTTGGAAAGGTTCCAAGCTTGACACTATAAGCGGATTACGCCACTAAGGCGAGAATACATTGCGGCTTTAGGCGTGAGAAGCGGTTTGGATCAAGAAGTTCATCTCTGAACTTGATATGGTCTCATCAATGATCCAAACATGTGCTTCGCCGCTATCATCTTATCGGAGAGATCATCAGTAGGAACGAAATACAAATCGAGAAAATTCCCACTGAAAGGAACTTAGCGGATCCTTTAACTAAGGCATTACCTCAAAATAAGTTTGAGGGTCATGTTAGAGCTTATGGTATTGGATACCGTAGCGATTGGCATTAGGCCAAGTGGTCTGTTAGTAATATATGAGAGATGTCCTAAGGCAATCGCCTTATGTATGAACCATTTATATGATAAATGAAGATTCACTATTTGAGTATACATGTTTTATGTATTTGATTGGATCTTAAACTCATTTCTTGAATATCCACGATACGATTCACGGCATGAGAGAATTTGTGATTGGATCACAACTAGTGAGTATCTCTACATGTGTAATTGTGATGTATCGAATTATCCTAGTCGATGAATTGATGGATTTGGACACCATCGATTACAGCCGAGACTAGTTGGTGTATCCAAGCGGTGATTCTCCTTGGTTTGGAGATAGTGTGATGTCCGGAGTTAATCGTGGATGCTAGTTATGGTAACTAGTTCATTGGAGTGACCAGCCGTAAGACTTCATATGGTTCTCTGCATATATAGATATGTCAATGAAGTTCTTGCTGTAGCTTAAGTGGGATGTTCCTTTGACTTGCGGTATTCAAGTCATCTTGATCATGGAGACTTATGCTTTGACATCTTAAGCAAACATCTCTGAGGAGATGTGGACCCGGGATGATTGGGTATAAGTCAAAGTGATCGAAGGTGTTTGAATAGCCTATAAAGGATTCACCACTCCTTGCGAGGAGATGTATACCCATGGCCTCTCGTCGGATTGTTACTAAAGTCTTTGGCCAAAGCATTACATGTTTAGAGTAAGGTACTCTTCGATACATGTGGAGTAACTAGAATCCGTAGGACAAGGAAATGATACTTGGGCTAGGTGTGACGTAGTCAGCCTAGTGGGGACTGACACAATAGACCATGTCCTGAACCAAGTGGGTATAAGACGAGTGAAGGGAATGGGGCACGAATCATTCGAGCTACTGAAGGGTTTCAGAAATAGTTCTGGATCAACCGTTGATCTTTTCGGTTAATTGGGGATCATGATGTACTACTAGGTGCCACTCATGATCGTTCTATAATTAATGGTTAATTATAGACGGCCAACATAAACCGAGAACCTATTTGGTCACACGCACAACGAGCGTAATCCAAAGGATTTAAAACGAGCTTGAGAATGGGATTCTCAGACCGAGAGAAACTAAGTTTGGTTGGAGCAAACTTAAAGCGAGCATGAAATCATTTCAATCGCAATGGAAGCGTGGATGAGCCGTGTCTTATGAAGACATAATGGATGGACCAAAATGGTTTGGTTCTAATCCAATGGAGGAGAATAAACCAAAGGGTTTGGTTTATTTTAAACGAATGAACCAAAAGTTGGTTCGGTTCGTTTTAACTTAAAATAAACCATCATGGTTTGGTTTATTTTAACTTATCTTAATGGAGCGGATTAACGGGCCTAATGGTTATGATCCAATAACCATTAAGAGAATTAGTTCTCTATAAAAAAGGGTTTTAGGGTTTGTTAAGCACTAATGAAGAGGCAACCCTAGTTTGGCCGCCCACCTCATCTCCCCTTTTAAGTTGGCGCCAACTTCTCTTGCCCTTGACCCATAGCCTCCTCCCGCGTCCGAAGGCTGCTTCCTTCCTCCTCGTGGCTGTCTTGCCGGAAGAGTTCCGGCGATCCTCCTTAGGTTTGGCATCAAGGTGAGCACTTGGCTTCCTTGTTTTGGCCGGCGCCTACTCCTCCACCAAGCTGTCCAGTGGATAACTTACCGGGGATTCGATCTCCGGTAATCCTCTAAGGTGGAGGACGAAGGATTCGTCAATCGGTTGACGAATACCTCTCCGGAGAAGTGAGTTTTGAGGACTCGTTTTGGATCCGAATTTGGATTCGGATCGTGATCATCTCTCGATCACGTCATCTTCAACACGAGGCTAGTAACTCGTACGAAGACGAAGCTCGTGGCTTAGCGAAGTCATCCCGAGGAACTCGGCGTGGATACGGATAGAGACGATTCTAGCGAGGATCGTTCCGGTTGATGTCGTTCCCGCTACACGTCATACGAAAGGTATAACGTAGATAAATTTCCTTTTATTGCAAATTTAAATTTACGGTTATGTCTACACTTATTGTAATAAGCATGCGTGTGTTGTGTGTGTTGTAATAAATAGGAGTATTTATTATTTTTATTGCTTCCGCTGTGTTCATGTTTACGAAACATGATCGAACACACACACGCCGCGGTGCCGAAAACCCAACAGCTGGTAGCTGAGAGAGTCGACTGATACTGCTGATTTCGGGTAAACCTTGGTGGTTAGGCCCATGTTCAGCTAGGTTTTGGTCCCCTAACCACTCCTAACCCTAGGACATGCTTGGGAGAGCATTAGAAAGGGTGGAAATCCATTGGATATGGATTAGGAGAAGTGTTTAGGGAGAGTATCAATTTTTAAGGTGGATGAGAGTTCATTGTTGAACTTTGCCTTAATTTTGATGGTTTTGTGTTCCTATTGGCTTAGGGGCTTTCCAAAGACATTGTTGGTGCAATGGTCAAGGGAGAGCAAGCCTTTAGGGGGAGGTATCCATCATGGGAAGATGAATGTGTATTTTTTTCTTTTGGGAGGAAAATTGAGGGATTGTGCCTCTCTTAAGTGATATGGGATTATCACTAGAAAGATTGAGGGCATGCCAAAGGAAAGATTGTAAGATCTCATTGGGATATGAGACATTGACACCCTTGAGAATCTTTTTGATGTAATATCAAAAAGGGGGAGAAGTTACCAATTAGGGTTCGTTGGAATTCTCATTGGGATATGAGAATTGTCAATATAGGAGAATTGGTAGACTTGAGATGGTAGTTTTGTCAATCATCAAAAAGGGGGAAATTTTGGTGCAATCGACCCAGGTTGACTCGAGTTTGACTCGAGCAGTATTTTGATGATAGACAAAACTTATGACATGGGATTGTCATAGGAAAGTCCAACATGGAGTTGGCATGGAAAATCCAAGCATGGAGCTTGGTGTGGGAAAGTCCAACATGGAGTTGGTGTGGGAAAGTCCAAGCATGGGGCTTGGTGTGGGAAAGTCCAAAGCATTGCGAAGTCGTGCGCTTGGTGTTTGGTGAGAAATGCACTGCGAAGTCGTGCGCTTGGTGCATGTGGGAAGTCTTGAGGACTTGGCAAGTTCACCAGGCTCGGGGTCCTTGAGTCGATGAAGGATGATATTGCGAAGTCGTGCGCTTGATGCATCTGAGAGACCGTCGGACGGGGAGCGAATGGAGTGAGGCTCAAGGGAAGCATACTTCGAGGGCAAGATAGCGAAGGATGGCGTTGCGAAGCCGTGCGCTTGGCGCATCCGAGGGACGTAGGCCGAGGGAAGAGAGCTTCGGTGGGGAACTCCATGAGGGATGAGGTGGACTTGGCCAAGTGGCTAAGACTGAGAGTCAGATGCTCAAACAACTTGGGTTTGAGGTTTTACTTGACATCAGTCGACTGGCATAGGTGTCAGTCGACTGCTCTAAGTCGACTAGGGTTCGACTGGTGTTTGGTGAGCAGTCTGGTGATCGATCAATTCGAAGGATGGCGATCATTGACACTATCATCGGCGAGATAGGGTGTTTTTGCAGAATGGTTTCCAATCGAGTGCTCGTGCCAGCACTCGACTGATGGTGTTACCAGTCGACTGATGGGTATCATCAGTTGACTGATGTGTGATCCGTTGGAACTTGACCAATGTGGATCTGGCTGTTGTGAGACAATGGCTACAGGACCAGTCGACTGATGGTCACGATCAATCGACTGATGGGTGCAAAATCAGTTTGATGCAGGTTATAAATGAAGCTCAAGAGGGAGGATTTGGCCAAGACTTTAAGGGTGACATTGGAGGGGAATTGTTGTTGCATTCAAGACCTTCAAGAGCCAACCAAAGCAAGCAACAAACAAGCGATCAAAAGCAATCGGTGAAAAGTGTTCTTTGTATTGTATTTGTATTCTTGTTTGTATTTCATATTACTTGTTGTAATAGCTTATACGAGGTTTCTCCACCTCCGACGTGTTGTCGAGAAGGAGTGGTTTAATTAGTGTCATGCGCATAACTAGAGCTCGGTGAGCTCGCTCGTGGAGTAGGAACCATTCGGTTCCGAACCACATACATCTTTGTGTATTGCGTGTGATTATATTGTTGTTGTTATTTCTATTATTTCTGCTGCGTATATTAACGACAATTGTAGACAAGCACGCAAGAACGAACGAATTCCGCTCATACGACGAAAGAGGGCTATTCACCCCCCCCCTTCTAGCTGACCATCGATCCCCTACAGTTGTTTGAGCATCCGACCGTCAGGTAACACCTCAAACACCATGTTTGAGCATTCGACACTCAGTCTTAGTCACTTGGCCAAGTCCACCTCATCCTCTCATGGAGTTCCCCACCGAAGCTCTCTTCCCTCGGCCTATGTCCCTCGGATGCACCAAGCACACGACTTCGCAATATCATCCTTTGCGTCTCTTGCCCTCAAAGTCTGCTTCCCTTGAGCCTCACTCCATTCGCTCCCCGTCCGACAGTCCCTCGGATGCACCAAGTGTACGGCTTCGCAATGTCATCCTTCACCGACTCAAGGACCCCGAGCCTAGTGAACTTTCCAAGTCCTCAAGACTTCCCACACCAAGCCTCATGCTTGGATTTTCCATGCCAAGCCCCATGCTTGGACTTTCACCGCCAAGGCTACACACTTGGACTTACGTGGTCAACCCATGTTGAACTTTCCCAACACCAAGCCCTATGCTTGGATTTTCCCAACACCAAGCCCCATGCTTGGACTTTTTACCACCAAGGCTACACACTTGAATTTACGTGGCCAACCCATGCTGGACTTCTCATGATAATCCCATGTCATACATTTTGTCTAACATCAAAATATAGTTCGAGTCAAACTCGAGTCCGGTCAATCGTGACCTGGGCCGATTGCACCAACACTTGGTTGAATTTATTTTGAATAAATTCTCTTAAGACATTTTCGTCCTATCTACTTCAGGAGTTTTTACAATTAACGATATAAATTATTTTGTCTGTAGAAGGATAAAAATTTTCTTCCCAACCGTATTATCCTGAATGTTTCCCTAGAATGATCATTGTACATTTAGAAGCACACATGGATTCTTATATTGAGGATTAGTATTTGTTTCATTGTATGTTGCCCATATGGAAATAGAAGTCACATAGTATGCATGTTTCAAACTTTTATCAGGGTTATTTTCTATTCTCAATATGCATATTCATCCTACTAATCTAAGAACTTTCATCTTGTTCAATATATATCATTCTTTTCTTGGTTGAATTCATTTTGAAGAAATTTTTTCAACACATCAAAACTCTCTCAACTTTAGTAGTATTTACAACTAAAAGTATAAATTAATGTCTCATTAGGTGAAAACAAATATTCTCTTCAAAGCAATGATCCTTAAACAAATGCGATTGATAACCCTCGTTACTTCCCCTTAAATGTGTAATCTTGAATGTTTCCCTCTAGTGAACGTTTATCGTTCAAATGCTCAAATGGATTCTTATATTAAGGATTAGTGTGTCTTTCATTGTGTATTGTCTATCTAAAATAGAAATCACATATATGCTTCTTCACAAACTTTTATAAAGTTTTTTCCCATCCTCATAATGAATACTTGTTCTACTAATGTAAGAACTTTCATCTTGTTTGATATCATCCAGTTCTTGGTTAAATTTATTTTGAAAAAATTCTTTCAACACATTTTAACCCTCTCTACTTCAATGGTTTTTACAATTAAAAGAATAAATTAATGTATCTATAAAAAAAAGGACAAATATTCTTCTTAAACGTATTATTATGAATGTTTCCCTCGAGTTATCGTTGAGAATTAAAAAGCTCAAATGGATTCTTATATTGAGTATTAGTGTGTCTTTCATTGTGTGTTGTCTATATAAAAACAGAAGCCACATAGTATTCTTGTTCATTAACTTTTATATAGGTTTTTTTTCATCCTCATAACGAATACTCGCCCTACTAATGTAAGAACTTTCATCTTGTTCAATATTTTCCAGTTCTTCATTGAATTTATTTTGAAGAAATTCTTTCAGCACATCTTAATCCTCTCTACTTCATAATTTTTTACAATTAAAAGTATAAATTATTATGTCTATAAAAAGAGACAAGTTTTCTTCTCAAATGTATTATTCTGAATGTTTCCTTCAAGTGATCGTTGAACATTTAAAAGCTTAAATGAATTCTTATTTTGAGGATTAGTGTTTGTTTCATTTATGTTGTCCATCTGAAAATTGAAGTCACATAATATGCATGTTCGCAAACTTTTATAAATGTTATTTTCTTCTTTCAATATGCATATTCATTCTACTAATACAAGAACTTTCAACTTGTTTGATATCATCCTGTTCTTGGTTGAATTCATTTTGAAAAAATTCTTTCAACACATCAAAACTCTCTACTTCAATAGTATTTACAACTAAAAGTATAAATTAATGTGTCCTAAAGAGAAAAGAAATATTCTCTTCGAACTTGTAATCTTTATGCAAAAGTGAATGATAACCCTCGTTAATTCCCCTTAAACGTGTAATTTTGAATGTAGTCCTCTAATGAACGTTGAGTGTTAAAAGCTCAAATGAATTCTTATATTGAAGATTGGCATCTCTTTCATTGTATGTTGTCCATCTGAAAATAGACATCACTTTGTATGTATGTTCACAATCTTTTAGAAAGGTTATTTTCTATCCTCATAATGAATACTCGTCATACTAACATAAGAACTTTCATCTTGTTCGATATCATCGAGTTCTTGGTTGAATTTATTTTTATGAAATACTTTCAACACATTTTAACCCTCTGAACTTCAAGAGTTTTTACAATTAAAAGTATAAAAAATATGTCTGTTAAAGGAGGCAAATATTCTTCTCAAACGTATTATTCTGAATGTTTCCCTCGAGAGATCGTTGAACATTCAAAAACTCAAACAGATTTTTATATTGGGAATGAGTGTTTGTTTCATTGTATGTTGTCCATCTGAAAATAGAAGTCATATAGTATGCGTGTTTGCAAACTTTTATAAAGGTTATTTTCTATTCTCAATATGCATATTCATCCTACTAATATAAGTACTTTCATCACTTTCGATATCATCCTATTCTTGGTTGAATTCATTTTGAATAAATTCTTTCAACATATCAAAACTCTCTCTACTTCATTAGTTTTTATAACTAAAACTATAAATTAAAGCGCCCTTAGGACAAAACAAATATTCTCTTCAAAACTGTAATCCTCAAGCAAAAGTGAATTATAACCCTCATTACTTCCCCTTAAACGTGTAATATTGAATGTTTCCCTCTAGTGAACGTTGAGCATTCAAAAGCTCAAATGGATTCTTATATTGAAGATTAGCATATCTTTCATTGTATGTTGTCCATCTGAAAAAAGAAGTTACATTGTATGGGTGTTCACGATATTTTAGAAAGGTTATTTCCTAACCATATAATGAATACTTGTCATACTAATATAGAAACTTTCATATTGTTCGATATCATTCAGTTCTTGGTAGAATTCATTTTGATGAAATTCTTTCAACACCTCAAAATTCTCTCTACTTCAGTAGTTTTTACAACTAAAAGTATAAATTAATAGCCCTTAGGAGAAAACAAATATTCTTTTCAAAACTGTAATCCTTAAGCAAAAGCTATTAATAACTCTCGTTACTTCCGCTTAAACATGTAATCTTGAATGTTGTCCACTAGTGAACGTTGATCGTTCAAATGCTCAAATGGATTCTAAAATTGAGGATTAGTATGTCTTTCATTGTATATTGTCCATCTAGAAGTAGAAGTCATATAGTATGCTAGTTAACAAATGTTTATAAAAGTTATTTACTAACCTCATAATGTATACTCGACCTACTAATGTAAAACTTTCATCTTGTTCGATATCATCTAGTTCTTAATTGAATTTATTTTTAAGAAATTATTTCAACACTTTTTAACCTTCTCTACTTCAAAAGTTTTTAAAATTAAAAGTATAAATTAATGTATCCATAAAAGAAGACAAATAGTATTCTCAAATGTATTATCTGAAATGATTCCCTCGATTGATCGTTGAACATTCAAAAGCTTGAATTGATTCTTATATTGAGGATTAGTGTTTGTTTCATTGTATGTTGTCCATCTGAAAATAAAAGTCACATAGTATGCATATTTGTAAACTTTTATAAAGGTTATTTTCTATTCTCAATATGCATATTCGTCCTACTAATGTAAGAACTTTCATCTTGTTCGATATCATCTTGTTCTTAGTTGAATTCATTTTGAAGAAATTCTTTTTCAATGTTGATTGTTCAAAAGCTCAAATGGATTCTTTTATTGAGGATTAGCTTGTCTTTCATTGTATATTGTATATCTGAAAATAGAAGTCATATAGTATGCTTGTTCACAAACTTTTATAAAGGTTATTTTATATTCTCATAATGAATACTCACCCTACTAATGTAAGAACTTTCATCTTGTTCAATATCATAAAGTTCTTGGTTGAATTTATTTTAAAGATTTTTTTTCAACAAATTTTAACCCTCTCTACTTCAAGAGATTTTATAATTAAAAGTATAAATTAATGTGCCTGTAAAAAGAGACAAATATTCTTCTCAAATGTATTATCCTGAATGTTTCCCTCTAGTAATAGTTGAGCATTCAAAAGCTCAAATGAATTCTTATATTGAGGATTAATGTTTGTTTCATTGTATGTTGTCCATCTAAAAATAAAAGCCACATAGTATGCAAGTTTGCAAACATTTATAAAGGTTATTTTCTCTTCTTAATATGCATATTCATCCTACTAATGTAAAAACTATCATCTTGTTCTTGGTTGAATTCATTTTGAAGAAATTCTTTCAACACATCAAAACTATCTCTACTTTAGTAGTATTTAAAACTAAAAGGATAAATTAATGCATCATTAGGAAAAATAAATATTATCTTCAAAACTATAATACTTAAGCAAAAACAAATGATAACCCTCATTACTTCCCCGTAAACATGTAATCTTGAATGTTGGCCTCTAGTGAACGTTGAGCATTCAAAAGTTTAAATGGATTTTTATATTAAAAATTAGTGTGTCTTTCATTTATGTTATCCATCTGAAAACAGATGTCATATAGTATGCTTGTTCACAAACTTTTCGAAATGTTATTTTCTATCCTCATAACAAATACTCACCCTAATAATGTAAGAACTTAAATCTTGTTCAATATCATCCTTCTCTTGGTTGAATTTAATTTGAAAAATTATTTCAACATAGTTTAACCCTCTCTACTTCAAGAGTTTTTACAATTACAAGTATAAATTAATGTGTTCGTAAAAAGAAACAAATATTCTTCTCAAACTTATTATCCTGAATATTACCCTCAAGTGATCTTTGAACATTCAAAAGCTCAAATGGATTCTTATACTGAGGATTAGTGGTTGTGTCATTGTATGTTATCCATCTAAAAATAAAAGTCGCATAGTACGCATGTTTGAAAACTTTTATAAAGTTTATTTTCTATTCTCAATATGAATATTCATCCTACTAATGTAAAAACTTTTATCTTGTTCAATATCATCATATTCTTGTTTGAATTCATTTTGAAAAAAAAATCAACACATCAAAACTCTCTCTACTTTAGTAGTATTTATGACTGAATGTATACATTAATGCGCCATTAGGAGAAATCAAATACAGTGATTTACCAAATAGCGCAGGTAAAGTTTAGAATTGCCCAAACAATGCCCCATACTTTCATATTTACCAAAGGGCGCACCTCATTTCTTTTTTACCCCTCTCGCCAAATGTGTATTTGATGCTCAGATATTGCATGCATCCGAACCACAATTGAAAATCCCAAACCATCCAAATATAGTACTGAAAATTCAAATCTCATGACCACTATGTTCTTGGGAATTATATTCCCAGCACTACCTTTTTTTTTATCTGATTTCTAATTTATATCGGTCTGATTTCTGAAATATTATTGTGAATACCTAATAAAATCTTGAATATCAGAAATTTTGGCCACGGATATACAGAGGGGCACTACCCAAACTCAATGGACTTGAATTGGATCGAAAAAGAGGTGAATAGGGTCATCGATGAGTTTTGACCGAAACCCATTAATGGACCTAGAGGAGTCCAAATTTCAAAATCTTGACATAGACTGAAAGATCTTACAACATGAATTTTTGATATGTCGAGGAAACTTAGTTCTAATCCTCCTACCTCTCAATTTTGACAGTGTGTCAAAAAAAAGATGATACTGGGAATTAAATCTCAACACCACAGTGGAATTGTAAATCCTAGCATCACCACTATGGTGTTAGAATTATAATTCCTAGCATCATAGTGGTGTTGCAAATCCCAGCACCACCACTGTGGTGTTAGGAATTGCAAATCCCAACACCACTGTGGTGTTGGGAATTACAAATCCCATCGTCATAGTGGTGTTGTTGGTCCCAATCCCAGCACCACTGTGGTGCTGGAATTACAATTTTCATCACCACAATGGTGTTGCAAATCCCAGCACCACCACTGTGGTGCTGGGATTTATAATTTCACTGTGGTGTTGGGATTTAATTCTTAGCGTCATCTTTTTTTCTATACACTGCCAAAATTGGGAGATAGGAGAATTAAAACTAAGTTTCTTCGACATATCAAAAATTCATGTTGTAAGATCTTTCAGTCTATTTCAAGATTTCGAAATTTGGACTCCTCTAAATCCATCAATGGATTTCGGTCAAAACCCTTGATGGTCCTATTCACCTCTTCTTCGATCCAATCCAAATTCATTGAGTTTGAGTAGTGCCCCTCTGTGTATCCATGGCCAAAATTTCTGATATTCAAGGTTTTATTAGGTATTCACAGCGATATTTCAAAAATCAGGCTAATATAAATTAGAAATCAGATAAAAAAATATAGTGCTGGGAATTATATTTCCAGGAACACAGTGGTCTTGGGATTTGAATTCCCATCACCACCTTTGGATGGTTCGGGATTTTCAATTGTGGTTTGGATGCATGCAATATCTGAGCATTAAATATACATTTGACGGGAGGGGTAAAAAAGGAATGAGGTGTGCCCTTTGGTAAATATGAAAGTATGGAGCGTTGTTTGGGCAATTCTAAACTTCACGTGCGTTGTTTGGTAAATCGTCGAATCAAATATTCTCTTCAAAACTATAATCCTTAAGCAAAAGCGATTGATAACTAATACTACTGGTACTTTTTTCTACCTAATTCCCAATAGAAGAGTTAGCAGGTGATCCGTGACCCGTCCCCGAAACACCTGGTTCAGCCAAAGGGGAAAAGGAGAAACAGTTCGGGCGAGAATTAGACGAAGCCATTGACACGGACGAGAGTTATCAGAAGTCATTGGCACGGGCGAGAATTAGACGAAGCCATTGACGCGGGCGAGAGTTATCAGAAGCCATGGGCACGGGCGAAAGTTGGACGAAGCCATTGACACGGGCGAGAGTTATCGGAAGTAATCGACACGGGCGCAAGTACCCGAGGTCATCGGCACGGACAAGTAGCCAGAGCCATCGGCACGGGCGAATGCTAGAAGCAGGGGACGCAGGTGGAAAAGAGGCGGAAGGCACTTCGCTAATAGAGGAATAGGAACTGGTTCAACTAGGCAATTCCAGAAGCCAATGGAATGGAGGAAGGGTCAACTCAACCTAATCGACGCGAAAGAAGTTTGGTACGGGAAAAAGGAGAATTGGTTCGGTTTAAGGAGAAACCTTAAGGCTAGGTCACCTATGGTATAGGGGCCTAAGTTAACTTCACCCAAAGCAGAAGGGTGACGGAGACAGTTTAACCTCGTTGCCTGAAAAGTAAAGGGAAAAGTGCTATGCAACGGCAGGGGCCCCCACGCAATATCGGGAGTCCTCGTTCCTCATATTTGTAACAGAATTATTCTCCAGGAGGAGGTGGTGGCCACGTGTACGATGGAGATAATTCGCGACGTTACGTTGAAGGAGGAGGGAAGATAAAAGGGAGAGAGGAAGGAAAGAGAAAAGGAGGAGATCGATCCGCAATCATTCGCATCCAGCAAGAGAGAAGAGGAGATGAGAGAAAAGGAAGAACGGTCTCGCCGGAGAAGGAGGACGGAGATCTGTTGTTTGTTAAGTCTCTTGTATTTTCCTCATCTTGTAACATCATTGTAAGAGGTCCTTTCTCCTCCACCTTCGGAAACTTGCTTTCTGTAAAGGAGGATCTTCATAGTGAAAGTGCTTAGGCACCGCATCTGGTGAGAAACCTCACCCCCGTGGAGTAGGAATCCTTATTCCGAACCACATTATATCTCGTGTCTGAATCTCGATTGCTGGGGTCGGGTTTTCGCATTTCGTCTACTTCATTTTCTTATTCTTTACTGATCGCCGCCGGGGAAGAATATTCCGAGACCTCCCTCATCGCTTCATCGCCTTGAAAACGGAGCGAACGGATTTTCCCCTGCACCCGCATCAAGAACCCTCATTATTTCCCCTTAAATGTGTAATCTTGAATGTTGTCCTTTAGTGAACCTTGATCATTCAAAAGCTCAAATGAATTCTTATATTGAGGATTAGCATGTCTTTTATTGTATGTTGTCCATTTGAAAACCGAAGTCCTTAGTATGCTTGTTAACAAACTTTTATAAAGGTTATTTGTTATCCTCATAACGAATACTTGCTCTACTAATAAGAACTTTCATCTTGTTCAATATCATTCAGTTCTTGGTTGAATTTATTTTGAAGAAATTCTTTCAACACATTTTAACCCTCTCTATTTCAGGAGTTTTTACAATTAAAAGTATAAATTAATATGTCTGTAAAAGGAGACAAATATTCTTCTCAAAAGTATTATCCTGAATATTTCTTTCGAGTGATCATTGAACATTCAAAAGCTCAAATGAATTCTTATATTGAGGATTTGTGTTTGTTTCATTGTATGTTATCCATTTAAAAATAGAAGTCACATAGTATGCATGTTTGCAAACTTTTAAAAAGGTTATTTTCTATTCTCAATATGCATATTCATCCTACTAGTGTAAGAATTTCATCTTATTCGATATCATCCTGTTCTTGGTTGAATTCATTTTGATAAAATTCTTTCAGCACATCAAAACTCGATGCTAAGGAAATTATTAAGAAATTTGGGTTATAAAATGCTAAAATAGTGTCTACTCCTATGGGAACCAATACTAAGATAGATAATTATCTAGATGGAAAATCAATAGACCCAAAATATTATAGGAGTATGATTGGTAATTTATTATATCTAACTGCTAGTAGATCGGATATTTGATTTACGGTGGACATATGTGCAAGATACAAATCTTGTGCCACAGAGTCACATTTAGTAATGACCAAGAGGATCTTGAGATACGTCAAGAGTACTCTTAATGTAGGTATTTGGTACTCTAGATCTCGAAATTTTGATTTATTTGGGTACATCGATTCTGATTATGCAGATTGCAAATTAGATCGAAAAAGTGCTAATGGTGGATGTCAATTTCTTGGATCCTCCTTAGTAAGTTTGAGTAGTAGAAAGCAATCTTATGTTGCTTTGTCCACAATCGAGACCGAATATGTGGTCATGGGTGATTGTGTGACTCAATTACTTTGGATGAGACATATACTAGAGGATTATAAGCTCCACTACTCCAAAGCCAAAGTTTATTGTGATAATGTAAGTACCATCAATTTGACAAAAAAATCCGGTACATCACTCTAGGAAAGCACATTGAAGTGAAACATCATTTCTTTAGAGACCATATGACAAAAGGATATATTGAACTGAATTGTATTGAATATAAGTCTGACCTTGCTACATCTTCACCAAGGCTCTACTCGAAGTGGAGTTTACATCACTTAGGAGAGAACCTGGAATGTGCTTTGTAGAGCAATGGGTATAGTTTTGCATGATCTCATAGCTAAAGCTTAGGATTATACCTCAAAACATCTCACAAAAGCCTTGATTTTTTGTATTTAGCCAACTCAACATCATGTGAGATGTGCATTTGGTTCATCATACTTATTATGATGCATTACTTTGAACCAAAATGATATCCAGAGACATAAATTTTTCATTGGATCAACTATTGAGAAGACTTGTGTATAACTAATGCACACATGTCTCTTATGATTGGAAATGTCAAATAAAATATCTTTTAAAATGTATTTATTATGCTTAGAAAAATAGTTCTTGTTGGTCAAGCAAGAGTGTTACAAAGTTTTGAAAATCATTAAAGTTTTTGTGGATTTCCAACTTTGTGTCAATCTAGAAATCTAGAAAATATTTATTTTTCAAATTATTTTTCCTTGATAGGGAATGGATTGATAAATGTGCTTGTAAATTTTTATGAATTTTTGACATCCACAAAATTACTTATGCATTTAGAAAACTCAACTTAAAAACTTGAAATTCCTGGTTTAGGAATTTCAGCTACCAGTTGACTAGGGAGTCGACTGGTTGCTAAAACCAGTCGATTGATTAGGTTGATTTTGACTAAATAAGTATGATTTAGCCATAAACTTCAACCAAATGTAGTTTAACTTTTCCTAACCCTTTGGTATGCGTAGACAAACATTTCAAGGGTGATATTATCAGTGAAAATGGATTGGAAAGTTAATTAGGGTGAGAATAAAATTTTAATAGGATGCTAAGGCTCAAGGTTGAACTTTTGCTTTTGTGTATGAGCTTAGTCCTTCTTTAGGCTAAGGATCTATTCAATGACATTGTTGGTACAATAGTTAAGGGGAGCAAACTTTCAGAGGGAGGGTTTCTTCAAAAGGCATAAGTTTGAATATTTTATTGTTAGTGCAAAGTTAGGTAATGAATTCATACTTTGCCCTACCATGATGAGGTTAGCTTTCAAAGTTTAATGACTCATCATTTTTACTTTAGAAAGTGTCTTGATTAAGGGGGAGCCTTAATGTATTTCATTCCTTAATCCAAGGTATAAATCTTTATTGGTACAAAATTATGACACTTTGTGCCTTGACATATCTTTGTTGGCGATCTTTCTTTCTCTTTTTGATGTATGTCAAAGAGGGAGAAATAAGAATTTAAGTTAGAACCTTCATGTTAAGGAAAAAAGACATATTGTGCTTGCATATGTGTTTTCATATTATGTCTTATTGTATATTTAAAGATATAATTTAAATGATTATCAAATATTAAAAAGGAAGAGATTGTTGGTATAATATTGCTTCAAGGATTAATTATTTTTTATGTTTAGACAATCAAGTTTAAATTAGGCAATGTTGGTGATCTAATATGAATGTTGAGTGACAAGTACAAGGACAATCCAAGTATTGAGATTTGACAAGAAAAGTTCAAGTAAGAAAACTTAGCGACGTAAGTCCAAGTATGTAGTCTTGGCGGCATAAGTCCAAGTGTAATTTGACAATGGAAGTCCCGGAGGCACGAGCTCTTAGCAAAGAAAGACTTGATAGCATGACAAAGTCGAAGGAAGCACTTGAAGACAAGTGCAAAGGGTGAGGAGTCATGGACTTGGATGCATCCTAAAAGCGTGAGATTGATGGAAGAAGTTTAAAGGTTTAGGTCTAGGCTAAGGGTAAGTGTCAAGTATGGAAGGAGCATACTTGATGGGTTAAACCTCAAGTGTTGAGGTGTACCAGTCGACTGCCTCCTGAGAGCAATTTGACTGGCAATGGGAAATCCTGACTCGGGAACTTCCGTAGTGGGGAAGTTTCGAGCAGTGCTCGGGGAGTCCCGAGCGGGACTTGGGAAGTCCCGAATGAGCTCGGGAAGTAAGTCTGTCTCAACTCAACACTCAGACAAAGGAAGTCTCGAATGGTAGTAGGGAAGCTCATGAATGCTCATACAGTCGACTACTGTGGTGAAGTAGTCAACTGACCGCGAACAGTCGAAACGACTAAGGTGCTCGGGACAGCTAGTGCTCGGGCGACGGTGGTGCTCGGGAATTGAGAAATAGTTCTCCGATAGAGTAGTTGGCTACTGTGGTGAAGCAGTCGACTAGCTTTTAGAAGACAAAGCACAAAAAGTTTTTGAGTTGACTAGGCAGTTCGACTGTGAGCTAGCAGTCGACTGATGAAGTAGAACTGTCGACTAATCGACTGAATTTCAATGTGGAAGGAGTCATTGTGAGACAACAGTCAAGTGACCAATCAACTGAGGGTAAGACCATTCAATTGGTCAGTGGAAATCAACCGATATGGGGTTTATAAAAGGAGTCTTGGAGCTTGGAACAAATTTTTCATAGAATCATCCAAAAGCTCTCTATGTGTTTTCCAAGTCTTTTCTCTCTAAATATATTCTTCCGAAGCTTATTCTCAAAATCTTGTAAGAAGCAAAGATCATTGTAAGAAGGTTTCCTCTACCTTAGTATTCATCCGAAGGAGTAGATAGTGAAAGTTTGCAAGAAGAGTAATCTATCTTAAGGATTATTGTGGAGTAGGAGTGGATCTCTTAACCACGTTACATCATTATGTTAGCATTGTTTTCTTTGATTTTCATTCTAGCTTTGTGTTTTATTCTTGCTTCGGCTAATGAAGTTTGTAGAAAGAATCAAAGGAAGGCTATTCACCCCCCCCCCCCTCTAGCCTTAACAAGATTCCCAATGCACTATTCGTTCTCCTTGAGCACCGTATGTCTTCTAGAGCCAAACACTATGGCCTTCTTGAACATTATTGACTTTTCCAAACTAAGGACTTGTGAGTCTTCTCGAGCATATTGGCTCTCTCGAGCACTATTGACTCTCCCAAGTCTCATTGACTTTCCTAAGTACTATTGACCGCAAAACTATCCGAGCACTCCCAGCCATATTTATCAATTCCCGAGCACTCTAGCCTTACTTATCAATTCCCAAGCACTATCAACTTTCTTGAGCATTATTAACTTTCCCGAGCATTACTGGCTTCTCTGCGCATTATAGGCTTTCTCGGACACTTATCCAGTCTACTTCAGCACTCTTGGGAGTGATCCATCTCGAGCACGATCAAGTTGTCCGAGCACTAGCCTTTCTGATTCAAACCGTCTATGTTTGGTTAAACACTTCCCATAGTGACAATCCACATGTTATATTTTAGTCTCCTTTACATATAACAAATAAGGAATGTGGTATGCTAGTTAGAGATTTCATATAACGGTTGTCCCCTAACAACCCTACAAGGGATATGATCGTCAAATAGTCTAGGTCGGCAAAGCAGTTCTGATCTACTATATAAAGCCCGTGGAAGGTAAAGGTCAAAGGAGGATGGTTCTTTCTATACTCTGGTACGTGGAGACAACTTTTCTTCCATGAGTTTTCCCCTCATGTTATTCTTCTTTGTTTTTTTTTTTTTTGCTTGCTATATTTACTATGTTCTTTACCCTCTTCATCGACAGATATTAACTTGAGCATCCGAAGGACTGCGCCGGTAAAGCCGACCCACCTCACACATTCTCTTCCCTTGCAAATCAGAAATCTCGATGACTCTATTGAAGGAAGACTGCTCAAATCCCTGAGATAGAGAAAAAGGAAGAATCCGAAATGCCGAAAAAATAACATCATTGATTGTTAGCTCATCAACTATTTTGAATCATTCCTTAAAACCAATTTCATGCAACTTTACTATTCATGAATTGCCCAACAACTCTCGTCGGCGTAGTAGGGTGCACTGGGGTTGGGCAACCACTTGTTTCGAAAGATACCGCATATCAATGAGTATCTCTTGCCAACTAAATGAACAAAGTCAAATTAAGTTTTATAATATTCAAACTTATTTGATAAGATAATCAAATCAAATCAAATCAAATTTAAAATTAACTAAACTATTGCAACAACTATTCAAATTTGGCTTGATTTTTTTTCTGAGATTGAGCTTCATTCGAACTTGAAATGAATTTGGCTTATTTAATTGATATCAAACTTTTAAATTAAGCTCAGTTTAAATTCGAATCAAGCTTAATTCAAATTTATTTAAGTTTGACTTGTTTAACTATTACCAAGCTTATAAGTCAAGCTTGCTTGTTTAAAGTTTTAATATTTTCATATCTGTTTGATCAGTTAGTATAAACAATTCAAGCGAATATAGATAAGCTCATAAATAAATTTATAAATGAATTTGACCATGAACATAATTTATGAATTTTATTCACGAATATAGTTTACAAGTTATGTCCACGAATACTGTTGATTAATATTAACAAGTCAAACACATACGAGTTTTAGCTTATTCATTTACTTTATCAAATTGTTTAAATTTATTCATTTAATTAACTTGATGTTTATTGAACGAATATAAACGAGTTCTTATCAAATTTGTTTATAAATATTTAGTTCATTTACAACTCTAAAGAGAATAATATTATAGCCATTTTGAAAGATTGTTCTACTTCCAATTTAGAGCTATGGGAAATGAGGCATTATAATGTACACATGAGAGAACACAAGTGTATGCTACAAACCTTTATTCTCTCTCTCTTTGATCAGAACATAATTTACAAATTATATTTATGAATATTATTCATGAATATTAATAAGTCGAATATACATATATTCAGACTTATTTATTTAATTTATTTAATTGATTTAATGCTTATTGAATGAACATAAATTAATTCTTATTAAATCGAATAACAAATTTATTTATTGATGCTTGATGCTCAAGGAGAACAATCTTGTGAGTGTTTTGAAAGCTTGTTCTACTTCCCGTTTAGAGCTATGGGGAATGAGGCATCATAATGTGATGTACACATAAGAGAACAAAAGTGCATGTCCTACGGGAAGGTCTCGAAACTAGTGTGGTAATAAAATTGTACCAATAAATAAAAGTCAATTCTTGATAATTACAAATCTTTCATAGTATCTACTCTCCTGCCACGCTAGCCCTTAGTTGGACAATATACTTTCCGTGATTTACCTCCTTTGTATTGACTATGAAATTGATTGACGAAAACCCTAAGGACGAACGAATCACCTTTTTGCACCAATACATCAGGCTCAAGGAAAACATAAGGCCACATTTGGTTTACGATATTTTTATTTTTTAAGAAAATGAGAAAATATATAAAATATTATTTGATTCGTGTTTTCTATTTTTATTTTCTAGAAAATAAGAAGGTAATTTTTAGAAAAATGAAAAATACAGAAAAATCATTTTTTTTTAAAATGAAAAAAAACATAGAAAATAAAAAATGCAGCGGAACCAAAGGCAGCCTACGATTCTTTATTGAACATCTGATTAGTTTGCAAATTATTTGCAAGCGTAGAATTAAATAAAATGAAGACGCTGCTGGAAGAAGAAGGTTCAGTCAGGAAAACTCTAATTAACTAATTGGTTTAGTATCAGACAGAGGTATCCTCGCATGTAGATCAATGTAGGAAACCTTAGTCAAGAGTAACAAGGTTTGATGATGATGACACTCATTAACATTAGGAACTCATTTATTATATACACACTTTATCACATCAACATAATTACTAAATAATTTTCATGTTTATAAAATAATCTAGAACATATGTTTTACAAACACTTTGACCTTTATCTCTGCATGTCTGCTGATTGTGACCTTGACCTCAACCACGACCTTGATCCCATTGTCCATGGCTTGCTATGTTAACCACTGATCCCGATCCCTACGATCACTGAGCCTTATGGCCGAGCAAGATACAGGGAAATCAGGGCTCTTGGAATTGATTCTGTGGAGAGAGCCCCATTCTGCTGGATATAACAGAGCATTAGTCATAAGTTTTTAGATCAATGAAAGTAAATAAGCACATTTCTTCTTTTCTTGATATTTCTCTATAATGGCCTTATCAAGTAAATAAGATCGATAGTTTGATCCATTGTTCAAAAACTTGATTTACAGCATACTGATTTACAGTGGGAATCAATTAGACGCTTAGCTTAGTTGTTCTAGTACATAGACTGTGGAAAATTGTATAATTTGGGACCTTGAGATCTATCAAAAAAGAAGCACTAATCATCTAAAAAAAATAGGGAATAACAAAGAGAGAGCAAAGCATGTATAAAGCAAACAAACGTACCTTCTGTTGGCTAACATCACCACAATGAGAAAAACTACAACCAAAGATGAGACATGAGCTATCTCATTCCCAACATTCTTTCAAGTAATAGACAAACTCTGTCCAGATTGTTGCTTTTGCAATAACCCTCTCTGCACAATGTCCTAATCAATGCAGTGAATACAGAAACATCTATGACCAAGCCTCTGCATAATAGTCCTTCAGCAAGGTTTAGTATTTCCCTAAGCTTTCCGCCCTTCACCAACCAATTATTTAGACGAATAACGAGATCCGGGAAGAATCCAATCATCAACGATCTAAGAAAGCAATCAATAGCATCCATGTAAGATCCTTGTCGACAAAGAGTATCAATCATGATGCAATACGTGAATTTATTTGGAATGACATTTTCAGAGATCATCTTTAAATAAAGTGCTCGCACCTCATTAAATTCTAGTGCCCTGTAAAACTCATGTAGCAAAGTGTTAAAGGCTACGACATCAGCAACAGAACTGCTATTGGTGAATAAACATTTAGCTCGTTGAAGCATCCCGGCTTTGCAAAGGCTTCGGATCACAATGGTAAATGTGCAAGAGTCGGGATTGATCCCTTTCTTTAACAAGTCATTGAACAGCTTTAGAACACAAACCAATTCATTCATCTTACAAAATCTACTCATTAGGGTGTTGTAAAAGAAGACATCAGGATCCCATCCCAACTGAGCACTTCTCTCCAATAAGCATTTGGCTTCCCAAACTTTTGAATCACGGCAGAGACACTCAAAAAGAATATTGAGAGTAACAACTGTAGGATGCAACTCATTTGCTAGCATAACTTCCAACAACTGAAATGATTCATCAATTTTACCAGCCTTGCAGAAACCATTCATGTATATGTTATAAATAACCTCATTCGGCTTCCAGCCTTTCTTCTCACTTTCCATCAAAAGCTTCTCCACCTCATGGAATTCCCCAGCCTCACAAAGAGCTTCTATCAAGATGCCATAAGTTACGACGTCAGGTGGGCAACCGAGGCTCTCCATCAAGGCGACTAGCCTTTTGGCCTCCTCGATCCTACCTTCCGAGCAATACCCCTGAACAATACAAGTGTAAGACTGCACAGTGGGAAGCAGCTTATCCTCCATCATTTGATCCAAGACGCCCCATGCTTCCTCCATCCTCCCTGCACGGCAGAGGCCTGCTATGAGCATCGTGTAGGTGGATGTATCCGGCTGGCAGCCGGACTGGACCATGAAAGGAATGAGCTTGTAGGCAAATTCGATGAAATTGGGGTAGAAAGACCGCAACTTTAAGAGGATGGTGTAAGAGGCAGGGGTAGGTGCGACTCCAGATGCTACCATTTCGTCGAACACCTTCTCAACATGGTCGTAGCGGTTGGCGACCACGAGGGAATTGAGAAGGGTATTGAAGCAGAGAGCGTTGGGGGTGGGGTGCCAGAGCATGAGCTCGCGAAAGAGACGGATGACCTCGTCGGCGTCGCCGGAGCGGGAGAAGGATTTCATGAGGGCGTTGTAGGCTGAGGGGTGGCGACGGGAGGGACTGGAGCCACGGGAGGGGAGAGGGGAAACAGGTCGGCATCGGGAAAATTCGGCGACCGCGGCGCAGAAGGCGGAGACCTTAGCGTCGGAGGAGAGTTCTGGGGAGGGTGGGGGAGGAAGTTTTTGCAGGACAGGGGGAGATGGCTTACAGACCGCGAAGGGGCGGCGTCGGCGGCTAGCGGCTCGGGCGGCGGCGGAGGGTGCGAGAGAAGGGAAAATAGAGATCCATGGCATGGAAATAGAACCGTAGCAGCGCCAGAAGAGGCTTGGTCAGGGGTTTTAGGGGTTCTCTTGCAGTGTTAGAGTAAATTGATAAAATATGAGACCCTTTTTAAAAATATTCCCAGATGACTATCCTATGCTTGACAAATTTGAGCCCCGTATTCGAGTTTTCCCCCAATTGTAGGGGGTAAATAAAAGAGAATGGTGAGATACTTCTCAATCCGTGGCGTGGCTTCGAAGGCTTTTAGCAGCCCTCCCCCCTCCGTGGATCCAGAAGAGGTGAGGGAATAGAAGGGGAAGAAGCAGATCAAAAAAATGCAAACTTACACTCTCTCCACCTCCATGTTCCGGACGGTGATGGCGATGAAGACGACGATGAAGATTTCTGCCTCTTACGCTCTAAGGTATCATTCGCGGCTGCTTGATGGTTGATCCTTCTCATTCTCAATCATTTCCTCCTTTCTCCTTCTACTTATTTGTTCCCAGACTTCTTGAAGAATGAGCTTTATATGGGGGGTAAAATGAAATCCTTGGACTAACTATAAAACATTAGGGTTGCATTGACAAATTCTTGGTAGGTCTAATGCAGCGGTGCAGAAAATAGTCCTTCTTCATTGATTTTGGTCATCTTGTGCAATGCTAAATGTGATGTTGGTATCTAGAGAATTTTAGATATATGTTTTTATACAATGCAAAATATAAGGATGCAATCCCTAAGTCAATCCAGTTTGTGCAGATGGGATGCAAGAACAATTTGGATGAGATCTATTGTGTCTCAGTTTACACGTGGAGTATCGAGAAGGGAAGCTATTGGTGTTGCTGCTTTGATTTTCTCTAACCCTGCTCTTTCATTGCCACCGCAAGAGGCAAAAGACTCTCAGATCGTCAGGTAATTGTAGGTAGTAATTGAAATGTGTCTTTATATTGGGATTCCAAACTACTTTTTCTACTTGTATGTGTATCCATGTTATATTCCGTAAGAATCTCTAGGTACCGGAAGCTAGAGAGTGGTGTGAAAATCCAAGGTAGCAATATATCCACAGCATATGGTTCTATATATCAGCATCAAATTGATTTTCTTGTCCTAGTTAACATGTCAATTAATTTTTAAGCTTGATTTGTTTTATGTTTAGATATCATTGAAGGGGAAGGTCAAGAAGCACATGAAGGAGATCTTGTTGAGTTTAATTATGTTTGCCGAAGATCAAATGGGTACTTTGTGCACAGGTAATAGTAACCAATTTATTTTCCCCTAAATTCAGGTTATGCATCCTGCATAGTAGAGGTGAATTGGGCTAGTTTTAAATATCATCGACTATCAAATTTTTATATGGTAATATCATACAGTAGCTATAGTATGCCTTAGACGAAAACATTAAAAAAAATTATCGCAACTGGTGATCAGTTCAAGATATTGAGTTATTATTATTTTTTAATCTTAAGAATCATGTTATACTTTTTTGAGCTTAAGATCATGGTTAATATATCCCAAGAATTTGGAAATAGGAATTCTGCTTTCTTTTCCTCCTTAACATGTCACATTGTTCTATCTCAACTTTTTGATCTTTGCTGCTAGAATATTGCTTTTATTTCAGTTTCACTTTTCGTGACTTGTACATGTGTTTTCTTCCCTTTCTGAATTTAAACTACAGCACGGTTGACCAATTCAGTGGGGAGAGCAGTCCCGTTGTACTTCCCCTCGATGGGAAACAGGTTAGCAAGTATCATATCAACTACTCTTTGAAATAAGATTACCATAGGTTTAGCTAATACTTACTTTATTCCCAATTAGGGGAGCCTTGGTGCAACGGTAAAGTTGTTGTCTTGTGATCTAGAGGTCACAGATTCGAATCCTACAAACAACCTCTTGCAAAGGAAGGTAAGAATGCGTACAATGGATCCTTCCTCAAGACCCCGTATGGCGGGAGTTTCGTGCACCAAGGCTGCCCCTCTTTTTTTTATTCCCAATTAGTGTTAGTAATGGTTGCATATGGATGTGTATGTTAACAAATTCACTAAATAGGGTTCTCTTAGAAAAATGTTGTTCATTCATAAGTTTTAACAAATTTAGTAATTTTGTATTGGACAATTCTTGACGTCTCTCTACACTTTTACAGATTATAGAGGGCCTCAAAGATGTTATAGTTGGCATGAAAGCTGGAGGTATGCTGTTCATACCTGAAGCATAACAATTATGTCAACTAGATTTTAAAGTATAGCTTCAATTGAGTGCTATCCTGATGCTGAAACTTTGTTGAGTGAGAACATCATCCAAGTATAGCTGCTTGGGTTATTTACATAGACAAGGTGACAATCATGTTGAACCATGAGCAAGAGAGTTGCTTGTCTTGCGTTGGGTTATATTATCCTTTCGCTTCTTGCAGATGTAACTGTTTCCTCTGCAATGCTGATAGATCCTCTGCTCCTAAATTACTGAGGAGCAATGCCTATGCCTCTTTTGGTAGTATAATATAAGATAGTTTCGTTTTGCCTCCTTGACTTCACTCCTTGTTTGTATAGTGCCTCTCAGAGTTTCAAGTTTGTATCATCTACAACTGAAACTTTAGTCACTTACCCTGAGACTTGTTAAAATCTTTTTCTTTTAATTGATATGGGCACTCTAGTTTTCTCCTTATGCAATTTCCTAATGGATTCATGATTTTCTCTAGGGAAACGTAGAGCTTTGATTCCTCCAAATGTGGGCTATATAAATGAAAACCTAAAACCAATACCTGACGAGGTATGTTTTTTTCCTTGCTCTTTGTAGTATTAAATAATTTTTTTCAGATGCCAACCAATCAACAATAACCTATTCATAGTGTACATTATTTCATTGAAGTTTGGTCCCCGGAGAAGTCTCTTGTCGCATGCAAGTGAGCCATTGGTTTTTGAGGTTCAGCTCTTGAAGGTGCTGTGAGAACCAAACTATTATTCAGACAACAGGTTGTGACCAGGGGTATCACATAAGGTAATCTTAGAGAACCTGTGAGCTTAACTAGAGTGGTGTTTGTATGTGTTAACGTTACAGTTCCTTTGACTGGTTTATATTTTGTTTAATTCCACTGTAATTTTCTGCAATGATTGATAGCCATCCTCCTGAAAGCTGTTTTTAATTGTCATTGAAACTGTTAACTCTTAACTTGTTGCATGCACAAGTAAATGATCTAGAATAACAATGATAATGTTAAAATTTATATTATACATTCTGAAGTTTTGAATCACAAAGGGTTTTCTAACGCAATGGAGGTAAAATAATAATCTTTTGATCAAATTCATTCATTAGGTGGAAACCATATTTGAATTAACATTTCTTAAAATAATGGATAATATGTCTAAATTGATTGGATCTGGGCATCACTCAGAGCACTATCGTTAGTTTGATGATTCAGAAAGGATGAATGAAATATCTCAGGAGGCCAAATGAAATGATGTCTGCGAGGTGCCATCATGGTTCTACTAACTTAACCCAACTTAGATGAGTAGTTTGTAGCCAGTGTATGCAAGTACTCTTGATGCCAATATGGGCCACTTCGACAGTAAAATCTTTTGGTTTGGTTTTGCTTCAATGTTATTGGAACTATTGTTCCTCAAAACCAATGAGGGAGATGCTTAGAGGAATCAAATGGTTCTTTTAGACATTTGGCCTTTTTGTTCAAACTTACTTAGCTCATCCTTTCCGTAAAATCCCTTGCCTTTTTGTGCCTTTTCCCTTTTCTCTAAATCTTCTTCCCACTTTAGTAATGGCCTTGAGTGACTTCCTTAAGGGCTCTTGGGGTGAGTGAATCATCTTTTGCTACATTGAGTGCCTCTACCACTGAATGTCAATTATGATAGTCCAACAAATTACGTGCAGCATGGATTAAGTGTTGTTAATCTGAAAATTAAAATTCATTCAACACTCAACAATAGCAACTCCAGCAGGATGTAGGAACCAGCAGTATGTGGAGAAGAAAAGGAAAAAAGCTTGGAATTCTGACTGAATCTTTATGTCAATTCATATATTATGTATTTCATGACTCTCGAAATGGAGCTCTTGCAATCTTTATTTTCCTTTTTGTTCCAAAAATACTCATTGGAAACTAACTATTCCATGTTTGGAGAATACAGCATCAACATTATGCATAGTTTGAAAATTCTGTGTCTTGCCATTGAGACTTCCTCTCTGTATTCATGTAATCAATCATTGGCAGCATTTCAAGCTTTCAATTAAATGCGGTGGTCCATGTTGGATGTCAACACCTTTGTTTGCTGGTGAAGGTAGAAAATAAGATAGAGGGATGGATAGAAAACATAGGAAGGATGTACGAGGCTCAAGTGTCTCTTGAGTTATTTACTGGAGATGGAAAATTATTATTCCGTGTTCTTTACTTGGTTATTTTTGTATGCTTTGGAGGAAAACTAGGAGGTGGGAAGTTAAATATGCTAAAATGACATAAATTCCTTTGGGATGTTGCAATTTTGGACATGCAACTGTAGATTTGATATTCTTGGGGATAACAAAAATTGAGAATGAACAGCGGGAATGTTGATGTGGTATGTTTTTAAGTGGTTAATATGGAAGGCAAGATTTATAAGAAATTAGAGAATGGTGTAAGTTTTGTAAGGGAGGGATAGATTAGCCGTCTGTCTCCCAATCAGCCTTTTATTTCTGCCCACATTTGTCAAAATTTAAAAAACAATATGGCAATGTCCCATTTGACCTAGATGGCACTAGGACTTGGTGACACATAACCTCGATGAGCAATGGTGAGTTTCATCGCATCCAAAGTCAAGGCGGAAGCCGTGGGACATTGTGGTGGTGGTGGAGAACAAGGGTTGTTGTGATGACCGGTCAAGATTGACAGCTCAATCAACGGATGAGAGAAAGGTCACGGTAGCTTTTACAGGGATGGTGTGATGATTAAGATATGACGATATTTATAGAAATGATATGGATCGATTTTAAAGGAAGTCTAAAATTTTTTTTTGAATCCAAATGATTTTTACGTGTCTTGACTATCATGTCAAAATTCATAAAAAATTTTATGATATATTTTCTTTATAATAATCATGAGACAGATCAAATAAAAGAGATTGTTGTAAACCAGAATCAAGTTGAGACCGACGATTCAGAGCTGCTAATCTTTCTTTTTCTTTAAAAAAAAATCTATTCCTATTTCCTCTGTCCAAATAATTGCAAGTGATGTCATGTTAGTGGCCTCTGACTTTTAAACACTTTTCAACCCAAAATATTTGTAATCTTAAAGATAATTCATGCCAAATGAGAATTATTATATTCCTGGTATTTTCCTAATTTACCTACGTTTATTTTAAATATTAAACTATGATCATTAAGTTCGCAAAGCAAATTAAGCTAAAAGAGTAATTAAGAAAATATATATTTTTTTAATAAGTTCTACAGTATGATCGCATCTTTTGGTAAATTACCATTTATTTTTCATCGTCTCTTTCGGCAAAAGCATTTTCAAAGTTACGGTACCCACCCAGCCACCTTTCCTCCTCCCTCGCAGTAAACGCATCCCCAGGCAAAGAGAGAGCCACATCTATTATTTACATGGCAGTTTAAATTAAGGGTTTTACTGTTTCTGCTGCTGCTAGAATCAGTAAAACATGCAGCTCGAACTGATTGGCCATGCCCTGTCGACGAAAACATGCATCAGCTCTGTCGATGGAAAAGTACTTAATAGTTGTGGTCTGATTGGCCATGCCCCGCACCGCACTGCACTGCTTTGCTTGACCTTCCTCGCTTCCATGATTGCTGCATGATTCATTATCTGTCCGGTCTCCTTAGTCTTCTTCGCATTGATTTGTTTGAATGAATGAATTGGATGGACGGATGAATGAATGAATTGGATGGACGGATGAATGAATGGAAAAATGTCCAATACCTACCCCGTCTAAAATTGTTCTCGGATATGATATAATAATAGGGTATTCAGTTCGGCTGTCAGATATTTATGATTTAATTCTTAATTATAATATATTTGTAGAATTTTTTTCTAAATATAATGATAAATTAAAAACATTACAATTGTTGAGACTGTTATGTGAATATTTTATAATTTATTTTAGTGATCGATGAAAGTATATCTTAACATCCTATTAGAGATCATATGACAGGACCAATCATCCTCACAGGATTAATTAGGCTGGAAATTAATTAGATACCCAGCGCTTAAAAAAAGAAAGATAAATAAAACCTAAAATAATACCATCCAAATGTTAGTATGCTTAGACCCGGATCGAAGCGACTGGTCAACTTACAAATAATAAAACATATTTGATTTAGTCAAACCTGTGAGCAGTTTAACTCGCAAAACTGAAGAGGCTTAACTAGTTCGAACTCATCTTCTTTTTTTTATGTAGACTGTGAACTGTAGTGTACGTTGGCTTGCTCTTGTCTCTATTCTCATGGGCGTATATGATAATTGGGAACATCATGAAAGATTGTTACTAGAAAAAAAATTGTTTCCCTTCCGTATGTTTTATCTATTTTCAAAATATTATAAATATCTCTTATAAAAATTAGGCCAACTGGTTATAGACTATGCGAGATGACTAAACCTTTCTGAGGAAATGGTTAAATCACCTTAACTTCGAGTATTTGGAGGTTCCTATTAGGTTTGTTTCTTGTTGTTAGTCTTTTAATTTGTATCAATTGTTTTCCTGTCGATTAGTTTTTCGATTCATTCATTCCTTCATTTTGACCTGTTGAGCTTGCATTTATCATATATGACAAAGTAGGGAAGTTAGGATGGTATGTTTGGCTCCATTTGCAATTTGGATACAAAATTCAAGTCGAGCAATCCTTGGCACCTCCACACAATCGAGCTTTGCCTCAATCTCGACCCTTGCTTCGTCGACCGAAATGGGGATGAGGAGGGACTGGAGGGTACTGGAGAGGACAACCTCAAACCATATAACTTAATGTTAAATAAGTTTGGACTGGTATGGTAGAAGACTTTGTAACTTTGAATCCAAAGTTCCACTACATTTGTCCTTGTAACTTTGGTGTCTCACCATATGAAGTCTTTTCTATGTATGATTGAAAAAACACACAGTAATTTGGAAGCAAAAGAAATGATTGTGAGCATTGCTTTATATCATTTCCACAGCTTTAATGATCCACACACACACACAGAAGTGACACAAGAGCTTTACTTAAAGTCATTTTATTTTTTATTTTTGGCTCGCAGAAAGGTAGAAACTGGACCGTATGGTATTAAATTGATCTTTGCTTCTTCCTGACTAAATATTGCTTTAGCTGAGCGCACTGAAAGAAAATAAAAATTGCTCTGATACGAGCGCTTTATTTTTCCTCATGCACACGAGGGGATGGCACGGAGGCATCACAATCATGGCGCAGTGCTATTTATGATTTAATGTTCGATTATAATGCATTTATAGAATTTTTTTCAAATGGAATAATAAATCAAGAACATTGTAGTTATTGAGATTGTCTACTTGAATCATAATTTTGATGGAACAACGATGCTAATAAAAAAAAAATGGAGGCATCGCAACTGGTGGATTCACCTTCACCTTTTATGAACTGAGTTTACAAGTGAATAGCCTCTGCGACAACTTCACGGCCAACGCACGTCGGAGAAACCTGGTGAAAATCTTGGAAACCAGGATAGACATTTGAGACATGGAATCCAAAATCGCAAGTAGTATTCACTTCGAGCAGTGAAAGAAAAAAAGGAACGTATTTTGAGATGCTGTTCAAGAATCCGATAGAGCTTCTTCACTGGCTGACCAGTGAAGGCATATATACGAGACTCACGAGAGCAATAAATTCATGGGACCATCCTATGTCATCCGAGAAGATTTCTGATTAGATTGTTCAAACCGGCCTGACTTGGAGGCCCTGACTGCGGAGGTTAGCAGGTTAGCTTCAGTATTTTGTCTATAAACTAGGAGTTAATTTTATTTTAATCTCTTTCTAGTTTCGAGACGGTAATTAAGATAGCTATGCTATAAATCTCAGCACGCAATTCAGAACTCCAGATCAAGCAAAGGGGTAACTTGGGGCAAAAGAGATGAGGAGGTCCTCTCTGCTTCTTCTGATTGCCTTCCTCCACTCTTTTCTGCTGCAGAAATCAGTTCTTGCTGCAAGAAGCAAGGCATCTCTTTAACGGCGTCTTTTAATCTTTTTTTTTTTTTGTCTGTCTCTTCAACTTAATAACTTCAGTTCTCTGTCCTTTTTATTATTTTTATCGTTTGGCCTCTTGATCACAGGTCTATGTAGTTTACCTGGGCGAGCACTCGCATGGCTCCAATTTGTCACCTTGGGAAGCTTCTGAGCGAGCAAAGCAGTCTCACCATCAGCTATTAGGCACAGTGTTGCCGGAGTAAGAATCAAAACTTTGTTCGATCTCTTTTTTGCTGCTAAAGTTTGACATGAATTCGATCAAAAACAGGAAGGAGAAGGCTAAAGATGCAATCTTGTATTCTTACACCCACAATATCAATGGCTTTGCAGCCTTCCTCGAGGAGAAAGAAGCAATTGAGCTTTCAAGTAGGTCCTCATTTCCCCTTCTTCCTTCTCCCATTTCTAAAAATCTTCTACCGAATTTGCTCTTGTGGTAGAACATCCTGGAGTTATATCAGTGTTCCCTAATAGAAACTACAAGCTTCACACCACTCATTCATGGGAATTCCTTGGCCTGGAGAGGAATGGCGAAATCCTAGATGAGTCGCTGTGGATGCAAGCCAGATTTGGAGAAGACACCATCATTGGAAACCTTGATACTGGTAAGCGTCGTCATGTCAATATCATGAAATTCTAGATTAAGCTAAGTTTCACTGGTTTTAGGAACTAAATTACACACGAGCACATAGTTTAGAGTTCTTTCTAGAGTCTCAGACGCGTTCATTGACTAACCTATTCAGCATTGCTTCTTTGACCAATGTTTAACTTGTGCTGGCTAATGAGGAAGCTCCTTATCCTTGTGAATGGCGTTTAGGTGTGTGGCCTGAGGCCCAGAGTTTCAAGGATCATGGCTTGGGACCAATTCCATCAAAGTGGAAAGGAATCTGTCAGCATGGCACTGATCAAAGCTTTTCATGCAACAGGTCTGTTGATCTCTTTAGTCCTTTGACTTGTATTCTAGAACAATAACAGGCAAAGGCACTTTGTTTCCACTAGCTAGCTAGATGCACACCAATGAGGTATACACCTCCGAACGCTCTTTCAGGGCAATTAAGATTCAGTAATTGACGGAAGCTATACGTTTCAGTTTTCTCGTTGCATTATTTTATTTTCTTCTAAACCTTGTCTGCTTCTTCAAAGTCTCCACAAAGGGCCAAACATACTGAGACTGAAGGGCAAGACTTTTTTACATCCACCCTAAGAGTCTGCTGCGAAAGAGAAAATGATACAGAGATGACTGTATGGCCCAATCGAAAGGCTATAAATTCTAAATTCCAAACTGTTCTCTTGTCCTCGATATGACAAATTTAATTTGATCGATCCAAACACTTGTTAAAACAAGTCGATCGAATACCCTTACTGTACAAGTCAACTTTGCCATCAGAAAACTATGGTACGTTGCTTTAACCGCAATTCACGATCCATTGCGCCTTGACTGCCGATCTCTGCCATATCTAATGGCACAGTGACAGTATAATAATTCAAGGATGCCAAGATTTAAACACAGCTTTAATCCCCCACATATAATTTTGTGGATTTCAAGATAGATAACATGAGAAGTGGATAATATACAATTTGTGGGATTCTCTTGGTACATAAACGCAGATTTGTGTTTATCTACAGGCCACAGCCTTTTGTGGTCCACATCCACTAGAGGAAACATGAAATAGCAAAAAATAATATTATGGTCAAACTTGGTTGTTCATTAATTAATCGAAGAGAATCTTGTGTTGTTTTGCGGAGTTTGTTTCTTCTTTATTGGAGTTTTCCTTAATTTATGGTTTTGATTTAGTAACCATAAATTAAAATTAAAGTTAATGAGAGAATTGAGTTTGAATTTTAAATGAGATTTAAATTTGGAATATTTTAGAGGCAGTGTATATATATAGGTTGCGCGAAGTTTAAATATCTTAATTATTAAACAAGAAAAAGTAAAATTAAAGTTAGAAAGATAATTAGGAGGAATAGGCAAAAATTTAAGAAAATTAAAACAAGGGAATTGCCACGGGAAAACAAATGTAGATATATAGATCGTATTTTAAACTGTTTTTTAGATACTTTGTTTATTTTTGTAGAGCTTGTTTTTTTTAATGCAGTTAATTTGTGAAAAATGCTATATCAATCTAATTATACAAATTCCATAATTGTTACTCAATTTGATATCTTTTTCTGCATTATTTTTTCCCAATAATATAGTATGGAAATATAAAAATAGTTAAGATAATTAACTTTTTATTTTTATTTTTATTTTTGTATATTTTGCATTTCGCTGATTTTAAAAAAATAATAATAATAAATTCACATGAAAAAAAAATAATTCCAATTCTCAAAGCTCTGAAATTATATTTGATCAAATTATATAAATAAGTTCGTATATGTTTTAATTTCAGAATTAATATGGGGTATTTAAATATTTCATTTTATTTATTTTTATTTCATTTGATTAGGATTGTTTTTTATTTTATAAATGTGTATTTCTTGTAATGATTGCAAGGAAGCTGATCGGCGCGCGGTATTTCAACGAAGGTTACAAAGCCCTCGCCGGTCCACTCAACTCCACTCTCCAATCGCCGCGGGATTATGATGGCCACGGCACCCACACACTTAGCACCGCTGCCGGCGGTTTAGTTCCTGGCGCCAACATCTTCGGCTTCGGAAACGGCACCGCCAAGGGCGGCTCTCCCCGCGCCCGTGTCGCCGCCTATAAAGTCTGCTGGCCGCCCGTCAACGGAAACGAGTGCGTTGATGCTGACATCCTCGCTGCGTTTGACGCCGCCATTGGTGATGGCGTCGACGTCCTATCGGTGTCGCTCGGCGGGGACCCCATCGATTACTTTCAGGATGGATTGGCCATTGGCTCGTTCCATGCCGTTAAGAATGGGATCGTCGTCGTTTGCTCTGCCGGAAATTCCGGCCCAAAGCTTTTCACCGTTTCCAATTTGTCGCCTTGGATGTTCACCGTGGGAGCTAGCACGATGGACCGCCAATTTCCCACTTTTCTTTCCTTTGGAGACAAGAGAATCAAGGTTTGCTTACATTTTTTTTTTTAATTTTATATTTTATTCTCACGTCTTTGCATCTGGAGGGAAATTATCTGCTACTCTATTACTGAGTCAGATTTATGCATTTTTTTTTGAAAATGTACATTTTGTGCACCCTCACCTTTTTTTTTCCTGTTCTGTGGATTTAAAAATTGTTTAGGATGATCATTATCTGTTAGAGTATGAACTAACTATCTCAGGAACTGCTATTAAACTCATCGTATCTGTGGTCAATGATTACTGGCTAGTTGAACTGTTCAATCACTGGTCCATGGCCAATTCTCAGCTTTTATGAATACCTAACTACTAGATGTTTTCTTCCTTTTTATCGGTGGGATTTATCCTTTTTTCTGTCATTTCAAATTTCATTTGCATCAAGATTGTTTCAAATTTATTGAAATATAGATATGATATAGTAGAAAGGGAGCCTTGACGTAATGGTAAAATTGTTGTCGTATGACCTTTGTGGTCACGGGTTCAAGTTATGGAAATAACCTCTTGCAATGCAGGGCAAAACTACGTATAATAGATCCAATGTGATCTAATCCTTCCTCGAGATCCTGTATTGGTTGGAACTTCAAGTATCAAACTGCTCTTTATAGATAATGATATAATAGGAGATTGAGTCCAATGGCTTAGGTGGATCCATATAGTCAACCCCACTTAATGAGATAAAGGCTAGTTGTTGTTGTATTGATTCAATTTCCTCTTTGTTTATCTATTTCATCTTACTATCTTTTTTGGCTGAAATTTTGATTTATTGTCTACTCTATTGTTCATTTCATATTACACCTGAATTTTTGATCTATTTGCACATTTTTTGGGCACAAAACCAAATCATTTTCACACCCGATCATATCTTCTTGAATAAATCTCTTCCTCTCATCCATTTTGCAGGGAGAGAGTCTATCTCCCAAGAAATTGCCAAGGAATAGACTATACCCACTAATCAGCTCCAAAGATGCCAAAATGGCCAGTGCATCAGACCTAAATGCGTAAGTGTACACAACATAATTCAATCTTCATGGATTCCCTGGTAATTTTAAAAGCAGTGAATTAGAACACTATCCCTTCATGACCATTTAGCATAGTCATTAATCATGTCATGATATTGATTTGAATAACACAGTGATCTAAGGTGATTTTATTTTCTTATCATATCTAACATTGTAGCTCATGGATTCAGTAAAATGATCTTTTGAAGACAATTAATGTTTTTGCCTTTGATATCGCAGTAGCTTATGCTACTTGGGTTCGCTAAACCCAAGCAAAGCTAAGGGGAAGATTGTTGTGTGCCTTCGTGGCATCACAGCAAGGGTGGAGAAGGGGGAGGCAGTTTACCAGGCTGGTGGGGTTGGGATGGTTCTTGCAAATGATGTAGACAACGGAAATGAAATAATAGCTGATGCACATGTCCTTCCTGCAACTCACATCAACTACACTGATGGTCATTTTCTCTTTTCTTACCTCAATTCCACCCAGTAAGTGCACTTTTCATCAATGCCCTTTTTTTTTTAGTAAACGATCTACTTATTGAACCTATATCAAGTTTTTGTGGCGCATTCTATCATACTAGTTGACTTCACAAAGTTACATTTCTCTTCATTGGCATGGCCTTTTTTTGAACTTAACTGAAATTACATGTAGACAAGTAGATGAAAAAAGAGATGACTATAGACATATTGTTCAGCTTATTGTTTTTCAAGCACGCCAAGGGAGAGCACTTAATATTTGAAACACTTAACAAATCTTATCTTCCTTTTGAGAAACTTTTAAATAGATTTGATTCATACTAGTGGTAAATTGCTAGCTAAGTATCATATACCAAAGGACCACCTAGAATTGTTAGGGTTCCTGTGCTTCTGGTCCCCATAATACCGTAGCTAATGAAGTTTGAAGCACGATTTTCTGACCAAACATGGATGTAGGACATTTGAAGTGAAGATGATAACTAATGTCATCTACATGGATGCACATACCATGTTTGTTTCTGGAACGTCTTCTAGCTAATGCAGGACAGATTTGGTGTGTGAACACTTCACCAGAATATATTATTTTAATTGGATTGGAATCATAAGTGTCCAAAAATTGTGACGCCATGGTACTTTATCCCTCCATAATCTAGGATATTAAAAAAATTGCCACAATGATGTCCACCATTATCAATTATGGGAATTGAAATATTAGGCCCAACTATATTCTCTTTTATAAAATTTAAAAATAAACCAGAGTTCTGGAAAAAATGGAGAAGCAAAAGAGTGAACAAGAGTTTAGTTGGCCTCAGCTAAGTTAGTGATCCTTACTTTCTAGCAAAAGGTAACAATTCTCAGGCTACACTAATTTGAATTGAGATTCCATGGAAGCGAAGAACACTTGTTGATTGCCCAAATACTTCTGTTTCATTTGTGGTAGAGCAACTGGAATAGGGATCACACTTTTAGAATTTGGTTCTCACAATATCTAGCTTTTTCATAACTATGAATAGAAACGTCTCCAACTATAAAGATAAGGGAAGGCAGAATCAAATTTCATGCAATTTTCACACTTTTAAAGATAAATGTTATTCCATTTTGCCTTATCTGTTTTTGCTAATGTCTTTCCAGTTGTTTGGTAAAGCAACTTTAAATAATACCTAGTTTCATGGAGCTGTATGTTAAATAGGCCATCATTATTTTTATAGATGCATCTAAATTCATGATGGCAATACCTCCACTGCAATGGGTGAGATACGCCACCATGTGATCGTGCAACTAATGCTACACAATTTATTTAGTTTCTAGTCCACAGGAAAGCACTTCTTGTTATATCAACTTGTTCGCTACCCACTTGCTAGCACCGAGTAAGCTGAAGTAGTAAGTGGGTTGTAGATGTGACAATATTGATATCTGTGTCCCTTCATTTACTTATGGATTTGTTTCGATGTTCTTCCACTTGTGGATAACATAAGGAAAGTAGGTTTAGGATGGCAAGAACAATCACTGCTTCCCTGGCCTGACTGGCTTTTTGTAGCCTTCTTGAGCTACTTCGTTCTTGGGACAAGATGATTTTGAGGAGGTATAGATCAAAGGTGTTTGAAGTTGCTTTGATACATTTTACATAATTTTCATTAAGAAATGCATTATGTTCAAAGGAATTTTAGATGGAAAAGCTTTTCTTCCCTAATGGTTTTATTTATTCGGCTAGGAAAAGTGAATGTTAAGCAAGGTATTAAATTTCGAGTTGTTTCGCCCGAAATGCTCGATTTATTTCGTTCCGACGAGGAATCGACACCGGCACGCGAACGGGATACCGGTAAGCAGCAGAAGACAGCGCGATCTCGCCCTATGGGAATGCGAACGCGATCGCGCTTCGGGAACGCGCTCGTGATCGCAATCGCGTTCCTGCTCGCGATTGCGTTCCCGAAGCGCGTTCGCGTTCCCGGAGCGCAATCACTTGTGGGAATGATCGTGTTCGTGATCGTGGAAATGGATCGCGATCGCGAACGCGAATGTGAAAATATATATATATATATATATATATATATATATATATATATATATATATAATTTAATTAAATAAATTATTAATTACTTTAAATAATTATATAAATTTATATTTTTATTATTTTTTATTTAAATATTAATATTTAAAAAATAAAAAAATAAAACGGATGATGCGATACCGAAACTGTATCATTCCGGTCGCAGATCAAAACTTCGATACGAGTTGAAATTTTAAACCTTCGTGTTAAGTTGAGTAGAAAATCACTCCTCATATAGGTCTTGATTTATTTGCTGATGTCACGTAGTTGGACTTTATTCTCTATTTGGTAGGCTTATATGTTATTTAATAACACATGGATTTTCCATTTTGGACAAACTCAATAAAGTGATCTAATTTAGTGTTTTAATCACGGATTTGTATTATTGGATGTGGACTTATATGTATAACATTCATTAATCCATTGCCGTTAGCATTGATGGATTGTTAAAGGGTTTGGACTCATATATTTATATGGATGCGATCCCCATAGGAGAAGATGATTTGACAACTAGTTTTTCCCATTGAATCGAAGTTTCAGTGTTGTTGCCTTTGCACCTACGAAAGATCAAGCCTTGTTACTACTATATTTTTATCTTTAGGTTCCTCTAGTGACAATGAGGATGATAATGCCCTTAGATTCAGGTGTGATTTACATTTTATTTTACTTCTGCATTCAATTATTGTTTGGTTTTCACATATTGCTATAAAATTTGTGACAAGATCCTATGTCAAATTATTTGAATTTTTTATTGATTCATATATGGTATATGATTTTGCTTAAATTGAATTCTATCAATTGGTATTAGAACCTCATGCTAGATTGTTACTGATTTTACAACATTATGGTGCAATTTTTTCGATGATTTATATTTGAATGCATGTGGTTTACGTTAGATTTTGATATAACTTTTCTAAACATGCATATTCATAGAATATAGGGGTTAGGAAACCTAAGATTTATGCTAGTTTAAGATATCTTGTGATTTTCAGCGAAGAACGGAGAAGGATATATAGTGGCATAACAGCTGTCATTTTTCGTGAAAACCTTTGTGTTAGATCCACAGAAACTGGACTACATTTGCATCAGTCGACTATTGCAAGTTGCTAATTGACTGTTGTACATAAAATCATTCATAGAATATTTGCAATTTGACTGTAGTACTTGATCGACTTGGTCAATCGATTGCTATGAGGAACAATAAACTGATGCATGTGAAATTACGAACAGAATATTTGTAATTCGACTATGAAACTTGACTAATGTGTGTGAAATTGTAAATCTAAAGTTTACCGTTTGACTAGGATACTCAACTAACTTGATTAGTTGATTGTCATTCAGGTCTAGTCAACTATTGTGTTCAAGGTCACACACATAATGTTTTTAGATTGATTGATGCCGACTGATATTTAAGTCCAATCGATTGTTCACAGTGTTGGGCACAAAAGTTTAGTAGTCGATCAAGTCACTTGACTATAGCACTAAACTCATCGGGATAAGTTGAGTACAATAGCCTTAGTAGTCAACTGCTATTATGTACTAGTCGACTATTGGGTTAACACTTGATTGTCATTGAGGATCAATCGACTATTGTTGTTCAATTGTGTTTCCTAGGATTCCTTGTGTATTTATTTGTGCTTATGTTACTAAATCAAACTAATATTATTATCAAAGTGTGAACTATTAGACAGATTTAGTGTATTTTATGTGAATGGATGATTGACCCAAAGAAAAATCATTTTTAGATAAGATATATGTTTAAAGTAGCTCACTATAAATATGTTATTGTGTGGATCATGCACATGATATAGCAGTCTAAAGGAAGGTATATTATGTAGTTGATTAAGGTAATAATGAGTTGTGATTATACCAAATATATGTTTAAAGTAGCTCACTATAACTTGGCAATTGGCGTCTGAATACAAATAATGATGCATGTGCTAGCTCACTACTCTATGTTATTGGAGTTACACATCGAGTGGGAGTAGTACACTGTGATATTCATATGTCTCCTCTAATACAAATAGAGGAACAATTTGCTCCAACTGAGAGATTTCCTCTTATAGTTGAGTAAATACTCTAACCATCTCAAGTACAAGTGCCACTAAGGAATTCACCAAGGAAAAAAGATTCATGTTTTCACATGATTATATTTATCTCCAAGAGCATGAGTTTAAGATAGAGTTGGAAAGTGATCCTACATTTTTTCAAAAATTCAAACAATGCTCTAATCTCGAAATATGGATCAAAGCCATGAAAGAAGAGATGAAGTCTACGACAGATAAAAGTGCTTGAGAATTTATAGAATTGCCTGAATGAGCAAGACCTGCCGTTGTAAATGAATATTTAAAATCAAACAAGATTCGAAATACAATGTCAAAAGTGATAAGGCTCGCTTTGTTGCCAAAGATTTCACCTAAAAGGACATTGATTGCAAGGAGACTTTCTCGCTAGTTTCAATGAAAGATTTTCTTAGGGTAATTATGACATTTGTAGCTCATTATGATTTTGAGCTACATGAAACGAACATTAAAACTACATTCTTCAATGGTGATATTGAGGAAATTATATATTTATATACACGATGCAGTCAGAGAAATTGAATATGAGGATTCAAAGTTAGTGGTACATAAAATTTGCTTCAGTGGTTACTTTATTTGATTTTAAGGAGAACCTAGTTGATTAATGTATATATATTAAGTTCAATAGAAGTGAGTGTGTTATACTTGTCTTATATGTGGACAATATTTTACTCGTAAGCAATAATAATGATCTACTGCATGAAACCAAATCATTTTTATTAAGAAAATTTGAAATGAAAGATTTTGGTGATGCATCCTTTGTATTAACCATACAGATATATCGTAATCGTTCAAAGGGTATTCTTAGACTTTCACAAAAGATTTATATTGAAAAGGTACTCATTCAATATGACATGCAGAACTATGCACTTGTTGACACACCTGTATTTAAAGGTAACATATTTAACTTGTAATAAAATTCACAACGTGAACTTGAAATAAAGAAAATGTAGAAACTCCCTTATGCATCGGTTGTGAGGAGTCTCGTATATACTCAGGTATATATGTGTTTGAACATTGTGTATATAGCAGGGATGTTAGACAGATAGTTGAGTAATCTTGGATTAGTACATTATAAAACTATAAAGAGAGTTATATGATATCTATAAAGAATCAAGGAGTACATGCTCACATATGGAGGTTCAGTCAACTGGAGTTGATTGGATATTCAAATTCCGACTTTGTTGGATGCTTGGACAACAAGAGATCCATGTCTGATTATATCTTTATGCTTATTGGAGGAGCTATCTTATGGAAAAGCATTAAACAGATGCTTATAACGACTTTCACAACGGAAACAAAATTTATAGTCTGCTATGAAGCATCTAATCTTAGGATATGGCTGCGGAACTTCATCACATCATTGCAATTCATTGCTAATATTAATATGCTATTAATGATCAATTGTGATAATAAAGGTGCAAAATTTTATTCCAAGGACAATCACAGCTCATCGAAGTTAAAGCACATTGACATTAAATTTCTAGTGGTTAAAGTAAGAGTTCAGAGTGGTCAAGTGACTATAGAGCATATTAGCACATATTTCATATTGACAGATCCTCTTACTAAGGGCTTGCTGCCTAAGGTGTCTCATCAGTATGAGATGAATAAAAAGGTTCTTCTTTTGGATGAAGTACTCATGTAATGGGAGTTTGTATTTGATCTTTGATACCTTATATTAATGAACATATGTATATTTTTGATTTATTATACATATTAAGGATTACAAATACATATGTATTTTGTTTTGACGCTATGAAATAAAGACATCATAATTTGCTAATATAGTATTGCATATAGTGTTTGTAAATATAATGTAGGGCTCTGGTTTGAATCATAAAATTGTAATTATAGTTTACTATTGCGGTTTGATATAAAGTGTTTGTAAATATGATTTGAATCCTTATGAATCATATGGAGGATTAATTGAGCATAGACATGTTTAGATTACATTTCATGTAATTCTCATGCTACACATTTACATCAAATTTATATCTTTGATGACATTGGTATTGTAATTACTATTGGAGCTCGTTATAAGTTAGATAATTATGTCTTTTTTAGTATTATACTAATGAAGTTGATGGATTAAATTATTCTAAATGAGTATTTAATCCATAAAATTTGGTATTATTGAACTCAACTAAGGTTTTAATTGTGTGTTATATGCAGAATCATATATAGTCCAAATGAGAGATTGTTGGATTTTATTCTTCATTTGATGGTTTTACATGTTAATTAATAACATATGGATTTATCATGCTGGACAAACCCGATAAAATATTTTAAATCACGGATTTATATTATTGGATGTGTATTTATATGTGGAGAACCATTAATATATGGCTCAATATATATATATGGATGTGGTCCCCATATGAGAAGGTGATTTGATGGTTATCTTCTTTTTTTTTCATCCACGGAATACCCATGTTGCTATTGGGTTTTGATCTTCAAGTTCCTCCAGCAACAGTGAGGATGATAATGTTTCTGGATTTAGGTGCAGTTTATAGTTTTATTTTACTTTCGCATTCAATTGTTATTTAGTTTTCGCATATTACTTTAAAATTTGTGACAAGATCCTGTGTCGAATTCTTTGAATCTTTTATCGATTTATATAAGGTGTACGGTTCTTACTTAAATTGAATTTCATTATCATATTCGTAGGTTAATTGGCAAAGTTATGCCTATAAAATATAACAAATAATTCTTCTTGATCTAAGTTCGAGAAGCTGAGATGCTTATTGTTCATCCTACTTGAATTATTTAGGATTTCTTTTCTTAGCATTTTTGCTTAATTTGTTCCATTGGGTATTCATTTAAACAAGAACACTTGAATTGTCTAGTTTTAAAAAATAAGTATATTTTGGATTAATTGTATGACTTGAACTAATTCTTAGGTCGGTACTCGGCTACATTACGAATCCAAAGACACAACTCGGAACGAAACCAGCACCGTTCATGGCCGCTTTCTCTTCTCAAGGACCAAATATTATCACCCCTGAGATCCTTAAGGTTCACTGGAAAAATGCAATCTTCGTTGTCATTAATTACTCGTATAATATCAATTTTCTCCATTGCTAATCTTTCCACATTGCTTGCAGCCTGATATTACTGCACCAGGCGTGAGTGTCATTGCCGCCTACTCGAAGGCAGTTGGTCCTGCTGGTCTTGTTTTTGATAAGCGCCGTGTTTCCTTCAATTCGGTGTCTGGCACTTCAATGTCGTGCCCTCATATATCTGGAGTTGTAGGTCTTCTGAGAACTCTACACCCCCATTGGAGTCCTGCTGCAATCAAGTCGGCGATCATGACTACAGGTAATGTTGTGATCATGAAGTTTCTTTTAAGACATTGTTTTACGTGAAAAAAAAAAAAGAACGACTAATTAAAAATGTAGTCGGTTAATTTCGGGTATCGATTGTTCTGATAACTATCTACTTAGAAGTCAAGGATATCAATGGAAACACGTTGTTCACTAGTTTTATATGTTTCTCGTGTTGCAGCAAGAACTCGAGATAACTTGCAAGAACCATTGTTGAACTCGTCCTTCATCAAGGCTTCGCCATTTGCCTATGGGTCTGGTCATGTGCAACCAAACCGTGCTATGGATCCTGGATTGGTTTATGATCTAACAACCCAGGATTACTTGAACTTCTTGTGCTCCCTTCGCTACAACACCACTCAAATAGCAATGTTCAGCAACGGATCATACTCATGCCCGTCACCGCCACTTGATATCAAAGATCTGAACTATCCTTCAATCACCATTCCTAAATTGTCTAGCTCGACTACAGTGACTCGAGTGGTGAAGAATGTCGGATCGCCTGGAACGTACTCGGTTCAACTAGTGGAACCGAGAGGTGTTTCAGTCATTATAAACCCTACAAACCTCACATTTGAGGAAGTTGGCGAGGAGAAGAAATTTGAAGTTTCCTTTTCTTTGAAGGATGGTCTATCATTCACAGACTATGTTTTTGGCAGTCTCACCTGGTCCGACGGGAAACATTATGTCAGAACACCTCTAGTTGTGAAGCCTTAGATTTGATCAACTTTCCGGCACTTTGTTTATCCTTTTTTTTCATTGTTCTAATTCTTGTGCAACTAATTTTCTGCACCTTGGTGATTGAATTTGAGTGAATGAACGAATCAAGTTTAATGGGAGTTTGATGTCTTGTTCGATGCTGGATACAGAAGCAATAAATTTGTTTCTTTTTTCCCCATATATTGACAAACGTCTACCAACTTTAGGCACATTGATCTTAAAATGTCCCCAGTTTGTCGCAAAACAACTCATCATCTGCATTGTGCGAACTTGAAGGACATGTTTAACCGAGTCGACTTGATTCTGTTAACTTGAATGACGAAGTCTTTCAAGTAACTTTTTAAGTATTCAACAAACACCGATACTCGGTTAAATTTAGTCTAGATCTGTCTAAAACGGTCTAACACTGCACCGAGCAATTTATCAGGCATCCATTTTCTCATAAACCATCCATGGCACGTAATTGAAACTAGACGTTTCCTTCTTTAATTAAGTTCATACACAGCAAAGTTAATAGCTAGCACATGCAAGCAAGACCAAACGCAGAAACAGTATAGTGGCGTTTATTGACAATAACATGAGCACATCACATCTAGTAGATCATCTTGGCTTCAAGATCTTAGCTAGCTAGTCTTTATGGTGGCCGGGCAACTTCTCCTTAATCTTCTCCATGAATCCTTTCTTCTCGTGTTCGCGCTCTCCCTCCTCCGGCTTCTCCTTCTCTTCGCCGCTCTTGTGAGCACCCGGTAGCTTCTCTTTGATCTTCTCCTTCAGCCCCTTCTTCTTCCGCCGCCCTCCCATCCCATCGTCCTCAGACTGCATGCATGCACGCAAGCGTGTCAAACTCCTACACATTAATCTTCAATCGATGGAATTAGTTAAATAACTAATATGTGCTTACTGAGCTGGAGCTGGAGCTACCGGAGCGGTGGAGTATGCCGGTGAGTCCGGCGCCTCGGTGGTGCGTCTCCTTTCCGGCGCCGATGCCGTAGCCTTGGTTGACGGGGAGGGGGTTTCCGTACTCGTCGGTGCGGATGGGGTTGCCGTATGCGTCGGTCTGCGGGATTAAGCGACCGTGCTCGTCCCTCTTGCACTCCATCGGCGATCGACCTGATGACCACCCCTGTTATTAATTTCTCGGTTGTGCCTGTGCGTGCGAGATTTGCTCGCCGGAGACGGTGATATAAATATTAGAGCGGGCCTAGGATCGCGGGGTGGTGACTGAGGGGCGTGATCGCTACGTGGCCGCTTGGTCGCTTGCACACGTGTGACCCGAGGTGGTGTGAGATGCATGCCGTCGACCTGCATGGGGCGGTGGCGACACCCACGGAAGGCGGTTACGCCACGTAGGTGCCGATCCGTTTGGTGCATGCGTGGGGAAATGTTGACATGCGTGCAGAAAATCTTATAAAAAATCGATTATTTTTTATTTTTGTTAACCCTGAATAAATTTCAAAAACTTATAATTCGACCGTGAAATCCGATCTGTCGCAGTCGCATCTCTCTGTAAAATCATTTATAATTTTTTATTGATATCCATAGACGACAATTAAAATTCATATTAAAAAACTATCTAATTATAAATTATTTACGACAATCATCTCTTTACCGTAAATATCAATTGAATTGTCGGTCTGAATATGGTATAACGATAAAGCGAAAGGAGGTATTGATAGATTTGATGTGAATCAATTCGAAAGAGATCTAGAGTTTGTTTTAAATTTAGATGATTTTTATATATTTTGATCATCACGTCAAAATTCATAAGATCTTTCATGATTTATCTCTATTATAATGACCGTATAGATCGATAGAGATCCCATTAAATTGACGATTTTAATCTTTTACAAAGAATAAAATGAAAAAAGTATTTACATATATAAACAGTTTGTTGGTTTGTTAGGACATGTGGAGGCAGCAATGAATATATAAGAATTTGATGATCTGGATCAAATTTATTGGGCTAAAAATTTATTCTTATAAATAGAGTATGACTTCCCTATTGAATTATTTTATAGGGATGATACGACTTCATAATACTATGAGTACTTTTTAAATTTAATTTTTTTGATTGATGAAAAATTTTATGTGATCGAATTAATTGTCCATATAATTAGTTGATATAATTAATTGGATCGAAAATCTAAATTCTTAGGGTGAAGAGAAAAAATAAATATCAATAGAATTTTACGAAGGAGGCAAATCTTGTGAATGAGGGTCATCTGAATTTAGGGTTTATTTTATTAGCATAAGATATCTAGTTTTAGATTCGATTAATTTTAAAAATGATAAATTTTATTTTATAAAAAAATTTCATCGATCATGTACAATAGAAATATTCTTATGGATAACGTCAATAATTATATCGTCGTTAGTTTGTCCTTCAATAGAGAAAATTTTTATAAAAGTAGAAATTGAATCGTAATACTTGATAACTTTTTATTATTCATATATAAAAGGATTGACGATAGAAAATTTTTATAAAAGTAGAAATTGAATCGTAATACTTGATACTTGAATCGTAATACTTATGGAAAGTTCAACGAGAATGTCGGAGGTAGAACTCAGACGCCCGATAGGATAGTTGAACCGATTCGCCCAAAAAATCCTTCGGGTTTACGATGAGGGGGTCTTGACCCGGCCAGCAACTATAAAAAGTTTACCCATCGCGCTTAGCCCTGCGCAATGGCGGCGTGCAAGAGCTTGGGAGGTCCCTGGAGCAAGTCATGGTTCGATCCTCGCCTCGACTTGCGGAGGAATTCGCCGCTTTCCACTCGGGCTATGTCGGAGGCGGGTTCCCGCTTACTGGCCGGAGTTGGTGTGGTGCGGACTCGATTAGGGTTAAACCCTCACGACGACTTGGTGGCGTCTTCCGATTTACCCTTGTGGTAGGTGGAGACTCTTCGGAGGGTGGGCAGGCCGATTAAGCGCCAAGTGGACTAGTCGGGCGAAGCTTGGATACCACTTGTAAATCAAAAAAAAAAAGGATTGACGATAGAATCTCATTTAATTATTTATATTTAATAAAAATCGGTATCCTTTCAAATCTAGTGCGGATAAATATAAATATATTTTCATAGATAAAATTGGACGATTAATATTAGCAAATTTCTTTTCTCCTCTGACACCGCACCCCCTCCCTCTCCTCTCTCTCTCCCATTCAAATGACATGTTTACCCTTTTTTTTCTTTATTTTTTATTTTATTATATATATATATATATATATATATAATTTTATTTAATTTTTATTTAGTTTTATTTTTTAAATTAATTTGTTTATTATTTTTCCATTAATACTATATATATTTTTTTAATTTAATTTAATTTTTATTTAGTTTTATTTTTAAATTAATTTTGTTTAATGTTTTTTTTTAATTTTTAACCTTTTTTCTTTGTTTTTTTATTTTATTTTACTTATATATAGATTTTTTTTAATTTTTTTTAATTTTATTTTTTAAATTAATTTTGTTTATTATTTTTCCATTAATACTATATATATTTTTTAATTTAATTTAATTTTTATTTAGTTTTATTTTTAAATTAATTTTGTTTAATGTTTTTTAATTTTTACCCTTTTTTCTTTGTTTTTTTATTTTATTTTACTTATATATAGATTTTTTTTTAATTTTTTTTTTAGTTTTATTTTTTAAAATAATTTTGTTTATTATTTTTTCATTAATACTAGATATATATTTTTTATTTAATTTAATTTTTATTTAGTTTTATTTTTAAATTAATTTTTTTTAATGTTTTTTTAATTTTATTTAATTTTTATTTAGTTTTATTTCTTTAATCAATTTTGTTTATTATTTTTTTATCAATTTTTTTTATTTTATATAATTTTTAACATATGTCAGAAGCTCTCCCTTTTTTTAAATCATCCCTCCCTCTAACCCTTGACACATAACATACGTCAGTCTTTAAATTACCCATCCTCCAACCATTGACACCTGTCAAAACACCCCCTCCCTTTAAATTACCCCTCTTTAACACTTGACATATGTTAGAACCTCTCCTCCCTTTAAATTACCCCCCTTTCAACCCTTGACATATGTCAAAATCTCTTATCTCTTTAAATTACCCTCCTTCCAACTCTTGACACATGTCAAAATCTCTCATCACTTTAAATTACCCCCTTCCAACCCTTGACACATGTCAAAATCTCTCATCCATTTAAATTACCTCACTTCCAACTCTTGACATATGTCAGAACTCCTCGCTCTCTTTAAATTACCCATCCTTCAATCCTTGACACATGTCAAAACACTCCTTTCCCTTTAAATTACCCACCCTTCAACTTTTGACACATATTAGAACTTCCCCTCCTCTTAAATTACCCACCCTTCAACTCTTGACACATATCAGAACCTCTCCTCGCCTTAAATTACCCACCCTTCAACTCTTAACACATGTCAAAACCTCCCCTCCCCTTAAATTACCCACCCTTCAACTCTTAACACATGTCAAAATCTCTCCCTTTAAATCCTCTCACACTTCATTTTTAGTCACTCTTCAGTCACACCTCCCTTCACTACTATCTCCCTCTCATCCTCTCCTTCTCTCTTCCTGAAACATAGTTATCTTCTTAGTCATTACTTTTCATAATTCATAGAAGGAAACTATGGATGACTATTTGGGTTTATTTTCAGATAGTTGGTCAATTGAGAATAATGTTCCTGGTGAAGAGAGTATCTCCAATAATAGTCGCGATTATACAGTCGAACCTACCACATATCAGGTTAGTTATTATCATTGTTTTATGCATATTCGGTATTTATTTTATAAGTAGAGAAATTATATTAAGATTGGATAATATCACACTTATACATCTTTGTTATATTTTTTTATATAGATATTTAAAAGTAGATAAGATATGATAAATTGGATAAAGACAGTTGGTCTGAAGAATGATATTGTAGTGGTTATTAAAAATTCTGCTAATTTAAAAGGTGACAAGCTACCAAAGTGTCATCTTATGTGTAAAAGAGGTGGAAAGTATAAATGTCAAGTCTCGGAAAAAAAAAAAAAAAATAAATATATATATATATATATATATATATATATATATATATATATATATATATATATAATAATAATAATAATAATAACAATAATAATAAATAAATAAATAAATACATGGGCGAAAATCATCGAAAAAGGGGGATAAATTTCGGGGTCTATTTACACCCTAAATAATCACCGTTGAGAGGCGAAAAGGGGAAAAACCCTAAACCCTAATTAACCGGCCGAACCCCTATATATATTTTCCTTTTCTCTTTTTTTTTTTCTCCGCTCTTTCTTTTAGATTCACATGACCGTACTCTGCTGGCCCGACGTCGTGAAGCGAAGGAAAGCGACAGAGTCCTTGCCCGAGTCGACGCCTTGACCTGCCGGAGCTACTCAGACCTTCCTTCTTCCTTTTCACGGTGAGTAATCTTTGGCTAGGGTTGTCGAGGCGGCGAATCCAGCGACCGCGTTGGGACGGCCGCGTGCAAGTTGAGTCGGGATGTTAAGGATTGAAGCTCGTCGGTGAGGGGATGTCCGTTTAGGTTCTAACAGCGCCCGATGGGTTCACCGGTGTTGTTGGGGATAGGTTGAGCTAGGCGAGCGGTGAGTGGCTATCCACGACTAGGTGGAGGTGTGACGGAGAGGCACGGAAGGGGACTAGGGCCTTCAATCTTGGGGGAGGAAGGAGGTTCTCGATGGGTGAGGAGGTTTGGAATTCGGTGATTTTGGGAATCCACCGTCTTAGGTGGATTGGTTACCGATTGGTGTTCTAGCGAGGGCATGGGGGAATCGCAGAGGTTTGGGTGGATGGAGCAATGGCAAGCGTTTTCCGTCGGCAGGGAGGTGAGGAGCAGGGAGATCTCGGGAGGTGGCTAGGAATTAAATCGTTGGGCTATAATGGGAATTCTGGATGGTTGGGAACGTGTCAACGTGCCCCTCTACTTGGCCCCATTTTGGTGGCCGATTGACCATAGCTCGGTGCGATCGGCACCAAGGGAACAAGGGAAAGGGAAGGGATAAATAGATTGGTGTCATTGGAAGGGAAGGAGGTCGGTTTAGGATTTTAGGATCGTATACGATGAATTTAAGCGTGGATTAGTATGGAGGGTTTCATCCGGTAGGGGGAAAATAACGGGATATACACTTGTTGGGGTCCTAATGAATTGGGTGAGCCGAACAATGTACATGAGGGTTAAATCTTCAATTAATAGCCAGATAAATATTTAATAGAGGTAAGGGGTAGTTTGATGGAAATGAATCAGCATGCTAGGTTGGATAGAAAAGTTAGTATGTATATGAGCTTTAGGTCTGTAGATGATTCCTGTTATAGGCGTTCCCAGCCAGCATGTTTAGTTAATCCTTTATAAGATTCTTTTTTTTTCGTAATGCTGTAAATGATTTATAATATGTGATAAATATCGTCTACCTGTGTATGAGGTTAGATGTTATATATATATATATGAGTAATTACCATCTACCTGTGTATGAGGTTAGATGCTATATGTATGTATGTGTAATTACCATCTACCTGTGTATGAGGTTAGATGCTATATGTATGTATGTGTAATTACCATCTACCTGTGTATGAGGTTAGATGCTATATATAAATATATATATTTGTTCACCAATGATGTTTAATGTTCTTATTTTCTTTAGCTAAAATGTTCATCAGATCCTTCTTATGCTTCGATGTTATGTGAATAAGTTATGTTAACATCTACCTGTGTATGAGGTTAGATGCTATATATATATACACGTCTATTCATGATGGTCTATGTTATCCTTCTGTGACTGAGTATGGTAGAAAATGACAGAAATTCTTAGTTAACTAACTGTATGTACATGAGCATTAGTGGTGCATCGGACGGTTGGGCTCCCTTGAGCTCGGGGAGGCCCACCCAAATCGATGGTGTTGATGGTGATGATTGTTTCCCTTAGTTTCTTCCTAGAGGTACCTCAGGATTGCACAAGAAATTAAGATATTTGACTGGCTCAGCATTTTAAATGCATAATGTGAGGTACCACGAGTGTTTATGTTTAGGTGCAGTTAGCGTAACAGAAAGGCATGATTGGGTTCGCTGTACTTGTTATAATGATATGGTGATTAAAAGTATTGGCTATGTTTCATATTGACTTACAGAAAGTGTAACCGAAAAATGCATGTTGGACTATAGTAGTTTACATTTATCGTTGTGTAGTTATATGTTTCCTTCTGAATTTCTCCTCCCTGTGTTATATCCCTGTCATTGATCTACTTACTGGGCTGTGAACTCATGATGTCACATAACAATTTCAGGTAGGGAACAGGACACCTCGATTGAGACGCATGAAGCGGAGGTGGTGTAACTGAGGAGATGATGATGAGCATGACACACATTGTCCGGGGCATCTATGGAACAGGGTTTCCAGATTGAGGGGAGATGATTTGATGTTTTATTTTTTTTCAGGTTTTGAGGGTTTGCTGTGTAGTTGAGACTGCTAAATTGGATGGAAATAAATAGATTGTTGTCTGGCGTTACGACCTTGTGTATAATGGATAATATTTACGTGTGACTAGGGATTTTGTATATGCATACGGGGTTAGGTCCTTTTCAATAAACCACCACGATATCTAGTTGATGGACAATCCTTAAAAAAAATACTGGGACTAAAAAATTTGAATGCCCATTTGAGCTGCGAGGTATACCAATACCTCCAGATGGTGTGATGTAGGGTTTAAGGGTTATCTGTGGTTTTCATAATCATCAATTAGCAGAATATATTGATGGCCATAAGTACCCGAGTAGGTTAAAATCAATAGAGAAAAAATTTATGCTCGACATGGCCAACAACACCACACCTCGTGAAATTCTTAGTGTTTTGAAGGAAAGAGACCCGTCAAACACTACGGGGATCAAAAGCATTTACAATGCCATTTTCACAAATAAATCCGCTAAACAGGGCAGCCTAAATTCTATTCAGTATGTCTTGGACCAATTGATCAAGAAAGAATACCTCCATAATTATCATACAAATTCAGACACCAACGAAATCATAGATATTCTTTGGGTTCATCCAAAAAGTCTAGAGTTGTTTGTTAACTTTTCGTCTGTATTGATCATTGATGTCACATACAAGACCAATGAATATCGGATACCACTATTGGAGGTTGTGGGTATCATATCCACAATGTGAACTTACTCACTTATGTTCGCATATCTTAGTAATAAGAGGACAGAGCAACTGACATGGACATTAGATACCTTAAAGAAGTGGATGGTTGAAAAGAATGCATCGTTGCCATTGGTGTTTATTTCAGATCAGGATTTGACGCTTATTAATGCCATTGAAACATGTTTTCCCAATGCAGATCACATCCTTTGTATTTGACACATAAACTAGTGTGTAATGAAGAAATGCACCCCTATGCTTGGTCTGGAGTGACAACATTTTTATGTATCATGACACTCACTCATTAATTCATCGACACAATGGTCTTACCAGCAGAAGTGGGATGTCATGTGCAAGGAGTATCAACGATTCAAGGGTATTCTAAATTACCTTTGGGATACATGGTTATACTCTTACAAAGAGTGGTTTGTTTCAATATGGGTTAATACATGTATGCACCTCGAGAGCAATTCAAATCAAAAGTATAGTCATTTTATAGCTTTATTATTTAAATTTTGTTCATTATTGTACTATTTCAATTCTTTTCAGTATTCAAACACAATGTATTTTTTTTATTACAGGGCAGAGTCTGCACATGCGAGACTAAAGTTATATTTGGAAGATACCATGTCATCCCTACAGACATCTTTTGAAAAAATACATATATAAGATGTTGAGAATTCAATTTAGGGATATTAAGAAGTCGTTCGAGAGATCTCTCAACATTCCACGCCATCAACATTTACATGATGACATTTTCAGTCAAATAAGGTGTTGGATTTCATTAGAGGCAATGGAGTTGATTTCTGGTCAGCTAAAATGTATTGAGAAAGCATCTCACCAGCTAGCTGGCAGATGTAACTGTTCTATCAAAATTGTATACGGATTGTCATGCGAGCATGATCTTGCACATTACCGTTACTTTTCCATTCCAATTCCGCTTCAGAGTATCAATGCTCATTGGAGGAGATTGTCGATGCACGTACATTAGTTTAATGACGAGGGAGCACAACCTAACAGGACATCCCACGTTGTTGAGATATTAGATGAGATGGATCCACATATGCGAGAGCATATATGATAGACAAGTTTTTCGATATGATAGATCAATCTCAAAGTATAGTTCGAGCCCCTTCATACAACACAAAATATAGAGGTCGACCTACGGGTAGAGATGAGCAAAGTGGACGTTGCATACCTTCTTTTGCAGATGCATCCACTTCATGATCTAGGGTCTCTCAACCGACTGCAACATCTCGAGAGAGAGGAAGACGTGGAAGGGGGTCGAAGGTTTGCAATACTCAAATGATTCATGATCACTCTCCAGTTCCACTCATCCATGATACTTATATTGAGAAATTACATGTGTCTCTGCAACATTATATTTCTCATATTGTTGATGTTCAACCTAATGGTCATTGTGGATTCAGGGCAATAGCTGCACTAATTGGGTATAATGAAGAAGGTTGGTTTCAAGTACGATTCGAGCTTATAGAAGAAATTCAACAAAATAAGGATATATATGATCAACTTTATCCAGATCGAAATTTGGTAACTAATCTATTATTCTCATTGAATTGGTTCGAGCCGTGAGCACCAGAAATGTATTGGATGGACTCTATGCCTTTGGAAATTGTCATCGCATCAAGGTACAATCTTGTACTGCATACATTTGGTGAGAATGTTGGGAGTTATTTTACTCACTTGCCATTAAGAACTCCTCCAGTTCCAAACCAAGAGCGTCGAAAAATAGCTATTGCTCATATTGACAATCACTTCGTATAAGTTTTCTTACATCCTCATTATCCTGTACCACCCATTCCAACGTAGTGGTGGCAACATTCATCGTATGAAGCTAAAGGATGGGTCATTCGTTATAGGACACGTATTCATTTGTGGTACGAAGTAATAGGTACACCACCACCAAACGCGTTAGAAGTAGAATTTGGAGGCAATATTGATTAAAATTTTTATTTTTATATATTTTCATTTTTTTTGTATTATTACATATACTCTTCATTTGAAAAAAAAAATATTTGTTTGTAAATTATGAATGTGTTCACTATTAATTGTTAGTATTTTTGTTAGTTTTAAATATATAATTTTTATTTTGATCCATATTTTTATACTTTTTTAAAAATTTTATAAATAATTACTCCTAAAATTTATAACTAAAAATAAACAAAAGATTATAAACATATAAAAAAATTATTCAAAAGAAAATAAAACTGATAAAAAAATTGATTAACAAAAAAATAAAATCAATAAAAAAATAAAACTTAAAATTTTTTTGAAAAAATACAAGTATTATGAAAAAAATAATAAATAAAATTAATTAAAAAAATAAAATTTATATAAAATTGAAAAATATAATAAACAAAATTGATTAAAAAATAAAACTAAATAAAATTTATATAAAATTCTAAAAATAAAGTATTGATAAAAAATAATAAAAAAAATTGGTTAAAAAAAAATTGAAAAAAATATCGTATTGATGAAAAATAATAATAAATTAAATTAATTAAAAAATAAAACCAAATAAAAACTAAATAAAATTAAAAATATACAAGTATGAGAGCTATTTTTAAACAAACTTAATTAAAAAATAAAAGTAAATAAAAATTAAAAAAAAAGGCAAAAGTGTCATTTCATGCGGAGAGAGGAAAGAGGGGGAGAAAGGTACGGTGTCAAGTAGACATGTTTATCGGTTCCGCGGTTCCGGTTCCGGTTCGGTTCTGATCGATTCCGGATCCATCAACGTTGGAACCGATCCGAACCGTTTCGGAACCGGTTCCGGTTCCGAATCGGTTCCGAAACTATTCCGGACCATCTTTCTCAAACTTTAGCTTTCAAATTCATCTAATGTGTTGGTAATCCTATTCTTTTTTTTTATCGCAAAATAATCTTGTAGAGATGTTAGCATGCTAAGAATTTTCATCTTTAAATTAGCAACCGCAACTAGATTCAAATCGGAATCAGAATCGGTTCCGAACCGATTCCGAATCAGTTCCAAATCGATTGGAACCGAATCGAATCGGAATCGGAACGGTTCCGATTCGATTCCAGAACCGTTTCATCCGAATCGATTTTGATTTTGAATTTAACGAATTGATTTCGATTCGATTTCGAATTGATCCAATCCGTTAAGAATGCTCAGTGCCAAGCACAAGTTTCTTAACAAAAGTCTCTCTTTCTCTTTGTATTGTGAGACACAAAATCGAAGATTTTCAAATCCAGATAATGGAATGTGACACCGCAACGGAGAGTAGATAATTTGGCCTCCAACATCAAATGGATGCAAGCGCGGTCGCTCTCTCTCTCTCTCCCTAAATGTGATTGTAATTCAATCAAATTTCAATTACGATTCAATCAGTTGATTAGAAATCATCAAAAATATTTTTTATTTACTATGTATCTCCATACGATAAATAATCGAGATCATATCACATAACATAAAATTTCTCATATATATATATATAGAATTCTGATATCTTGCCCGACTGATCCATGTGCGCCTCGCGCGCGCTCTGCCACCGCCAGCGAGCCACGCTGCTGCCGCCGCTGCCGCCGGCCGGCCGCGCCGCGGACCGACGCGATCGACGTGCCACTCGCCGGCGGTCCGACGGGAGTTCTGCGGCGGTTAGCGGCCGACATCAACCGGCCGAAAATCATAAAGATCGCGTCGACATGGCGCGTACCATCGTCGGCCGCGATCGGGCGGATTCCACCAAATTGCGGTCGGGAATTGAGCCGGATGGATAGACGACGCCGATCCGTCGGCACCTACGGCCGCTATTCGAATCGTGATCGTGATCGAATCGCCGCCAGACGGGGGGATTCGATCGATCACGGATCGGCCGATTCGCCGACCGAATCCGGCGGCGTGGAAGGACCGACGTCGACCGGCCTTCGCCGACCCGGCCCGATCACGGCCGAAATCGGTCGCCCGATTTTGGCGGTCGATTTCGGCCACGATTCGGCCGGCCAGCGGCCGAATGGCGACCGACCGATTGCACCAGACGGACCGGCGTCGGCTGCCGGTCCGTCCGGCGCCGAATTTCGACCGGAATCCGACGCGATCTTTGGTGATTTCCGACCGGTTAGCATCGGATTCCGGCCGCTAACCGACCGGTAAACTCCCCCCGTCGGACCGCCGGACCGCCGGCGAGTGGCGCGTCGATCGCGTCCGATCCGGAGGTCGGCGATGGCCGGACGGCACGGCGGCGACGGCGACAGTGACTCGGGGTCATCGAGGAGCGCACGAGCACGTAGAAAACCAACACGCAGGATATCACGATATATATATATATATAAAGCAAATTGTGAATCATTTGCCACATGCCATGTGTATTTGTAGAATATATATTGATAAATTAAATTAAGAATATTAATAGAGAATAAAAGAGAAAGTAGCAGAAATAATGAAATCATATAAGCTAAGTTTAAGAGATAATTGTGATAAGAAATTAACAATGTTAACCGTAAAAAATTATGACTTTAATTAATTGTTATTTTTTGCACTCGATCATTTTACATCATATACTTCTTTTTTATAGACATTTTGTATTTTTACATTTACTTTTGAAGTTTTTGACTTTCAAGTTAATATTTGCTAAGATATGTGCATAATATTAATGGAGTTTGTTCAAAAGTTTACATATAATTAATCTACTTAGCTTTTATATATATTTTGTTTTGATACGCGAGGCGAGCAAAGTTAATTAGATTCATGATAAACCTAATTTGCATGGAATTTGACAAGAACAAGACGATGCTTGAGTGCCAAAATCACGCCTCCGCGGGAAGGGGCTAATGACTAGCGCATATAGAAAATTGTACAAATGAACAACGGGTCGATCTCTCGCAAAAGCGAAAGTTTCGTCCCTCCATGCACTGGTTACTAGTCTCAAGGGTCAAAGATCCATCGTGATTTACCTCCCTTATGATGGCCCGAAAACGGACTGATAGGGGTCGTTAGATTGACGGATTCCAACCTTTGCACAAATGAATGCCAAAATCACAATTGGAGAGCTAAAAATAAAGCGATAATACAGATTGCTAATCAAAATATAGATAAAACTTGAGAAGCCTTAACTACAAAAAAAACAGTCCTTAGCGACGAATTTTAAAAAAAAAATCGTTGGAAAATAAATTAGCGACGAATTTTACGACAAAAATATTTTTGTTGCGAATAAAGCGTCGCAAATAATAGCGACAAAATTTGCAACGAATTTTTGCGACGAATTTTAGCGACGAAAATTAGGGACGAATTTAAAAATTCGTCGCTAATTTTGTTGCAGAAGTTACCAAGATTTCAAAAATTCGTCGCAATTTTCGTCGCAAAAGGTTGCGACGAATTAAAAATTCGTCGCAAATTTGCGACGAATTATTTTTTTCGTTGGTAATTTTCGCGACGAAATAAGAAATTCGTTGGTAAATTGCCGACTGATACAAATTCGTCGCAAATTTCGTCGCTGAATTCGTCGCAAAAAACCATATTTTGCGACGAATTAATTTTTTCGTTGGTAATTTTTGCGACGAAATAAGAAATTCGTTGGTAAATTTGCGACTGATAGAAATTCGTCGCAAATTTCGTCGCAAAATTCGTCGCAAAGTTCAATATTTTGCGATGAGTTCTTTTTTCGTTGCAAAAATTTGCGACGAATTTAATTTTCGTCGCAAATTTCGTCGCAAAATTCGTTGCAAAATTTGTCGCAGGTTGGATTCGTTGCTAAATTCGTCGCTAATTTGCGACGAAAATTTAATTCGTCGCAAAATTCGTCGCAGATTTCTCAGAATTTAGCAACGAATTTGTATTTTTGTCGCTAAATAAAATTTTTTTTAACAGATTTCATCCGTTTCGATATTCTATCGTATATACAAATTTTCACACACACACAACAAAACACAATAAGTTCTAATATCCAAATAAATACATTCAATACAAACAAAACACACACACATTCAGTACAACAAAATAATATTCAATCATATCCAAATAAATACAAAGCAACACAATCAGTTAAGAACAATACAACATTTCAAATAAAAAGTTATATCCTACAACATTTCAAACATCAGCATAGTTCTGATATCCAAATAACAATGTCTACAAAAGATCTAAACACATAGGAAAGAAAAAAGAAAAGAGAATCTGGTAAGCAATCGCCGACATTTTTCTACCTGCATTAGAAAAGAAACAAACAAAAAGTATCATACATTAAAAAAAATTATATAATAACACGAAAATAAATATGTAAAGACTTATAATGATGTGCATATTCAACCGTCATAAGGATTAACTTCATCGATCATTCCTGTTTAAAGCAAAATAAACAAAGTCAATAAACTAAAAAAATTTAAAAGTACTGATTAAAAATATGTATACAATATCATCATCGTCGCCACCATCATCGTCATGACTCGGAGGAATATGACTTGGACCAGAACTAAATTCTTTGAATCACGATAAGAAAGGCTTGTTGTGTGCATTTCTATCATTCTTGATCCTTTGTGAGTTTTGTTGTTGTATTTCTAGAATTTTCTTGATCTCTTTCATGTATTATGCCCTTCAAATTGCTAACCTCCGGTTAAGTTATGTATCCGTGTCGCTCATCTTTGGTGGAGTAGAAGAAATAGATCTACGAGGAGCATTATGCGATTCCTTTCGGAGAACCCATACCTAATATCCTTCCCCTGATCCTCCACTCGCCTCAAGCCATAAATCCAAATTATTACTAACAGATGGTTCGGATCCTCAAGATCACCCATCTCCTGAAATTCTCTCGAGATGAGGATAATCGATCATATCTCTCCTACACAAAATTAAAATTTTAATCGAGCATTTACATAACTAACATAATTAAAGTTATAAAGTAAGTTTAAAGATTAATTCAAACCTTAATTGCTTTCGAGCTCTATCTCCACTCCAAGTCTTATCTTTTTTTTGGAGAGTGCGAACGAAAGTATCTATAAATTGCTCCTTTCCCAATTCCTTAGACTAAATATAAGAATGTTAGAAATAAAATAATAATCTGAAATATATTTAAAAACTAATTGTAGAATTTAAAATTACCAATCTACGTGAATGCTCCTCGATATTTATAGATCCTCCGCGTATATTTGCGAGATAAGTCTCTCGAATTACATGCTTGATTTAATTTATTACTGTTGACTTCTTTTTGCTCTCATCCGATTGCCAATAATTGGAGATTTTACTCTAATTTTTTCGTGACACAGTGGTTTTTCTAGTAGATTTGGCATGACTCAATACATGCTAGGATATGATCGCCCATATTTTTTTAAAAATCTTTTAACTTCCAAGTCTTGAGTAGGGTCCCAAATAAATCTCAGAGATGGAAAAAAACAATTATTTATATAATCACTTATTTAATATATAAAATGAATCAATTATACAAACTCGCACCACCATAATTCTTTTGTAGGTCCCGCATGCTTGAGTATGACAAAGAGTCTCCTCTCGATAGTTATTCACGATTTTATTGATCTCGCGAATAGCAGTGAGTAATTTTCAAACCTACGATAAAGTGAAAAAAATTGAATAAATAATTAAGATAGTTTAAAAATTATAATACTTATATTTACGAATCTCCAATCGGAAATATATATGGTCGACTTTCGATGTTCTCGGTGAGAGGTGTGCAATTGAATCGGAATGGGAAGGTGGTCGGCGAATGAGATGGTCATCGCGATCGATCATGTGAAGGTCCGGATCGGGAGGGCAAGTAGGTATAGTCTTTGGCGGCGGTGGATCATCTGGCCACTACTAGTACTCTGTCGTCTCTGTCACCGTCGAAACTATCAACCCAAACAAAATTAGAATAAAGAAAATAAAACTTTTATGTTTAATGAAGAACATGAAAAACTTACAATATGCATAATGAAGATATGAGAGACTGCGACTGCGCTAAGCTACGATGATTTCACCACTGATAACCTATAAGAACAAAATATACACAACATACAGAGACAAAAGATATAAATTTAACAATGAGACATTATATAAACAAATAATTGAGCTAAGAAAATTTGTAAAATTACAGTTTAAAAATAAAATTATATATAAAAAAACTTACCCTAGACGTCAAATTTCAAAGTCCTCATTATCATCTTCCTCATCCTCATCAGTATCCTCATCCTCGGTCTCCTCCTCTTCCTCCTCGTCCCCCTCCTCCTCCTCCTCCCCCTCCTCCGCATCATTATCATAAATTTCAATTTGCATCCACGTTTATCACTACTCCGCTGGGATCTCGTAACGTTGGAATTATATATTCCTCGGTATGAAACATATTTGTAACTTTGTCTTGTTGATATGCAATGTCTTGCTAGCGCTCTTCAATATTTTTCCGTGCTTTTGTTTTACAAACAGCCCACCATTCATTTTTTTCACGCCTCAAACTAGGATATGGAGTATAGAAAACTTGAATCGCTTGTTGTGCCAAAATAAATGGTTCATATCTCTTATAAAATCTTTTATGATTTATTTCAACCAAATTATACTGTGGATGCACCTTCATCCCTCGTGAGGTCAAACCTACACATAAATAAGATAACTCGCATTTTTGGACCAGGATAATCAATCTCTATAATTTCATCCAGCAAACCATAAAATTCATTGCTTGCACCTCCATCATTGGAAGACTGAACACATACTCCACTATTCATTGTACTCTTTCCATTTCCATATTCTTGAGTGTGGAAATTGTATCCGTTTATGAAATATGCTGGCCAAGTGCGTACCATTGCTTTTGGACCCCATGATAAATGGATTAGCAATTCTTGCTGAACTTGAGTTTGATTAGCATAAACCTATACTCAAATGAAAATGATATTTATTTAAAAGTTAAGATATGTGTAAACAAAAATGAGGTAATTAAAACTGCTTACATATGATTTGAACCATGGTGCAAATTCCTGATCGCAGAAGTGATCAAAGTCACGTGTCTGGATTTCAGAATATAAGTTTTGGAAAATCCTATAATAAAAAATTGTATTATAACATAAACAAATTAACACTTGACGAAGAAATAGGAAATATATACTAACTCGAAATATGGCGATACTTCTGGACAATTAAGTAAAACATATGTCTGGGCTACTCGCCATTCTTGATCAGTTAAGTATCGTTGCTTACACGGTCCACTTGGTCGACCAAGATAATTAAAAATTGAGAATGAATTCAAATTGGGATCGACAGGACCTTCATCATTCCTTCCGGATTTTCGTCTTTTGGTCTGAACGTGAGGCTCAAAATAATATGATGCAAAAGTTGTTACTTCCTCCACAATATATGCATTCACAATAGAGGCTTCAACATGTGTCTTATTTTTCACTTTTTTCTTCAAATGATATAAGAATCTGATTGTAATATAACAAATTATATTAGAAATGAATATATAAACAAATTAAACATTTTTATGCAATATTAACGAAGTATAGAATATGCGAATTATACCTTTCAAAAGGATACATCCATCGATAATGAACTGGTCCTCCAACTTTGGCCTCATATGGCAAGTGAACCAAAAGATGTTCCATTGAATCAAAAAATACAGGCGGAAAAATCCTTTCTAAATTGCACAAAATGATTGGAATGTCTCTCTCTAACTTCTCCATGTGTGAATATCCCAAAACTGTTGAGCATATATCATGAAGAAAAATACTTAACTCTGTAATGGCACCCCAGACAAAATTCGGTAAGAGTTCTTTAAAGGCAATAGGAATTAGTCTTTCCATGAATATATGACAATCATGGCTTTTCAAACCCATCAATTTGCATTCCTTCATATCGACACATCTCCCAAGATTAGAAACATACCCATCAGGAAATCTCGGTAACTTGACCATCCACAAACAACACGTCTCTGTTCCTTATTCAATGTATAAACTGCCTTTGGTTTTGGTCCTCTACTATTTTCATCAACATCAAGGGTGGGTCGTTTACAAATGAGTCGCATATCTTTTCTTGCATTCAGATTATCTTTTGTTTTTCCGGTGATATCCATCAACGTATTTATCGATTATCAAAAATATTCTTCTCGATATGCATAACATCGAGATTATGATGAATCAAATTACTAAACCAATACGGTATCTCCCAAAATATACTTCGATTGGTCCATTTATGGTTGGTTCCATATTCATAAGTTGTACCATGTGGCTCTTGATAATAGATGGAAAGTGAAGAACTCAGTACCAAATATCTTGACCTGTCGATCTCAATGGCGGAGGTGTTCTTTCAATTCGATTCCTAGTGAATTCATCTTTATTCCTTCCAAATTATGATTTAGTGGTAAAAATTGCATGATAATCAAAATAACTCGCTTCTTACCATGCTTCAACCTAATCGACTTTGATCTCTCCATACATATTGGGCATCCTAAGATCCTGCGTACTCCAACCCGATAGCATACCATGCGGAAAGTCATTTATGGTCCAAAGAAGAGCGACCTTCATTACAAACATCCGATTAGTATGAGCGTCGTATGTAGGAAAACCTTCATCCCATAGTTGTTTTAGCTCGCAATCAATGGTTGCATATAAACATCTATTAACTTCTTGAATTTTTTGGGCGAGACAACCAATGTTATAAACATATACGGTGTTTTCATGCACATCCCGAGCGGAAGATTATACGGAGTTAATATAAGCGGCCAACAAGAATAGTGTCTTCTGATTTACCAAATGGAGCAAATCAAAGACGAGACCTAACCTAATATTTGAGTCTCCTTCGCAAAATCAGGATATGTTCTATCAAAATTTTTCCACGCCTCTGCATCGATGGATGACACATTAGTCCCTCTTACATTCGATGATTTGCATGCCAAGTCATGTGTTCGTGATTGTCTTTGATGCATAAAGCCTTTGTAACCTAGGAGTTAAAGGCAAATAAAACAACGACTATATGATTTACGTCGTTCTTTGCCTCCTACTAGTGCTCTTGTACCTATCTTGATTCTGAGAATTTACAAACATCCACATCTGCATCATCTCCCAATATAACATACAACCGCTCTGCACACATCAATTCTTTCCACGAAGACCTAATTCTTTCATCGCTTTTTCATCTGTACAAATCATTAGGGCATATGATATTATAACAATGCCTCTTCAAAAGCTTGAACAAAATTATTAAAACACTCTTGGACACATTATGCTCACGCCTTGACATTCAACATTCTTGCGGTGAGCGATAGTTTAGTGTGAGTCTCACAACCCGACCCATAAAGGTGCATCTGCGGACTCAACACCTCCTGAAATTTGAGATATGCTTCATTATTCATATTCGACCGATATCTCATTACTTGCACCTCTTCCAAGGGTGATGCATTAGTAAACATTTGCTCAACTGTTGGAGGACAACTTGAAGTTTCACCTTGTGATTGGGGAATCAAATTCGGGCCCGCTACATCATATATCATCCTCTGATATGGATTTAATTGATTATAATCACTTTGATCCCTAGAGACTTGTGTGTTGTGTCTATCATAAACTTCATCAGATATAAATGGTTCACCATGACATGTCCAGTTATAGTAATTTGCAACGAATCCAAATCTACAAAGATGCTCTGAAACTTTGCTAGACGGTAAAAACCTACCATTGTGACACTTTCTGCATGGACACCTTATCTGATTACCATCCATAAACTCAACATTACTAGCTGCAAAATTTAAAAACTCTTGCAACCCACTCATAAATTCATCAGTTAAACCCCGACGTTCAGGTAAATTCCTATTATACATCCAACTCCTTTCACGCTGCATTATGTCTGTTTTCAATCAATTATATTAATATAAACTCCTAGAAATTACAATAATACAAATATACAGTTAGTTCACATATGAATTCACTATGTTTAACAATCTTTAAACATAACCCAAAAAAGACAACAGTTGTATAGAGAGCTTACTGTTAATTTAGGTTTAAACATTTTGGGATGTTTAAGCCTGAAATGTTAAACAACTTAAGTTGATTGTGACAATTAATATCACAAATGAACACAATCCAAGGCATTGTGTGGTGTTAGAGATGGCTGCATGTGGGATAGTGTGGCTACCATTGGGCCTCACATTCTACTGATTAGGAATGGTTCAAATTATGTGTTGGGGTTTCGGTCTTAACGAGGACATCAAGACTTAAAATGGGGGTGATTGTGACACCCTAAATTTAGTGTCAAATTGTGAATTGTGGGCTAATAATATAGAGAAGCTTTATAAGCTTAGATGAGAGAGTTATTATTAACATAGGTCTAGGAGTTTTGTTAATCGGCCAATTCTCTCATTTAAGCAAGCGATACAACAAACTAATCAAATTTATCGAACATGAAAGATACTCATTGCAATTATGCCATTTAGGTCAAATTATTGTTGTAGATGTATAACAATCGTCATGAAATGAGAGACTCATTGACACACGAGGTCAAGCGTGGATCAAAATGTATCACCACAAGTTAATACTAATCTAAGCCTTAAACACTAGCTCCCCCACCACCACTGACTTTAAGATGCTTGTAATTACTCAGGTAGATGTGCATGATTTGCTCATCTAAGCCTTATATAAATCGCTTGTTTTATCCATAACTTCCTATATGTGACTAAACAAAATCATAAAATATTTCTTCCAACTTAGTACTTAGCATTATTTGGTATGTGTATCTCTACGGCAAATTAGCGACTTAAAAGCTTCAGTATTTCTGATTAACTATATATAATTCTAAGAATAAGTAGGATAGCGATAAAGCTTCGTAGTTATGGAGTTAAATATAGGGAAAAAATTATACCATCTGGTCGCTGTGCGTCTCCGAGCCGATTAGTGGTCGCTTGGCGCGCGCGCTGCGGACCTCTCAACAGAGACCTAATCGGTGCCTCACGTGGCATGCGTGGCTCGCGGATCTCTCGACATGGCCGACTGCCGGCGTGGTCGCGTCTGGACATCGGGGCGCCTTGTCACGCCGAAGGAGACCCCACGACGAAAATCCGGCAGCATCTCCCCTGTACGGGTGACAATCCAAATTTTACATACAAGGCCTACACGACCACTATACATCGGTCAACACGACCGGAATCCAAACTCACACGCAGTTATATAAATCAGGCCAAAAATCAAATGATATATACAAAAGAATATCATAACTAAACCTACCCCTTCTGCCATCAGGGCAGGAATACTCAACCAAAATCCAATCCAGAACAAACTCCGAATAGAAGTCCATAAGAACGCCAAAAATCCAAATACAAAAATCAATCTTCAAACCTATACATATCCTCTAACCAAAATATCCAAACCATAAAGCAAATATCCAAAAATAAAACATCTACGATTTAGTGGGGTCCGAATTGCACTCTCACTGCCTTCATCCTGAAATAGATATAAATCAACGGGGTGAGTTCAAAGAACTCTGCGGGTATAGTAGATATGCATAGTAAGGTATATCTAACAATAAAAATATCATGCCAGTACAGTCTCACATAAATAGGGTATGCAAGCAAGAAATACAAAATCAGATTTACAGATCTCCTACCCTGATATAGGAGCATGTGCCTGACTAGAAGTAATAGAGTCCTGACCATATATAAACATGTATCCTGTATGCATGACAATCATATGCACATCCAAGGCATCAATAAAAATGCAGCAAACACAATACAAAATGCAATCAGTGCAAAATGCATGCCGTGCCAATGACATGGTCACCCCTGACGCCAGTCAGCCGCCTCACACGCAATGGTGAAGCCGAGTGGGTAGGGCTATGACAACTGTGCACTCTGCCATCACTGCTCCTGAGTGACCGAGTGGACAGGATGCTGTCGGAGTACACCTATCCTCCTGCCCCAAACATAGTGGGGGAGCTAAGCTCTCATCTCCCGGTGTCATGGAGGAGGAGGATCCTGCCCTACCACGCCTCGCTACCCATGAGCGGACCCGGTGAACTGTGAAGCAACTGCACACACCCTCCTGATGTACCACTAACCCATGAGTGGCAGTGTGTGCAGGCCATGTAACTAGCTGCGGGCTCAACAATAATGGAACCCCGTCCAGCTAGCATGCAATCATGCGAAAATGGTGCATGATACTAAAGCATGTAAATCCTACTCATAATATACCTATCCGAATGATATGTACAACCATAAATACATATCCCTATTCCATGTACTATGATCCAAATCAAACAGGGAAATATAATCATATCCTATCACATGCATGTATCTAGTAGGCACCAAAAGTATATCAGGCATATAAACATGAAAAAGTTATTGTAAGCTATCCTACTAGCATATCAATTTGACTTAATCTAAAAGTTAAGTCAAAATACCACCATATATATCCGAGAATAACCAAATCACACGATCGAACTCCGCCTGGCAAACCTGTAGATAACATAATTAGAGTCAAGCACAAAATATACAATTCAACGACAAATCGAATAATTAATCGATTTCCTTCATAACCCAATTAATCCCTAATCCTCCAAATATCATACCGATTAACCGATCAACACCCGAATCAACCCAAACCGACCAATCAAGCTCACCCGCCCTAGAAATTCCACCGATAACCAATCCTTTCCCCAAATTAGATTCCCAACTCAATTACAGCAACTCAAAGACTGTTCACTTACACATCCAAATCAAACCCTCACATCCTCTCACAGACATTTTCCTTGTCGCCTAATCACGCCTAACCTTGCCTAATCACGCCCTAACCTCACTCACCGATTCTTTTCAATTCCTTCCTCACAACATCACCAACTAATCCACAAAAGAAACCCTTACCTATTCCGTGACCACCGGCGAGAAGGGCGAGGCGGCGTGGGACATGAGCGCATCGGGAGAAGCGATGGCGGAAGGAAGCGGCGGCGGAGCCCTGCCAGACCTAGGTGTCGGACGGCGAGGAGCACGCTGTCGGGCGAATCCCCGCGTGAAGGAGATCCGGTGGCTTCGGCCTGGTCCTCGGCGAAGCACAAAGGCGCCGACGAAGAGAAGAATAGGGTGCCGACGTCGGGCTGCTGGCGACGGGCGCGACGGCGTCGGGCTGCCGCGAGGGAGAAAGAAGAGGGCGGGCGGGGGAGAGAAGGCTCGTGAAGGAAGCTGAAGAGTGGGAAAAGAAAATAGAAAAATAAAACTTAGGGTTACCGATTTAGGTTAATACCCCCTTAAATAAAGCCTATCTATTTTATCCCCGTAAAAATCTCGTACAGAGTCCGTTTAATTCCAGAAAAATTCCAGAAAAATTCCCTAAAAATCTCGAAAAATTTCGAATTATTTCCTTAATTATTGGGCCTTTTAATTTAGGGTTTTTAAATCCCGTATTTAACATTCTCCCCACTAATAAAAATTTGGTCCCCCAAATTTCCTACTCAGTGCACTGGAGTAAGAAATACCACAAATCTTGAAAATATACCTCCGCGTACCTCAAGTAAACAAGTGGGGGTATTGAGCTCGATCTTTCCTCGAGCTCCCAAGTAGCCTCCTCGTCGGTGTGGTGACTCCACGACCTTGACAATCGCACAACCTTGTTCCATGAAATCCAAAATCCGATCGGAACCTCTGCGTAAGTAGCATCAGTTGAATGGAACTGATACATCGATAGAATATGTGTAGAATCGGCACATACTTCCTCGGCATAGACACATGGAATACATCATGTATACTCGTCAAAGATGGGGTAGCGCTAGGCGATAAGCAAGCTGCTCCGATCCTCTCCAAAATCTCAAGCGGACCGATATATCTAGGAGCAAGCTTACCACGGAGTCAAACCTCTTCACCCCTTTCGTGGGTGAAACTCGCAAGAATACATGATCACCAAAGAGAACTCCAAAGGTCTCCGTCTACGATCTGCATAACTCTTACGGCGATCCTGCGCCTCTCTGTCATCCTACGTGCGATAAATGCGGACCAACTCGCCTCATCTTGAGCTCTCGGGTCTTAGCTGGGCCTCCCCAACCTCCTCCCGGAGGGTGGGTGTCGACCGCCTACCATACAATGCCTCATCGGGCCATTTGGATAATAGAATGATAAGCTTATTGTAGCGAATTCCACCTAACGATAAATGATCCTCCCGATTGCCTCAAATCTATAACACAGGACCTCGGCAAATCCTCTAGTGTATGCGAATGGTCGCTCGGTACATCCATCTGTCTGCGGATGGAATCGATACTAAACCAGCTGTGCCTAAAGCCTGCTGCAGACTTTGCGGAACCTAGGCGTGAAGCGGGATCTCTATATCGATATAATGCTCAGCGGAACACCATGCAATCGATGATCTCCGACAATATAGCTCTCGCCAACCGATCCGAGTCGGTCTTCCGAATCGATAAGAAGTGCACGGATTTGGTTAGTCGGTCTACGACTACCCAAATCGCGTCATGACCTTGACGTGTCCTAGGCAAACCCATCACAAAATCCATAGTAATATGATCCCACTTCCACTCAGGAATAGGAATCCTCTGAAGTAATCCAGCTGGTCTCTGGTGCTCAGCCTTGACCTGCTGACAAATCAGACATCTAGCTACAAAATTCATGATGTCTTTCTTCATGCACCGTTCACCAATACAAGCGCTTTAAATCTCGATACATGCGGGTTCCTTTGGGTGGATCGCAAATCGAGAGCGATGTGCCTCCTGTAGTAACTCCTCCATAACCAGGTGAGGCTGAGGTACACATAATCTGCCTCGGTAATATATAATACCCTCCTCGTCTTGGGTGAACTCAGTCTGCGGTCCAGAAGTGATCTGACTACCAATGAACTGTAAATGTTGATCACCGGCCTGAGCCTCCCGGACTCTCGTCCGGATAGACGACTGAGCAACCATGGTAACCAGAACACCCTGCTCTGTCGGTCCCTGCTCCTCTAAGCTCAACTCAGAGAAACCCTGAATCAAATCCGTGACCAAAACTCGGAAAGAAGCTAAAGTCCCTCGGGACTTCCGGCTAAGTGCATCGGCAACCACATTGGCTTTTCCTGGATGGTAGCTGATGGTACAGTCATAATCCTTCAGGAACTCCATCCATCTCCTCTGTCGGAGATTGAGTTCCTTCTGTGTAAACAGATATTTGAGACTCTTATGATCAGTAAGAATCTCAAACGTAATCCCATATAAATGATGCCTCCAAATCTTCAAGGCATAGATAATAGCGGCAAACTCTAAATCATGAACTGGGTAGTTTTTCTCATGATCCTTCAACTGGCGAGAAGCATAAGAAACTACCCTGCCGTGCTGCATCAACACTGCGCCTAAACCCTGTAGAGACGCATCTGTATAAAGAACGAAACCGTCGTCCCCTGATGGTAATACCAGGATCGGTGCTGACACCAATCTCCTCTTTAACTCCTGAAAACTAGTCTCGCACGCCTCTGTCCACGTGAACTTCACGCCCTTCCTGGTAAGGCGTGTCAATGGCATAGAAATGCTCGAGAAACCCTCAACGAACCGTCTGTAATACCTGGCCAAGCCTAGGAAGCTGCGAACCTCTGGCGATTTGGTGCTCCCAACTAGTGACCTCGATCTTACGGGGTCATCTGAAATACCTCTACTCGAAACCACATGTCCCAGAAAACCGACTGAGTGTAACCAAAACGCGCATTTATTGAACCGCGTATATAGCCGGGAGCCTATCTAGAACAAGTCGAAGATGCTGCGCGTGTTCCTCCTCGGAACGAGAATAAACCAGAATGTCATCGATAAAAACAATGACGAACCGATCTAGAAAATCCATAAATTCACGGTTCATTAAGTCCATGAATACCGCTGGAGCATTGGTAAGCCCAAATGGCATTACCAAAAACTCATAGTGTCCATATACAGTGCAGGCTGTCTTGAATGTCGAATCTCTAACCCTTAATTGATGATATCGGACCCGCGGATCGATCTTAGAATAGGTGATGTACCTCTGAGTGATCAAACAAGTCCTCAATCGTGGCGGGGATATTTATTCTTGATAGTGGCGTTATTTGCTGTAGTCGATCGATGCAGTCTCATCGAACCATCTTTCTTCTTCACGAAGAACCAGGAGAACCCGAGGGTGATGCACTAGGCGAATAAAACCTCTGTCCAAAAGTTCAGTTCAACTCATCCAACTCTCTCGGGGCCACGTACGATAAGGAGCTTTTCGATGTGGCGTAGTCGGTATTAACTCAATCATGAACTCCACGCGCATACGGGAGGCGGACCGTAACTCCTCGGAAAGACATCGGATACTCTCGGACAATAGGGATGTCGCGATCGAAGTCACCACTGTCTTCTACATTGATCATAGATAATAGAAAACCACGGCAGCGTGCAATAAAAGCTTACGAGCTGAATCGCGAATATGGTCGCTATCTGTCGTCCGGATGCGGTGAAATCCCGCGAGGGTTGGTTGGTCGAGAATGTGACCACCCTCGTCTGCACCATCGTGGCATGATATCACACCAATCCATGCCAAGAATAATGTCGAACTCGACTATGTCGATCAATAAATCTAGTAAGAATGATGTTACCAAAATCTAAGGGACAACCTAACCTCCGGGTAACATCCATTGTATCGCTGACGAGGAGACGACTAATCTCGTGATCTACTAGCGTAGTCTACCAATCTCTCTAAAAAGTACGAGAAATAAACGAATGCGAACTACCGATCAACTAGCATAATAGCCGAAAATGCATAAAGTGAAACCGCATCGAAATACGGATTCGCGCCGCGCATCCTCTCGTAATCGCATGAATCCGCCTCGGGCGGAGGTGGTATCACCGCCAAAGGTGGATGCTCGAGCTCGACCGATACGAAGATCTACGGCGGCCGATAGGAAGGTCGTATAACTACGCGATTAGTACTGCATTCGCGTGATCTCGAACTAGTGAGGGCCGCAGGACGTAAATATCGCCGCTGCAATGGTATGCATGCTGGCCGAGATACCGTATCGCGTCCGAATCAACTGTGACAGCGCGGCATCGTGTACTCGCCATGAATGCCATAGGCGACTCGCAGGGGAGCTGCCTCTCTGCGGCGATCCGGCCGTTCGCCCTCTCTCGAGTCCTGCCGACGCAACGGTCCTCTGAATAGAAACCGAAGCCACATGCCGAGCCTTCAACGAACACCCATGTGTCCATGCAATAATAGCAACCGCCCCAAGGTGCAGCCGAGATGATATGATCTTTCGATCCACAACGAGTACAGAGGTCGCCATGGGCCTCGCTCAAAAAAGACCGCGAGGCCCACCAAGATCGTCTCCGACAGGCCGCTAGATGCTAACGACTCGACGGATCGGCCACTCTGCGATGTCCAGAGTCTGCGGGTCGATGGGTCCGACTGTAGATCTTCAGCTTCTTCCTGTCAGATAACCCTTTGTTGAGCCGACTCGATCAACAAAGCTCTATCCAACGCCTCAGGAAGAACTACCAAATCCCGCCATCCTAACTAGATGCCCATCCTCAGACAACCGCATCATCCGTGACCTATCCTCAAGAACTAACTCGGCAAAACCGGCTAACCGAAATTCAGATATTCACATCGAGCGATTATTCGAAGACTCGTAAAATCCCGACGCCGCATCATCCGATATGCCCGCGGGAAATACTAACTCTCAAAAGCCTCTAATCTCGCCTGTAATCGCCGCTAATAATCCAAAGATATCCCACCGATCTCGGCCTCACCAAAATGGAAGGTGCTAACTCGCTTCTCCCACTCGAGCGCACTATATAGTAAAAGGTACGCTCCATCGCCTCGATCCAAGATCGAGCTACACTCGATCGTCCAATAATACATAACCGCTTTTCATCGACTTAATCCCGAATCCAGCTCGGCCGCAGCTACATCAATAGGATAAGTAGGGCCGAGCATCGAGTGAGGGCCGACGCTGCCGATGGGCCTGCTTAGTTCAGAGAGAAGGTCCTACCGGGCGGGGTTTCGCAAAGAGATCTCCTGGTACATCGGATGCCCCAAGAAGGTATCTCTGAGGAGGATCCGCCGAGGACCGAGGATCCACTACTCGCAAGACTGCGGAATCGACCGATCAATATGCTCACCTCGAGATCTCTGCAAGTCACCACCAAAGATCTGGGTCCTTCCGGGCGGCCGCCCCACACCACGCCTCCAGGCAATCGCCTCATATCATTAAATGAATATGATATTACCATAAATAAAAACATATCAAATTTATCATCATACCTATTTCACCGTCAGAGAGGTCCGAGCCAAAACCCCATATTAATCTCAAAATCCTAATTCAAACATAAAATCGCAAATCCATACCAATCCAAAATTTCCAAATTACTCGCAAAACCGCCAATACATGGCGAACTCCGAAAATCCAAAACCCTTAGGAACTCAAAACTTTGATATTAAATAAATTGTCACGCTCAAGGAGACCCCACCTGTAAAATCCGGCAAAGATCTCTCAGACGGTGACAATCCAAATTTTACATACAAGGCCTACACGACCACTATACATCGGCCAACACGACCGAATCCAAACTCACACGCAGCTATATAAATCGGCCAAAAAATCAAATGATATACACAAAAGAATATCATAACTAAACTCCTTCGCCATCGAGGTGAATACTCAACCAAAATCCAATCAACAAACTCAATAAGGTCCATAAGACGCCAAAAATCCAAATACAAAAATCAATCTTCAAACCTATACATATCCTCTAACCAAAATATCCAAACCATAAAGCAAATATCCAAAAATAAAACATCTACGATTTAGTGGGGTCCGAATGCACTCGACAGCCTTCATCCTAAAATAGATATAATCAACGGGTGAGTTCAAAGAACTCAGGGTATAGTAGATATGCATAGTAAGGTATATCTAACAATAAAAATATCATGTCAAGATACACATAAATAGGGTATGCAAGCAAGAAATACAAAATGATCAGATTACTCAATCTCCTACCGATATAGGAGTGTCGACTAAGAATAAAGTCGACCATATATAAACATGTATCCCAGATGCATGACAATCATATGCACATCCAAGGCATCAATACAATAATGCAAAGAACACAATACAAATGCAATCGCAAAATGCATGCTGACATGGTCACCTCGACACACCGCCTCACACGCAATGGTGAAGCCGAGTGGGTAGGGCTATGACAACTGTGCACTCTGCCATCACTGCTCCTGAGTGACCGAGTGGACAGGAGGCTGTCGGAGTACACCTATCCTCCTGCCCCAAACATAGTGGGGGAGCTAAGCTCTCATCTCCCGGTCAGACCGAGGAGGGATCCTCGCCGCTACCACGCGCCTCATCGCTACCCATGAGGACCAATGAGCTCGACAGAGCAATCGACACACCTCCGATGTACCACTAACCCATGAGTGGCATGGTGTGCATATGTAACTAGTCATGGCTCAACAATAATGGAACTCCCACTAGCATGCAATCATGCGAAAATGGTGCATGATACTAAAGCATGTAAATCCTACTCATAATATACCTATCCAATGATATGTACAACCATAAATACATATCCCTATTCCATGTACTATGATCCAAATCAAACAGGAAATATAATCATATCCTATCACATGCATGTATCTAGTAGGCACCAAAAGTATATCGCATATAAACATGAAAAGTTATTGTAAGCTATCCTACTAGCATATCAATTTGACTTAATCTAAAAGTTAAGTCAAAATACAGATATATATCCAAGAATAACCAAATCATCACGATCGGAACCCGCCGTGACCAAAACTCCGCAGATAACATAATTATAGTCAAGCACAAAATATACAATTCAACGACAAATCGAATAATTAATCGATTTCTATAACCCAATTAATCCCTAATCCTCCAAATATCATACCGATTAACCGATCAACACCCTAATCAACCCAAACCACAATCAAGCTCACGCCTCTAGAAATTCCACCGATAACCAATCCTTTCCCCAAATTAGATTCCCAACTCAATTACAAAGAACTCAAAGACTGTTCACTGACACATCCAAATCAAACCCTCACATCCTCACATGACATTTCCTCTGCCTAATCACGCCCTAACCTTGCCCTAATCACGCCCCTAACCTCACTCACCGATTCTTTTCAATTCCTTCCTCACAACATCACCAACCAATCCACAAAGAAACCCTTACCCACGACCACCCGAGAAGGGCGAGGGCGGCGGTGGCTGGACGAAAGCACGGGAGAAGCAAGATGAAAGGCCACGGTGGAGCAATGGCCGACAGACCTAGGTGTCTGACACAAGGGGAGCATGCTGTCGGCGAATTTGCTCTGCATGTGAAGGAGATCCGTGGCTTACCGTCTCGAAGCGCCCGAAAGAGAAGAATAGGCGCCGACGGCCGCGACGCAAGGCACGCCGCCGCGAGGAGAAAGAAGAGGCGCGGGAGAGAAGGCTCTGAAGGAATCGCCAAGGAGCGCAAGGGAAAAGAAAATAGAAAAATAAAACTTAGGGTTACCGATTTAGTTAATACCCCTTAAATAAAGCCTATCTATTTTATCCTCAGTAAAATCTCTGACAGAGTCCGCTTTAATTCAGAAAAATTCCTAAAATTCCCTAAAAATCTCAAAAATTTTATTTTAATTATTGGGCCTTTTAATTTAGGGTTTTAAATCCTCAGATTTAATACGTCATGGCCCAGGAGAACCAAGTGCCTGACGGCGATGACTGGTTCAAGTGGAAGCGGCGCCGGCGGCTGGTAGAACCCGGCGGCAGGCGGTGGGCCATTGGGGGCACGCGACGACAAGGGGCGACTTAGCGGGCGCTGTTGTGGCGTACGGGCGGCTGGGCACGGGCTGGGGCGCGTTGGTCCATGGCCGCGGGGCGACAGCCGACGAGGGCGCCGCGTGCGCCGGCCGCGGCGCCGGCCTCGGCGGTGGTTGTCGACGATGCCGCCGCTGTGGGCGGCGCGTGCGCCGAGCGGAGGGCGGTCGTGGGAACGCTGCGGCACATGAGGCGGAAGACCGCGCATGGAAGGGAAGACCGCGAGGGGAAAGGTTAGGGCCTCGCGGAGAAGGGAAAAATTAGGGTAGCGAAAGATTAAATTTGCAACGAATCTGATTAAAATTTTAAAAAATTAAAGTTTTTAAAACGTTAAGTTTATTTTTTAATTTTAATTTAGCAACGAATCAGGATTCGCTAATGCAACGAATCCAGATTCGCTCAAGCAATTATTAAAAATCAGCGCTCCAAATACTAACAAGAACCGACACCGACACCATATTGGGATCTCGTATGCAAAATAGCATATGCGAAAAAATAGGATCCCTTCCAAGTGATCCTTGCGAAAGAAAATCTCGTACAAAAACAAATTTATCTAAACCTATCTTATAGGAGAATATTACCTTTGTTGAGTGCACTTTGTAATCCCGCATCTCCATGTATGTGTTGGATCTTTAGCACGCTCATGTCCGCTCTATATGTATCCACACGAGCAAGCTCTTGTCTCACAAAAGAAACTAGAAGAGCTCTCCTTACTTTGCTAGAGAAGTCCCTAAAGGAGAGGAAAGTAGGAAAGAGAGAAAGGAAGAAGAAGACCACTCTTCTTGCTAGCCTACACTCACAAAAACCACACAACCAAAGCCTCCCACCAAGCTCTCACCAAGCCTCAAGCTTCCACACTTCAACTACTTGGCCGCCACCCCATGGGGGTGTTTTATAGGATTGAAAATTGCTTTCATGTCCTAGCACATTCTTTTCAATCAATGGAATTGTATGATAATCCATACTTCTTGTTCTGGCCACATGTGGGAAATCCAAAGGTCAAAACCCTTTGTCTCCTTCCACCTCATCAAGCTTAGGTGGCATGCTTATGTGGCATTCATGGATGTTGAATTAATCTTATTAATTCAATAAGCTTATGTTATCATATTGAATTAATCTCATTAAATCAATAAGGTAACATATTGAGTTAATCTTATTAAATCAATTAAGCTTAGCATATTGAATTAATCTCATTAAATCAATAAGCTAAAATTCTCATTAAGCTTAAAGTCCAAAAACCATGTTGTACTTAAGCTTATTCCCAAATTATTCTAGTCAAACTAGAATGCACTAATTCTTCTAATCATCATGCTCTTTGTGTGTGAGCACCTTATCACCGATCGCTAGCAATACGTAACCGGAACTCTTTTAGATACACAAGCAATGAGCGACATCTAGCAATACATCATTGCTACCCCAGTTACGAAATAAGTCAAGATCCGACTAACCTTTCCGTGACTACTATAATGTATGACCGTGTCCTTCTATCCTTGATATCGAATTGACATCAATCTATGTGTTTCTTGATCCCTGAGTAAACTAACTCAAACAAATGAGCTCAATATCTCCTATTGACTCATTCGAGCCTTCCCATGCATTTTAGTCGTTCTACTCAATCAAGGGACCACGGATATCACTCCCGTCGTATGGGAGGGATAGATCTCATCTACATCACTCACATCCCTCCGCATAATTTGTTATATACCCGATGAATCGCCTTTATGGTCCACCTGTTATAGGTGGCGTTTGAGATACCAAAGTACATAACTCCTTATGTAGGAACCGTAGTAGTGACTTGAGTTTGAGGACTATTCATACCAATAGTCACATGAGAAAGTTTATGACACTCATATGACGATCCATGAAACTTTCTTATGGCGGGTCAGTTCAGTATATATTCTCTAATATATACCCATGTGTCAACTTGATATCATATATCCATGACTTGTGAGATCAAGTCATCAATTGACCTACATGCTAGTCTTTATGTATTAATATTGCCCTTGCATATTAATACTTGACTAGGAACATTTAGGAAAGTGTTCTCTACAGCCTCTCATAATCAATTCTGCCAATTGATGTGCTGTAGATAAGAACCTACTTTTCTAGGGCATTATTATATTAAATTTAGCTGGCACAAGCAAGATGTAAATATAATAACCAATCCTTTGCCTTTATAGAATATGATACAAAATGTTCCCTATTCAACCATCACATGATTGGTTCTAGGGCTATAACTAACACCCTTGCCACAGGCGTGTCGCGCTGGTGCGACACGCCCGTGCCAAATGAGGGCACCGGCGTGTCGCGCCGGTGAGAAATGTGCGACACGCCCATGCCAAGGCGTGTCGGGCGTGTCACACATTTCCAATTCTTATATTGCAATGGATTTTTAATATTGTTTGCAATTATGTTTTTAATTCTTATATTTTACAATTTTTATTGTTTACAATCTTAAACGTTTTTAATATTCTTGTTACTTGTTGAGTTGTTGTTAGTTGTTATTTGTTACATGTATGTGGAGGCTATAAAGTGAGTTTTGACTTTTGAGTGCCCCTAATATATTAATTTTTTTATATATTATTATATTTAAAATATTAAAAAAATCTACCGCTAGAAACCTTAGCCCTAGCGCTTAGGTAAACAGTGACCGCCTACCGTCTAGCGCTTTTTAGAACACTGTTAAAAACTTTAATTTTTTTTTAAAATTTTGCAACGAATCCTGGATTCGTTGCTAAATTAAAATTAAAAAATAAACTTAACGTTTTAAAAACTTTATTTTTTTTTAAAATTTTGCAACGAATCCAGGATTCGTTGCAAATTCGCAACGAATCCTGGATTCGTTGAAAATTTAAAAAAAAAAATTAAACTTTTTAAAACGTTAATTTATTTTTTAATATTAATATTAACTTTGCAACGAATCCAGGATTCGTTACAATTTTAAAAAAAAAATATTTTAAACTTTTTAAAATGTTAATTTATTTTTTAATATTAATTTTGCAACGAATCCTTGATTCGTTGCTATTTTGCAACGAATCCTCGAATTCGTTGCAAAATATTTAAAAATTAACTCATTCGGCAGAACTTGTTTTTTTTTTTTAAATAAATTAAATATCTGCGACGAATTCTGAATTCGTCGCTAAATTATGCGACGAAAATTATTTCCGTCGCAAATTGGCGACGAAAAAATAAATTCATCGCAAATATGTGCAACGAATTCATAATTCGTTGCAGAAATTTGCGACGAATTTATTTTTCGTTGCAAATTGTCGACGAAAATTTATTTCGTTACAAATTTACGACGAAACCTAAAATTCGTCGCTATATTTGTTGCAGATTTACAACGAAAATAATTCATTGCTAAAATTCATCGCCAAAAAACAATTTTTTTTTGTAGTTATCACACAAGACAAAATTAACCATGGGCTGGATTTGAATTGGACCAGCTGGTTACATGGGTCAGAACTATAACCAACTCATTCCTAGACGAACCATTAGCGATTCTAATCCAAAAATAATCATCAACCAACTATTTGAAATGCTAGTTCATGATTTTTTTTTTTATTTTTTTTTTAATAGCCATGGTATCGACGGTAATTGTTGGAATTTTTTTATTTTTTTTATTTTTTGAACAGCTGAGATTTGATCATTTTTAATCAATAATTATGATTTAATAATTATTATTCTTCAATTTTATATATATGTTAATTATTTTATTATTTTAATAAAAAAAATTACTTTTCTTTCTAAATTTTGATTATTTTCAATTTTAATTAAAGGAAGTTCATCTTAGTTTTAAAAAAAAGGAAAATAGTCATTCCGAACGTAAATTTCAATGGTGTTCAATTTATTAATGATTAACTAGAGTAACTTTCAACATCTACGGAATATAATTAAGGAAGTAATAGATACTTTACATTTAAAATTATCTATTTTTATTAAATATTTTAAAAAAATTACTTTAATATTAAGAGAAATGCATGCAAAATATAAATATTATAAAACCATCTATAAATTATAATCGGATGGCGATTATGAGTCATTGAAACATCACTTTGAAATGAAACACCTTACGAAATTTAGAGTCAAACATTCTCAAATATAATTTTTCATATTTTTATCAACGACGATTCAAATTTATTTAAATATTCTAATATAAAATTAAAAAAATTATTAACTAAATTTGTTTTGGTAAAATATCTTTCTTTTAATTTCGAATCTAAATGCAATTTTAAAGATTTTTTATTGAGAATCACTCGTCCCATATACTAAACATTTCAAGAACTATAGTTCACAATTAAAAATTAGTAAGATAAGTAAAAAAGCTTTAATTGAAAATTTTAATAAATTAAATAAATTAATTATTTTTATATTATGATATTTAAAATTATTATTGAAAAACTCATTCATATATGAGTATAATTTATCATTGAATTGATGGCTCTTGATTAATTTAAAAATATTTATTAGGATATCGAATTTTTAATAAATCCTATATTATGTTTATCAATTATGTCATGTTATAAATTTATATATTAAAAATTTGAGAAAAATAAATTAAAATAATTATTTTTTATTTACGATCATATTTTAGTATAATGAAATAATGTGATAGATTTTATAAAATTAATGGAATGGAATCTAAAAAAATTCCATGCAATATACTAATATGTTAGAATCAACATATTAATTATTACAAGATTTAATTTAATATATAAAATTGTTATATTTATTTTTTTACAAAATATTAATATATATTTATTTTTACAGTAATCTTCAATATTTATTATTTTACTTTTCATTTAGTTATAATGGATTTTTAAATATAATATTAATTTTAAATGTATATATTACAAATGCATTTTTATGTCGAAAGAAAAATAGAAAAAAAATATGTTTATTATATCTCTGAAATTTATTTAATGATAATTTAAACTATATATTTTATCTGAAATATTAGTTATATATATTACTATACTTTAATTTTATTTAAAAATTATTTTTCTTTTGTTTCTGTTAATATTTTATAAAATACTAAAAATAATTTATATGATATTTATAAAAATTATAATTTAAAATATGAATTAGAAACTAATATATCCGAACATAAAATATTAATAGCTAGCCGTATTAATTTAAAACTTACAAAAAAAAAACATAACTTTTATCAAAAGGACGGATGAAATATTCACGAGAATTCTCAAGAGAATTATTGTCTTCTTTTTTAATAAAAATTAGTGAAATAAATAGGGAGATAAATATTGATATTTTACGGTGATAATCACAAAAGAATCAAAGGTTTCTCATATTTTTTATCATAGAAAAAAAATCTCGCTTATCCAATATCAACCATTGTAGAAGAATAATCGTTTAATTCTAGAGGTAATACGCTGAATCAAAGACAGTCTACTTTGTCAGATTCTTAATTTGAAAGTAGAAATATTAATTTTCAAAGGATGAGATAAAAGGTTTCGATATTGAAAAAATTAAAACTGTGAGAAAGAAAATGAATAACAACTTTACTTTCTATAAAGTAAGTGGAGTAAAAAAGGTAAACAAATAAGTAGACTTTGATTTCTCTATATTTTAAAGAGATACATAGTTAATTTAAATAAATACAATTTTTTTTATACTTATAATTATTTAATAAATAGTAATAATATTGAACTATTGTGTCAAATTGTAAATTATAATCACTTTGAAAGATTAAGATTAAGAGTCGATATTCTTCTTGGAAGTGTCAGACTCGATGATGCTGAACAACCATGCATCGAACGATTGATTTCAAACCGAAGTTTGAAAAATAATGTACACAATCACTAGATCACATCGTGTCACTGCTAACCAATATAATGTAGCATCTCATGACAACCTTGAATCACTAGGTAGACGTGTATCCATGAATTTTTGCAGATTGGAACGAGCAAAGTAACAAGTTGGGATGGGGCGACCTCTCCCTGTAAAAGAAGCAATTAAGTCTTGAGCCTGGCTAAACTTCTTGGCAATTGGCACTGACGCATGAGCTGCAACAGGGAGTTGGCCTTTCTCTGCGCTCTATTAGTTCCGCTTCTCTCAATCTCACAGATATGCTCATACGCTCCAAATTGCATCAACAACGACGTGAAGGAAGAATCGTGCGAACCCAACTCGAGCAGCACCGCGACTGCACATTCCTTGGTCTTCGGGGAGCCCTCCTTGATCAACTGCACGAGTTTCTCAATGAATGAATGCTTCTCTATCACGCCGCGCCCTTCAGGACGCGATGCGAGAAGAAGAAAAATGGAGAGCGATTCCTCCTCCATGCTGAGGTTCTTGTCGTCCAACAATGTACGTAATGGAGTCATTATTCCGGCTTCAAGGGCTCTGACTCTGTTTTTACAGTTCAGAAGCAAGTTAAAGAGTGCAGTGGCAGCATCTTTCTTCCCTCTGATGGTGCCATTCTGTAGCAGGTCCACCAGCGGAGGGATGCCATTCATGCTTCCTATCAACTCCTTGTTCTCTTCGAGCATTGACAAACTGAACAAGGTCGCGGCTGAGTTCTCCTTCGCCCCCACCGTGCCAATCTTGAGAACCTCTATTATCAGTGGGATCGCGTCTTCTTTGGCTATTAGTCTCTTGTTCAACTCGTCGATGGACAAGTTTAGCAGGGCCGTGACCGCGTGTTCTTTCAACTTTGAATCGGGGTAACTTAGAAGGCTGACCAGTGCAGGTATTCCGCCATGCTTGGCGATCGCAACTCGGTTGTCGGGATTCTCTTTGGACAGCGAACGGATCCGCTTCACTGCCTTGCGCTGCACATCGAGATGAATGCTCGACAATTGCTCGACCAGGGAAGGGATATCTTCCTTGCAATCCAAGCAATCAGAGTCCTCGATCTGTTCGCGCTTCAACAGCTCGATCTTGTTCTTCTCGCACCAATTGAGAATCACGTTTCGAAGAGCGTAGTTGGAAGCTAGCGAAAGGTGAGCTAAATTTTGCCTCGTCTTGGGGCACGTTCGATGGCCTGCGTCCAGCCATTTCTGTATGCTTCGTCGTTCGTAAGTCTACAAGCCAAAAAGAAGGTTTTTGAATTCGATTCGAACTCCAAAGAGAATGCAGCAGCAGTTACCTGTCCTGTTGCGACTATGACGGGATCCATCATGATCTCCAAAGTAATGGGACAGAGGAAGTCACTGGGGATCATCAAGGAAGGGCATTTCTCCAGGTATTTCGGCAAGGTGACATCATCCAAGCCATTGCTGTCTTCGATTCCAGCAATTTGCTTAAATTTCTTGAGCAGATTGATAATCTGTTGGGTGCATTCACCGCTCTGGCCGCCTCTTTCTTTGATGAGCTTCTTGATGGCCATCGTTTCTGCCCTCAAATCTGGGAGGGTCTGCAGATCTAGATTCTTGGCGAGTCTTTCGAGTATGGCATCGTCGGCATTTCGATTTTGCTCCTCGGAGAGTAACACCATCAGATCCATCGCTAATTCCATGTCTTGTGTGTCTGTTCTCCTTTTGGCCCTCTTCAATTGCACGCTCATTAGCTCAACCTGTAAATTTAAATAAATAAAAAAAGGATTTTGTCACAAAGATGAAGAAAAAAAGAGAAAGGAACAGGACAGGCAACCCTACTTGTTCCTTCACTTCGTCCGTAATGCCAAGCTGCTCGTACGGCATGCCATCCAGCGACTGCTTGATTTTTTCGTAAACCATGTGAAATCGTCCCACCATAGCCTCGCTCTCCAACGCCTAAAAGCGAATACGAAGAATTAGGAGAAGAGGGGAACAAGTAGGAATTGAGGCAAGCAATGATCGAACCAGATATATCTTGCTGCCGTCATGGCAGAACCGGAGCAGCTTCCGAGCGGATGTAAAGGCCTTGTGGAGGCAACAGAGCCGATCGTATGCCTCGTCGGTGATCGTATCTTCGAGCTCCTTGATCTCCTCTAAGAAGGGGACGACCAGCTTCATCCGGCGCACTAGGCTGAAGCACTCCTTCCGCTGCATTCGGCGATAGTCCCCGAAGGAGGAGGCGGATTGGATGATCTCCAGTAGCTCCTGAATCAGGTCGTCCACGTCGTGCTCTCGTGGACCTGCCGCATCCTCGTCGAGGACTCTTCCTCCTCGATCAACACCGGGAACGGGGGTCTTCTCCATGGCGGAAAGGGTCGGGGAAGGGATCAGGAGGAGGCGCAGTGAATCAAGGACGGGGGAGGGAGGACGAAGGGGGAGAAGAGAAGAAGCTTAATCCGACGCATGGCTTCTGAGAACTTCGCGGGGAGACGATGAAGCAAATGAGGAATATCCACAAATCTGGTGTTTTCGCTTGCATTTTGCCGCTACAAAAACGTATTTATGGAGGTCGATCATTAGTCCGCGCGTCGATCGATGAACGGTTCTGTTAATTATTGGCACCTCGATTAGATTATTGAAAAATAATAATAATTAAAAAAAAATATTTCAAATGAAATTACGCCAGGAGTAGAAATTCATATTCCTTTTTTTAAAAAAAAAAAAAAAATCTTTTGGTCGTTGCATAATTGACTTTAAACTCATATGTAAAGAATGGCTATTATATTCAAAAATTTTCACAACTCTATTAAGGATTAAGATCGGATCTTTTTAAACTCGATCACATCTTCATTGAAGAGTCATGTGCGGCGAGGACCAGCAACAACTACGGATCAGATCGCATCTATCCAATGACATTAATGCCTTAGTGATAGCTTCTACCTAGAGCAGGACATACCCTTTAAAGGATTTAGCCAATGACTTTGAGATGGCTATACTCGGAAGAGATAAATTATGAAAAACATATTGCTCAACTCGGTGCAACTCTTCTACCATGCTAACCAAAAGGTTCTTCCATGGAAACAACTATGATTCACTATTGGATAAGTACCAAGTGGTCACTACCAACCATTAATAAGAAAATACGATCACATAGATAAGTTTCTCAAATATCTAAAATGTATATTCAACTTTCGTATTTATCAAAATATTTATTTATTTTTCATTATACCCTTTTTTTTATTAAGGGTCGAGTGTTATTATATCATTAATCAACTGTGATATAAACAATCGACTATATTAGTCAATTTTTAAATTTATTATACTCGATTTATAGACATCAATCAATTGCTAAATTTCTTATTCAATTTATCATAAATTTGGACTAATAGTCGATTGATTCTAATGCATTAGTCGTGTTGGAAGATGATGAAGTAAAATACATATTTACTTCTACTTGTGAAAATTAAATTATATTTGATTGGTGATGTACAAAACTGCACTGCTTAGTAATTTCTGCGAACTCTGATCCTGCTGAAGACTCACAATCAAAATGGAAATCACGAGTTGTAAATTCGAACTTTCATCACAGGTTCACAATGTCACAATTCAAATACACACTTGCAATCTCTTCTTATGCACAACCCTATTAGGACATGTGTGCCCACTAGAAGGGGAGGGGGGGTGAATAACGTCGTTCGTCGTCGTGTGATGGATCTCGATCGTGTTTGCTACAAAATGTGTTATACGCAGTGGAAATTGAAATAATACAATACAAAATGCACAAACACAATCACACGATAAGATGGTGTAACATGGTTCGTATAGTTCATACTCTACGGATTAGACTCTAAAAACCCTAGCGTTGTAAACACACACCACTAATCACAAATACTCATTCTCGACAATAAGTCAGAGGTAGAGAAACCTCTTACAGTGATTACAAAATTAATACTAAACAAATACAAGCAAATACAAAATGAATACAATAATCTATGTAAAAAGAACTTTACAAATGAACTTTTTGATATTTGTTTGTTTGGTTGCTTGAGTTGCACTTGGAGACCTTGAATTGCAGTAGCAAATAGCTCCAAAACTCTTCAAAGAACCATAGCCAAATCCCTCTGCACGAGCTGCTTTTATAACCTGCATTCGGATTGGATTTCGCCTAGCAGTCGACTAATCGGAATCATTAGTCGACTACTTCTGTAGCCGTTGTCTCACAATGGCATGAGCCACGTTGGATAAGTTCCAACGGATAGACCATCAGTCGACTGATCATGCCCATCAGTCGACTGATCGAGTCATCACTTGTCACGCCCCGAGGGCCTATTCGCCATCCAAATGACGGAAAAGCCCCTTAGTGACAATATTCATAAACACAATACTGGAACCAGATCTGGTAAAAACTCCGAAATAATATAGAAATATAATTATTTTATGGATCGCATGCATGCACAACTAAGTATCAATTAATTAAAAGTAAAATACATTTTTAACACTAAATCCAATTTAAACAAAATCCAAAATGCATAAACAAATTACGATAACAACAAAAGAAAAATCGAACGACATCTCGATCAAATGCTATGGGACCAGCACGGCCAGAGACTCTCTGAGCGACACAATGGTAAGTCAACTGGACTCATCCTCTATTAGCTAACCTGGAGAATATGAGAAAAAGGGGGTGAGTACAACCACTCAGTGGGTGGATAGAATAAAGTGCATAATCATAATGAACATAATGGATAGCCAGACATAATGAACATAATGAAAGTCAAAGAAACCAACTAGAGTATCTCAAACCTCAGAGTATCTGTATCAGTCCGCCACTAACCTGGACAGCAATATAATAAATACATCTATAACACATAACCAACTGCAAATCTACAAGTAATGAATATCAAAAAACCGCGACAAAGCCTCGACTCTCGAGGTAATGCGAAGAGGTACTATCTACTAACTATCACAAACGAGACTCGTGGGTCAACAAGCAAGATACGAAGTACTGTCTATGAAGTGTTGGTCATACTAGCAGGAGTACAGTCGTCAGACCAAATACAATATGTATCCTATATGCATGTCAATCATATGCAACAACCAAGACAGCAACCAAAATGCAGCAAACACAAACAAATGCAATCCATGCGATATGCATGCAATGTATATGACATGGTCACCTGCGCTATCCCCGCCTCCTGTGATGGAGTGAGGCCGGGTAGGGCTATGACAACTGTGCACTCTGCCATCACAACTCCTGAGTGACCGAGTGGACAGGATGATGTCGGAGTACACCTATCCTCCTACCCCAAACAGAGTGGGGGAGCAAAGCTCTCATCTCCCGGTGTCGTAGACCAGAGGAGGGATCCCTACCCGCTACCACGCTGCATCTCAGCTACCCATGAGCGGACCAGCGGAGCCTGACAGAGCAACTGCACACACCCTCCTGATGTACCACTAACCCATGAGTGGCGGCCATGTAACTAACTCGCAGCTCACTACAAAGGAGTCACAAGATGGTGCATGTCCCTAAAGCATATAACACCAACCAATATACGTCTCAAAATAATATGTACAAATAAATGAGTACATATAGATGACCTAGGTATACAGGGAAAGTATATCTAAAAGCTAGTCAAGTGCATATTACAACTCCTAAAATAAGTACATCAAGGTAGTTAAACATAGAGTTCCAACCCTTCTAACATGAACACCTATCACGATCGATAAGATCATAAACCTTCTCCTAACACATCGAGACGATCAAGTCTAAATTATACCATTTCTACCAATTCAATCCTTCATGCTACCACATGCTACTATGAACAGGTCGCGTGGGTACTTAAGATGTAAGGTAGTCCTTTAGCTACAACCGATATACAATTCCAATTATCACTAACTCCGAACGGACAATACCAGAGTATAACTTTATGGTAAGTCATCTCATCCATGATTGGGAAACATGATCGACCCCAGATATACAAAGCAACCATAGAAAATTCTACTGTAAACTTTCTCAACTACCAATGAGAGACTTAGTTGACAGCCGAAATAGGAGAAAACAGTATATACTCTCTAAGGATCATGCCACCTCTGATAGTTCAATCACAATATCCACCGAACCAATAAGTAGATCAAACCTATACCAACAACATCCACCAATAAGTATGACCGAATTATTATGTCTAGGATTCCAACACCTAGGGTTATATCATTGTCGTTTCATTCCTTAGATTCGCTCCTAAGAGATAACCTCATCTAAATTATACTATCTCTATAGCAATTGAATGTCCCTATACCAACGAGCACGTCTGAGTTATTACACCTAGGATTCTACTAATGTTGTTTTATTCCTAAGATCTGCTCCTACGGAATCACCTCACCTAAGTTATACTATCTACTAATCTCAATCATGGTATCAATCGCGATAATACATAACCAAATAAGCATTTAACCATGATGTCCAATAATTACAGCAAAAAAAACATATTAATGGAGATCAATGACAGAAGTTAATTAAGTTATAACTAAAGGGGTCATGTCAATACGAAATCAAGACAATACTAAAAAGAGCATTCAGTGCAAATACACTATAAACCACATAAGCAACGTAATCATATTACCATGCACAAAAATCTAGAGAGTCAAAGAACCAATATATACCTTCTAAGAATTTATCTCATCCTAGTCATATTATCCTACTAGTCCAATCCTAATACTAATCCAACCAATAATAGGTAAACATCTACCAATAACATCTAACAATTTATATCACAGCGAAAACTAGGCGCATATAATCGTAATAGCAATCAATAACTATATGCTAACGAATATCAAACAACCTAGAACCTAGGTTCAACGGTTATAAGGTTAAAGCAATACTAGTCAGATCCCCAAGTGAAAACATAATACAACCTATGAAAATAGCATAACAAATATAACCAATACAAATATGCACTAAATTCTGAAATTATAAAATCCACCCACCTCTAACTGTCGAACGCCAGCTATCTTCAAATCCGATGATTTGCTTCAGCTTTCGACTCTTTTCATCTAGGCTAGTCATCAAAGGAGAAATTCGAGTCTTTTGCTTCTTCCTGTGAACTGTCTTCCTAAACATCCACAATCCCAAAACTGCGGCGGCAATGGAGATAGGCCAAGCTAGTTTTGTCTTAGAGAATGGTAAGAGTGCAATGGGAAGCTTCCACCAAAGCACCCCTTTCTTCTCTTCGACATTAGCCAAAATGCAATCAGGGACAAATTTCTCATCGTCCATTTTAACAGAAGAATCACAGCTCGCATCTTGCGTGCTCATGTACACGACAAACTCCTCTTTTTTGGCTCTGCAAACCCCGCCATTCTCCCTTCAATTCCATTGCTTCCTCCTCGTCGTCTTTGTTGGTGATCTCGTGCTCATCTTTAGGTATCACAAACGCGACCTTGCCATCCAGTAGGCTTATCGAGGGCGGCCAAGTGATCGCCTCCTCATTGTTGGCGATTTCAAACCACGCGGCTCCTTCCTGGCCTGTCTCCATGGAATCGAGCATGCAATTGTCGAACTCGATGATCCCGTCCTCCATCGAGTTCTTGATGAAGAGGATCTCCCAATCCTCGAGGTCGAGGTGCCCTTCCATGGAGGTTGCGGCGGTGGCAGAGGAGGAGGTGGTCGCAAGCTCGCGAAGAGGGGAAGCGACGGCTCGGGATTGGAAGAGGGAGGCCACGCGATGGGGAGACGACGCAAGGGAGGGGGAAAAGCTCGAGCGGCGGCGGCTCGATCGTGAGAAGGGAAACAGGATTCCCTAAATTTAAGTTTTTAGAAAAATTATAACCTGGGCTTAATTATATACCTAGGGCTTAATTTGGATAACCTCAATTTTAATTGATATCATGATTAATAATAATTTGTTTTATTCTAATCTAATAAAAAATTTTATCCCGAAATCATCAACTAAATAAATAACTAATTCCCTTTTAATTAGATAATAAATAAATGTATTTTTATTTATCACGTTTTAAATTATACTATTATTAATTTACTCAAATTAAATTATATATATATATATATATGTATATATATATATTTTCGATATATTACATTCTCCCCCACTAATAAAAATTTGGTCCCCAAATTTCCTACTTGATATACCCTAATAAGGTGTCCTATCTATATGTCGTTCTTCTACTCTAAGTAGTTTCTTCATCAGAATCTCATTACCACCCAATCTCAATCCAATAGATGATCGACATTCTTATATCTAGAGTATGATCTTGAACTCCAACTATAATTTCCACAACGTAAATAAACCAAGTACATACTTCCATATGTGAAAGTTACTATGTACTTCTACGAATAGGCAACCCCATGTATCTTATCTCTCTTCCAACTTATTCTAATATCTTCACATCTCAAATTGTCAGATCTTAAACCAATAAAATTGTCAGATCTTAAACTTCTCTGTGGTTTATGAGTCCACCATATTTCCACTGCGCAACTCTGGTCCATATCTCAGTCGGTTACTAGTCTTGTCAACTTCAGCAAGTGTGAGATCTAGTACTTTTGTGCTAAGCTTTTTATATATCAGAATTTCTTACTCCAAGTGGATGGTAGTCTAGTTTCAAGTCAAGGTATGACTATCAAATCCAAAGACGACTCCTTTACTTCATAGCGGGATGCTAGAATCTCCCTTGGTAGTGTCATTATAACTAACCTACAAGGTTGAAGTATTAGAATTCTACTAAGAATTATCGAGATATAAAGGAATGTGAACTATCTATATCTCAACTAGAATAGGGTAAACCAGAACGATACCTTGTATACCAGACCCATCGGCTCGCTGAGTCATCTCGATCAGTATAACCCGGTCTCACCTTATTCAATAAATATCAATGAGGAATTCAAACATTCTAATCCGGATATAGGCTATAAGACCTTGGACAAACTAAAGCATATGATCATAGTCCTGGGCTCCTTAATAGGGTAAAAATTCTACAAGTCACTTAAATTTCCCCAATGTAATCCATGACGTTTCGATCACCTTGCTTACAATTCAGAAACTCTCGATGACAACTTATACCAACAGAGATTAGAAAATACTCTCTCTCAAAGTCTCTTGGAATAGTATCAAAGTGATACTCTGCTCCACGAAATCATCAGCTGCATTTTCCACCATGTGTTGGCCTGATCTTCTAGATTGTCCATCTATGCATGAGCAATCCATGGACCGATATCCCCTAACATAAGGTAAAACAACCCTTCATCGTTTTGGTCAGTGTAGATATACACGCCTTATCTATGAACAAATCACTGGTAGTAGAGACTGATACTCTCTGAGGGGTTACTTCTTTCACTTCCAAATTAGTGGCTAGCGAGTCTAACCTTAGCCTCTTAATTCGACATCAGTCGACACCTCTAAAGAGTCTACGTTTTCCAACCTCAAGAGTAGGTCCTATAGCATCAATAGGTCGCTTTCGAGGTCGACCTCGTCCGCAACCATGAGTAGGGAAAATTTCACTAGGTAGCATTTCCTACAGTAACCAATTAAGTGAGTACCCCACTAAAGAACATATTGACAACTTCCTATTACTCAAGGAAAGTACAATGACCATTTAAGACAATACTTTTTCCTATAGCTCAGAGATGTCCTTCAGCTTGCCTGGTCCCAAAACACAAAAGTCCAAAATCAAAGGACAAGAAAACCTCGAAACACAAAACCCACAAATTGAAATCGCAAACCTGGCTCTGATACCAATAAAATTGTCACGCCCCAAGGACCTATTCGCCATCCAAATGACGGAAAAGGCCCTTAGTGACAATATTCATAAACACAATACTGGAACCAGATCTGGTAAAAACTCCGAAATAATATAGAAATATAATTATTTTATGGATCGCATGCATGCACGACTAAGTATCAATTAATTAAAAGTAAAATACATTTTTAACACTAAATCCAATTTAAACAAAATCCAAAATGCGTAAACAAATTACGATAACAACAAAAGAAAAATCGAACGACATCTCGATCAAATGTTGTGGGACCAGCACGACCAGGGACTCTCTGAGCGACACAATGGTAAGTCAACTGGACTCATCCTCTATTAGCTAACCTGGAGAATATGAGAAAAAGGAGGTGAGTACAACCACTCAGTGGGTGGATAGAATAAAGTGCATAATCATAATGGACATAATGGATAGCCAGACATAATGAACATAATGAAAGTCAAAGAAATTAACTAGAGTATCTCAAACCTCAGAGTATCTGTATCAGTCCGCCACTAACCTGGACAGCAATATAATAAATACATCTATAACACATAACCAACTGCAAATCTACAAGTAATGAATATCAAGAAACCGCGACAAAGCCTCGACTCTCGAGGTAATGCGAAGAGGTACTATCTACTAACTACCACAAATGAGACTCGTGGGTCAACAAGCAAGATACGAAGTACTGTCTATGAAGTGTTGGTCATACTAGCAGGAGTACGGTCGTCAGACCAAATACAATATGTATCATATATGCTTGTCAATCATATCTGACAACAAGGCACGAACGAAATCTGAACACAAACAAATGCAATCCATGCGATATGCATGCAATGCATATGACATGGTCACCCCCAGCGCGATCGGCCTCGCCTCAGCGATGGTGAGGAGTGGGTAGGGCTATGACAAGCTGTGCACTCTCTGTCATCACGCTCTGAGTGGCCAGAGTGGGACGAGGATCTTTGTCGGAGTACACCTATCCTCCTACCCCAAACAGAGTGGGGGAGCAAAGCTCTCATCTCTCGGTGTCGTAGACCAGAGGAGGGATCCCTACCTGCTACCACGTTGTATCTCAGCTACCCATGAGCGGACCAGCGGAGCTTGACAGAGCAACTGCACACACCCTCCTGATATACCACTAACCCATGAGTGGCAGTGTGCGCAAGCCATGTAACTGACTGCAGGCTCACTACAAAGGAGTCGCTGCTCGCCAGCATGCAATCATGCAAGATGGTGCATGTCCCTAAAGCATGTAACACCAACCAATATACGTCTCAAAATAATATGTACAAATAAATGAGTACATATAGATGACCTAGGTATACAGGGAAAGTATATCTAAAAGCTAGTCAAGTGCATATCACAACTCCTAAAATAAGTACATCAAGGTAGTTAAACCTAGAGTTCCAACCCTTCCAACATGAACACCTTGTTAGTAATATATGAGAGATGTCCTAAGGCAATCGCCTTATGTATGAACCATTTATGTGATAAATGAAGATTCACTATTTGAGTATACATGTCTTATGTATTTGATTGGATCTTAAACTCATTTACTGAATGTCCACGATACGATTCACAGCATGAGAGAATTTGTGATTGGATCACAACTAGTGAGTATCTCTACATGTGTAATTGTGATGTATCGGAATTATCCTAGTCGATGAATTGATGGATTTGGACACCATCGATTACATCGAGACTAAGCAGTATACTCCTTGGTGTATCAAGCGGTGATTCTCCTTTGGTGGAGACATTGTGATGTCGGAGTTAATCGTGGATGCTAGTTATGGTAACTAGTTCATTGGAGTGACCGGTAGTAAGACTTCATATGGTTCTCTGCATATATAGATATGTCGATGAAGTTCTTCTTGTGGCTTAAGTCGATGTTCCTTTGACTTGCGGTATTCAAGTCATCTTGATCATGGAGACTTATGCTTTGACATCTTAAGCAAACATCTCTAAGGAGATGTGGACCGAGATGATTGGGTATAAGTCGAAGTGATCGAAGGTGTTTGAATAGCCTATAAAGGATTCACCACTCCTTGCGAGGAGATGTATACCCATGGCCTCGTCGGATTATTACTAAAGTCTTTGGCGAAGCATTACATGTTTAGAGTAAAGGTACTCTTGATACATGTGGGTAACTAGAATCAGTAGGACGAGAAATGATACTTGGGCTAGGTGTGGCGTATCCTAGTGGGGATGACACAATAGACCATGTCCCGAACCAAGTGGGTATAAGATGAGTGAAGGGAATGGGGCACGATTCATTCGAGCTCTTGAAGGGTTTGAAATAGTTACGGATCAACCGCTTGATCTTTTCGGTTAATTGGGGGATCATGATGTACTACTAGGTGCCACTCATGATCGTTCTATAATTAATGGTTAATTATAGACGGCCAACATAAACCGAGAACCTATTTGGTCACACGCACAACGAGTGTAATCCAAAGGATTTAAAACGAGCTTGAGACGGAGATTCTCAGACCGAGAGAAACTATGTTTGGTTGGACCAAACATAAAGCGAGCATGAAATTGTTTCAGTCGCAATGGAAGCGTGGATGGGCTGCGTCTTATGAAGACGTAATGGATGGACCAAAATGGTTTGGTTCTAATCCAATGGATAAGAATAAACCAAAGGGTTTGGTTTATTTTAAACGAATGAACCAAAAGTTGGTTCGGTTCGTTTTAACTTAAAATAAACCATCATGGTTTGGTTTATTTTAACTTATCCTAATGGAGCGGGTTAACGGGCTTTATGGATATGATCCATTAACCATTAAGAGAATTAGTTCTATATAAAAGAGGGCTTAATGGATAATTAAGCCCTAATAATCCAAAATCAAAACCCTAGCCTCCAAGGAGGGTTGTGCCGCCCAACCTCCTTGCCGCCCGGCTTGATTGTCTGTAGTCTAGCTCCTTGCGGCGACCAAGCTTCAGCCGGTGAACCTCCGGCGACCCTCCGGTGATCTCCTATAGGTTTGGCATCAAGGTGAGGCTTTTCTCTCCTTGTTTTGGCCGGCGCCTACTCCTCCACCAAGCTGTCCAGTTTTCTGGACAGCTTCTCCTCCTCTCGTCGGAGCGTCGTTTGGACGACGGTTAGTGCTCCGACAGCGCTAACATACCGGGATTTGATCTCCGGTAATCCTCTGAGGTGGAGGACGGCGATTCGGCCAAGCGGTTGACGAACACCTCTCGGAGAAGCGAAGTTTTGAGAACTCGCTTTTGGATCCGAATTTGGATTCGGATCGTGATCATCTCGATCACGCGTCTTCAACACGAGGCTAGTAACCCGCACGAAGACGAAGCTCGTGACTTAGCGAAGTCATCCCGAGGAGCTCGGCGTGGATACGGATAGAGACGATTCTTACGAGGATCGTTCCGGTTGATGCCGTTCCCGCTACACGTCATACGGAAGGTATAACGTAGTTTAATTTCCTTTTATTGCAATTTTAATTTACGGTTATGTCTACACTTGTTGTAATAGCATGCGTGTGTTGTGTGTGTTGTAATAAATAGGAGTATTTATTATTTTTATTGCTTCCGCTGTGCTCATGTTTACGAAACATGATCGAACACACACACGCCACGGTGCCGGAAACCCAACAGTGGTATCAGAGCCCAGGTTGTGTTTCGACATAATCGTAAAAATGGTTTTGCGATAGTCATAATGTATTTCTGGAAGTTTTCTAAATTTTGGAAATTTAGAAGTATTTATGGAAATTTTTCAATTTTGGAAAGTCTAGAAGTATTTATGGAAATCTTCCACTTTTGGAAAGTTGGAAGTATTTATGGAAATTGATATTTTCCATAAATAAAATATTTGATTAGATTCTGAAAATTTGTTTCCTAATTTAATCATGATTTGATTTGGGAAATCAAATCTTAAAATATTTTATTTCCATAAGTAGTTTAATGATTTAGGAAATTGGTTTCCTAAATAGATTTTCCTTAATCAAATAATTCCATGAATAAAATATGTGATTAGATTTGGAAATTTGTTTCCTAATTTAATTATGATTTGATTTGGAGAATCAAATCTTAAACATATTTTATTTCCATAAATAGTTATGACATATAAGGAAATATATACATGACATAATTGTATGCCATGTAATTGCATTAGATGCATAACATTATGCCATGCGTGTTGTGACATGTAGATGTATGCCATGTATGCCATGCCATGTAGATAATAGTTATTTGCATGCAAAGAGGATGAGACATAAAACCCTAACTCAATATTAAAGCCTACACCTTCCATTAATATGGTTAGAACCAGAGTTCTGTTTCTTGTTTGGGTTGTTGGACTCACTCCAAGCCCGGCTCGAACCTGAACATGTTCAAATCATTGGAATAGTTTAACTCTAATATGGTAAGAGTCAGAGGTCAATCGTTAGTTTGGGTTGTTGGACTCACTCCAAGCAAGCTAATTGGTTGAATGCGCTCTAACCATATTAAAACTATTTCGCGATTAATGGGTCGGCTTTAACTTGGAGCATCGATTTGTTGGACTCACTCCAAGGTCGATGTGAAGGGAGGTGCAGTTGGGTGCTATGCATATGATGCATACTTGTTAATGTGTTAACAACCCAATGTATGTGTAAACATTCAATTAGTTGATAGCACATTGTGATAGTTACATATACATGATATGTAATCGGTATACTTGATACCCACCATCATAGCTAAGAATGGCTTGTTGGACTCACTCCAAGGTTGTTCTTATCTATGATGGATATCAGCCCATTCGGAGATGGACCTACGATCTCCCGAAGTGATTTTGGGGTTTTTGAATTCGAAAAATGAATGGGATTTATAAATGTATATTGATGCAATTTTAAAATCATCTTTCTTATATATGCTCGTTTTGTATTTCTAAGTTAATATATTGATCATGATGTGTTTGAATTTGCGTTCCATTTTGGATTCAAATAAATTGACTGGGCCAAACTTCTTGGACTAGCTTAGAAACTTGAGAATTGTTCTCAAGGTGGAAAAGCTTGCGTATGTCCTCGAAGCGCCTCTTCCCGCCCATCCTAGTGACAATGTAACTCTGGACCAATTGTTGGCCTATCAGAAACATGTGAGAGATTCTGAGCTGGCGAGTTGCATCATGCTAACGGCGATGGTACCTGAGCTGCAAAAGCAGCATGAGCATATGGATGCTAATACTATGGTCTTCCATCTTCATGAGTTGTTCGATGAGAAAGCGAGATCCGAAAGGTTCGAGGTCTCTAGGCTCCTCTTCACCACGAAGATGCAAGAAGGTTCGTCTGTAGTACAGTTTGTGCTAAAGATGAACGGATACATCGAGCGGTTAGCTACCCTCGGTTTTGTGATGGATCATGAGTTAAGTATTGACTTAATTCTGCATTGTTTGCCCAAGAGTTTCTCGCAATTTGTGATGAACTATCGGATGAACAAATTGGAATCCACCATTCCCGAGCTCCTCAATATCTAAAGACCGTGGAGCCTTCGTGAAGCATGAGGAGAAGGCGGTTCTCATAGTTGATTCCTCAAAGAAAGGTTCTAAGAGGAAAAAAAAGCGAGAAGAAAGGAAAGAAAAAGGCAAAGAAGGCGGAACCCGGTAAAAGGGCACTTGCCATCATCGTGCAAGGAAGGCCAGGGCGAAGAAAGCGCAAGACTTATCTTGAGTCCATGAAGAAGAAGAAGGCATCCGATGCCCCATCTTCTTCGTATCTTCTTCGTTATTGATTGTCATTCTATTTCCTTAGACACTTGGGTATTGGATACCGGGTGTAGCTCACATATATGTAATGACATACAGGGCTAAGGAATAGAAGAAGACTTGTCGAGAGTCAAATTTGCGAGTTGGCAATGGAGCAAAGGTTCCGTCGCCGCCATCGGAACTTATTTCTTTGAAGCTCCTAGTGGACTAGTCTTAGAATCGGACAATTTCTATTATGTTCCTTCTCTAATAAAGAACATTGTTTCTATTTAAATAGAAATGGTTTCCATTTAACGCTTTAGTAATAATTGTTGTTATATAACTTTGAATGCGTACTTTATGGAACTGGAACTTTGAGTAATGGCATTTATACGCTTGGACGATCCAAAGGACATATTCAATATCGAAGCGAGCAACACGCTGCTCAAAGGATAATCAAATGGACTCCTATATGTGGCATTGTCGTCTTGGCCATATAAGCAAGAAACGCATGTCCGAATTACACCGTTGTGGAATTCTGGAATCGTTTGAATTGGATTCATACGATACATGCGAATCATGCTTAAAAGGCAAGATGACTAAGTTACCTTTTACTGGAAAAGGTGAACGAGTGGGAGAGTTACTAGGTCTAGTACATACTGATGTATGTGGACCTATGTCAACTCAAGCATTAGGAGGCTATAGCTACTTCATTACCTTCACCGATGATCACTCACGGTTTGGGTATGTGTTCTTGATGAAACACAAGTCTGAAGCCTTTGAAAGGTTCAAAGAATTCAGAAATGAAGTAGAGAAACAACATGACAAGAGTATTAAAATACTTCGATCGGATCGAGGTGGTGAATACTTAAGTCAAGAGTTTCTTGATTATCTAAGAGACAATGGCATATTGTCTCAATGGACTCCGCCCTATACACCACAAAGATAATGGTGTATCCGAGAGGCGAATCGATCTTGTTGGACATGGTCAGGTCAATGATGAATCATGCGACTCTTCCCAAGTCCTTTTGGGGTTATGCACTTCAGACAGCTGTTTACTTGTTAAACAGAATGCCTACCAAGGTAGTCTCTACTACTCCATATGAGATATGGGCTAGTAAGAAACCTCATGTATCTTACTTGAAGATATGGGGTTGTCCTGCTTATGTGAAGCTGACCAGACGTATAAATTGGATGCTAAGTCCGATAAATGTCTATTTATTGGATACCCTAAGGAAACAAGGGGTTACCAATTCTATCATCCCGTGGAACAAAAGGTGTTTGTTTCAAGGCATGTGTGTTTCTAGAGAAAGAGTTTCTCTCAAGAAAACAAAGGAGAGTGTCGTCGAGCTTGAGGAGGCTCGAGAGACTCAAATAGACATTGATGAGATACGGTGAAGCACAACAAGACAACTCATAGTGATGAGCAATCTACGATTATTGTAACACCACATCTTCGTAGATCCGGTAGAACACGCAATATTCCCCGAGAGATATGGATTTCGTAAGTGAATCGAACGACGTGTTACTCATTGATGATGAGGAGCCTACCATTATGAAGAAGTGCCAAGTTCGAAGGGATAAGTGGCTTGGTGCCATGAAGTCGAAATGGATTCCATGTACGAAAACCAAGTTTGAACTTGTCGACTCCACCAAGGCATAAAGCCTATAGGGTGCAAGTGGTTTTCAAGAAGAAAACCGACATGGATGGTAATGTGATTACCTATAAGGCTAGATTGGTGGCGAAAGGATATCGCCAAAAACAAGGTGTTGATTATGACGAAACCTATTCGTAGCTATGCTTAAATCCATTCGATGCTCCCGCCATAGCGGCTCATTATGATTATGAGATATGGCGGATGGATGAAAACAGCTTTCCTTAATGGAAACCCGCCGAGGACGTGTATATGATACACCGAGGGTTTCACATCGGTTGATAAAACCTAGGTATGCAAATTGCATGACGATCCATTTATGGATTGAAGCAAGCATCCAGAGTCGAATATCCGCTTTGATGAGACGATCAAAAAGTTTGATTTCTCACAAAATCCGCATTTAACCTTGTGTGTACAAGAAGGTTAGTGGGAGTGCAGTCGTGTTCCTAGTATTGTATGTCGATGACATATTACTTATAGGAAACGATGTGTCAATCTTACAGTCAGTTAAGGTTTGGTTATCCAAGACATTCTCCATGAAAGACCTGGGAGAAGCAACCTACATCCTTGGGATTAAGATCTATAGAGATAGATCGAAACGGTTGCTTGGTCTTTCGCAGTCTACATATATAGACCGAAAAGCAAAGAGGTTTAGCATGTCGGAATCCAAGAAAGGTTATCCGCCCATCGTGCATGGGGTACACCTTTCAAGTCTATGTGTCCGCGCACGTAAGACGAGAGGATTTGCATGAGTAAGATTCCCTATGCATCCGCAATAGGATCTATCATGTATGCTATGTTATGTACGAGGCCCGATGTATCGTATGCTCGAGTGTCACGAGCAGATACTCACCGATCCAGGAATGGATCATTGGGCGGCTGTTAAGACGATCCTTAAGTACTTGAGAAGAACTAAGGATGTGTTCCTAATATATGGAGAAGGGGACATGGTGATACGTGGGTATACGGATGCGGATCGCATGCATAAGGATGATTCCATGTCTTAGTGCGGGTATGTATTCACCTAGAATGGAGGCGCAATAAGTTGGAAAGGTTCCAAGCTTGACACTATAGCGGATTCTCGCCACTAAGGCGTAATACGCTTGCAGCCTTGAAGCAAGAAAGGAAGCGGTTTGGATCAAGTAGTTCATCTATGAACTTGATGTGGTCTCATCAATGATCCAAACATGTGCTTCACGCCATCATCTTATCGAGAGATCAGAGGGAATGAAATACAAATCGAGAAAATTCCCACCGAAAGGAACTTAGCGGATCCTTTGACTAAGGCATTACCTCAAAGTAAGTTTGAGGGTCATGTTCGAGCTTATGGTATTGGATACCGTAGCGATTGGCATTAGGCCAAGTGGGAGTCTGTTAGTAATATATGAGAGATGTCCTAAGGCAATCGCCTTATGTATGAACCATTTATATGATAAATGAAGATTCACTATTTGAGTATACATGTTTTATGTATTTGATTGGATCTTAAACTCATTTACTGAATGTCCACGATACGATTCACAGCATGAGATAATTTGTGATTGGATCACAACTAGTGAGTATCTCTACATGTGTAATTGTGATGTATCGGAATTATCCCTAGTCGATGAATTGATGGATTTGGACACCATCAATTCTGTCGAGACTAGCACGAGGTATACTCCTTGGTGTATCCAAGCTTGATTCTCACCGGGCCGGAGACATTGTGATGTCCGGAGTTAATCGTGGATGCTAGTTATGGTAACTAGTTCATTGGAGTGACCACCGTAAGACTTCATATGGTTCTCTGCATATATAGATATGTCAATGAAGTTCTTATCTGGCTTAAGTGCGATGTTCCTTTGACTTGCGGTATTCAAGTCATCTTGATCATGGAGACTTATGCTTTGACATCTTAAGCAAACATCTCTAAGGAGATGTGGACCCGGGATGATTGGGTATAAGTCGAAGTGATCGAAGGTGTTTGAATAGCCTATAAAGGATTCAACACTCCTTGCGAGGAGATGTATACCCATGGCCTCTCGTCGGATTGTTACTAAAGTCTTTGGCCAAAGCATTACATGTTTAGAGTAAGGTACTCTTCGATACATGTGGAGTAACTAGAATGTGAGGACGAGGAAATGATACTTGGGCTAGGTGTGACGAGTCACTTAGTGGGGATCGACACAATAGACCATGTCCTGAACCAAGTGGGTATAAGATGAGTGAAGGGAATGGGGCACGATTCATTCGAGCCATCTTGAAGGGTTTCGTAAATAGTTCTGATCAACCGCTGATCTTTTGGTTAATTGGGGATCATGATGTACTACTAGGTGCCACTCATGATCGCTCTATAATTAATGGTTAATTATAGAGCCAACATAAACCGAGAACCTATTTGGTCACACGCACAACGAGTGTAATCCAAAGGATTTAAAACGAGCTTGAGAATGGGATTCTCAGACCGAGAGAAACTATGTTTGGTTGGACCAAACATAAAGCGAGCATGAAATCATTTCAGTCGCAATGGAAGCGTGGATGGGCTGCGTCTTATGAAGACGTAATGGATGGACCAAAATGGTTTGGTTCTAATCCAATGGATGAGAATAAACCAAAGGGTTTGGTTTATATTAAACGAATGAACCAAAGGTTGGTTCGGTTCGTTTTAACTTAAAATAAACCATCATGGTTTAGTTTATTTTAACTTATCCTAATGGAGCGGGTTAACGGGCTTTATGGATATGATCCATTAACCATTAAGAGAATTAGTTCTCTATAAAAGAGGGCTTAAGGGATTGTTAAACCCTAATAATCCAAAATCAAAACCCTAGCCTCCAAGGAGTTGGGTTGTGCGCCAACCTCCTTGCCGCCCAGCTTGATTGTGCTTCAGCTCCTTGCCGGCGACCAAGCTTCAGCCGGTGAACCTCCGGCGACCCTCCGGTGATCTCCTATAGGTTTGGCATCAAGGTGAGGCTTTTCTGTCCTTGTTTTGGCCGGCGCCTACTCCTCCACCAAGCTGTCCAGTTTTCTGGACAGCTTCTCCTCCTCTCGTCGGAGCGTCGTTTGGACGACGGTTAGTGCTCCGACAGCGGCTAACATACCGGAGATTTGATCTCCAGTAATCCTCTGAGGTGGAGGATGAAGGATTCGTCAAACGGTTGACGAACACCTCTCCGGAGAAGCGAGTTTTGAGAACTCGTTTTGGATCCGAATTTGGATTCGGATCGTGATCATCTCTCGATCACGTCGTCTTCAACACGAGGCTAGTAACCCGTACGAAGACGAAGCTCGTGACTTAGCGAAGTCATCCCGAGGAGCTCGGCGTGGATACGGATAGAGACGATTCTTACGAGGATCGTTCCGGTTGATGTCGTTCCCGCTACACGTCATACGGAAGGTATAACGTAGTTTAATTTCCTTTTATTGCAATTTTAATTTACGGTTATGTCTACACTTGTTGTAATAGCATGCGTGTGTTGTGTGTGTTGTAATAAATAGGAGTATTTATTATTTTTATTGCTTCCGCTGTGCTCATGTTTACGAAACATGATCGAACACACACACGCCGCGATGCCGGAAACCCAACACACCTATCACGACCGATAAGATCATAAACCTTCTCCTAACACATCGAGACGATCAAGTCTAAATTATACCATTTCTACCAATTCAATCCTGCATGCTACCACATGCTACTACGAACAAGTCGCGTGGGTACTTAAGATGTAAGGTAGTCCTTTAGCTACAACCGATATACAATTCCAATTATCACTAACTCCGAACGGACAATACCAAAGTATAACTTTATGGTAAGTCATCTCATCCATGATTGGGAAACACGATCGACCCCAGATATATAAAGCAACCATAGAAAATTCTACTGTCAACTTTCTCAACTACGAATGAGAGACTTAGTTGACAGCCGAAATAGGAGAAAACAGTATATACCCTCTAAGGATCATACCACCTCTGATAGTTCAATCACAATATCCACCGAACCAATAAGTAGATCAAACTTATACCAACAACATCCACCAATAAGTATGTCCGAATTATTATGTCTAGGATTCCAACACCTAGGGTTATATCATTGTCGTTTCATTCCTTAGATTCGCTCCTAAGAGATAACCTCATCTAAATTATACTATCTCTATAGCAATTGGATGTCCCTATACCAACGAGCACGTCTGAGTTATTACACCTAGGATTCTACTAATGTTGTTTTATTCCTGAGATCTGCTCCTACGGAATCACCTCACCTAAGTTATACTATCTACTAATCTCAATCATGGTATCAATCGCGACAATACATAACCAAATAAGCATTTAACCATGATGTCCAATAATTACAGCAAAAAAAACATATTAATGGAGATCAATGAAAGAAGTTAATTAAGTTATAACTAAAGGGGTCATGTCAATACGAAATCAAGACAATACTAAAAAGAGCATCCAGTGCAAATACACTATAAACCACATAAGCAACGTAATCATATTACCATGCACAAAAATCTAGAGAGTCAAAGAACCAATATATACCTTCTAAGCATTTATCTCATCCTAGTCATATTATCCTACTAGTCCAATCCTAATACTAATCCAACCAATAATAGGTAAACATCTACCAATAACATCTAACAATTTATATCACAGCGAAAACTAGACACATATAATTGTAATAGCAATCAATAACTATACGCTAACGAATATCAAACAACCTAGAACCTAGGTTCAACGGTTATAAGGTTAAAGCAATACTAGTCAGATCCCCAAGTGAAAACATAATACAACCTATGAAAATAGCATAACCAATATAACCAATACAAATATACACTAAATTCTGAAATTATAAAATCCACCCACCTCTAACTGTCGAACGCCAACTATCTTCAAATCCGAGGATTTGCTTCAGCTTTCGACTCTTTTCATCGAGGCTAGTCATCAAAGGAGAAATTCGAGTCTTTTGCTTCTTCCTGTGAACTGTCTTCCTAAACATCCACAATCCCAAAACTGCGGCGGCAATGGAGATAGGCCAAGCTAGTTTCGTCTTAGAGAATGGTAAGAGTGCAATGGGAAGCTTCCACCAAAGCACCCCTTTCTTCTCTTCGACATTAGCCAAAATGCAATCAGGGACAAATTTCTCATCGTCCATTTTAACAGAAGAATCACAGCTCGCATCTTGCGTGCTCATGTACACGACAAACTCCTCTTTTTCGGCTCTGCAAACCCCGCCATTATCCCTTAAATTCCATTGCTTCCTCCTCGTCGTCTTTGTTGGTGATCTCGTGCTCATCTTTAGGTATCACAAACGCGACCTTCGGTCATCCAGGGCTTATCGGAGCAGGACCGGCTCAAGTGATCGCCTCCTCGTTGTTGGCGATTTCAAACCACGCGGCTCCTTCCTGGCCTGTCTCCATGGAATCGAGCATGCAATTGTCGAACTCGATGATCCCGTCCTCCGTCGAGTTCTTGACGAAGAGGATCTCCCAATCCTCGAGGTTAAGGTGCCCTTCCATGGAGGTTGCGGCGGTGGCAGAGGAGGAGGTGGTCACAAGCTCAGAGGCGAAGAGGGGAAGCGGCGGCTCGGGATTGGAAGAGGGAGGCCACGCGATGGGGAGACGACGCGAGGGAGGGGGAAAAGCTCGAGTGGCGGCGGCTCGATCGTGAGAAGGGAAACAGGATTCCCTAAATTTAAGTTTTTAGAAAAATTATAACCTGGGCTTAATTATATACCTAGGGCTTAATTTGGATAACCTCAATTTTAATTGATATCACGATTAATAATAATTTGTTTTATTCTAATCTAATAAAAATTTTTATCCCGAAATCATCAACTAAATAAATAACTAATTCCCTTTTAATTAGATAATAAATAAATGTATTTTTATTCATCACGTTTTAAATTATACTATTATTAATTTACTCAAATTAAATTATATATGTATATATATATATTTTCGATATATTACATCACTTGACTGTCAAACTCTAACAGTCGACTAAAAACTTTGTCACGAATACAGTGATCGGTGATCGGGAGATCGATCGACCGATCTCCCCATCGATCGCTCGGATTTACTACCCAATGTTGTGATCGCTAGGCTAATTCCTGTAGTCGAACTCTAGTCGACTCTCATCAGTCAACTAACCATAATATCAGTCGACTGATAACCTCATTCATGAGGTTTTAACCCCAAGTATGGTGTCCCCATACTTTCTAGATCACTCTTAGCCTAGACCTAAACCTTTTAGCCATCTCCGTCAACCTCACGCCTATCGGATCCCTCCAAGTCATCCATGACTTGTTCATTCATATGCTAGCCTCTTTCCAATTGCCAAGACTCAAGCTTGGAATTTCCCTTGCCAAGACCCATGCTTGGACTTTCCTTGTCAACCCATGTTGGACTTTCCATGTCAAGTGCACAAGACTTGGACTTCTCTCATGATAATGGTCAAACCATCGTCAAATATCAAAATATGACCTGGGTCGATTGCACCAACAATCTCCCCAACACATTGTCAAACATCAATGTCAAACATCAAAACACTACTTAAGTCCAACTCAAGTCTGGTCAATCGTGACCTAGGCCGATTGCACCAACAAACCCTTCATCCACTCTCGCCTCTTTTGCGAGTCTCTTCTTACAAGCTTGCACATACTTGCACTTACTTCTACCTCTCTCTTCATACTTCACACAAAAAGTATGTTTATATAGTCAAGAATATGTGAGAGGTTACCAACATATATTCATGTTAGTGGAGGAGAAGTTACTAACATACATTCATATTAGTGGGGAGGTTACTAACATTTATAGATAGTGGAATAATGGGTAATCCCATTATCCCATTTGAATGCCCCTTAGTGGGCATCCGTTACCTACATCTCCCACTTGCACATGAGGGTATTTAACTTTTGTCATAAGATCACAACTCATGTGACTCATCACATCACCATACTAGACTTTCATGCGGGATTGGACGTCGTGTGACTTGCGAGTACACCTACAAATAAAAACTGCTTAATGCACCTATTAGGATGATTAAGTAGTCATCTTTGTCTCATAAAATATAATCTCGTTGCATCCCAGATACAAGACTTATTACATCTAATCAAGATACTTTCTTCATCAAAAGTAATCCTCAGATCCTTCTAGACATTATATTCACTAATATATTTAATCCGCCTCCATGGATAAATATAAAAAGACTAGTCGGTAATATTTGATAATGTTGTATTGTCAATCGGTCTTCCTTTTCCCAAACTCAATTCTACCAGTCTCAACTTAGCTGCTTTCCTAGACCTGAAGAATTTATCTTCCAGACCATCGATAAACAGACTAAAATAGCAAACACTGAATCATGACTTTAAGAAACATTTGAAAGTAATAAGGGTACAAAAAATTCCACCCAGAGAATTTCAGATCTCACACAATGGAGCTCGAGGATAATCATTTATTGTCTTAAGTTTTATTGCTCCCACTTTTCTTAGTCGATTTATCGTACATCGTATGAAACATGTATCACAGTGTTATTCTCCATTTATCATAAAGATATATGTCAGATTTCTTTAACATTGTAGATATATGAGACTCAGTCTACACATAAGACTCTACCTAGAGATCTCAAAGACAATATCACAAATTGTAGGTGATATCTGATATCTCAAACCTGACTACTTACAGACTATATGGATGTGACTATGTCCATGTCAATCATGTCACATGACCTCATCCTGACATATCAGGATGACTTAAATTCTAGTAGGGTTACTCTTAAAATCTCTTACAGCTAAAAACCATCTTATCTCTATTCTTAGAGGTGGTCACTTGTGTGAGAGAGTCGACCTTGTCTGCCTAACATATCTATTGTATCACATAACATATATATAACAAGTGCATAAAATTTAAGTGTAACCAAATAATGCACAAGAAGTTATATATTTCATTAAGCATTTGTTGTCAATAAAGTACAAGTCGAGAAATTTCATAAAATACTCAAACCTAATGACTCTTTATGTCCTACAAAGGAGTCTCTTGTTATAGGTTTGGTAAAGGAGTCGGTCATCATTCTATGTGTTGAAATGTACTTGACAATCACTTCATTCTTCTCAATAATGTATCTTACATAATGGTATATGGTATCTATGTGTTTAGTTCTACTATGAAATTTAGAGTATCGAGTGTAAGCGATGACCTGATTATCACAATAAATCATTACTGATCTCCCACCATCTGTTACAACCCCTAAGTTATCCAATAATCTTCTAAGTCAAACACTCTCTTAAACTGCTATTGAGAATGTCACGAACTTAGCTTCAATTGTCGATAGAGCAATGCAAGTTTGTTTCTTACTGCTCTAAGAGATGGCTCCGCCACTGAGTAAGAAAGCAAAACCTGATGTTGATTTGCATTTATCTAGATCGCCTCCCCAATCGACATCTGAATAATCCATTAGTCACAAATCACCTCCTCCATAACACAGAGAGAGGTTTGCAGTTCCTTTAAGATATCGAAAAATCCTTTTCACTGCTCGTCAATGACCCCTTCTAGGATTTACTTGATATCTACATATCAGACCGACTGCATAACATATGTTCGATCATGTACATAATATTGCGTACATCAGACTTTCTACTACACTTGAATATTGTACTTTACTCATTTCTCTTATTTCTTCCTGAGTTTAGGACACATCATCAAACTAAGACCATCACTTTTAGCGATTGGAGTATATGTGGGATTATAATCATTCATCCCAAAGTACTCGAGAATTTTCTTAATATAAGCTTCTTGTAAAGAGCTAGAAATTTTCTCGAGCGATCCCTCTGGATATGTACTCCAAGGATGAACTCAGCTTCACTCGTATCTTTCATGTCGAAAGTGGATGATAACTATGTTTTAATAGTTATCAGATACTCAATGTTGTTCTCAGCCAACATTTGTGTCGTCCACATATAATGACAAAATCACAAATGAGTTATTTGATCTAATCAGATAGACGCAATGATCCTTCTCGACTTTTATAAAATCATAAGATATCACCTCCTCGTGAAATCGTAGGTATCAATGTCTGAATGATTATTTTAGGTCATATATTGACTTCTGAAGTCAATAAACCTTATCTTCTTGATCTACTGGAACAAACCCAACAAGTTGTTCCATGTAGATCTCTTCATCTAAACTTCCATTAAGAAAGACAGCCTTTACGTCCATCTTATGTAACTCTAGATCTAAACTTGTGACAATCACTAGAAGTAACCAGATCGAAATAAACTTGACTACAGGGGAAAAAGTCTCCTCGTAATTAATGTCCTTTGTTTGTGTATAACCCTTAGCTACCAGATGATCTTTATACCTCTCGATCGATCCGTAAACCTTCCTCTTGATTTTGAGAACTCATTTGTTCCCAATGATCTTTCTATTCTCAAGTAAGTCAACTAGCTCTCAAACTTTGTTGACTTTCATTAATTCTATTTAATTCTACATGACCTTTAACCATTGGTCTTTTTCAAAACCCTCGAGGACCTCTCTCAGAGTTCTCGGTGTTAGTGCAAATAAGATTCACATATCTCCACAATGATATGATATTAATGTCCATTTTGGGCCTAAGTCCTCATGATTTTATTTTTGGACTTTATCCAAAAGACCTCAAACTAATAAAGATATTTTTTCATCTTATAAGCACATGATTTTTCTATGTTTTACCAATGTGGGACTTTCATTGCATTTTCAATTCTCTCAACAATCTCCTCTCCCTCAAAGAAAGAATCACATTATCCCCTCCCCACTCAAACCTATTCCTCCTCGAAGGACTTCCTCTGTTTGATGTCCGATCTTCAACCCACCAGGACTTCCTGTCAACTATTTGATCCTCCTGACCCAGTTGGACTTCCTTCCAGTTGTCTGGTCACCCTAACCTAATTGGACTTCCTGCTAGTTATCTGGTCATCTTGACTCAACTAGACTTCCTGTCTTGTGTCTGGTTCTCTTGATCCGGACATGAGAGCTCACTTCCTTCATTCGAGGTGCATGACTTGACATAGACCATGGCTATAGTACCAATTATTAATGCAAATAAGATTCACATATCTCCACAAATGATATGATATTGTCCATTTTGGGTATAAGCCCTCATGATTTTGTTTTTAAACTTTACCTAAAAGGTCTCAAACCAATGGAGATATTTTTTCATCTTATAAGCACGTGATTTTTTCTATGTCTTACCAATATGGAACTTTGATTGTATTTCTAATACTCCCAACACTCGGATTATCCTCGTCTTCAAGAGTCAATGAGTATCTCATTCTCAATCGGGAAATGACGACGAGATACATTTTCCCGACCACTCCAACGAGGAGAGAGAGCATCCTCACCTTGAGATGGACCACTTCCACTAGGATCAAGATCCACTTCATGGTCTTGAATCCCGTCACTGGGATCAACTGAGCCACTAGGCTCTTCCATCTCATAGAAGGTGAAGTCTCGATCGATTTCTCCTCTTTTAGGAAAATCATTCTCGAGAAAAATAGCATCATGAGACTCAATTTCAGTGACTGTGTTGTCTGTATGTTCTCCTAGGAACACATATCCTTTGAAGTATTCAGAGTATTTGGTAAAGATACATTTTTTTCCTCGCGGATCTAACTTGTCATATTTGTACGAAGAATCATTAGTATACATCGTACAACCTCATGACTTCAAATGACTAAGGACAGGCTGCCTCCCTGTCCAAAGAACGTATGGGGTACTAACAAAAGACTTCGTTGGAACATGATTAAGGACATATGCAACAGTCAATAATGTATCCCCCCAATGAAAGATAGGTAAATTAACCTATGTCATCATAGATCTCACCATCTCCAATAGAATCATGTTCCTTCTCTCAATGACTCCATTCTGCTGAGTAGTAGGAATAGTCAGCTATCTTGTAATGTCTTTTTCGAAATAGAGCTCTTTGAACTATTCAGACAAATAATCGTGCCCGCGATCGGTTCTGAGAGTTTTTACCCTCAAATCTAGTTAATTTTCAACCTCGCTAATAAACCTCCTGAAACACTCTAGTGCTTCAGACTTGTGTGAGATCAGATAGACATAGTCGAAATGCATGTAATCATCTATAAAAGTAATAAAATACGTGGCTCCATTTCGTGTTCTCACATTTATGGGTCCACAAATATCGAATTAAACCAACTATAATGGAGTTTCAACTCTCATTATTTTTTCAAATGGTTTTCTCTTAGATTTGACTACTAGGCAAAACTTATATAAGGACAACTTGACCTTGGTTAACTGGTCTAACACATCATATGCTATTAACCGACTCATCCTCTCTTACCCTATGTAGCCAAGTCTACTTTTCCATATACTCACATCATCCACTACACTATCAGATGCAAAGACAATGGGAGACATAGTATGAGACTCATGAAATGAAATCAAATTTAGTGAATAAAGTCCCTCATGGATGAAATCGGAATATATTAAAGAATTGTCATACGAGATAGAAACTTTAAATTTTCCTATACAAATATTATATCATAACTAGTCTAAACTACGGACAGAAATAAGATTTCATCGAATCTCTAGAGAATACAACACATCATGGAGATACATGACTTGATTGCTTTACAACATCAGCTTGTAAGTGTCAATCCCTCTCACCTCCACAAATATCTCATTCCCCACATATAGCCTTATCGCATGTGAACTAATACAGTGAAAATCTAGGTAAGTACTCCTATCTCGAGTTACATGGTCTGTGGCTCCTGAGTCTACAATCCACAAAGGAGATGCATTAGCGAATATCACACTAGATAATACATAACTCAAACCATGTAAAGAAGAAGGATTTATCTTTCGCTCGCCACACTCACATGTGAAATGTCCAAGCTTAATTACCACATATATAGCATCGAAGTTTTCTCTTTATGAGCTCCTTTGTCTTGCTTTTTTGTCCCTTCTCATTTTTCTTTGACTTCTTCTTACCATGACCATTAGTTTTCTTCATGCTTGCACCACTTGCGCTTGGTACCTCAGAAACCCTTACTCGACTCTGCAATGTTAATATAACATGAAGTAGTCTTGGTCACCTCCTGTCGCTCCTCCTCGAGCTCGCAGTGTCTATTCACATCCGTGAAAGTATGAATATTTTCTGTGTTAGGCAATGACCGGATCACTCCTAGTATCTGAAGCTCATTCAATATCGACTCTCTCATATTCTTCAAAGAGACAATTATACTCGACATATGCATTAAATGTCGCTTCATAGTATGTTCGTGCTTCTTTTTATATGTAATAAACTTATATGTCAACATTGTCAACTTAGGAGCTAAGGGAGTGTCATATTTCTCTCTAAGAGCATGCCAGACCGACAGAGCAGTAGGAATTATTCGTAAATCGGGATTAGCTCATCATGTATGCTACTAAGAAGAATTACCCCTAGCTCGGCTATTCTTTTTTTCCACGCACGATGCACCTCCTGATCCCGTCTTTCTTGTGACGTGGTACCCTCCCAGGGGTCCATCATCTCATGCTTAAGAATCTCCCCGAGTTTTTGTTCCTCGGAGATAAACTGAACCTTCCGATACCAAATGTCATACTTGTCACCTTCAGCTTGTCTCCCTTCATGAGATCTAATATAAAAACTACAATTCGATGCACGAAGCTCTCGCCATGTGGGGTATCGGAGAAGGAATCCATTGTATGTAGTCTTACCTTGCTTTTTTGCAAGAGGTTGTTTCCAAGATTTGAATTCGTGACCTCTTAGTCACAAGGCAACAACCTTATCGTTGTGCCAAGGCTCCCTTCTTCACGAGATCTAGTATGACAGTCTTTATTATAGTCATGTATCTGTCATACAAATAAAGAGACATAAGTGACTATTGATGCTTAATATCTCAATTATGTACCCTACTAATCATCAAGACTTAAATAACTCGAATACTAATTTCAAGACGCACAAAGAATCAACAGACACCATACACCATAATCTAAAATTGTATCTTGTCATTCAAATTAAGATGCAGTAAATAATTAGTCACCTTATACTCTCAAGACTAACCTACGCGCTGTCATGAAAGTATATGCACCATCATACACTGGTAGCGCTTTTGATAAGCCAATGCACTGTCGAAATTGTCCATACATCTCAGAGTCAAACCTCTTCATCTTCCCTGAGTAACTCGACATAGGTCAAATCAATTCTAAAAATCCTTCTCAACATTCAGATCAGATTTTTGAATAATCTCAAATCTAACTCGGTTTCGAACACTCAGTAGAGCACCTTTGTGTACCAAGCATCTCAATACAACCCGAGTACCTCTACTCGTGTCAAGCTCTCGAAATCCTCAGTGACCTTGAGCACCAAGACCTTGTTTGTGCCAATCTTGTGAGTGATGTCGACCACATTGTTGATTACTTCAAGCACTTCTGAGCACCATAAGCCAAGTCTTGAGCACCACAGGCTCTGGCCGAGTATCACTTGTGCTAGTTGGCTACTACAGTTCTTTCCCGAGTACAAAAAGTCATGATTGAGCACCACTTGTGCTAGCCGAGCACCATAAGGCTGGTCGGGCACTATGCATGCGATCGAGCACCTCTATGTGTAGCCGAGCACCTCATTACACCTGGGAACTCACACATGCGGACCCGAGCACATTTTGCGTCCATCCACCCAAGTTGTGCACGTTGCATGTACATCCCAAGTGTTGGTGCAATCGGCCCAGGTCACGATTGACCAGGACTCGAGCTTGGCTCGAGAGATGTTTTGATGTTAGACAAAAATATATGACAATGTAATTGTCATGGTAAAGTCCAAGTCATGGGTACTTGGCATGGAAATTCTAAGTGGGACACTTGGCACAAGGAAAGTCCAAGCATGAGTCTTGGCAAGGTAAAGTCCAAGTCATGGGTACTTGGCATGGAAAGTCCAAGTGGGACACTTGGCACAAGGGAAGTCCAAGCATGTGTCTTGGCATGGAAAGTCCAACATGGGTTGGCAAGGGAAAGTCCAAGCTTGAGTCTTGGCATTTGAGAAGTCCAAGGGGCTTGATATTGGCGGCGTAAAGTCCAAGCGGAGTCTTGGTGGCGTAAGTCCAATGTGCCTTGGCGGTGTAGACACCGTTAGCATGACATAGCCGATGGAAGTACCTCAAGGCTAGCCCGATGGATGAACAAGTCATGGATGACTTGGAGGGATCCGAGAGGCGTGAGGATGATGGAGGTGGCTAGAAGGCTTAGGTCTAGGCTAAGGGTGGTCTAGCAAGTATGGGGGAACCATACTTGGGCTAAAACCTCATGGTTGAGGTGTGTCAGTCGACTAGTGTCATGTGGCAGTCAACTGGACTGAGTCAGCTAGGGTTTGACTGCGAGAATTGCTCTAGCAGTCGACTGCCATAGATGGGCAATCGACTGATCTTGTGATCAGTCGACTGGTGCTCGTGAAATCGGGCACAGAATGGAGTCGAGACTCGACTGGTCGAGTAAGGCTCCATCAGTCGACTGATGGGTATCATCAGTCGACTGATGATGGATCCGTTGGACTTATCCAGCGTGGATCTAGCCGTTGTCTCACGACAACAGTGACATCAGTCGACTGATGGTCCCGATCAGTCGACTGATCGACTTTTTCCAGCACAGGTTGAAGCTTTATAAGGAGCTCGTGATGGAGGAAAATGGTATGGTTTCTTGAGGGCTTTTGGGGTGATTTGCTGCTGCAAATCAGGGTCTCCAAGTTGATATCAAGCAACCAAGCGATCAAGCATTCAAGAGCATTTGTAAAGTGTTTCCTTTACGTGTATTGCTTTGTATTTCATTGTATTTGCTTGTAGTTTTTTGATTATTGTTGTAATCACATTGTACGAGGTTTCTCCGCCTCCGGATTGTTCCGAGAAGGAGTGTTTATTAGTGGTTGCGTGTGCATCACTAGAGCTCGTAGAGCTCGATCCGTGGAGTAGGAACCTTGAGGTTCCGAACCACATTAAACAATTGTGTTTGCGTGTTTGTCTTGCTTTTCGTTATTACTATTATTATTCCGCTGCGCATAACGAGTTTTGTAGAGACGAACGTGAACGAATTCCATCATTGTACCATCACGCGACGCTATTCACCCCCCTCTAGCGGTCTCAAATCTCCTACAATTGGTATCAGAGCCCCGGGCTCTTCTACGGATTAACCGCCGGGAGCTAAAAGGCTAGAGGGAAGATGGAATTCCAAGACAAGCTTGGTTGGGATATCAACACACCGGTCTCATACTCATTATATGGACGAGAAGACTTCAATTCTTGGAAGAGAAGAATTGAAGATTTTTTTATGATGAGGGATTTAGAGGAATTGTCCTTATTAATGGAAGGATTTGAGTATCCAAGAGGACCAAAAGGTGGATTCTTCAAAAAGAAGAGATGGAGTGAGGATCAACTCCAAAGATTCGAGAAAAACAAGAAGGAAATTAAATTCATTTTCGATTTAATTCCTAATGACTTCTTGTGTAGCCTAGGTGAGTGCATGGATTCTAAAGAGCTTTGGAGCAATTTGGCCAAGCTCCATGAAGGTCCATCACCGGTCCAAGAGGAAGGGACCGAAGAGGCAAGCCCATCATCCTCACAAAGGAAGTGAGGACTTGGAGGTTGAGAGACCATCAACATTCAAGGAGGATGAGGAAGTAGAATTAGAGGAGATTAGACCATCCTCAACACCGGAGCAAGAGCAAGAAGTCACTTCAACCTCCGGGAGGAATGAAGAATCCACTCCAATCACCACAACCATCCTAGGTAACTCAAACACCGTAATTCAAAATAAAAATAATATTATGTGTTTTGAGTGTAGAGAATTTGGGCACTATAAGAGCAAGTTCCCAAAGAAGATTAGGAAAGCTCCACCGGCACCAAAAGTCAAGGATGCCGGTTCCCCAACACCTAAAGACAAGGAGCACATCATATGCTTCAAGTGCAATTCAAAAGGACATTATAGGAATCAATGTCCTAGGGGGAGCAAAAAGACCCAAGAAGGAACATCACAAGTAGGGGGAGCTACTAAGACAAACTCTAAGGTATATCATGTTAATAATGCTTTTTCTTTAGTTAAAAGTCAAAAGCATGCTAGGAAATTTAATTCTCTTGCAATTCACCATGAAAAGCATGCTAGAAATAAATATTTGTGTTTAGAAGCTAAAAGTGTCCACTTAGGAAATAAGGAGAAATTTGGGATTAATGTCCCTAAAAATACCTTACCTAGGGAATCTATCAAGAAAATATAAGAGCACCTAGGTTTGAATCTCAAGTGGACTAGGCATATGCCTAGGAAGTCTCATGCCCAAAGACCAAATCAAAATTCTAAAATTTAGCAATTAGAATTAGAGAACCAAGCCTTGAGGTCAAGGCTTGAAAAACTAAAAAAGATCCTCAAGATTATGCAACATCAAATGCAAGGGTATAATGGTCAAAGTCAAGGGTCAAAATCTCAAAGTCAACATCTAGGACCCAAGAAACAAAAGTCAACCAAGGGCAAGAACGGTTTGGGTCACAAACCTAAGCCTAAGGTGGCTTACCATAGTGTTCCATTTGATTATGGAACACAAACTAGGTCTAGGAATACCAAGGTCAATAGGGAAGTCATCCCTAAGGTTGACCAAAGGTTGTGCCTAGTGGCTAGGGTTTCTAGGAAACCTAGGGTGGTCACTAAGAAGGTTGAAAGGGGAGTTACCCCTAGAGTCAACCTAAGTAAGACCCAAATGACCAAGGCTAATAAGACTAGGAGGGTCATTAGGAGGGTATCTAGGGAGGTTATCCCTAAGGAATACCTAATTAACCCTAGGAGTTCAAATAGGTTTTGGGTTTCTAAGAGCGTGATTGACTCACGCTAGATGGGTTAGGGTGTGTCAACTTTGATTGAATGGGTAGTTAACTCAACCATGGTAAAAGTGGCACTTTAGGTTATTTTCAAGGTTATGGTTACCTTGGAAATACATTTGAGTTTTAATCCTAAAAGATTTTAAGATGTGTCAAAATTATTTGAGAAGTTTGATAAAATGATCAAATTGACATATTTTAGGTTTAGAGGTCATATTGTGTCATTTTGAGTTTTTGGCACACTAGGGAGATTAGTGATAATATGACAAAATATACTTAATTATATGAAATGACAACTAATATTAAAATTTAGGTATTATTGTACCTATGTATTTTGGTATGCTATGTTTTGACTGTCATATGTCATGTCATGACATCATGTTTATTTTTATCATTTATATGTCATGATTATGTTTAGGAATTAGGATTGAATGTTATGAGTTTAAGTTTTATATCATATGCCATGACATCATGATCATTGGCCATGTTTTTATTTTGCTATCATTATGTCATGATCATTTCATGCATTTAATTTAATAAAAATTGAGTTAAGGACTTTGGCATGATTTAAAGTCTCATTTATAAGGGAATCAAGTAGGGTTGCCTTAGAAAAATACATAAAACCCTAGATTAGAGAGAACAAAATCCACATCTCACATTAAATTGACATGTATGTGTATTTATACACCCTAGATACATGTGAGATGCTAGGATATGAGTTGAGTTCAAGGTGCATAGTTTTTGCATCTAAATGAACTAAAACTCATCTAATTTTAATTGTGGATCATTGGGAAAGCTTGTGTACAAGTCATGTACAATGAGCCCAAGGAATATAATCCAAAATAAGGTTTTGAAAATATTTTAAAATCATTTTAGAAAACTTTGGTGAAGTCTATCTTTTGATAGCAATCATCATTGATGAAGTTGATACAAAGTGAGTCAAAACTTAGAAGTTTTCTTCACTTTTGAATTTTGTATCAATTTCAATATTTTATGGGTAAAATAATTTTCAAATATTTTTCACCCATTGTATTTGCCTATAAGTAATATACGTATCAAATTTCATGATTTTTCGATATACGTAGAATTACTTATGATTTTCGAATTGATTCGATAATCAAATTTAGAAATTTCGATTATCGATCGCCTGGTGGTAGTCGATCGATGTAGGTGGCAATGATCGTAGCTGACGGAGTCGACTGCCAATGCTGATTTCGAGAAAACTAGGTTTGTTTAGCCCGTGTTCAGCTGCGGTTAAGGTCCCTAACCACTCCTAACCCTAGGATATGCTTTGGGAAGCATTATAAAGGGTGAAAATCTATTGGATATGGATTGGGAGAGTTTTTAGGGTTTGTATCAATCTTAAGGTGAGTGAAAGTTCTTTATTGAACTTTGAACCTTAATGATGGTTTAGAGTTTCTATAGGCTTAGAGACTTCCCAAGGACATTGTTGGTGCAATGGTCAATGGGAAGTAAGCCTTTAGGGGGAGTTATCCATCTTGGGATGATGGATGTGTCTTCTCTTCTTGAAGGGGGAGAAGTTATTGGGAGAGTATCATCAATTGGGAAAATTGATGGGATTTTGAGAAACCCAATTTGGAAATTGGAAGAGAGTAAAGGATTGCCTCTCTTGAGTGATATGAGACTTATCACTAGGAAGATGGTAGGCATCCTAGGTATTGTTGGATCAAGGGGGAGATTGTAAGATCTCATTGGGACATGAGACATTGACCTCATTGGAGAGATAACCTTTTTGATGTTAGTCAAAAAGGGGGAGAATATTTGGGGAAGAATATTTTGGAAAAGGTTAAATTACCAATTTGGGATAATTGGTAAGGAGTTTTTGAGTTAGATGATCTAACTCAAATGGTTTAAAATATCTTGTTTGGTTTTTGTCAAACATCAAAAAAGGGGAGATTGTTGGTGCAATCGGCCCAGGTCACGATTGACCAGGACTCGAGCTTGGCTCGAGAGATGTTTTGATGTTAGACAAAAATATATGACAATGTAATTGTCATGGTAAAGTCCAAGTCATGGGTACTTGGCATGGAAAGTCCAAGTGGGACACTTGGCACAAAGAAAGTCCAAGCATGAGTCTTGGCAAGGTAAAGTCCAAGTCATGAGTACTTTGCATGGAAAATTCAAGTGGGACACTTGGCACAAGGGAAGTCCAAGCATGTGTCTTGACATGGAAAGTCCAACATGGGTTGGCAAGGGAAAGTTCAAGCTTGAGTCTTGGCGTTTTAGAAGTCCAAGGGGCTTGATATTGGCAGCGTAAAGTCCAAGCGGAGTCTTGGCGGCGTAAGTCCAATGTGCCTTGGCGGTGTAGACACCGTTAGCATGACATAGCCGATGGAAACACCTGAAGGCTAGCGCAATGGATGAACAAGTCATGGATGACTTGGAGGGATCCGAGAGGCGTAAGGATGATGGAGGTGGCTAGAAGGCTTAGGTCTAGGCTAAGGATGGTCCAACAAGTATGGGGGAATCGTACTTGAGCTAAAACCTCATGGTTGAGGTGTGTCAGTCGACTAGTGTCATGTGACAGTCGACTGGACTGAGTCAACTAGGGTTTGACTGCGAGAATTGCTCTAGCAGTCGACTGATGGGCTCAGCAGTCGACTGATTTTTGTGCTCGTGAAATCGGGCACAGAATGGAGTCGAGACTCGACTGGTCGAGTAAGGCTCCATCAGTCGACTGATGATGGATCCGTTGGACTTAGCCAGCGTGGATCTAGCTATTGTCTCACGACAACAGTGGCATCAGTCGACTAATGGTCTCGATCAGTCAACTGATCGACTTTTTCCAGCACAGGTTGAAGCTTTATAAGGAGCTCGTGATGGAGAAAAATGGTATGGTTTCTTGAGGGCTTTTGGGGTGATTTGCTGCTGCAAATCAGGGTCTCCAAGTTGATATCAAGCAACCAAGCGATCAAGCATTCAAGAGCATTTGTAAAGTGTTTCCTTTACGTGTATTGCTTTGTATTTTATTGTATTTGCTTGTAGTTTTTTTATTATTGTTGTAATCACATTGTACGAGGTTTCTCCGCCTCCGGATTGTTCCGAGAAGGAGTGTTTATTAGTGGTTGCGTGTGCATCACTAGAGCTCGTAGAGCTCGATCCGTGGAATAGGAACCTTGAGGTTCCGAACCACGTTAAACAATTGTGTTTGCGTGTTTGTCTTGCTTTTCGTTATTACTATTATTATTCCACTACGTATAACGAGTTTTGTAGAGACGAACGTGAACGAATTCCATCATCGTACCATCACGCGACGCTATTCACCCCCCTCTAGCGGTCTCAAATCTCCTACACCAAGCACCTTTGCGTGCTCGGGAACCTTTTGTGCACAACTCAGAACCTCAGACCGGATTCCCGAGCACCTCTAAGTGCTCAGGAATTTTCGTGTGTGACTGAGAACTTTACTTCTCAGACATCCTGAACACTGTGCTCGCCCAAGCACCCTTCTATCGCGATCTTTTCACTGTGCCGAGCACCTCCCAGCTGACACAGAGGAAATTGCGACAAAGATTTCTCACTTGGGTTTCTGTGAGAAAAGTAAGCGCTTTGCACTTTTCTGTCCCGATCACCCAAAGTGTTCAGACAATTTTTCTCAATCGGGTATCCAATCGACTAATGTTCATTATTCATCGTCTTTTCCATGATGAACTTGTGAACCCTTGTTGATCGCTTGATTAGCAAAATGCATCAAACCAACCTGACTCTGATACTAATGTTGGAAGATGGTGAAGTAAAACACATATTGTAAAATTATACCTGGTTGGTGATGCACTTCTACGAACTTTGATCCTCGTCGAAGACTCACAATCGGGATGAAAGTCATGAGTTGTCAATTCAAACTTTCACCACAAGTTCACAACATCACAATTCAAATCCCAATGATTGTGACAATCCTCTTGTTCTACTCAACAAGAGATAAGTGAACAGATCATAAGTATAGTCTTTACGCACACTTTCAATCTTTTCTTATGCACAACCCTTCATCCACTCTCGCCTCTCTTGCGAGCCTCTTCTTATAAGCTTGCACACACTTGTACTTGCTTTTATCTCTCTCTTCATACTTCATACAAGAAGTATATTTATATAGTCAAGAGGAAGTGGGAGGTTGCTAACATATATTTATATTAGTGGAGGAGAAGTTACTAGCATACATTTATGTTAGTGGGGAGGTTACTAACATTTGTAGATAGTGAAATAATGAGTAATCTCATTATTCCATTTGAATGCCCCTTAGTGAGCATTTGTTACCTACAAATCGATTGTCATAAATTTAATATCCCAATTTTCATACTTTAATATATATTTGAAGGTATATGATTGTACTTAAAAGAGGCAAAAACTTCAATGAGATTAGTTTAAAGTGTTTCTACAATACCTAAATCCACATCGAATTTGGATCAAAATTTGTTGATAACTCTAGACTATCCATAATTTTTAAAAACTTGACAAGCTCTGAATCAAGGGAATCCTAAAAACTCTTTGGTAGCATTGGTATATAAGTATGGCAAGCCTAGATCCTCTAATGAATTTATAATCAAATATCTCAAAGTTATACTAATATTAGAAATTCACAACTCTCTATCTAAATTGTGAAATTCACGTCTTAGGGCATAGTTACACTTACGATGATACAAGGAGTACAATAAATTTGGTTTGAAATGTGTCTAAGATACTTAAGATTATTAGTCAGTTTTAGTTAAAACTCTTTGATAGTTTTACATTGTCTAGAATTTTAAAATCTTGACATGGTATGAAATAAGAGAAACTTAAAATTCCTTTGATAATGGTGGTGATGAGCATGATAGACTTAGGTCCTCTGATGAGTTTGTAACAAAGCATCTCAATGATGTGCTAATTTTAAAAATTCACAGCTCTTCATGTAAATTGTAAAATTCATGTCTAAGGGTATGGTTATATTCAGAAAGATACAAGGAGTACAATGAACCTATTTGAAATGTTTTTGAAGTTACCTAAAGCTTTTATTGATTAAAAAAACTACTTTAATCGATAAGCCTTTAGGCACAATCATACGTAACATAGAAATTACACTTGGAAAGCATCAACAATTAGCTAGAGCAACAAGTATTGTATTGAAACTAATAGAAAAAGAAGATAAATCAGTCACATTAATATTACTATATGGGAAGGTTCGTTTGATATCCAAAAATTACTTAGCAATAGTTGAACAAGTGAATAATGTTGGGCGAATCAAAAAAAATTAGGTAGAGTTGGATTTGAATGTTGGTCTTCATCGAGTTTTGGCTAACATTTGCTTATAGTCTTAAGTATCTCAAAATCACTTAAAACTAGAACTATTATACTTATGAGAGCTTCTTGAATGTAATACTCATTCACCAATACCACCAAAGAGTTCTTAGAATTCATTTAGTTCAAATTATATTAAGATTTTAAAATTTTGAACTCTGTAGATCTATTAGTGAGTTTTGATTAAAACTTGTCAATGATTTTAGAAATCTCAGAATCATATTAAATTAGGACTATTATATTTTTGAGAGGCACCTAATTGTAGTCATTCCCTGATACCTGAATTCTATATCATAGATTGAGAACTGTGAAATTTTAAAATCTTCACAACCTTAAAATAATTTGACACAAACTCATTAAAGATCCTAAATTTATCATATTCGCTCATATATCAATACCACCAATTACTTCTTAAGACACTTTTAGACCATGCTAGAATTTTAAAATTCTAAACATTGTAAGGATTATCAATAAATTTTAATCAAAATTCATTCATGACTTTAGACACCTCAAAAATATTTTAAATCAAGTTCACTTCTTGTCTCATCCCGAATTTAGACATGTCCTCATATATGGATTAGAATATTAAAATTGAAGTATTAAATTTATGGCAAACATTATGATCAATCATTTGCTAGTCCAAGTTTGTGATAGCACAAAGAAATATATAATAGAGTGACATAGTATAGTAAATTCAAAAATCGATCAGTGTAGTCCACTATACATCCACACAACAGTTGAAATTAAGGAGGGATATAGTGGAAAATAAATATGCATTTGAATAAATATAAAAATTAAGTACATATATATTAACTTAATTATGCTCATGATGAGTTGGCTGAACGTGAACCCTTCAACTTCCACCGAACATTGCGTGCATATTAATGCTCATGAGTTCTTTTCACATTAAATGACCGACTAAAATTCTATCTACCTTTGTATTTTCTTGCTCCTTAAATCAGGTTCCCATTGTCGCCCAAATAATTCAACCTTACAAGCCCTAGCCTCCATGATGAACACATCTAGTGATCCATGTATCAAACGAATTCCATACTCCCCAGCCAGCATTATCGTCGTTGTCATCATGATCCCGATTCTGATTCCAATCACTATGTCTCAAGAACGTCCAGTAGCTCCTGCCTTGTTCATCTTCGGCGACTCCATCGTCGATCCAGGAAACAACAACATGCTCATTACACCGGCCAGGGCCAACTTCCCTCCTTATGGCAGGGACTTCAAAAACCACGAACCAACAGGAAGGTTCAGCAATGGAAGAATCCCTCCAGATTTGATAGGTCATGATCAGAAAACTCATTCTGCATTTCCACGCACCCATGCACGCACCACTGCTCCGATCTCTCCTTATCATCTCCATCATCTCTATTGCAGCCTCATTGCTCGGAATTAAAGATCTTTTGCCCCCTTATCGTGCTCCTAACTTGAAGGACTATGACCTGCTCACTGGAGTAAGCTTTGCTTCTGCTGCTTCAGGCTTCGATAATCTCACATCTGCAGTGCCGGTAGGTGCATGCTCTATATATATATATATATATTGAACTTCCACATAAGACAAGATCATATCGCCAATAACAAAAAAGACATTTTTTTTTTTAACATCATTTCCATCTTATACAGAAAGTCTTCACATTGTGGGATCAACTGGAGATGTACAAAGAGTATAAGAGAAAGTTGATAGCCATTGCAGGCGAAGCAGCAGCAGCTTCCATAATAAGAGAAAGTCCACATGCAGTATTCGCTGGGAGCAACGATATCTTGACCACCTATTTCTTTACCGGTATTAGACGAACGACCTTCGATCCGCCTTCCTACGTCAACTACCTGGTTAATGCCGCCAGCGACTTCGTAAAGGTATATATTTGACACAGTACGAACTGCCAGTTAGCTAGCTCTATATAATGACGTCGTATATCAAGATTGGAGCAGGAGTTATACGAGTTGGGAGCTCGAACGATTGCCGTAGCAGGACTGCCTCCTCTGGGCTGTGTGCCAGCGGCGAGGACCGTCGGCGGAGGAAAGAATAGAGACTGTGTCGAGACTTACAATCAAGCTTCCGCCTTGTTCAACCTTGAGATATCCAGGAATTTAGAGCAACTCAAGATGGATCTTTCCGGAACTCGGCTCATTTTCTTGGACCTCTACCCTATCGTGATGAATCTCATTCAACATGGCTCGGATTATGGTAATTAAGAACAACTGGATGATGACTTTTATTATTATCTTTTATTTTATATATGATTTATCTGTGTGTATTTGTAATATAATATATGATCAATTCTTAGGGTTTGAGGAAACAACAAGAGGATGCTGTGGGACTGGAGAATTCGAAGCTTCAATTTTTTGTAATAAGTTTAGCCCATTCACTTGCCCAGAATCAGAGACGCGTAAGTATTTGTTTTGGGATGGGTTTCATCCGACGGAAAGGGCATTCAAGATCATCATTGCAGCTCTGCAGTTTCAAGTCTCGCATCTTGTTACCTGAAGGGGGGTTGCACTTTTATAATTATCCTCTCTCTCTTTTTTTTTTCTTTTGATAACTACTCCAGACCTTTAGCCCGCCGATAGGAATCGATGGTGTGGATATCTAGCTATTTTACTTATGTGGCACTTCTATAATTATCTATTTTACTTGTGTTGATGATGGTGCGTGGATATATTAAGGAGGGTTTAATTTGATATAGGAGGATTTAAACATTTATGTTATTATAATAGAGTTCACTCTAATGATATGACCCTTTAATAACGTCTGTGTCATCAGACCACCTCGACCTCCAAAAATTATGTGTCGTTGTTTAAACAAATTAAGAGAAGATGGAGGAATGACAAAGACTCTTTTATTTATATATATATATATATATAAATTAGTCCATATAAAAAATTGAGGGACGATTTGATTGATTTATAGTGATATATATGAGTGAAAGTCTCTTTCTCACATGTTCGCCCGTGGAGGTGTAAATCTTAAATTCGGATTGTATTAAATTCAGATGACTTATGAGCAAGAATGACTTGTGCGCGTCGAATATCGAATCGATAGGAGAAATATATCGCCCGCTCAAATCAATCTGTGTTTTATCATCCTAATATTGTATGCATCTATTGAAGAGTAAAACGTACACTTTAATTAATGGCTTGGTGGACATCTCGAGCGAAACGATCGATCTGTCATTAATAAAAAATATACACGTTGCACAACCTATATAATGAACGACAACTTGGAAAAATGAAGGACAGAGAGAGAAAAAATTCATTTAGTTCTGTATGATAGCCTTCATATGCATATCAATTCGTCGTGAATAATTTATGTTTAATTGTATTTATAGTACCGTCGTTGTATTATGGAAAATAGACATCCATCAATTAATCCTCAAAAGCACAGTTGAAAATGACAAATATATTTTTAAGGAAACTGTGTCAAATATAGACCTCGACTAGCTTCCTGACTTCCTAACTCGGCGCTTCGCTCTGCTTCTTCGGTGTTCGATGTTTCCCTTGATCTTCGGTGTTCGAAAATCAAAAGTGATGTTATAGATTGATAAATTCGATTCACAACAAAAGTGATGTTAAATCACTGTTACAGTGATATATTATAAATTTTTTACAATGTAGAGATTGATGGTGTATGATGCAACAACTTTTTGATCTCTCTTTGGTCGAGTTCTCGAGAGAGGATGGGTTCTCACGAGTACAATAGTAATTTTGTCTAAGATAACACGAATCAGACAACTATTGGTGATCCGACTACGATCCTCCAAAACTAAGTCATACATGGATAAATGAAAAAGATAAATGTAAAAAAGTATGCAATAACAAAAAATATCAGATCACCCCCCTTTCTTTACCTTCACCTCGTCAACTTCGAAATATTTCTTCCTCTCTCGTGATGCTTTTTGAAAGGTCATTAGGGGACAATTTATATAGAGAATTTTTATTTGGCATGTATGTATTCAACAACCATCATTAGGAGAGAGGCTAGGGAACTAAATGTAACAGACATATGGAGGAATCTCCCTTGTGGTCCTCGAGTTCTCGACTCCTCATCTTCTTGACTTTTGAGTTTCCTGCTTCCTGACTCGCTCCACTTCCCGTTTACTGACTCTTTATGGGCTTCATGTACCATATTATACTTGTATTATATATATATATATATATATATAGAGAGAGAGAGAGAGAGGCAATGATCGATACTCATATGTAAATTAATGTAACTAAGGAAAATATACTATTGTAAACAAGAGGACTTTATATATGTTTACAGTAGAGGTGTAACCACGGATAACATAACACGTCAATAAAAAACTTGAAGAATGGTATAGTTTAGAGTTTGATTATGAAGTTTCTCTAGTTGACATTTTTGGTTAACCAATAATATATAGAGCAGGAAAGCGGCTTATGAGGTAAACAACAGTGCTAACAATTTCATCCTAAAATTTATGATGAACTAATGCATGATAGATGTTTTCTCTCAATAGAACTATTTTACTCAAAAGTGCAAGGACAAAAGATTCCATGAACAATTTCACAATAAGCAAGATGATAATAAAGAGCTTGATACTCTCCTAAGTATTTTATAACTAAAATAACATTCAATTTGGTTTTGAAAAAGATAAAATATGTTAAGTAAATCATATTTTCGATTTCATATATAGGATAGACTAGTCGAGTTTTGGCTTAATTACAAGCATATCTTACATAAGTCAAACATTCCAAATCATTTTATTTTCACTTTTATGAGCCAATGATTAAGATGACATTCGAAAAAGACATGGCCACGAAGATTAAATTGACTTGTAAAGAAAATATTTTTAAAAATAAAAAAAATATGAAAATATTGCAATAAAAATGTGATAATCCCCACCCGAATATCTCTCTAGATGGATTTCACAACAAAAATAAATTACCAACCTTCTAAATAGAAAAATATTTATTTGTCCCTATAAAAAAAATCAAGTGATTAACAATAGAATTATTTTAAAAAACAAAGATCAATTCTCAAGAATTGTAAAATATTTCGAAGTATTTACTTTATGTCATGTTAATTTTTAGTTAACAAAAATACTCTTCATGAATTTTTTTTATCTAATCATAAGATCGAAAGAACGTCTAAAATGAATGAACAGGTCATTTTTTTTTTAAAAATAACTCTATTAAAAATTGATCTTTATTTATCATAGCAATGATATCATTAGTACTATATGACTTGGTTGGCCATGTCAAAGTAGACATGTTTTCTAATCATAATTAGTAATCGATCACAAACTTAAACCATCAATTAAGTGTACGCTTTCTGTAATGACCAGTGTCTGACCTGACATGATAGCACCAGTGTTAAAGTACCGTCCCACAAGATGAGGATTCCGAAGATGAAAATATTCCAGAGCAAATTTGTGGAGCAAGTCGCGTCGTTGAAAATATTTTCCTAAATTTTGGAAAAAGAAGAATCATAGGAAGGGAAAACTCGGCGAAAAGCATAGACGAGGCCGGGGAAAAAGGGTTGGAAAACGGGGAGAGTCAAGCTTTTCTCTCACCTCGAAGGAGAGGAGGAGATCTGTCGGCCTGTTGCTAGAAAAGAAAACAACAAGAAGCTCCGTTGCTACTTGCTTGCTTGGAAAAAAAAAAAAAGAAGAAGAAGAAGGGTGCTGGGAATTAAGACAAAGAAGAAGAGCTGCTGCTCTTGACCGGATCGAAGAAGAGGTTGCTGGTTTTCTGAAAAAAAACATGAAACAGAGAGGCTGGTTTGGAAAAGAAGAAGAAGGATTAGGGCTAGCTGTTGTTGACGTTGGTGTTGGCGTACGTGTTTAATTTGGCGGAAAGAAAAGGAAAACAGAGTGCTAGCTGTTGGAAGAAATTAACGGAGGAATTAAAGGAGGAAGAGGGTTGCGGTCTCTAGCTTTAGCCGAAGAAAAAAGAAATGAAATAGGTTTATGCTTGCTGTCGTTACTACTGTTGTTGCTGGTTGGAAAATCATAAAAGGAATTGCTGCTGAATGCTGATGTTGCCCAAAAGAAGAAGAAGAAGAAGAAGTAGTTGAAAACCTACTGTTGGGGTTGCTAGAGAAAAGAAAGGAGGAGAAGAGAGGGACAGCTAAAATTTGTTGCTGGAAGACAAAACTTCCCATGGAAAAAAAAAAAGAAAGAAAAGTGGACGAAGGAGAACCGCTTGCCGCCATGAAGAAAAGTGAATGGAGAGTTGCTGCTGCTGCAGGTGAAGAGGGAATATTCAGGGACGCGGCGTTAATATCCTGCCGGATGTACGATTGAGAATGTACAGTCATTTTTTTCTATCAATCATCACCGTTGGATTAGATTTTTTATTTTAGTTTTAAATAATCATTCGTTATCTCATTAATCACGTCTAAAATATAATTCTTTCCTGATTTATTCTCTTTTAAATCTAAAGAGATCGAGATGAAAAAACCGCTAATTAAATTGATAATTCTAATCATTTCCATAACAGTGACGGTGATCGAATCCAATTTTAATCCCATCGTATGTGGCTGCTGTAGATCTGTTGTCAACGATAAGGATGCCAATGGCGACTCCAACAAATTTAAAGATGAACTATAATCCATTCAATAAAAATACTATGCAGGCGCTCAGATGTGTCTGGCAGAAGATCAATTTTATGCCTAGTGCCTACTGCATAGGTCCCAAAAAACATAGAAGAAATAGAACGAAGCAGAGAAAAATAATTGCTTCATTAATTTGATTTTATAGCTGACAGTTATATTTATACACTTCACTGTGTGATATATAGAAAGTAATCATGAGGCTCCCTTCGGTATTTTTAAGAGTCTATTTCATTCTAACAGCGCACATTGTATGAACGATGATAAAAATCAATTTCTCCATCTCAATATGATCGGCATGAGTTCAAATATACTCGGGTTATATATCATTCTGATTTATTTTTGTCGACAAAAAATTCTGTGAGGGGCAAAGCCGATTGATCATCAAAATTAATAGGAAAAAAAAATTGTACCTAAATAAAATAATAATAATATGTCAAATATAATAATAAAAATATGATATTATCATTTGACAAAAATTAAATCATTTGACAAGTTGAAAAAAAATTTTTGGACTGTAACGTTGAATATGATAAATTTTTTGGATTCAAATTAGTTTATAATAATAATTATTATCATTTGACAAAAATTAAATTAAAAAAAAACAAGTTGCGATCAGTTTTTTAGATCTGTAATGTACATCTATATGCAAAAATAAAAGGGTATATATATATATATTCTTAATTATTTGATATACCCTGTTTTAAAAAAAAAATCAAAGTTTTTTTATTATATTTTTCATAATAAAGATATTTTTATTTAAGCGTTGTTAGCACTAATTGAACTCTCATATAATGCGTAAATTAAATTATTTTTTAGTTTGATTTGATAAAATATTATATATAGAATATTTTTATATATAATTTTTTTATAAATATGATTGATATTAATTAATATTGATCAAAATCATTTTAAATGTTAAAATTATCATAAAATATAAAATCGTTTAAAATAGTTGTTAATTACAACATTTAAATTCAGTAGTAATATTTTAATAAAAAAAATAAATTGTCAATTTGATTAGTAATTTTAATTATCAATTAATTAACTGTTTCAATTATTATTTGATTTTTTTATTAATGACTGTAATTAAATGACTATTATTCCTTGAATCTATGAATATTTTAATCTATTTTATTTTAACTTTTTTGTTATATCACCTCATTTACTTTGATCTTTTAATTCTCAAATTTCAGTCATATTCATCCTCAATCTAAATGGAGGGAGAGTTTGTTTTATAATAATAAGATTAAGGCTTAATTTTTTTTAAATCCCTAGTGAACTATAACCTATTTTGATAGTTCAAATTAAGGGTTAAATGTTTTCTGACCAGGGTGAGGTCTGTACCCAAGTATTTAAAATATTAAAATTTACGGATAGGATAAATATGACACTCTCAAAATGGCATGATCACGATGCACCTTTAATATATAAGAATATTAATTATGAGCTTTTTATTCTTCGTTACTATTGCACTAATCAAAATAATCTCAAGCTACAATATATATAATTCTATATATATATTATCATACACAATTTATTCATGAACATCTCTATTATCATCGTCTGATAGAGTGCGTACTATAGTTCAATCTTTGAATCGTAAAAGATCAGACGATAAATAATGGAAGTGCTGACGGATATTCACGGATAAGTTGTGTTGATTATATAAATATATAAGAGAAGGTTGAGTTCTTTCACGGCCCTCAACAGTATCTCCTTGTAAATATTAATACGCATTAGGTGGTCATCAATACTTTCCAATGACGATCTTTCTATGCTCAAGTTAAATAGGGAAATGAAGAAAATGAAGAATATATCATTAATTCAAAAGAGAATGTTCAGAGAGAGATCCCCTAACCTTTTCCTCCTTCTCACCTTATATAGCAATTCCGAGGTATCATTTCTTTCCTGGTCACCTCTAGGATATCTTTTGGCAAGCCATTAGCAGACAAGCTCTGAGCAGACCCTCCACGTGGTATGCCACAGAGGTCCTTATCATTATGGGAGCGAGCCATTAGGGGACAAGGAATAATGACCCAAGCTAGGAGGCATCTTTCCTAAGGCCCCTCTCGCACCCTATTTAATAACGTTTGAGAGTCCCCTCGTGGCTAGGTGACCAATTCCTGATATAGTTTGATGGATAAAAGGCAAAGTGGTCGAGTGGCCTGACCTGCGTGTATAGTCGAATGGCTGATAGACAGGGTGATTGAGTAGTCTGACCTATCGGTGTAGCCGAATGGTCAATAGGCAAGGTGACAGAGTGCCCTAACCTATGAGGGTAGCTGCATGGCTAATAGACAGGGTGACCGAGTGCCCTGACCTCAACATCCATTTGTTCGCCACTTCTTGGTCAGGGGCTAAGCAGTCCCTTCCTCAACTCCTAGCATCAAACCTCGATGCGACATCCCCTTTGCCTTTTATATTTCTGACTCTCCTTTTCCTTTGGGGCAACTGGCCTGGTTATTGCCCTCATTGTCAACTAATTCGGCCTTTCAAAGGTTTCCGACAATATCATATATAATATGATTTTAAACTAAATCAAATTGAATATTCCAATTTAAAAATGTTGATTCCTAATTTTCAAACTAAATTGGAACCATATTTGTCCACTTTTATTACTTTTATTATTAAAAAAAATGACAATCCGGTGCATGAAACTTTCATCAAATCCTGAGAAAAATATTCATTGTACACAGTCTTTCCTTGTTTTGTAAGAGATTATTTTCAGATTTCGAATTCGTGACTTTTAGGTCATAGACGACAATCTTATCGTTGTGTGAATGCTTCCCTTGTATTACTTTTATTATTATCATCAATAAAAGATTTGTTTGAAAAAAAAAATTTGATCGAGTGTTCGTGCAAGTTTGCCACCGTCGGTGAAGATTGTCGCCGGGGAGGATGCAAGCTGATATAATATTGTCGAGGCTAATGTTCAACATTATCTTCATAAAATGATATTGCTCTGCTCAGGTGCTTACGGATAGCAGCAATTCATTTCCAAGATACAACGACGATGTCTCGGAATAGTAACACTTCAAATTCCGAGACCGATAAACATTCTTGTAGGTTTTTGGACTCCGAATGTAGAAAATGGAATGTATGCAAGGATTTGATTTGATTGAGTTTGAGTGAGTGAATTTCATCACTAGGGAATCCTATTTATACTAGGTGAAGAGGTAGAGGAACCTCTTGGTTCAATCAAATCTCATCCATTCAATTTAAATGGATGATCTAGATTGCATCCCTTCCCAAGAGACACAATATCTCTTCATTTGGATGCATCTAAGCTTTTCATTTTGAATTTAATGACTAAGATTAAGTCATCCAAAAATGTACTTATACCCCTTCATTTGAATGAATCAGATTTATCCATATTAATCCAACGATCTACATTAAATCATATTAATTTCTCATTTATATAATTGAGAAAATTAATCAATTTTCCAACAATCCCTCACATGAATGAAAATTAATACATGTATGTATGCTGACACTTTACAAGAGTCCAATCGATAGGTCAATGTATCAGGAGAGATAGCTTGTGGCTTTGAATCTTCCATAGTGAAATGTTATTGAGCATACTAGGTTGCACAGTGAACGTGATGTCTTGAATTACTCAGTTGTTTGTGTATATTGAGACAATAACACCCACACAGAGACTTATCTCACCTACTTTTGATTCTCATGGTTGGTTCCGTTTCGACCATGGACACCATCTTGGATTCATAAGTGTTTTATTAAAGTGGTCTGTCTTCACACTCACATAGGTGACACTTCTATCAAGAGTATCCTACCATACTCCACCTTATAAAGGTATAGAAATCATTAAAAATATAAGATTAACCTCACTATATGTGGTAGGATAACACATATTCATCCTAGGATTAGGATAGAGTTAATATATCTCGTGTGTTGTAATACAACTTCTGTAGCTTCGTTATCCCATTGAACCAAGATCTTGGAATCTCCGGTCAACAATGTTGGGTTACCGCTACATTCGTTTTAGTTGTAGATTTTTAATCTCATTCCTCTTGACGAGCAGTATACTTGATCTCGACTTAGCTTCTTCGTAAGAGGATCTGCTAAATTATTTTTGGACTTGACATAATCGATTGCGATCACTTTATTCGAAATCAATTGTCTAATGTTATTGTGCCTGCGATGTATATGTCGTGACTTACCATTATACATACTACTGCACCCTTCGATCGCCGATCGATTGACTATCACGATATAAGTACTACGACACGTGTTTCGTCCATTTCGAATATCTTCCAAGAAATTCCATAATCATTCAACTTCTTCAGCTATTTTGTCTAATGTTATAAACTCGAATTCCATTGTTGATCGAACAATGCACGTCTGCTTAGTGGATTTCCAAGATACCGCTCCCCCACCAATCGTGAATACATATCCACTAGTGGATTTGAAATCTTTTGTATATGATATCCAATTAGCATCACAATATCCCTCCAAGACAGCGGGATATTTTCCATAATGTAATCCGTAGTTCATAGTATATTTCAAATATCTAAGAACTCGTATCAATGCTTTCTAATGAGTGTCATTTGGATTACTCGTAAACCGACTTAGCTTGTTGATTGCACAGGTAATATCCAGATGTGTGCAGTTTGTGAGATACATCAAGTTGTCTATTATCCGAGAATATTTCAATTGCGATATGGGCTCACCTTGGTTTTTCGCTAAGTGTTGACTTAGATTCATAGGTGTTTTTACTACAAAGAGATTGTATGCACTAAACTTCTTTAACACCGACTTTATATAATGGGATCGTGTCAAAACTATCCCCTCAGATGTCCTGAGAATTTTAATTCCCAATATAACTTCTGCTCAACCCATATCTTTCATATCGAAATTTTTGGTTAACATTTTCTTTGTATTTATGATTATCTCATGATTACTGTCCATTATAAGCATATCGTCTACATATAGATAGACGATTACATAGCCTTTAGGTGTGTTTTTGACATAAATGCATTTGTCACATTCATTTATTTTAAACTCGTTTGACAACATTATTTTTTCAAATTTCTCATGTCATTGTTTAGGCGCTTGTTTAAGTCCGTACAACGACTTAACAAGTCAACACAGCTTTTCCTCTTTTCCTAAAACTACGAACCCCTCGGATTGCTCCATATAGATTTCTTCTTCCAACTCACCATTTAAGAATGCAGTCTTAACATCTATTTGATGTATTTCAAGGTCATGCAATGCTACGATGGCTATCAACACTCGTATGGGCATAATCCTTGTCACCGGTGAGTAGATATCGAAGTAATCAAGGCCTTCCTTTTTGCTTGTACCCTTTGGCTACAAGTCTAACCTTATACTTGTCAATCGATCCATCAGCTTTATACTTGCATTTTAGTATTCACTTACAGTCTAATGGTTTAGAACCGGAAGGAAGGTCCACTAATTCCCAAATATGGTTATTCATGATGGACTCGATTTCACTATTGACTGCTTCTTTCCATAATGAGGCATCGGGACTAGAAAGAGCTTCGTTTAATGTTCTTGGGTTCATTTCTGACACAAAAGCCATAAAGTCTGACCTGAACGATTTCTCGACTCTAGCCCGTTTGTTCCGACATGACTCTTCGTTTTAATAATCAATAGTCCTTTTACGACAACTAAGTTCAAAAACGTCATTGTCGTTAGAGCTTCCATTGCTATCACTTTAAATGTTTCCCTTCTTATTTAGGAATACATTTTCAAAGAATATCGCATTCTGAGATTCTATGGTTGTTCCCACATGAATGTCAGAAATATCTGACTTGTGAACTATGAAACGATATGCACTACTATTTTGGGCATATCCAACAAATATTGCATCGAACGTTTTAGGTCCGACCTTTATTTTCTTTGACTTGGGTACTTCGACCTTTGCCAAACACCCTCACACTTTCAAGTATTTGTATGATGACTTGCAGCCTTTCTATAGTTTATATGGTATTTTATCATTTTTCTTGTGAGGAATTTTATTGAGAATGTGATTTGTCGATAATATGACTTCCCCCCACAAGTTCTGGGGTAAGCTTGAATTTATCAACAAGGCATTCATCATTTCCTTTAGTGTCTAATTTTTACGTTCGATAATACCATTCGATTGAGGTGAGTAAGGCGTCAGTGTCTGATGGATAATACCATATTCTGAACAATATTCATCAAATAGTGCATCATATTCTCCACCTTTATCGCTACGAATTATTTTAATTTGTTTATCAAGTTGATTCTCAACTTCTGTTTTATAGGTTCTTAATGCCTCTAAGACTTTGTCTTTACTTCTTAAAAGAAAGACATAATAGAACCTCGTGCAGTCATCGATAAACGTGATAAAATATTTTTTACCTCCTCTAGTTTGCACGAATTTTAAGTCACAGATCACTATGTATTAACTCTAGAAGAGTCGTTGACCTTTCCACTGAATGAAAGGGTAGTCTCGTTATTTTTGCTTCTACGCACACTTCACATTTGTGTGTTTTGTCAACATTGACATTTGATAATAAATTTAATTTGACGAGATGTTTCAGAGTATTATTATTGACATGCCCAAGTCGATCATGTCATAAAGTAAAACACTCAACAATATAGTTCGAAGCTTTTATTTTATTACCATCAAATTCACGGTGTACAGTCATTACAATCATTTTGAACAGATTCTGTTCCAAGTACCCCTTACATATGAAGACACCATTCTTCATAAGTACAAAATTGTTTGACTGGAACACTAGTCTAAACCCTGTAGGGGATCTTGTGACCGCTAGAGGGGGGTGAATAGCTCGTATTCGCCGTTTGATGGATTACGATCGTGTTCGTCTCTACAAGTCGTGTTAGCGCAGCGGAAATATGAAATGCAATAATAAAAGACGACAACACAATCACAACATGCAATATAACGTGGTTCGGAACTGAATAGTTCATACTCCACGGATTGGGCTCATAAGAGCCTTAGTGATGTCAATCACACACCACTACTCAAATAACTTATTCTCGGAACAATCCGGAGGCGGAGAAACCTCTTACAATAATTCTTACAATAATAAGAATGAAATACAAGCAAGATACAAATGAAATGCACAAGAACACGTAAAGAACACTTTACAAATGCGCTTTTGGATGTTTGTTTTGTGGTTGCTTGAATTGCACTTGGAGACCTTGATTTACAACAACAAATCGCCCCAAAACTCCTCAAGAACCGATGGTGAATCCTCCCTCCACGAGTTCCCTTTAAAGCTGCTCCTTGGGTTGGATTTCGCCTAGTAGTCGACTGATCGGAACTATCAGTCAACTGCCTCTGTAGTCGTTGTCTCACAACATTATGAAACACATCGGATAAGTCCAACGGATACATCATCAGTCGACTAATCATACCCATCAGTCGACTGATGGCTCAATCAGTCGAGTGTTCGGGTCGATCACTTGACTGGAGAACCTTCTGTGCCCGAGATCTCGAGCATCGATCGCATCGATCGCAGCTAGCGATCGTATCAAATGATCGCAAGGCACTTCATGATCAAATCCTAGTTGACTCACACCAGTTGACTGACCTATGGTCCCAATCGACTGATACACTTCAAACATGAGGTTTTAACCCAAGTATAGTGTCCCCTTACTTGCTAGACTACCCTTAGCCTAGACCTAAGCCTTCTAGCTACCTCCGTTAGCCTCGCGCCTATCGGATCTCTCCAAGTCATCCATGACTTATTCATCCATACGCTAGTCTTCAGGTGCTTCCATCGGATATTGTCATGCTAACGGTGTCTATATCGACAAAGCACATTGGACTTACGTTGCCAAGACTTCCGCTTGGACTTTACGCCGCCAACCATTGGACTTATACTGCCAAGACTCCCACTTGGACTTTATGCCACCAATATCAAACCCCTTGGACTTTTCAAATGCCAAGTACACAAGACTTGGACTTTTCCTTACCAACCCATGTTGGACTTTCCATGCCAAGACTCATGCTTGGACTTTCCCGTGCCAAGACCCATGCTTGGACTTTACATGCTAAGTACTCAAGACTTGGACTTTCCCAATGTCAAGTGTCCCACTTGGACTTTCCATGTTAAGTACCCATGACTTGGACTTTACCATGATAATCACATTGTCATATATTTTTATCAAACATTAAAACATCGCTCGAGTCAAACTCGAGTCCGGTCAATCATGACCTGAGCCTATTGCACCAACAAACCCGACTTTAACAAGTGTCGATCCAGAAATTAGGTTCTTCTTGATGTCGGGAACATGAAGCACATCAATGAGCGTTAGCTCCTTTTCAGACGTCATTTTCATAACAACTTTTCCAAATTCGACAATCGAGGATGTCATGGAATTGCCCATATAGAGCTTTCTTCCACTTATCAGAGTATACTTGGAGAACAATGCATTATCAGAACAGATATGATGTGTTGCTCCAGTATCGATCCACCACTGCTTTGGATTGTCCACCACCGTGTTGGCTTCAAACATGACTGCAGTGAGATCTAGTTCTATGTCGTCAGAAGTTGCAATCTGGTTCGCATTATCATTCTGACCCTTGGTTGGTTTCTTCGGGCGTATGCAATCCTTGGACATGTATCCTGGCTTTTCGTAGTTATAGTATGAGCCCTTGAATTTCTTACTTTGAGCCTTATTTTTGAATTGCTTCGGCTTCTTGGTGTTTGACTCAGCCAAGTTAGACATCTCGTCGATAGCCCGCTTCGTTCTTTTAGAGTTGGAGAACCTTCGATTATCCTCCTCTATTCGTAGTCTTAGGATTAGGTCCTCAAGCCCCATTTCCTTTTGTTTATGCTTCAAGTAATTTTTGAAATCCTTCCACGAAGGGGGGAGTTTCTTAATTACCGTAGCTACTTTGAACAACTCGTTCAGCTTCATGCCTTCGACATCTAGATCATGCAATATCAGTTGCATATCTTGGACTTGAGATGTCACACTCTTAGAATCCACCATTTTGAAATCCAAGAATCGGCCGACGATGAATTTCTTCAAACCGACATTTTCGATTTTGTATTTCTTCTCTAGTGATTCCCACATAGATTTTGCCGTCTCTATTAGACTATACACATTATACAATGTGTTATCCAATGCGTTGAGAATATAATTACGACACAGAAAATTTTCGTGCGACCATGCATCGTAAGCATCTTTACTATTGGAATCTCCTTCCATAGCGGTTGACGGGTCTTCACGCAAAAACCTTACAAGGTTTAGTGTCGTCAGATAAAACATCATCTTTTGCTGCCATCTTTTGAAATCGACTTCGTTGAATTTCTCTGGCTTCTCTCTGGGTGAAACGGAGGTCGGGACTCCGGGTGAAACGATAGTCGAAACGTCGTTGATCACGGCCATATCAGATTGCACCAATATCGTTTTATGATTGTTTGCCGTCGTCGGTGAAGATTGTCATTGGGGAGGATGCAAGCTGACATAATATCATCGAGGCTAGTGTTCAACACTATCTCCGTAAAATGATATTGCTCCACTTAGGTGCTTATGGATAGCAGCAATTTATTTCCAAGGTACAACGACGATGTCTCGGAATAGTAACACTTCAAATTCCGAGACCGACGAACCTTCTCGTAGATTTTTTGAACTTCGGATGCAGAAGATGGAATGTATGCAAGGATTTGATTTGATTGAGTTTGAGTGAGTGAATTTCATCATCTAGGGGATCCTATTTATACTAGATGAAGAGGTAGAGGAATCTCTTGGTTCAATCAAATCTCATTCATTCAATTTAAATGGATGATATAGATTGCATCTCTTCCCAAGAGACACAATGTCTTTGCATTTTGAATGCATCTAAGGTTTAGATTCTAAGCTTTTCATTTTGAATTTAATAATCAAAATTAAGTCATCCAAAAAAATATTTATATCCTTTCGTTTGAATGAATCAGATTTATCCATCTTAATCTAACGATTCAGATTAAGCCATATTAATTTTTTATTTATATAATTGAAAAAATTAATTAATTTTCCAATACAATTTGCATGAGAAAGCCTGTTTTTCCCCCTACCATTAACTATTTCCACTTAAATCTGCGTCCTTTCACTAGATCAAGTGAATTTCATACTCGACAGGAATCGTGCAGATAGATACTAACGATTAAGCTTCGACATCGATCGTTCAACCTTGTCTATTTCTAGGACGACTCAAAGCAACTCTACGCTGCTTCAATTTTTTGTGACGAGTTTAAACCGTTCACGTGCCTGGAACCAGAGACGCACATGCGTGGATTGGTTTTGGGATGGTTCTCATCCGACAGAAACGGCATTCCAGATCATCACGGCAGCTTTCCAATGCCACTTCGTCCATCCTGTTTACCGAAGGGGAAGGGATTATGCTTTTTATTTGTAAATGTCGCACCGTCTTGCATATCCACGGATCGAGTGTTTTTAATCCCACGAGAGAGATTTATGGCTATCAGGATAATAAAATTATATCAATAAATAAGAATTAATTTTTAAAAATGATAAATCTTTTCGAATATCTATTCTTTTGATATGTTAACCTGAATTGAATAATATATATTTCATAATTTATCTTCTTTATATTAAGACGAACGAATTAGAATTATCTTGTGTTTCTGTACAGTAAAGCTGACTCAATCTCGATCGAACAAATTTAAATTTTCATTTTTATTTGTTAAAATAATAAAATTATTATTTTGCATATTAAAAAAAAAGAGAGAGAGATGAGATAAAGTGTCCTCTCAGAAGAAATAAGACTTTGTAATTGCCCAATCGAAAAAAATGGTTAAACTCTTTTCATTTAACTATAATTTTACTTTTACTTTGGTAGAAAATGAGTATTCTGTCAAATAAACAAAGTTCGATTTAAAATTTGAATGGTGTCTTAAAATATAAACTTGGTTGAGCAAAATGAAAAATTGCCAGAGAATTTTATAAAGCACGCATAACTCCGGGAAGAGAGAGCTTATCCAATCACGGTACTCCGCGTCTAGGGTTTCAGCTAGCGGCTGTTCCTTTCCCCTTGCTTTACGGGACTGGTGGCCAATCGCTACCTCCATGGCGAAGGCGATCACTCTGAGGAGCTCCGACGGTGAGGTATTCGAGGTCGACGAGGCGGTAGCCATGAAATCGCAGACAATCAAACACATGATCGAGGACGATTGCGCCGACAATGGCATTCCTCTCCCGAACGTCACCTCGAAAATCCTATCGAAAGTTATCGAGTATTGCAAGAAATAAGTCTTTCAAGAGCATTAATTGAGTTGGGTCGATCAGGCCACTCTATTTGATCTTATACTGGTGAGATCCCTGTTCGTTTCCGCTTCTTCACTGTTTCTTCTTTTTGCATTCATTGATAGATTCGTGCCGCTTGTCGAGTTACATATTTAATTCATGAACTCAGAGATGCATCCTTTATTTGTAATTTGTTTTTTTAATTTCTGCTGCATGAAATTGAACTTTTTCTCTGTTCTATAGACTTATGTTGTGATACTTGGGTCCTTTTAAATTTTACATGGGAATGAGTTCAGTACTATGAAACAGTGACAGCTAAGATTTGTTAGTTTTGAAATCCATTTCATGCATGTCTCTCACTAATGATTGATGTAATTTTATCTTCATATACAATGTTTTCATTTAATCTAGCATCTTAATGATATGAACAGAGAAGTGAATGTAAAAGTTAGGTTTATTTTTCTTCACGTCTACTTATAAAGTTTGATAGTTCCAGAGGCTTTGTAATTATTTCTTAAGGATGCAACTGTTGCCTTCAATTAGAATAACATGATCATTTGAAATGCGTTTCTGACATGTTTTGATAGCTAAAATTACGCTGCCGCATTTGTAACACTGGTAGCTCACGCTTACATGTTTACTAAGTAATAGCTATATAAAATTTGAACTTGTTGAATGTATACTACTTTATGTTGAAATACCTAGCTACTACTATACAACCATAATCAAATATGGTATTTCATGCCTATATGTCTAAGCATGTGTACTCAAATACTGCATATGCACTAGATTGATTGCAATCGTGTGCATTGTCTTTTTAAACCTTAAACATAATGCACTGCTGCTGAGGAATCAATGAAAAATGTAATTTGTTGGAGTCTAATATAGTTAAAAGCCATAACCTCCTATACAAAAGCAGTATTAAAAAGTTTCCAAGTAGATCAAAACATTAGTTCACAAAACAAAGTTAAGAGGGTTTTTTTGCCTTGACAACCTTTTTATACTATCATTAGCGGTAATGTATTTAATTCAGCATTTTAAATTATGAACATGTTAGCAACTTAATCTATTCTTTAGGGAAGGAAAACTGATAAGGCAATTTGGTATGTGAATTGTTGAGGAAATAATTCATTGCAATTAACTATGTGAACTAGCCAGGTTATTATACAATAACAGTTCCAAGAGTAATCTAATAGGCAGTACATGCTAGGATGTTATATAAAAAAAAATGTCAATTCTAGAAAACTTGACATGTCTGCATAATTTAGGTTTCTACTGAGATAGGGTGTCACCTAGGTCATTCAATATATTTTATTTTCATTATTGAGATTTGACTTAGTATATAGGAGGTTCATTGTAATTGATCTTTCTTGTTATATTTTTTTATTTGAGCATATAACCCTTATTACCAAATTAAAATCTAGTTTCATATAATTTAGCTTTCGTTTTTCTATGTTTGGACTGAAAGATTTGAAAATACATGTTGCTCTATTTTTTTATTGATATTGTTATATCTATATCTGTTTGTTTGTAGTCTTGACTAGTGATTTCCATTATTCTATAATAACTAACAAGGATATTACTTTAGTAATTACAACACACATTCACACTAACAAGGATCTTGTGATTTCCTCAAGCAATATGTAACATTTACCCCGTTGAGTCACCTAGTACTTCTAAGTAACATAGATTATACCCCATGTTTCATGTTGAGTTTCAGACTTGGCCATATCTGGCTAATCCAAATGTATTTTTAATAAATAAATTCAAACATTTAACTGATTTTATTTTTCAAAAAAGTATATAAAAAATGTTTTAAAAGCTAGCTCAATGTAATTTGGCCTAAACTGAATTAAATTTAAAAAATAAAGAAAAATTTATTCAAAAGATACTGGTAATTTTTTTTTTGTTAAGCATGAGTTTGTCATGTTTTTTAACAACAAATTGAATTTCTTAATATGGCTTTTAATAATTTATCATTTTAAGTATACATTGTTTTATGCTTGTTGGCAGGGATATTAACTACTAGGATATCACTTTGTATTGGCCAACAATTTTAGCCGCATCTGAATTGCTTAATAATGATCTCTTAGTTATTCGTATTCAATTTAAATGTCCAATGTAAGAATGTAAGGATTGAATTCTTGAACCAAGCTAGGGTTTCAGTCCCCATACAACTCGAGATAGCATTGCCAATGCTGTCTGATATTGGTGTTAAAGTTGTGCTGAAGGTGTAGGGGGCACCGATGTTGGAGGAAGAGGAAGGAGAGTGGGAGGGCTAGAGGTATGCCAAAGGAGGAAAAGGGATGCCTATGCCATCCAAAGGGGAAGAAGAGTTAGAGTCAGATTGGTATTGGAGGTGTGCCAGGGAGGAGAAAGACGATGCTAGTGTTGAAGGAAGATAATGGAGAGGAGAAAGAATGCTAGTGTTGGAGGAATAGAAAGCGAGGAAGCCTACTTGTAGTGGAGCCAACATTGGAGTTGACGAAGTTAGGATTTTGGTTTTGATGCAGGGGAGGAGACCACAATGGAAGTCGAGAAATGCATAGAGTGTTGCGGAAGATGCCTACAATATCGAGATTTTGCATGCCAATCGGCAGGTGGAACAAAGAGTTTCACCTGTCCTGATTGGGATGGCTTGAGACTTTAAATGATGGTCTAATGATTACCAGTCATTTTGTTTGTATCTCCTTGCTCTATTATTATGTAAGAAAAGGAAATGTGAAGCTGTTTTTGTTGGTGTTCTTGAAAAAATTCTTTTTTCACATTTGTCTCATGCATAATTTTCCTATCAACCTTGAACACTTTGGATCTTTGATCGATATCCTCCATAATTGTTCATTTGCCATCTGTATTAGCTGCATTGTTTCCATTTATGTCCAGCATCTCAGTAGTCTGCTGCTGTTTCACTCATGTTTGTCCAGTTTGAGGGACTGTTCATAGTATCCAGCTTGTCTTAATTTACTTGCAGAAAATGAAATCAAGAGCGGCCTGGGTAGACTGAACTATGATAAATTCAAACTAAAAGCAGATCAAACATGATTCACACGTCGATAAATTATTGTACTTCCTACTTAGAGACTTTTATTAAGCATCACTTGCCAAGCAAATACGAGGCACAATTGCTGTTAGAGTTCTGCCTGTTAGGATTTTGAGATGGAATGACTCAGTTTGAGTTCTTTTGTCTTCTATGAATGTTGCTATTCTTCTCCTTGTTTCATATAGTATGCAAAGGTGTTGGCTTTGATTGTTCAGGTGGATTCATGTGGAGAAACACCTGACTTTGTTCTCTTATTTAACTGCATCCTAAGATGAAACCTTTTGTGAATTTTTTTTCTCTCCCAATTAACTGCTTCACAATAACTTGGTGAGTAGGTCGCTAAGCAGCCGCCTTGGCTATTCTTTCTGTACTCGTTTTTCTTTCTGATTTTAATTGTGTTCTGTATTTTCAGGCTGCAAACTATCTGAATATAAAAGGGCTTCTGGATTTGACTTGCGAAACTGTGGCTGATATGATCAAGGGAAAGACTCCTGAAGAAATCCGCAAAACATTTAACATCAAAAATGATTTTACTCCAGAGGAAGAGGAAGAAGTTCGAAGGGAGAATCAGTGGGCCTTTGAATGACATGCTATCTTATCTCGTAAGACGCGTTTGGATCCTCAATTGAACGCTTTTATGACTGCTACCGGTAATGCTTATTTTGAATTTTCTTGTAGTGCTGGCGTATGCCTGTGCTTTGTGGGTTCTAGGATGATTGAAACCGAATGCCCAAAGACGATTTTTATATCATGCACTGCTTTATGGTTCTCAGTGACAGTGGCATATGATGATTGAAACCAAATAATTGCCGACAAACTGGATTTTATATCAGGAACTGGTTTAGGTTCTCGTATTTCTTTTTTTTCTTCTTAAATTGGACCGATTAATACCACCAGGAGCATATACGAAGCCAGACGTCGAACTGGATCATTTACTGAACTCGAGTTAGTTTTAGTTTAGGATTCATTACAAAAACATTTTCCCCTCGATGTATCACGAATTTAGTATGAACAAGAAAGATGAGCAAGCAACTACCGTTGTGCCTATGCAGTTAATCATATGAGAAATTAGAGTCTAAACATATTAATTTCCAGTGACGAAATAATTTGTATGAAAATAACTGGACATGTTTCTTGGAGGTATAATTTATAGTGAATGCTATAAGCTCTTTTTAGTCCATCAACAGACATCGCTCTTACTGGCTGAAGTGGCGTCCTCAAGTTTGACTTTGCGGCATGAGGATCGACCGTATAGATTCCCTCTGATGAAGCCTAAATGCATTTCTTATATTCCTGTTTTCAGAAGGCATTCCATTCTTCCTTTCGCCATTGCACATGTCATTATCAGAAGACAAAATTTGACTGGCAGAACAAACGCTCAAAGAGAACTCTTTCCCTTAAACAGTACGTGCATAATAATCATAGTTTATAATGCTAAGAAGATGGCGTACGACATACCCCGCCATCCCTCCTTGCAGTGGCATTACAAAGCGTATATACCATCCCCATTTTCCCCTTGCAGTTCACCGTGACTTGTGTTCTTCATTTTCCTTTTACCTAATCTGAAGGCCTGAAAATTTCAAGATGCATCGAGCGTTACTGGATTCGTATCGAGGAAATCCCTGACAGCATCGCGGAAAACAGACATGCTAGCAGTCAGTGGACCTTTACCGATAATCATCGCCCGAGTTATGTCCTGCTAAAAGAGCAGAATCAGCTCTGTGCGTGCAAAAGATGACTACGCTGTTCATGTCATATATTTTTTTTTCGTCGATTTCACGAAGAGGAGTAAACATATTAGCACTCTCACATATTAAAATTCATAAAGTTTTTTCATGATTTATTTCTTGTAACGACAGTGAGATATACCGATGAGAGTTGTTAGATTGATAGATTCTACCCTTTTTTTTACGAGTATATACAGACACTCAAATATAAAGGATTGATCTCGTTCGCTCAGTATAAATTTACAATGTACATGGCTATCAGACTTTGCCTCCTGCTAAAAGAGGATGCGATCTAACCGACAGAAGAGGATGCGAAGAAAAATTAAGACTTTGAAGCAATCAGTCACCTGGAGGAGGAGACGACGGCAAGTCCGGCGACGCCTCCTAATATTCTGTACCATGCGTACGTTAATGGGAAAATTACTAATAAAAATATTAATCTAATTGTTTGAAGAAAAAAAGTCTTTAAACCTTAATTGCGATTTGCTGCCGCCGGGATGGATCGTCTTCTCCATTACCCTAGCCAACCATACGAGATGATCTTCCCCTCTATGGCCTCGGCTCCGCCGCCTTCCCTCCTCTCACATCCATCTTCGTCCCTCTCTCTCAGACTCCACCCCCTCCCTCTACTCCCCTCGCCTTCCGCCCCGCGACCTTTCGGGGCACCACCTCGTCGACCATGTGGTGCCAAAAGGTAAAGCTGGTGGACATTGGGGCAGCCGACAGGGTGTACTTGAAAGCGATGGAGGAAACATCCGGATTGGGACGACGGATTTGGATTGGATTCAGGCTGCGTTTAGTATGTCTAATCTGATTTTAATATAATTCGGATTACATTATAAGATAGATTTCTTTATTTATTATTGTCTTAAAATTGTAATGTAATGTAATCTGGATTACAAAGTAAAATCTATGTAATCCAGATTACATTACAAATTTAAATCTCATTTGTATGTAATAAATCACATTTGCATGCATACAAATGTGATTTATTACATGCACATGGGATTTAGGCTGTATTTGGCGATCGACATCGACCGGTCGGCGATCGGCGACGATCGACCGTCAACAATCAATGGTGATCGGCCAACGCCCGACCGTCGGCGATCGATAGTGACCGGCCGACAATCGGCAGCCAGTCGTCAGTCGATCATCGGTCGACCAGTCGATCGCCGATTGGTTGTCATCGTCATTGTCTACGTCATCGTCGTCGATCCATTCTTATCGATTTTGTAATGAACACCAAACAAAAGAATGTAATAACCTTTGTAATCCAAAATTACATACAATTTTTATTCAAATATAGTAATATAATCAAGATTACATTGCATTCCATTACAACTTAGATTACATTACACTTTGTATTACATTACGTCCTCTCAAACGCAGTCTTAATATTTTTCATTTTCATAATATTGAAGAATAAATATTATTAAATTCTTAAAATAATAATTTAAAAATAATAAAAATAATAAATTAAACATCGAGAAATAATATAATATTAAAAACAATATATTTTAATACTAATAATTTAATTAAATATTTAGATAGAATATAAATAAGATTTCAAGGAATCTAAACATTTTCATATTTGATTATTGAATCGGATTAAAAAAAATCCTTCTCTATTTTGATCGAAGAAATTATTATCCCTATATTCTCACACTAGGCATAACTCGTACTGATTGAGCTCGAGTCCGACAAGGTCGGTATTTTGAAAAGCGGGTTGTGTTGGATTTTTTTTTTTTCCGTTTAGTGACTTTCTTCTTATCTAACATCATACAAATTCGTCATTAAAAAATAAATTAGCGTTCTAATATATATTTTATTATACATTTAATTTATTAGATGTAAATTACATATTATAATCCAATTTTATAATTGTTGATGGCCATAACGAGGACGCCTCCACGATCGCTCACCAGAGATCAACGACGCGGAGATCGAGATATACATGCGACAAGCGGCGAGGGTAAGCGAGAAATAAATAATTAGGTTTTTAAAAACTATATATAATATTAGTTAATAAGTCAATACATATAATGATATTTATTAAATATATCATTATAATGAATCTAATTTATTTTTTAAAATAATTATTATTTTTAATAAGTATAAAATCCTTATAAAATGCATGTTTATAACTAAATTATAAAATAAATATTATTAAGAAAATGTAATTACTTATGGACGGTTGAAAGGCGAAGAATTCGTATAAAATTATATTTTTTTTTCAATATTTAAATGTGAATGAATGGGATGTACTATTTACTCAGGTAAAGATTGAAATTATCAATTTAACGGCTCTTATCGATTTGTCTCACAATCATTATAAGGGAGATAAATTACGAAGAATTTTATGAGTTTTAATATGGTGATCAAAACATATAAGGGTCATTTGATCACCAATAAAGAACTTTAGATCTCTTCTGAAATCAATATATATCATTTTTGTAAATATTATCGTATCTTAATTACTACGTTATTCCCACGAAGACAATGTACTCTTTACCCAATAATGACAGATGCATGTTAAATATTGTACTTCCTTGCACTAAGGTTAGAGCAACTATCTTGTATTCTTTGGCTCACAACGCCCTCTTCGACTGATACTGAATATGCAATGCCCAAGGTGGTTGAATTAATATACTATTCTAATCTCTTCACATGGTTCTAATTCCTTCTTAATAATAACGTCGACTACTTTAGCTATTTACAATTTGCATTATCTGTTGTTGTCAGAGCCTTGTCAATTATTGTCGTATTTAAATCATATTGGCCAGAATTTATATCTGAAAATTAAGTTGGACTAATTAGTGCTTCAACAGAGGATATCTTTAATGGCTTGCTGTACTTGCAGAGTTGCAGGGGCAACATATATATGTACCATTCAACTCGGTTGCAGACTTGCAGTTACAGTTACTCAAAAAGCTACTGCTGTATTTATTACCTTCACGTGACTCTCGCAAGGAGATGATGGCGGAAAAAGGTTGGCACGTGATCTATATATTGCAGTACACGAGTGGAAATCCACCGGAAGGCTGGCAATTCATGAAAAGGTTGGCTCCCTGGCATATCACATATGCATCCAACAATAATAATCATTTTTTCCGTTTAGTGACTTTCTTCTTATCTAACATCATACAAATTCGTCATTAAAAAATAAATTAGCGTTCTAATATATATTTTATTATACATTTAATTTATTAGATGTAAATTACATATTATAATCCAATTTTATAATTGTTGATAGCCATAACGAGGACGCTCACGATCGCTCAAAGAGATCAAAGAATCGAGATATACATGCGACAAGCGAGGGTAAGCGAGAAATAAATAATTAGGTTTTTAAAATATATATATAATATTAGTTAATAAGTTAATACATATAATGATATTTATTAAATATATCATTATAATGAATCTAATTGATTTTTTAAAATAATTATTATTTTTAATAAGTATAAAATCCTTATAAAATGCATGTTTATAACTAAATTATAAAATAAATATTATTAAGAAAATGTAATTACTTATGGACGGTTGAAAGGCGAAGAATTCGTATAAAAATTATTTTTTTTCAATATTTAAATGTGAATGAATGGGATGTACTTTATTTACTCAATTAAAGATTGAAATTATAATTCATACTCTTATCGATTGTCTTGTCATTTATAAAGATAAATTATGAAGAATTTATAAGTTTTAATATGGTGATCAAACATAAACTTTTGATCGATAAAGAAATTTAGATCTCTTAAGATCGAATATATATCATTTTTGTAAATATTATCGTATCTTAATTACTACGTTAGCGAAGACAATGTACTCTTTACCCAATAATGATAGATGCATCTAAATATTGTACTTCCTTGCACTAAGGTTAGAGCAACTATCTTGTATTCTTTGGCTCACAAATATCTTCGACTGATACTGAATATGCAATGCCCAAGGTGGTTGAATTAATATACTATTCTAATCTCTTCACATGGTTCTAATTCCTTCTTAATAATAACGTCGACTACTTTAGCTATTTACAATTTGCATTATCTGTTGTTGTCAGAGCCTTGTCAATTATTGTCGTATTTAAATCATATTGGCCAGAATTTATATCTGAAAATTAAGTTGGACTAATTAGTGCTTCAACAGAGGATATCTTTAATGGCTTGCTGTACTTGCAGAGTTGCAGGGGCAACATATATATGTACCATTCAACTCGGTTGCAGACTTGCAGTTACAGTTACTCAAAAAGCTACTGCTGTATTTATTACCTTCACGTGACTCTCGCAAGGAGATGATGGCGGAAAAAGGTTGGCACGTGATCTATATATTGCAGTACACGAGTGGAAATCCACCGGAAGGCTGGCAATTCATGAAAAGGTTGGCTCCCTGGCATATCACATATGCATCCAACAATAATAATCTGATTATTCTCGGCACTCGTATTAGTTTAAAAGGTGATTCATTTATTTTCAATGTCTTCCTAAATCGATTTCACATGTACAATTAATAAAAAAAATAAATCATGAAAAATATATTGTAGGTTATTATTATGGAAGTTGTTGGGATTTAATCATATGATTAGGATTTTTTATATTTAGATTCCTTTAGGTATTATCGGATTTTTTTATATGATACATTCTCTGCTAGTTCTTATTTATAATCTCACTTTTGTCGGAGTTATACCTTTGCAAGCATGAGAAAAATAAATGATTCATGATGATTGATACTGTCCTAACATGATTAGGAGAATAAAAGAAGGAATAATGAAAAATTACGATATGAAGGGTGGGATCAAACAGAGAGGACCATAACTCGGAGTATATATCGAAGCCAAGATTAGCTCTGAGGACTAAACCAAGGGAACCATAGCTCAGAGAATACAGCCGAGTCAGGAAAAAATTAGTTTTGAGAATTGTGGATAAGAAAATCGCAATGGAGAATTTGAGCTATAAATGTATTAATTCTAGAATACATGAGTTATAATTTGAAAATGAATTTAAATCAGAATGACTTGGAAAATATAACTGAGCTAGGAGAATAGTAAGAGGTCTAATCAAAGGAGGAAAGGATATGATGATAAAATGAGGGAAAGGGAGAACTATAAGAAAAATAGAAAATATTGACGAAATATTAGCGACGATTTATTAATTCGTCACAAAAACTAAACATTTACGATAAATTTCTTTATCATCGCAAATAATCTTATATTTGGGATGCAAATTTAGTTTTTCGTCGCTAACATAATATATATTTACGACGATATAAACATATTCATCGTAAATTGATACTTAGCGACGAAATACATAAATATTCATCGTAAATAACTTAGCGACGACCAATGACATTTCGTCAGAAAAGTCCAGTCGAGTCTTGATTGACTTAACTCAATTTCGTGGTTGGCGAATGTTTGTGTCAGTCGTCAATATGATGGCTTGGCGATGAAATATTTAAATTTCGTCGCTAAAGATTTAATCGATCCGCTAGTCGAGTTTACTCGATCCTGTGGTCGGCCAAATGTCTAATGAAGTCGAATCCGCGATCGGTAATATTGATAAAATTTAAATATTTCATCGAAGATTGATTGAGTCGCTAAATGATTTACTTGATTATGACGAAGCCAAATGAAGCGGATCAATCGTCAATCCGTCGTACTAATGATCAAATATTATTAGAGGAAAATAAAAATAAGAATAAAGTAGAAATAATATAGAATAGTAATAATAGTTAATAATAATAATTTAGAAAAATAATTAAGCGTCGATTCTCATTTTTGGCGTGACTTCCTCTAAAGATTCTCCTACTCTCTGTTGATTCTCCGATAGGGAAGTAGAATCTTTTCTAATTTCTTATCAGGTTAAGAAAATTCTTTTTATTCTCTATTCTTTCTTATCTCTTCTAAAATTCTCCTTCTCCTCTCCATCTCGCGGCTTCTTCTCTCTCTCAACTCCGGCTTCTTTCTCTCAAACTTATCCTTCTCTTATATTCTTTCTTCAAAATTTTACAAGGAAATTTAGGGATATTATTTTATGAAGGATAAATAGATTTGTTATACAATATGAATTTAGGATTTTGTTAGGGTTTAAGATTCTTGTAGATTATATATTGTTAGGGTTTTATTAGCGATTAGACAATGAATTTAGGTTTTTATCATATTAGATTTCGATTCATGGAAATCATGATAAGCGATTTATATTATAATGTTCGATGATAAACATAATGTCACAATCAGAATTATATTATAAATTGTTTGATTATTTTGTATGTGACAAGCTAAATTTGAGTTGCTAAATTGCATTGAAAAATTAATATCAAAATTATTTTATATATATTTTAAGATTTAAAAATATGAATAAAGTTGGATAACGATTGTGTCGGATTAGTATAATATATCAATGGGTTGAATCTTTATAAATATTAAAAATTACATGATCTTTGAATTTATAAAATCCGTTTAAAAATTCGATGGTGTGACAATTTGTTCATTATGAATTGGATTATATGCGAGGACATGTATATATAGGGATTGAGCTATATAAAATCACGACTGTATGAAGACCTACATCATCCTAGTATAAATGAATTAATATAAGAATGATTTTTATATTGTAGATGTCAAGACGATTTTGTTTGCAATCACTCATTACATTCAGTTTGACTTAGGTGGTATTTTGATGTTTAAGTTGATGTTTTAAAGGAGATGGTTGACTATTGACCATATAATAAGAAAGTCAGTCATGGATACTTGGCATGTGAATAGACACTTGACATTTTAAAAGTAAGTCTTGTGTACTTGCATGAAAAGTCAAGCATATCTTGTAAGAAAGTAAGCTCGAGTCTTGCAATTGGAAAGTCCACATGGAGTTGACATAGAAAAGTCCAAAGTTATTAGTCTTGCAGTAAGTCCAAGTGTTGTATCTTGCGGCGTAAGTCAGTGTAGTCTTTGATGAAAGTTCAAGTGTAGATGTTGACAATTGAGAAGTCCAGGAATATTAGAGTGTAAAGTCCATGATTTTTATTAAGTCCATGTTGAAATATTGGTCTTGGCATCGTAAGTATGTGTTGCGGTATAGACACCATTAGCATAACAAGGATAAAAGTCTAAAGTATGAATGACATCGTGGATGAGTGGAAAGACTAAGGGGGGTGTTACACTGACGGAGGTGGCTAGAAGGCTTAGGTCTAGGCTAAAGGTGGTCTAACAAGTATGGGGGCACCATACTTGAGGTTAAACCTCATGTTTGAGGTTATCGGTTGATCAAGGCTTTATACCGGTCGGAAGGTCAAGTGTTTGACACTTGGCAACCAAGTCGACACTCGAATTGATCGTGGATTATGACGATTCGGCTGTCGACTAGTGCTCGTGGTTTAGGGATGAAAAAGACTTGGAAGTCGCCATATGTGATCAAGCGCCATAAGTACGATCGGATTTCGCCGCAGACGCCGTGTCGGTGACAATCGACTCTGTGGCGGCCGAACGATATTGTTGCGATCGTTGATGACTGTTGGAATTTTTCAGCGTGGATTGAGTTGTTGTCTCACAATGGAACTGTTGGTAGTCGAACTGGAGACCTTGGTAGTCGACTGTTAGGCGCAAAATCAGCCCGTTGCAGGTTAAAAGGAGTAGCTCGAGGGGGATTTTGCCATTGGTTCTTGGAGAGGTTTCTTGAGGCGATTTGGAGGCAAAGTGCAGGTGCATTTCAGTGTCCTTCAAGCTCGTTTAAGCAACCAACAAGCAAAGCGCTTAAACCCTAGTTTGTAAAGTGTTCTTTATATTTCAGTTGTATTTTGCTTGTATTTCTCTTGTATTCATTTGTATAAGATTTCTCCACCTCCGACGTGTTGTCGAGAAGGAGTATTTGAGTAGTAGTGTGTGTTTGCATCGCTAGAGCTCATTTGAGCTCAATCCGTAGAGTAGAAACCATAAGATTCCGAATAACGTTATATTTTGGTGTTGTGATTGTGCTTATGTGTTTAGTTTGTTTATTTTATTATTTCCGTTGAGTACTAACATTGTGTAGCAAACACACGAACGAATTCCATCGAACCGCGAATTGTTATTCACCCCCCTCTAGCAACGCCAACGGTCCTACAGATTTTGAATACATGTTTACTGATTTACAAAATGCATAAAATATAACCAACAACGAGCCTCAATCAGATGATATAAATGTAAACACAAATGCAAAGACGAAGTTATATTTCAATGTTGGAAGAAGCACAAAAAGAACTCTATCCCAATTGTACTACTTTTTCGGTTTTCAATTTTGTGGTGAAGCTAATGCATGTGAAGGTGTTAAATGGTTGGAGTATCTTTTGATATGTTACTTCAGTTATTGCAAGAGGCATTTTCTAAACCGAATGCGATTCCAAACTCTTATTATGAAGCCAAAAAATTATTAAAAGAGTTAGGATTGACATATGAGAAGATATATGTCTGTAAGAATGATTGTATATTATTTTGGAATGAGCATGAGAATAAGGATGCATGCCCAGCGTGCAAGGAGCCCAGATATAAGTACGAAGGGATAAATAAGAAAAAGAATTCCCACAAAATTCTTTGATATTTTCCTCTGAAACTGAGAATTAAGAGGTTGTTTATTTCGAAGCATACGACCAAAGAGATGAGATGACATAAAAAAAAATGAGTTGACATATATGGTGTATTAAGACACACAGCTGACAGTGAAGCTTGGAAAGAATTTGCCAATGCACCATATATAATTATGTCTCTGTTAATTTCTAAGCCTAAATCACCTAGCAAAGATATAGATGTATGCCTACGACCTCTGATAAGCGAGCTGAAGGAGTTATGGGATGACGGAGTGGAAGCATATAATGCATCAACTGAACAAGTATTTCAATTATATGCTGTTGTGATGTGGATCATTCACGACTTTTCAGCATACGGAACAGTTTCTGGATGGAGCACAAAGGGTTATAAGGCATGTTCAATATGTCTGAATGAAACCGAATCTCAAGGATTAAGGAGTAAAATATGCTATACATGTCACCGTTGATTCTTGGATGTGAAACACCCATGACATAGAAATAAAGATTTCAACGGAAAGGTTAAAAAAGAAGGACCACCACGAGTAATGAATGAATATGAGATTTTAGTGCAGTTAGACACGTTGCCCTAAGTGACATTCAGTAAACATCCTTTATTCAGTAAAAAAGGGCATCGATCTTCGGATGATACAAATTGGATAAAGAAGTCTATATTTTTTGAGTTACCATATTGGTCAGGTTTAAAGTTGAGACATAATTTAGATGTTATGCATATTGAAAAAAATGTCTGTGATGCTTTAATTGGCACATTATTAAATATAGACGGAAAATCAAAAGACACTCTCAAAGAAAGATTAGACTTGCAATATATGGGGATAAGGAGTGAATTGCATTTACAACCGGTAGGAGACAAATTAAGGAAGTCGTATGCAAGATACACGTTGACATTGGAAGAAAGGCGTGAATTTTATCAAATTTTGAAATCTATTAAGTTTCTAGATGGTTATGCTGCTAATATATCTAGACATGTGAATGCAAATGAAGGTAAGGTATATGGACTAAAATCACATGATTGTCATGTATTATTGCAAAGAATACTTCCAGTTGTTGTACGTAAATTTTTCTCAAAAGACATATGCAGTCCACTGATTGAGTTATGTGATTTCTTCAAAAAGATCACTATAAGATCTTTACATACAACGGACATATGTAAAATGGAGGAGCAAATAGTTCTGATATTGTGTAAGATGGAACGGATATTTTCTCTAATATTTTTTGATATTATGGTCCATTTGACAGTTCATTTACCTCGTGAAGCTATGTTGGTTGGGTTAGTTTCGTCACGATAGATGTATCCCTTTGAGCGATATTTGGGAAGGCTAAAAAAACATATTCGTAATAAAGCATGACCTGAATGATCTATTGCAGAGGGGTATATTTTAAATGAGGCATTGACTTTCAGTTCGTTATATATGAGTTAGATTGAGACATATTTTTCTAGGTCGGAACGGAATAAAAATGTCCAACCATCAATATGCAAATTAAGTATTTTCTCACAAGAAACAAGAGTCTTTGGCAACCAACAAAGTTTGAAATTGCCATTGTCGTTGTTTAAAAAAGCACATTGGTACATTCTGAACAATTGTAAAGAAGTCGACCGATATCGAAAGTAAGTATTTACATTAAGTTATTACTTTAATTCTATTTCATTCACAGAGTTTGAATTGATTAAGTTTTATACAGTGAGTATCTACAACTTGTGTCCCAAAAGGTTCGTGTTGATCAAGTGATGAAATATCACGAGCGAGATTTTCACTGTGGTTTAGGGATAAAATTATTGCGCTAAAATTTGTTACAAATTCAGAGATCACAGATGAGTTATATTATTTAGCAATGGGATATGATGCTGAAGTTCAACTGTATGATGCATACATATATAGTAAATGGAATTCGATATCATACGATGTCCCGTAATTCATGTAGAACTATTCAGAATAGTATGGCCAGTGTACCATTCTCTGACGATTGGGACAATTTGGATTTTTTTGTGTGTTGAAGGATGTGGTTCAAATATTTTACTCTTGCAGATTTAAAGTTTAATTATTTTGGTGTGAATGGTTCCTATGTAATCCAAAAAAAATCGATAGTGGAAGAGTATAATCTCTTGTGTATTGACATTTCTAAAACATGGTATGATGATGACCCATTCATTTTGGCTAATCAAGAAAATCAAGTGTATTATTTGAATGATATCAAACGTGGAGGTCATGCAAAGGGTCCACCACCGAGATATATAACGAAGTAACTGAAATTGATAAAGTATCTGAAAATTTTGAGAGTGGTAATATCTTGATAATGGAGTCAAACTAAGAAATTTCATCCAATGATTCAACTTTAGTAGTCGGCGAAGACTTAGCAATAACTCAACTTTGTCGATTAGATGTTGAGTATCACCAAATAAATATGGCAAATGCACAAGTGGATCTGGATATGGGGGTTCAAAGTAATCGTATTGTTGATGGTGAAGATAGTGAAAGCGACAGTGAGGCGAATGATTATTTATCATTTTCAGATGATGATAGTGATTACATATATTTACACGGTATTTATATTGTTCTTCATTTATATTTTATGTATTTAATATGATCTTTTATTATACGTCGATCTGTATATAATGCTTATGTCACAGTTATGCTGCCTAAGATAATTGAGCACCCCCAATTGTGCCTACGTCTGATGATGACAGTGCTCCTGCTCCTACTGGTTAGTTATGTGGTTTTAAGTAAGTATATTTTGTTTCTTATATATTTAACTTGTTAATTGTTAACACTCTTTGATTTATAGTTCATCCGGTACGTAGAGAGACACGAAGCACACACTCCGATCGGCTCCGACGACAAATTGAGGGACGGGGTAGATTATCTATTACCTTCTGTAAGAGCAATGGTCACCCTATCGAAACAAATACAGCTGCTTTTATGATAGAGTTAGGTATGTCAATTAAGAAGTTCGCTCCCCTAAAAGCTAAGAGCTGGAAAAATATCTCCGCGGATAATAAACAGATGATCTATGATCAATTATCAGTAAGTACGAGTAGTTTTATATTTATATAATCAACCATCATTCGTTAATAAATTTCAATATTGGTATTTTTTTCAGGTTACTTTCAATATCAGTTTTGCCGAGGAGGCAACATCGGTAAGAAAGGAGACCGACAGATTAATGAGTGTAAGGTATAGAGATAATATAAATAAGATGCATACTCATTATAAGAGTCTATTGCATCTTCCCCCTATCGAGCGTCGACATCATATGTTGATCGAGTATTGTGAGACACAAGAAGATTGGAACTATATGTGTGATTTGTTTGAATCAGAGAAATTTCAAGTAACTAAATCTATACAAATTAAAATATTTGTTCTATAACTCATGTTTTATGTTTTATCTTAACAAATTTTTATATTGTAAATACGATCGACAACAAATTTCCAAAATCGAGCACAACTACCATTTACCCATCGAGGTGCCTCTAAATCATTCATCTAATACAGTTACGACGGTGTAAGTACAACTTTATAGTTACAGTATATTGTTTGATATTTTTAATATTAACACATTATAATATTTTTTAAACCGATCAGTCTCATAGAAAAGATCGGATTACTGTCTTCAATATAATACACTGTAGCTCATCAAAAGGGTGGAGTGAGGAGAGAGCCGAGGCTGCATACGTAAGATATAATCTATAAAATTTAGTAAGTTATTTTTAAATTTGCATAATTATTTGTAAATATATTAATAATATGTTTGTTATTCTTAGGGTGATATGGTGAGGTTGCAAGATGAACACATCCAATCACAAGAAACCGGAGATGACATCGATGTTGTTCAGATTGCAGATCAGATTTGTGATCAAGTCCTCGGTGTTCGCAATGGATATATTAGATGACTTGAAAGTAGGCCAAAATCACTTAGGTCCACTTCTTCAGATGTCAGCTCCTCCTCCAGAACAACTAACGCAGCACTGCGTGAACAACTTCAATCCACCGAACAAAGATTAGAAGAGATGCAAGAGGAGCTAGCAAACACTCGGGCTCAATTAGCTAGCACCCAAGATGAGTTGACACCAATGAGATCAAGACAAGATTGTTGGGTTTCCGGCACCGCGGCGTGTGTGTGTTCGATCACGTTTCGTAAACATGAACACAGCGGAAGCAATAAAAATAATAAATCTATATTTATTACAACACACACATGCATATTACAACAAGTGTAGACATAACCGTAAATTTAAATTTGCAATAAAAGAAAATTTAACTACGTTATACCTTTCGTATGACGTGTAGCGGGAACGGCATCAACCGGAACGATCCTCGCTAGAATTGTCTCTATCCGTATCCACGCCGAGTTCCTCGGGATGACTTCGCTAAGCCACGAGCTTCGTCTTCGTACGGGTTACTAGCCTCGTGTTGAAGACGACGTGATCGAGAGATGATCACGATCTGAATCCAAATTCGGATCCTAATACGAGTTCTCAAAACTCGCTTCTCCGGAGAGGTATTCGTCAACCAATTGACGAATCCTTCGTCCTCCACCTCAGAGGATTACCGGAGATCGAATCCCCGGTAAGTTAGCCGCTGTCGGAGCTCTAACCGTCGTCCAAACGACGCTCCGACGAGAGGAGAACAAGCTGTCCAGACAACTGGACAGCTTTGGTGGAGGTGATAGGCGCCGGCCAACCAAGGGAGATAGAGCTCACCTTGATGCCAAACTTGAAGGAGATCACCGGAGCACTAACCGGCAGCAGCTCGACGCCGGCGAGGGGGAAGGAAGTAGCCTCGACGGTTGAGGAGCTTGGGCGGCGGTAATAGGTTGGCGCCGAGAGATCCAAGGAGGAGGTGGGCGGCAACCTTAGGGCTAGGGTTTTGGATTAGGGCTTAATTATCCCTTAAGCCCTCTTTATAGAGAATTAATTCTCTTAATGGTTATTGATCATAACCATTAGGCCTGCTAACCCGCCCCATTAAGATAAGTTAAAATAAACCAAACCATGATGGTTTATTTTAAGTTAAAACGAACCGAACCAACTTTTGGTTCATTCGTTTAAAATAAACCAAACCCTTTGGTTTATTCTCCTCCATTGGATTAGAACCAAATCATTTTGGTTCATCCATTATGTCTTCATAAGACACGGCCCATCCACGCTTCCATTACGACTGAAACGATTTCATGCTCGCTTCATGTTTGGTCCAACCAAACCTAGTTTCTCTCGGTCTGAGAATCCCATTCTCAAGCTCGTTTTAAATCCTTTGGATTACGCTCGTTGTGCGTGTGACCAAATAGATTCTCGGTTTATGTTGGTCGTCTATAATTTGTTGGTGCAATCGGCCCAGGTCACGATTGACCAGACTCGAGTCTCGAGTTTGACTCGAGTGATGTTTTGATGTTTGACAAAGGGATTTGACAAAGTGGTTTGGCATTGATGTTTGACATTAATGTCGGTTAATATGTTGGGGAGATTGTTGGAGCAATCGACCCGGGTCATGTTTGACCGGACTCGAGTTTGACTCGAGGAAGACCTTGATGGTTGACTGGGGTTGACCATGTGATTATGGGAAGTCCAAGCATGGGTCTTGGCAAGGTAAAGTCCAAGTCATGGGTACTTGGCATGGAAAGTCCAAGTGGGACACTTGGCATTTGGTAAAGTCCAAGTCTTGAGTACTTGGCATGAAAAGTCCAAGTGGGACACTTGGCGCATGGAAAGTCCAAGTCATGGGTACTTGGCATTTGGGAAAGTCCAAGTCTTGAGTACTTGGCATGAGAAGTCCAAGCATGGGTCTTGGCAAATGAGAAGTCCAAGCATGGGTCTTAGCAAATGGAAAGTCCAAGCATGGGTCCTGGCATGGAAAGTCCAACATGGGTTGGCAAGGGAAAGTCCAAGCTTGAGTCTTGGCATTTGGAAGTCCAAGGGGATTGATATTGGCAGCGTAAAGTCCAAGCGGAGTCTTGGCGGCGTAAGTCCAATGTGCCTTGGCGGTGTAGACACCGTTAGCATGACATAGCCGAGGGAAACACCTGGAGGCTAGCGTGATGGATGAACAAGTCATGGATGACTTGGAGGGATCCGAGAGGCGTGAGGCTGATGGAGGTAGCTAGAAGGCTTAGGTCTAGGCTAAGGGTGGTCTAGCAAGTATGGGGGCACCATACTTGGGTTAAAACCTCATCTTTGAGGTTGGCGGCAATGACATTATGGCGGCTGGCCTGATCGCCATGAGTTCGATTTGAGTTTAACCGCCGCTAAGAGCCGAATCGCGCTCATGCGATCGGTGATGTAGCAATCGATGTTACGGCCGCCGATAGGGGGTCAGATCGATCGCTAGTTCACCCGCGAGCAGATGCTCCATGCCCATAGCGATCGACTACGCTGGCGATCAGCTCGCCAATGTTGGCAGTCGACATTGGCAGTCGACTGCCAAGAGATCCGTTGGAGTTTTTCCAGCGTGGATCGATCCGTTGTCTCACGACAACAGTGGCATCAGTCGACTGGTGACTTATGGCAGTCGACTGATAGGCGGAAATCCAGCCCGACGCAGGTTATAAAGGCAGCTCGGAAGGAGGGTTTTTGAAGCGATTTTCTTGGACGTTTTGAAGTGATTTGCTGCTGCAAATCAGGGCTTTCAAGTGCTAGTCCAAGGCAATCAACAAGCAAGCTTCTAAAGAGTTTTTGTAAAGTGTTCTTTACTTCTCTTGTTGTATTTCTTCTTATATTTGCTTATTGTATTTAGATTATTATTGTAATCTTATTGTAAGAGGTTTCTCCACCTCCGACTTGTGTCGAGAAGGAGTATTTGTGATTAGTGAGTGCGTGTGCATCACTAGGGCTCTTTAGAGCTCGATCCGTGGAGTAGAAACCGTTTGGTTCCGAACCACGTTATATCCTTGCGTTTGTGTGTTTGTGTTTTCTTTATTGCTTTATTATCTTTGTTTCCGCTGCGCTAACGAAAATTGTAGACAAGCACGCGAACATTTTCCATCTACGTACGAATTCAACGCTATTCACCCCCCCTCTAGCGTCGTCAAATCTCCAACATAATTAACCATTAATTATAGAACGATCATGAGTGGCACCTAGTAGTACATCATGATCCCCAATTAACCGAAAAGATCAACGGTTGATCCAGAACTATTTCTGAAACCCTTCAGCAGCTCGAATGATTCGTGCCCCATTCCCTTCACTCATCTTATACCCACTTGGTTCAGGACATGGTCTATAGTGTCAGTCCCCACTAGGCTGACTACGTCACACCTAGCCCAAGTATCATTTCCTCATCCTACGGATTCTAGTTACTGCACATGTATCGAAGAGTACTTTACTCTAAACATGTAATGCTTTGGCCAAAGACTTTAGTAACAATCCGACGAGAGGCCATGAGTATACATCTCCTCACAAGGAGTGGTGAATCCTTTATAGGCTATTCAAACACCTTCGATCACTTCGACTTATACCCAATCATCCCGGGTCCACATCTCCTTAGAGATGTTTGCTTAAGATGTCAAAGCATAAGTCTCCATGATCAAGATGACTTGAATACCGCAAGTCAAAGGAACATCGCACTTAAGCTACAGTAAGAACTTCATTGACATATCTATATATGCAGAGAACCATATGAAGTCTTACGGTTGGTCACTCCAATGAACTAGTTACCATAACTAGAATCCACGATCAACTCCGGACATCACAATGTCTCCAGCCAGTGAGAATCAGCTGCTTGGATACACCAAGGAGTATACCTCGTGCTAGTCTCGACAGAATTGATGGTGTCCAAATCCATCAATTCATCGACTAGGGATAATTTCGATACATCATAATTACACATGTAGAGATACTCACTAGTTATGATCCAATCACAAATTCTCTCATGCTATAAATCGTATCGTGGACATTCAGTAAATGAGTTTAAGATCCAATCAAATACATAAAACATGTATACTCAAATAGTGAATCTTCATTTATCATATAAATGGTTCATACATAAGGCGATTGCCTTAGGACATCTCTCATATATTACTAACAAAGATATGTTTGAAGCAATTCTGAATCGGCTTGCACTTGGAACATTACAATCATTGATGCATGAGTCATCTTTGTTGGGATGTCGCTTCGGAGGCTCATTGGCTCCCATGTCCCCGGATTAAAATTTTCACTAATGAAAGGATTAATCCGGATGGGATGAGCTTCCTTAGCAACACCATTTCGTCATCGTGCTAACAACTTGAGTGGTCGCTCGAACAAACTAGTTGTTCAAGCAACTCTACTCTTCTAGTTGATTAGCCGCGGAAGAGACGACGGACGGATCGCCGATTTTTGTGTTTGTCTTCGGGGTCCATGATTATACATTATATTTGCACACACACACATGCATAATCAAAACAAATAAGAACATGCTCAAATCTGTACATAAAGTTAAAATAACTTTATACCTCACGATCTTCTACCGTATGTCCTATCCTTCTCGTGGACGACGTGTGGACGAAGATCCTCCACGAGTAGAAGCCTTCTAGATCGAGTTCTCCTCTACCTTGTCCGCTGCGAACAAAGAGAAAAACCAACAATACCTTTCCTATCTAGAACCGGCCACCAAGCTAGAGAGTTTGATGCAACCGCCGGCCAAGGAACAAAAGGATGAAGCGTCGGCCACCAATTCAATGGGAACCGCCGGCCACCTATGGAGAAAGGAGAAGTGCCGGCCACCAAGTCTTGGAGAGCCGCCTACAATTAATAAGGGAGGAGGAAGAAGAGAATTGCTTAGAAGATGGGCGCGCCAAGTGTGGATGGAGGAATATGGCGCCAAGAACAACTAGAAGAAAAGAAGTTGCCGCCCAAGCCTTTTCTCCAAAACCCTAGCCGCCCACTAATCTCCAAACCCTAACTCCAATTACAATCACTTTGTTGCCGCCCAACCCTAAGCCATCTATATATAGAGTAGGGCCTAAACCTCCTTTAATCTCCACCGTCGGATCTAGGGATTTAATCTCCACCGTCGGATCTAGGGTTTAATCCCAACCTTCGGATCTAGGATTTCATCCCAACCGTCGGATCTAAGGTTTCATCCCAACCGTCGGATCTAGGGATTTATCCCAACCGTCGGATCTAGCGATTTAATCCCAACCGTCGATTCTAGGATTTCATCCTAACTATCGGATCTAGGGATTTAATCCCAACCGTTGGTTCTAGTGTTTCATCCAACCATCGGATCTAGGGATTTAATCCCAACCGTTGGTTCTAGGTTTTGTTTTACATTCTTGGATCTAGACTTCACAAGGATTATAATAGGCTACGATAGGGACCATAAGGAGGAGTTGGGTCTTGGCCACCCGATGGATCGGAACCACACAAACTTGATCCATCAATGATGTTCCATTCCACTAGAGGATCATCATTGAACTACCTCACCAACCCCCATAAATTAATATGGGCTCCATATATTATTTGTACATGTATCTCCCCGTGTTTAAGATATCGAATGTCCGTCAATTAATTGATTTACTGACCATCAATTAATTAACATCTAACTCCTCGAGTAGTACCACTCAACCTTATCATCATGTTGACTAAGTCAACCAGCTGTGTTTACATGATGAACCTTATGAGCTCCTCAAGGGGACATCATCAACCTAATATATAGGACACGGTTTCCTCCTATAATCAACGGTACACCATGTAAATAATATTATTTCCCAACTTACCGGGCATATTGATTTAATCCATCTAAATCTCACCCACTGGTAAATCAAAGAAATAAATACTAAGTACATGTGCCCGTTATTATATCGGGATTAAGAGCATGTACAACATAATATCCGAGGTCCGATTCAATTATGTAGTCAGCACTAAATTGAATCACCTCTATGTCGGTCCTGCTCAATACACCTAAGTGTACTAGTGTAACTCTATGTTCAAGATAAAACAATACCAAGCTACACTACAACCATGCCAATGGTTTGTCCAGAACCATCTTGGTTGTGAGCCTCTACTTATATTTTACAAGGGACTGATAACATGATCTTCTGTGCCACACCAAGCACCATATTATCTACAATGTAAAATATTAGACAATATGCACACACATATAATAAATATATAAAGTGCAAACAATGATCATGTGATTCTTATTTCAAAATAAAATGTTCATACAAAAAGAGCTAGGCTTTCAGTATACATTCTAACAATTTTCAGCTCCACCTCCTCCTCCATCTTAGAGTTTATGAACATTTATATTTTGAGCTAGTAAATTTGAATGTGTTTGCATTTTAATACTATGAATTTGTGAAATTGGATATTTTTGGACTTTAAATTTGATGTTATATTAGTTGTTTTTAAATGCATATGTTGGTTTTATTGTTTTAGTTGTATGTTGTTAAGTTAAATTATATGGTTGATATTGTATTACAGGATTTCGAATACAAATAAAATGGATTTTGAAAATCTGTATTTTCATGGTTAGTGATGATTTTTTTCAATTTCGTCGCCAACTATCGATATACAACATCAGGATTTTGAGGTTTAGCGACGAAATTTTTAATTTCGTTGCTAGAGTTTGGCGTATCATGTCGAGTCAACAGTTGACACTTTCGACTATTGTAGGATGTTAGCCATGAAATTTATATATTTCATCACAAAAGTGCCTCCAGTCGAGACGTCAATCGAGAGTCTCCTGATTCTATGGCTGACCAAAATTAGACAGTCGATTGCTTTGTTGCGTTAGTTGAGTGATGTTAGCGACGAAATAAGTTATTTTCGTTGTTAACCTGACAGTCGAGGCGCTAGTTGAGTGTTTCTCGATTCTGTGGCGGGGCAAAAAATTTAGACAGTCGACTGCTTTATTGCTTCACTAGACTGATAGTTAGCGACGAGTGTTGTATATTTCGTCGCTAATATCAGTGATTTTTCTATTTCCGTCATTCAAGATTTTGCGACAAAATATTTTTTGTTAGCAACATTTTTTTTCTGTCGGTAATATTAATGATGAAAATACTTTTAATTCCTCGCTAATGTTTCTATGCGACAAGCTTATTACGACGACTCTAGCGACGAAATTTTTTCATTGTAAAATTTATTTAACGGCGAATTATTTGTATTAGCAACGAAAATAATTCGTCGCTATTTTTCATTTTTCTTATAGTGGAGGATCCCACAACGCGCCCTTACACTAGTTTATTACAAGGCACAACTAACTAGGACACGTCATAAGTTCCATAGGAGATTCCTGATAGGGGTATTCTTTAACAGCCTAGGGGCATTTTCATTGGTAACTCTAGAGCTCTCCACGTGGACGACAATTGATATAGTTTGTTACATTAAATCTTGCCCGGAGAAGAGAGGGGTATAAGAGGATAAGGAGGAGGAAAGAGGAAGAGGTGGGATCTCATTTTTCATTCCTTTTACATTCACTATTTTCTCGCTGCATAACTCCAAGTTTCTTTTCTTTAAATAGACTCTAACTTAAGCATCGGAGGAACCTCGTCGGATAGGTCGATGGTGATTTAATGTGTGTTAATTTTTACAGAAAGAAAGCAAAAGAGATTCTCACTGTTACGGTCGGAGAGAACCTCAATCCTCCTCGACATTTCCATCTAGAAGAGATAGAAAATTTGTATCGCATCAAGAAACCGGGGCTAGGTAGAAGAAACAAGAGAGGTGAGGCTCACGAAGGAACCAAAAATATAAAAGAAAACTTAGATATGCGTGTTTAAAAAAACAACTTAGATATGCGTGTTTAAAAAAAACAAAAAAAAACTGGTATCAGAGCTTTCGAACCTAGGAATGTATGAACAACAAGCTAGAATACTTAGATCTGGCCACAATTACTGGTAGGAAAATACAAACTTTAGACTTAGGAACTCATCACTGTTTCCACAGGTCTAGACAAACTACACACCAGATACATTCAGAACATTTCCATCTGAACACCATAACTGATATTATCATAGGAGGAAGCCTATCAGCAGAAACAAACTTTCAAGACCTACACAACGAAGTAGAATCAATAAAAGCAGCCCTTAACAAACAAAAAACCCAAATTAGTGAAATAGGCCAGAACATTGAATACCTCAAGAGCTGTCAAGAGAGTTTAAACAGAAGGATCAGCCAGGTCAATTTCATAAATCTACCTAAAAGGAGTGATCTCCTTAATCTTACTAGGGTACTAAATCAAAACCAACCTAGAAATTTTGAAATCGAAAACAAAGACCTTCTAGCCAAAGTAGAAATTTTTTTGAAAACAATAGAATGTCAATTTAGAGAGTTACAGGAACAATTAAGTGATCTTCTTCTTAAATGAACAGACTAAATTTCGAAAATACTTATTATGAAGAAGCCTTGGAATACTCCCAAACCTATTCAAAAACTCATGAAGACGGATACAATAAAGTAGAAGTACAAGGAAAAGCAGACCAAATCCAAATACAACAAAATAATACAATAATAGCACTGTTAACCTCATTACACCATAGGATCACAATATTAGAAACAAAAATCCTCAATATCGAAAGGAATACAGTAGAAGTCGGCAACTTAAGAAATTGGAACCAATCTATCGAATCTCTTAGCAAAGACCTAGGAAAATTATCTACAGGAGGATTAATCAAGAAAAGACCCTCCACATATTCATTTATAACCTACCAAGAAAAAAAATGAATAGGACAACAACCAATATATTCTCTGGAACCTCTAGAACATTAGGAGGACGAAGATCCATGTCAGAACCCCCGTCTAGCTTAGCATGGCTGGACAACCTACAGCACAATACAACAAACCAACACAGAATAGAAGAAGTCATAGACATAGACAGAACAATGGAAATATTTTCCAATGAACAATTGAATATCCTTAACCCCAGAAGATTATACGGACAAAGTATACTATCCTTCACCAACTCAGTTTACAGACACCATAGAGTAGAAGCTCTACACCTACCAGACGGAGGTGAAGAAAGGCTTACACTCATGACAGAAGAAGCAGGAAGACAGCTTCTTCACAACCGACATAATTATATACACTTAGGACTAATAGTGTTCAGGATTAGAGGACTAACCAGAATGAAAATAGGAGCAAAAGTATTATTGGTCCTATATGATTCCAGATTCTCTGATGACAAAGAAAAATCCATTATAGGATTAATAGAGGTAGACATGAATAATAATAGTGGAATCACATATACATGCCCAAATTTCAATATGACAATAAAAGACTTTGTCAAACACATTAAGATAATAGCACAAGGAAAAGGATATGGAAACTTCCAGGGTAAAAACATACAACTAGACATAGTATTTTTAGGAAAGACCATGAACTACATGAATAATCATTTCAAAATCCAAATAAATGGAATGCTGGAAGCTCTTAGTTCTAAAGGAACAAACTTCCTAAAACCCAGAGAATATAGTTCTGAAGATTTAGCTAGTCTGGAATGGAACCTAAAACTAGAAGAGGAAAACCCAATTATGAAACCTACACAGTCTATAATGTATAAGAACAGACGAGGAGAATTAAGTATCAGATTCGCAGGATACTTAGCAAACACAGAAGAGGGAGAAGATGAACATGAACTTGAAACAAACTTGATGAACAGAGAAGTAAGCTATCCTGAAATGCTTAAAATGCTAGAAAAAAAAAACACCTAGATAGGGTAAAGAAAAGACAAGAAACTAACCTAATGAATAGGGAAACAAGAGGCATATTTGATGACTTAGGAGGATATGTATATCAGCCTAGTGACAAGAACAATATGACATTAAGAGAAGTAAAGCAGTTAGAAATACAAGAAAAAAATAAAGGCATACTAAAAGCAAATGAAATATTGACAATAGATGAAGAAGGAAATATTTTAGTCCTAGAAAAATCGGTACATGAACAAATGAACTTTATGAACACCGAATCAACGACCACATCTAGAATCCCTACATATCCAGAAAGCACGATGGGTACTCTAGATTACGGACAAGGACATCCCCCTAGAAGAGCAGCCCCTCCATATACCAATAATAACCCACTACTAAGAACATTAGGAAAAAGAAGGCCAACAGAACAAACCTTTTTCGGAACAGGATCAGTATTACTAAATATAACTGAATGTGACCCACAGTTATACGACACTTATCTAGAACAATGGATGGTGTCTGTACAAAGAGACTACTTGGCAAAACATGAAATTGATGTAGAATCAGGAGAAGCCATGTTAAGAATGTTGGATCGATGCGGTTCGCTAGAGGGGGGGGTGAATAGCGAAAAACCTTTTTCTTCGAGTTCGTATCAAAAGAATTGAGTGCAGCGGAAAAGTAAATGAAACAAAAAGAGACAAGTTTATTTTTTACTTGGTTCGTAGCCTTCGGCTACTACTCCAAGGCCCTAACGGTCCTAGACCGTGTACGGAGGGCAATTCACTAAAACACTCCTCCTCGTTGGAGGTAGGAGTTTGACGATTACAAAAAAACTTTCGAAGCAAAATGATAGAGAGACAAACCCTCTCTTCTATTAAAGTAAAATGCAACGATAGAAAAACCTCGAGTAAAAGAATTGTAATATTGAAAACAATAACAAGGATTATACCAACAACTAAAAAGAAAGACCTTAAGCTAGGGTTGTTGGCAGCACTTCGTTGTCGTAGAGTCGTCGGAGAGTCGCAGCGTTGCGGAAGCTTTTGAGCACTTAGAATTGTTGTGAAAACCCTAGGTTAGGACCTCCTTTTATAGCCTTTGAGCCCCTTTTCGAGAGGAACCCTAGCCAATCATATTTGAGCACCACTCCCCTTGAAATTTGGTGATAAACCTTGACTCCTCGAGGCTGATCCTTTGACCAAGAATGATCGATGGCCATCACCACGATCACGCGGCAATCGAGTGCTAGCCGTAGTCATCCGACGATGGGACGGATCAGCGATCGTGCAAGGCAATGTTAGCTTAAAGAAAACACTATTTCGACGGTCGTCGACCGTCCGATCTCGACCTAGACCACCTATGAGATGTCTTGGGTCGGATCTATGCTTAAGTCTTTCCCCGTAACGAGGATACGACCTTACTTACACTCGCACACACGAGCTTACCTCGATACTTACGTGTTGCTTTTGCTTCCGGCCTTCCACTCAATTCCTTCGGCTCCCTTCGAAGTCACTTGAGTGTCGCCCGACCACCGCGGCTTCCTCCGGGTGTTGCTAGCCTTCAGCTCCAGCTATAGCAATTTTCTGCACACTCGATTCATCTCATGAGATAACAACATGAGCTTAACTTTGTATCGTTTGCTATAATCAAAACTCAGGTTCGACTTAGGTGCCTACTGCACCAACAAAGAATAGGAGAAAATTACCTAGGAGAAACAGCCAGATCATCTTGGGAAGCTTATAAAAAGAAATTCCCAGAAGAAGTAGTAAAATTAGCAAGCAGAGGAAATAACATAATAAATTTCTGCTACGCAATCCACAGAATTTTTACAGCAAGAGATGCTAATACAGGCCTAGATATTAGACAAAAAGAAGCAATGAGAGATTTAGAACAAATACAACTCTTCGATTGGTCAATGATAAAAAAATTCTGCAATGACTTCTTACACCTAGCCTCTATATCAGGAAACTATTACAATATAGACGTAGGAGAGAGACTTTTTAGCAAGTTACCAGGAGAACTAGGTAAAGAAATACACAAGTCATGGACGGAAATGCAAGTGTCAGAAGAATACAACAATATAGGAGTTAGAATACAACACATAATAAAGAAACTTAAGGAGAAATGTACCTACATCCAAATACAAAAATAATTAAAAAATCAACAATATGGGTTTTGTAAACAAATTTATACCCAACAACAATACGGAAATAACCCACAGAGAGAACGAATAAACCCAAAACCAAAGAAAAAACTCAAACAAACTTATTACCTAAGAAGAAGTAAAGCCAGAAAGCCATATCTAAACAAAGAAAAACACGTCAGAAAATTTAATCCCAAGAAAACATACTCGAATCTAATAACATGTTATGCATGCAATCAATAAGGACATCTATCATCAGCATGTCCTAACAGAAAAAATTTGTTCACAAGGGAAGCCACATTAGTAGCATGTACTAACAAAGATCTAGTAGAGGTACAGACAGATGTATCTGATACATCCTCAATATATTCAGTAGTCACAGTAGCCGACCTAGAAGAAATCCCACAAACAACAGACTATTTATTAGTAAATTCATTCTTAGAAACAGACCAGAATAGGCATCAAGCAAATTTTGAAATAGATGAAATAGGATGGGATCAGTTACACAAATTTGAGAACAATTACATGTTCAGACAGACCCCAATCCACTCAACATGTACCCACATTTGGGACTTAAAATCAGGGGCAGATCACATACCATGCTCGGTCTGTGGATATTTTCCCTCTTTAGACAAGAGAGGAACTTGTAGAGTCTGCAGACAACAACTATGCAACTACTGTTTATTTGAACAACACCATATAAGCATACCTGAACCATCAACTAGAAAGACTACAATGAAAACAACGCTGTTAGAAACCAGAATGTCAGTATTAGAAACTAGGATAAATGTCCTAGAAAATGAAATAGAATTACTTAGACAGACTTTACAACAGAGAGATTTTGAAGGATTTGAAGACGAACAAACAAATATAGTAACCCAACCACCACCACCAGAAATAAATATCGTATTTGTAAAAACACCAAGCATGTGTAACACCGAAAAATCTGTTGACTTAAGAATACAGTGTGTCCTAAACATATAAGGACATGAAATAAAGATTCAAGCCTTGTTAGACACAGGAGCTACAAGTTCAACACTAGATCTGAAAGCAATACAAAATATAATCCCTAAGGAAGTGATTAAATACACATCTGAACCAATGGTCAGCACCCAATTTGATGGACAACACCTAGCCTGCCACACATTTATAAAAAATGCACACATCAAAGTTTACAACAACTGTGGTCAATATAGCAGTGCTATACCCATACCACATATCTGGGTAAGACCCTTAAATCACCCAGATCTCCAACTTATCTTAGGACTCCAGTTCCTCCTAGCAAAAGATAGTGTTAGGGCAATCTCTTGCCGTAATATGGTTTTGATGGTGTGGCAAAGGGTTTAAGTTAGTTTGATATATTGATTTGATATGTGCGTTGAAGTCGTGCAGGACTTAGTAATTCGCACATGGAGCCGTGGCGAGTTTCACATCTCATGACTCGTGCCTTGAGTCGGTGAAGGATAGCTTTGCGGAAGCCGTCGCTTGGAGCATCCGAGGGACCGCCGGACGAGAAGCTTGGAGTGAAGCCGGAGGAAGTAGACTTCGAGGCAAGAGACGCGAAGGAGCATTGCAGAGCCGTGCGCCTGATGTTGCCGAGGGACGTGGCCGCGAACGAAGAGAACTTCGAAGGCGAGGGACTCCAAGGGATGAGAGTGAGCGATTGTAACCCGGGAAGGGGTAGCTCTTAGGTGAAACTTGGCCATTTGGCCAAGTGTCGGATGGGTTTTCCAGACACCAGTCGACTGTCATGTCATGGCAGTCGACTGCTCTAAGTCGAATGTAGTTCGACTGGTATCCGACTGATGGGTTTATGCCCGGTGATCATTACCGCCAGAGGATATCGCGCATTGAGACCGCTCGTAGCCGATAGGCGTCGACTACGGAGGCGGCCGATCGTGGTGAGGTCCATCGATCATTGCCAAGAGTTCCGTTGGACTACAACGGTCGGGATCCGACGTGTTCGGAGGTCGTTGTAGTGACAGCAGTCGACTGCCAAGGGCAGCAGTCGACTGGTGGCGATCAACGGGAAGAAATCAGCCCTCTCTATAAAAAGAGAGGGTGTGAGCCTTTAAAAGTCTAATGCTTATGCTCTAAGTGATCTTCCTAGTGTCTCACAAGCTCTAAACTCTTCTTACTTGTTTTTACTTCATTCTTATTGTAAGAAGAGTGATCTTGATTGTAAAGGTTACCTCCACCTAGCTTGGTGCAAAGGAGAGACCAATAGTGATTGGATTTGGAGAAGTGATTCACCTTGGACGAATCGGACCGTGGATTAGCGGCATAGCCGTGAACTACGTTACATCTTTTTTGTTAGCGTTTGTGTTTTCATTTATTGCTTTGTCTTTATTGTTTATGCTTCCGCTTGCGCTAACGATTGTGTAGACGAGCAAACGAACGAGAGAATTCCGACATCCATCGTAAGAGGGCTATTCACCCCCCTCTAGCCGGCCGTTCGATCCCCTACAAGTGGTATCAGAGCCAAGGAAAGCTTGTCGAGGACTAACCGCCACAACAAACAACTTTCAAAATGGTCGGCTCCAACATCCATCCTCCGAAGTTTGAAGGAGAATTCGCTTGGTGGAAGAAGCGAATGGAGGTATTTTTCGAAACGGATTTTGATATTATGATTACAATGGAATCCGGTTTCATTTTGCCTAGGGATGAAGAGGGGAAGCCAATAGAGAAATCTAGGTGGACCAAAAGGCAAAGGGAAGAGCACCTTGCAAATTCAAAAGCCAAGCATCATCTCTTCAATGTGCTCCCCCAACAAGAAATCAACCGAATAGGAGAATGCCTAAGCGCCAAGGAGATGTGGGAGAAGCTAATTGAGCTTCATGAAGGCACATCCGAGGCGAAACTAGCAAGGAGAGATCTCCTCCGCTCCCAACTATCCAACATTAAATTAGAAAAGGGAGAAAAGGTAACTTCTTTGCATTCTAGATTCAAAGAAATTTTAAATGGACTAACAAGTGTAGGAGAAAGGCTCTCCAATCGCGATATGATAATGAAGGCCATAGATGCTTTCCCCCGATCATCCAAGTGGAGTTCAATGGTGGACTCATTTTACATTTCAAAGAATCTAGAGGTAAGTACTCTAGATGAATTTTTCTCCACTATGGAATTACATGAATCTAGGCTTGAAGGAATACAAGAAGAGCCAAAAATACAACCTTCAAGGGGAGTAGCATTGTTGGCAAATAAGGGGAAGAAGAAGATAGAGATCTCCTCCTCCGATGATGAAGCGTCTTCCTCCTCCTCCATGGATAGCACCGAAGAAGCCTATATGGTAAGGAGGGTAAGACGTGCTTTAAAAGGTTTTCATTTTCATAAATCAAATGATAGGAATAGGATACCAAGGGGGAAGGTCATATGCTACAATTGCCAAGGAGAGGGGCTCATAAGGGACAATTGTCCTCTCCTAAACAAGAGCAAGGAAGAGAGGAAAAAGAAAGAAGAAAAGAAGAAGAAAAAGGGGAGCAAGAAAAAGAAGGAAGAGGAGAAGAAGACAAAAGAAAAGGGGAAGACCAAAGCTCTAAAGGCAAGGACTTGGGATGACCCATCCTCATCCTCCTCATCATCATCGGATGAGGAGAATGCCTTTGTCACCAATTTGGCCTTGATGGCCTTTGATGACTTGGATTGCTCTTCATCCGAAAATGAAGGATCAAGCTCAAGAAGAGAGAGCTCAAGTGAAGGGGGAGCTTCTACATCCTTCTCATCCGAAGAAGAAGAAGAGGATATGGAAACTATGGTAACGAAAGCCTCTCCTAAGAAAATAGTTTCCATAATTTCTAGTTTAACTAAGGACTTATTTGGAATGAAAAAGAAAAATAAAAGCATACTTAATCAAATTAAGGCATTAGAAAATAAGCTAGAAAATGCATGCTTAAATGATAATATTTCTTCTAGCTTAAATGATACATGCTCACATGACATTTATGTGCCATTAGATGTTAGTGATGCATGTATAAATGAAAATAGGGCCTTAAGGGAAAAAGTAGATTATTTAACAAAAGCCCTAGAAAAATTCACAATTGGCTCCAACACATTGAACATGATCTTAGGGAGCCAAAGAGCTAGTTTCAACAAAAAGGGCCTAGGTTATAAAGAAAAGAAAAATGAAAAGGCCTATAAATGTCTAATTGCTAGGGGACAAGATAAGAAGAAAGTAATAGCTAGGAAATGGATCCCCAAGGAGTATCTTGTGAACCCAATAGGAAAGAACTTATTTTGAGTTCCAAAATCCATTCTTAAGGGTTAGGAAAACCCTAGGGTAGTCAACCATATGGAATTGACCTATATCATATTTTGGTTGACTTAGGATGGCGGGACAATATTTTTAGAATAGTGTTGGGTGATGATAACGTTCCCATAAATAGATAATAATGCTTAAATCATGATGATTAATGTAATTTCTATGTATGTTTGAAATCATGATTTATGATTTTAATATTTGGCACGTAATCATGAGAAATAGGGTTGAATCATGCTTTAGGTGATACTTTGCTTATTATCATCATATAATACCTAATGCATGATTATTATTCAATGAATACATGTATTTCATGATAATAATGTAAAATTAATTGACATATGCCTTTATAATCATGATGATTGTTAGGTTGATACTTAACCATGATAGAATTGCATGAATACAAGGGTTAAGTATATACAAATACCCCCTAGGATGCATCTCACACTCACTATAGGCTAACTTGATTGTAAACTTAGCATGGGTGAGATGTTAGGATGATACAAATGTCCACTAATGCCTATGACATTTAGATGATCATTTAAAGTATCAACATAGCAATAATAGACCAATCATGGGGAAGACTTATGTTTAATTCATAGACATATTGCCCAAAGATCATGGTTGGATATTTCATATGTTTTCAAAACAATTTCTTACCCTAAAATCTATGTATTAATGTTTTGAAACAATTGGATGCAAAACTAGGTAGTTAACTTAATACTAAAATGATCAAAAACCTAGTGGTTTTTAAAGTCTTTGGATTTTTGGCAAATCTCGGAAAATATAATGATTTTTCTTGAAAAACTATTTTTCTTTGATAGATATACTTAAAAGAAATATGTTCCTCAAATTTCATGATTTTTCAAATTTTCTGGAATTTTTAATGCATTTCTGAAATTCACCCAGAAAATCAGAATTTCGGAATCCATTGTGTCAGTCGACTGCCATACTGATAGCAGTCGACCGATGACCTGAAAAACAGCCCAATATTTTTTGATTTTAGATTTTAATCAAGTTTTTGGTGTTCTCTTTCTACTATACTTGATGCCATGAGTTTATAAATTAGGATTAATCTTTTTGATGGTGTCAAAGGGGGAGAAATGTATGTTTAAGTAAAGGGGAACATATTTAGGGGGAGAAATGATTATGCTTATGATAGGGGGAGAACATTTTTATGGGGAGTTTCATGGATTAAGGGGGAGTTGCATGTTGCTATATCATGTTTATGTTTACATGCTTTCTTTCCTTTAAAATTTATATCAAATGTTTTTACCTAACTTAAACGGATTGCCACACATCAAAAAGGGGGAGATTGTTAGGGCAATCTCTTGCCGTAATATGGTTTTGATGGTGTGGCAAAGGGTTTAAGTTTGTTTGATATATTGATTTGATATGTGCGTTGAAGTCGTGCAGGACTTAGTAATTCGTACATGGAGCCGTGGCGAGTTTCACATCTCATGACTCGTGCCTTGAGTCGGTGAAGGATAGCTTTGCGGAAGCCGTGCGCTTGGAGCATCCGAGGGACCGCCGAACGAGAAGCTTGGAGTGAAGCCGGAGGAAGTAGACTTCGAGGCAAGAGACGCGAAGGAGCATTGCAGAGCCGTGCGCCTGATGCTGCAAAGGGACGTGGCCGCGAACGAAGAGAACTTCGAAGGCGAGGGACTCCAAGGGATGAGAGTGAGCGATTGTAACCCGGGAAGGGTAGCTCTTAGGTGAAACTTGGCCATTTGACCAAGTGTCGGATGAGTTTTCTCGACACCGATCGCCATGTCATGGCAATGATCGCTTGCCCGAGTCGAATGTAGTTCAATTGGTATTCGATGGGTTTATGCCCAGCATCAATCGCCATGGAATGGCGATCGGCGCGAAGGATATCGCGGTAGAACCGCTCGTAGCCGATCGGGCGTCGACTACGGAGGCGTGGATCGGTGGTGAGGTCCATCAGTCGACTGCCAAGAGTTTCGTTGGACTACAACGGTCGAGATCCGACGTGTTCGGAGGCCGTTGTAGTGACGGCAGTTGACTGCCAAGGGCAGCAGTCTACTGGTGGCGGCCAACGGGAAGAAATCAGCCCTCTCTATAAAAAGAGAGGGTGTGAGCCTTTGAGAGCCTAATGCTTATGCTCTAAGTGATCTTCCTAGTGCCCCACAAGCTCTAAACTCTTCTTACTTGTTTTTACTCCATTCTTATTGTAAGAAGAGTGATCTTGATTGTAAATGTTACCTCCACCTAGCTTGGTGCAAAGGAGAGATCAATAGTGATTGGCTTTGGAGGAGTGATTCACCTTGGACGAATCGGACCGTGGATTAGCGGCATAGCCGTGAACCACGTTACATCTTCTTTGTTAGCGTTTGTGTTTTCATTTATTGCTTTATCTTTATTGTTTATGCTTCCTCTTGCGCTAACGATTGTGTAGGCGAGCAAACGAACGAGAGAATTCCGACATCCATCGTAAGAGGGCTATTCACCCCCCTCTAGTCGGCCGTTCGATCCCCTACAGATAGGGCTTTGTTTCTTTCGCCAGATTATGTATTCTTATTATCAAATCCCATAATATCCCCAGTCCTATCTGAATATCCCTCCTCTTATAGAGCTCCAGAAAGAGAGTGCAAATGCGCCGGAAACAGCAAACTAGGATGTAGATGTAAAACAAAAACCCAAAACATAAGCTTAGAAGATCATAACGAATCTGAATCAGATAGTGACTTAGAACTAGAGTTGGACTCAGACATAGAGGAACCTCAGTTAATCGATACAACATATATACTGAAACAAATCAATACTTCTGATGACCTAGAAACAATAGTATCCAAATTAGAAAAAATAGAAATAATAGGAGAAAACCCTACAAAATATTGGGAAAAGAACAAAACATTATGCAAGTTAAACATAATTAACCCTGATGTAACAATCAAAGCACAAGAGCTCAAGTATACAAATTGGTAAACAGAAGAATGTAAGCTACATATAAAGCAAATGCTTAAAATGAATATCATAAGGAGATCCACATCTAGACATAGAAGCCCTGCCTTCATAGTGAACAAAAGTTCATAACAGAAAAGGGGACAATCCAGGATGGTTTTTAATTACAAAAGACTAAATGATAATTGCCATGACGACGGATATAAAATACCAGACAAAGAAGTCCTTATAAACAAAATACAAAATTCAAAATGGTATTCGAAATTTGACATGAAATCAGGATTCTAGCAAGTTAAAATGCATCCGGAATCGATAGAGTGGACAACATTCTCTTGCCCAGAAGGGCATTTTGAATGGATGGTCATGCCATTTGGCATAAAAGTTGCACCCCAAATATTCCAACGTAAAATGGACGAAATATTTAAGGATACAAAAGACTTTATGTGTGTCTATATAGACGACGTACTAGTTTTCTCAAAGAGCAAACAAGAACATATGGCTCACCTTCACATGGTATTTACCCTTATAGAAACCAACGGTTTAATCATATCCAAAAAGAAACTACAACTTGCAACTAGACATATAGAATAACTAGGAGCAGAGATAGGAAGAGGAACGATATCACTCCAACCACACATATCAACAAAAATATTAAACTTCCCAGATAAAATAGAAAATACCAAAGACCTCAGAGCTTTCTTAGGACTATTAAACTATGCAAGACAATACATCAAGGACATTGAAAAAATCAGCGGGCCGCTCTATAACAAAACAAGTCCTAAAGGATAAAGACATTTTAACCAACAAGACGTCGAGCTTATCAGAATCATAAAGGAAAAAGTTAAAAACTCGCCCACACTTTCCTTACCCTTAGATACAGATTATCTAATTGTAGAAACAGACGATTGTGAGACCGGATGGGGAGGTGTGTTACTCAGAAAACCGAACAAATATGAAAACAAAACCCAAGAGAGTTTGTGCAGGTATGCTCAGGCAAATTCCATGAAAAAGGACACCTTACATCACTGGACTATGAAATATTGGCCGTTATTTATTGTCTCGAAGCCTTTTACCTATTCATATGTGACAAAAAAGAAATAACTATAAGAACAGATTGTGAAGCTATAGTAAAATATCACGAACATAGTAAGACAAAGAAGCGAACCCTCTCCGCAAAAAGATGGATAAAATTTGCCGACACAATTATCAACAAAGGCATAAGAATTCAATGGGAACATATTAAGGGAACTAATAACTCCCTTGCAGATACATTATCCAGGTTACTAACATGATGATATTGCAGATGGAAAGACAAAATCCCAGAACAATGGTCACACCCAAGACATGGGGACAAAACAGGACAACAACAAAAATTGGACCTCAAGAATTAAGAGTATACTCTCGGGTGGAGGAACAATTCAAAACAGAACACAGACCATACATGGAGCCAATGCAAAAGACAATAATAGACAACATATGGAACATACCCACAGTTCCTGGAATAGCCTCGTACAAAATCGGAGTAATAAATGCACTCATTTATTACTTCCAACATACTAAAGACATGCACAGCACGACAAGACATACAGGAAAATATATCTATTATGGTATTATGACAGGTCCTCATGTCGGGCTATACACATGGGAAGAAGCTGAAGCACTCCTACTAGGGGACGCTCAGGGAGAAGAACTAGGAGGATTTGACTCCTTAGAAGTTGCTCTACAAGAAATCAGAAAGGCAGTAGGGCCAACTTATTTCTTGAGCTCCTCAATAAAAAATAAACACCTCATGAAGGCAACTCCCCAACAAACCTATGCAGAAACAGTCTCCGACAAAGGCAAATCAATAAGACCAGTCACAGGACCCATCGCTGGTCCCAAGAAGCAGCCCAACCAGATAGACATGTGCAGGTTATATATATATATATATATATATATATACGAATCCGATCTGTTGAGCGCCCGAAATCTACGCTGTCGCAATTACGATCGTGAGCAGTTTTCATCGCTTTATTAACATCGATGCGTAATAAGTGAAAACACTGCTCACATCCGCAGCCTTATGATGTATATATATATATAACATGATTGATGTGGATAAATATTTGAATATGCTAATATTGCTATAGAAAGGAGCATAAATTTGTTAAGATTTAATCATATATAATTAAATGAAAAATGTGATTTTGATACGTGTAATTATAATCTTTTTAGAATGGATATAATCTCATTTAATTTTGATATGGAAAAAAATCTCAACCTGATTTCTTTTAAGAATATTATTATGATTTATTATGGTCTTTTGGGCTATGGTAATGAATTGTCTATAAATAATGACTTTAGATTTTTAAATATATACAACTTCATGAATGGTTACTGAGAAGAAAGCAAAAAATGCAAAAGATAATAGGAGAGAGATAGCCATAAAAAGAGACTAACCAAATTGTATATCACATCTTAAGGTTTACAAAGAAAAAAATATATATAAATAGACAACCAAAATAATAATAAAATGATTAATCTATCCTTCTCAATAATAATAATAATCAACTATATTAATATTAACAGTTACATCATCTATAATAAAATTTGGAGTGCTTAGAAATCTTAAGAGTCTTATTCAAACTTTGTCGTTGAGGCATCATCCCATTTTTTCCTCCATTCAATTATTCATCATGTTTATATTTATAAAACTTATGTAAAACATGATAAATTAATTTTTTTAATGCAATAACTATCCCCATCTAAGAAAAAAAGAAAGATATCTAGGTAGGACTACGGTACGATAGAGCACGTATATAATCTTTTAAATATTTTTAATTCAATTTCTATCGATGAATTGCCCGTGGTCACGAATACTTCATTTATTTAGATGGCCAATAGAATTTTTTTATAGAGCCGAGTAGTCATTTTGAGGATTAATACGTTTGAAAAATTGTATATCCGGTGTTAATTTAAACAAAAAAAAAACAGAAAGATGTATACATGAAATAACCAATCACAAAGAGTAACCTATTCGAAATCGACTTCAGGTAACTTCTCAGTCACTCCAACAAGCTAAGGGACGTGACGTAACAAGTGATGTTGTACAGTCTTCCAAATAACTGATTAGGTTCCAGCTAGCTTTCTCGTAAAGTTTATAGAGATATTGCTAAATTATTGGATTTCAAATTTTTCATTATAAAGAGTCCACTTCCGAATCCTCGCCGAAGAAAAATCATTCAGATACCTGTTGCTAGTGTTAGTCAATCAATCGCTTCGTGCTCGAGTAGTAGTGCCACGGCCACCCATTGAACCTCACTCGCTGTGGATATTCATTATTGATTCCCTTCGCTTGAGGCTCGAATCCTACCCCCGATCAAACTAGCTATAACTTAATTAATTACAATCCATGTCTATAAATATTGAAGTTGGCACTCAGATATATCTCTCATTATCTATCTCTCGATGTCTTTCCATATATTATGCATCGACAGATATATTTCTCGCCGACTCTTCATATATTATGCCTCAACAAATATATATGATCTCGCCACCTCTCCATGTATTATATCTCGATAGATGTATCTCGCGTCGTCTCTCTATGTATTATGCCTTGAGAGATATATCTCTCGGCGCCTCTTCAAACATATCGGTAGATATGATCATCTCTTTGCTACATCAGAGATTTCCAAAGGTTACCTGGTCCCGGATCAAAGGGAGGGCCAAAACACCCCGTAGCAGATAATCATGTCAGCACATTCCTATTGATTGGATGCATCTATCGTATTTATGGAGTCTTTTCTCCCATCAATCATGCGGACTATATTAATTAAGTCTTATGTACCTGCTGCGCTTAATGAGATAGTATCTTCTATCATTTTCTGTCATGTCAAGTCATTATAATTGGCCTACATCTTTGATAAGGATCCATGAGTTGACACTGACATCCAATCTATATAAAGGTAAAAGGGAGGGTGGGGGTGACTTTTTCTCTCCATTTTCCTTACATTCACTTTCCTGCTACTCCAATAAATCTTGATTTGAGCATTGGAGAGATGTTGAGATTCCTCTCGACGCCCCTTTTACGTGTCTTTATCTTTATAGATCCTGACTCTAAATCTCATTGGTGATCGTCGTTCGATGCCTCCCGAATAGATTTTCCCGTCCGCATGATCTTCACTCAACTTCAGAAGTAATTCCCGCATCAATAGTACCAATTGATTCATCTCCGCCTCGCTGAGTCATCGAGATCTTGATATTGGATCAGCATCAGAGCTCGCCCCGTCACTAGAATCCAAGCCAAGTCGTACTTCGTCTTTGCGTTTGAGCTGCAACATATATGTGTATATATATTTGAGCATAGCTACCTACCTTATCGGAGGATGGAGGGCATACAATCACCACCAAAAGTTTCATCAGTTGACAAGAATTACTCTCTGAAAGGCAATCCTGCCTTGCGATCCTTACAAGTACGACGGGTATATTCATTTCTAAGTTCTATATATATATATATATATATATATATATATAGGATTTTGATATGCTAGATGACTTACGCTGTGTGTCTGTGCACTCCATGCGAGACCCACGTCGGAATTCAGTTTCATCGTCGTCGTGTCGTTCGGCCACCTCTATCAGTCGGACCAGGCGCGATCGACGCGCAACTCGCCGACGATCCGACAGGGCGAGTTTCCCGGCCGATTAGCGCCCGAAATCCAACGCTAAACGATCAGAAATTACCAAATTAAGATTGCGACTGACAGTGGTGCGCCATCGGATTCCGACCATGATTCGACTCGAATCCGGCCCGATCGCAGTCGAAATCGGACGCCCGATTCTAGCGGCCGCCATTCGGCCGGTCGACGACCGAATCGCAGCCGGTCGAGTACAACGGACGGACCGGTGTCATTGCGGTCCTTGACCCACCACCCGGCATTCGGTCGAGTCGTTGTCAGTCGCCGCGCCACTACCTGCCGCGATCTTTGGTAATTTCCAATCGTTTAGCGTCGAATTTCGGATGCTAACCGACCGAAAAACTCGCCCCGCGTGGGCCGCCGACGAGTTGTGCGTCAATCGTGTCGATTCGGTGGCGAGGAGGTGGTCGGACGGCGGCACAGCGTGGATTCGGCGTGGATCTTATATATATATATATATATATATATATATATATATATATATATATATATATATATATATATATATATATATATATATATATATATATATATATACTGTGCGACGGGTTCCTCCGCACTTGTTCGCGATTGCACAGTGACACCGCGCGCCTCCTTCTCGCCCGACCACTATCACACCAGAATCACCGGCGGACGGGCGAATTCCAGCCGAAATTCGACCGCATCGAGGTCGCCAATGCCGCTACCACTGGTGGCTGCGATTTCGATCGTTTTTGGTCGCTAATCAATCGGATTCCGATCGGACGGAGGCCAGAATCCGGGCGTCCGCCGTCGATTTGGGACTTCCAACTCGGCGCGCGCGAGGAAGAAATGCAGTGTGCATTTCTCAATCGTGGTTGATCGGACGGCTGAGAGTGCATCGTGCACGAGCGCACAAGATGAGTCGCACAGGTGATCAAAACTCTCTCTCTATATATATATATATATATATATATATATATATATATATATATATATATATTGCATCATACCCATTGATACCCATTGCTTTCAGTTAATCACGCCATCTTTCATGTCTATAGTCATTTCCAGTTATTTTATAAACACTGCAGGTTCTAATTTTATTTTTAGTGCGATGCAAATTTATGATCACTAGCTGTAAGTGCTTTTCCAATGTATTTTTTTTTTTACTCACATGACAAATTTAGATGGCTAATATAACCGTATTAAAATTTGAGAGGGCAAGGGGTTGATTTCTGGAGGTGACGACCATGCTATCGATGACTCCGCATTTCTACGTTAGCCATCTGGTACCTGATTTATCCCCCTCTACACGTAGGGGTAGCGATAGGGAACCGCTAATGTGACGGTTCCATATTTTTTTTCCAATATTTTTTTCTCCAATAAGCAAAGAATCTCTCAAATGGAAAATATGTGCATCTTAAGATTTGTTTGCAAGGATGACATATATACCATGGTGTCAGTGTCAGTTCTTAATGTTAATCATGAGATGATTGATTAGAGATCATATATATCATTTTTTATTAATAACAGACAAAGATTGATTATTATATTTACTTTATAGGTGTGTCAACTAAATAAATATAATAATACCCTTGAATAGTAGGTTCTAATATACAGTATATCAATTGGTAGAATTGATTATGAGAATCTGTAGAGAACACTATACTTAAATATTTCTAGTCAAGTATTATATTAATAGACAAAGGGATACATTGATATATTGAGACTAGCATGTAGGTCAATGGATGACTTGATCTCACAAGTCATGGATATGTGATATTACATTGACATATGAGTATATATATTGGAGAATATATGTATTGAATTGACCTGCCATGAGAAAGTTTCATGGATCGTTATATGAGTGTCATATACTTTCTCATGTGACTATTGATATGAATAGTCCTTAGACCTGAAATCACTATGGTTCCCTACATAAGGAGTTACGTATTTTGGTATCGTCTAACGTCACCCGTAACAGGGTGCACTATAACAGTGATTGTTGGGTATGTAACGAATTATGCGGAGAGATGTGAGTGATGTAGATGGGATATATCCCTCCCATATGACGAGAGTGATATCTTTGGCCTCTTGATAGAGTATGACCACGAAATGTATGATCATGCTCAAATGAATTAATATGAGATATTGAACTCATTTGTTTGAGTGAGTCTACTTGGGGATCAAGAAATACAAAGGTCGATAAAGGGATGACACAATCTATGTCTCATTGATCAATCTAAGATATCAAGGATAGAAGGACACCATCATACAAGATAATAGTTACGGAAAGGTTGTCGGATCTCGACTTTCTTGTAACTTGGATAGCAATGATGTATTGTTAGATATCGCTCATTGCTTATGCATCTAAAAGGAGGTTTTAGACACATTGTCAACGTTACAAGAGTCTATTCGGTCACACACAAATGACATTCTATTTTGGAGATGGTTTCTTTTAGTTGACTAAAAGAACAATTGAGCAAATGACCAAAACTTGAGTTAGACTCAAGCTGATTGAACTGGAGTTAGACTCAAGTTAAACCATGGAAGATAATTCATCATGCAGAAAATCTAATGGTCATATATCACTTTGCATGATTAATGTGATTAATCATGCAAGGAAATACCAAGGGCTTTGGTATTGATGATAAGAAGATGAGAGGTTTTATGCATTGATGAAAGAGAATACCAAGGGTCATGATATTCATTAGGAGTAATGAGAGTTGATGGTTGTGTGGCTATTGAAATGCTTTCAACGTGAAAGCTAAGGGGGATTGAGTTTGGGCGTGCAAACCAAGAAGTTCTTCTCCTTCTCCTTCTTTTCTTCCAAGTGTTTTTGGTATTTTGCTAGGGTTGCTAATACAATGTGACTCCAAAACTGCTAAGTGTCAGTGTGGATACCGTGGAGATACGATTGTTCTTATCGTATTGAGATCCAGGAGCGCTTGGATTTGCAAGATTGCGAAGGACTCGCATCGAAGGTATATATCTCCTTCTAAATAAGATCTAGACAAAGTAGGATAATCGACACGACTTATATATTTTTGCATGGATCTCTGGAGGGATTCGATTTATATTTAGTTTCTGTTGTAGTTGTGTGAAGTATTTGTCCGCGATATTATGAATGTCATGATCCGAATTTTTTTCCTTACATTTGGGGTGGTATCGAACTTAGTTCTATTCTATTCCTGACGAGGGAGCTGCATAATTAAGGCACCATCGCTGCAGACGCAATAATGAAGGAGGACACGTCACAATGGTAGAATATATTCCCTAGTATATATATATACTGCACGACGGGTTCCTCCGTGCTCGTCTGCTCCATGCCGATCCCGCGTCACTGTCGACGTCGCCGTCGTGCCGTCTGATCATCGCCTACCGTCGGACCGGGCGCGATCGACGCGTAACTCGTCGACGGTTCGACGGGGCTTGACTTTTGGCCGATTAGTGTTGGAATCTGACGCTAACGATCGAAAATTCATTCTCTACCATCTTTTATTTTTGGGTAATAATTAATCAGTTGTTGATAGTCATTTAGGCTTGTAGTGGATTTTCTTTATAATTCTGTTTTGTATTCCAAATTATGTAAAAAGACTTTAATTACATTTAAATATATTAGGACTGAATGAGCTTGTGCTCGGTCTTATTTGATGTTGTGGTTGTATGAGAGAGAGAGACTTTGATATCTATGTCAGTTTTGTTATGTTTTAATCTCTTGACTATCCCAATGAGAATTAAATTCAAATTGGAGAATGCAGATGCCAAGGGGACATTCAAATGATTGCATGTAAAACACCCTTCGCGTTAAGGCGACTGCGGACCGCGAGGGATCTCTGGGCGGCGAGCGAGAAGGGAGTAGTCCCCTGCACCATTTTCATCCTGCTTCCGCAGTTTGTGCTCATGGGAGTGACCGATTCCATCATCATTATCGCGATGGTGGATTTCATTTATAGCTAAGCTCCCGAGAGCATGAAGAGGCTCGGTACCTCCTAGGCTCCTCCTTGACCACATTTGAAGTTGGGAATTTTCTCAGCAGTGCTCTGCTATCTTCTGTCTCTAACATCACCGAGAGACATGGCGGTGGAAAGGGCTGGATTTTCAACAATCTTAATGCTTCGCATCTGGATGTCAGTTTTATCGACGTCGTCTTCTTCCTCTACGTCAGTAAGCTGTATGTGTACAAGGCGGAGATTTTTGACGGAGCAGCACAGGAGGAGGATTGCGCAGCTCTGCTCATGAAGATAAAGTTAATTACCGGTGAATGGATTATGGAAGGGATCTTCAAGGGAAATAATCATCATTAATAGGAAGACTGCATGGGAAGAAAGACACTCAAAGATTAGATCTCACGGGAGAAGATCTAATCTTGTCAAAACTTCTAGTGAAAATGTGGTTCATTATGGTTTTCAGTAGAAACAACATTTCTAGCAGTAATCTTCGTCTATGGAATTATATATCTCGCATACGCAAGTTTTATCCGAACATTAATCTGTTTTTTGGCAATTTTTTGCATGAATATACGATGTTAATGATCTAGAATAGGAAGCTGGTTTACTTGAGATTAACAATATGATGAGCCATAATACTATTCTGATTGATCTCCATTTTGCTTGGCTTTTAAGTTTCAACTTTAATATAATGCCCCTTTGGTAAGCAATTTGTGTGATTTTTCGGACGATGAGACTCTCAGTTGTATCTCCAATTTGATTTGTCACATTTATTCCAGTTATTTCTTCTTTTCTCGTTGCCTCCCTTTTTTTTCGGCAATTTCCCAAACACAGCAGCTGAAGTTCGGAATTGCCCAAAACACGCACTATAGTTTCAGAATGACCAATCCGCGCGCGTAATTCCCGAAATACCCCTCCCGCCAAACAGCTTTGGAATTTAATGCAGAGAGAGATTTGCATCCATCCGAGGCACAACTGGAAATCCCGAGCCATCCAAACGTCTATTCCAGCCACGTGGGAGCGGCAGCCCCATGCTGTTGATGAGCACCACACGCAGCTTTCCTCCGCAAACCAACTGAGCAACACCATTTTTGATGAAACCCTAGAAGTTATCAACGACATCACTGCTCCCACGAATTTATCGTGATTAATCCGAAGTTAGCGCACTCATGAGCTTCACATAGTTGCATCATGTATGTATGTGTTTTTATTCTTGAGATCATGAGGTTAATAAATGCATTGTAGGTGGTTGTATAACCAAGTTTGCCACACATCCATAAATACGATACAGGCATATCATATCAAAGTAGACCAATGCACCCATAATTGCGATGCAGGAGATTCATAACCGAGTTTTGTCCCCACCTAAACAAATGCCACCTAACTTAAAAGGCGATGCTTCCAATTAAATCCCACGATTACTGAAGTTCCTGATTGATATTCCCGTCACTAGGAGATTCAATCTGTCTGAGAGAGTAGGTGGTGCTGGCAATGAAATTCCCAGCACCACCGTATCCCTAAAATTTAAAATTTCAGCACCATGGGAGAGTAGGTGGTGCCGCGATGAAATTCCCTACCATCTGGATAAAAAGTGATCTTTGAATTTAAATCCCAAGAACATCGTATACCGTCTTCAAATTTTCGACCATTAAGGTTCAACAAATTCGGGATAAAATATGGTGCTGGGAATTTAAATCTCGTCACCACCGTGGTGCTGAGTTTAATACTCCCAGCACCATGGGGAATGAAGTTGTCGAGATAAATTGTGGTGCTGGTAATTTATATTCCAGCACCACGATGGTAATGAGATTCAAACTCCCAAAGAAAACCTTGTGCCGGGAATCAATTCACTAGACCGTGGAGATATAAGTGGTCGACATTAAGGGTGGTGCCGATTTGAAACCTCAAAGAACACTATGGTCCTGCGAATAAGACTCCCAACACCATTGGCATTGGACTGGTCGAGATAAATGGTGGTGCTGGGAATTTATATCCCAGCACCACCGTGGTAATGGGAATAAAACCCCCAGCAACACCATGGTGCTGGGAATGTAATTGCCAGCACCATGTACATATAAGTTGCCGGAATTGTTGGTGGTCGAACTAAAACCCCAAAGAACACAAAGGGTTCTGCGTTTAAAAATCCCAAAGACTGTGGAGATGGAACTAGCAAGATAAATGGTGGTGTTTGGGAATTTATATCCCAAAGACCACCGTGGTAATGGGATTAAAACCCCAGAACACCATGGTGTGGAATGAAATTTCCAAAGACACCATGTACATCAAATTCTTTGGAATTATTGGTGGTGTTGGGAACCAAAATCCCAAAGAACACAGTGGTCTCGATTTAAAAATCCCAGACTGTGGAGATGGAACTGGTCGAGATAAATGGTGGTGCTGGGAATTTATATTCCAGCACCACCGTGGGCCTGAGATATAAATTTCCAGCACCATGGAGAGGGATCCTGGCTGAGAAAAAAAATGGTGCTGTAAATTTATATTGGAGATAAATAAAGTCGTCTTGGCGGGTCGAATCCAAGCGTGACCTATACTATCATTCTCCACCTTTCCTTATGCTCCCAAACAGTAATTATGAAAAATAATGCTATGTGCCAACATTAGACGAGTGTGGCAATTGGCATGCTGCGTGCCAATTGGCACAGACCCAAAACTGCCTGTAGGAGTGTGGGAACTAAGTATCCCTCTGCGCATAAACCCTGTAAATCTCTTCCTCTTCCATTCCATATAAACTGTTCATAATTTCAACATTGAAAGGTATAATTAGTTAAGTGCATAATTGGGAAACATAACCATAAACTCTCATCCTCCACTTGTCTTCAGACTTCTAAAGCCTAGTCTAAAAAATTCAGCCTACTTGCATAGCACACTACATATAACAGTGTTGATTTTAAAAACATTTGCAGGGACGACCCCCTTCCTGATGAAGTGTTAACATTTTTGGAAACAATTGAATCAAATTTGAAGGATAGAGAGTTAGATGATCAAGATTCCATAAATCTATGCCCAAGTAATATTCCATCTTCATCTCAGTTTACTGATGTGGGCAATAGAATTACCAGTGATCAACACCTTGATATAAATAGAGACGGTTCTTCCATACTCGAAGAAGAGTTTGTCACTGCTACCACAGTAGATCATGAATATTTTGAACAAACTTGGAGTGAAGAGGAGGTAAGTGATATACATGGGATAGAAGAGTTAGAATATACAAATTCTTCGGAAGAATTCTTAGCTGATGATATCCAACATGGAGAAGGTGAGTTAAACCCAGATCAGTACAGTGACTTAGAGGAAGTGTTCCCAATTCGATGATCCCTATGTTTCTAATCCACAAATAAGACTATTGGCGAGATGTTGCTCATCGATCCAAATGAATTTTTCATCGATGTTTTTTCCTCTCGACAAGAGTTTAAAGATGCACTAGTAAGGCATGCGATGCTAAAAAACTTCAGATACAAGCCAGTTGACACCAGACTCAATAGAATTAAAGTTATTTGCTTTAGTCAGCCTTGTTCATGGAGTCTAGTTGCAAGTGGAGACGTGGAGTTCACTGTCACAAAATATGTAAAGCAGCATGAATGTGACAGTGTTAGGGAAACATCAGATCACCATGCTTGCACATCCACATTTGTAGCAAACCAAATTTTGTAGGACGGTTAGCTACCTCTGATGATTACAAACCAAGTTCAATTCGAAGAGAAATGCAAGCTAGGTTTGATGTTCACATTTCATACAAGAAAGCATACACACGGCATGTAAAGCATTAAAAGAGTGTTAGGTGATTTTGATCAGGCCTATATTGATCATCCAATGTACTTGCGTGAGTTAAGAGTTAGAGATCCTGATACATATGTTGCAGTACTAAGAAATGGTGAAAATCAATTCCAGTGATATTTTTGGGCATTTGGTGCTTGTCGAAGAGTATTCAGGTCGTATTTGCGAAAACTAATTGGAATTGATGCTACACATGACTGACAAGTATCCTGGTGTTTTGCTAATATACGCTCTGACGTGAATGCAAAAATAACGCCAGTTGCATTTGGAATTGCCGAAGTTGAATGTGGATCTGCTTGGGAGTGGTTTTTGGATCATGTAAAGACATTCCTTGATGTCCTGCCAGAGTCGTTGAGCATTGTATAGGATAGACAAAGGGGGATTATATAAGCACTTAACAAAATTTATACAAAAGCCCAACATGCTTTTTTTTGCTATCACTTGTCTTGTAACATGGTAACAGATACCCGGGATAGATCCTCATTAGGTTTATTTTGGGCAGCAGCAAGAGCCAATACAAGAGTTGACTTTGATCGATTAATGCAGAACATGCATGACAAACACAAGGAAGCATATGCGTGGCTACAAAAGATCGATCCAAAAAGATGGGCCAATGCACACTTTCCTGGCAGGAGGTACACAATGTTAACCACTAATTGTTCCGAGAGTTTAAATGCATTATTCAAGGAAACACGTGAACTCCCCATCACCAGTTTAATTGACAACACTAGAAGAAAGCTTGCTCAATGGTTCTATAACCGTAGGGAAGAATCTTCAAAAAGGTCAGGTTTTCTAACACCTTATGCCATTAAAGAGATTGATGAAAGGAGAGAAAGAACTCGATTATATTCGGTATTCCCATATTCACAAACGGAAATGGAAGTACAGACAATAGCTTCTTCGTATATTGTTGATTTGGATAGGCGAAGTTGCATCTGCGGTGAGTTTCAAATTTCAGGAATTCCTTGCTCGCATGCTATTGCAGTCATCATATATCGGAACATGGATCCATACCATTCATCGCGAGCATTATTTTCTAAGGGAAACTCGAGGCCACTTACATGGATCGTATTTACCCATGTCGAAGTAAAAAATTTTGGCCTAATGGTGACAAAATTTTCGGAGTTCTACCTCCTCATAGCCTTGTGCAGCCCGGGCGAAGAAAAAAGGCACGCATAGAGTCCAAACATACTGGGAGGGTGAAAAATAAATGCAGCAGATGCAAACAGCTTGGGCATAATAGGAGGTCTTGTAGAATGCCGCCGGCTACTAATTCCTAAGTATGTTTATTGTGGTTGTGTAAATATTTTTAAAGGAAACAATGTTAATGTTAATGTTAATGTTAATGTTAATGTTAATGTCAATGTTAATATTAATGTTAAGCTATTTTACAGAATTGTAATGGAAAAATTTGTTACGCTATTTTGCAAAATTGTAATATAAATCCCTCTGTGTATCGTGTCCAAAATTTCTGATTTTCAAGGCAGGATTAGGTTTACACAGCCAATTTTCAGAAATCAATCCCCGTGCCAAGTGGCACGCGGCCGAAACTTGGAGGTAGGAGGATCAGAAGGAAGTTTCCTCGATGCAACAACATGTGAAGTCGTTAGGTCTTTCAGTCGATGTAAAGATATCGAAATTTGGACTCAGAGTCCATCAATGGGTTTCGACCAAAACCCATTGATGGCCCTACACAGGACTACTGTGTTCCTGGGATTAACATTGTCAGCACCACCTTATGTCCGGGCTGTTTGAAAGTGTACGTGGTACTGGAAATTGAAATTCCAGGACCACCCGTGTTATCCCGGCCATGTAAATTGTTCGTGGTCACGGGAATCAAATCCCAGACCACTGTGTGTTTCGCAGCTTCTAAATTGCGTGGTCCCGGAATTGAAATCCCGTGATCACCTTATTCCTGGCCATTTCGAAATTATGACGTGGTCCTGAAATAAAATCCCAGAACCACTATGTTTCTGGGATTATAATTACCAACACCACCGTATTCTAAATCCGTCAGACCGCACCCGACCCGTTAATATAAAACTCCCCGGTGGAAGTTCAAACATCTCAACACCACATTTCATTTCTCTCTCGCTCTTGCGCTCGTCTCTGTGGAATTTCGCTCCATTCCCTACGCCGCTCAACCTCTCCGGTTCCCAGCCAAACTCCCTGCCACCATAACCCCCTGTCGATTCAACCTCCCTGCGAGTTAAAACATCTCAACACCACCAACACCATCTCAACGCTGCTTTTAACCTAAGTGAGTTTTGTAGATTTCTTAAATGCTATGTACTTCTCGGTTCTTCCGATCTATCTAGGGTTTTTGCCTTTTTCCGTTCACGATCTCGTTTAAACTCGGGCCTAATAGGGTTTAGGGTTTTAGGGTTTACCATTTAAGCAGAGGTAACGTTTGTTTGTATCATCACACATGTTTCAATCCATTTAATCTATTAGTTTAAAATCGCTGTATTACAATGCATTTGGTTGTTAACCTAAGGAATTTGTTTCAGTTAACGATGGCTTCAATCGAATCATCGTCGATACTTCCGCAAGAACCCGTGCGTTGATGCGAGGAAGAACCAAGAGAATGAATCGAAAAGCAACGCTTCACGCATTTAAGAAATTTATTGCAAGTGTGTCGCCGAGTGTGGAAGAAGAAAGCGCTTATTCGAGCTCCCCTTTGCGTGGGTTTTGGACATTCCGGATATTACCCATGTCGGACCCCTCGTTAATATGTTTGATAATTGGGAGCGAGAAATGTTTTATATTCCAAGACAAGAAATTGCATTTCACAAAGACGGATGTCTCCTCATCCTTGGTCTACTGGATGATGGACTTGAAGTTCCTATGAATAATGAAGCTCCATCCGAGAGCTCTATTTGCAATATTTCGTGGAAGATTGCTCTAACAAGCATCCGGAGGATTTATTGAAGACTTCGGATCTCCAGATAATTTAGGATCTGCAAAAGTTAATGGGCAGTTGTTTATTTTATATATTTTCTCTTGTGTGTTTTTTACTACCACCAGCAGTAAGCCTAGAATACCTATGAGATCACTTATAGATTGTGTAGAGGATTTTGAGAACTTAGGCAGGTACAATTGGTGCGAAGCACTTTATACGTACATGGCTCCTCAAATGGAGTCAATTGGTATGGGAGTCACTTTGCGACCAAAAGCGACGTCGGTGGATCTACGAGACCAATGCTTAAGGGTTTCACACACTTATTGGCGTGAGTGAATATATTTTATGTGTTCGCAAATAGTATAGATCAATCTGCTATTAATAACTAATCTTGTCATTCCGTATGGATGTGTGAGCATTTGTGTATCCTACCTCCACACGTCCCTCATGCTTTGCCGAGAATGCTGAGATGGAGGTGGAGTTCCACAAATGTAAGGGTCGTTAAGAAGATGGTAGATGGTCTCGTACCTGACAAAATCATTGTCGATCTAATTCCAGCACAGTCAGAGCTGCATCTGGTACACACCGCTTCCCCACCTAGATCTTCTGCATCAACTCCTCAACCCGAAACTCAGGTCGACGCAAGAGGAATGGCCTTAGATGCCAGGAGAATGCATTGTATCTACTCTAAGCACCAAGCTAGTTGAAGCAAGGTGTGTGATTTTGAAAGCACCTCCCTACTTAAAGAAGCGACCATCAAACAACAAGAAAAGAAAATACAGGAGCTTCTTCAAGAGTTAGAGGAGGTCAGTAACAGGAAGGACAACGAGATAATTAAAAGGGATGATATAATTGCTGAAAAAGAAGCATTAATAGCCGAAAAGGACAGTTTAATACTGGAGCTTCAACTACATTTACAATCCCGGGATGTAGAGGGCCTACAATCACAGCCTATTCAAGTAGACCAATGACCTTCTTCTTGCATACACTAGGCGGAAGGTTTGTGTGAGGAAGAAGACTCATGGCGCCTATCACCCCTAGCCTTAGAAGCCTCCCTCCTGCATGGTTTTCAAACATCCCTAAAAGAAGGAGAGTGGAAACTCTAATTGTCCCCAGCAAGGCTATTGAGTATCCCTCAGTAGACCCTAATATCTCTCCTGCAGAGCCAAACATTGAGCAGGAGTCAGTCCAGGATATTAAAGGGAAATCAATTGTCGAGGAGGGTGAAACCGAAATATCGAATCTGCACACAAGTCTCCAGCGGACAAACAACCAACACTCGTGAAGTCAGCAGAGGATATTGGAGGTGAGCATAAGTTATCCTGTCCAGACCTAGGATCTGCAAAATATTTCTGAAACTGAACAGTTTTATTTTGTATACAGCAAGCTTATAAAGAATTCACTGGTAAGATGGATCCAAATGTAGTGTTTATTGAAACTAAAAAAATAGAGTAAGAACAGTCTTATATTCTTTGTATATACCTTTCATATTATGTTTTGAGAGTTGCTAATAACCCTTTCCTTGTGTAGTGTGACGATGTCGTGACCAAGGTGGAAGACCGATGCTATTAACTTAAACATGGACTCTTTCCTTACCATATTTGATTGGAATGTTTTTGACACATGGGGATTGCATAAGCGCATATTTTGATTCATTTGAAAGCGGAGCAAGGTGGTGATAAAGCCGTACTACAACTCAATATTCGTGAAATTTGGATTTCGGTAAGTTTTTCGCCTTTTGCATGGAATTGTAAACTTTACGGCGGTGTTATGATGATTATTTTATACACGGGATATGTTTAATATGATGTACGCCAAGCATTCGAGCAAACTTTTAAAACCCGGGCAATCCAATCGGATACATATTTTGTCCAATAATCCGTGGATTTGCCACCGAGTGGCCGACTTGGAAAATTCGTAGTTTATCCACTACAACTCCTTGTCGTCAGAAGGCTTACACTACTCAATTTGAAGAAACAGAAGCATTAGATTAGATTTCAGCTTAAATAAACCGTTTGTGTATGGAGGATTCATAGCATTTATTTGGGTCCTGTGTTGAATTCTTTAAAAGATGCACCCTTCAGATATGATAATCGGCATCCTCGGCTGTGAAAAAATTTCTAATGCAAACTTTTCCGGCCGAGTCCAGTGGTCCTGCATAAAGCTCTTCGTAAGACATCTAATAATCTTTGTAAATATCATATTTTATAAGCTAGCAATGGACTAATAATTTAAAATGTTTTTACAGCTATGATTGCGCATTTTTTATAATACGATACATTGAGAGCCTACTATTTGGGTACCCTAAAAAATTCAGACAGCAGGATATGAGGAGCTTCAGATTCGTGGTGGGGAATAGAATAATGCGCAACTCACAATTTTGTTTGCAATTATGACTGTTCTGTATAGTGAGATATGTGTAGGAGAAAGAGTTTTATATTTGTAACTACACCAAAGTGTCTCGTAAAAGTCATTAGTCACCGCAAAGTGTTTGCAATCATTAATAGTATCTGTATTATGGAATATATATACTTTGTTAAATATTTCAACCACTTTGACTTTGCAACTGTAGTATTCAGACAATTAAGTGGTGCTTTGGGAATTAAATTTCAGACCATCGTGTCCTCGATTTTATTCCCAGACTACATTTTATCTCGCGTTCAGATCGTACGCGGTGCCGAATTCACTTACCAAAGACTACTGTTCTGGATTGAGATTCCCAAAGACCGCCTTATTTCTCGGGCCGGTCGCAATGGACGTGGTCCTCGGGAATTAAATTTCCGGGACCACCGTGTTCCTGGATTTAATTCCCGGACTACATTTTCAGAATCGCCCCGCGCAAGTGGCACGCCGCCGAATCGGGAGGCGGGAGGATCGAAGGAAGTTTGGTCGACGCAACAACATGTGATGCCGTTAGGTCTTTCAGCGATGTAAAGATTTCGATTTTGGACTCCTCAGAGTCCATCAACGGGTTTCGGCCAAAACCCATCGATGCCCCTAGTCACCTCAACTCCGGTCCAAACCAACTCCGCTGGCCGGGACTTGCCTCCGTATCGTGTCCAAAATTTCGCTTTTCAAGCCATGATTTATTCCCACCACATTTTATCTCGTGCGATTCGATGCATGCGTGGTCTTTGAGAATTCACTACCGACACCACGGTGTTCACGGGATTGAGATTCCCGGACCGCTTTATTTCTGGGCGGTCGCAAATGGGCGTGGTCACCGAATTAAATTTCGGGACCACTTTGTGTTCTGGGATTTAATTCCCGGCACCACATTTTCAGAATCGGGCCCGTGCCAAGTGTACGCCGAACCTGGGAGGCGGGAGATCGATCGAAGGAAGTTTGGTCGACGCAACAACATGTGAAGCCGTTAGCTCTTTCAGCGATGTAAAGATTTGATTTTGGACTCACTGTAGGTCCATCAATGGGTTTGGTCAAACCCGTTGATGCCCCTAATCACCTCAACTCGGTCCTCAAACCAACTCCGGTGGCCTTGGGACTTGCCCCTACGTGTATCGTGTCCAAAATTTCTCGCTTTTCAAGCCATGATTTATTCCTCACCACATTTTATCTCGCAGTGCGATTCGATGCACGTGGTCCGAATTCACTTACCGACACTACGGTGTTCTGGGATTGAGATTCCCAAAGACCGCCTTATTTCGGGCCGGTCGAATGGGCGTGGTCACAGAATTAAATTTCGGGACCACTGTGTTCTGAGATTTAATTCCCGGCACTACATTTTCAGAATCGGCCCGTGCGTGCGGCACGCGCCGAATCGGGAAGCGGGAGGATCGAAGGAAGTTTGGTCGACGCAACAACATGTGAAGCCGTTAGGTCTTCAGCGATGTAAAGATTTGGATTTTGGACTCAGGTCCATCAATGGGTTTCGGTCAAAACCCATTGATGCTAGTCACCTCAACTCGGTCCAAACCAACCGGTGGCCTTGGGACTTGCCCCTCCGTATCGTGTCCAAAATTTCGCTTTTCAAGCCATGATTTATTCTCGGCACCACATTTTATCTCGTGCGGATCGGTGTGCGTGCCGAATTCACTTACAACACTACTGTTCTGGGATTGAGATTCCCAAAGACCGCCTTATTTCGGCAGTCGCAGAATGGGCGTGGTCCCGGGAATTAAATTTCGGGACCACCTGTGTTCTGGATTTAATTCCCAGACCACATTTTCAGAATCGTGCCCCGCCGTGCCGGGCGCGAATCGGGAGGCGGGAGGATCGGAAGGAAGTTTGGTCGACGCAACAACATGTGAAGCCGTTAGGTCTTCAGCGATGTAAAGATTTCGGATTTTGGACTCAGAGGTCCATCAATGGGTTTCGGTCAAAACCTATTGATGCCCCCCGTATTCCTCGGCCATTCGATATTATGCGTGGTGAAATAGAATCCCGGGACCATGTGTTGGATTTTAATTTCCAAAGACCACCTTAATACCAAGTTCAATTCAAAATTGCGTCTTCTTTGGTACTTTATATCCCGCACCCTTGTGTTCTGGGAGTTAAATTCCCAAGACCACCGTATTCTGGACGATTCGAAATTTTCGTGGTCACGGGAATTATAATCCCAGACCATTGAGTTCACAGGATTTTAATTCCCAAGACCACCTTATTCTCGCCCACTTGAATTGTACAGTCGGGACTTTATTTCCCACCACCACTGTGTTGCTGGGATTTAAATTCCCGGCACCACCATATTTCTCGGTGAGTTCGAAATTGTACGTGGTGCTGTGAATTAAAATCCCAGCACCACTATGTTGCAGGAAAATTTAATCCCAGGGCCATTGTGTTCCTGGGATTTCATTGCATATTCAACAATATATTATATAACATTTATTAAAGCTCAAATGAAACAATAAACATATTTACATCCTTTGTTGATCTATGGAAAGCGACCATTTATAAATTAGCAAAATTCATTAATTACAACAATGCATTGTCATACTTCCACGAACACTTCTAAAATTACATCAGAAGAACTCATCCCTTAAAATCGAGACAGAGAGATCTATTCTGACTTTGGTCATGTCCGCTTGTTTGAAGTCCATCTTCTCACCATAAAGCGTATATCTCTCATGTATTGCACAAAGAAGGCACAATCATTGCTGTAAACATGCAAAGCAAAAATTTATATTTCAATTCAAAAGTTTAATTTTCACGTTGAGTATTTTTCTTTTAGTACCTTGCCACTTGTTGGGACAATCGGTTATAGAAACCCAAATTGTCGATGGGGTAATAGGCTTGTAAACATGGATGAATTCTCGCAAGCTCCTTAGGTGAATATCCTTTAAATTGGGATACCTATAATTACACGATGACTAAGTTAACATAACTATTCATTGATAACAAAGTTAAATTGATGGAATATCCATATTTAACTACTCACCACCGCTTCAAAATCGCCTTTTGATCTTCCACCATATGAAATGGAGTTGTAATGATTGAAACTCATTGCTTTTGTGTCGATACACAACAGTGAAAGTGAGTTTGGTCAAGATTTAGAGGTATAAAATATATCTAACCTCTCCATCATTCATGTGTGTTTATGATTTGTGTTGTGGCAGTCTTCCACGACAATCTTAATGCTGACTGAAATTGTGTGTAGAGGAAAATATTTAAACAGTTAGTATAACATCAAATGTCGTGAAAATACAAGATAATTTAACTCCCTTACAATGAACACGGATGAGCAATACACAGACTTGTTATATGACCTACATGAAGAGGAGGCCCCCCTTAAAAGAATTGAGCAAAATGTGTCGATAACCTCCCAATCAGAAAACATATCCATTAACTCCAGTATAAAGAATTGAGTTAATGAAAAGGACCTTCCTCCCAAACATAACTTTTATCGGCCTAAAAAAAATTTAATCGTAAATAAATATTTGCACTTTATAATATTGTAATAGAATTTTTGAATGTAATGGTGGATGTAACTACCATACTTTATTTCTTCTAAACTTTTTAGCAAGTAGGTCACATCAGCATCTTGTTTTTTGTTCTTTGCCGTCTTACAATTTTTCTTGACATACTATGATACAAAAATATTATTAGTTATTTAAATAAAATAACACAAACTAATTTTGGGAAGTATTCGACTAACCATGATGGCTTCCATTCTCATTTGGTTGAGGTTATCAATTATTGCGTCATCCCTATCAAGATCTTTTTCATCTTCTTCCAAAATACAGATAGTATCCTCAAATTCATCCATACCAATTTTTTTTGCCTTTCTTGTCAAATACGCTTCTTTTCAGGCGTTATCAGGTTGCCCTTCTAATAACTCAACATCAGAAATCACTGTCTTTTTTCTTTTGCTTTGAGGTACCAATTTTGCCCACAGTGGACTATCAACGGGAGTATCCCTGTAATCATAGCGGGTTCTATCTCGCCGTCTTGTTCTGCAGGAAATTGGTTCCGGTTGAGGTTGAGGGTCAACTTCGGCCTTATTTGGTTCAACCTCCATACCTTCTCTTCCTATAATTTCCATTAGTTCTTTTACCCTTTCAGTTAGTGCCATATTTTCCATTCTTAACTCTTTGAGTTGTCTTTGATAAACTAAACACTCATGGCATTCACTAGTAGGGTATTTTTCTTGTATAGTTTGTGATGATGATGTCTCTATTGGATGAGGAGTATTTTCAATATAATAGTCAACCTTATCAAGCAATATCTTTTCACTACGGGTACATACTAGATCAACAATGACCTATCAAAAAATCAACAATTATTTAGATAACGAAAATTAAAATAAACTAAGTTGTGGTCTTCTATTTACCTGTTCAGGGGAGACTTGCTCCAATAAATTCCTGACCTTGCTAATATGTGAAGGAGTTGCCCTCCACTTATTTATTCGTGGGCCTTCGGTATTGTATGGTCTCTGGATTGGGACATGTTCCAGAAACCAAGCCTGCTCATATCGAAAGTGTTACATATTTACGTAAATATAAAGGAAACAATTATTTAGTAAGAAAGAACTTACAGCCAAAAGGTGTGAAACCCTTTAGATAAGGAATTCTCTTTCCAGAAAGCTGTATTATTGGATGAACATATATCTCCAATAGTAGGCAGTTGTGGAGCCATAAATTGATGGATGGCTTTGACCCAATTGAAACTACCTATGTTGTCAAAATCATCTACAATATCTACAAGACCTATGGGGACCTTATATGTAGTAGTACAGAACAACACACAAGCAAATATATACAATACATACAACTTACAAAATACCAAAACATCTTCATCTACTTCTACTCTAGTAGAAAAGGTTTTAAGCAAAAACTCTAATCTCGATCTAGTTGGTTCTTTTTTGGAGAATTGAGAATTGAAAAGAGCACCTGATGCATTAGTTGAATTCATAGGAACATAATCCCCTCTATCTGCAATACCGAGCAAAAGGGACACATCTCTTCTGGTGAAAGCAACTGACACAGTTGAAAACATAAAGCCTTGACTTGTAATCCCAACTTTGAAATATATTGACCAATATTCCACTGATTTGTGGAATGTCTTGTATATTCAAAAAAGAAATGGGGTTTGTTTAATTATCTCTCTGTGCCTTTCATGTAAACAAACCGACGGACGTTGCTTCCCTTTAGCATTTGGACCTCAAAATTCAATAAAGTGGCCTAAAAGCGTTGGTCCATTCAGCTTTTCTTATACACTCATTATTTCCTAACAATTGGAAAATCCAGAAATTATTCCTTCATTTTGTAATTGTAAAAAACAAATTTCAGATACGACAATTCTTTCAAATAATCCCGTAAAAAAAATTTGACAGCACCACTATTTTTCTCGGCCAGGTTTCCTCTCCATGGTGCTGGAAATTTATATCCTGTGCCCACTTGGTGTGGGATATAAATTCAAAGACCACCATTTATCTCGACAGTTGTATCTCCCAGGTGGGATTTTTAAACGCAGAACCACTGTGTTGCTGTGGTATTAGTTCTCAGCACCATCAATAATTCCGGCAACTTAACTTTTATGTACATGGTGCTGGAAATTACATTCCCAGCACCATGGTGTTGCTGGGAGTTTTAATCCCATTACCACGGTGGTGCTGGGATATAAATTCCCAGCACCAGCATTTTTCTTGACTAGTTCATCTCCCTGGTGCTGTGTTTTTTAAACGCAGAACCACTGTGTTGCTGGGGTTTTAGTTCCCAGCACCACCAACAACTCCGCCAAATTATATGTACATGGTGCTGGAAAATACATTCCCAGCACCTTGGTGTTCTTGAATTTACTACTATCTATCTAATTCATATACGTATCAAGAGATCGTCCATTTATATTTTAATGTTTGAAACCATTCCAAAACCATGACGGAAAAATCATTTTAAATATATGACATACTTCATATTGGACTAACATACCTTGGCGGTGAAGGAGAGGTTGAAGTGGATGTTTGACTCGATTCTGCACGCAGAATGGTAGAAAAAAACCAATGAGATGTCGCCTTTCAACGGAAACCCTAAAACCGAGTAAGAAATGGGTAAAACTCTAGTTAAATGAGACGACGACACCATATTACCTCGAAGCGTCCCGACGAAATGGGTAGAAGTCGGAAGCTAACGGAATGAAGCTGGAGGAAAAATGGAGTCTAAGCTTTTCCAAGTTTTGGTGCGCTCGAAGATTTCCCGGAAGCTGAGGCGACGAAGACGCTAATGTGGTGACTTGTTTGGACGGGACGTTTCGATGGCTCGGGATTTGGAAATGTGGCTCGGATGCATGCGGGATCTCTGCATTAAAAACTTTGTTTGGCGGGAGGGGTATTTTGGGAATTATGCGCGCGATTTGGTAATTCTGAAAGTATAGTGCGCGTTTTGGGCATTTCGAAACTTTAGCACCGCGGTTTGGTAAATTGCCGCTTTTTTTTTCTCCTGAAAACTTTTTAAATAGTTTGGATACTTGAAATATTTGCTATTGGCTTTTTAACCTTTATATATATATATATGTATATAGCAAAAAGATTTGTTGTTTTTCTGGTCGAATAGAAACATCTTTATCATTAAATTTTCCCTCAAGTTTTTTTGGCAATGTATAATGCATAATAAAGTGAAATGATTACACCTACCCCTTAAGAACGCAGCCGATGAGTCACCTTAAATTCCTGCGAGGCCTGAGGTAGAAAGTCCCCCTTACAGTTTAGGCCGACTATCTACTTTGGGTCTTTTTCCTAACAATATTTTTGTACCTTTAGAGTTTGGCCTGCCACATAATTTTGTTAACAATAAATGCAATACCTTGCTACAGTCGCGCGCGCGCACCATCACATTCGAAGGGCACAGTCAAATGAAGTAATTAAGTATTTTTTTTTATTGACATCGTACTATCCGAATCTTCGATCCGATTAATTTTTAAAAGTGATCGATTCTATTCTATGAACTTTCAGAACACCTCGTCAATAACTAAGTCGAATAAGATCAGAATCTAAGTAGCCTCCACCGACCATCAAAAGTAAATCAGGAAAATATTTACAGCTTTTTCACGGTTCAATTTAGACTCTATAGTCATGTCATCTCTGAATAACGATCTAATGCTGAAGTCGTATTCCGTCCACCGAGAAAACTGATCTTAAGCCCCAAAGTCATCAGAATAGATTTTTTTCTAAATTCGTCGTCGAATAATATCGTAGCAGAGGATCAAACTGTGTTCTTCTCTGAGATGTCTCTCCATCTTTAACGGTGCATCGTACTATTGGGGCAAAGTAATTAAGTTTTTTTATTGGCATCAGAGTATCCGAACTTTCGATCCGACTAATCTTTATGAGTGATTGTCCTTGTCCCATGGACCTTCGGGATATTTTGTTAATAATTGAGCCGAATAAAATCAGAGTTCAAGTGGTCTCCATCGACCATTAAGGGTAAATCAAAAAAATACTTTTAATTTTTTCACGATTCAATTTAGACTTTATAATCATATCATCTCTGAACGGCAATCCAATGTTAAAATCATATTTAGTTCCTCGAATATACTTCTAGATACTAAGATCATCTGAATAATTTTTTTGTAAAATGATCTTTGAATGATATTGCAACGTAAAATCAAACTGCGTTAATGTCTCTCCGTTTGAACAGTAATGAAGTGTTTTCTGTAAAAGTTAGGAATCTGTCCAACTAGCAGCCCCTGTCACTCGTCCCAGATTACTAACGAGAGAGATAAATCACGGTGAGACAAAGTCCCTTGACACAGTGGCAAAACAGGGAGGAATTCATTTTAAATTAGGAGAGATTTTAGACTCTTCATTCAACATCGAACCCTACTCAATCTGCAAGTAATACTCTGTCTTATCATCGCGCACCATCCCGTGGGAACACAGTAATGAAGTGTTTTCGTTGCCATTTGATGTTGCCCTATCAACGCATTGTAGATGGCATTTCCACTGCCGGTGGGCTCCGCGAAAACGCTATGCCTCCGAACTCCCCCCATCAATCCATCATCTCATTTTCCTCTCTTTCTAGAACCCCTTCCGTCGTCCCGGGCCCGTGCCTACTCTCCCGCTGTAGTTGTTGGTCGTCTTTGCCATTCTTGTCGCAGTGGTTGCGGTAGTGGTTGTTACACCGGAGCAGTAGGCGTCGATCAACTGTGATCACGACTGACGAGAGATCATAAAAGTGATGGATCATATTCTTCCTCGTGCCCTGCTAATTGTGCTGGTAGTTTCGCTTGTGCTTTTCGTGGAGATTTTTGAGGTCAGCTGTCATGCCTTCCGATGTTGCCTCACTCGATCGATCTCTTGAGCTCGCATTACTGTCGCACGCTCACGTGCTCCATCGATCGTCGCGCAGATTTCGCCTAGGTGGTGGGTGGTTTGGCTTCTCTCTGAACTAACCCCACCTCCAACCACAAAGGACACTACCTATACAGTATAGTGATCGAAGAATGGAATATTGAGCATTAATTAACTCTTTAATTTACCCCTTTTTATATATATATAATCATATCCGTAATTAATTCGATCACTATATATATACACGTATACACAACTCTCTTCCTCCGCGCGCTCACCACTCCAACAAAGTAAATTAGTTAGTTAAAGATGAGCATCACTGTGAACGGGCAGTCGTGCGTGCCGCCCGGGTTCCGGTTCCATCCGACAGAGGAGGAGCTCCTCAAGTACTACCTGAGAAAGAAGGTGTCGTGCGAGAAGATCGACCTCGATGTCATCCGGGACATCGACCTCAACAAGCTCGAGCCATGGGACATTCAAGGTATGGAAATAAATATCGATGCATTGGGTCAATTAATTAATGTGCGACTAATTCGATGAGAATGAATTGAAGAGGAATGCAAGATTGGAACGACGCCGCAGAACGACTGGTACTTCTTCAGCCACAAGGACAAGAAGTATCCGACCGGGACGAGGACCAATAGAGCGACGGCGGCCGGATTCTGGAAGGCCACAGGACGCGACAAGGTCATCTACGCCGGCGTCAGCCGGATCGGGATGAGGAAGACGTTGGTGTTCTACAAAGGCCGAGCTCCCCACGGCCAGAAGTCCGAGTGGATCATGCACGAATACAGACTCGACGAATTACAGTTGATCGACGTACGACGTCAGATCAGTATTATGTGTTCAAAAAAATTGTGAGAGAAATATTAATTTATGATATTCTTGTCGATTCATTAGACGGCGTCTGGATTGGTCGGAGAAGTGGCGGCAAACCAAGAAGACGGTTGGGTGGTCTGCCGAGTGTTCAAGAAGAAGAGCGTCGGAAGCGGCGGCGGTGTTCAGCAGAAGAGCTTCGACGTCGCGAGCAGTGAAGGCGCACTGCGCCAGATCCTTCACTACATGGGCAGATCCTGCAAGGAAGAGTCGTCGACGACGACGACGAGCGAAGCCATGAAGCTTCCGCCCCTGCAGAGTCCGACCCCAGCGACGACCCTTCCGTGGCTAATCCCTGACGAAGACTGCGCCAGCCATCAAATGGTTCACGACGCTGAGCCTCAGGCCGACATCGCCAACTACGGCGCCGGCGCCGGGGCCGGCGGATGGTCTGCTCTCGACCGGTTCATTGCGTCGGAACTGGATCACCCTAGCCAAATCCCCTATTTCGACCAGGACACTACTGCTTTAACTGGTTTACTGTGCTCGCCTCCTCCAACCTTCTTCGCCATGGACTACCACCAGCTTCAGATTGGCGACGTGTCACTGCAAAATTAAGCGATACGGGGAACAGAGTGTGAGTTTTGTTAGTTGGAGTGGCGTTGTCAGAGAGCCTTAATCCCGTAGCGCTTGTTACCCACCGTTACATAATGGATATATATAAAGAACGACATTATATCTCACAAAAACATAACAAGCAAAAAAGGAATGTTGTTAGAAGAAGATGATGTATTTCACCCCAAACAATAATTATCTGACATGTAGTTTTATTTATTTATTTGTTTCAAATAAGCTCCAATACTATAATGATCTTAAATTTGATATTGCAATCTAACTTATAAATCAATTTATATTTGAATAATCGGTTAACTAATGGAGTGCGGTGTGGAATATTGGAATAATTTATTCCCAGGCGCAAAAAGGGCATTACCAGCTCCCAACTTTTGTGGTGCTGATCATGGAGAGAACAATTAATATTTTTGGTGTCGAGTTGAAAGGGAAAAAAAAAATTAAGGAAATAGAGTTGGTTGGTACGGTGCGATCCATGCATGATCAGTATGTGAAATGGGAATAATTGATATTTCTGCTCGACTCGACACGAAATTGAGAGTGACACGGAATTATTTACATGCGATCCAGTATGAGAATATATATTGGATTGACATATTCAATCAAATTAGTGTTCTTAATTATTATTCACGTCGAATAGAAAGAATTCAAATCGATCGTAGTACTGGTCGTTGATCAAGACCTTATAATAAGATTAAACAAATTCATTTCACAAGATGATTCAACAGACTAAACAAATTAAGAGTCATTAATTACAGAAGTAGGCTTAATCGTTAAGATTCATGAAGCTGCAGATCTATGGGCCATGAGAGATGAGACCTGCATCTGAAGATTTTCAATATTTGTCAACGTCGTTGACAACGAGGTGATGGATCGATCATAGATTATTACTCAATCTGGTCTTCCTCAAAGTTTTTACTCTGAACGAGTTTGCACAGTTTCAAACCTGGCATTAATTTGCTTATCGTATATATATATATATATTGACTTTTCGTACACTGGATTTAGCAGCAGAGCAAGGCCCCATTATCTTATGCAATACAAGACCCCTCATGACAATATTTAACAGGAAGAGAAGGGAAGATTTCAGTGGATTTAATCAGTATTTAATCGATTAACTAATTTCCATGAGCAGCTTAGCTAGCTAGAAGAAGAAAATAACTACACAGACGACGACGACGACGACGACGAGATGTGATCCCCCTGTTTCGACCGGCAGCCAGCTCCTTCTTCGACGGATTCATCAACTATTATCCCTCCAAATCTGCTCCAGCTCTCTGGCGAAGGCCCTCTGCTGGCCGACGAGGATGGTGACGTGGTCCTTCTTCTGGAATACCACGACGCGGGCGCGGGGGACTTTAGCCGCCAGGTCGTAGCTGCACTCCACGGGGAGAAGCTCGTCGCCGTCGCCGTGGAAGACGCGGACGTCGCAGCTCAGCTTCTCCCGCACCGTCTCCAGGTAGTTATCCATCCTCTCTGCGCTCGCGAAGATGACGTTGTGCAGCGTGTGCCACGCCGCGTTATGCGTGTGGCACATGAACGCCTCCACCATGAACGTCCGAATCCTAATTAAGAACATTCACGTGCACTGCTTAATTAGATTTCAAAACGCCATTAATTATACCACTGCTAATGATAATTGATCGATGAAACCGATTTGCCATCTTCTAGATTTAAAACATAACAAAATTTGGTTCCAGGACAACAATTCAAAGAACGTACCTCCTGTTCTGCAGGTATATATATAATTTTAATTTGTTGCGTGAAAAAAGAAAACTATGCATGCTCCTCGAAATTAAATTGATAGAGCCTACGTATGTTTTTTTTATATATATTTAATCAAGCTTATCCTTCAGCTTCATCATCTTATCCGATTGTCAATGGCATCACATGATTCCATGGGGTTGGCTGCAAATATATAAAAGAAGTTAACTAATTTTATGACCAGTGACAAATTAAACATATCACTCAAACTCCGTGTAGGTACATTCCGATATTATATAAATAAATAATATGTTTTTGAGTATTCTGACTCTTTATTTTGGTGTGTGAGAGTGGAGTAAATAGGAGGAGAAATAATTTGCCTAGTCACCGCCCAGAAGGCACAATCTCAGTAGCCTCAGGTTCTAGTTGCGTCCGTTATCCTTCAATGCAAGTGCCTAATAATACCCCACAACTCTGGCCAATTGGTCTAACGCGACCGCCCCTAGATGTAACTTCTTGTCACGTGCGTTAGGAAATCATTGAATAGGGTAGGCCTATATAGATATATATAAATATATATATATTAATTATATTTATGACGTTTTATTCTTGCGATGTCATTTATATATATTTTATGAAATGAGATCCATATTTCTTTCTCTATATATATATATATATATATACACGATAGTTTTTATTGAATTATAGTTTTCCTTACAAATGTAAAGTCGCCTTATTTCAATATTTAAAGTGTTTTTAATAATAGTATTAAATAAAGAAATGGATTAGATTGAACAGTTAAGCGATTATATGTAATTAAACCAAGAAATCGAAAATCAATCAATTCAAGATCAAATAATCATGCACGGTCTGCCTTAGCACTCACTATCGATTAATTTGAGGGTAGCATCAGAAGTGCTGATACTTCCTGATCTGTGGGTTTATGTGGTTGACGTGAGTTGGAGCATGAATGCAATTTCAGAAATAATGAAAGAAAATGCTGTATGTGGATTTCATTTTGCTGGCGTTTTTTTTTTTTTTTTGTTTTCCCTTTCTCCCAAGAAAAAAAAGGAATTTGATTGATGTAAGCGTTGTTTATATCGCTTTCTTTATGGTTGGGTGAGGGAGTTTAATTGGGTCTTCGTGGATCGGCCCCATCCATGAATGAGTTCAATAATTGCATGTCGTAGAATTTTGCAGAATTGGAGGAAGATGACGATGATGAAGAGAATGTGAGAGGTAATTATTTGAAAAAAAAAAAATTTACCGGTTTCGAGTGAAGAATTTGAGGAGGAAGTCCCAAATCCGGTGGTTCTTACAGATGAGAAGGCAAATTGTCCTGCTCACGTGCTCATACCAGCAGGCCATGGAAGCGCCGAAGACGATCGCCGGCCACACCCGCCGCGGCGCCACCCGCCGCATTATGAACTGCGTCGGCTCCTCCCCCCTCGGCACTGGAAAGTATGGCTGCCGGCATTGGATAGATTATAG